>JAVRKA010000025.1:42500-1457500 GCA_034508555.1 Venustoraphidia nigricollis | reverse complement strand
AAAATTTTAAGTCCGGTCCTGTCGGGCCGATTTTATTAAAATTTTAGGGACACTTTTTAATTACTACTAAAGGGTTAAATGTCTATTTTGAAACAATTCTGAGATTTTTTTCGGTATTTTGGAGCCCAAAAACATTTTTCAACCCCTAAAAACTACCCTTAAAATGCCCCAATTACGCCCATTTTAAATAGGCTTCTTGCGGTGATGGATTTCAACACGTGGGCCAAATTTCGTTAAAATCAATTAACTCTTTCGAAAGTTATTGCCCGCACACACACACATATATATATATATATATATATATATATATATATATATATATATATATATATATATATATATATATATATATATATATATATATATATATATATATATATATATATATATATTATAACGTTTTAGTACACCCGGTATAGAGTATTTTTGAGAAAGAATGACACGGCAGGTCGAGTTTGCGTTGGATTGCGTCGCAAGGTCGTTTCGCGTACTATAGTACGAGATATCATTTTTTTTCAAGGGCATTCGGGCGTAGGCTCTGATGGCGAGTAGACGTTGTAAATTGATAATAGATTAATGGATTTGCTGATTTTATTTTTTTGAAGTATGAGATCAAATCGACGATTTTTGTAGTGGTGAATGTTATTCATGGGCGATTATTGTCATGTCAGTGAGAGTTGTGAAGTTTATTTTCGCTGCGGATGAATTTCTGCGTTCCAAGTGAAACACGTGGTTGGATTGGTTAAATAGTGTTCCTGGTTGCTGGTGTGCGTGATCTGTTAACTACGCCTATAAATTGTTCCTGTTTGGAGCTTGAATATCTAAGCCTTGCTCCCACCATTCCGCTTGGGGACATCACCAGCCGTTCATTTAGACAACTCGCTAAAAAGGGTAAATTTCTCTGCATCATTTTAAAATCTGTAAACTTTAAATCTATCCGTAGGATATATCTATGATCTATCGACCTGTGACTCAAAACTATTGGCTTTTGATTTGAATTATTGTTTCGTAATTTTCATTACCAGTGGCGCAGTTATCTTTATTTTTATCAACAAAATATTTCGTGAACGTTAAAGATTGTTTTTTTTTTTGTAACTTTAAATAGCTTAACATAATTGTGATTTTTGCTCTGCAAAATTATCTTGCAGATAATTTTTCTAGCCATCCCGAATCAATGTTTTTAACGTGTCGAGAGGCCAAAACAGTTTCGAAAAAAAATAACAAAGATAAATTGATTAATAATTAACTTTAACGTAATTCTTTTCGTACCGAAATTTAATAATCGAAGTATTAACAAATATACCGAACGTCTTGTTTAGTCATTTTCGGTACCGATTATTTTATGAATTTATAACCACCTAAGTATTTTTTTTTGTGAAACTTAAATTCCTGTTTTTTCGAAGCCGTTTTCTCACAGCATCTCTATTTGTGTACTGAATTGTGTTTCTGTAATATATATTTATATTGTGTTTAGCTAGTTTTCTCTTGCTTACTCTATGTTTATTTAGTTATAAGATTTGATTATTATTGATTGTCATTTCATTTATTGTTGCGGGACACCGATCAGCAACTGTTGAATTGTTATTCGTTTGTTCATCCGTTTATGTCGGACTTGTCATGTTCTCCAGTTGATTGCTACGAATACAGTTTCTGATCAGTGTTTCCCTATTGTGATATTCAGCGTCTGATGCTTTCCGTCATTGTTAATTCCTTTTCCGGGTTATTTTTTTATAATTTATTTATGGGCGACGCCTAGCACTGTTGTATACTTTGATTGTAATTCTGTCACTTGGTTCAGGCCTTCTGCCTGACTGTTGTTTCTTTTGATCTTCTCCTTCCGAGAAGTATATTTATTACCCATTAAATTCATTTATTTTTTATTCGAGTTTTTTTGGAGACACCTGTGAATTCCCCTTTTAGCTGAAACTGACGGCTGAGGAGATCTTCAAGTGGCTTCAATCAGTTTGGCGCCCACATTGTTACTTTTTTTAGCTTAACATTAGCCAATATTGGTTAGCTTGTGTAGCCACTTCTTCAACTCTAAAATAGCTTCGCAGGTAAGCGTTTCTTTATGAGCTCCGTATGAACCACGACCCCCTACGCTTTGCTAGTCTGGTCAAATCAGTACTTGCGGATAAATAGCGACTGTTTATCCGGTTATAATATATAAACATTTTCAAAAATGGTGCCAAAGTGTTTAGGAGGTTATGAAACGTCGAGAAATTTTGATCCGACCCCTAGGTCCCGCCATCCGACCGACGCCAATAGTGTATGTTGCCATATGGCAAATACACTAATAATAAATCACATATTGAAATTAAAACATAAATAGAGTGGTAAGCATAAATTGACGATAGGAACACGCAAACAAATAGAAGCTGTAAATATTAAATATTATTGATAGTTTTTGAAAACAAAGCAACCAATGTTTATAATGATTAGTCTTTTATTTACGTTTCGCATTTTTAATATCAGCCATAATAACTTCATATCGTATATTAAATATTATTAATAAATACCTAAAAAATTTAATTGTTGAAGAACTATAATAATGCGTGTATTTTCTTTAGAATTCAGAAAGAAGTTGCTACTGTAGACTGTAGCGGCTTCTATCCGAATTCAATAAAAATACAGGCATCTTTGTAGTTCTTTAACAATTAAATTATTTGTACAACTTTTCTTTGTTTTTGCTGTCCTTGTCGCTAATTTATGGTCACCGCTGTTTTTGTTATAATTTCAATATGTATTTAATGATTTTATATAACAAATACTAGTTAATAATAAACTAAATTTATGAAAATCAAAATTATTTTTATGTAATAATAACCTCTTTCCTATAGTCCGTCACTATAATCAATAATATTAGTAATTATTAAACTTACCTTAGACTCCTCTGACTCTTCTTCCGTTAGATTAGAGCACGATGTCCTAGGAATGTCTTGATCAGAAAGGAAATGTAAGGAGTTAAAATACCATAATTTTGGTCTATAGACATCGTCGGTGCCTGATCCAGACCGAAGCGAATCATCAACTTTCTTTTTTTCTTTCCTGTAATTTGTTCTGATACTATTAATTTTTTTTACAACTTGTTTGCGGTTTGCACTTGGGTCGAATTCTTTTAATTTTTCTACTAATTTATTGTACGCGACATTTCTCTTATCTCTGTTATAGTAGTGTATATTTTTTATGTGCCATAAACAAGGTTCGCTTCGGTAGATATCAATAAATTCTTCAAACACTTCGCGGAAAGCTCTACGAATATCAGTAGACATAGTAGTATGCACGAAACACGTATAGACAAAAGAGAAGTCACAACAGATTACCAACGATATGCACGCCTGATTGTCACGTCACAATTATACTGGCCGCTTGTTAAGCCTTCAAGTACGCAGATTGTAAATTCGTTCAGCAGTCAAGTCAAAATATTTGAGCAAAATCATCACACATACGGTCATGCAAACTTGATCAAACGTCAAGCGCATGTATACTTGACAAGTATGCAGTTACGTGTGCGGTCGGCTGAGATATCTCTGACACTACCATTCTTTAATCTTTTTCTTACACCCTGGTATTTCCGTACTGTAGGTTAACATTTTGAAGTTGTGAAAATTACATAATGGAAAAAAACATGGTAAATGGCTTTGATTTAAGTACAGTGTGTCGATTGTGCTTGTCAAGAGGCGTTACAGATTTAAATATATTTGTCTTTTCAACCAGATTTATGAACCAAGTAGCTGAAGTAATTATGAAGTGTGCTCCGGTTCAGGTAAGTAGCTTTCAAAAAGTTCGCGATTTACAATGAGCAGTTAATTCTTTTCATTCTGTAGTTTCTAGTGTATCTACACCTTATACATAGATACGTACACCCGTGTTTCCATTGTGCAAGAAACATTGCAAACAAAATAATTTCTAAAATTTTTCTGTGTGCAAAAGAGCGTTATATGAACAAATCATAAAAAATCTCTCGAATATTGTTTTTTGTCAAGGTTTTTCAAATTTAGAGAATAAATATTACTTTGTTTTCTTCGGGGAATAAAACTGATTGTTAGGATCACTTTAAATACACTTTAATTTTTTATTGCAAAGTAGCATAAATTATTTTACAAATGTATTCCCGATTCTTAGATAACCAGATACGATGAGATGCCGAATTGTATCTGCCAATCATGCTACACTCAACTGGAGAAAAGTCACCAGTTCCAGATGCAAGTAGTGCAGGCAGACAAAGCACTGCGGCGCTATCTACAGCAATTACGAACTTCTAACAAACAAATCAAGGCTGAATGTTCCATTCAGAGGCCTTCTGAGGACCCTTTAATTTGTAACAATAGTACAGACATCAAGATGAAATGTAAATCTTTAGACTTTCAAGACATGTCTGACATTAAAGTCAACTTGAAAGAAGAGGCGCCTTCAAATTATACTTCTGCATACACGTTACACGAGGAAATATCTTTAAAATCTGAAATTAAAGAAGAACAAATCAATGGTAAATCATCTATTTCAACGGAATGTACTGATAATTTAATGGACACCTTATCGATAAGAGGCGATAGTAGTACCAGCTGTGAATTTAAGGGGGAACCCATAGATATTAATTCGTCAATACCAACGGAATGTACACATAGAATAGACACTTTATCCAAGGCTGACGGCGGACCCGAAATCAATTTAAAAAATTCAGAAATCGAAGAAAAATCAGATGTCACAAGTTTTCATCCAGCTGATTTAACTGACTCTTTTGATAAACATGAAGATGGAAACAAAAATACTTCGGGAATTCATAAGAAGCACAAAAAATCAAATACAAAATATAAGTGTGATCTTTGTAATAAACATTTTACTTTTTTAAGCCAATTTAATATTCACAAACGTAGACATACTGGAGAGAAACCGTATCAGTGCGACATTTGTAATAAGGGTTTTACTCTTACAAGTGTTTTGAAAACACATCAGCGCGTCCACACAGGTGAGAAACCATATAAGTGTCACGTTTGTAGTAAGAGTTTCACACAATCAGGTGCTTTGAGAACTCACCAGCGCGTACATACTGGTGAGAAGCCATATCAGTGTGACGTTTGCAATAAAAGTTTCAGCGAATCATGTAATTTGATGACACATCAGCGTGTACATACTGGCGAAAAGCCTTATCAGTGTGACGTTTGTAATAAGTGTTTCAGTGAATCAGGTGTTTTGAGAAAACATCAACGCGTGCATACTGGTGAGAAACCGTATCAGTGTGACGTTTGTCATAAGTGTTTTAGCTTTTCGCATGATTTAATAACTCACCAACGCGTACATACTGGTGAAAAGCCATATCAGTGCGATGTTTGTAATAAGAGTTTCACTCAATTGGGTGGTCTGAGATCTCATCAACGCGTGCATACTGGTGAGAAGCCATATCAGTGCGACGTTTGTAGTAAGTGTTTCAGCGAATCATGTGATTTGATAACACACCAGCGTGGACATACTGGAGAGAAACCATATCAGTGTGACGTTTGTAATAAACAATTTACTCGGTCAGGCAATTTAAATAGCCACAAGCGTATACACTCGTCAATTGTTTAATCTTATGCTTGGTTTTGAAAACATGTCATAATCTGTAAGCTAGAGAAAATCCGTGACAGAATATGTGTTAAAGGATTATTTAAAAAAAACTCAAAAACATGAAGCTAATAGGGATGTTGACTATTTTTGGGAAAGTGTTTTAAATCGTGCGTCCCTAATATTGCCACAGATATTTATTATTTTTATTTAAATACAACTCAAGCCTTAAAAATCATGTATTTTAAATCCCGTTTCAAATTTCGGTCCAAAACGCCAATACTAGTCGTGTGACGTCACCTGTTCATACTAAAGGTGGCTCAAAAGTTTACACGGGAGCTACCATCCTATAGATGCGTATTCTGTGCTCATAAACGTTAGTGAACTGAGGTGATGAAAAGTTGTTTCGTTTTTTGACAGTGGCTGAACATATGACGTCATGCGTTCTGATTGGTGTCTGTTGTCACGTGACTTGAGAGTGATTTTATTACGTTTTATTTATTAAATATTAATTAAATTCCTTAAAAATAAGGAAAAATATAGTGTTTTTTAGTATTTGTAATTTGTATCATATAAACTACTACTTTTCGTTAAAATTATGTTTTTATTTGAATACAGTCAACATCCCTATTATTAATTCTGCACTTGTTTCGATATTATTTATTCTATAAATATTTACCTACACAGAAATGGTGCGAATATATGTATAAAACGAAAAAAATAATGCAAAAAATATTAAATAAAGCTTACAAGTTACAAGTATATGAAATTTAAAATCTGCATTGTCATAAACATCAGAAAGCAAATAGAGGGGAAAATAATATACTTTTCGTACTTAACATTCGTGGAAACGCCATATCAACAACATCGCTTCAGGCCGGGCAATTTACAAGTTTCTACTCACATTTAACTGTTCGAGAAAAAACTGTTTCGAACGGAGGATTGAAAAATGTGTTGTGTAAAACAATTAGATATAAAATTGGATGTAGTGGTTTTTGTTGAAATAATGTATTGCACAAAATCAGGCCCGGCAGGTCATGTCCGGCCCGAGTGGGTAGTTGATTAATTATTAGCGGGAACCGGGGTGGGGTGGGGGGATTGGACAATAAAAAATAAATTGCTACAATTGTTTTTGTTGTGATTCTTATTCAAATTTATAATAATGACATAAAAAACATGTCATTTTGCCAAAAGAAACTCATTTTCGCAAAGCAAAAACACTAGCAAGTTTCGAATTTCGCGAAATAAACTCATTTATTAGTTTCTCCAGATCGAGCTCGTCGGTCATATCCGAATAAATATGTAAGAGAGCGACGTTGTTGAGACGATTTTGCAACATTGTTGATCTTAAATACATTTTCAGTCGACGAAGAACAGAAAAACTTCGCTCATTTGAACAGGATGACCCTGGAATCGTGATTAGTAGACGAACAAAGCGCACGAACTCTGGAACGAGCCCTCTACCCCATTCGGATTTTTGAAATTTGTAAATGGAAATAGTTAATGATATATAATGTTTTCCTACTCGGGATTTCTCGAGTGGGTCAAGCTACCCACTATACCTGCCGGGCCTGCACAAAAAATCTTTAAATTATAACTTAGTTGCAATGTGCGAGTGGAGGAATTATAGGAAATAATTTTTTCTTGTTGTTAAGTCTCGAAATTTCTTATCTTTTGTTACGTTTTCGAAATTTTGTTTTAACTTGTCGTCAGTTTTCGAGGTTTTATCTCAGTCAGTGTTTCGTCTCTAAACTCAGTGTTTCGTCTAAGCAAGAAAAGGTCTGCGTCCTTTTCTTTTGGAGGAAGAGGGGGTGTATAGAATGTTAATTTCCGTCGTAAAAGCGAGGTCTAGAGTACCCGGATCCATAGCAACAACTCCCGTAACTCTAGGACAACATTTGGCTTCAAAAATTGAAAAATAAAAATTTGAGCGTGTGTGACCCCCTTTAGTGTTTGAATTTCATTATACATAAGAATGCAATACCGGATTGTTTTTGCTTTTCATGAAAATAAAAGAAACATTTATTGCGTATTAACAAAATTAAAGCAAACATCTTTTCTTATAGTAAAAGTGAACGCACTATAAATTTTATATTACTAAAATTTGTGTATAATGACACGAACTTGTGTTAAAAGACAGAAATCGGTTTCATTTGGACGATGTTGAAACAGAAGATCATATGTTTTTGTATATTTAGAGAGATAGATACTGCATATATGTCGCAGCGTGCATGTTTCGAACTTGTTTTTAATTCGCGTATTTTGTCTTTAATGTTTATGAACGACAGTCATACAGCGGCCTTGGTGCTGGTCTGATCGACTAATAACGTTGAGATATTTTAACACAGCAAATTAAAATGATATATTATTATCGCCAATAATCAATTATTTTTCTCGCAAATTTCGATTGTTATTATCTGTCGCTAACCTGGAGGTGTATCGTTCTAGTTTCCGTTGTTGACTCCAGTTTTATCGTACCTATCCAGAGATTTTATCCCGTTTATCATAATTCCCGTATTTTCCTGGATTTCTGGATTTTTGAATAAGTTCGATGGTTATTGATTGTTGTGATTGCTGTTAGGTAGTGTAGCTTTCCGTGTTGCCCATTATATACCTGGATTTAGGAGCGTTTTTGGAATAGGGAATATTTACCGTGAATTATTCATCAAGGATCTTTTAGATTGTCGTAATTGTGTGGATCTGGATTCTGGAATACATTCCACAGTTTTCTAAAACTGTGTTACAATTCTATTTAACTTCGAACATTCCTGTGCATCGGTTCCGTTGTGAATAAAACTTTTTGGCGAACTATTACCGACTGTCCTGTCGGACTAAATAAAATTTCAGTTCGGGATTCCGGACCGAGAAATATTTACGGGATTTGCATTCAGTTCAGTTAAGCCATATTTCTACATGGTGTTTAGATCTTACGATTAATTCCCGGATTTATCATTGGATGGTTGTTAAGTTTATCACAACCAATATTAACGATTCCCGTGACGCTACCGAGTAATATACAGGGTGTCTACAAAGTTACGTGTTTAGTTTTGCTGTGTTTTTGTTTTTTCTTTTCTTTGTTGTCGTTTACGCATATCTCAATCAGGATTTATTCCAGTGACGTCAGAGATCTTATATACAGGGTGTACGAAAATTTACGGATTAATTATCGCCCTGTGAACTGTTTCTATTTATCGCAATCCTATCTTAAGTGTATTTTTGACGGCAAGGATTTAATATACCGGGTGTCCGATAATTCCCGGATTAAGTATTCCGTAAGATATGTGTTTGCGTTCTAGTCAAAAGTTTTTAACGTGTTACTGATATTGTTTCGTTTACTGTGTCTGGTGTCTTGCCCTTTCAGGGTTGTAGTTGAACCAATTGGGTCTAAGCTTCCTAGTCTGGACTATCTAGGTGTGGCTATTTACGATTCGTGTCTTGGCGCCCCGGTAACTCAGTCGGAGAATACGTAAATTTTTTTATGAATATCAGAACCGATTTTGGTCAGCTACGTGTTTTCGTGTCTTGTGGTTGTTAATTTTCCGAGTGGTAGGTGGTAGGATTTTTCCGGCCGTTTTATGGTCATTCCCGTTGGGATATATTTTGGGAACTCGTTATTTTGTGCTGTCCTTTGTGTCGTGTGGTAGGTGGTGGATTTTTAAGCGCCTTTTAAGGCATTTTCTTGTTATAGTCTATTGGCATTTCGTAATTGTGTTTGATTATTTTTTATGCAATTATTTTCTGAAATTTTTTTAAACTAACCCGAGGCCCAGCGCCAGCTGAAGCTAGCCGCGCAACCGATTAAATTCGGATTCAGTTTAAATGGTTCTTCGGTGCTACAAATGAAAGATATTAACCCTACACCAAGTTTTATTGAACTTCGAATAATTTCGAATAAATTCGAATATCTCCGAATACTTTCGAACAACGCCGAACGACGCCTATAATATATATATATATATATATATATATATATATATATATATATATATATATGTCGGAGCAGGAGGCCGAGGAAGTAGTTTTATTCGTTTGGTCATCGTTCCAATCACACTAACAATAGTCAGTATAGTACGCTAGCAATAGATACTGCACTGTCAAGCTTCACTAGAAACCAACGACCGTACACTATGACAATAATCCGTAGGTGCGCAAACGAATCCACAGTCAGCAGAACAGCCACCCAAAGTATGTCTTTTCTTGACGGATGCTCAAATTGAACTGCCTCGTGTCTTATTTTCCAATGTTTCTCATTGAGGGTCTACCTGCTACCCTTCTTAGAAAATGCGTACTTTCCTGTTCTGTGACTGTGGCTACGTTTGGCGACCATATATCAACCCGAACCCCAGATTTTTCAGTCATATAAACTTTCTAAGAATTATTTATAACAAACCGTATCTATGGATAACAACTATTTGTAAGTAGCAGATGTTGAATTTCCAAAACCTCGAACAAGCAATGGACATTATTGTTATTTCATATCCGACATATATATATATATATATATTATAGGAGTCGTTCGGCGTTGTTCGAAAGTATTCGGAGATATTCGAATTTATTCGAAATTATTCGAAGTTCAATAAAACTTGATGTAGGGTTAATATCTTTCATTTGTAGCACCGAAGAACCATTTAAACTGAATCCGAATTTAATCGGTTGCGCGGCTAGCTTCAGCTGGCGCTGGGCCGGGGTTTGTTTAAAAAAATTTTTAGAAAATAATCCATAAAAAATATCCAAACACAATACGAAACGCGAATATACTATACTCAAGAAAATGCCTTAAAAGGCGCTTAAAAATCCACCACCTACCACACGACACAAAAGACAGCACAAAATAATGAGTTCTCAAAAAAACATCCCAACGGAATAACCATAAAACGGCCAGAAAAATCCTACCACCTACCACTCGAAAAATTAACAATAACGAGACACGAAAACACGTAGCTGACCAAAATCGGTTCTGATATTAAAAAAACATTTACGTATTCTCCGACTGAGTTACCAGGGCGCCAAGACACGAATCGTAAATAGCCACACCTAGATAGTCCAGACTAGAAGGCTTAGACCCAAATGGTTCAACTACAACCCTGGAAGGGCAAGACACCAGACACGGTAAACGAAACAATATCAATAACACGTTAAAAACTTTTGACTAGAACGCAAACACATATCTTACTGAATACTTCATCTTGGAATTATCGGACACCCAGTATCTTAAATTCTTAACGTCAAGATACACTTAAGATAGGATTGCGATAAATAGAAACAGTTCCCAGGGCGATAATTAATCCATAAATTTTCGTACACCCTGTATATAAGAACTCTGACGTCACTGGAATAAATCCTGATTAAGATATGCGTAAACGACACAAAGAAATAAAAAACAAAAACACAGCAAAAGTAAACACGTAATTTTGTGAACACCCTGTATATGACGTCGGCGTCGTTACAGGAACGTTAATCTTGGTTGGGATAACCGTATCAACCATCCAATTATAAATCCGGTAATTAACCGTAAGATCGTAACGTATAAGGAATGCAAGTACCAAATCAATAAACTGTAGGCAACAAATCCTGGAAAAACTTAAAGCTGAATCCAACGGGATAACCCTGGCAGGTTAGAGATTGTGCAAAATCACGTAATAATTCTTAAAGGTAGACACCATGTAGAATGGTGGCTTAACTGAACTTAATGCACATTCCTTGAATATTTTCTCGGTCGTAAATCCCGAACTGAAATTTTATTTAGTCCGACAGGACAGTCTGGAATAGGTCGCCAAATAAATTTTATTCAAAACGGAACCGATGCACAGGAATGTTCGAAGTAAAATATAATTATTGTAACACAGTTTTAGAAAACTGTGGAATGTATTCCTGTATTCCAGAATCCAGATCCACACAAGTACGAAAATCTAAAAGATCCTTGATGAATAATTCACGGTAAATATTCCCTATTCAAAAAACGCTCCTAAATCCAGGTATATAATGGGCAACACGGAAAGCTACACTTCCTAACAGCAGTCACAACAATCAATAACAATCGAATTTATACAAAAATCCAGAAATCCAGGAAAATACGGGAATTACGATAAACGGGATAAAATCTCTGGATAGGTACGATAAAACTGGAGTGAACAACGAAAACTAGAACGATACACCTCCAGGTTAGCGACAGATAATAACAATCGAAATTTGCGAGAAAAATAATTGATTATTGGCGATAATAATATCTCATTTTATTTTGCTGTGATCAAATATTTCAACGTTAGTGTCGATCAGGCCGGCACCCAGGCCGCTGAACGACTGACTCATAAACATTAAAGACAAAATACGCGAATTCAAAACAAGTTCGAAACATGCACGCTGCGACGTATATCCTCAACTATCTATCTCTGGCTACACAAAAATATAGATTCTCTGTTTCACAACGAGCCATTTGAAACCAATGTCTCCCTTTTTCAATGCAAGTTCGCGTCATTATACACAAATTTTTATAATATAAAATTTATCATCCTCAGCTGTTATACTTTTTTTTCTATAAAAACTAAATTCTGTAACCTTGACTGTTGTTTAGTAATAAACGATTTCTTTTATTTTCTTTGAAAACAATAACGATCTGGGGTTGCATTCGTATGTATAATGAAATTCAAACACTAAAGGGGGTCATACACGCTCAAATTTTTATTTTTCAATTTTTGAAGCCAAATGTTGTCCTAGAGTTACGGGAGTTGTCGCTATGGATCCGGGTACTCTAGACCTCGCTTTTACGACGGGAATTAGCATTCTATAATATATATATATATATATATATATATATATATATATATATATATATATATGTGTGTGTGTGCGGGCAATAACTTTCGAAAGAGTTAATTGATTTCAACTAAATTTGGCCCACGTGTTGAAATCCATCGCCGCAAGAAGACTATTTAAAATGGGCGTAATCGGGCCATTTTAAGGGTATTTTTTAGGGGTTGAAAAATGTTTTTGGGTCCTAAAATACCGAAAAAATTCTCCGAATCGTTTCAAAACTGAAATTTAACCCTCTGGCAGTAATTAAAATGTGTTCCTAAAATTTTAATAAAATCGACCTTACAGGACCGGATTTAAAAATTTTAAGAAAGACTAGTTTGAAGATAGTGGATTATTTACTGAAAGGTGTATATAACTTGGTATAGAGGTTCGATTGATAATAATATTGCAATTAAGAAAAAACAATGTTATTTTAAGGGGTGTATTAAGGAGTAAATTTTTTTATTTTGCCCAAAAACCAACTTAAGTTCGCATAATAAAGCCACACTGCCTGTATAAGCAAATACACTATATTGTCGGCAGGGTTTTGGCACTGCGACCCGGGTTTTTTTTTATTTTTGTAATAAGCAATTTCACGTTGGGCTTGCGTGTAATTTTTTTCTATATTTGAGTAAAATTTTCTACCATAAGCTGTCATACCTACATTTGACAGAGCCCAATAAGCATAATAAATTTAAAAACGATTTGAGATCTTAGCAGATGACAATACTGTTATTTTAGATCCCAAACCGAACCTAGAAAGCACAAAGGAAACTTTATTAGCGATATAAACACAAAACACATTTTAGTACACAGTAAGAACTCTACAAAAAGAACGTTTTAATATTTTTGTGGAGCATTTGCAAAAAAGGAAAAACAAACAAATAATTATTTTAATCAGTCAATCAATTATCTATTTTATTTAGATTATTATTCACAAAGGAATGATATACAAAATAATAAATATAGTACAAGAAAATATACTACATTAAAATAAAGAGATCATAAAAAATTAAGAACTACAAATACCTCGTAAAATGACGGTTGTAAAATCGTATAACTTACAAAAATTATCAATAAGTTGTGGCAATTGTCAAAAAACAATGAATAGATTATTATAGAACAATTCGCAATTCGAGATAAAGCGTGGATCAAAACGCGGGAGGGTGCCGCCCCACGATTTTATGGCATAGCATCTGGATTTTTATTCTTGCGATAATTTTGTGTACAAAATATCTTTGAAGCGCATTCCACTTTTTGTAGCGGAAACGCGCGACTCAGAAACTCAGCCATTCGAAATTTATCACTCGATCGCGCAACTTGGCAACTGCATTAACAACTCAATGCCTTTGTTTTCCATTCGAAGTGCGTTTATAGTCCAGCAGCCACCGCCTGTTTTTTAAGTGATTAATAACAGACTGAATCTTCGTGAGTTCGTTCGGTTCGACGAGACGCCCAAGTTTTTCCTCTGTCCAAATTCTCAAAGAGGTATGTAATGAACTGCGCAGATGTAAAACATGTCGATTTGGTAGGGTGTCGAAATTGTCTAACAGTAAATTTTTCATTGTAATTTTAAGATAATATGATAATAAACTCGGAAAAACAATTGTCCTACAAAATCGACGGTTTGAGTTGGAGCGTCCTCCACGCCGAATATGTCGAAATAACGAGGTCATAAAAATTATTAATAACCAGCTGATTTTTTGTACGCAGCTTACTAAATATTAGTATAATTGAATGGCCACAAAGTCCTACAAATGTAGTGGTAGGTTTTCCTAGTCCTACGCTAAAAATTTGTGTTCTACACTTTATTCCCGATAGGACAAAATCAAACCTAGGTTGTTATTAATGAAAAAAGTGTTACCGTGGAATCGACAACTTCCAAGCGTAGGACTAGGAAAACCTACCACTACATTTGTAGGACTTTGTGACCATTCAATTATACTAATATTTAGTAAGCTGCATACAAAAAATCAGCTGGTTATTAATAATTTTAGTCTCGTCTGTAGCGGCTTTTACAATATAATTCACAACCTATTTTGCAACAGTCATTTTTTTATAATAAACAATTTCCTTATATTTTTTCCGTTATCAATTATAAAATTCGTACTACTTAAAAATTAAGCGCAGAAATATTCTGCAAAAATAAAAAAATAAAAACAAAAGGTTCTGGCAGTGTAAATATATTCTTAAAATAATATGTTTTTAATATTCGAATCTATATAATAATTATTATATCAACCTGATTTTTATTTTTGGCTCGGCAAGTAGAAAATGAAAATCGAATCTATCAACTTCTCAGCAAAGTTCAACTGTTTTTCTACATATTTGTTTTTTGTTTCGATTTTTAATCAGTGGTAACAGCGTGTTATGTTTCGTTTCTATTTTGTTTTCTTTTTCTTTTTTTTTTTTGATATCTGACTAGATTTCGCTCATTTGTTTTACTTGTGTTCGCAAAAACAATTGCTGAGAAGTTTGGAAAACTTGTGTTGTTTTGTTTTAATGTTATAGAATATTTAATCGAAAAAGTAAAATTTCAAATTAAAAAGTCGTTTAACTAAGGTTTATAATTGTACAAAAATACTCTTCACAGACTTATTGTGTTGATAAAAAACAAAAAAACTTTTACCGGCTATTCTAAAACTTTTTCTTCATACTATGCCGAAAGTACGTACTTTCTGATTCGATTTTAGAACAGAAAGTATTTCTGATTTGTTGTGACAAGCTGCAATTACATTCATATCGTCTGTATAGGCGGGTCTAGACAGTTTTGTCATGCGCACTGATACTTGAGACGGTGAGACTGGCGTTTGTCAAGTCACATGTCGGCCCATAGATGTGTAGGCCTGTAAGTAGCGGTCTTCTGTTATATTGACATTATTAAGATGCATGTGCATTACGTATATAACTTCAACATTGCTGATTTAAAAGTAAGTAGTTTTTTTATATATTGATGAAAGTGCGTACTTTCGGCATAGTATGAAGAAAAATAGTATACACCACACGAGCAGAAAGTTGAAAGTTGAATTTCCTGCACTGCGCGACATATGATGCCCTCGACTTTTGCCTCGGGCATCATGTGGCGCAGTGCAGGAAATTCAACTTTCGGCTCTTGCGATGTAATATACTATGAAATTACTAATCATAGAAAAATACTTTTACAAAACAAAAGTCGCTATATTAATAGTCACTGGTTTTAGTTCGTAAGTTCTCTCAAAAGATGGCACTAAGGATGGCGACATAACAAACTATAGTAGATGGCAGCACTGAGAAAGTAACCTATTCGGGCGGTAAATATACGTATTGTTACAAAAATGATTAACAATATTTTTGAACGAGAATCGCTAAAGCCTTGAATGACAAATTCATGGCTTATTAGATGATTATAAAAAAATTGTTGTCACTAGGAACTAATTTTGAAACAGTTGATTATTATTTTTTCTTCATAAAATAGGATTAGATAATTTTGTCTCTTAATTTAAAATCATTAAATTTTTTATTTAACTTTATTCTAATTAATTATTTCTTTCTTTTCATTTTCATGCTTATTATTATTATTTATTATTAATTAATTCTTTGTAAATATTTTTATTATATTAAATGTTGTGTTATTAATTGAAATTCTTTCTTTCTTTAAATCATAAACTATCAATTTCTGGGGTAAAATTACTTATGGGCCAAATTTATTAATAATATCTGATTAGAGCAAACATTTTTTATAATTCTCAATATTGTTCACGTCCATTATAATTAGTAAGTTTTTTTTTATTTTTTAACGGGAAATTGGACAGTTACTTTTTATTATAATATAAATAATAAATTCATCTTTCAATTCCAGATATATATTGTTATAATAGAAAACAGTGTCACGGGTAATTGGAATAATAAAATAAATCAATTTAAACACTCATTGATTGCAACGTTTCGTCTTTTCTTTAATTAAGACTTTTCAAGCTCTAAAAAAAATTTTTTTTTACAAAAATTAACATTCATATAATAAAAATATTAAACATTATGGATTAAATAATTTACTAAAAAGAAACAATGGTGTGACTAACCTCAGTATGCTTAAATGTTAATTTTTGTAAAAAAAATTTTTTTTAGAGCTTGAAAAAGTCTTAATTAAAGAAAAGACGATACTGTTTTCTATTATAAAAAATAAAATTGTCTAGCAAAAATAAAACTTATTTAGTATTTGTTTGAAATTTGTTTTCGAAAAAAATTACATAATTTCAGTTTGTTTAAATATTTAGGTACTATTTAATATTTGTTGAAGTAAATATATGTATTATTAAATATCTAAATGTTATTAATGTTATGGTTAACTAGTTAAAGGTATTATTTCAATTCTATTTAAAAAAAATGTAATTATTCCATTAACTAATTTGTATTTTTTATCATTTCAGTTGTGCCCGAAGAAGTTAAAAAAATTTAACGAAACGTCGCAATTTTTTAATTTAGTTTAACTATATTAAATAAAATGAAATTACTTGCAATTAAGTACTGTTCAAATTATAAATAAAAAATTAATTTGAACAGTAATTGCAAGTAATTTCATTTTGTTTAATATTCTATTACTGTTGGTAGAGTCAATATTATTAATAAGTTTAACTATATTTGAATTGTCCAATTTCGCGTTAAAAATAAAAAAAAACTTATTTTTTATGTTTGGTTAAAGTATGTATACGGTAGTTTTCAACAGAAGAAAAGTTGAGCGTCTATAATCTACAATCTCTCTCGACAGAAGAAAGGATTCATTGTAATGCGCCACATAAAATTACGTAACTATATTTTTAAATCTCATCTGCTGAAAAAATGTTCTGTACTAAAATCTGCGACTGTAAAGCGCTCTGAACGCAAGACTGATTGACTTGTTGGAACGAAATTCAAACATTTCAATGCAATCATGCGCTTTGGGAAATAGTACGCATCTAAGCTCAAAGAACGAAAACGCTCATGAACGAAAAAACATACACATTGCGAAATTCTTGTTATGGCGCCTATAAAAACACCCCTGCCGCGTTGTGGCAGACACAGAGGGACCACATAGAGATATGTGAGAGCCTGCGTCAGAAAATGTGTTTCCTATGATTTTTTGGCCCCCCAAATGTTAGTGTTTAGTTTTGTTTATGAAAGATATTTTGATTTATAATTCCCGTGATGTTATTGGTGTAATCTAGTTCACGTTGCTCGTCAATCTGTTTATGTATTTATACGTTTATTTTTTTCCCATTTGAATAACTTAATAAAAAAAATCGGAAAAACGGTTGACCCTGCAGGCCATCCCTGGAACTTCCCGCTGTTTCCAATCTATTGAGATGAGTCTTACCCCTACGGTGTTTGTTAAAAGCTATTTTAAAAAATTCCAGCCAATTGGGCGACAGGATCATTCCAATTTCATAAATATTGACATTTGAAATATTATAATAAAATAACATTTCTGTTAACGGTTTACGGTGATGGTATTTGTTTCCACGGTTACATAATATGGTTTAACGTAAAAATTAATCAAAGCATGCTTGTCAGCTACCTAATTAATTTCTTTTTGACAGATCTTCGGAACAAAAGAACATCTGATTTTTTTTTATTATCAAAATATTTTTTCTTAGCGGGAAGTTAAAAATTTCTGTCAATTAATTTTTAATTTCATTTAATGAAAAAATAAAGAATTTTGGAAATTGTAATGAGTATTATAAGGGATGTATAATAAGTTATTATTATTGAACTACATAAATCAAGGTATATTTATATTGTTTTAATTTTATTAACTCATTGTATTATTTTTAATTTCTTGTTATGTATATTTTAGAAGCCTGATGAAGGTTTAATAAATAAACCGAAACGTCGCTAAATTGATTATAAATTTTAATATTGTCCAATTTCCTGCTAATTTTAAACTTAGTTAAAAAAAGCTTTTTCAGACATCGCGACCACTAGTGTTGAATAATCGATACGGATCTCCATTACAAAGAAGCGCTCTAGCGCGCTCCGGCCTAACGGCAGAGCATAATGTGAGAGGAAAAAGTTGGAGAGGAAGAATCGAACTACCTACAGACGCTTCAGTTTTTGTCGCGGGCTCTCTCGCTATGGGATTGGCACAGCGCGGAGTAACTGCGTTATTTTTAAGGATATTACAAAACTTCTTGTGCCATTAATTTTGTATTTTTAAGACTGTGATTAAGAGTTAAAAAAATATGAGAAACTTTTTAATTATTCTTTTTGAGGAATATGTACAGAAAAGTAACAGACATCTCAAAAAGGCCGCCACTAATTTTGAAAATATTGAAGTTATGATCTACATGAAAATATTCTAAAGCGGATCTTACAAATTTTAATTAAAACTATAGTTTGCTATAATTGTTAAGAGTCCATTGTTACAATGCTATAACAGAACCAATTATTTTCAAACAGTTTATTTATTTAATTTTATGAACTATACCGTAGTGAATAATTTCCCAATATAAATTTTAATGTCAGATTTATATCGAAAAATACCAAACTGCAATCTTTTAAGAGAAAAAACAACCTTGAAGTCTTGGCTTATGACGTTAAACCTAACCTCAAAGCTAAACTCAGCACTACAAATCCAATATTTTCCTTTTAGGTGCATTTAAATCGTTCAAAGTGGACTATTGCCATAGCTGTAAAGTAATAATTGTTATTTTTGTGTTACAGTATTTAAAATAACAAACAAAAAAATGAATAATTAATAACAATTGAAATATGAGGCACGAATATAAATTGGTAAAAAATATTGAGCTTGAATAGATTTAACTTATAAAAAACGACATTTCGATGACGTCACGTAAAATATATATGTTTTACATTGACGTTTAGTTTTTATGGACTGCTAATGTACACCACTTTGCATCCAAACTGACAGAAAAACGAAAACGATACACCTGAACAATACATATATACCACAATTAGATAGAAGTGTATATTTATACGGGTACCGTATAAATAAAATAATCACTATTTATACGGGTACTGGATAATTAAAATAATCATTATTTATACGGGTATAATTATGTTTTTTGTTTTTTTTTTTAAATTACGAAAATTATACAAAATAAACGCTAGAAATCGGAGTTATTTTAGAATAATTAGCAGCAAAAACTTTATATATAACGACTTTATTTCTTTTTTGTCCTTGGTAATTAATATAAAAATGATTTTTCGGGAAAAAGGACTTTATTTATAAGTAAAACACTTAATATTTTTATTTCCAAACAAGGAACGAAATGTCGCTGAAAATAAAATATTAAGTGTTTTACTTATAAATAAAGTCCTTTTTCCCGAAAAATCATTTTTACTTTATATATAACATTAATTAATCTTTTCTTATGAGAAATTAAAATAAAATTTGCAGTTAAATTGGTTTATTTTCCCTCTTTTTCTAAAGTTTATCTGAAATTCATGTGTATTACCACCCATACGAATTGGAAAAAAAACGGCCAAGTGCGAGTCGGACTCGCGCACGAAGAGTTCCGTACCATTATCTATTAAGGGGGTTCACCAGTGTAAAATTTTCAAAAAATCGATTTTTTTTTGTATATTTCTTATCTAAAACAGGTTAGAAATGACATCCTAAAAGGATTTGTATGTAAGTCTCTGAAAACTATGTTTCATAGCGTCCTTAAACTTCAAAAGCGTTTTTCTCAAAACTATGTTTTTCAAGTTTGTGCTAAATGTATTCAATGAAACAAGTTGAAATTTTGTGTGTGCAGTTTTTATACATTACTCAAGGTACTGATGTAAATTTTGATTTTTACATTTTTTACAGCTTATAATGTCAGAGAAAAATACGTAAAAAACACATTTTTTTCAAGGTCCGCCATTTTGTTACTTTTCAAAATTTTACAAAACCCCTACGTCATTACCTCGGCAAATGGATTACGAATAACGAGATATTTTCATTTTTCGTTTCAGACAACCGATGCGTATTGCATCTTGCACACCATTTGGCAGTGTCATTTTGTGGAAGTCACGTTTCAGCCTTTATCAGAGACACGTCAATTTGATTATACTTTCAACAAAATTTATGTAGAATACTAGATAATACACGAACAAAATGGCGTAAAAACTGTTGAAAAAAATTAAGAAGTTCTCCCACAATAAATTCCCGAAAAACCGCTCGAAATCGGTCGTTACACTGGTGAACCCCCTTAAACGGCAAAAAAAGCACGGTTGTTGTATGGGAGTCCCCTTAAATATTTATTTTATTCTGTTTTTTAGTATTTGTTGTTATAGCGGCAACAGAAATACATCATCTGTGAAAATTTCAACAGTCTAACTATCACGGTTCATGAGATACAGCCTGGTGACAGACGGACGGGCAGCGGAGTCTTAGTAATAGGGTCCCGTTTTACCCTTTGGGTACGGAACCCTAAAAACTTAAAATTTGTTTAGTGCTGCCAACATAAGTCAGCATTTAGTTCTTACATTGGTCAAAATATTTTTTTGCAAAATAATTGTATTTCAAGTGATTAATCTAACATACAATTTTTTTACAATGAGTAATAATTTATTAACAAAATAAAATTACTTGCAATATACTGTTCAATTAATTTTTTATTTATAAAGACGTTTCGACCAACAATTTTGGTCCTTTTCAATTTTCAAAATTAAATTACAATTAAATAAAAAATTAATTGAACAGTATATTGCAAGTAATTTTATTTTGTTAATATATCTATTACTGTTGGTTGAGTAAATATTATTAATTATTGAGTAATAATTTAATTAATAATTATATTTAATTTTAATTATTATTTAAATACTGTTTGTTTGGGTGTAATTGTTTTCCAGTATCCGTATTAATATAAAATTATTTGTCCGGTACCCGGACGAATAGGCGCAGCCAATAAATAATTTCAAACAACATTTTTATCAGTACACACTCAGGGGACAGTTTCACCCCTATATAAAAATTAAGCAGAGTGGGATTTTTAATGTTGATTTTCCGCAAAATCCCCGTTGCTGATGCATTTTTCCTCTACTTTTAGGGTTCCATACCTCATAAGAAAAAAACGGAACCCTTATAGGATCACTCGCATATCTGTCTGTCCGTCACAGCCAATTTGCTCCGAAACTACTGAACCGATTGAGTTCAAATTTGATACACATATGTAGTCGGTGATCCAGACGGACGTGTAACGTAAATAAATGAATTTTAAACATGGGGGCCACTTTTGGGGGGTAAATTAGAAAATAAAAAAAAAAGTTTTGTAAACTATATCGTGTGACATTTCAAATGAGAGGGCTTATAGTAAGGTTCTCAAACATATTTTTTTTATAATTTTAAAGTAAACGGTTTTACAAATTATTTAAGAGAATAGATGAAAATGGATCCCCCCCTTCCTCCGAAACTACTGAGCCTAAAATTTTGAAAAAAATAGGGGATATAGGACATCACCCATAGTTTACAGGAAAACCTAAACAAAAATCCTAAGATTGTTAAGAAACATTCATTGTTGTAGCACTATATTAGAAAAATTTATTATTCCAACACGTCACCGTCGGGATTTAAACCCGAATCTTTCCACTTTCGCGGCGGAATGAGTTAATCGATTATCTCATTCCGCCGCGAAAGTGGAAAGATTCGGGTTTAAATCCCGACGGTGACGTGTTGGAATAATACATTTTTCTAATATAGTGCTAAAACAATGAATGTTTCTTAACAATTATAGCAGACAATTAGCCGTATTCTACTATTTTTGTTCTAATCACTCTTCTTACGTAACCACAGTGATTACAAAATTTATAAAGAGTTGTCTGAATTTAATTAGAAGTCTATTTTTGTGCGGTTACCACGGTTATATACTTTTGAATTTGTGTTAGTTGTCAAGTCCTGAAAATAATTAATTATTAATAATAATTATTATTATTATGGATAATAAAATTACAAAATGACGACAAAAAAAAGTATCATCTAGTCAATACAAATTGATGGTTGATTTTATTGACGCTAATAAAAATATGTTGAGTGGAAAACTTTCATCAACCGAATCTACAATTGTGGATAAAAAATGGGAAAAAATAGCCCTTATACTGAATTCCAATTCGAATTTTGGATTAATAAAAAACGTAAAAGAATAATAAAAAAATGTATAACGCGTGTACGTTAATATAATTCTATTATTAACCTGTTTTCATTCTCAATTAACTCCAAAATAAGTAAGTGAAATATTTTGGCGTCCATTTTAATTAATAAACACTCAAAGTGTCAGCTTAACAACACCCATTTACAAGTTACAATTTATCCACTCTTATAAACACGGCACATGATCATTTTAACCACTTGTGGCAAACACTTTGCTTAGAAGAAAGAAACAAATAAAAGTTGTTGCCCAGAGTGTATATGTTGCTAAGCACTTGGTAATCACCGTGATTATCATTAGTAGAATAGCCCTGAATAGCTATTATATTAAATGAATTTAGCAAGTACGTTAGCTATAAGCGTATGTTAAAATCTACTAATATAAAAATCCTAAGTTCTCGCGGAAAACGGAATGGTACGGAACCCTCTCCTCGCGAGTCTCTTTTTCTGTCATTTGGCTCGCGCAGTCCAGATTAGCAGTTCATTGTAAAAGTCAATTTACGTTTTACGTTTAAAAACATCCGAACAACATCAACAATGACAAATAATTAGCATAGACAGTAAATCTACCAGTCAAAATGCAGTATTGCAAAATAGACGTCGAAGAAACATACTTAGTGAAATTCTTTACGACAGTTTTATCCAGGATAACAATAATACAAGTGGGTCAACATTTAATTGAAACATTTTAAGCGCCTGACACAACAGTTTAAGGCTGTCGGAACGCTCTGAATTTAAGCCAAAAATAGAGCTTCGGCTGTCAACTGATTGTAGACTTATTCGTCAATATTCTGCAAAAATTCTTTCTCTATAAGGAAGATAAAGGCCACATCTAGGTCCCTAATGGACTACTTTTGTAATTTATGTACTATTTACTAGAAAAAAGTAGGCATTAATTGTGCCAAAAAAACATACTTTTTCAATGTCACGCTACGACCTTATTCGTACTTATTTCACAAAACTGTTCCATCACAAACCTAAAGTGACTCTTTCTCTTTTTAAATCTTCAAAATATTTCCAAAAATTAGAGTAATCAATTGACAGCGGTACCCTTGCAATAGCATCTTTTAGCCTTGTAGTTGGCACTAGCCAAAAATTGAAACGTGCGGATGATTAGAGCGAGACAGAGCTAAATAAGGTCACACCCACAATATGTCTTTTGCCTACCTCGCCTCTTACCGCTGGGTCTCAGCACAAACTGTGTGAAAGTGATCCACCACTGTTAACCCTCAAATTCTCTGAGTAGCCTTCAACAAAGGTTACAGCAAGTTAAGGGGTAACACCACTGTAAATTTTTCAAAAAATCAATTTTTTTTTTAGGCTTAAAAATACTTTGAACCTTTTAGAATATGGGGAAAAATATTTCATACCTCAAGGTATTTTTTTTTCTTGTAATTTCGAGCTCTTCCCCAAGCGCGTCTATAATGTCTATACTGCATTTCAAAACTTTAAATGCGTTTTTCTCGAAACACGATTTTTCAAAACGGCACGCAGCATTACTCCAACAATTTTCATTCTTTTCATTCGAATTGGTTACAATATCTTTAAAATAAGATTTTGAAGAGAAATACGTAGGGGATTTTCGATAAGTTAATTTAATCATTATTTATTAACAAATGATTATCTTTTTTTTTGTTGAAAATTTAACGATTTAATTCAAATACTCGCCAATCACACAAAAATCAATAGTTTTAAAATCCCCTACGTATTTCTCTAGCTATAAGCATGTACAATAAGTGTTTTTTTTTTCTAAATCTAAATTTGCAGCAGCTCACTGCGTGCCGCAAAGCGCCTCAAATTCTACGTGCCTCGCGAAAATGGCTGTGGTGCCGTCATTTCTGAATATTTTTTTATAATAATTTTCTATTTTGTTACTTAAATATACGCTAAATAACTTCCTCCAATATTATAATTTTATTACCTTTTCTTCCACCCAAAAAAAAATGACAAAAAAACACGTTTTTTTAGGCTGTTACAGTGGTGTTACCCCTTAACGACAGCTTATACATATTATTAACGTTTTCATTAACGTCTTAAAACTTAAGAAATACAACCGGGCTTGAAATCTGTTTGTTTCGTATTATTTTATTTCACCGACAAATGCGCAAACATTAGAAATTAATTCTTCTGATAAATGAATTTAAGGTTAACTAATCACTCTTAGCGCCATTTTAAAAACAGCGACTGGCGGCCAAATATGTAAGTACAATAATGAATATGACAGTTTTTTATGTTTACGATTCCAACAGACCATAAATTAAAAACGCTTATCTGACGGCTCAATATATCAATCGTAGTTGATGTAAAGAGTTAATAATCGGTTATTAACCGCATAATTTATTTTAAATTGTAATTTCCGGTCGAGAATTTAATTTACAGAAATATAAATTCATTGTTTAATTAATTCTTTCGATTCTACTCTTAAAAACTGCTCTATTGTTTTGTTTTTTGTTTGTCTGAGACACAGAAACCGAAAATCGCCATGTTGTTTGATAGAAGATAGTTAATTAGGCACCTAAAATGGTTACAATAAAAAAATAACCGGTAATTTCACATCACTTAAGGCGATATTAGACGGTTTTGTTCATTTCTGTCTTACATTCAGCATCTTTCATTTGAAATGAAACGTCTGAGCACAAAATGAAACAATATTGAAAAATGAATTCATCAATGAACTGATCCAATAACGCTAGATATCGGCATTCGGCATCATTCATTCGCACTCTGAAAATGATCGAAAAATGTCTGAACACAAGAAAGAACATTTATTTGGGTTCGATCATTTTGTGTTGTGTTTTGTAGCAGACAGACTTGGAACTACGACATCGCATAGTGAACATATTCTGTCTGCGTATGAGACAAAATAGTATTCAAGTGAAACGACCAAAACGCGCTGCTGTTTTTGGAGAATTTCAAAAATTATCAATGTCTTTGGAACCACAAACTTGACGATTACAAAAACAGAACAATACGGACAAATTCTATAAAATCTCTAATTAATGATTTAAACTTAAACTTTGTTTTTTTTTTAACAATTCTTCGACCAAATGACCACAAAACAAACGAATTCCAAGGCGAACAACTTCATTCGACGACATCTTCAAAGAAAAACTGGATAAACGTTCATTTCTATGTCATTCTGTCTGTGCCGTGTGAACGCGGAATGAAACAAAAATGAACATTCATTCGGAATGAACCGTCTGATATCACCTTTACTCACTCAACATTTTCAAGGTTATGTATTCAATAAGCAACGATCCAAAAAAAATTAAAAAACATACATAACATTATCTTAGCTTTTGTTTTAACTCGTTTTTTTTTTGGGTACAGCACAAAGATTTTGGGAAACGACTTTCAATGAAAGAGAATACTACATTTAATGAGTACAGAAACAATCGAAGTATAAATTTTTCTAAACTGTAAAAAACCTATAAAAACCAAGTCATCAAAATGTCGTTTTAGGTTGTTATTCGGTATCACGAACGTAAAAATTAGCAGCGCTATTAAATTTTTTACTGAGCATGTCACAAAAGTGATTAGCGTTTTTTTTCTTTTTTTTATTCACCGTTAACAGCATAATCACTGCTATGTCTTTCCACTTTTTTCCATTAGCATTTGTTTGAAGTTAAAAAAAAAAAGACTTCAATTACGCAATACATTCATATTTGCAAACAATAAAAAAATGTTAACAAAATAAAATTACTTGCAATATTTTTATTGATATAAAAACGTTTCGACCAACAATTTTGGTCCTTTTCAAATTGAAAAGGACAAAAATCGTTGGTCGAAACGTCTTTTATATAAATAAAAATATTGAACAGTATTGCAAGTAATTTTATTTTGTTAATATTCTATTACTGTTGGTAGCCATTATTATTAATAAAAAAATGTGCTGATTTGTCGATTTTTGCTACTGAAGTGTTCTGAGGTTAAATTTAGACACATGTTTTTAAGGAAGTTCGAGACCGATTATTTATCTGGGGCACCTTATAAAAAATCCATTGTCTTTTTGCAAGGTGACAACTCTTACCCACCAAATTTTCACATAAAAATGTTGGTAACCTGCTTAATTTTTAATCAATATTATATTTTACTTCATATCAAATCTTAATTAACCTAATAAAAAACATTTTCTTTCATTGAAAAAGTGTTTTTAACGAAATGGTTAATTAAATTATTTACACAAAAACAACGCAACACCGCTTGACCATTGTTAAGTAAATAATATATGAAAAAATTTGTTTACATATTATATTGGAAATAAAAATTGAAGTTTTGTGCTTATAATTAATTAAAATGAGTTGATTATTTCGCTAGGTATAGCAGGACAAGAATGTGATGATTCTTGTCTAGCTATACCAAGCGAAATAATCAACTCTCGCATGTAGTGAATTGAATGTTACAATTGCTTTATTAAGAAGAATTAACTGTTAAGATATCGCACCGTAGAGTAACTGATTAACTCATTCCGCGGCGAAAATGAAAAGATTCGGGTTTGAACCCCGACGGTGACAGTGGATAAAAAATTTATTTTTTTTCTTTAAAGTTCAATTCCAGATATATGTTATAATAGAAAACAGTATGACGGGTAATTGGAATAATGAAAATAAATCAATTTAAACACTCATTGATTGCAACGTTTAAGCATATTGAGGTTAGTCACACCACTGTTTCTTTTTAGTAAATTATTTAATCCATAATGTTTAATATTTTTTAGTATATGAATGTTAATTTTTGTAAAAAAATTTTAGAGCTTGAAAAAGTCTTAATAAAAAAAATTTGAAAAACGGTTGACCCTGCAGGCCATCCCTGGAACTTCCCGCTATTTCCCATGTATTGAGATGTGGCTTACTCCTACGGTGTTTGTTAAAAGTTATTTTAAAAAATTCCAACCAATTGGGCGACAGGACCATTCCAACTTCATAAATACTGACATTTTAAATATTACAATAAAATAAAATTTCTGTTAACGCACGCAGTAACGCGGGTAACGGCTAGTAACAAATATGATATATGGTATTTGTTTCCATGGCTACATAATATGATTTAACGTAAAAATTAATCAAAGCATGCTTGTCAGCTACCTAACTAATTTCTTTTTGACAGATTTTTTTGTGGAAGTTTTTATCAAAGATATCTTTCAAACAAATCAACCGATCAAAATGATGTTAACGGCAATCGAAGCAGTTTTTCAAGCACAAAAAATAATTTATTACAAACAAATCAATCTAACGAAAATTTGAGAAAAAATTTTGAAAAAACATTTTTTTCAAAATTTTTCTTCAATGATATCTCTTGAACGAATCAAGTAATCGAAGTGCGGTTTGCAGCAATCGACGCAGTTTTTTGAGCATAAAAAATAACTTATTACAAAAAAATCAATCAAACAAAAATTTGAGAAGATATTTAGAAAAAACTTTTTCTCCGACGATATCTCTTGAAGGGACTAACCGATTTTGATGCGGTTTGCGGCGATTGACGTTGTTTTATGAGGAATAGAGCTGATTAAATTTTGAAATTAATCGGTACGGTAGTTTCGAAAATATTTAAAAATATTTTTAAAAAACTGCTTTCCAAAAAGCTTTATTTTTGAAATTTCTCAAAATCTACCTGGCCGAATCAGTTCCAATTTTCAGAAAATCTAAGTTCACCAAGTTCCTTTCGGATGCCGCAATCCGCGTTTCGATCGGTCTAGCCGTTCAAAAGTTATGAGAGGTTTACATACACACACACACACAGACATACGGACATCATTTTGGAAATTGTCAGAATAGCTTCCTAGGACCTCAAAACGTCGAGATCTAACAAAATCTCAAATTTCGAAAATCGGGGTGAATCCAGTAACTTCCCAATTTTTGAAAATTTTCAATTTTCTTAGCGGGAAGTTAAAAAGACGAAACGTTGCAATCAATAGAAAACAATATCACGGGCAATTGGAATAAAAATAAATCAATTTAAAAACTCATTGCAATCAATGAGTGTTTAAATTGATTTATTTTCATTATTCCAATTACCCGTGATACTGTTTTCTATTAATTTTTCTAGTTTAGCAATGTAACAATAAATGTTTACAAAAAAAAAAAAAAAATCTTTTATGACGCCTGAGGAAGGAATAATAAATTCCGAAACGTTGCGCTAATAATAATAATATTTTCGATCCTAAGTTCTCGGATAACTTTGCATCTATTTAATAAAATTTATTTTGTAAATAAATGTTTTTTTTTCATAAGATGAGTCGCGAAAAATTTTAAAACCTCGTTCCATGCCGCGGACAAAAAAGTTTGGGAAACGCAGCGGTAAATGATACAAAGTAACAAATATTCTAAACAAAACGACCGATCACTTTAAATACTGAGAAATAATTTTATTTAACATGGTAAGTATTACTTTCTCGAAGTAAATCTTAGGTGACAAACATTTTAAAAGCGCTGACCATTTAGTCGTTTTCGATACCGAATAGTACCATTTTAATTATAAAATTAGTTTTAATAAATTACATAATTTATTTACATTAATTGCGATTATCGTTTAATCAATATACATACACGTTTCTTATTCTTAATTTTTTTATATTTTCGGGTTACGATTAAAGGCAGAGAAATTATTACGATCATTCTGAACTTACGTAATACGTGTGAAATGTTTTTTGTGTCGGCGTGCTCCGTAGCATTTGTGTTGTATGACTGGACATCAAATGTGATGGTATTTTATAAACCTCGACAATTCTTGCTGGAATTCCTGAAAAAACAAAAACATATTTTGAACTAACATTCCAGATAATTGGGCGACAGGATCATTCCAACTTAAAAAATATTGACATTTGATATTGTAGCGCGCCCTCAATTGTTACGCCACTGGAAATGACAGAGGCTCCTCGATCTTGAACAGAAGTTTCGGGAATGATCGAGAACGGAATGTACGCGCCTATAAATACAGCGCGTGTGGGGCGATTCAGTCAGTTGCTTGCTTGCTACAGTCAGAGTACAGTCAGTAGAAGCGGTCTCACGCGGCGGACAGCAGACATAAATAGCATTATTACATAAAAAACAGTATCACGGGTAATTGGAATAATGAAAATAAATCAATTTAAACACTCATTGATTGCAACGTTTCGTCTTTTCTTTAATTAAGACTTTTTCAAGCTCTCAATAATATAATATGCAATTTAGCATTACAATGTAATGCTAAATTGCATATTATATCATAGTTTAACTATCGTTTAAACATATTGAAAGCTTGAAAAAGTCTTAATTAAAGAAAAGACGAAACGTTGCAATCAATGAGTGTTTAAATTGATTTATTTTCATTATTCCAATTACCCGTGATACTGTTTTCTATTATAACATATATCTGGAATTGAACTTTAAGGGGTAACACCACTGTAAATTTTTCAAAAAATCGATTTTTTTTTTTTAGGCTTAAAAAATACTTTGAACCTTTTAGAATATGGGGAAAAATATTTCATATCTCAAAGTATTTTTTTTCTTGTAATTTCGAGCTCTTCGAGCTCTTTCCCCTTCATGTCTATAATGCATTTCAAAACTTTAAATGCGTTTTTCTCGAAACACGATTTTTCAAAACGGCACGCAGCATAACTCCAACAATTTTCATTCTTTTCATTCGAATTTGTTACAATATCTTTAAAATAAGATTTTGAAGAGAAATACGTACGGGATTTTCAATAAGTTAATTTAATCATTATATATTAACAAATGATTATCTTTTTTTTTTTGTTGAAAATTTAACGATTTAATTCAAATACTCGCCAATCACACAAAAATCAATATTTTTAAAATCCCCTACGTATTTCTCTAGCTATAAGCATGTACAATAAGTGTTTTTTTTTTTCTAAATCCAAATTTGCAGCAGCTACACTGCGTGCCGCAGAGCGCCTCAAATTCTACGTGCCTCGCGAAAATGGCTGTGGTGCCGTCATTTTTGAATATTTTTTTATAATAATTTTCTATTTTGTTACTTAAATATATGCTAAATAACTTCCTCCAATATTATAATTTTATTACCTTTCCTTCCACCAAAAAAAAAATGACAAAAAAACACGTTTTTTTAGGCTGTTACAGTGGTGTTACCTATTAAAGATGAATTATTACATAAATTTCAGTGCGTGTGTAAAGTAGTGTATTGTGTAAATAGTTAGTGTTGCGTTATTATTTATAAGAATCCGTTTGTTTGTTTCATTGTTTAAATTATTAAATACTTTTTAGTTATTTGTTTTGTATTTATTTCGTTTGTTTAAAATAAATCAGTTTTAAGCCACCACACAGAATAGTTTTATTACAATATGCTATTCTAATATTATAAACGCGAATGTGAGTTTGTTTGTTACGCTTTCACACCTAAACCGCTGAAAAGATTTCGATAAAATTAGACAAGGAGATCGATTGCATCCTAAAGAAGGACATAGGCTATTTTTTGTTTCAAAAGAAAAACTTAAAGGGGGATGAAATAGGGGATGAATGTCACCGAGAGGTCATCTTGATACCTTCCGGAACCATTAGACCTCCGGGCTTGAAATCTGGCAGACATGTTTCTTTTGTTGAGTAGAGATACTAAAATAGTCTTCTAAGGTGTGGAAAGGGGGGGAAGTACAGGGGTGTCAATGATTAACACATTATAATTTTTAAAATACAGTTTGTATGGATTGAAAATGTAGCTGTTAGGTCTTGATGAAGATTTCACTACTGGTGTTGTATTATTACAATCGCGGGCAGAACCGCGAGGAGCCGGCTAGTAAAATAATAAACCGTTATAAGACGTATACCACCATTATATAAAAAACAACGTTATAGCACATATCTCTTCTGCGCATGCGTCGATTTTCCCCAAAAACAATAGAGCTCTTCATATTTGCATACTAAATGTCCTCCCTAAATTTAGTTTCAATCAGCTCATCCGTTTGACCTGTATCGTGTTCACATGCAGACAAGCAGATGCAAAACTTTTTCCAAAAATATGTTGTTAAACGACATAATTCCCATCACGGCTAAAGAAAATTTGCTTCAAAAAAAAAAAACTTTCAAAACTACTAATTTAGACAGATATAATACGCGCCACGGTTCTAAAAGGTTCTGAAGTTAGTCACAAACAGCGTCGCAAATGCATATTTTAGAGCCGTCCTGGTTGTTTTGTGGGAAAGGAAGACTCCCACCACTCCCAGTTACTGGCACAGAACGTGCGCTCGTCGGTGATTGGTTATCGCTGGTTGTCGTGTCACTTGTCGCTTTCCTGCTATAAAGTACAGTCCAGTACGCTATTGTTAAGTTGTTTCTTTGATTGTTAATTGATCAAGATGCCTAATACAGTTTTGCATAGACAAGCACGAAAAATAATTTTTTGGATGACTTTATGCAAGGAATTAGACCTTTAGATTATAGAAAAATTAAAAATAATAATATAGCGCGAGTTTGTAGTTTTTCAACCGACTGTACCTGCGCAAGTCTCCATTTGCATCTAACTTCAGAACCTTTTAGATCCATGGCGCGTACTATACATACCTTTGGTAAATTTTGTCTCTCTACGGTATATTTATATTTATCGACAATGTTTCGGTACTGCGTGTACAGGTCCAACAGCAGCGACACGGCACATTCGGACGTCACCTCAATTGTTTCAATCAGTAATCGTTCGAGCTCCTGGTGGTCCACCAGAACCACGCACTGTTCCGAATTATTATCTGCCACATCCAATGACGAGTGATTCGAATCGGCACTGCCGTTCAATTGTTTGTTCGGTTCCGTTCCGTTATCGGCCGAAAGTCTTGTAGGCGTCGAACTTGTGTCTTTGGATTCATCGTCGGACGGTGAAGTTGGTTTTGAGTTTTCGGAGTCTTTCGTATCAACCTGGTAACAAAGAATGAATACCTATTGTTTAAAATAAACGGTTTCTACGGTTCGTTGTAACTATCAAAATTGAACTTGACGAGGTTATTACGATCGGTATTTTATATCGACTTATAACTAAATGGAGAAATATGTTTGGTAACAATCTAATCTTATCTACTTACAAGGTGAAAATTGAAAAAAAAAAATTTAAAAAAAAACGTCAGGAAACATTGTTCTAATTTATTTTTTCAATTTTCAATTTAAGGAGGTTCGAGACAAAATCCAAAATAATAAGAACGTTTTGAAATTTTAATCACTGAAAGATGGATACACAATATGCTCACTGCCAAAATTTCAACATCATTCACCGTTTTTGAGAAAAAAATGTTTTAAATTCGATCTTATGCACAGGACTAAATGGACATATTTCTTTTAAATACTGTAGCTTTTGTTAATAATTTGACATTTCTAAACAATTTTTTATATTTTTCAAGTTATTTTACTACTTAATTAATTAGTTATAGATTAAAACAGACGCCAAAACAAGTCGATGACGTCATTCGTCTCGAAAAATAGAAAAAAACATTGCAACAGTGTATAATCATAGCATGAATGCATCTCAGCTGTAGTAAAATCACAAAATGCGGGAAATTCAAACCACTTTTAGTTGGCCAAGCATCATATTATAATACAATAAATTTTTCAATGTTTTTTGCGATGACTGCATCCGCTATAAAATTTCCATTCCAATATTTTCTCTTTTTGATATAATTTTTTTCCATTTTAATTAATTATAGGCACAAAATTTCAATTTTTATTTCCAATATAACATGTAAACAATTTTTTTCATATATTATTTACTTAACAACGATCGTCGATATTGCATTGTTTTCGTGTAAATAATTTAATTAATCATTTCGTTAAAAACACTTTTTCAATGAGTGTAAATGTTTTTTTCTTAGATTAATTAAGATTTTATACGAAGTAAAATATAATATATATTAAAAATTAAGCAGGTTACCAACATTTTTTATGTGTAAATTTGGTGGGTAATAGTTGTCACCTTGCAAAAAACAATGGATTTTTTATAAGGTGCCCCAGATAAATAATCGGTCTCGAACCTTCTTAAGTGAACCATACAATAATCATGAGTCACTCTCTACTATTTCAGAACCGTGGTATTGAAAAAAATAACTGGTTAACCACTTTACCTCATTGTCTTTATTAATTTGTTTTTCAGATGACGACATTTCAGATTTATTCAATCGTCTTTTCTTCCTCGAACTGGTAAGGTATCCCCTGGCCCACGGGGGGACGCGTCGCTTACGCGCCGGACTTATTCTGACTTGTTCGGCGGGTTGGTCGATTCCGTTCTGCAGACTGGACGTGGCTGGTTCAGTTATTTCGGTCGAAACGGCTTCTTCGGTTTCTTGTACTTTGCCTAATTAGTTTTTCATAATTAATCAATCGTAATCATAATTATCAGACAAATTCGCTTGATTAACTACTGACTTCTTCGTTACAGGATAAGTTCTGAATAACTTCATCAAGAGATACCACCAAGTATAATACTCGCAATGGTTCTAAAAAGTTCTGAAGTTAAGTCACAAACAGCGTCTCAAATACATATTTTAGAGCCGTCCTGGTTGTTTTGTGGGAAAGGAAGACTTCCACCACCTCCCAGTTACCGGCATAGAACGTGCGCTCGTCGGTGATTGGTTATCGCTGGTTGTCGTGTCACTTGTTGCTTTCCTGCTATAAAGTACAGTCCAGTACGCTATTGTTAAGTTGTTTTTTTGATTGTTAATTGATCAAGATGCCTAATACAGTTTTGCATAGACAAGCACGAAAAATAATTTTTTGGATGAATTTATACAAGGAATTAAACCTTTAGATTAAAGAAAAATTAAAAATAATAATATGGCGCGATTTTGTAGTTTTTCAACTGACTGTACCTGCGCAAGCCTCCATTTGCATCTAACTTCAGAACCTTTTAGAACCGTGGCGCGTATTATACTGCCATCTGATTGATGCCAATAGTGTATCTGCGATATAGCAAATACACTAATAGTCCAGTCATTTAAGCTTAAATTAGGTAAGAATCTCGGAATTCGAGATACCCAGCTGTAAGTCTGTAAATACTTGTATATTGACACCCTAAAAGTTGTCTCAAAACCTACATATGGTTAGGTGCAGGCTGTGTTCACTCAGTATATTTCTATTAGAATTTGTATTTTTAAATCGTTCCCAGGTCACGGCAAGGCGCTTCGAGCGATTTTCATTTTTTGCAACCATGGAAACGTTTATATTTTAAATTGTAATCAATCTAGAGTTCACAAACTGTCATTCAAAAATTGTTTTATCATTTATAAAATAATATTTTATATAAGAATGGGTCGTTATTATGACGAACTGTGAAAAATCTCAAAGTACGATTATTTTACATGTCCTAAGCAATCACGAGGTAAGTTACATTTGTGATCTAAAATCATTTATCATTTTCAATGTATTTAGTAAATTCCAGTAAATTCATACTGTTTAGCTACTATATTATAAGCTCCACGAAGTTTAAATTATAGCAATTTTTTAATTTTGCAAATGAGATAAGTCTTAAATGAGTTATTGAGAATATTGAAACAAATATAACAATCAAATATAGACAATAAATGTGATTATCTTTCAAACCATCGATTATCTAAGTTGTTCGTTCTTTTATTTAGGTTTTAGAAGAAAGTTCGAAAGGAAGCGACACCAAAAGGATAGTCTATTTATCACCAAAGGCTCGCTATTATTACAAAGTCGCCAGAGGCATGCTAAAAACCGCCAGAAAAATCGACTTGAGTAGGTACAGGAGATAATCATAAACGCATAGAACTTCTATGCGTTTATGATTATTTATGATTATCTATGATAGAAGCCTTAATACGACCAGGTACTCAGTGCACAAGCGTTTATTCGGTGTGTAATGAAGTAATGCACCATTATTTACAAAGTTGTGTTATTCAAAATAAACTGACGGTTATTCTGATAGCACAACTTTGCAAGTACGTAGACCGACATCCAATCAATTTTACTTGTGTAAAACACAATTTACACAATTTTTTATATTATTTTTTTTTAATTTTTACTTAAGGACTTATGTAAGTAAAGTAAATAATATATTAAGAGAATTAGATGTAAGATTTGCTAACGATAATATTAAAAAAACTAGATTTAAAAAATACTCTATTAGAAATAGAACTGTACATAGAATTAAGAAATTACTATCAATAAACTAAAGTTTTCAAAAAAACTCACTATTTCAATCTTCCTATTTTTTTTAATTTTTTTTTTTTTAATTTGAATTTTGCGGTACCGGTAAAATAGCATCAGCAGCGCCACTTGCAGTGGTGACCTGGGACAGAACTAAAATGTAAAATTTGACCTTGAACGTCAAGTCGCCTATCTATAAAACTATCTAATCTATGGTTAGGTGTACGCAACTATTAAATTTCAAGGTCAAAGGTCACAAAAATCGGTTTTTTGTGCTTTTTTTGTAAATTTCTCATTTCCTATGGGTTATTTGTTTTTTTTTTCATCATGTAAGAAGTTATTAATATTAATTAGGTTAAAATTCAAATATAATTCCTATATTTTCATTAACAATTCTGCAATTACATGGGCAGGTAAGTGTTGTTAAATAAATTAATACTGAATAAAAAGTGGATAGGTTAGGAAAAAAATGATAAAATATAATAGTTAATAAAAATTGACAAATATTTATAATCATTGATTTATCGATAGTTCATCAACTATATATGGCGCGTTTTCGACCGGAGGCACCGGTTGACCTGAAGTGATGTTGTGACCGCGCGCTCTCCGCCCTCTATCTCGAAAACAGTTCACCGTATGAAAAATTTTTTTAAACAAAATTTGTAGAGAATTTTGTATTCTACAATATTGATAATAAATACAAATAGCAAAAAACCCATAGGAAATGAGATATTTACAAAAAAAGCGCAAAAAACCGATTTTTGTGACCTTTGACCTTGAAATTTAATAGTTGCGTACACCCTACCATATGTAGGTTTTGAGACAACTTTTAGGGTGTCAATATACAAGTATTTACAGACTTACAGCTGGGTATCTCGAATTCCGAGGTGAACTTACTATAATGACTGGACTATAATAATAACTGTAATTCAACAATTCTAAACAAAAGCCCTTGCTGATGTTAAATACCATTCTTCAATTTTTTCAAGTCTCGGAAAAGTAAACGGGCTTTGTTAAAAACATTTTACTAAATCGCGATTTCAATGTGTTTACTATGAATTGATGCAACATATTTTTGGGTATGTCTATCTTAAAATGTCAGATAAAAACAAAAAAAAAACAAACATTCGTTTTATTACACTTTTAGATTAAAGAAAAATTAAAAATAATAATATAGCGCGAGTTTGTAGTTTTTCAATCGACTGTACTTGCGCAAGCCTCCATTTGCATCTAACTTCAGAACCTTTTAGAACCGTGGCGCGTATAATAAGTACTTACTTTCATCGGCCAAAGCCCTGATATGAGGAGGCAGGAACTGATGGGGATCGCCGTTGTTCCTCTGCTTTCTGTTTTTAGCGATCTTACGGCAATTGTCTTCAAAGTCCGTGTCCATTTCGGCCTTAATCAAAGCGTACGCGTAATCCCTGAACCAACATGCTCTGTGTCTAATCTGTTTATCAGCCGGCGATCTATAAAAAAAATTATAATGAGCCTCACCCTCATAAACTCACATAAGAAGTATTTTTTACAAGTATATACTAAGAATATTTTTTTAATTAGTTGTGCTTTCCCACTCGCTTATATAATAAATAATTATTGCTCAAAATTATTTTCAGAGACATGACCCAAAAGTTCTTGTATTTCAAATACTCTAGGAACAAAAGTATTTGTATTTAAGGTAGTTGTCGTGGTACAATATTGTCAAAAAGTTGTAGATTATACGCGCCACAAAAGTATACTAGCTTGTAGCTAAGTGATCCATAATTTGTACGCAAGACTGTACCCGTGGAAACGTAACCCATACAGTATTCATATGCATGTATACTTTTCTATAAATTGTTGAACTTTAAACCGTTATTTATAAATAACTAGACGGTCAAAATGTATTTCTTATTTTTTTTAAACTCATAACAAATGCATTGAAAGACTGTCAGTTTTTGGAAAGTTTCTGACAGTTAGTTCTTTTTTTATAAATAAGAAATTGGTTCAGAACTACAGAGATCGTATACAATCAATGTTAATTTATCCGATTTTTAATTGAATTTATCTCGGATTATATACGGTCGATCGACTTCAAATTTTCAGGGTAATTGCATTATCATGTCTTTAATAAGTATACAAAAATTAAGAATTTTCTGACGGTGTGTCTTAACCACGACAACTACCTTAAGCAGTAACACCACTGTAACAGCCTAAAAAAATGTTTTTTTGTCATTTTTTTTTTGGGTGGAAGGAAAGGTAATAAAATTATAATATTGGAGGAAGTTATTTAGCGTATATTTAAGTAACAAAATAGAAAATTATTATAAAAAAATATTCAAAAATGACGGCACCACAGCCATTTTCGCGAGGCACGTAGAATTTGAGGCGCTCTGCGGCACGCAGTGTAGCTGCTGCAAATTTGGATTTAGAAAAAAAAACACTTATTGTACATGCTTATAGCTAGAGAAATACGTAGGGGATTTTAAAAATATTGATTTTTGTGTGATTGGCGAGTATTTGAATTAAATCGTTAAATTTTCAACAAAAAAAAAGATAATCATTTGTTAATAAATAATGATTAAATTAACTTATCGAAAATCCCCTACGTATTTCTCTTCAAAATCTTATTTTAAAGATATTGTTACAAATTCGAATGAAAAGAATGAAAATTGTTAGAGTTATGCTGCATGCCGTTTTGAAAAATTGTGTTTCGAGAAAAACGCATTTAAAGTTTTGAAATGCATTATAGACATTATAGACGCGCTTGGGGAAGAGCTCGAAATTACAAGAAAAAAAAATACTTTGAGGTATGAAATATTTTTCCCCATATTCTAAAAGGTTCAAAGTATTTTTTAAGCCTAAAAAAAAACTCGATTTTTTGAAAAATTTACAGTGGTGTTACCCCTTAAAACAAACAAGGGAAGGTCACAAGTAGCTTGTAACAATTGAAGAACTGTACACTTACATGTCTGGATTGTAGCTCAAAGCGTTGTGTTGAATGAGATCGACGTCGCTCAGAAATTCTTGCGCGCTAGAATAACGATGAAGATCTACTTTCGTCATCATCGTCTCCAAATCCATCGGTTGTTGGACGACATCCAAATAGTCGGGTACTTCTTCTAAATTCACTGGCTTTGTGAACATGTAGAAGCTGTAAAACATACCTTATATTAATTAGAGCAGAACTAACGACGTCAAACACAATAGGGATGTTGACTGTATTCAAATAAAAACATAATTAAATTAAGTGGTGGTTTCTATGATAGAAATACTAAAAAACACTATATTTGTCCTTATTTTTAAGGAATTTAATAAATATTTAATAAATAAAACGTAATTAGATCACTCTCAAGTCACGTGACAACAAACGCCATTCAGAGTACATGACGTCACTTAGTCATAAACATTATTAGACGCTGATCACGTTGTTCTTTCATCACCTCATCAGTTTACCAGCGTTTATGAATGTATGACGTCACAGCAGTCACGTGACAAGTATTGGCGTTTTGGAGCGAAATTTGAAACGGAATTTAAAATACATGATTTTTATTAAAGCTTGAGTCGTATTTAAATAAAAATAATAAATACTGGTGGCTATATTAGGTACTTATGCACGATTTAAAACCCTTTTCCAAAAATAGTCAACATCTTATCAATGTTACAAAAACATTGGATGTTAAACATATATGTCACAAAGGTATCGGTTGTAAAACACCGATGGAAAAAACATTGACATCAAAAGAAAAGCATTGATTTTCAATCCTTACCTATGACTGACACAAAGTTAAGAAGTTGAAATTAATTCAGACAAGTTGAAAATGCATAAGTTCTACTGAATTTAAGGTGGTTCAGACATTACCTCGTGATCATAATAGAATCTACATTTATTTTTAATAAAATTAAAAACTTGAATGCATAAATTCATTATTATAATTTATAGGTGATCTATGATAATTTATAATATAACAAATAATTCAGAGGATTAATTTTTGGAGCGGGTAAATTAGTTCAATATTTTTTATTTAACGGACGTTTCGCAATAATTCTTCATGCGTTCTATAAATTATTTGTTATATTAAGAATAAGGAGCTGAACTTTTCGTAAAAATAATTTATAATTAAATTGAGTTAATAATTTAATTACCAAAAATAATAAATAAATGACTTTTGACTAAAGTAGTCTTCTGTTGGTGATTGTGTATTGGACTGATGGCGGACTGACATTTTCGTAAATTTTCGGTCTTTCTTGTTAAAATATTTTTAAAAACCTTCATCAGAAAATTTCAATTTTATTTTTAACGTATTCTACGGAAATTAATTGACAATTAGAGTAGTTTTTTGTTTTTTTATCTTTTCCAGGAGTTTCTACATAACTCGATATGTGTGCGTTTTGCTTTAATTCCCTATAAGCTACATAGACCAGGGTCGATAATTTTTGAGACCAAAAAAAATTATAGTAGGATGAAACCCATTGGAAAAGGTAGAGAATATAACAAAAATGAAAGGAAAAATAAATTACGGTCGATCTGAGGTCGGGAAGGGGTAGGGGGTGAGTTTTTAAGGGTAAAAAACGGTTTATCTTGATTCCCGACAAAACTACAAGTCCTATGAAAAAAAGTTTAATCGCAAAGTTGTAGGTAATAAAAATATCTACAACTTTTGTTTTCGCACTTTTTTCACATAACCTCAAAATTTATGTGAAAAATTCAAATAACCAAGTTTTTGGTTTTTTATTTTTATCTTTTGCAAAAAAAATTATTTTGTCACGAAATTTGGTGAAAACTTACCTTTTTACGTCTCAAATACTTAAAATATTCATTTTTTCACCTTATTTTGACTTAATTTCGAAAAAGCACCCCAATTTTGGGACATAAAAAGGTAAGTTTTCACCAAATTTCGTGAAAAAATAAATTTTTTTGCAAAAGATAAAAATAAAAAACCAAAAATTTGGTTATTTGAATTTTTCACATAAATTTTGAAGTTATGTGAAAAATGTGTAAAAACAAAAGTTGTAGATATTTTTATTACCTACAACTTTGCGATTTAACTTTTTTTCATACGACTTGTAGTTTTGCCGGAAATCAAGATAAACCGTTTTTTACCCTTAAAAATTCACCCCCTACCCCTTCCCGACCTCAGATCGACCGTAATTTATTTTTTCTTTCATTTTTGTTATATTCTCTACCTTTTCCAATGGGTTTCATCCTACTATAATTTTCTTTCACTTTTTACCATTTTCAAAGCTATCTACCCTGGTCTAACATGTTAAATTTCAATTATTTAATAATTAATTATACGAAAACCCTTTGTCAAATCTGCTTCAAAAAATTATTTTAGACGTATGCGATAGCGATTAATAACATATTAAAAAACTAGCTGTACCCGTTCGAATAATTCGCACTAAAATTCGTTTCTAATTTTTCACACTCTTTATAACTTTCTTCTTTTTGTTGTATTACATTACGAAGTTCAGTGACGGTTCAAGAAAATATTTTTCTAAAACTGTCATATAGAGGCGCAAGTATCAAAAACGTTGAGTTGAAACGCCGCCATACGAAACGTATTTATACGTGAATTTTGATTAAAAATTTAACAAAAAAATCATGTTGACGTTGTTTCAAAGTTAGAACCGCCAGATGGCAGCAATGGTGCATACTGAGTAAATGTATATCTATAGTAGAGATGCGCCGAATAGTGGTTTCACCGAATAACCGAATACCGAATATTATTCGGTTTAACCTTTACCGAACCGAATATTTGGCCGAATTATTCGGTTTACCATTTCATTGTTTTGCCGCGTAAACAACCTGATATACGTTTTAAAAAATAAATGTAGATTTGATTGACATTTAAAAAAATGTTGATATTAAGTTTAAAAATAAATGTTGATTTAAAGCTTAAAAATAAAGATTGTTTTGAGTTTGAAATTAAATGTTGATTTAAGGTTTAAAATAACTGTTGACTATACTGACTATAGGTTAGGAAATAAATATATTTTCTCTTATTATTATTCTAATAAATATATTTAATCTTACATAAGAAGTTTTGTCTTTTAGTTCTACACCTTGGCTACATGAACCAAAAAAATAGAAATGCTTAAACCGAATATATTCGGCAACAAAACCGAATAATTCGGCCGAATACAAATAGTGGAAAAGACACCGAATACGCCGAATACCAAATACCAAACGAATATTCAGCGCATCTCTAATCTATATATATAATTGTTATAATTAATCATTTTGCAAAAACAAAAGCAATAATAGATTTTTTTAATTTTTTAACTGCACATAAAGCAAGTAATTATCTATAAAATGATACAAAATTTATGTGGAGTAATTGTAAGGTTTTTTCGAAAAAGGGAGGCAAACATCTTAACCTTAGCGTATTAATATACAGATTGTATCAACTCAAAGCTGTCCATAGGGCACTCTGTGTGTAAGACAGAGCACCATTCACAAACGATAAGCAAGAGTGAGATAAATGATCGCTAATAGGTAGTAATTACTGTGGTTACCGTAAAATAAATTTAAATAAACGTCTTTGTTTTCTACGTAAAAATAGCCATTTTATCAATTAATTTATTACGCCGGCGGTTGAATTACCACCATAAAACCATTTAATTATTTGGATTTTTTCGTGAACAGTATAAATAGCCATTTTATCAATAATTTCGGTAGTGACTACAGACTGTCAATAATTGATAAAATGGCTATTTTTACTCAGAAAACAAAGACGTTTATTTAAATTTATTTTACAGTAACCACAGTAATTACTACCTATTAGCGATCATTTATCTCACTCTTGCTTATCGTTTGTGTATGGTGCTCTGTCTTACACACAGAGTGCCCTATGGACTGCTTTGAGTTGATACAATCTGTATATGATGATTAGCTTTTAATCTTTAAGTGCTTTAATGACCGAACCACCTTAAGAAAAAAAAAAAATGTTCCTTCGACGCGATGCAACAAGTGAATGGCCCCAAACAGCTGTACACGTTTTATACTTACGCTTTATTCCTAGCTAATTTCTTACAGACGTCTCTCAAGAAGATCCTCAATTCAATAAGGGTCTCTTCTTCTTTATCGAACAATTTTTGCAGTTCGCTCGGCGTCAACGGAACCGGAGGAGGCGTCGGAGCACGCGGTAACGGTTCCGGAGTTCTTTCTCGCGTCGGTCGTTTTACGATCGGCGGGAGTTCGGCGGCAGTGATTAAAACGGTACGGAAGAATTGTTCGCGCTCCAGTTTTGTCGGCACGTCTACGTGCAAAACTTCTCCGCGGTATTCGCTGAACAGAGAAGCTATCTGAAAACGCGAAATATACTTTCTATATGAAAATTTATATAAAAACTAATTGTCCAGTGATTCCTGTTTTTACAATTACGAATAAAAAACCAATAAAAAATATTATTTAAATAAGAAAATCTTGTTTGTAGATAATAATACAGTTCCAAAAATAAAATAAACTTTATTCTTCTTGTTTTATAAAAGAAATTTATAGTTAAATAGATGGAAAGTTGTTCGAGAACTTAGGATCAATAAGTCAATACTAAATTTTTATTTATCGCAACGTTTCAGAATTTATTATTCCTTCTTCAGGCGTCATAAATTATTTATGTATTAACTGTTTTATAAATTAGTTGCTTTGTCGTTTCCATATTAGTCTACGATTTTTGGTCAAATAGTTCATCTACACTAATATTATAAAGAGGAAAGATTTGTATTTTTGTGTGTATGTTTGTAATGAATAAACTCAAAAACTACTGTGCCGATTTAAAAAATTCTTTCACCATTAGAAAGCTACATTCACCCTGAGTAACATAGGCTATATTTATTGCTAGAAAATATTAGGGATCCTTACTAAAACTTTAGTAACGTAATCCAAGGTGTAAAAAAAATGCCATAAAACATCTTTCGTCGCATGCACTGCGGAAACTATAGATGATAGAACAAAAATATGTTCTACAATATTAAAGAACATATCAATAACTACAAAAAACTTCGCGATACTATATGTCCAACTATTATCGTTAAGTTACAATAACCATTTTTTACATTTTAATAATCTATATAGATAAAAGACGATGTATATCTAATCTATGGACTCCAAACGGGTAGACTATTTTTGATGAAATTTTCAGACAATCTTTAGATTAGCCCAGCAGGTGATCTTCTGAAGTTTGGTAGCGATCGGATCAACAGAATTTTTTAAATTTCTTTTTGGGAAATAAGATTTTTCTTCGATTTTTGAACATTCACAAATAAAAGCGATTGAATTCGCGCAAATTCAATACACGTTGAGAATTTAATGATAATGATTCTCATCTTTTATATCCTATATATTACATTACACCCGGGCAAAGCTGGACTGGGCCGCTAGTAAAAAATGTTTTTATTTAAAACTAATTAAAATATACAATCTCCATCCAGTTGAATGTCAAAAATTTTCCATCTATTTAATTCATAGTCAGGATCGGAACAAGCTTTGAAAAAAGAAATTTATGGTCTTGAGTTCTTTCGGACTGAGGAATTCATACTAGCGGTATGTTTATATTATCGAGGTTCGTAAGAAACATGCACATTAGGGTGGTCCTTAACAGGGGTATTGTCAAATTTGTATGCTCCTAGGGAGTCAAACATTTCCAAATTGATAAAAAGAAATTCTCTAAAAATTTGAGCTCTTAATATTAACTCTAAGATAGTCCTCATTCCAACTAAAGTTTCCTATGGAAAATAACATATGGAAAACTCCTTTTGTTTTTCCAAATTTTAAAACTTGGGGACCAATGAATCTACAAAAATGAGACATACTTATTTTTGAAGAGAATTTAACGCTTTACAAAAAAGATAACTTGTGATTTTTCGCTAAGTTTACTGGTTCAAAGGTTTTCCGAGGATAAAGTTTAAACTTATTTTTGTAGAGCGTTAAATTCTCTACAAAAATTATGTTCATATTACTGAGTCATTCATAATAGCGCATGTTCATATTATCGCGATTGTACTGTATTTTGAAGATTAAAAAAACTTTTCCGAAAAAGGAAGAATCACTTCAGGTTTGTGATGGAACAGTTTTGTGAAATAAGTACGAATAAGGTCATAGTGTGATATTGAAAACGTGTGTTTTTTTTGGCACAATTAATGCCAACTTTTTTCTAGTAAATCGTACATAAATTACAAAAGTAGTTCATTAGAGACCTAGATTTGTCTTTTATCTTCCTTATAGAGAAAGAATTTTTGCAGAATGTTGACGAATAAGTCTACAATCAGTTGACAGCCAAAGTTCTATTTTAGGCTTAAATTCAGAGCGTTCCGACAGCCCTAAGTATTATTTATGATTTAACACCAAGTAAAAAATATTCTACCAAGCTATTAGAACATCTAAGATTTTCAGTCTAGTTAAATTATTTGTCGACATTTTGATATAAAACATGATAAACAGATAATAATTATTTATTAGATATTGAAGGTTCAGAGGATAGTTATTGGAGCGGACAATAAAGTTAATACTTTTTGTTCAACGCGACGTTTCGCAATAATTTATTGCTTCTTCAGGCGCTCTATAAATAATAATACATGTTTGTGTTAACAAATGCAACCAAATGCACGCAACAGTATACTTAACAAATCTAACATTATACATACCAAAACATACAATATTAACCCTGTCATGTATATAATTAATTGCCTTGCCATGTTATTATTATTTATATTAGTCTACATATAATTTTTCAAGTAAATTAGTTATAAATTTTTTTTGTTGAACAAAAAGTATTAACTTTATTGTCCGCTCCAATAACTATCCTCTGAACCTTCAATATCTAATAATAAGGAGCTGATCTGATTCATAATAATAATTATTATCTATTTATCATATTTTATATCAAAATGTCGACACTAACCTCCGTTGATAGCTGGCTATATTCCTTGTCGGCGGTCGCCAAGAACATAACGGCGGCGTTCTGTTCGGGCGCCGTCAATTGACTCTTCACAATTGCAGTTATCGCCGTTCCAGCCAAATTCCACCACTGGTCGACGTCAGCTATGTAAACGACGCTCGGCGCCGTCCGTCTCGCTTCGTTGAGGGCATGGACGCAGGCCTGTTCGGGCGCAATGCCCGTCGAATACAGGGTGGTCAGGTTGAGCGAGTGGACGTGAACGTGTTCCATCCGATGCATCAACGCGGCGGCAACTCGGCAAGCTTCGCCCGTTATCAACAGTCTCGGACGATAACTGAGGGCTCCGTCGCTGCCCCACATTTTCATTCTGTTCGACAACGAAAACTATAGAGAATATTTTTGAGATTGCAATCCGGTAAACCGGATCCGGTAATCGGGCATCGCTAAATATAAATTTATTGACCAGGTGTAGGGGTACAAATTTTATGTGAAAGGGAAATTTTACATAAAATTCCTGCAGAGACTTATAGAAGTCTATGCGCAGGCCTAGTTTGCTTACAAAACTAAGTATTTAGACTAAACTATAAAGAGAAAAAAAAAACACTTAACATACACTGCTAAATGTAAACAAAGATATAAAAATGATTTGTCGGGAAAAAGGACTTTTTAAGTAAACATTTATTTGTTATTTATAGCGACGTTTCGTCCCTGGCTTGGGACTTTTTCAAGCTTTATAACTGTAATTGAATTATTAAAATACAATTTGTAAATTTACAATTGAAATATAAAATATCAGATATTAATTATACACACCTATTAAATGTTTTGATCAAGTAGATATAAAAGTTAAAATACACATGTAAATATAAATTTTAGTTAAACAATTGTTTGTAATAATTCCGTTTTTAAAAAATATTTTTACGGTTGATTCAATAATAAATCTCAGGTATTTGAATTAATAATACAAAACAATCGTGTTATTAATTAATTAATCCAAATACCTGAGATTTATTATTGAATTATAATAACAATTTTGGATGCGATATAATGTCTAATTTACGGTTGATGTTCAAACTAAAAAAAAAAAAAAAAAAAAATAGTTTGAACATCAACCCCAAGCAACAATACCATAGTTTATTATGGAGTTAAAGAATGCATAGTAAATTAGCTTCAGATTATTTGTGCTGAGAATGTTCTTTAGCTTTTTCACAACTGACAGATTAAAAAAAAAAAAAAAAACATAATTATACCCGTATAAATAGTAATTATTTTATTTGTACAGTACCTGTATAAATAGACACTTCCTTATATAATTAAAGGTTAGAGAACAGATACGAACCTTGAGGGCGAAGCATCGAAAGCTTGCGTAAACGTCTTCGATACAATATCGACAGCTTCGGTGAGCGGTCGCATCAGAAGTGGTTCGAGGACGGACGGCAGCTGGGCAGCCGGACCGGGCATCATCCGAGCACCGGCCGGAACGAGCGACGTGGCGGCTCGTGCGAAATCGCACTGTTCAATTTTCACTTTTGTCGGATCGATGAGCAGTCGATGAGACGACGTGTAAAGTTGCGGGTAGGTACGCCGAACCGCTTGGAGAACTGCTTCGGTGCAGAGACTGCGCAAGTCGGCGCCGCAATAACCGGCGCTTCGCTCGGCCAAAGTCGCCAAAACGTCCACGGCCGGCTTTTCGGGCCATTTTTCCACTTGGATTTTTAAGATGTCTTCGCGTTGCTTAAGTCAAACAGAATGAAAAATTATTAAATCTGACGGAAATTCGGACTGGAGAAAGAGAGAGAGATTGTAGATTATAGACGCTCAACATCTGAGGTCATCAGCGTCTATAATTCCGACTGGAATTGATACTAGTTTACTCGCAGTATTTCCTCAAACATTAGTTTTTGTGAATAGGGATGTTGCTTGTCTACACTAATATTATAAAGAGGAAAGATTTGTATTTTTGTGTGTATGTAATGAATAAACTCACAAACTACTGTGCCGATTTAAAAAATTCTTTCACCATTAGAAAGCTACATTCACCCTGAGTAACATAGGCTATACCATAAGACAAAAATGTCACGAAAAACTGGTATACGGTGATACCGGGTGTTTTTAGATTATACCGGGTGTTTTTAGATTATACCGGGTGTTTTTAGATTATATAAAACGCGTTACGAAAAACGTCTTATACGGTGGTCCGCGACACTTTCCAAGTTTTTTTTTAGATTTCTTTTTGGGAAATAAGATTTTTCTTCGATTTTTGAACATTCACAAATAAAAGCGATTGAATTCGCGCAAATTCAATACACGTTGAGAATTTAATGATAATAATTCTCATCTTTTATATCCTATATATTACATTTACACCCGGGCGAAGCCGGACTGGGCCGCTAGTATTCAAATAAAAGGATAATTTTAACGTTACCTGCTAGTTTCTATGATAGAAATACTAAAAACACAATATTTTCTCTTATTTTTAAGGAATTTAATTAATATTTAGTAAATAAAACCTAATAAAATCACTCTCAAGTCACGTGACAACGAACACCAATCAGAGCGCATGACGTCAGAGGGACATGAACAGCATCAGACGCTGTAAAAAGGCTTCACTGTTTGGTTAATCTTTAGAGTATTTAATTTATTGTTTTAATATATGGCATTTCATTACCATAGATTATATAATTTTTATAAAAAATTTTAGTAACTGTTTTTAATATTTTGTTTTGTTTTTATATAAACAATTATAATTTATTTTATATTTTAAAAAATTGAAAAGGACCAAAATTTGGTCGAAACGTTTTGTAAATAAAAAATTGGTTTGAACAGTAATCGCAAGTGGTTTCGTTTTGTTTAATATTCTATTACTGTTGGTAGAGTCAATATTATTAATTATTAATTTATTATTTGTTTATGGGAAACGTCAAATTACATGTAACTATAGCAACAATTACGAGAAAACCTTTCATCAGTTTACCAGCGTTTATGAGCACAGCCTCCTACTTTGTGACCGTCTGACGTCACGGCCGTCACGTGACAAGTATTGGCGTTTTGGACCGAAATTTGAAACGGAATTTAAAATATATGATTTTTAAGACTTGCTTAAAATCGACAGAAACTAACCTTAGTCGCCGGAAGCGGGAAAAACAATTCCCGATCGAATCTTCCTGGTCTACGCAATGCCGGATCTATGGCGTCTGGTCTGTTGGTTGCACCGATAACGATCACATCCGAACGAATATCCAAGCCATCCATGAGCGCTAATAGACAAGAGACAACACTGACATGAACCTGCTCGTGATGCGTCGAACGCGCAGGCGCCAATCCGTCCAGCTCATCGAAAAATATTATCGAAGGTTTCATTTGAGCTGCCTAAAGGAATAAAAGTTATTAATATTATTAAAGTTCTTAATTTAATTTTTATTTTCGACTACCATCTACTATGTTTCCATGTGTTGTTTTTTTTTAAGGCTGCGCCTATTCGTCGGGTACCAGACAAATAATTTTATATTTATTAATACGGATACTGGAAAACAATTATACCCAAACAAATAGTATATAAATATATATTAACATTAAATATAATTAATTAATTAAATTATTACTCATTGTAAAAAAATTGTATGTTAGATTAATCACAATTATTTTGCAAAAAAATATTTTGACCAAGAACTAAATGCTGACTTATGTTGGCAACACTAAACAAATTTTAAGTTTTTTTCAGTTCGTATGGGTGGTAACAATACACAGAAATTTCAGATAAACTTTAGAAAAAGACGGAAAATAAACCAATTTTACTGCTAATTTTATTTTAATTTCTCATAAAAAAAGATTAATTAATGTTATATATAAAGTTTTTACTGATAATTACTCTAAAATAACTCCGATTTCTAGCGTTTATTTTATATAATTTTCGTAATTTAAAAAAAACAAAAACAATTATACCCCTATAAATAGTGATTATTTTATTTATACAGTACCCGTATAAATAGCCACTTCCTTATTTTTTTATAATACACTGAGAAAACAAAGTAGGTCAGAATCACCACGGGAACTTTGCATAAAAAGTATCATTTATTAGGATACGACATAAGGGCGTAGCAGCCACATTTTGCTATGCTTTCATTTTTTGCCATCAGATGTTATAGTATCAAGTCCCTATAAGGGATATGCCATGACGGTGTAGGGGTTGTTCAATTCTCTAGAGAATTTGAGATGAAGGACAAAAAATAACTTTTCGCTATACAGTAAGACCTCGCTTAACGCTGTTTCAGTATTACGCGGTTTCTAAAAAAAAAGTTTAGTCACTATAACGTGAATTATGGATCAATTTATAAAAAATGATTGAAATGTTGATAGAAGTTCAAAGGCAAGCCGAAGTGTCACTGATGTAATATCTTGCTATCGACAACAGCTTGCTGAACGAAATGGAAAAAGGCAAACAACGACATTAGATGACTTCTTCACAAAAAAACAAATATGTCAAATGAGGAACCTTCCTCGTCACAAATATAACTTTCTACTCGAACTTTTACTTAACTTTCATAAATGTTTTATGAACAAAAATCGATATTAGCAATAAATAAAGCTATAATTAATGTGATAAAAAAGTATTTAACAAATGTTAGAAAATTACAAAAAAACTAAGAAATTTTCTTATTTTCGGTTCTGTTTCACTTATGCCTAATTATTTATTTATTAGTGTATTTGCCATATGGCAACATACACTATTGGCGTCGGTCGGATGGCGGGACCTAGGGGTCGGACCAAAATTTCTCGACGTTTCATAACCTCCTAAACACTTTGGCACCATTTTTAAAAATGTTTATATATATATGTATATATATATTTATATATATATATATATACGTATATATATATATACGTATATATATATGTGTGCGGGCAATAACTTTCGAAAGAGTTAATTGATTTCAACTAAATTTGGCCCACGTGTTGAAAACCATCGCCGCAAGAAGCCTATTTAAAATGGGCCTAATCGGGCCATTTTAAGGGTAGTTTTTAGGGGTTGAAAAATGTTTTTGGGCCCTAAAATACCGAAAAAATTCTCCGAATCGTTTCAAAATTGAAATTTAACCCTCTGGCAGTAATTAAAATGTGTCCCTAAAATTTTAATAAAATCGACCTTACAGGACCGGATTTAAAAATTTTATGAAAACACTAGTTTGCAGATAGTGAATTATTTACTGAAAGGTGTATATACCTTGGTATAGAAGCTCGATTGATAATAATATTGCAATTAAGAAAAAAAATGTTATTTTAAGGGGTGTATTAAGGAGTCAAATTTTTTATTTTGCCCAAAAAGCAAGTTAAGTTCGCATAATAAAGCCACACTGCCTATATTAGCAAATACACTACATTGTCGGCAGGGTTTTGGCACTGCGACCCGGGTTTTTTATTTATTGAACGTACTCAACAGGCAAAATGCCCAATTACATTATCTACGTATTAAGATCACCCCATTTAGGGCTGTTTCGTGTAGGGCTTGAACTTATTGAAATGTATTTCCAGCGTTATGCAGGGTCTTACTGTACTTTAATTTTCTACCACCAGATGTCCAGGTGAGATGCTGAGTTCTAAAGTTACTAGAGACTTTATTAAACCCTAATATGATCGCGGATTGAGTAACCAATCAGAAAATATGCCTGCTTCAAAAAAAAGAGCGCGAACGCGTGACATATCTATCTCTCTCGGCGCAATATTAAGGTGCGCTTACACGGGGAACTAATTCCGGGCAATAGTGGTCAACTATGTACATCAGCAATTCACGGCGATGGCAACATGTAGCAATTGTTGCCAAAGATACTGCCACACCATATCACGCGATATGGAGCAACTTTGAAAGACTAGGCAATACAAGGCAATCATTCATGCACTATAGCAATTCAGTTGAACTGTCGCTGGCTATGGACGAGGTTTTACTGGTAGCGGCGTGTAGTGCTTTTATTATAATAAGTTTAAAACGAAAAAAAAAAAAGAAAAGGAATAGACAGATTTGGGTGCGAACGTATCTAGCAAGACGAAAGCCATCTTTATTGTGTGAAGATATGGATAATTATTTATTCAAAAACTTTATTATTTTTTCATTATTCCACGCCATTTTTATTAATCCACGCACAGCTGTACTGCACTGTACCATAGAAACAAAGAAAATGAAATGACAGCGGCGCATCTCATCCCTGTCACCACACGAAAGTGAAACCATGAAAACCAAGGAAAATTGACTAAAATTTCCAAACCGTGTGGATATTCGGCAATTCATGTCAGCCACTTTGGGCAATAAGGAATATATGGAGTAATTAGAAGCAATATTGCCGAAACAATTGCCGCATTTTATTGAAATTGCTCCAGATTGATCCATTAATTGCTCCATTCTGTTGCCGGGCAATTATTGCTCAAAAAATTGCTCGTGTAAAGGCACTTTTATAGTTAGAGAACAGCCGCGCGCATGTTCTATCTCTCTCACTATGTATGATCGCTCTCAGTCCAGCGGTAATAGGTCTATGGTTTCCATGGCCATTTATAAGCGAGATGTTTTTTTGAGTATTGACATCTCAAAACAAAAAATGAAAATTTCTTACCTGTTCAAATAACTGCGTCAGTTGTTTTTCAGTCTGACCGAACCATTTACTGAAGAGGTCGCCGCCCTTCCGCATAAAAAACGAAACTTTCCGAGCACCGAAACTGCATTCATTGGCCAGAGCCCTCGCCATTAATGTTTTTCCAGTTCCTGTAAAAAATACAATGTTAGTTCAGTACTCCCGTAGTATGTGTAAAAATCTTCACTAAAACGCCTGCAACTAAAACATCCCTCGCGTCTCACATGTATCTTATGAATTCACTCTAGCCGAGATACGCAGTTCTTTTATTATTTTCTTGAATAGAAACTTCTTTAGCGAAGTATCTTTTTGAAATGTCTGTGACGTTAAAGGGGAAATGATTCAACGGCGGGGAAATATAAGAGAAACCTTGAGCGTGAGAATGGAAGAGGGAACAGGGATGTTGACTGTGTTCAAATAAAAACATAATTTTAACGTTAATTGGTAGTTTCTATGATAGAAATAATAAAAAAAAACAATATTTTTCCTTATTTGTAAGGAAATTAATTAATATTTAATAAATAAAACCTAATAAAATTACTCTCAAGTCACGTGACAACGGACACCAATTAGAGAGTATGACGTCACAGAGTCATGTATAGCATCAGACGTCAAAGGCTTCATTGTTTGGTTAATATTTAGTGTGTAATTTTTAATTATTTGTTTATGGGAAACGTCAAATTACATGTAAGTATAGCAACAACTACGAAACAATTCATCAGTTTACTAGCGTTTATGAGCACAGAATACGCGTCTATAGAATGTTAGCTCCCGTGTAAATTTTTGAGCCTCCTTTGGTATGACTCCGTGACGTCACGGCAGTCACGTGACAAGTATTGGCGTTTTGGACCGTTTGAAAAGGAATTTAAAATACATGATTTTTACAGCATGAGTCGTATTTAAATAAAAATAATAAATATTTGTGGCTATATTAGGTACTTATGCACGATTTAAAACACTTCCCAAAAATAGTCAACATCCCTATTGAATACATTTACACATATACATATACGCATTTATTGTTTATATATTACATTTATAAATACGTGTATTTTATTGAGTGTCAGCGCATGCGCGATATCAACTCATGTCTGCTGTAGTAAAAAAAATCGAAAGAAGTTTCGCTTTTCCCCGCGAGTTTTGTGTGGGTTTTATTTTTGGGGGGGAAGGGAAGAGGGGGCGTTTACATATAAAAAATACAGCCAATAACAACAACTTTTCGATTGTAACAGGGCTTCTATCCGAATAAATGAAATTCCTGGATCTTTACAGAATTTCTCGGTATTTTTGCGAACTTAAATTACGAACAAATGCGAAAGATTAAAACTTTCAATTACCTGGTGGTCCGTGGAACAGAACCCCTTTTGGCGGTTGCATACTAAACTGTTTGAAGATCTCTGGATAGAGCATTGGAAGTACAACCATTTCGCGAAGGCACTTCACTTGTTCTTCGAGCCCTCCGATCGTTTCGAACGTCACCGAAGCGTCGAGCGTAATGGGATCTATCGGTCTGACGTCGTTCTTCGACAAATCTTTCGCCGTTTTTCCTTTATCGCCTCGCGGAGGACTTTTCACTCTATAAAGAAACGTTAAATCACAATTTGATCAATTAAATACACTTCATTAACGCGCCTAGGGACCATCCATAAATACGTCACGCAAAATTCACTCATTTTTAGGGTTCCGTACCTCAAAATGAAAAAAAAAAAAAACGGCAGCCTTATAGGATCACTCGCATGTCTGTCTGTCACAGGCAACTTGCTTCGAAACTACTGGACCGATTGAGTTGAAATTTGGTACACATATGTAAGCCGGTGACCCAAAGGCGGGCGTGTAACGTAAATAAATGAATTTTGAACATGGGGGCCACTTTTGGGAGGTAAATTAGAAAATTAAAAAAAAAGTTATATCGCGTGACATAACAAAATGAAAAGGCTTGTTGTGATAATCTCAAATATATTTTTTTTATAATTTTAAGATAAATAGTTTTGAAGTTATTTAAGAAAATAGGCGAAAAATCATCCTCACTGCGTGACAGCCATAAACTTTATAAATTTATTGACTTTTTCTTTTTTGTCCTTGGTAATTAATATAAAAATGATTTGTCGGGATAAAGTCCTTTTTCCCGACAAATCATTTTTATTTATTAATTTGAAGTTAAACTTCGTCAAATGTATTTTTCCATTAGCTGAGTAGCGTAGAAGACACTTTGCACGAAAATGTAGGAATTAAAAATTTAAAATTTGCCTATGTAAAATCAGTAAAAAATAGATGGTGTTGAAAACACATGAGTCCGACTGAATTTTTTTAATTTTTTGCAGCGATTACTCGAAAAGTGTTAGAACGTCGAAATCAAATTTAAAAAAAAAAAATGAGATACAGTACAATCGCGATAATATGGATGTCCACTCTTATGAACGACTCAGTAATATGAACATAATTTTTTCTCCATTGACTACTCTGTAATATGAACAGCCTATACTGTCTACGATATGAACAAGAACAAATTTGTTAAAGCCTGTTTGTTTTTTGTTTCGCCGCCTAAGTTTTTCTGTTACGGTTTAGTCTTTCTTCAGTTTTCTTAAGTAAATACATAGTGTTTTAGTGTGCGGAAGGAAAGTTTAGTTTGGTGGCGTTCATCTTTGAGGCTAAAGAGTGTGTCTACATATACATAGCTACTTAAATCGTACTTTATTTCATGCATTGATCAGTTTGAAATGGTCAAACTAAAAAGAAAATCAAAATGTCTTTCTGTTTCTGAAAAACCAAAACTCATAGAAGATACCAATAAAGGTTTAGGAGTGACTTTACTGTCAAAAAAATATGGCATTGCTAAGTCAACACTTTGTTTAATTAAGAGCAAAAGTAGAAAAATTGTTGAAAGAGTAGCTAATACAATAAAACCAACCAAAAAATGCACTTTAAAAAAATCTGAACTTCCAGAAATGGAACATTTACTTTATAAATGATTCCTTGCCCAACGCGAAAAGAATAAGCTAGTTTCTGGAGACATGACAAAGCAAAAAGTATTAATGTACACTATGTAGTATACTGTGTATAATTTTTAATATGTATATGCATGTTTCTTGCGAACCTCGATAGTATGAATTCCTCAGGATTTTTTGTGTTCATGTTACCGAGATTGTACTGTATGAAAATTTTGTAAACGGAAATTTTTTCTCTACCTGCTACGAGTCGGTTTCAGCTGTAGAGTAGTGTTCCCGGCCAACGTTTTGGGTCTTTCATCTTCCGATGTTGTAGTACTGCTGCTCGAAGAGCTGAGTCTCCGTCTTCGGCAACGTCTTCTCAGAGAACTACGACGAACCTCGGCTTCTCGTTCTTTCATATAATCTGACGGATGCTCTGAAAACAAAACCAAAGAATTAAACAGACTTTTCGAAAATAAGTCGAATAGACATACGATCAATAAGTACCCGTGTTTGACGACAGATGGCGTCGACGAGCAAAAATTGACTTTACCATCGTGTACTGCAGACTTTTAAACGACCTCGTGCTGAGTTGTAGATAAATTCATAGCTTAGGTTATTTTTGACAGCCAGTTGTATCATTCGCGTTATGTATTTTTCGACGAAATGGAAAAAATAGCAATATCAATCCGTATTTCGTTTTTTATACGAGTATCTCACCGTAGTCATAGATGGCGAAGGGTCTCCATAGACAGCATCCAACTTCAGTTTTATTTCTTCGCATGTTTTTAAAAAACGAATTACGGATCGATATTGCTCTTTTTCCATTTTGTCGAAAAATATAAAACACGAATTATACAACTGGCTGTCAAAAATAACCTAACCTATGAATGTATCTACAACTCAGCACGAGGTTGTTTAAGTCTGCAGTACACGATGGTAAAGTCAATTTCACTCGTCAACGCCATCTGTCGTCAAACACGAGTACTTACTGATCAACCCGCATAATTGCAAATTTAGATTAAAGTGAGTGTTCACTCAGATTGTAAAAAAATGATCTCGACATATTTCAAATTGTAGTGGTAAAAAGTAGGGATGTAACGATTCCGATTCCGATACCGATATATCAGCCGATTTAATCGGTAGGCCACCGAAATCAAACAGTTTGAAAAGCGCGCGAAACGACGCCACACGCGCGTGATATTGCCGCAGCGTCGCAGGTGGGAGAGCTGCGCATGTTTAGCGACATGCTAACACAGCAGATTATCTGCAAGTAATTTGAAAACTTTTTTGTTTCTTAATAAAAATCTGCCAAAAGTAAACTTTAATTACTGACTTTATTAATCGGTTTATTACTTTCTCAAGGATGAGTCTCTGTTAAATATAGGTAAGTTTTAAGCATAACAAAGACGTACAAACGCCCAAGGTACATAATTTATTATTTATTTGAATTACTTTCTACTAAGCCATCGGTATCGTCGATTATTTACTACAATAATCGGTATCGGTATCGTATCGGCAAAATGATGTATCGTTACATCCCTAGTAAAAAGCATTTTAGTACTGTTTTTTAATAGCTGTGATTAGACATTAATGACTACATCTTCGAATTCCTTATTTCTGTAACAAAATCGAAAAAAATCAATTCTTACTTTGTTCGGGCTTCGGTTTTCTTTGTCTCAATTTGTATTTTGAGCTCATGGCACGGTCTCTGCTAACGCGGTCTCTGCGATCCTCCGATGTACTGTCACTATCTGAAAAATAAATTTTTATTGAATATTAAGTCGTCAAAATCTTTAATTTTTTCACGTTTTGAAACTTACAAATAAAAATTATACTACGTTCTCTTCGTATATAATCTTAGTTTAATTATTTGGAAAAAAAAACGAGCTGGGTAGAGTAGTGGTGACAGCACTAGACTCGTATTCGGAAAGTACGGGTTCGAATCCCGGCGCGGGCAGATGTGGCTGGGACTTTTTCCTACTGCCTCTCGCTGAGAAATAATAATTCCTGTACCGGCCATCTTGATTGAGGTTTTCCATGGTTTTCCTGAATTAATTCCAGATAAATAACAAGATGGTTCCTTATCCAAGGCCATGGCCGATTACCTATCTAACTCCCAGTTCAAAAACTACTAATTTCCTACAATTCCTTCATTCGCCCATTGCTATTACATAAGTTGAAGTTATAAAAATGTAGAAAAATAACGGGAAGTGTGGTAGATGGAAAATAGTAATGGTGCGAATGGCGTCTGTTATGACATAAAAAAAACTTAAAAAAAAAAAATTAACCTCCTTCAAAAAATTCACTAAAAAGATGAAAATAATAATGATATTTTGAGGTCGGTGCCAATTTTATTACTGAAACTTAAAATTAATAGGCATCTACTTTTATTAAATTGGAACCGACCTCAAAATTTCACTATTATTTTCATCTTTTTAGTGACTTTTTTGAAGGAGGTTAATATATATTTTTTTTAAAGTTTTTTTATTTTTTACTTTTTAGTAATGGATTTGATTTCGCACATTTTTAAAAACTACTGAACCGATTTAAGTAAAATTTATGTGAGATCACCACGAAGATGTGCCCTATTAAATAAGAAAAGAATCATCATAATCGCTTTACGAATGTTGGAGATATCGAGGTAGCATACATTAAAAAATATGTTTTTTGACGTAATTTAAAAACGGATAAACCGATTTTAATAAAAACTATATGGGACCACCAGGGATCTATAACCTTTCAAACAAAAAAGAATTTTCCAAATCGGTTCAGGCGTCTTCGAGTAATCGGGGAACATACATAAAAAATAAAAAAAAAAAAGATTCCGACGAATTGAGAACCTCCTCCTTTTTTTTGAAGTCGGTTAAAAAGTCGACAAACGGACGTTAAACGTATTATTATTATTATTTGAAAAAAAAAATCCTTTTATTATTATGAAAATCCCGCGGAGTTTCCACATGCTGTTCCAAAAATGGAGGCTTCTTACGTAAGCAAGTGAAGGGGGGGGTCCGAGAAATCGAATGGGCTCTTTCATGAGGGTAGAGGGGTTCAAAAATGATCAAAATCGTCCTAACGTAATTAATGAATGGCCTTTTAGAGGTTATGTTCAAACTAAATGCTAACCTGCGCATAATTTCCGACTGCTTCGCGTTTGTATCGGCGAGTAAGCATCATCCGGCGAGTACTTAATGACGCATCGGCGCCGTCTCCTGCTCACTCTCTGCCGCAGGGCGGGTCTTCTTTGTTGCTCTTCTTCTTCCTCTTCGTCATCTTCCCTATCGTCATCTTCATCGGCCGGCTGTTGGTCCATCGCATCGTCTGCATCGTTACTATTCGACTGTTCCGGTTGGCCGTTCACAACGGCCTCTGTGCCGTTCTCTACTGTAAAATAATACAGATAGGCATTTGTTTATCCCTACTAATATTATAAATGTGAATGTAAGTTTGTTTGTTACGCTTCCACGCCCAAACTACTCAACCGATTATCATGAAATTTCACTATTATTTTAATCTTTTTAGTGACTTTTTTAGAGGTTAATATATTTTTTTTTTTTACTTTTTAGTGGTGGATTTGATTTCGCACATAAAAACTACTGAACCGATTTAAGTAAAATTTATGTGGGATCACCCTGAAGATGTGCCCCATTAAATAAGAAAAGAATCATCATAATCGCTTCACAAATGTTGGAGATATCGAGGTAGCATACATTAAAAAATATGTTTTTTTGACGTCATTTAAAAACGGATGAACCGATTTTAATAAAAACTATATGGGACCACCTGGGATGTATACCCTTTCAAACAAAAAAAGAGTTTTCCAAATCGGTTCAGGCGTCTTCGAGTAATCAGGGAACATACATAAAAATAAAAAAAAATAAAAAAAGATTCCGACGAATTGAGAACCTCCTCCTTTTTTTTGAAGTCGGTTAAAAATCTGTAATCTTAGTCTGTTTAAAGAAGCGATATTTTTGGAGGGGCACATTAAGCAACTTTTTCCAATAAGGAGGCAGCATTCAGCAAACCGAATCCGTTTGGGAATTTCTGATCGAGGAATTAAATATACATGGTGCAAAACAAACGGTCACGACTTACCCGTTCCGTTGGGTTTCGCTTCAGAACTGTCACGCTGTTCGACTGTTTCCTGAGCGTCATTCATCTCTGTATCGTTTTCATCCTGACCTCTTCTACTGCGCAAACTTCTATCCCTGGTCATGTATTCATAAACATACTTTTTTGTAACTTCTTTCACTCCCGGATTTCGTCTAACAAAACATTATTTTATGATAGAAAACAGTATCACGGGTAATTTGAATTATGAAAATAAATAATGCCAAATTTTATATTATATCACATTTCAACTATCGTTTAAGCATATTGAGAGCTTGAAAAAGTCTTAATTAAAAAAAGACGAAACGTTGCAATCAATGAGTGTTTAAATTGATTTATTTTCATTATTCCAATTACCCGTGATACTGTTTTCTATTATAACATATATCTGGAATTGAACTTTAAAGATGAATTATTTTATGATTTAAGTAAACATAATATTTAGGTAAAGTAAACAATTTTATATTTCAAAGCTTGTTCCGATCCTGACTATGAGTTAAATAGATGGATAATTGTTCGGGGACTTAGGAACAATCAGTCAATATTAGGATCAATAAGCCAATACTAAATTTTTATTTATTGCGACGTTTCAGAATGTATTATTCTTTCTTCAGGCATCTGTGAAAACATACAACAGATGCCTGAAGAAAGAATAATAAATTCTGAAACGTCGCAATAAATAAAAAAACCCGGGTCGCAGTGCCAAAACCCTGCCGACAATATAGTGTATTTGCTAATATAGGCAGTGTGGCTTTATTATGCGAACTTAAGTTGGTTTTTTGGGCAAAATAAAAAATTTGACTCCTTAATCCACCCCTTAAAAGAACATTTTTTTCTCAGTTGCAATTATTATCAATCGAAACTCTAAACTAAATTATATACACCTTTCAGCAAATAATTCACTATCTGCAAACTAGTGTTTTCATAAAATTTGTAAATCCGGTCCTGTCGGGCCGATTTTATTAAAATTTTAGGAGCACTTTTTAATTGCTATTAAAGGGTTAAATTTCAATTTTGAAACGATTCTGAGAATTTTTTAGGTATTTTTGGGCCCAAAAACTTTTTTCAACCCCTAAAAACTACCCTTAAAATGGCCCGATTGGGCCCATTTTAAATAGGGTTCTTGCGGTAGTGGATTCCAACATGTGGGCAAAATTTCGTAAAAATCAATTAACTCTTTCGAAAGTTATAGCGCCTCCTGCTCCGACATATATATATATATATATATATATATATATATACATATATATATAAACATTTTTAAAAATGGTTCCAAAGTGTTTAGGAGGTTATGAAACGTCGAGAAAATTTGGTCCGACCCTTAGGTCCCGCCATCCGACCGACGCCAATAGTGTATGTTGCCATATGGCAAATACACTAAAAATGTAGTATTGACTTATTGATCCTAAGTCCTCGAAAAATTATCCATCTATTTAAACAATTTTAACTAGATACAGTGCTACCTTGATAATTCGGACATTCAATAAACCGGATTCTTTAATAATTCGGCTAAGCATTTCAATTACATTGTGTACTATATAATCCGGATTTGCGTTTTTAAACGCGTATTTCATTCAAATTAATAGAATTTGATACTACAGCGATCGTGAGAGATTCCCTGTCATGTATTCGGTCGGATCTGATACATATCTGGGGATTCCTATAAGCAGGCATTATATGTGTGACGTTATTTTGACTGAGTATTAATTGTTTAACTGTTTGTTGTTGCACAGTATATAGGTGCGCTATTTTATGTTCTACATAAATAAACAAATTTTATTCACGTACATGTTAAAATATCTCCTCAAAGAAAACATACTACGTTGTCAATAAAACAAAAACCCGGGTCGCAGTGCCAAAACTCTGCCGACAATTAGTGTATTTGCTTGTATAGGGCCGTGTGGTTTTATACTTTTATTATGTGAAATTAAATTTGTTTTTGGGCAAAATATTAAATTTAACCCCTTAATACACCCCTTAAAATACCATTTTTTTTCTTAATTGTAATATTATTATCAATCTAACGTCTACACCGAATTAAATACACCCTTCAATAAATAAGTCACTATCTGCAAACTAGTGTTTTCATAAAATTTGTAAATCCGGTCTTGTGGGGAGGATTTTATTAAAATTTTGGGGACACTTTTTAATTACTACTAGAGGGTTAAATTTCAATTTTGAAACGATTCGGAGAATTTTTTCGTTATTTTGGGGCCCAAAAATATTTTTCAACCCCTAAAAACTACCCTTAAAATAGCCCGATTAGGCCCATTTTAAATAGGCTTCTTGCGGTGATGGATTTCAACATGTGGGCCAAATTTCGTTGAAATCAATTAACTCTTTCGAAAGTTATTGCGCGTACACATATATACAGGGTGTCTCACCGAACGTTGGCTAACATGGGTAACTTTGTTATTAGTGGAGATAGAAAGTCGGTTAAATGGGCAAAGTAGTGCAGAAAATTGGGCTCATTAACATCCCGTCGAAAAAACAATTGAATTTTGACACCCTATGAATTTATTCAGAAAATAGTGAAAATTGCCATTTATGAAAACTGGCCATAACTTTTTTATTTATGAAGATATTCGAAAATTTCATTAACCATTTTTTGGTAACTTTTTAAGGTTTTTTCAGTGGTGTAGGTTTAATTTTTTTATTTCCACTACATAATGAGATATTGACATGAACTTCGGTTTTTCTTATGGACGGCATTTTTGATTTTCAGATATTCGAATTCTACTTATTTTTCTGAATAATTTGACATAGCATATCCTATATCTAAACCAATCAGAAGCTACAAAACTGACAAAAATAGCTTTTTGGCGTTATCAAAGTGTGCCGTGTAAAACGAAATTTGTTGAAACAAATACATATCGACAGGTTAACAATCTGTCGAGCGATCGCTACAGTTTTGCTAATTCATTTTGTTTGATTTACTCTCTAAGATGGCTCAAGCATTCTCAAATTTGGAGAAACAGGCTATTTTTGCGCATACATTCAGCGTAACAAAAATACCACGTGGGCTCAAATACAATACTTGAACCTTTATCCAGAAAGGCGACAGCCTTATTCAATAACTTTTAGGAACTTAAATAGAAATTTAAAGGTATACGGTTCATTTTTAAAGAAAAAAGGCAACATTCAACACTGTGAAGAAGAATTAGGTTTAGCAAACGTTGAAATTAATGGAGAAACGTTCCTAAAAGTTATTGAATAAGGCTGTCGCCTTTCTGGATAAAGGTTCAAGTGTTCTGCTTGAACCCACGTGGTATTTTTGTTACGCTGAATGTATGCGCAAAAATAGCCTGTTTCCCCAAATTTGAGAATACTTGAGCCATCTTAGAGAGTAAATCAAACAAAATGAATTAGTTAAACTGTAGCGATCGCTCGACAGATTGTTAACCTGTCGATATGTATTTGTTTCAACAAATTTCGTTTTACACGGCACACTTTGATAACGCCAAAAAGCTATTTTTGTCAGTTTTGTAGCTTCTGATTGGTTCAGATATAGGATATGCTATGTCAAATTATTCAGAAAAATAAGTAGAATTCGAATATCTGAAAATAAAAAATGCCGTCCATAAGAAAAACCGAAGTTCATGTCAATATCTCATTATGTAGTGGAAATAAAAAAATTAAACCTACACCACTGAAAAAACCTTAAAAAGTTACCAAAAAATGGTTAATGAAATTTTCAAATATCTTCATAAATAAAAAAGTTATGGCCAGTTTTCATAAATGGCAATTTTCACTATTTTCTGAATAAATTCATAGGGTGTCAAAATTCAATTGTTTTTTCGACGGGATGTTAATGAGCCCAATTTTCTGCACTACTTTGCCCATTTAACCGACTTTCTATCTCCACTAATAACAAAGTTACCCATGTTAGCCAACGTTCGGTGAGACACCCTGTATATATATATATATACGTATATAAATATATATATATATACATATATATATAAACATTTTTAAAAATGGTGGCAAAGTGTTTAGGAGGTTATGAAACGTCGAGAAATTTTGGTCCGACCCCTAGGTCCCGCCATCCGACCGACGCCAATAGTGTATGTTGCCATATGGCAAATACACTAAAAATCCTACATATAATAATAGAAAGACTAGCCCGTGGTGAAAGTGGAAAAGTTTTGGCAAATGAATACAGGGTAGGAACATCAACAATTTCCGATATAAAAAAGAACAAAAGCAAAATCAAAAGATATGGTATATTTTAATGACTATTTTGGATTTCTACTATGTATGTGTTCCTTCTTTTATTTCCGTCCTGGCGCCAGAAAGGAATTACGAAATGCCGAATATCCAGAAATAGAAACTCGTTTGTATGCATGGTTTTGTACACAACGATCAAGGCATGTTCCAATTCCCTACGAAATCTCATCTGCCAAAGCCAAACTTCTATACCGAAGTCTATGGAAATGATATTTTTAGAGCTTTCAGAAAAGGGTTAAGCAAACAAAAATTGCGAATTACTTTACAAAATAATATAAAATTTAATAAATATGCTTCTATTTTACATATTTTTTTTATGTACTATTTTCTAGTTATTTTATAATAAATGTTTACCTTTACCATAAAAACGCTGGGCTGCTTCAGTAACCCGAATTATTTACTAATCCGGATCACAGCGGTTTTAATTAGTCCGGATTATCGAGGTCGCACTGTATAAGTTTTTTTAATGTCTACAAGCTGCAGAACGGCTATTTAATTGTTAAACATTCATTGTTACAATGCTACATCAGAAAAATTACATATTATGATGTACTTAGGTTGGATTAATAATGAAAAAATGGAAATTTACCTATCTGCATATTATGCTTATTTTTACCAGCTTGTTAAATATGGAATTGTTTGTTGGGGTTGTTGTGCAGATATGCAAACGGTATTTGTACTTCAAAAAAAAGCAATCCGTATAATTTTTAATCTTAATTTTCGTGCCAATTGTAGTCAAACATTTATAGAAAAACGTCCGTCTGTATATGTTTATTAGTGTATTTGCCATATGGCAACATACACTATTGACATCGGTCGGATGGCGGGACCTAGGGGTCGGGCCAAAATTTCTCGACGTTTCATAACCTTCTAAACACTTTGGCCCGCGTATTGAAATCCACCACCGCAAGAACCCTATTTAAAATGGACTCAATCGGACTATTTTAAGGGTAGTTTTTAGGGGTTGAAAAATGTTTTTGGGCCCCAAAATACCGAAAAAAATCTCCGAATCGTTTCAAAATTGAAATTTAACTCTCTGGTAGTAATTAAAAAGTGTCCCTAAAATTTTAATAAAATCGGCCCGACAGAACCGGATTTACAAATTTCTTGAAAATACTAGTTTGCAGATAGTGACTTATTTACTGAAGGGTGTATTTAATGTGGTGTAGACGTTCAATCGACAATAATTTTGCAATTAAGAAAAAATGTAATTTTAAGGAGTGTATTAAGGAGTTAAATTTTTGTATTTTGCCCAAAATCCAACCTAAGTTCGCATAATAAAGCCACACGGCCTGTATTAGCAAATACACTATATTGTCGACAGGGTTTTGGCACTGCGACCCGGTTTTTTTTTACTTTATGTTTTATTAAACGACGCATTCATATTAAACGACGTTTTATTAAACGACGTATGATACGTTTCAGGCTATCCATGGACATGACACCAGGAATAATTCAAATGTGATTTTGCCGAGGTCTACACTGACGTTGTTTAACAATAGCGCCGAATATCACGCCTTGAAATTGTTTAATAAATTGCCACGTAGTTTTAGAAATCTAAAAATTTCGAAATTTAAAAAACAGTTGAAAACTGCTCTTCTTAAACAATGTCTGTATAGGGTGGATGATTTTGTTGTAAATTATTTGTAAACATATCATTCTTTTTCGACGAATCCTATACATATTTGTGTGTCTTTGGATCAATAAATTCTAATTCTAATTCTATACATTCATAACTCTCGCTATTGAGATGATTCATGTCTAGCGGTACCTAGTTAAAATAATCAGCTGTCGTAGGTAGTGAATTTAATGTTACAATTTGCTTTATTATGAAGAATTGATTGTTTAGATATCGCACCGTACAGTAACTGATAACTCATTACGCGGCGAAAGTGGAAAGATTCGGGTTTGAATCCCGACGGTGTTGGTGGATAAAAATACATTTTTCTGATTTAGCATTGTAACAATGAATGTTTAACAATTTTAACTAGGTTTTAATTAGGACTGGGTCGATGTCAATAATAATAATAATAATAATAATAATAATAATAATAATAATAATAATAATAAAAACCCGGGTCGCAGTGCCAAAACCCTGCCGACAATATAGTGTATTTGCTTGTATAGGGCCGTGTGGTTTTATACTTATTAAGTTTCTTTTTGGGCAAAATAAAAAATTTAACCCCTTAATACACCCCTTAAAATAACATTTTTTTTCTTAATTGTAATATTATTATCTACTATCTGCAAACTAGTGTTTTCATATAAAGGGATGGTTTTTGGTTTCGAGTAAAACACAACATTATATTTTATATACTCTCTATTGTTTATCAAAATACAAAATGTCTTTACAGACAGAGAGCTTTGTTTTAACTAACTATATGTGGAGGTGTCATTGGTATTATATTTAAAATATATTCGATGCAATAAGCTTTGTAAGCATAACAGTCCGTCGCCACAACGGAGCCAGTAATTGATACATAATTTATTTTTGTTTGACAATCTTATAACAACAAGAAGTGAATACAGTTTTTGTTTATTTTATGTACATTAAAACCAACACACCCCCTTCAAAAATGTATGAACTTATATTAGTCATTTTACGGGGAATTTAACGCTTAATGGCCCAACATTCGTTGCATGGGTTGAGGAAAACCCCCTCAAAAACTCAACCAGACCATAAATCATTTATTTAACAATATTTATCATTTTGATAATTTTGAAATTAACATTTTGTTAAACAACTTATTACTAGAGTTTTCTTAAAATTTCTTCCTCTATTTCTCTTGCAGTCCCATCTTCTCCCTCAGCTCCCTGAACTGATGTGCTGGTAACGACTTTGTCAGTAGGTCAGCCTCCTGATGACCTGTGGGCAAATATTTCAAACAGACAGTGTTGTTCTCTACTTGCTCCCGTATAAAATGGTATTTAACGTCGATATGTTTGGAACGTTTATGACTAACTGGATTATTTGCCATTGCTATACAACTTTTGTTGTCTTCATATAATGTTATTGGTTCCAACATATTGATATTTATACTGACTAACAAAGATTTAATCCATAAGGCCTCTTTTACTGCCTCAAATACAGCCATGTATTCGGCCTCTGTTGAGGACGCAGCAACTGAATTTTGTCGTCGTGTGATCCATGTCACTGTACAGTTTTCAAATAATTTAAATAAACATCCTGTTGTACTTCGACGATCTAATTCATTATTTGCCCAATCCGCATCAACATATCCTGTTAGTTTTCTTTCGTAATTTTCATTACGCCTATATACCAGTTTTATATAAATCGTTCCTTTAACATATCTTAATACTCGTTTTAAGCATTGCCATAGTTCTTTATTACATTTATTTTGATATCTACTTAGTAGATTTACTGCTGTACATAAATCCGGTCGGGTACACAACATTGCGTACATTAGACAGCCAATTAGGTTTCTACAGGGTGCATCATAATTATCATCTGAATTTAATTCTGAATAATTTAATTTCATAGGTAATGGTGTACTGATCGGGTTGCATTCATCCATTTTAAATTTCTCTAATATTGATTTTAAATATGAGGTTTGATCTAATGCTATTTCAGAATCTGACCTTAGTATTTTAATTCCGAGAAAATTGTTAATTTCTTTTAAATCAACCATTTCGAATTGTTTCATTAAAAACTTCTTAAAATTATTTATTGTATTTATGTCTTTTGTAGCAATGACTAAATCATCCACATACAATATTACATAAATGTTTTTGTGAACATGACCTCTGTCTAATAAATATAAACAATTATCGGCTGATGAATTAACAAAGCCTCGTTCATTCATTATGTTATTAAAATACTCATACCAGCATCGGGCTGATTGCTTTAAACCATATAGAGATTTATTTAGTTTACATACAAGGTTATTTGTTTGAACTGCAACACCGTCAGGCACCCTCATATAAATATTTTCCTTTAAAGTCCCATTAAGGAATGCTGTTTTTACATCCATTTGGTGTATTAATAGTTCAAACTGATTTGCAAAAGCAAGCACACACCTAAATGTTCCTATGCGCGCAACTGGCGCGAATGTTTCGTCATAGTCTAATGTTTTTCTTTGACTAAAACCGCGCGCTACTAAACGAGCTTTATATCTTTCCGAGTTTTCATTACTGTCTCCCTTTATTGAAAACACCCATTTACAATCGACAATATTTACATTACTCGGCTTCGGTACCAATGTCCACGTTTTATTTCGATTTAATGATTCTAATTCATCATTTATTGCTTTTTCCCATTTTGTTCTAAACGCATTTTTAACTACGTCTTGATAACTCTTGGGAATTTTATTTTCAAACATCTGATCTCCTATTAAATAATTATTAATATCGAAATTATCATCTCTGTATGATATTATTGGTTTATTTTTTAATCTTTTACTTCTCCTCACATCCTGTACATTATACGAACTTTCACTGTCTGAGCTCATACTGGTTGGTTCAGAGACATCCCTTTTTGAGGATGTTTGACCTTTAGTGCAATTTTTAGGGACACCTTTTTCATTAAGGGTTTGTTTGCACCTTTTATCGTCCGTTTGACCAGGTGTGATATTATCTACAGATTCAGTACCAGCAGCACCCCCTGCTGAACTATTTTCTGTACCTTTAGGTACAGTTTTATCTGTATTTTCTTTACTACCAATTTTAACAATGTCATCAAGTTCTCGTCTTGATGTTTTATATGTAATTTCATCAAAAATTACATCACGTGCAATTATGAATTTTTCTGATTTCGGATTAAAAATTTTATATCCATTTGACACATAACCCACAAGAATTCCTTTATACGATTTACTATCGAATTTACTTTTTCTCGTTTTATCATGCACATATGCCGTACACCCAAATATTTTTAAATTACCTAATTTTGGCTTTTTATTATGCCACCTTTCATATGGTGTTTTATCGAACTTTATCGCTTTTGTTGGCGATCTGTTTACCAAATAGGTTGCAGTTAAGATTGCCTCGCCCCAGAAGCGTTTATCTAGACCCGCACTGTGCACCATTGCACGTGCCTTTTCTGTTAATGTTCGATTCATACGTTCTGCTAATCCGTTTTGTTTTGGAGTGTATGGCACTGTGAGATGATATGTTATCCCCTTTTGTTTACAGTATTCCTTCATTTCGCCAGATAAGTACTCACTTCCATTATCAGTATATAAATTTACTAATTTTGTATTAAATTGAGCTTCACTTTTTGTAACATAATCTTTAAAACAAGTGAATACCTCTGATTTATTTGACATTAAATAAGTTACAGTATAATGAGTATAATCATCAATAAAGTTTACAAAATAATTCTTTTCATCTATAGTTGATGGTGTTATTGGCCCACACACGTCAGAGTGCACAACAAATAATGGCCTTTGTATATACTCTTTATCTTTTGACTTCGCGAAAGGAAAGCATACTTGTTTTCCACTAATACAAGCTTCACATAACGAATTAAAAGGATTTATATTCTTTAAACAAACAACATCACAGGCTAATTTATTTACTTTAATTTTTGTAAATTTTTCTTTACTAATATGACCTAATCTTTCATGCCACATTTTATCTTTATCAATAGTATTCGCCTCAGCAACGTAACCCGCAGCCCGTGCTTTATTATACGCATTTTGTACTATTAATTCTATAATATACAAATTGTTTATGCGCTTACCTTTAATAACTGTTCTGTCTCCTTTTCTGACCTCGACATGACCAGTTTCCGTGAATAACACCGACATTCCAGCTTCCTGGATGCGCCTAACTGAGATGAGGTTGGTTGGCACATTTTTGCTGTAGAGGACATTTTTTAGCTCGCCACTGTAGCCAAGTGAAGTTGTAACTTCTATCCTTCCCATATATGTTGCCTCAATAATTGTCCCTATTTTTGCCACAGTTATGCGAATTGGATTATCCAGCTGTTCGCATTCGGTGAAAAGGGTTAAGTCATTTATGATATGCTCTGTTGCGCCAGAGTCCAGCACAAAACGCCATGATGCGTTTTCATTACACATCATAAACGCAAACGCTTTATTTGTTACTGCTGTTGATGCACTTGCTTCATGATTGTTTCTTTTCTTACGTTTTTCTGGTCCCTTTAAAGTTTGTTTATAAAAATAGCAGTCACGTTTGTAATGATTTTTTTTTTCGTCCACAGTGAAAACACTTTTTCACCTGCCTAATTTTAAACTCAGGCTTATTTCTATGAGTAAACTTCTCCTTTTCCTTGTGATTATCAGGTGCACTTTTGGCGCGGAAATGAAGAGCTTTCATACTTGTATCAGCATTTTCACGCATGAGATACTCTTCATGTTCTATAAGCATTCCTTTTACAAATGCTAACGTAAGTCTTTCGTCCGTCATAGTTTTAATTGCAGCTTTTATTGGTGCATAACTCGGTGGCAACGAGTTTAATGTGTACCACACTTTTGTTGTTTCACTCACTTCCCCGCCGCAAGCAACCATATCACGCACCATTTCGTCAATTTCTACCATGTGCTTTTTCAATGATGTACCTGGCTTTAATTTGCAATTAAACAACCGATCTTGGAGACATAGCTGTGTTGATACCTTTCTACAGGCATAAAGACTATCGAATTTTTCCAAAATTTGTCGAGCTGTTGCACGACCTGGTGGCACTTGCGATACTACTGTGTCATCGAGGTACTCTATTAATGTACCTCTGGCAAATCTTTCCCATTTTATCCATTCCTCAGTAATTGGTATTGGTGGATCTTCACTTAATACTTTACTAGCACCTTCTTGTTCAATAATTTCTTGTAGTCTAAATTTCCACATTAAATAGTTTTCACCATTAAAAAGTTTTAAATTTCGCTTTAAAGCAGTTGATGTGCCGCTCGCCATCGTTATTTTATTATTCTTTATTTACACTGTTATTTACATTCACTCACTTAATTGCAATCACACACGGCGACTGGGCCCATAACCTAAAGGGATGGTTTTTGGTTTCGAGTAAAACACAACATTATATTTTATATACTCTCTATTGTTTATCAAAATACAAAATGTCTTTACAGACAGAGAGCTTTGTTTTAACTAACTATATGTGGAGGTGTCATTGGTATTATATTTAAAATATATTCGATGCAATAAGCTTTGTAAGCATAACAGTCCGTCGCCACAACGGAGCCAGTAATTGATACATAATTTATTTTTGTTTGACAATCTTATAACAACAAGAAGTGAATACAGTTTTTGTTTATTTTATGTACATTAAAACCAACATCATAAAATTTGTAAATCCGGTCCTGTCGGGCCGATTTTATTAAAATTGTGGGGAAACTTTTTAATCACTACCAAAGGGTTAAATTTCAATTTTGAAACGATTCGGAGAATTTTTTTGGTATTTTGGGGCCCATTTTAAATAGGCTTCTTGCCGTGATGGATTTCAACATGTGGCCCAAATTTCGTTGAAATCAATTAACTCTTTCGAAAGTTATCGCGCGTACACACACACACACACACATATATATATATATATATATATATAAACATTTTTAAAAATGGTGCCAAAGTGTTTAGGAGGTCATGAAACGTCGAGAAATTTTGGTCCGACCCCTAGGTCCCGCCATCCGACCGACGCCAATAGTGTATGTTGCCATATGGCAAATACACTAATAATAATAATAATAATAATAAATTATTATTATTATTAACTGAAGAACTTTATAAACTAAATGAATTTTATATGTAAATCTGTAAACGACTTGTTGCAAATATACTGTCAATTGTAACAGTTGACAGTATTGACAGTATGTTTGCAACAAGTCGTTTACAGATTTACATATAAAATTCATTTAGTTTATAAAGTTCTTCAGTTATCAGTTCATTCTTAATTACTTCCTTGAAGCGAGAGTGGGTCTCTATGTTTTTTATTTTTGCTGGTAAATTACTACAGTAAAACCTGTACAAAATACCACCTTTGTAATTTGACCACCTCTTTACATTGACCAGTATTTCTAGGAACCAGGAAACAGAATTTGAAGGCGTAAATTCTCTGTACATTGATCACCTGCATACAATGACCACTCTTATCGAGAACCGTAAGTGGTCAGTGTACACAGGTTTTACTGTATATATTTCTAGACAGTTGTAAAATGCACCTCCCTCAAAGGAAGTCAAGGAATGAGCTGGCAACCGGAAGTCATTTGCTCCTCTAGTATTAAGATAATGGTTTTTTAATTTATAATTATCAAAAACCAAAGGATTGTTCCGAACAAACATAAAGCATTCGTAGATGTGTCATAAGACCATGTCTCCTAAATACCCCTCTACAGGAATCTCGAGCTCTTAACAGTGTTGGATCACTTTCACACAGTTTGTGCTGAGGCCCAGCTGTAAGAGGCGAGGTAGGCAAAAGACATATTGTGGATGTGACCTTCTCTCTGTCTCGCTCTAATCATACGTACGTTTCAATTTTTGACTGGTACCACACTACGAGGCTAAAAGATGCTATTGCAATGGCGCCGCTGTCAATTGATTACTCTAATTTTTGGAAATATTTTGAAGATTTAAAAAACACTTCCGAAAAAGGAAGAGTCTCTTTAGGTTTGTGATGGAACAATTTTGTGAAATAAGTACGAATAAGGTCGTAGTGTGACATTGAAAACGTGTGTTTTTTTGGCACAATTAATGCCAACTTTTTTCTAGTAAATCGTACATAAATTACAAAAGTAGTCCATTGAAGACCTAGATTTGTCCTTTATTTTCCTTAGAGAGAAAGAATTTTTGCAGAATGTTGACGAATTAGTCTACAATCAGTTGACAGCCGAAGCTCTATTTTTGGCTTAAATTCAGAGCGTTCCGACAGCCGTAAGCCTGCTAATATCCTTAGAGACTCACCTTTTTTGTTCAATAAATATAGTATTCCCCATATGTACCCGTAAACATAAATATTTAAATGTAGTTATTTTTACATCGAAAATGACATTACTTTCCCGTTTCCATAGCTAGTTTACGATTTTACTTAGGTAAATTGTAAAACTGACAAAAATAACTTATAGACTAAGATCCCAGAGCGATTAGACACTATAATACGCGCCACGGTTCTAAAAGATTCTGAAGTTAGATGCAAATGGAGGCTTGCGCAGGTACAGTTGGTTGAAAAACTACAAGCTCGCGCTATATTATTATTAGTGTATTTGCCATATGGCAACATACACTATTGGCGTTGGTCGGATGGCGGGACCTAGGGGTCGGACCAAAATTTCTCGACGTTTCATAACCTCCTAAACACTTTGGCACCATTTTTAAAAATGTTTATATATATATATGTATATATATATATATATTTATATATATATATATGTGTACGCGCGATAACTTTCGAAAGAGTTAATTGATTTCAACGAAATTTGGGCCACGTGTTGAAATCCATCACCGCAAGAAGCCTATTTAAAATGGGCCTAATCGGGCTATTTTAAGGGTAGTTTTTAGGGGTTGAAAACTGTTTTTGGGCCCCAAAATACCGAAAAAATTCTCCGAATCGTTTCAAAATTGAAATTTAACCCTTTGGTAGTGATTAAAAAGTGTCCCCACAATTTTAATAAAATCGGCCCGACAGGACCGGATTTACAAATTTTATGAAAACACTAGTTTGCAGATAGTGACTTATTTATTGAAGGGTGTATTTAATTCGGTGTAGACGTTAGATTGATAATAATATTACAATTAAGAAAAAAATGTTATTTTAAGGGGTGTATTAAGGGGTTAAATTTTTTATTTTGCCCAAAAACAAACTTAATTTCACATAATAAAAGTATAAAACCACACGGCCCTATACAAGCAAATACACTATATTGTCGGCAGGGTTTTGGCACTGCGACCCGGGTTTTTTTTAATTTTTCTTTAATCTAAAGGTCTAATTCCTTGCATAAAGTCATCCAAAAAACAACTTTACAATAGCGTACTGAACTGTACTTTATAGCAGGAAAGCGACAAGACAAGCAGCGATTACCAATCACCAACGCGCGCACGTTCTGTGCCGGTAACTGGGAAGTGGTGGGAGTCTTCCTTTCCCACAAAACAACCAGGACGGCTCTAAAATATGCATTTGCGACGCTGCTTGTGACTAACTTCAGAACCTTTCAGAACCGTGGCGTGTATTGATACTACTCAGAGCCTAAGGTTTCATCCATTTAAAAATAGGTAGTGTCTAATCGCTCTGAGATCTTAGTCTATTAGTGTTTTCAGGTCTCAAAATTAGAATCGGTGTTATTTTGAGTGCTTGATTCTCTGCTGACATTGAACAAGAACCAATCAGAAAACAGTATATTGTCACGTGGGCAAACGTCATAAACAAACATGGCGTCATAGTGTGTGTCAATAAACATCTACTTTTGTCGGCATTCGAACTGTCATTGCGCGCGCATCAAAACCATTTACAAATCCAGCTTCAAGCAACCACCGATCTGGGGGGGGGGGGGGCAAACCGGAGCATCTGCCCCAGGCGGCAGTTTCAGGGGGCGCCAAAATCATAATATAATACAGTACAATCTCGGTAACATGAACACAAAAAATCACGAGTTCATACTAGCGGTATGTTTATATTATCGAGGTATCGCAAGAAACATGTACATTAGGGTGGTCCTTAACAGGGGTATTGTCAAATTTCTATGCTCTTAATATTAACTCTAAGATAGTCCTCATTCCAACCAAAGTTTCTTATGGAAAATAACATGGAAAACTCCTTTTGTTCTTCCAAATTTTTAAACTTGGGGACAAATGAATCTACAAAAATGAGACATACATATTTTTATAGAGAATGTAATGCTTTACAAAAAAGGTATCTTGTGATTTTTCGCCAAGTTTACTGGTTCAAAAGTTTTCCGAGGATAAAGTTGAAACTTTTTTTTGTAGAGCGTCAAATTCTCTACAAAAATTATGTTCATATTACTGAGTCGTTCATAAGAGCGCATATTCATATGATCGCGATTGTACTGTATGTTTGAAAATTGATAACAAATTATTTAAAAAATATATTGAAGGGTTCTTATTATTTCCTCCCGGTCACAAAAAAATGCCACCCATTATATATTTTTGAGTTTTTTTTAAACAATTTACCTCAAACACTGGAGAGGAAGGGTGCCATTATCAAGTTTTTGCCCCGGTTCAAAAAATTATAGATCTGCAGCTGGCTTCAAGACACGTGCGAATTTAGCGGCAAAACCAGTCTTAACTTTAAGATATAAAAAAAGTAACCAAACGCCAACATACCTGCTACGCGTGATTTTGTAATTACTCATTTCCAAAATGTCTGGAGGTAAATTCTCCGTTTCTCGACTTCTTTCTAAGTTGTGATTTTTGTGGTGGCGATTTTCCTGAAAATAAATAAAAACTATACAAATTGCGGCCAACTAAAGCCAAATTGAATTGAATGTTCGTATCAATAGATATTTTTTACGTTATTCACTCTTACAACATATGTGTCGTCTAATTTCAAACACCGCCAGATCCACTTTTCTTTAAAAAGGAGATTTCTCATCACATTTGAACTACATGTTCCTAAATCTTTAGTTGCTTTCGAACTGCGCTAGATCAATAGATATTGACAGGTAAAAACAGCACTTTATTTCAAAACCCGTTACTTCCATGAGAAATATTTTTCAAATGCCGCCACATCCGCATCGACCAATCAGAACAGAGCATTATCGCAAAACTGTCATGGCGATCCCAGTTAGTTAAGTTGTATTCGTGCTGTGTTTTTTTAAGTTTATTCTAGTAAATAATGGCAGATTTATCTTATAATATTAAACAAGTCCCTTTCGACAAAGTATGGAAACGTTCTATAAACAAAATAAACTGGAAAACTGTGAAAATTTAAATTTATATAATACAAATGAATAAAAAACAATTAAAATCTTTCTTTTGATTTTCTGCTTTGAACTGAATATTTTGTTCTACATCTTCAAAGTTCAATTCCAGATATGTGTTATAATAGAAAACAGGATCACGGGTAATTGGAATAATAAAATAAAATCAATTTAAACACCCATTGATTGCTTACACATTTACAAAAAATATAAAAAAATAAATGTGTAAGCAATCAATGAGTGTTTAAATTGATTTAATTTTATTATTCCAATTACCCGTGATTCTGTTTTCTATTATATTGTTCTACATTTTGTAGTAAGTAAAGAACGCCCTGTATAGATGATGTCTTAGCTTAAAGTATTATTCACGTAATATTAATAATATATAACAGAAAGTTCAGCTCCTTATTTTTAATTAAAATAAATAGTTCAAAGGATATTTTATGGAGCAGATAAATTAGTTAATATTTATTTTGCTTAACATAACGTTTCGTATTTTGTATTTCTAACATATTTTTATATTTATATTATTGTTTATAGAGCACCTGATGAAGTAATAAACGATTACGAAACGTTGTGTTAAGCAAAATAAATATTAACTAATTTATCTGCTCAATAAAATATCCTTTGAACTATTTATTTTAATTAATAATATAAAAAAATTACATACTGTAAAAATTACATTTTTGGATCTAACTGAATTTGAAATTAAACGCCACATATCTCAATTCAGTTTCTTTAACAATTTTCAAATAAACACATCGGGCGTGTTTGGCCCAACTAAAGACTTAGTAACCTTAGTATGTTACTCAGGGTACTTTTTGACTTTTCGGCCAGGACAAAATACCTTTGTATCTTCCTCGTGATCTGATTCGAAATGCTGTTTCAATTTCGGATATCCGCGTATCATCTGGTGTTCGGTAATCCAACTTGTATTAAAAGTATTATATTGTAGTTTCCGTTGTCTTGTGCTTCTCCGAACTGCAACGAAAATTTCTTTTAAATATTCTTACCTACTAAACGTTTATCTGTCTGTCCGCAATAAACTTGGAAAACACAGAGAAAATATATGGGAAGAATTCAGACTACAGTACAATCTCGGTAACATGAACACAAAAAATCCTGAGGAGTTCATATTAGCGATATGTTTATAGTATCGAGGTTCGCAAGAAACATGTACATGCATATTAATAATTGTACACAGTATACTACATAGTGTATATTAATACTTTTTGCTTTATCATGTCTCCAGAAACTGGCATATTCCTTTCGCGTTGGGCAAGGAATCATTTATAAAGTAAATGTTCCATTTCTGGAAGTTCAGATTTTTTTAAAGTGCATTTTTTGGTTGGTTTTATTGTATTAGCTACTCTTTCAACAATTTTTCTACTTTTGCTCTTAATTGAACAAATTGTTGACTTAGCAATGCCATATTTTTTTGACAGTAAAGTCACTCCTAAACTTTTATTGGCATCTTCTATAAGTTTTGCTTTTTCAGAAAGAGAAAGACATTTTGATTTACCTTTTAGTTTGACCATTTCAAACTGATCAATGCATGAAATAAAGTACGATTTAAGTAACTATGTACATATATTATGTTACACTCTTTAGCCTCAAAGATGAACACCACCAAACTAAAATTCACTTCCACACACTAAAACACTATGTATTTACTTAAGAAAACTGAAGAAAGACTAAACCGTAACAGAAAAACTTAGGCGGCGAAACAAAAAACAAACACGCTCTAACGAATTTGTTCTTGTTCATATCGTCGACAGTATACGCTGTTCAAACCACAGAGTAGTCAATGGAGAAAAAATTATTTTCATATTACTGAGTCGTTCATAAGAGTGCATATTCATATTATCGCGATTGTACTGTATATTTATTACAGAGGTTTGTCAATCCTGGTTAAATATGGCTTCACAGATTTTAAAAAAAGCTGTTTTTTACACTACCCACTACAGAAGTTAAACTTCTAGTCACGTCAACTACAGTAGAGCTCCTATATTTTTAACCTGCCGAGGATAATCAACGCATGTAAACTCAACTTCTCTTTCATCCTGATTCCGTGGCAGTCATAGACCAATCAGAAAAGACCTGCTCAAATCTCTGCGCAGAAGTCACAAACATATTTTAATGTTTAACCTCAAAAAGATGACATTAAGTGACACATAATAATTCAAAAAGAAAAATGAAAAGTGTAACAAAATTGTGTTAAAAGTACTTTTCATTCTTTAAAGAAAATTTGCTTTTTTGAAATAAATAAAAGCTGGTAGTCTTTTTACATTTTCGACACTATTAATTTGAGGTTAAACATTTTCTATTGGATGAGTAGCGTAAGAAGAGACACTGCGTGAGAAATTGGAACTAAGAACTTGAAAATACGCGTGTCATATCAGTTGAAAATAAATTCGACTGCACATACATCACAAAAAAAGCCGCCTCGCAATTACACCCCATCGCGAGAAACTCTCCCCCCTGCACGTAGTTTGCATTTTAAATACAGTAAGACCTCGTTTAATGCTGCCCCACTTTACGCTGTTCCAGTATTACGCTATTTCTAAAAAAAAGTTTAGCTACTATAACGTAAATTATGGATCAGTTTATACACAATGATTGAAATGTTGACACAAGTTCAAAAGCAAGACGAAGTGTCATTGATGCAATATCTTGCTATCAACAACAGCTTGCTGAATGGAACAGAAAAAGGCAAACGACATTAGATGACTTCTTTACAAAAAACAAAATATGTCAACTGAGGAGCCCTTCTCATTACCAACATAACTTTCTACTCGAATTTTTTATTTGATTTTCATAAATGTTTTATAAACAAAAATCGATACCGTAGACCGGGGCTACTTTGTGACTGCAGGGGTAACTTTGTGACACCAGGTCTTAAACAACAAAATCTGGATCCGGGTACAATACCATCAACCAAACATAGTTTGTAGAAGGGCCTGTGGGGCCATTTATAAAGAGAATGCAGTATCTAAATATGATTGCAAGTCTATGTGTACTGGGCGTCATTTATGATTAAAAAACAGGCGTTTTCAATTTGTCTGCATACTTTCTAGTGTGAGATTAAAACCAACAAGTTTTTTAAAAATCAACTAAGTACAAGTTGTCTTATTGTTATTAGCGACCATTTTGAACTATAAAGTTTAATTTTAGAATTTTTAATTTCGATGTAGTTATTAGTTTAATCAAAAATCAAAGATTTCAAGGGTTACTTTGTGACATTAAAAAACCTGTCAAAAGTAACCCTCGCAATGTTAAGCAGATAAAATTCTATCAGTAATTATTTTATTGGGATTTTAACTGAAATTTTAGACTAATAATGCAAATTTTTCAGATCTAAAATGCCACGGACATATAAAAAGAAGCTTGGTAGTAGGAATTACAAAAATTACACTTATGAAACAAAGCTCTCAAAGAGATAAGACAAAATGGACTCTCCCTACGTGTTGCTTCAGAAAAATAGAGCATACATATTTTTGTTGGCGTTATTAAGAGGGTTACTTTATGTCAGCAGTCTACTCAACAGTACTTTCACAGTAAACAATGGCTGTCACAAAGTAACCCCAGCATACGGGGTTACTTTGTGACAGTTTATTTAATTAATATTTCATTTTCTATACATAATATTGCAACCTACCACTGTGCATTCAAAAGAGTAAGGTTCAAGCTTCATATTCATGTAAAATTTATTGTATTCAGTGTAATAACAAATTCAATTTAAGCAAAAAAAACATAAATAATTGTGACAAAGTAGTAGTGTAAGCTCCCATGACAAAAAAGGTACCCCATAGAACACCTCAAAATTATAAAATGAAAATGACTGAAAAACATGTAAGAAACATGTTACGCCCGCCAGACAAGTAAAAATTTGTTATTTGTTATTTTTTATGAATTTTTGAATTTTGCTAAAAAAAAATGATTTTTTTTTTCAAAACACCTGCTTGAAATTTATACAATGTGTAGAAAATAATGTACCATTTTTGAAAAAATTTGTCTGGCTGACAATTTTTGTTAATTAACTTCTGACAGACCTTTTGTTATAAATTATTTTTTTTTATGAAAATGCACGTCATAACACCTCCTTGAATTTTTTTTAAAATAAAGTTTAAGATCTCTTTTATCTCTTGCAACTTGTCTGGCTGACAATTTTTGTTAATAAATTTGTCAGACTTCATTTGTTATAAATTTTTTTTTTATGAAAGTGCGCTTCATAACACTTTTAATTTTTTTAAAAAATAAAGTTTAAGATATTTTCTATCTAATAAATCTTGTCTGGCTGACAATTTTTGTTAATAATACCACAGGTAAGGCGAGTTCTCTCTTGTGCTCCCAAAAGCAGCTAATCATTCAGTTTACGTTTAGTATTCGTTCTAGAACGCAATAGAAAAAGCAGAGCATAAAATGTGGTCGCAGCACTTTAACAATGAAGTCTGTCATAGTAAAAAACATTTTTTCGCTGACAGACCAATTTTTATGCATAAATTAGATATCAAACCTTCCTTCAGAAAAAAATTAAGATGATGTTTTGACACGGCCCTTGTAAAAGCTTATTTTTTTAATGAAAAAACGCCGTCACGGTGCTTAAATAGTAAGTCTGACATAGTAAAAAACAATCTTTTTATGAAAAACGTGTTACAATATATAAAAGAAGTCTACATTATTAAATTATAATAAAAAAAATTTTTTTTTTTTTAGTTAGCAACTATTATACCATATTTTTTCATTAAAAAATGTGGTCGCAGCACTTTAACAATGAAGTCTGTCATAGTAAAAAACATTTTTTCGCTGACAGACCAATTTTTGTGCATAAATTAGATGTCAAACTTTCTTTCAGAAAAAAATGAAGGTGGTGTTTTGACACGGCTTTTGTAAAAGCTTATTTTTTTTATGAAATAACGCTGTCACGGCGCTTAAAAATTAAATCTGACATGGTAAAAAACATTTTTTTAATGACAGGAATATTTTTATGCGTAGAGAACATCTTAAGCTACAGTTGATTTTTTTTTTATCGAGGTGTTCTTAAATGGCAGTGATTGATCTTGATACATTGATGCTGCGCATTCAAAATGAAGTCTGACAAATTTATTAACAAAAATTGTCAGCCAGACAAGTTGCAAGAGATAAAAGAGATCTTAAACTTTATTTTAAAAAAAATTCAAGGAGGTGTTATGACGTGCATTTTCATAAAAAAAATAATTAATAACAAAAGGTCTGTCAGAAGTTAATTAACAAAAATTGTCAGCCAGACAAATTTTTTCAAAAATGGTACATTATTTTCTACACATTGTATAAATTTCAAGCAGGTGTTTTGAAAAAAAAAATCATTTTTTTTAGCAAAATTCAAAAATTCATAAAAAATAACAAATTTTTACTTGTCTGGCGGGCGTAACATGTTTCTTACATGTTTTTCAGTCATTTTCATTTTATAATTTTGAGGTGTTCTATGGGGTACCTTTTTTGTCATGGGAGCTTACACTATAGCCCCGGTTTACCGGTATTAGCAATTAATAAATCTATAATTAATGTGGTAAAAGAGTATTTAACACTAACTGTTGCAAATTTTCTTATTTTCGGTTCTGTTTCACTTATGTCTGTTATCTACTTATTGAGATGACCTCGTTTAGTGCTGTTTCATATAACGCAGGAACTTATTGAAGCGTATCTCCCGCGTTAAGCGGGGTCTTACTGTATATTACAGATCATTATTCTTACCCATACTCTCGATGTCTGGCTTTTCATCGCTGCTCTGTTCTCCGTTTCGTTTTTCGTCGCTGCTGTCGTCCTGGCGTAACGTACTGCTCTGCGAATACGCATGCCTCTTGCTCGAACGTTCAGCGTCGCCGTTCATCTGTTCTGATGCGAGTTTGTTTGTTGAGCTGCGCATGCGCGTTCTATAACCGACTTCGTCGCTAGTCCTTTTTTCTCTCTCTCTTAGGCTACGTGTTTCTGGCATTGTTCGTCTTCGGCCAGCTCTGAACAAAACAATCGTTCTTAGTTTTCGCAAATTGACTAAGCCCACGTCAAGACTGATTTAGACGAAATTCGTACAAAAAATATACACAGTCAAACCTGAATGAGTGAGAACTGGGTGATTGATTGACCGTTTAAAATGATTATTTGTTTGTTTTTCCTTTTTTGCAAATGCTCTACAAAAAATATTAAAGCATCCTTTTTGTAGAGTTCTTACTGTGTACTAAAAATATATGTTTCGTGTTTATATTGCTAATAAATTCGAGTTGTTATCGTCCATGATGTTATATGTTTATGGATCGTGAGTAATTGGACACAAATAAATGAAAATTCTAAGTTTTCTATATTTGCTACGTTTCTCACTGCAAACGTATCAACAAAGATTCTAAAGTATAAAGTAAGTAGCTTGATAAATTTTAATATATATTGTAAATTAAAAGCCTAATTATACATACTAATTGTATCCTATTTTAATTAAAGCTTGCCTGAAGAAGTAGGAAACTAAGCTACGAAACGTAGCAAATTTAGTATACTTAGAATTTTCATTTATTTGTGTCCAATTACCCACGATCCATAAACATATTGCTAATAAAGTTTTCTTGTCGGATTACAGGGCGCAATATCGTAAAAATATCGGATTATAGAACGATTTTTCTAGACCTCTACATACTTAATTTAAGTTATTTAAGAAAAAATTAAATTAAAAATTCACAAAAACCCCGACACAAAAAACTTATAAAAAAATAAAAAATAAAATTTCTGGACCTGGTCCTTTAACTTTAATATTTAATCAGTAATATTTAGTGATTCAAGCGTCGTCGCGTCGGGGGACCTAGATAGAGTGCTTATATTTAAATGGCATATTTTTTTATATCATTACTAAGCTTCTTTTTTTTATATTCTGTTATTTATTTTATTTATTTAGCGGTCCCCGACGCGACGACGCTTGAATCACAAAATATTACTAATTAAATATTTAAATATTAAAGAACCAGGCCCAGAAATTTTAATTTTAATTTTTTAATAAGTTTTTTTGTGTTGGGGTTTTTTTAAATTTTAAATGTAATTTTTATTTTTAAATTTTTAAACTTAGTTACAAAATACTCGTTATGCGTCTAAGATCCCTACCGTAGCTAAGAAAAGAGCTGATGATCTTGAAATGGCTGTAAATTGAATTTCTATTTTAAATTTATTAAACTTAGTTACAAAATATCCGTTGTACGTCTAAAATCTCTACCGCCGCTTAGAAAAGAGCTGATGACCTTGAAACGGCTGAACCGATTTTGATAAATTATGTCTAAGAATTACCGCTAGAAAACCTGCTTTCAAATAAAAAAAATCGCATCGAAATCGGTTCACTCGTTTAAGAGCTACAGTACCACAAACACACACACACACACATAGAGGTCGAACTTATAACAACCCTGTTTTTGCGTCGGGGGTTAAAAACAGCGAATTACTGGACTTGTCGGATTAACGAGCAACGGATTATCGAACGTGTCTTGTAATTATAAACAGGTAGAACTTACCTGGCCGAAGCAGGCGAGAATATGACAAAATCCGAATCGTCTTGATCTAAATCGTCAAGCATTCCTTCTGAGTCGCCGTCGATCATATTGCGTGCGGCGTACACGTGCTCCCTGTCTTCGACTGGCATTACGGTATTACCGGAGTCGGCTTGGCATGACCTTATCACCCGGCTCCTCACTAAACAATATATGTTAGAATTAATAAATTAAATAAAAAATTTAAAGAAGTGTGCGCCTAGTCGTCCAGGTACCGGACAAATAATTTTAAATTTATTAATACGGATACTGGAAAACAATTATACCCAAACAAATAGTATATAAATATATATTTAAATTAAATATAATTAATTAACTAATTAGATTATTACTCATTGTAAAAAAATTGTATGTTAGATTAATCACTTCAAATTCAATTATTTTGCAAAAAAATATTTTGACCAATGTAAGAAGTAAATGCTGACTTACGTTGGCAGCACTAAACAAATTTTAAGTTTTTTTCAGTTCGTATGGGTGGTAACAATACACACGAATTTCAGGTAATCTTTAGAAAAAGAGGGAAAATAAAACAAGTTTACTGCTAATTTTACTTTAATTTCTCATAAAAAAAGATTAATTAATGTTATATATAAAGTTTTTACTGATAATCATTCTAAAATAACTCCGATTTCTTGCGTTTATTTTCTGTAATTTTAGTAGTTAAAAAAACAAACAGTTATACCCGTATAAGTAGTGATTATTTTATTTATCCAGTACCCGTATAAATAGACACTTCCTTTAAAGAAATCCGCACCCAAAACGACTAACAAAAATCAGTTGTTAACTACCTACATAAAGAAAAATAATCGCCGGAGGGACCACTTATAACTGAATAGAATGTGACAGCTGATTGTAATATGAAACATAACCTAAAACCGAACCCATACAAACCGTCAGGAAAAAGAAAGAGATAAACACGGTGTATGTATGTCTCTTTCTAGAGAAAATAAAAAATTTAACTGCTTAATAAATCCCTTTTTGTAGTTATAGAACAGAATACATTTTATTTAGGAAAAAGGATCTAAATCAGGATCTTAGACTAACAGCACACAAACCAAAATAAAAATAATTATCTGCACCATTATAATACGTGCCACTGTACTAAAAGGTTCTGAAGTTAGATGCAAATGGAGGCTTGCGCGGATACAGTCGGTTGAAAAACTACAAATTTGCGCTATTTATTTTTAATTTTTCTTTAATCTAATGGTCTAATTTCATGCATAAAGTCATCTAAGAAATTATGTTTCGTGTCTATGCAAAACTGTTTTAGGCATCTTGATCAATTAACAATCAAAGAAACAACTTAACAATAGCATACTGGACTGTACTTTATAGCATGACAACCAGCGATAACCTATCACCGACGAGCGCACGTTCTGTGCCAGTAACTGGGTGGTGGTGGGAGTCTTCTTTTCCCACAAACGACCGGGACGGCTCTAAAATATGCTTTTGCGACGCTGTTTGTGACTAACTTCAGAACCGTGGCGAGTATTATAAGCTCTGCCTTTCTATACGGAGTCCATATAATAAAAACAAAATTACAAACCAGTGCTCGAGTACGTCCTCTGCTGTGTGGTGCAAACAAAACGGTTGCGCAGTTCTCGGACCCTGTTGTGACTGTCGCTGCGCCGGGAAATAGTTCTTGACCAGTGCGGATACTGAGAGCTCCACGATTCGCTTTCCTGTGATACTCGATCACCTTCGGCGTCGCTTGTAATACTGCTGCCGTCTGATTCGACCTAATTCAAACAAACAAACACACAAGTGTAAACGCATATCGATCAGGTACAAATTAATCATATATTCTATGTGTCTTCTATAATCAGTTAAGGTTAGTAAAAAGAAGTATTGTTATAAGAGTTCAAATGACAGTTTTTTTATGATTTTTACGTACAGAAAAGGAAGTGTCTATTTATACGAATACTGTATAAATAAAATAATCACTATTTATACGGGTACTGGATAAATAAAATAATCACTATTTATACGGGTATAATTATGTTTGTTTGTTTTGTTTTTTTAATTACGAAAATTATACAAAACAAACGCTAGAAATCGGAGTTATTTTTAAATAATTATCAGTAAAAACTTTATATATAACGTTTTGAAAAATGTATAATCAGATCCTTTTAATGTTAATAAATTATAAATATTTTAGAGGAATTAGGATCAAAGAAATAAAAGACAAATTATTATTTCACAACGTTTAATATAATGACTGAGATTAACGCATATAAAATTATAGTAATAAAATTTTGTATAGATACAAATTAGTTACTACGTAACTGTTGTGATTAATATAAACTGTTTTTTTGTTTATTTATTATAAAAAAAATTGTCACTCTGTATGAATTGTAATATCTTAAAATTTTGATTTGTTATGATAATTTAAAATAGTATAACAAGATAATTGAATTAAATCTAGTTATTGAGACAATTAATTAAGGTATGTTTAATATTTATTTATTTGTTTTATTATTGGTTGATAAATTGTCTTGTTATTTTATTTTAGATCACCTGATGAAGTATTAATTTAATACGAAACGTTGTGAAATAATAATTTGTCTTTTATTTCTTTGATCCTAATTCCTCTAAAATATTTATAATTTATATATAACATTAATTAATCTTTTTTTACGAGAAATAAAAATAAAATTAGCAATAAAATTGGTTTATTTTCTCTTTTTTTCTAAAGTTTATCTGAAATTCGTGTGTAGGTATGGTTACCACCCATACGAACTGAAAAAAACTTACAATTTGTTTAGTGCTGCCAACATAAATCTGCATTTAGTTCTTACATTCGTCAAAATATTTTTTTGCAAAATAATTGAATTTGAAGTGATTAATCTAACATACAATTTTTTTATAATGAGTAATAATTTAGTTGATTAATTATATTTAATTTTAATATATATTTATATACTGTTTGTTTGGGTATAATTGTTTTCCAGTATCCGTATTAATAAATATAAAATTATTTGTCCGGTACCCGGACGAATAGTCGCAGCCTACAGAAAAACGGGTCCACCTGATAGTTATTTTTTTTAACACTAATAGCGCTGATGTTCAGAACGTACCGTTTGCTCAATGATTATTGGTGGACATACCGTTTACCAATGATTATTGTGTTCATAGACATAGGAATATAGACAGAGCATATACAAAGGTTTTAAGGGACGCGACGAGGTGAGTGGTATCCGCTTGTCATTGGCCGGCGCACTGCGCATATCTAGTAGTATGAAATTTATGTTGGTAGTATGGTGTAAAAAGAAAATTTATTTTGTATGCAGCCAATCAAAAATCAACACCATTCTTACTTTGTAACAGTGCTTTGTACTCGTCCCTCAACGGACCCCCCCCCCCCCCCGCAACCGTATACTCCATCCCTATAATTACTAGATCCATGTTATTGTTTTACACGAGTACTTCGTCCAAAGAGACGCCACATTTTCCACATGGCATTTGAACTCCTTCAATCTATACTTCGCAGATTACAGAAATTGCCTCGGCTTATCCAACCAATCAGCGTAAGCGCGGGAATGACGTCAACTGGCGGACCAACAATTTCAACAATGTCACAGATAAATATCTTACTTTAAAAATTCAATTTATTTTAAAGTTGCCACGCAATCATTTGAAAAAATCCGCCGGATAACATCATTCTCCCACTGCTATCCAACGGAACGAGGCAGCCTGTGTAGTGTACTAACGCTAACCTTGATAATCAGTAACGCAAATTCAAATCACAGCAGCGGAATTTTAAGAATTAAGATTAGTAAGTTTTAGCGTATCCCAAAATGATGGAGGACCTTACTTTGGTATAAATTTAGCCCACAGTGGGAATAAATATCGAAAAAAAAAATTCAGAATCGATAAAAATCGAAATTTATCCTTTAGTAAAGATTTAAACACGCTGCTAAAATTTTAATAAAATCAGCCCTATATGACCGGGCTTATAAATTTTATGAAAAAGCTAGTTTGGAAATACGGATTTACTTATTGAAGAGTGTATTTAATTGGGCGCAGGTGGTATCGATAATCACATAGAAAATAGGAAAAAAATATTTTAAGAGGTTTATTAAGGGATTACAAGCTTTAGTTTGTTCGAAAATTAGCTTGCACAGAACTTTTTTACGCATGATTGTAAATTTCGGTTCAAATTGGGATATCTGTCACTAGCCACCCATCATAATTTTATAACCAAAAAATACAGTGCACCTTTACAACCCCGGACACATATTAGACCGTGTTTGAGGGTTGTCTGAGTTTGTGAATAAATGCGTTTTAAATATGATTTGCTTTGTTCTTTTTATTAATTTTAAATTAAACGAAACACTTTTGTTGTTGTGAAACATGTCTTACGTATTTCCCTTGCTCAAGCTATCCAGAATTCAACATTCCTCTATATTTAATGTCCTTTTATTTGCGTTTGTTACCCATTTTACAAAATAAGATTATTCACGCCAGTCACTGATTCTAGTAATAACTGCAAACTGCAATCTGGTACACGATAAGTTTATAAATATAAACAGATCGTTAATTTTTAGGCTGCGCCTATTCGTCCGGGTACCGGACAAATAATTTTATATTTATTAATACGGTTACCGGACAAAAAATTTGATATTTATTAATACGGATACTGGAAAACAATTATACCCAAACAAATAGTATATAAATATTTATTAAAATTAAATATAATTAATTAACTAGATTATTACTCATTGTAAAAAAATTGTATGTTAGATTAATCACTTCAAATTCAATTATTTTGCGAAAAAATATTTTGACCAATGTAAGAACTAAATGCTGACTTATGTTGGCAGCACTAAACAAATTTTAAGTCTTTTTCAGTTCGTATGGGTGGTAACAATACACACGAACTTCAGATAAACTTCAGAAAAAGAGGGAAAATAAACCAATTTAGTACTAACTTTATTTTAATTTCTCATAAAAAAAGATTATTTAATGTTATATATAAAGTTTTTACTGATAATTATTCTAAAATAACTTCGATTTCTAGCGTTTATTTTGTGTAATTTTAGTAATAAAACAAAACATAATATTATAACCGTATAGTGATTATTTTATTTATACAGTACCCGTATAAATAGACACTTCCTAATTTGTATGTGTCCGAGTTTTAGAGTCAAGTGTCCGGAAGCATTACCCGCCGGGTTTCTGGAGAGTCCGGATTAGCATGTATCTGGGTTTGTGAAGCTGTACTGTACAGGGTGTCCCAAATTGCTTGATTTTGACAGTTTTCCCCTATTTCCAGACCAGACAGAAAAACTGCCCTACGAGTCTAGAGTTCGATTTTTGTGAAACGTTGATTGACGAAAACCGCATTTCAATATCTCTAACCGTTTCCGAGATATGGGCAAAAATTGACATTTGAACGATTTCGAAAAAATGTCAACTTTTTGATTTGTGGATATTTTTTCAAACGGTAAAAACTTTCTACAGACACTTTTCGACGTAGAATAATATACATTTGTCAAAAAAAAATCGCTTACCAATTGTTTGATATCAAGGTCAACTTTGTTATTTCAGATAGAAACCAGTTGGCTTTGACTTCAGAAAATCGGAAAATATGTATGTTGAGTCATGTCTTGTCATTCTTGCTGTCAATATAACACATTTCTCTTTAAAAATGGCATTTTGGTAACATTTTAAGGCAGTCGGCAAAGCAACTTGATATATCAAAAAAATTTAATGACATAAGAAGTTCGTCTTTATAATAAGGATGTTGACTGTATTCAAATAAAAACATAATTTTAACAAAAAGTAGTACTTTCTATGATAGAAATACTAAAAAACACTGTATTTTCCTTATTTTTAAGGAATTTAATTAATATTTAATAAACAAAACCTAATAAAATCACTCTGAAGTCACGTGACAACAGACACCAAACAGAGCGCATGATGGCATATGTTCAGCCGCTGTCAAAAAACTTCATTATTTGGTTAATATTTAGTGTGTAATTTATTATTATTTGTTTATAGGAAACGTCAAATTACATGTAACTATAGCAACGACTACGAAACAATTTTTCATCACCTCAGTTTACTAATATAACGTTTATGAGCACAGAATACGCATCTATAGGATGGTAGCTCCCGTGTAAACTTTTGAGCCTCCTTTGGTATGAACAGGTGACGTCACGCGACTAGTATTGGCGTTTTGGACCGAAATTTGAAACGGGATTTAAAATACATGACTTTTAAGGCTTGAGTTGTATTTAAATAAAAATAATAAATATTTGTGGCAATATTAGGTACTTATGGACTATTTAAAACAAAAAAATAGTCAACATCCCTATTACTTAAAAGTCAATACAGATCAGTTTGGCTTGGAATAATGGGACAAAATCAAGCAATTTGGGACACCCAGTACATAATTTTATTAATTCTTTCAATTCTACTGCTGAAAACTGCTCTGTTGTTTTATTTTTTGTTTTTCTAGGGAACGGATCCGGTCATGTTTTCTTTGAAATTATACTTCTTGGGTAAAATTTTGTTACGGAAGTTGCGCACGTCATGCACCATGAAGTTAGTTGTTAATTTAATATGAATGCACTACGTGTATCGGCAAGGTTGAAATTGTCGATAAACATGACATAGTTTTGCATTGTATTCATAGATGACAAGTCTCATTTTTCTGTCACAATGAAGTATAACTTCACGCAGCACTTTTTTTACATAGCCGGTTAATTAACCGGCTGCAATGGCTATAACAACAAAGCGTTGAACGACATCTAAACTGTACAAGCAAAATAAAAGTTAAATGCAAATAATAATTTAAAAAAAAGATAGGTGACAAAAATGACACCTACCCTGTCCGAAGTAATTGGATGTCTTCGAGCAGGTGATACAATCTCTGATCTTCGGGTATTCACCATCTGTGTATTACAATATCATTGATTTATGTAGTAACAATTTTCTTTTCTTTATTTGAATCTCATCTAACAAAACAAAAACAAAACAAGTTTCCAAAGACATCTGCAGATTATAGATGTTCGACAACTCAAGTCAACAATTCAATATTAAGGTAGTTGTCGTGGTACAATATTGTCAAAAAGTTATAGATTATACGCGCCACAAAAGTATACTAGCTTGTAGCTAAGTGATCGATAATTTGTACGCAAGACTGTACCCGTGGAAACAGTATTCATATGCATGTATACTTTTCTATAAATTGTTGAACTTTCAACCGTTATTTATAAATAATTAGACGGTCAATAATTTTTTCATATTTTTTTTAAACTCATAACAAATGCATTGAAAGACTGTCAGTTTTTGGAAAGTTTCTGACAGTTAGTTCTTTTTTTATAAATAAGAAACTGGTTCAGAACTACAGAGATCGTATACAATCAATGTTAATTATCCAATTTTTAACTGAATTTGTCTCGGATTATATACGGTCGATCGACTTCAAATTTTCAGGGTAATTGTATTATCATGTCCTTAATAAGTATACAAAAATTAAGAATTTTCTGACGGTGTGCCTTAACCACAACAACTACCTTAAGACCTGGGTTCTTTGAAGTAAAGTCTTAATATTGAGCTGTAGCTATTATTAACGACATTTAAAATAAGATTCGTTTGAAAATGATTTTCAGTACAAAAGACGCCTATAATCTCCAGAGACGTTGCTATGTAACCAAAGGCTGTGGTGCAAAAAAAAAAAAAAAAACTGGGGCCCTAACTAAACTGTTTAGGTTTTATCAAGTCAAAATATAAATATAATATATAAATACTTTGAAAGTTCAAAGCAGTTCAAAACTATACTATAATGTACTAAAGAATAGCGTTTTTCAAGTAATAATATTACATTTTTCCTGTACTGGAACTCAAATACTTGTACAATCAAAATCTGTTATAACGACATCGAAGGATAGTCGGAACAACCTGTGATGTTTTCGAGGTGCAAAGTAATTTTTTATTAAGTATGTAGTATTATTGAATGTGTAGGTACATATGTGTCGTCTAATTTCAAACACCGCCAGATCCACTTTTCTTTAAAAACGAGATTTTTTGTCTATAGTTTCGTCACACTTGAACTAATGTTCCTAAGTCTTTAGTTGCTTTCGAACTGCGCTAGATCGATAGATACTGAAAGGTAAAAACAGCACTTTATTTGAAAACCCGTTACCTCCATGAGAAATAGTTTTCAAATGCCGCCACATCCGCATCGACCAATCAGAACAGAGCATTCATCGCAAAACTGTTATGGCGATTCCAGTTAGTTGAGTTGTATTCGTACTGTGTTTTTTTAAGTTTATTCTAGTAAATAATGGCAGATTTAACTTATAATATTAAACAAGTCCCTTTCGACAAAGCTAGGTAACGTTCTATAAACAAAATAAACTGGAAAACTGTGAAAATTTAAATTTATATAATACAAATGAATAAAAAACAATTAAAATCTTTCTTATGATTTTGTCCTTTGAACAAAATATTTTGCTCTACATCTTCAAAGTTCAATTCCAGATATATGTTATAATAGAAAACAGGATCACGAGTAATTGGAATAATAAAATTAAATCAATTTAAACTCATTGATTGCTTACACATTTACAAAAAAATTTGAAAAGACCAAACTACTTAAAACATGTTTTAAGTAGTTTGGTCTTTTAAATTTTTTTTGTAAATGTGTAAGCAATCAATGAGTGTTTAAATTGATTTAATTTTATTATTCCAATTACGCGTGATCCTGTTTTCTATTATTTTGTTCTACATTTTGTAGTAAGTAAAGAATGATGTCTTAGCTTAAAGTTGGTAACAAAATCAGATCCTATGCTTTTTTTTCATAACTCGCCACATCCAAAACTGAATATCAAAGTCAGCTACATCCAATTTTTTGGCACAAAATATGCATATTTTACTTCTAAAACGAATGAATTTAAAAAAAATATGGTGTTTGCTATATTGCTTTAAATTCTGACAACTATATTATTCACGTAAAAATAATAATACAAAAAAAGAACATACTGTAAAAATTACATTTTTGGATCTAGCTGAGTTAGAAATTAGACGACACATATTATGGAGGGTAGAGATAAGGAGGACCGTCTCATATGGGGGGAAAGTTGAAAAAGTATCCCGCTGTATACTGACAATAAAGCTTCCAGTACCTACCAGAATAGCGCTGGCGTTCAAAAAATTACGATATGAACATAGCTGTTGTAAATGGAGTGAAGTTTGCTGAGTTCAAATATTTAAAAATTTTAATGACTAGAGTAGTTAGTAAAATGCTAGTATACAAAACCTCAACTATTTACGTAGTATTTTAGTAAATATAACCAAAATACTGCAGAGAGAAAGCGTAATTTTATTAGTGTGAATTTTTTTAAATAATTATTAGTGATTTTATTGTGGTGACAGTTATAAAACGTTATAAAATAATGGGAAATGCTCCGATCATATATTTTGTTTGAAAAGTTCGCCAAAACGAAGCGGAAATTGTTCGGTCCTTGTTTATTTCTCTATCTTATTCTAATTACGTTTGGCGCTTTCTTTAAAATGTATCGCAGCGCCACCGTTATTGGACGCGTTTTTACGGACACTTTTTCATACACAGAGATGGTTCTCCTTACTTCTACCCTCCATAGTACATATAAATCCTTAGATATTAATAGGAGTATTATTCACAGTATCACTATCATTTTTCTGTATTCATAAAATCTGCAATTTTAGTTTGTTTGGAACACTTCTGTGCGTACGAATTTTGTTTACAATACAGCTGGTCGTTCTAACAGATATAATTCTCCGAAGATATGACGATATGACGTTAAATGTAGTCGCTTAATGCGGGAAGTCGTAATAAGCAATGTCGTAAAAAGCAGTGTTTTTTATAAGGCGGTCATATAGTATTCAGCTGGGACCTATGACTTTGGTCAATATAACCAGTATGTTGTTCTAAACGATGTCGTCGTAAACGGTTTTGACTGTAGTTATTTTTTTAAGTAACAGTTTACAGAAAAACATTGAAAATTGAAAATAATATAAAGTTTTCTATAAAAAATTTGTATCGCATTAAAGTTTTAATTTATTCAATGGATTATTTTTCTAGACCGTTTCTTTATTGCCTTAACCCGCTAAATGTGATAGCGAATCTGTTAAGTTGGCAACACTGCACAAACAACGGAAAGAATACAGGGGATTCCCCACAAGTTTTGAGCAGAAGTTCGAAATTTGCTGGGAATTCTCCCGTATTCTTTCAAATGAGCCGTTATGATTAAAGTCGCGTTTCAAACTATTTTATTTACATTTCGAAAGTGGGAGAATTTTTCACTAGTTCGATTTCAGGTTTGCTGATTAGGGTTCGAGGGTAGGGATATCAGAAGTGCCAAAAAGTATCGATATATATCGTATCGATATTTTTTTCAAGTATCGATATCGGTACCAATATATTTTTTAAAAAATTTCGATATATCGGAACAATTTTAAAGAGAACACTAGCACTTGAAGAAATTTATTATACATATTGGCTAGCTTAATATAATCTCAAATAGCAATTAACGGACATTATTTCTAATAAATCAAGTAGTGTCCGACCGAAAGTTCGGTTTCGGTGGCAAACCTGCCGAAACTACGACCGAAACCGAAATTCCATTCGGGAGTTCTCGCGCTGTGATCGGTCATGTTCGGGGCGTTAAATTCCATCCAAGCAAGTAAGCGACGAAGACATTTTGCCGCGTCCAATATGTGGTGAATCTGACTGACTGATTATAATAACGTTTTCTTTATTTATCCCTCAAAACATGATCCTTGTAAGGAAGTTTCGGTTTCGGCCGAAACTGAAAATGTTGCCGAAATTCGTTTCGGTCGAACACTAAAATCAAGTAATAAATTATCTCAAATAAAAAAACAACGATAAGATTTTTTTTTGTTTATTAATCAAACGTCTAATACATTTAGGAGCCGAAAATTTTCGAGATTAATCCAACAATTAATAAAGCCAGGGATAACGAGCCTATGGCATGCGTGTCAGAGGTGACATTCGACAGAAAATTGTTGGTACAGAATGAATTGATGTATAAATCGAAATAATTAAAAATATTCTAGATGCTGTAGAAATGAAATGAAATATTGCATGAATAGCTACTTTGACTGTTTATTATTCCTAAAATATCCAAAAATTCGGTGAAAAAGGAATGTGTTTTACAAGTGCTTTATTCACTGCTGTTGTTTTTGCAACGCACTTAAAAGTATGTTCCAAAAACATATGTAAAAACACATGTTTCTTTTTCAGTGGAGTTTTCGATATTTTCGGAATAATTAAACGGCCATAGTCAGTCGCGGTAGTACATACAAGTGTTGCTACTGGAAAAAAATATCAGTATTCGATACTCGGAATTTTATATCAATATATCAAATAAAAAATATCGATACATCGACATTTTTTCAACATCCCTACTATTCGAGGGTCCCCTGAGCTTGGGGGCCCCGATGCACGGCACCGTCTAGCCCTTCGGTAGCTACATCTCTGTTGTTGGTCGTCTATAATTTAGCATCTATGTTTCTGTGACAGACGACTAAAGCGCTGGATAAAAATGACAGCATCGAGTTATTTCGTATCTATAAATGTATGTTTCGCATTATTAAACACGTTAAATTTCATGGAATATTCGTTTTAAAAACAAATTAGAAGAGTTTTTTCATTTCTGAGATTGTAAGGTTTAGCAATAATTGGTTTTCTAATATTTTTTTTAAGTAAAATACATATCTTATACGGCACTTCATCAAAAATAAATTTTAGATACGTCATGTATAAGTATTCAATGCAAAATAAAATAAAATGAAGTTTACATTAATCATACATATAAGAAGTTTCACTTTGGCCATGTGCGCCGCGATACGTGTCTATTTTTACGTTAGTGTTTCACTCGATAGAGCACAATTTTTCCACCGATCATATGCCATAAGCCGTAAGCGTATAACATCAAAACAAATATTTTAAAACGAATGTCATTTTTGAAAAATTTATTGATTTCCTAAAAAGGATACGCCTAGCTTGGAAAATATTTGTGGGCTGGAATATATTGAAAAATGTTCATGCCGAAATTTTATTGTTTTTATGTCATTAATTAATAAGTCTGTCAAAAAACATGTACCTATTCATAAATTTGCTCTAGAAATATCTTGAACGAATTTATACGTCGGGGCGTCTGTTTAGGTTAAAAATAATAATGATAGCGATGTTTTCAATCACTGTATCGTTTGTCTATTATTGATTTGTATTTCTATAAACATGAGAGAAATTTGAGAAAATGATTAACTATAAAAATGCATTTCTTTTTTTCTACAAGTATTTCATTGTTCATATCTTACAGGCATGTTCAAGGTTACATAAATTTATTTAATTCAGTGTTGGATTGCAAATACTTGGAAATAAAACACCTTTTAATAATATATGCACATTTACGATTTAATTATTTAACAAAATAAGACGTTCACTTTCAACAAAATGACAGACGGAACGTTGTTTGTAGTTGAATGAAAAAATATAATAAACCGCCATTAGCGAAAAGTAATAATGGTTTTGATGAGAGAAAGACGTGGTTAAATTTCTCGACGATTTCACTGAAAACTTTAGTTTTTAAAAATGAGCAAGCGAAGCAATTTGCTTTAAAATAAAAAAAGAGCAAAATTTGACAGCCAGTAATCATTATGAAACACAAAGACGTGACCTTTGAAGTAATTTTAAAGAGCTTTAAATCTATTTACCTTTCTTTCGAAAATAAGAAATGTTTAGAAAATACCAAAATGAATCTTACCTTTATTTCCAATCACTTTTCCGAACAATTTTAGTAAAAAAAATATATGCCACAACTAACTTTCGCTAAAATTCTTCACTGGAAACCTACAGCGTGAAGTTGTCTCCCTAGTTTGACTGCTCATATATTTCACAAATCCGCCCAGGTCAAATATCCCTAGGTTCACTCCTACTCGGTAGATGCAAGGAGTATGTAACACCAAATTTGCCAGGTTTCTTAAATACCATTTCTATTTTCGTGTAACCGTTTATTCTCTACATTAATTTTACTCAACCGAACTATGTTCTAATTAAATGTCTATAAAAACGCCTCTAATTTCACTTGTTATCGAATCCGCGTAATTTATACCAAGGAGCTTTTACATGCGGTACCAAAAATGTATTTTTAAGAGAGATTGTAGATTATAGACGCTCAACATCTAAGGTCATCAGCGTCTATGTATTTTTAAGGAGCTGTTAAACTATCATGTTTTTCGTTAACATAAATTTGTGAGAGTAAGATTTCAAAACACAAATTAATATAAATCCAGCACTAATTAACCCGACAGTATTAATATTAATTAATATTAGAAATTAGTTTCACGGGTAATTGGAATAAAAAATCAATTTAAACACTAAGTGTTTAAATTGATTTTTTAATCCAATAATTTCTATTATTACATATTTTGGAATTGAACTTTAAAGATGAATTAATTAATATATTTTTGGATTTCATAATTCGCTTTTTAATGGTTAATTTTAAAATGTCTACTTTTTTTACTAGTTCAAAAAGTCTGTTTCCTGCTTTATTAATTTATTTTTCAAACTTGTTACATAAAAAAACCTAAAATTGGCATTAATCTCCAAGTAACGATTTCCCCTAAGCAAAGCAAATGGGCACCGATCTTATGTCCTCTATCCCTATTAGATAGTGATGTAAAAGAATAAATTATTATTATTATTTAACCGATTAAATGTACCCGGTATTTTATTATAAATAGCCGCGCCTATTTATTATTATTATACAAGGCTGCGCAGAACACTTTGCGCACGATTGTAACTCAAATCAAATCAAATAAAAGTTCGAGTAAGGAAGGTTCCTCATTTTACATATTTTGTTTTTTGTAAAGAAGTCATTTATTGTCTTTTGCCTTTTTCTGTTCCATTCAGCAAGATGTTGTCGATAGCAAAATATTGCATCAATGACACTTCATCTTGCCTTTGAAGTATCAACATTTGAATTATTTTGTATAAACTGATTGATAATTTACGTTATAGTAGCTAAACTTTTTTTTTAGAAACCGCGGAACACTGAAAAAGCGTTAAGCAGAGCAGCGTTAAGATAGTTGTCGTGGTTAAGGCACACCGTCAGAAAATTCTTAATTTTTGTATACTTATTAAGGACATGATAATACAATTACCCTAAAAATTTGAAGTCGATCGACCGTATATAATCTGAGATAAATTCAATTAAAAATTGGATAATTAACATTGATTGTATACGATCTCTGTAGTTCTGAACCAATTTCTTATTTATAAAAAAAGAACTAACTGTCAGAAACTTTCCAAAAACTGACAGTCTTTCAATGCGTTTGTTATGAGTTAAAAAAAAAATAAGAATTTTTTTTGACCGTCTAATTATTTATAAATAACGGTTTAAAGTTAAACAATTTATAGAAAAGTATACATGCATATGAATACTGTATGGGTTACGTTTCCACGGGTACAGTCTTGAGTACAAATTATGGATCACTTAGCTACAAGCTAGTACTATACTTTTTTTGGCGCATATAATCTATAACTTTTTGACAATATTATACCACGACAACTACCTTAAGTGAGGTTTTACTGTATTAAATTTTTACCCGCGTACATATGGCCTAAGTCGCTGCGCACACTTTTAGAAAAAAAAATACACACCAAAATATGAAATGCTGTTATTTAAATCAGTCTTTATATACATTAACAACAATAAAATATAAATAAAATAACCTCCCATCCCGTAGTTGTTTTTGATTTACACGCCATCTGTTGGATGGTCTGATAACGAATAATGGTAATATAATATACTTAAAATTACTTAAAAACTGCTATAAATCGTTTGTTTTGTTTTCATGTTTTATCAAAATGTTGTAGAGTCCACATATTTTATTTGCAGGAACGGCTTTATCTGTAATAAAAACAAGAATTTATAAAAACCTCGATAATATAGTTTTTGCCAATACAGGTATTGTGGCTTCATTACGTGAATTTAACTTTGATTTTGAACAAAAAAAAAAAAAAAAAACAATAATCCTTACTTAGTATACTTCTTAAACGGAGCTGGGTAGAGAAGTGGTGACAGCACTAGACTCGCATTCGGGATACCGGGTTCGAATCCCGGCGGGGGCAGATGTGGCTGGGACTTTTTCCTATTGCCTCTCGCCGAGGTTTTCCATGGTTTCCCTCAATTAATCCCAGATAAATATCGAGATGGTTCCTTATTTGAGGCCATGGCCGATTACCTATTAAACTCCTAGTTCAAAAATAATCTACCTTATCCTAATTTCCTATAATTCCTTCATTTGCCCATTGCTATTACATAAGTTGAAATTTTAAAAATGTAGAAAAATAACGGGAAGTGTGGTAGATGGAAAACAGTAATGGTGCGAATGGCGTCTGTTATGACATAAAGTCGAGAAACGGACGTTAATCGCATTATTATTATTTACAAATCGTACAAAAAGGAAAGAAGACCTTAATTCTCTCTCCACTTATTAAGAGATACAAGTGCAGTAAACTGTTATTGCACATATGTTTGTTCAAGCAGCGTTTGCCGCAGCCGGGCCCCAGCCTGCACGGCCCCCCACGGGCCTGGCTTACGGGGCTTGCAGCAAGCCAAGCGGTAAATAAGATAGGGGTCCCACGCAGGCTAGGTGCCAGCTCTTGCGACCTAAATGTAAACTAGATCAGATAATTCGTTCATACAATTAGAGAGAAATTAAATATAAAAATTCGGAAATGGCTGAACCTGAGCAGGCCATCCCTGTTCCCTGAAAGTAGTTTAGAAAATTTCTGAACGGCGATAACTTTTAATCGAATAAACTTATTTAGACGTATATAGCATAAATTTAAACTCCTAGTTCAAAAATTACCTACCTTATCCTAATTCCTATAATTCCTTCATTCGCATATTGCTATTACATAAGTTGAAGTTGTAAAAAATGTAGAAAATAACGGGAAGTGGTAGATGAAAAAATAGTAATGGTGCGAATGGCGTCTGTTATGACATAAAGTCGAGAAACGGACGTTAAACGCATTATTATTATTATTAGTATACTTCTTAAAATAATATTTTTTTTCTTAGTTGAAATACAGTCAAAATCTGTTATAACGACATCAAAGAGTCTACTCATATTTGGTCGTAAAAACCGATAGTCGGAACAACCGGAGATATTTTCGAGGTACAAAGTAATTTTTTATTAAGTATGTAGTATTATTGAATGTGTAGGTACATATAAATCCATAGATATTAATAGGAATAATATTTACATTAGCATTATCATTTTTCTGTATTCGTAAAATCTGTAATTTTAGTCTGTTTGGAACACTTCTGTGCGTACGAATTTTGTTTACGATACAGATGGTCGTTCTAACAGGTATAATTCTCCGAAGATATGAAGATATTACATTAAATGTAGTCGCTTAATGCGGTATGTCGTAATAAGCAATGTCATAAAAAGCAGTGTTTTTTATAAGGCAGTCATATAGTATTCAGCTGAGCCCTATGATTTTGGTCAAGATAACCGGTATGTTGTTCTAAACGATGTTGACATAAGCGGTTTTGACTGTATTATCATAAATCCAACATCTGCACCAAATTAAATACAACTTTCAGTCAGTATCTGCAAAGTAGTGTTTCCATAAAATTTGTAGGTCCCGTTCTGTTGAGCCGATTTTATTAAAATTTTAGCAGCATATTTTAATCTTTATTAAAGGGTTAACATTCAACTTTGAAACGATTCTGAGATTTTTTTCTAGATTTTTGGGCTCAAAAACCCCTAAAAACCACCCTTAAAATAGTCCGATTAGGCCCATTTTAAATAGGTTTCGTGCGATGATGGATTCCAGCACGTGGACCAAATTTAATTTAAATAAATTAAGTCTTTTACGAATTATTGAGTCTACACCCCCACCCTTCCACACACACATAAACATTTCCAAAAATGGGACCGCATTATTCAGAAGGCTATGAAATGTCAAGAAATTTTGGTTCGACCCTTATATACAGATTGTATCAACTCAAAGCTGTCCATAGGGCACTCTGTGTGTAAGACAGAGCACCATACACAAACGATAAGCAAGAGTGAGATAAATGATCGCTAATAGGTAGTAATTACTGTGGTTACTGTAAAATAAATTTAAATAAACGTCTTTGTTTTCTACGTAAAAATAGCTATTTTATCAATTAATTTATTACGTCGGCGGTTGAATTACCACCATAAAACATTTAATTATTTGGATTTTTTCGTGAACAGTATAAATAGCCATTTTATCAATAATTTCGGTATGGACTACAGACTGTCAATAATTGATAAAATGGCTATTTTTACTCAGAAAACAAAGACGTTTATTTAAATTTATTTTACAGTAACCACAGTAATTACTACCTATTAGCGATCATTTATCTCACTCTTGCTTATCGTTTGTGTATGGTGCTCTGTCTTACACACAGAGTGCCCTATGGACAGCTTTGAGTTGATACAATCTGTATAATACTCGCCACTGTTCTTAAAGGTTCTGAAGTTAGTCACAAACAGCGTCGCAAATGCATATTTTAGAGCCGTCCTGGTTGTTTTGTGGGAAAGGAAGGCTCCCACCACCTCCCTGTTACCGGCACAGAACGTGCGCTCGTCGGTGATTGGTTATCGCTGGTTGTCGTGTCACTTGTCGCTTTTCTGCTATAAAGTACAGTCCAGTACGCTATTGTTAAGTTGTTTCTTTGATTGTTAATTGATCAAGATGACTAATACAGTTTTGCCTAGATAAGCACGAAAAAAAAATTTTTGGATGACTTTATGCAAGGAATTAGACTTTTAGATTAAAGAAAAATTAAAAATAATAATATAGCGCAAGTTTGTAGTTTTTCAACCGACTGTACCTGCGCAAGACTCCATTTGCATCTAGCTTCAGAACCTTTTAGAACCGTGGCGCGTATTATACTGCCATCTGATTGATGCCAATAGTGTATCTGCGATATAGCAAATACACTAGTAGTAACTGTAATTCAACAATTCTAAACAAAAGCTTTTGCTGATGTTAAATACCATTCTTCAATTTTTTCAAGTCTCGGAAAAGTAAACGGGTTTTGTTAAAAACATTTTACTAAATCGCGATTTCAATGTCTTTACAATGAATTAATGCAACATATTTTTGGGTATGTCTATCTTAAAATGTGAAATAAAAACAAAAAAAAAAACAAACATTCATTTCAATTTGGGGCCCATATTTACCAAAATCGAATCTGATACGTAATATATTATAAGCCTGTTTGTGTATTACTTACCAATCATTTTTGGATATGCTAAATTAAGATTATCCATTATTTCAACGAATTCTTCTAAACTTTTCGTTAGCCTAGGATTGTAAGCTTTTTCTTCCGCAACAGATGTCACTGTAAAGCCTTTATAATCGTGTGCCGGGAACAATCGGAAATTATCCGGCAGCTTAAATATCTTATTGTGTATAGAATTGTACAATGTCCTCGAATTTCCTTCTTGGAAATCAGTACGACCGCAGCCCCGTATCAACAACGTATCACCGGTAAACGCAATGCCCTTAAAAAAAGTAAACGTTCTGTTTTATCTAATAGGAATAATATTCACATTATCATTTTTCTGTATTCATAAAATCTGTCATTTTAGTCTGTTTGGAACACTTCTGTGCGTACGAATTTTGTTTACAATACAGCTGGTCGTTCTAACAGATATAATTCTCCGAAGATATGAAGATATTACATTAAATGTGGTCGCTTAATGCGGTATGTCGTAATAAGCAATGTCGTAAAAAGCACTGTTTTTATATGGCGGTCATACAGCATTCAGCCAGGACTTATGATTTTGGTCAATATAACCGGCATGTTGTTCTAAACGATATCGTCGTAAACGGTTTCGACTGTATTTCTATATATTGTCAAAACTACTTGACAATGTGAGGGAGAAAATCATCAAAAATATTTATATTGCTTTTTTACTACACCGAAAATAGCAGTGTCTCCGACGAAACGCAATAGGCCTATTGTCTTTGAATATACAGTAATATGGAAGGCTCATTTCTATCTCAAGACTATTGTAGTTCATTTTATCAAAGTCGTTTTCTAGAAAAAAAAACTCGTTTAATAATACAATATATTGGCGAGACTACGATAACCGTGGCGCCACCTCTTGACTACGCATTCTGATAGACCTCGATGTCCTGATAAAAAAAACGAATAAAATGTTTCGATATCTCACTTGGTTTTCGAGATATGGACTTTTTAAAATATTATTTTCGACTATTTTATGAGGTTATAATTTTAATTAATAAAGTCGATTAATTTAATTCGTCACCTATTGACGACGTATTCTGATAGACCCCGACGTCGTGATAAAATAGCCTGGTTATTACCAAAAATTATAATTACAGTTACGTGTTAATCAATCTTGGTCCTAATTAGAATCATGACAATTTTTTTGTAAAATTAATATTATATTACATTAACCCGCTAAAACGCAATATAACCCGCCAAAATGTAATATAACCCGCCAAAATGTAATATAACCCGCCAAAACGTAATATAACTCGCCACAACGCAATATACCCCGTCAAAACGCAATACACCCCGCCAAAACGTAATATATCCCGCTAAAAACGCAATATAACCGCCGAAAAACACAATATAAACCCCGAAAAACGCAATATAAACCCCCGACAAACGCAATATAAACCCCCGAAAAACACAATAAAAACCCCACAAAATGCAAAATAAACCCCCAAAAACGCAAAATAAACCCTCAAAAAGGCATTATAAACCTCCAAAAACGCAATATAAACCCCCAAAAACGCAAAATAAACCCCCCGAAAAACGCAATATAAATCACCAAAAACGCAATATAAACCCCAAAAACGCAATAGGTGGCAAATTAAATTAATCGACTTTAAAAATTAAAATTATAACATCAAAAAATAGTCGAAAATAAGATTTTAAAAAGTCGATATCTCGAAAACTAATCCAGATATCGAAAAATTTCATTCTTTTTTTTTAATCAGGACGTCGAGGTCTATCAGAATACGTCGTCAATAGGTGGCGCCACGGTTATCGTAGTATCCCCAATATATTTAACAATACAATATATTGAGGTCATCTCTTGGTATAAAAATGAAAAACTAAAATGCCTCTGAATTACGTTAAATAGTAGATCGTTTGTCTCACAAACTCGTTCTATGATGGGTGTCACTACTCAGACAAAGTGGGCGTATTAAATAAAATATTATCAAATAATTAGATTCTTCAAGACTTTGAACGTGAAATGTTGAATACTTATAATATATTTTAATAATAGTATAAGATATACTTTTATTATAGAAAAACAATTCCCAAATTTTTAATATAAATTTTACATAAATCGCAAAAAGGTTTAATTTTAAACGAACTAGAAAAATTTGAAATAGTTAAAAATAATATATATTTAAATACAGAAAAGAATTTGAACCTGATCTTTAACAAAGCAGAAAATAATATCTTATATAAACATATTATAAATTAATATAACTTATGTTATTGATTATTTAACTTTTCGTAACCTTGGATAAATGATCAGCCATTGTGACATTTAAATTTTTTAAATTTTAACAGTTTACGTTGTAAATAAAATATGTATTAGCTGAAGATGACTATCGTCGAAAGCGCTCATAAATAAATAAATTATATTAAAAATTTTGGAATTGTTTTTCTATAATAAAAGTATATCTTATACTATTATATTTTCCAAATTTCTTTACGTAAAATATTATAATATTTTAATAATATCGTGAATTTATTTTAAACAATTTTCCGTTTACATGGTTACACAATAACATTTTTGACAGCAATGTAATTACGCATTTATTTTAAAATAGAACATAACATCTATCCGGCAAAATAACGACCGTCGATAAGTTTCAACTGCTAATACATTTTAAGAGTACAGTGGTTTGGAATATTACTTTAAAATGTATTCCACTGAAGAGAAAATCAAATTAATTCATTGGTGTAATCAAAATTTTAGTTTAAGGCAAGTGTCCGATTTATTTCGAATTTCATTTCCCCACCGTCCTTCTCCAAGTATTCCCAAAATTTCAAGAATTGTGAATACATTTAAAAGTAGCGATTGCATCGAGTTACACCATAAAAAAAGAAACAGGCATAGATATGTCCTTACAGAGGCAAAAAGAAATGAGATTATTACGCTAGTGGAAAATAATAACAGATTGTCCAGCAAAGCCATAGCTCAAGCTACCGGCGTAAGGAAAAGTGCTGCATACAAATTACTTAAGAGGGACGGTTTCAAATCTTACCATTTTCAAAATTATCAAGAACTAGTGGAAGATGATACTGAAAAAAGAACTGCATTTTGCGAACTGATGTTCGAAAACATTAATAATAGTCCGGACTTACTGCAGCGAATTCTTTTAACTGATGAGGCAACTTTTTACCTGCATGGAGAAGTCAATTCTTAGAACTGCAGATACTGGAGCAAAGAAAATTTGCATTTATATAACGATACCGCGACTCAACGGCCTGAAAAAGTGAATGTTTGGGCGGGTTTGATCGAAACCTATATTATTGGACCATTCTTCATTCCTATGTTCCATTTTAAAATAAACGCGAATTACAATGCTGTCAGAAATGTTATTTTGTAACCATGTAAACGGAAATTTGAATGTTTCATCTTAAAATAAATTCACAGTATAATATCATCTTAAAAAAAAAACTTCGGAGAAGTAAAAATAGGTTCTGTGCTAAATTCAAAGACTTGCGGTGACTCGCTCTCAAGATTACGACTTAAACAAAAAAAAATACAGAATTTCGAGGCAGGCAAGAAATTCAAATCAAGCCTGGAAATTCTGTGCCTGAGATGTAGAAAAAAAATTAGTTCCGAGGCAGACAAGGAATTGAAATCCAACCTCGAAATTCTGTGCTCATAAACCTTCAAGAGCAAGAGCAAAAAAAATGCACAGATGGCGTTTTTTTAGTGGTAGCTTGACAAATAAATATGGAGCTGGGCACACGCCACCTGTGCATTTTTTTTTGCTCTTGCTCTTGAAGGTTTATGAGCACAGAATTTCGAGGTTGGATTTCAATTCCTTGTCTGCCTCGGAACTAATTTTTTTTCTACATCTCAGGCACAGAATTTCCAGGCTTGATTTGAATTTCTTGCCTGCCTCGAAATTCTGTATTTTTTTTTGTTTAAGTCGTAATCTTGAGAGCGAGTCACCGCAAGTCTTTGAATTTAGCACAGAACCTATTTTTACTTCTCCGAAGTTTTTTTTTTAAGATTTCACGTCTTTTTCCAAAGTCTAAGGCTTTTTTTTATTTTGCCTCCAAAATAAAAATATGTGCGTTCTTAGAATTAAGAGGCCATTTTCTTTTCTTACCGGTTTGATCTTTTATATAAATTATACGATATAAAAAAATAATTAAACACAACAATTCTGAAAATATATATTCTGTATATATGAAAAACCCCCAAACGCAATACAAAACCACCAAAACGCAATATAAAACCCCCAAAATGCAATATAAAACACCCAAAATGCAATATAAAACCCCCAAAATGCTATATAAAACCCCCAAAATGCAATTAAAACCCCAGAATGCAATATAAAACCCCCAAAATGCTATATAAAACCCCCAAAATGCAATTAAAACCCCAGAATGCAATATAAAAACCCCAAAATGCAATTAAAACCCCCAAAATGCAATATAAAACCCCCAAAATGCAATATAAAACCCCCAAAATGCATTATAAAATCCCCAAAATGCAATATGAAACCCCCCAAATGCAATATAAAACCCCCAAAATGCAATATAAAACCCCCAAAATGCAATATAAAACCTCCAAAATGCAATATAAAACTCTCAAAATGCAATATAAAACTCCCTAAACGCAATATAAAATCTTCAAAACGCAATACAAAACCTCCAAAACGCAATATAACCTCCCGAAATGAGTACCACTTATATTGATATTATGGGTTTTCGTATGCCGTACCAAACTACATTTATGACGAAACTTTTCTTGACAAATGTCACATCCAAAAGTTGATTTTTGCGAGACTTTTGTCACCACTAATTAGTAAAACAAGAAAATAATTTATTTTTATTATATAAAAGAAAATTGGAAACTAATGTAAATAAATATCATTTAAAAAACGAAACAATTGAAAAAAAACAAAATTCACACACGTCGGTCCTGGGATCCGAACGCTGCTCACCCAAGCTATGAAGCAATGTACGCGTCCTAGACCGCTCGGCTATCTAACTAACTTTGTGAAGTACCTTATACTATGTATACTACTGTAAATATATGTCGTACGAAAATTTGGTAAGAGCTTATATAAAACTTGGAAACTAACGTTATTTACACGGCGTTATATGGGAAAGACTCAAAATCAATGTATAGTAATCTCTTAGAGATCTAGGGATGGGCTGTTTTTGCGTTTAATGTACGAAATTTATATTTCATTTATTTTTCATGTGCGGAATTTAGCACAGAAAAAATCTCTAACGAGATTCTTCAATATGTTCTATTGTACCAAAATGCACGTTCAGTATGAAACACGGGGAAAGGCAATATTTTATAAAAGTGAAATAAGGATAATGAGCCTTCCAGATGCATGTATATTCCAAGTTGATTGTTTGGTATCTATGCTCACACGACTATTTGTAGAGTTCCGTACCTCACAAGGAAAAAACGGAACTTTTATAGGATCACTCGTGTGTCTGTCTGGCACCCTGTCACAGCCAATTTGCTCCGAACTACTGGACCGATGGAGTTGAAATTTGGTACACATATGTAAGTCGGTGGCCATAAGACGAACGCGTGACGTAAATAAATGAATTTTGAACATGGGGGTCATTTTTGGGGAAAAAATTAGAAAATTAAAAAAAAAGTTTGGCAAATTGTACCGTGTGACATACCAAATGAAAGGGCTTGTAGTAAGGGTCTTAAATATATTCTTTTTATTATTTTAAAATAAATAGTTTTCAAGTTATTTGAGAAAATAGGTGAAAAATTACCATTTACCCCCCCCCCCCCTTTATCTCCTACTTGACCGATTAAGTTGAAATTTGGTACACATATGTGAGTCGGTGACCCAAAGACGGACGTGTAACGTAAATAAATACATAAAATTTATTTGTTGGGAAAAAAGAACACTTTAAGTAAACACTTATTTGTTAATTTGCGACGTTTCGTCCCTTTATTGGAACTTTTTCAAGCTTATAACATTAATACGATAAACCCAGCATGTTATAAGCTTGAAAAAGTTCCAATAAAGGGACGAAACGTCGCAAATTAACAAATAAGTGTTTACTTAAAGTGTCCTTTTTTCCCAACAAATAAATTTTATATTAATTACCAAGGACTAAAAAGCAAAACGTCAGTAAATAAATACATTTTGAGCATGGGGGTAATTTTTGGGGAAAAATTACAAAATTAAAAAAAAAGTTTTGTAAACTGTACCATTTGACATATCAAATGAAAGGGCTTGTAGTGAGACTCTCAAATATACTTTTTTTATAATTTTAAAATGAATAGTTTTAAAGTTATTTAGGAAAATAGATAAGCAATTGACCGCCCCCCTCCCCCCCTATCCACGAAACTACTAAGCCAAAAATTTTGAAAAAAATACACAATGTCGGGTCTCATACATAGTTTACAGGAAAACCTAAACGAAAACCTTAAATCAAAAAGTACTCACAGAAAACGGAATAGTACGGAACTCTTTTCTCGCGAGTTCGACTCGCACTTGACCGGTTTTTTTATCTTAAGTAGGCAGTACGGAATGTTACCACCTGATCACTTTAATTTTAGACAAGCAGTCAGATAAAGTTAGATACCTGTTCTTTGCTGACATACGTGACGCACCCATTCGTATGCCCAGGCGTTGACAAGACATCGAGGTAATGTCGACCGAATTCAATCGTATCGCCTTCCTCAATATGTATGTCTGCTTGCGCTCCACTAGTTTTAGATATTACGCTCCGGCAGCCCGAAATAAGCTGTTTTAGTTTTCCGGTTCCGGTTATATGGTCAGCGTGCATGTGGGTATTCACTGCACAAAATCAAAAAAAAACTTTTCTTTTCACCGGTGACGAAAATGATTGTCCGAACACAATTAAATCGACTTACTGACATATTTGAGAGTGAGGTTAAGTTGTCTGACCAGATTAGCGTCCCGTTCTGCATGCTCGAGGACAGGATCTATTAAAACAGCTTCTCGGGTTTGCACGTCCGCTAACAGGTACGTATATGTGCTGCTGACTGTATCGAACAACTGTAATATAACCGTGACAAAAGCTTGTTGAAAAAATATTGATGTATCGATATATCGATATTTTTTTAAATAGCGATGTATCGATACATAGATGTATCGATACATCGATGTATCGATATTTTTTATTTGATATGTTGATATTTTTGAACGATATTTAATATTTCGATACATTGTTATATCGATATAAAATTCCAAGTATAAAATGTTTAAAGATCGATATTTTTTTCCAATAGCAACACTGAATGAACACTTGTACGCATTACCGCAACTGACTATGACTAATATAACCTCAACGCGTATTCATAACTTAAGCCTTTCAATCAATAGACGTTAACAAAATAATTTGTGCATCGTGTATCATGTCTGGTGTTGTATAGAACTTTTTCCAAAAAACAGACAAAGAAAATATACCAGATTTTTAGAGTATCAATGTTCTCTTTTAAATCGTATTGATATATCGATAATTAAAAAAAAATCGGTATCGATGTATCGATACTTGAAAAAAATATCGATGGGATATATATCGATACTTTTCGGCACTTCGACATCCCTACCGTGACGGTCATTGAAAAATGTGTCTTGGGTCAATTATCAATAGTTCCACATCAATACCCCTAACTTCTAAATTAAACACAATATACAGTAAGACCTCGCTTAACGGTGCTCGGCTTAACGCTGTTTTAGTATTAAGCAGTTTCTACAAAAAAGTTTAGCCACTATAACGTAAATTATGGATCAGTTTATACAAAATTATTCAAATGTCGATAGAAGTTCAAAGGTAAGATGAAGTGTCATAGATGCAATATCTTGCTATTGACAACAGCTTGCTGAACGAAACAGAAAAAGGCAAACGACATTAGATCACTTCTTCACAAAAAACAAAATATGTCAACTGAGGAACCTTTCTCATCACAAACATAATTTCTTACTCGAACTTTTATTTGATTTTCATAAATGTTTTATGAACAAAAATCAAAATTAGCAATTAATAAATCTATAATTAATGTGATAAAAAAGTATTTAACGATAAATGTTACAAAATTAAACAAAACAAAAACTAACAAATTTTCTTATTCTCGGTTCTATTTTAGTTATGCCTATTATCTACATATTAAGATGAGACCTTGTATAGTGCTGTTTCGTATAGCGCAGGAACTTATTGGAACTTATCTCCCGCGCTAAGCGGGGTCTTACTGTATTTTAGGAAACATAAGACTGATCTAGAACAGCGATCGAAAATTAATTCTATAAGTTGTTACCCAATTATTTCGCAGACAATTTGTTAAGCTCTATTTCCCCCTTTTTATCGGGATATGCAAGTAGAAAGGTAATATTTTTTAGTTCTTTCTTTCTCTAGTCTGGATTGGTACTTAGAGTAGCTAGAATTAAGTACATATACCCGTGTAATACAGAATTAATTTGCGATAACTCTAGTGGGCACCAGAAGAAAATGCATTGAGGGGTCGATTAGGTCCGCGGGTCTCTGCGAACGCTGATCTAGAATCTATTGGAACGTCTTTATTTATCAAGTCATTCATATCAATGGCAACTAATTAGGCTACGTAAAAAATGAGAAATACAGTACCTGTCTAAATATAAAATCCTTTGAAAATGGTACTTGTTCACCCATTTTTATCGTTGTTCCAGCCGTTGAACAGTAAAAACTTGGAGTTAGAAATCTAGATATAGAACTATTAAGACGAATTAAACTAATTATTTTGAATGACATTGTAAAACAGGTAAAGCAAACTAATTACAGATAACACTAAATTGAAAAAATTATATAAACACTTCACTCAGTTACAATGTGCATGATGAAATGTCAAGTAGACATAAGACATTTGTAATGCTAAGTTGGCAACAATTTAAGATTGGCTGCACACTCTAAGCATTGTTAAGGTTGTGTCATATTCGTAAAATTAAAGCAGCCTACACACAAGATAGTAAACGAATGATTTTTAAATGATTACCGATTTAAATTGGCACAAAATTGATTTGAAATATGGCATCGTTTTCGAGGACTGGTTTTTAATATCAATATTAATATGTTTAACCGAGAGAAATGTAACAGTGCTCGAATTCAGAAAACCATTTTCTGTCACAATGCCCAGTTTCAAATGTCTTTTACAAAGCTGGAAAATTGATAGAAAATTGTAAACATATCGATATTAAAAATCAGTTTGATGATTCAGAATGTTTAGAAGCTATGGCTAATGAAAAATTCTATTTTACCATTACAGCTCCACAAGTGGGGGGAATGATACTAATTTACGTTTATGATTTAAATTTCTGTCACCAGATGTCGAATCGTTTTATTTCAAATCTCAATAGTATCTCACATTTATTATTTGTATCGTGAAGTGTATAATACGCGCCACAGTTCTAAAAGGTTCTGAAGTTAGATGCAAATGGAGGTTTGCGCAAGTACAGTCGGTTGAAAAACTACAAACTCGCGCTATATTATTATTTTTAATTTTTTAATTTTTCTTTAATCTAAAGTTCTAATTTCTTGCATAGAGTCATTAAAAAATTATTTTTCGTGCTTGTCTATGCAAAACTGTACCTATTAGGCATCTTGATCAATTAGCAATCTAAGAAATAAATTAACAATAGCGTACTGGACTGTACTTTATAGCAGGAAAGCGACAAGTGACATGACAACCAGCGATAACCAATCACCGACGATCGCACGTTCTGTGCCGGTAACTGGGAGGTGGTCCGAGTCTTCCTTTCCCACAAAACAACCAGGACGGCTCTAAAATATGCATTTGCGACGCCGTTTATGACTAACTTCAGAACCTTTTAGAGCCGTGGAGAGTATTATACTGACGTGTGTTAATCGTACTATAGAAGCTTGTTTCTGTTACACCCTGTATAAGTGACTATCATATTAATTCTACGAAAATGAGACAGTATATTATTCAATATACAAGAAAAACTATAAAATACAAACACACAACAATCAACATAACATACGTAAATGAGATATGAAGCGATAATATTTTTATTAGTCATGCAAATAAGATAATAACAAATACAAATGATACATATAGCAATAAAAATATGCATTGACAACAGGAGGAGGATCAAAATAGCGTCCTTAATATACCCTTGAAATGTGAGTTTTCATTAGTGATCGTAAGCCTATGACCCCCCCTCCCCCCAGAGTATGTCACCTCTGACTTCTCAGACTTTTCAATATTTATGAATTTCCGAATTCGATTTCCGTTGGTTATATATATATTTTTTTTTTTTTGGAAACCATATTTTAATTTTTTGCTTGAAATAATTGAAATAACTCCAGTTGTAATTTATAACAAATTTTACAAACAACATTTGGATTTTCAAGTTCATTAAAAAATAAAAATTATTTCAAAAAAATCTTACAGAAAAAACGAATATATGTGCGTAATAAGCATTTTGATATTTTTCGGATAACTGTGTTTCACATAAAAATATTCGCGTCAGACTGAAAAATACTGTTGTCCATAATAATCATTTTAATTTTTTATTTTGTTATAAATAAATTAAATTGTGTATATTTAAAATAATTGCATTCTTAATGAGTTAGATAAAATTAGATAAACAACAGGACCAGATTAAACATTTTTTAATATAAGCCATAAGTTAGGATTTCTTAAGATAGCGGTATAGTAATATAGCGCATGTAATATACCTAATGGTGAATGGCGCCACAAAAAACGTGTACATAGAAATAAATGGAAGCTGTTTGCTCGATTGTGGCGACACCACTACAAAGTAAATAAAGTTAGAGTTTAAAAAAACTAAAACAACACACGTTTATGACCTAAAAAATGCAAAATAATTTGACAACAAAATTAGCTTTACCGTAAAATGCGGGGGGTGCTATCTATTTAAATTTTCATAATAACTCTACGTTTACAATTAGCTAGTAAATGAAAATTTTATTAGCGGTATTAAGCACTTCACTCTTTTTACAGTAATGTTGATTTTGTTGTCAAATTATTTCGCATTTTTTAGTTCATAAAAACGTGTTGTTTTAGTTTTTTTAAACTCTGATTTTAATCATAAAACTAAAAAACAATATTGCATTTGACTATAGGGTAGGCAACGCAACATATGTCACTGTACAGCGTTAGCTTGCTTGTTCCAATTAATCAGGTTTTTTTATCCTGAAGTTCCTGGTCAGGATAATGAAGCAATCTTATTAAATTATTGTATTGTCATCGGTCCTTGATAAGTGTGCAAAGTTTCAGTTTAATCTGACGTTTTGAAGTGAGTGAATTTCACGTTCAAAGATTCCTTTACAAACAAACAAACATACAGGTGAAGCTAATAAAAGCGTGTCAAAAAGCGGCATCCAATTACTTCTTTGCATACGTTTTTTGTAACGCCATTGACCGTCATAATATGACTTTTGTATTACGGCACAGCTAACTTACGAAACCAGGATTTTAGTCCAAACCCTTTTTTCTATTTCTCCAATATACGGTAATCGTAAGCCACAAAGAGAGTAAAAAATATATCTGCGTCTCTTTTCTCGAGATTATGTCGTTGCTGTGCGCGAGTTCCATTTAAACAAAACGTTGAAATAAAAATATCACTTTATTTTTAATCGGACAAAATGCTAGCATAGAGTATTATTACTCTTTATCAAAGTTCTATGTTTTGTTTATTACAGTAGCCAATCAGAATCTATTGAGCAGTTACCGCAAAAAAGACAGACATATATGTTTGCATCCTTAACTTACTTTCCCGCACTAGTGCGTAATGAGTCACTTTACACGCATGTATGCATATAAAGCAGTTATTTTATAAGGGGTAGTGCAAAAAATATTACCGATGTATTTTAATTGCAACTAAATTCACTAAAGCGCTAAAGCCGTCTTTCTATAATTTGTTTTACGGTTCTTTCAGTTAACGTAAAATGACCGTAATGCCCCTATGACTGATAATCGCTTAGTGAGAATTGGTAAATATAATAATAATTATTATTAATTTAGATAAGATAAAATATGAATAAAAATAATGCTCATTTGTTGTAAATTCCGCGAGATATGAGAACTAATTTGCATTCAATACTCAACACAAAATAAAATTATAACTTGGTAGTAATTGTAAATATTTAACGAAATTTCAGCGTCGATCCAAATATTAGATGACACGTAGACATCATATAGCATATGACAATCCTGACGCGATTGAGATGAAACAATGTTTCATAGCATTTTCCCGCGACAATTTAATTTTGCTAATATGATATAATGTTTAAATCTTGTTATTATTTAAAACTCATTTACAATTATTATTATTATCAAGCTTATGGCTTCACTTCATTACAATCTTGGCGAACGGGACTGTGTCCCGCTCGGCAGCGACAACAATACTGAATCTTTTATCTCCACCGTACTACAGTCTTGCCGTACTTTCACCATAGAATTGAATAGAATAGTTTTTATTTGTAGAGCCAAGTATGGATACAGTCATCAAAATACAATTAAGAAAATATCAAAATACAATTTAAAAAAATCAAAATATATCTGAAATGTGATAAGGCACAGTTCCTGCAAGATAAGCTTTTAAATTTTTTTAAACTGAATGTCTTTAATAACATTTAATTTCTTTAGGTAAAGCATTAACAACTGCGCTGCCAACTGGGATGTAAGCGAGTCGTCAGAAAATCCGCTATTGATTTTCTATAAAAACAATATTTAGGATGCTTCTACATGCTATATTATTAAATGTTTTACCATTTATAACATTTTTACTAGGAAAAAAAAAATCCCTGGCCTTGCACGTGAATATCACCAAAACAAAACACGATATCAAAAAACCACGATTCGTAAATAAAAGTTTACATCCAAGCACAACGCCAACCTACAAACGTGTGCCCAAACACAGTGCTGGGCAGTACTAATTCATAGAATGTTAAGAAGCACCACTCCGCGTAAGTGCGGAGGTGGCACTCCGCGCTCTACCATCCACTCCGCATATATGCAGAGTTGGCAACGAAGTTGTTAAACATTTTTATCCCTGTATAATATACAGATTTCTCAAAAAATGCTGTTTTATGTTTAACAGTAATTTCTGAGTTTCGAGTATCATATTTATTTGACTCTTTAACGTCAAAAAAGTCATAATTCTTACACAGAAATGTTAAAACTTCATAGGCACAAACACCATAATAGGTTAAAATTACTGTACTTCCACCATGCACTCTAATTTAGTTAGTGTCGCTTTCTATTAGTGAAAGAGTTTTTAGAATCGCTTCAGTAGTCCCAGAGGTTACCCCTTACATAAACACACAAAAAATAATAAAATAGATAAGTATGTTACCTGTACTTATGCTGGGTTGCAGAAAGCACTGTCAAAAAATTGATTTAACAATGACCTTAGGCTATCAGGGTACTCAAAGGTTATAACAAATATAATGGCGTCCCTGGGCCAACGAACAATACCGACTAATCTCAAGACTACTTGTTTATTGTTAACTAAATATTAAAACACTCACCTGACAATGTAAATTACATCATATCAGTGTCAACAGTAATAACGAATCAATATCACCCGGAAACGGATGACTTCTATGAATACAATAATTTATTTAGCTTTCATAAAAATCAATAATGTAAATAGGTAGTGAATAGAATAACAGATCGCGCACACTTGTCATACATGGAACAGCACGGTATAGCACACTATGCCAGCACAAACCAGCATGACCCAGCAGAAACCAGCAAATTTTAGTGCAGGTTTCGTGAAGTACGGTAGACATTTTGCAGTTTTCAAGTAGTATAGTAACTTGGGCTCCTGGGAGCGTTAATTCCCAAAAAACATTGGAATGCTAATTACATTCCAATGTTTTCCCTGAGGGATTGAACCCTTTTGATGTGCGCTTCATTCCTTCCCGTAACCTCGGTGCTCGGTTAATTTGAGATTCTATTCTGAAACGGCCAGTGCTGTATCATCTTGAGTGTTGGAAGGTTTGCAGTCAAGGTTTTTTACGGGTTGGGCTTAATAAAACATTTTATCTAGTTACTTTATCTAGGTACTTGTTTTATTTCATTTTAAAATTACACTTGCTATGTATGATAGTAATACATATTTTTAAAATCAAAACTCTAAATATTGTAAGCGGCCGGATATTGTTAATCATATTGTAATTTGCGTTGGTGTTTGGCCTCCTGAGAAAGATAAGATTACCAAATGTTCGGATATTTCTCAGCAGTTTTTCGGCGATAATGTTTTCCGGTGATAACGTTTTCCGGTGATAATTTGGCGACACCGGTGGTCTCCTGAGAACCGCAAGCTGGCAAAAACAAAAATATTGCCAGCCTTTGTTTCATGGATATAAAAAGGCTTCCCGAGTAAAACCGCGGCATTCTTTGATTCGCATTCGTGTATTCTTTTGTTGGTTCATTCAGGCATTCGCTTATTCATTCTTTAAGTCGTTCAGTTGCTGTTTACCATGGGTTAAGTTTTATACGTGAAGTGAAGGGGCGGGGGGGGGGGTAGCCCACAAATCCTTTCAGGATGTGGTGCATTTATATGGTAACAAATCTGAGTCCAAAAGGTCAGTTATAATAAGAATAATTTTTTTTGTAAAGTTTTCTATATGATTTTTGCATTTATTTTTTTTTTATTAATTATATTGATTTTAATGTAGATGTCATAATTCATTTGGTGTTATCCCGAGCACCCCTTCTGTTTTCCTCAGACAGCTCAGACAGATAAAGAATCCACATAGGAAAGGTCCAGTGAATTCCATCTACTGGGTCCCAATCCTAACAATATATAAATTAATTAGATATACCTATGGAAAATCAACAACATTTCATCTTTTACCGAATCCATTGGTAGCCAGAAAAAGACAGTGCCCCCGAGTTATGCTTCTGGTTATTTACTTATTCTTGTGACTGAAGTATAGATGCGTGTTGTGCGTATATTGTATAATGCAGGTCTACTCTCTAAACAAAAATGCAGGAACCACTGTAATGCAGCTAAGAAGTTTTTGTTCATTTAAGATCCCGTTGATTTCTCATCAAGAAATTCTTCGTCCACCGCCACATTTGATCAATGAAACGTCTATCTATTGTGTATTTTTCAAAGGCTACTTCGACACTGAGAACAAGCAAGCTGACTACAATTCCAGCACCTAAAACTATGAACGCTGAATACAAATCTTCCAGTTCAGTTTCAATAATGGTCGAGCTAGTAGTAAGGACGCAAATCGGTTTAGCCGGGAATGTAGTTACTTGTATACGCGATAATACACCCCTTTCCCGTATCAACTGTAATCTGGAACAAGGAGTCAACTTCTTCATTTAATTTTTGAATTATTTCAAGTATAATACGCGCCACGGTTCTAAAAGGTTCTGAAGTTAGTCACAAACAGCGTCGCAAATGCATATTTCAGAGCCGTTCTGGTTGTTTTGTGGGAAAGGAAGACTCCCACCACCTCCCAGTTACCGGCACAGAACGTGCGCTGGTTGTCTTGTCATTTGTCGCTTTCCTGCTATAAAGTACAGTCCAGTACGCTATTGTTAAGTTGTTTCTTTGATTGTTAATTGATCAAGGAGTTAGACCTTTAGATTAAAGAAAAATTAAAAAATTAAAAATAATAATATAGCGCGAGTTTGTAGTTTTTCAACCGACTGTACCTGCGCAGCCTCCATTTGCATCTAAATTCCGAGCCTTTCAGATCCATGGCATGTACTATACAGTGAAGTACGCTAAGTGCGCGACTACGGAAGTCATTTTTTAATAAGATTCACAATTATTTTGCAAAGAACATCAAAAAGTTAGTTAGAAACTTTGGTGGTCATAAATATTTCTCTAATGTAACAGACTGGAACTAAATAATCAATAAGTACTTACCCAATAGTAAACAGTTCACGGAACTCAGAATGTTTCTGCAATCCGATAGTAACCTTCGAGTTAGACATCGGCATGATTTGGGTTAAATCGCAAATTGCTCGTTCAGACCAAGTCTCTGTGATGACGTCGTATGACCTACCCAAAATTAAAATGTTAAAATCTTCCTCGCATCATCGAATGAGCAACGTAGTGGTAAACTGATATTCGGAAAGTACTGGATTCAGTTTTGGTTCAAAGCAGTTCCAAAGGCGGAATGAACATGGAACGTTTTCCTTGTTGAGCATACTTGTTTCCGAGAATCGATCTCGATTCACTGTTTCACTGGCATCTTTGCATTGAAGAAATGATATTATTAGTGTCCGTGGATTGCTGACCGATCTCCTTCTACAGCTCTAAAGTCGTAAAAAACGTTGGGTCTGCCCGAACATGCACTCTGATTCGAGAACGAAAGAATACACATACTGTGGTCATTGTTGGGCTTGGCGAATGACAACAAAGAAGTCGGACATGCATGGGCATGTAAAGTTGCATTCTAAGGAAAAATAAGAAACATCCTCGACACAAAAATGGTTCCTGAAGTCTGGAACTACCCGAGTCTAATGACTTCTCTCAATAAATTCCATAATCGAAATGGTTTCCTACCTGTGTTCTTCGGTGAAGAACGCAAAATGTCCCATTGACGCTCTTTTCAAACCTTCAGACAAGGAGTAATATTGACTGCCACCACTCTCTGTCCATTTTATCTTCTTGATGTACAGTTCAATTATTTTTGGATCCATACTTTTCTGAAAAATATTCCCTCACGTTAATGCCATTTTAGACTGCAACCTTATCTTAACGCATAATTTTGTTCGAGGAGAGGGCAAGATTTATGACAGTAAAAGTGGACATCCGATTATATTAGTGCAATCAGGTAATAAAGCCTATAGGCTCCACATATTATGGCAAGCCTAACCCAAATCGTCCAATTACGTTTACGTGGCTGCCTCACCAGTGACAATAATCGTCAAATATTCGAGGCTGGGAGTTATCGAAAGGCTGGTCGAAGAGAACGACAAATACCGATTATGTTTCACCCCGAGTTAAAGAAGCCGCTTTGTTTGCCAATGTTCCAATAAGTCTGGCCAAACATTCGTCGATGATGTTTTTATAAAATCAATGAAATATGTTAAATAACGTGCATAATAACACAAGAAGTATTTTGTTTCAATAAAGATATTTTGTGAATACGTATTTTGCATTTAGTGTTTAAATACGAAAACAACTAGCTATTTTGTATTTGAAATAGAAAATAAAATGCTATTTAAACGGTTTTATTTAACTTCACGTTTCGTGTATTTATTTATAATTAATTGTAATTCAAATTTTTCTTGGTATTAATAATCAGTGGCGGATTTACAAATTTGCCGCCAGTAGGCTATTAAATTTTTGCCGCCCCTACTGACCTCTGAAATTCGATATTCTAGTTCGCAATCATATTATTTACATTTATTCTGTTAATGAAATTGCAACTTTATGATGTGTACTCTATCGTCTTTATGATTGTGACATAGGGGACCGTTGTATCAGTTTCTAGATTAATTTTACAACTTACGATTTAGTGAAGATAACACGAGAAATAGTTTTTGGGTATTCTTCTGAACTAAAAATAGCTCAATTATGTACTAAAGGTATGCCAGGAACCCAAAAACGACTACGCAAATACGTTGTACAAAAAAAATATTTAAGTGTTGAAACATATTACACCTCGAATGAATTGTGTGAGTGAACCTAACATTTAGGTACATGGAGAAAAAAATTATAGTAATGATTAATAAAAAAATGAGTGAACGATACTACATTTAAATTGTAATTGAAGCGCTATTGGAATATTTTAAAAATTCATGATCACAAAAGTATATCTTACAGAGCGTTTAATAATTTTTCATATAGACGTTAGAGTGTTCAGTATACTACTAAAATATTCAAATTTTTGTTAAATTCTCGAAACTCGTTTCCTCTAGGTATATAATAGTGTTTTTTTTTATTTCTGAAAGACAATTTTTGGGTCAAAATTGCCGCCCCCTAGAATCTGCCGCCCTAGGCTTCAGCCTACTCAGCCTGCTGGTAAATCCGCCACTGTTAATAATCATAATGTTATTAATACCTACTGCAAAATAATTGAAGTTAAGTGTGCTGGAAATAAATATTCCCCAAGGAATATTGGACCAGGCTGGGCCAGTATGTAGCCAGCTTGAAGTCAGTGGAGTAGAGAAAGACGAGATTTGAAGCAAATATTTACCAATAAACTATTAGACCAGTCTTGAGATGTGGCTGAACCTAACCTAAACGATAGTCTTAACTTTCTATAAGTGCAATTCGGGGAATTTTCTGTCGCCAAACATCAATAATTTTATATAGTATCTTTGAGATAAAGCTTAGAAACGTAATACAGTCACTTGAAAATTCAGTTGTCGAGCATAAAAAAATCTGCAACATCAACACACAGTAGATATAAAACGATGTCTTGGTAGATGTCTGTATCGAATTGATTCCAGATTGAAATGAAATCGAGTTTATGACTAGGGATTGCAATGCTGAATCCAGCACATTTTCGACCTAGCTGGATCCAGCATCTGACGTTGGATCCAGCGGTGCGGATCCCCAATCAGCTAAAAACAAGTAATTAACTGGGTCTGAGAAGAATTATGATAAGATATTGAAGAAAGAATTGGCACTTTATGAAAGTGAGGGAGTAAGAGGTGAAAACCTAACTTTAATCTATGATTTTCAAACCAGCCAGCGTAGAGGTAGAGAGAGCCCTTTCCGCATTCGGGTATATTTGTAGTTCTTTAAGAAGTAGGGTGGGAGATAACACCATCAATAACATTTCTTTTTTGAGATCTTACTTTAAAAAAAGTAAAAAAGTAACTGTTACTTACATAATTGATTGGTTTTATTCTTTAAAAAACAAGTCAAGTCTTAAATTATATAATATAATTTATATTAAAGTTTTGTTTCTAATAAGAGTTAACTAAACATTTTATAAGCGGGAAATGTAATTTTATTTCTAAAATTATTGACACTAAGAAACTGAGATAATATAGTTTGTAAAATAGGTAAACGAATAACTATTTCAGATATCTAGAATATCAACTTAGGGGATTAAGATTGTATTGTGATAATTAATAATAATTATACTCCGGATACTCCTAACTATTACTTACTATTAGAGTACTTTACTAACGCCAAAAAAAACGAGTATTTGATGAAAATGTAGATAAATAGTTATTAAGTTTCTATAGAGTTAAAAAATCGTTACATTTATTTGAAAAATCGATTAATGCTGGAGCCAGCTGGATTTGCTTTAATCCAGCATAAATCCAGCTGGATTGAAAATGCCGCTGTATTGCAATCCCTATTTATGACATTAGCGTTGTGAAATATAATATGAAATCCGAGTGAACAAGTGAAACGAATGCAAAACGTATTATTTAATTATGAATCTGCGAACCAGCGATCCGACTGCATCTGGGAGAAGTCGGACGGGACTTCTAGTTTATCTGTAAATTACAACAGGATGGTTATTTAAAGAGAGAGAAAGAGTCTATGCCTACTTCGATCCAACGTCTGTTAAGATTCGTGTCCTCGATGCCAACGTCCAATCCACTCTCCAGGAAGGAGCTCATATCGTCGATTGTCCTACGAGGTTCAGTCAGGGCCGCGAATACTAAACTCGATGAGTAGAACTGGTAGAGTATTGACATGGATGTCAGTACTGTCAGAGCTATAGTACGACCGGACAAAAACTGTGGAGAGAATGTCATGTCTGAAACAAATGAATTTTGGTTAAGGCATGCCACAGGGAATTACCCTTCTTGGGAATTTTCAATTCCAAGAAGTCGATGTAGACTCATTTTTGACAAAGTTCACCAACAGACGTGATACAAAGCTGCAACTTTATTGATTTATTCAATTTCTACGTCTATTTGTATTTTTTTTCTAATTGCTTTCTTAAGGCCGTCGGTCGCTCTGAATTTAAGACACATTACGAGGGTAAAAAATGCTGTTGCAAGGATGCCGCTGTCAGTTGATTTTTGGAAATATTTTGAAGATTTAAAAATTTCTTCGAAAAAGAAAGGGTCACTTTAGGTTCGTGATGAAACAGTTTTGTGAAATAAGTACAAATAAGGTCGTAGTGTGACATTGAAAACGTGTGTTTTATGGTACAATTAATGCCAACTTTTTTCTAGTAAATCGTACATAAATTACAAAAGTAGTCCATTAGAGACCTAGATTTGTCCTTTATCTTCCTTATAGAGAAAGAATTTTTGCAAAATGTTAACTAATAAGTCTACAATCAGCTATCAGCCGAAGCCCTATTTTTGGTTTAAATTCAGACCGTTCCGACAGCCTTAATACCTAGAATAATGCACTATTGTTTTACTAAATGATTAATATGCACATTACAATTCGTTTGAGCTTCTCAGCTATGATTCTTTCCTTCCAACAAAAGCATTTGTCCTTCCTACAGATAAGAGCTGGCTACGGTCCTGGGCAACCAACAGCTAATATTACTTGGGTCAAGGCCCAATTCATATTTTCGACTTATTATTTTTTATTAATAAATTAATACACGACTAGTTTGGTACGGACATCTGAGAAGAATGACCTAAGAAAGATATTCCAAAGAAGATAATATATTGTACCCCAGAAAAGAGAAGAAAAAGCGGAAAGCCACGCAGAAGTTGGAGAGATGGCATTCAAGAAGCGATGCAGAAGAAGAGAACTGAAGAAGGGGAATGGGTAACCGAGATTTAACCTTTAGCTGACGAGGTGGCCTAAACAAGGTAACGTCTGACAGACGTAAAAAAATAAAATAACTGTAAGAAATGTATAAACATGCCAATTTTTTATGGCTTTTACGATTGTTAGATATTTGTCTTGGCTTCATAAATTTAAGATATAGAAAAAAATGCCGCTCCAATTTTAAGAATAATCGGCATTTATTCATAAGATATCAATTAATTACTTACATAATTTTAGGAACTTACTTTAGTCTCTTTTTTTTAAACTAACATAAGAATCAACAAATGTACTTAAAAAATCTTTACTTCTATTAATGAGTATCAAGATTAAACAAAACTAGTAACTCTTACTAGAGATGGGAAAAACGGGTCTTTTTAGTGATCTGCATCTTTGCATCTGGATCCCGTATGTGAGCCGGCTCTCTGAACCGGTTCAAAAAGAGCCGAGTTCTGAATATGTTACTGCAGTCTGCCACTGAGTTACCTAGTTCAATCAATCATATCACGGCCTGTATAGAATCAAGAATGCTTAGCCAAACATGTGATGCATGAGTCAATTGAGCTGACAGATGCATCAAAGCAAGAACTGATACGTAAGTGTAAAATGTGCTTCTGTGTGTTATGCGGATCCGTTGGTCCGTCGGCTCAAAAAAAGTGAGTCGGCTCTCACGGATCTTCTGTCGGAGTCGGCTCTTTGAACCGGTTCAGATCTGAGCTACCCAAGTCTAACTCTTACTTCAAAATTTAAAAAACTAACATCACATATATTTGGTACATTTATCGTCGTATTTTGCAGTCACTGCATACTTCAACACAGCAGGTAAGACACATTGGTTTCTTGCATTGACAAAAAAAGTACTTTGTTCGCCTTTTCATTCGACTGGGGCAGATCGCACAGGTCTTTCGGATACCTGGATCTGGATTAGTACTGTATACAAGTATACAAGTGGATCCAATAATTCGCTCCATAGTTAGCTGCAATTCACGGGGGATAATTTCATTTCGGATAGGGCTAATTCCCGCGTAAGTGAAAGTAGAAAAGGGCCACGTTTCATATTGACTTTATTTGTATATTTATTACTAGCGGTACCCGTGCGAATATTCGCACTAAAATTCGTTTCTAATTTCTCACACTCTTTATAACTTTCTTCTTTTTGGTGTATTACATTACGAAGCTCAGTGACAGTTCAAGAAAATATTTTTCTAAAAATGTTATATAATAATAATAATAAATAATAATGCGTTTAACGTCCGTTTCTCGACTTTATGCCATAACAGACGCCATTCGCACCATTACTTTTTTTTTCATCTATAACTAATACCCGTTATTTTCTACATTTTTTACAACTTCAACTTATGTAATAGCAATTGGCGAATGAAGGAATTATAGGAAATTAGGATGAGGTGGTAATTTTTGAACTAGGAGTTTGATAGGTAATCGGCCATGGCCTCAAATAAGGAACCATCTCGATATTTATCTGGAATTAATTGAGGGAAACCATGGAAAACCTCAATCAAGATGGCCGGTACAGGAATTACCGTTTCTCGGCGAGAGGCAGTAGGAAAAAGTCCCAGCCACATCTGCCCCCGCCGGACTTCGAACCCGAACCTCCTGAATGCGAGTCTAGTGCTGTCACCACTACTCTACCCAGCTCGGTTAAAAATGTTATATAGAGGCGCAAGTATCGAAAACGTTGAGCTGAAGCGCCGCCATACGAAAAGTATTTATGCGTGAATTTTGATTAAAAATTCAGCAAAAAAAAATTACCGACCGTCAATCATGTTGACGTTGTTTCAAAGTTAGAACCATCAGATGGCAGCATTGCTGCATACTGAGTAAATGTATATCTATATATATGTAATTGTTATAATTAATTATTTTGCAAAAACAAAAGCAATAATAGATTTTTTAATTGTTGATGCTGTCACATAGAGGCGCAAATATCAAAAACGTTGAGCTAAAGCGCCACTATATGAAAAGTATTGATACATACGTGAGTTGATTTGAAATTGAACAAAAGAGTTACCGACCGTCAATCATATTGACGTTGTTTCAAAATCAAAGCCGTCAGATGGCAGCATTGCTGTATTGTGTCTTAATGTATATCTATATATATAAGTTTAATAATTAATAAATTTACAAAAACAAAAGCAATAATAAATTTTTTAGTTTTTGAAGTCGGTAGAGCAAGCAATTATCTATAAAATGATATACAATTTATGTGAAGCAATTGTGTGGTTTTTTCGAAAAAGGGAGGCAAACATCTTAACCTTAGCGTATTAATATACAGGGTGTCCCATAAGTCGACGTCCAAACGAAGTGAGGTGATGGGGGAGGTCATTTCCTATCAAAATAACCATAAATGTGGTTATCCAATTGTTTACGGTTCGAAAGTTATTTCAATTTTTGTATTTTTCTCTGAAATCGTGTAGTGCTTATACTAAAAAATTAATTTAAAAAATCTATGAGTTGTTTGGTTGATTTTTTTTTTAAATAGGATCCTGAAGGGTCTGCCTTTCCAAAAAAAAATAATTTTCATGAGCTCTGTTATCATCTGTCAAATAAAAAAAAATGGTTTTGTAAACACTTTTCGGTGGCAAGAAAAATATATTTGATTTTAAATTCACGTTGACAGAAAAAAAGTGTTATAAAAAAAATTGACCAATTATCAAAAAAACTTGTCCATTTAATAGAGATTCTAACGCGGTATAGTACAACTCGTTATTCATGACAGTTTTTTTTATAACAATTTTTTTACATGCAAGTCGTGTTTGTAAAAAAATACATTTTCGAAAATTTCAAAATCTAAGTTGGCTGGTCTAACACAAATGAACCAAATTTTATTTAAAGTTACAACAAATGTTCGAAATTAGTCGAAACGCCCGTTCGTTTTTTGTATTGTATTGGTCGCAATTCTTATTTTTTGCCGCAGCTGATGTTCGTTTTGGTTTTCTGTCGCGTAGACCAGTTCTTTGAAATAACCCCATAAAAAGAAGTCTAGGGGGTTTAGGTCAGGTGACCGCGGTGGCCACTGGATGGTTCCTTCCCTTCCAATCCAGCGATTTGTGTATTCGGTGTTGAGGTATCGTCTCACTACTAGAGCATAGTGACAAGGAGCCCCATCGTGCTGCAACCACATGTTTCGGCGTGTTTCTAGCGACACGTGTTCCAGTAAGCCGCCCAAATCATTTTGCAAAAAATAAAGATATTCATCGCCCCCGATCCTTCTGGGTAGCTCAAGGGGCCCAATCATTTTACCTTCAACAATTCCCGTCCACATGTTGACCCCAAACTGATGTTGAAAATGGTCGTTTCTTATAGCTCTAGAGTTTACATAATCCCAAGAGTGAAAATTATGGACGTTGAATACTCCCGTCCTTCGAAAGCTCGATTCGTCACCCCACAAAATGTTATTAAAAAACTGAGGATCTTCCCTGTTCCGACGTAGCATTTCTCGGCAAAATTGCACCCTTTTGTTATAATCAGCGGGTAAAAGTGCTTACACACGTTGCACATGGTATGGATGTAACTGATCCCTTTTTAAAATACGGTGCACTGTGGACCTCGAAACTCCCGAACGTCTTGACAAACGACGAACATTTGTAGATGGGTCCTCTGTCACCATTCCAATTATTTCATCTTCGTCGATGTCAAGTCTAGGTCTTCCAGCTCTTTGCTCATTCCCAGGGATTTCACCTTCTATGTACCGCCGATGTATACTTTGGAACACCCTGTGGTCAGGATAGTGTTCTTGGTTGGGATATCGTGCCCGATATTCTCTTGCAGCCGCCCGAGCATTCTCGTCGCAAAACCCGTAGACATAGTGCATTTCTGCATACTCCCGATGGGAATAAACCATTTTGATTCGTCCAGCTTGAAGAGAGTCCAAATCACAAACAGGATCGAAGTTCAAATTACCAAGCGCAGGTCCAAATAACAAAGTACAAAATGAAAAGTCAAGTCGGAGGTTTACTAGTAATAAAACGAATAGCGAGCATACATTAGAAGTAGTGAATGAAAGAGGAACGTATTAATTTGTTTAAGTCGTTCCAGCCAACTTAGATTTTGAAATTTTCGAAAATGTATTTTTTAACAAACACGACTTGCATGTAAAAAAATTGTTATAAAAAAACTGTCATGAATAATGAGTTGTACTATACCGCGTTAGAATCTCTATTAAATGGACAAGTTTTTCTGATAATTGGTCAATTTTTTTTATAACACTTTTTTTCTGTCAACGTGAATTTAAAATCAAATATATTTTTCTTGCCACCGAAAAGTGTTTACAAAACCATTTTTTTTATTTGACAGATGATAACAGAGCTCATGAAAATTATTTTTTTTGGAAAGGCAGACCCTTCAGGATCCTATTAAAAAAAAAATCAACCAAACAACTCATAGATTTTTTTAAATTAATTTTTTAGTATAAGCACTACACGATTTCAGAGAAAAATACAAAAATTGAAATAACTTTCGAACCGTAAACAATTGGATAACTACATGTATGGTTATTTTGATAGGAAATGACCTCCACCATCACCTCACTTCGTTTGGACGTCGACTTATGGGACACCCTGTATATTATAATATAGCGCGTAAGTATTGACACCGCTCAGATCTATCAACCTATAAAACAAAACCATAGGCCAACGTCGTGTTCTTCGAGAACTCGAATAGTTAGAGCACTTTATATCGACTTCATCCATACCTCCTTTAGTTAGTGTTGTAATCAACAATCATAGCGGGTTTATTGGTCGAAGCATCAGTCTCTTTGCTATAGTGCATAGATGATACCAGTATTGTAGCTTTTTTCGGTCAATGAAACTCATGAGCACCGAGGTGACGACCAAGAGACGTACAAAATTGTTGCATAAACACCGTTCTTACGTCTGTGAAACGGCGATGGCTCAGAATTTGAACTCGCGCACACTCGCTGCGCTCGCGGCATAAACTGGCGGCAAGAAAATTACGGGAGAGGAAGGTAGCGGCAGAGGTGACACCCCGCGTCACATACTTTATAACGTATAGGTCGTTAGCTAAGGGTTAAAGATATTGAGGGTGGAAAGCGAACCGGGTAGAGTAGTGGTGACAGCACTAGACTCGCATTCGGGAAGTACCGGGTTCGAATCCCGGCGGGGGCAGATGTGGCTGGGACTTTTTCCTACTGCCTCTCGCCGAGAAACGGTAATTCCTGTAGCAGCCATCTTGATTGAGGTTTTTCATGGTTTCCCTCAATTAATTCCAGATAAATATCGAGATGGTTCCTTATTTGAGGCCATGGCCGATTACCTATCAAACTCCTAGTTCAAAAATTACTTACCTTATCCTAATTTCCTATAATTCCTTAATTCGCCCATTGCTATTACATAAGTTGAAGTTGTAAAAAATGTAGAAAATAACGGGAAGTGGTAGATGAAAAAATAGTAATGGTGCGAATGGCGTCTGTTATGACATAAAGTCGAGAAACGGACGTTAAACGCATTATTATTATTATTATTATTGAGGGCGGAAAAACAATTCTTGCAAAAGTCCAATTTACACTTTTACCAGTCTTTGGAACAGAAACAGGGACTTGAAAATATGAATTGCTACCAAATTATCCTAGCTGTTTGTGACGAAAACAATTTAGGTACTGTTAAAATCTTAGCTCTTTTTTCCCAGACGAGTAAAAATAAAAGATTACCTCGTTGGGTGACAGCAGCTACAACGGAAACCACCAGCAGACTCGACGAAATGTCTTCTGAATGACGATACATCCAACGAGTTTCTTCACACATCGCCAATTTGAGCAAAATGAACGAGACCAGGCAACTGATCGCGACACAGAACCATGTCATATTAGTTAACTGACTTATGAACATGTTGCGTTTAGAATAAACGGTTCGCGGGTGACGGAACATGAAACAATTTCTAGAAACAAAAAATAATAATCTTAAGGCGCTGCTCCATATGGTCAGTGCTGGAGTTTATAAGGCATACTAGGCACCGACCTTGGGCATCACTATTTCGGTTATTAGACTTCTGATTAAAAATGTTTACACAGAACCTATTGCATTTACGATCACCGCATTATGGTTTCAGCTCTTTTTAATAATAAGAATTATAATAAAAACTTATTACGATAATTGCGAAATCAATATTTTCTATTACTTGAAATGTTATTACCAAAGCAAAGGAAGAAATTTACGTATGCAGAAATGCTGTACATTCTAGAACACCATTCATTATAAAAAACAAAAGTTAAATCCGGCGCTGTGTGTGGTCAATTTATGAACTAAACGTGGGCATCTGGTTACACTGAAATTAAGTCATAAACGCGGGAAATTTTCAGGCGTCAAAGTCCAATAACGGGAAATAATAGACGTTAGTATGAAATGAGCTAAATGAATTTTCTCACTGCATTTCATTATTCCAGATCCCAGGGGGGTTATTCTTCAAGCTATGGCACTAGATCTCGCATGTGGTGTCCCATGTGAAAGCCTGACTTTTGGATGCAAGATCTAGTGTCATGGTTTGAAGAATAACCCTCCAAGAAGACAACTGCCCTTTTCCCCTTGCATATGGGAACATCCCTCATTATTTTTATAAATGAACACAAAATGTCTGTTGCCTTGACAGACTTAGAGAGTTGATTGATAGATTTAAAAAATCATTAACGTCTCTTTAGATTTGACATATGAGCAGAGTTTAGGCCAAATGTAGTCTAAAATCTGCCATTGACTTTATTATTTATTTCCACGGTGGATTATCCCACTTAGATCTTACATAGATCCTAGTTGGGACAAACTGACAATATATTATAATATACTTTATTTATTTTCACGTTAGGATTTCCAAGTTGGGTTTTTATTGGGTCCTAATAGGACACCCATTGGAACCCAATGGTGTCCAGGTATATACTTAGGGCAATCTCAATATATTTTCTAGCATGTAAAATGTAATGTGTTTATGGTTTCTGTCACTAAATGTTGTATCATTTTATGTCAAATATAAAATAGTTACTTGAGTTACGTACTTGATTTCATTAATTTCTACAGTGTAATCAAAAAATTTGTAATTTTCCGCGGATAGCTGAATTGCTGTTCCGCTGATATCAATTCTTTTTTCTTGAAGATCTCTGGTTGTTTTTTCGAAGTCTTCACCGTCGGCATCATAAACCATGTTCCATTCGATTCTGTAGGATGTCAGAATTGATTATACACGAACACGAAAAAAAAGAAGAAAAAGCTATAGGGTAATTCCGGGAATGTTGGCCCACTTTTTTTTAAAAGATCAGTACATTGTAAATTAAACGTATATTCAAAAGACACAATTTTATTTGCAACAGTCAATGCATATTAAATCATAATGTGTAATTAAAATAAAAAAAAATAGTCACAAATTTTATCACAAAAAAAAAATAAATAGTAACGCATGCATAAGACCATCTATCCCGGAGTGTCCAGGTGGGATGACCCATGATTCATTGTGGGATAGTCCAGGTAAATAAACATAATTGTTTTTAAGATAATGGGAGGAAAATGTATTTTTTCTGGTATATAGCTTTTCTATAAAGATCACATATGATCACATATTTAAAAAGACCCGTCGTGAAAGTATTTTTCACCAGGCCCGGCAGGTCATGTTCTGTCCGTGTGGGTAGTGAGATGAAACAATTTTTTTTTCGATCTAGCGATGATTAAATTAACAAACTTCAAAGCAAGCCCCCTCCAATTAACTCATATTTATTAATATGTGAAAAAAATGTTGTCAAATTCTATGTGGGTATTTTACCCACACGGAATTTTTCGTATGGGTATACCCACAAAACCCTGGTCATCCGCCGGGCCTGTTTTTCACATCTACTACATCAAATCAAGAAAACTCGTTTTTTTTGCAACTATTTGGTATGAGCTTTAATTTTCTCCTCATTTTCTGCACCTGAAAAGTGTATATTCTCCATTCTTCCATTCAGTATAGGAGCCGGGATGCCAAAGTTTCTAGAGGCAGAATTCACACTCTTTCTGCCAGTTTGACGACGCCCGAAAGCTTTTGTATCCATAATTCGCAATCTTTACTGTTTTGTTTCACATTCAGTCGACATGACAAAAAAAAATGACAGGTTACTAGGTATCCGTGTGCAGTTTTAGGTGGGGTCAACTATACCCTAAAAGAAAGGGCCATCTGACCCGACAGTGAGGGATAGATGGCCCATGCGTTTTTTTCAATAGCTATACGATAAAATCCCGCCACAAGAGTATAAGCATACTCTCTAAATATCATTATCACACACTGAATGGTGAAAAAGTCATTATTCTTTGGTAAGATGCAAAAAAAAAATAATTCAAGCAGCAGTCAAAAAATTTCAGTTGAAAGGAAATAAACAGAATGTATAATGTGGCTTGCCAAATTGCTAAATACATCACCAACAATATAACTGTAAAATATGAGACTGGGCTATCTCATACGCAGAGTCATCTCATTCGGAATTAGAGTTGGGTAACTCAGATCTGAACCGGTTCAAAGAGCCGACTCCGACAGAAGATCCGTGAGAGCCGACTCACTTTTTTTTGAGCCGACGGATCAACGGATCCGCATAACTCAGTGAAACGCTTAACACACAGAAGCACATTTTACACTTACGTATCAGTTCTTGCTTTGATGCATCTGTCAGCTCAAATGACTCATGCATCACATGTTTGGCTATGCATTCTTGATTCTATACAGGTCGTGATATGCATAGCTGGGCACCGTTAATCAAATACTTAACTTCGTTAATCGTTAATCTGTTACTAAAAAAGTTAACTTCGTTAATCGTTAAGCCGTTAATCTTGCAGGTTAACGATTAACGAATCGTAAATCGTTAACTCGCGATAGAAATTCTATTTTATATTTAATGTTAATACGGGCTATGGAAGTTTAGGCAGGTCATGAAATATTAGTAAAAGAAGGGTGTATCATTAGAGTTTTTAATAATAAATGTTCAACTCAAAATACAGCTAGTCTGACATAAGGTGCATATTCCCCTTCATAAACAACAATATATTGAAGTTTTCGTCGGAAAGTGAGGCTCTTTTAGGCGTTAAAATGTCTTTTCCCGTAGAAAAAAGGCGTTCGACTGCAGCACTTGACGGTATAGCGGTACTATATTTAATAAACAGATTTATTATTATCTGTTCTCCGAGGAATGCCGCATCGTTAAAAGAGTCTTTTGACTTCATGTCTAGCCACATTTTGACGAGACTTTGAGCTTTAGTTCTTAAAGATTTGTGACTTTTAGACTTTTCTTTACTTTGAGTGACCGAAATAAAAAAGTCTTCTTCATCTTCTCGCAATGACCGCCGGCCGACCGGCAAAACCGTACATGTCTGAACGTGTTTTTCGCGGCGCGGCACGGTCCGCACGGTGTCCTTGTGAATTGTAGGTACTTAATTAACGATTGAACGGACTTATGGCAAGTTATAACGGAAGTTAATGTGTCCGTTAACATTTTTTAAAGTTAACTGAACAGTTAAATCGTTAAGCACTTTGTTAACTTCGTTAATTAACGATTAACGGATTAACGAGTTAATGCCCACCTATGGTGATATGATTGACTGAACTAAGTAACTCAGTGGCAGACTGCAGTAACATATTCAGAACTCGGCTCTTTTTGAACCGGTTCAGTGAGCCGGCTCACATACGGGATCCAGATGCAAAGATGCAGATCACTAAAAAGACCCGTTTTTCCCATCTCTACTCGAAATTACCCTATATGATGTATTCTGTTTCGAAACCAACACAGATAAAAAATCCCTATCTTCTGTGTACACTGGTAATCTCCCTATCTTCCCTGCGCACTAATGGTCATGGGCACATGACAAGTGTAAGATAGATGGCAGCAGGTACATAACGATCTAAGTTATGGATTTGTTTTCAATATGTAGTATAGTAAAAACCAAATCTACGTGAGCGGCGTAATTTTAATAAGGAATGATTCAAAGTAAATCTGTGATGTTTTAATATTATAGCCGTCATTTAAATGAATATAATTAGTTTTTTTTATCTGTAATTTCGTCTTCTGTGGCAAAGTTTTCTTCAGTGAAGTGAACTTCACAAACTATTGTCACAGCATTTACAATAAAAGTTTTTCTCTTCTGATAGCATACAACTACTTATTTTTCAGTTTCAGATTTATTTGGAAATACAGAATCTCTATAATATTTGTAAACTTACGTTAAATTGAACATTTCTTTTAATATATTTATTAAAAGAAAACTGTATTTTTCTTTCACGTCCAAAGTTGCCCAGTCAAAAATATCAGACCTACGATTTATCTGCAATAATATTATAAAGAGGAAAGATTTGTATTTTTGTATATGTGTATGTTTGTAATGAATAAACTCAACAACTACTCTGCCGATTTAAAAAATTCTTTCACCATTAGAAAGCTACATTCACCCTGAGTAACATAGGCTATATTTATTGCTACCAAATATTAGGGATCCTTACTAAAACTTTAGTAACGTAACCCAAGGTGTAAAAAAAATGCCATAAAACATCTTTCGTCGCATGCGCTGCGGAAACTATTGATGATAGAACAAAAGTATGTTCTACAATATTAAAGAAAATATCAATAACTACAAAAAACTTCGCGATACTATATGCCCAACTATTATCGTTATGTCACAATAACCAGTTTTTACATTTTAATAATCTATATAGACGATGTATATGTAATCTATGGACTCCAAAAGGGTAGACCATTTTTGATGAAATTTTCAGACAATCTTTAGATTAGCCCAGCGGGTGATCTTCTGAAGTTTGGTAGCGATCGGATGAACAGAATTTTTTAAATTTCTTTTTAGGAAATAAAAGCGATTGAATTCGCGCAAATTCAATACACGTTGAGAATTTAATGATAATGATTCTCATCTTTTATATCCTATATATTACATTTACACCCGGGCGAAGCCGGACTGGGCCGCTATCTGCAATAAAATTCAAATCCAATAACTGACTAAGTTAGTTGTACAAAATATGGTCTCATTTCTAAAAAAGGAGTTCATTGTGTTTATTGTAATTGCAGTGTTTTCAAAAGTTTGCACTTCTTTTGCATTAAGTTTTTTATTATTATTAAAATATATGTCTATAGATGAATTCAAAACATTGAAAAATAGCAAAATCAAGTAGAACTGGCAAATCTACAAAGTTATACGATTAATGAAAAAATGTATTTATCAAAATTGGTCGATTAGTTGTTGAAAATTCTAGAATAAAAAAAAAACGACTCATAACTTACTCTTATTGAAGTTTTAAGAATTAGTTCGCGTAAGTTTTTCCGATTTTTCAGTTTGGAGAAAGTATTATAGAAATTAAATCCTTTATTTTCAGACCACTTTCCTATAGACATAATTTCAGTTTGGCCACCCTGACGTTGTCCAGGGTTGTACACATCTAATATTTTCCATTCGTTAGAATTTAACTAAAAAAAATTACTCATATTTATTATATTATATTCGCAGGGTTTTGGCCGCCATATTGGATTTAAAATGACGTCACATAATCTACTGTAATCTACTTGTCATACCCTCTCATTGGACACCCATATTGAAAGGGTTGTAAAGAAATAGAAGATCCGCCATTTTGTGTGACCCGCCATTTTGGATTTAAAATGAAGTGACACTACTCATTATATTCTACTTATTACACCCATATTGATACCCATATTGGATCTACCATAATATTCAATATACTATATTAAGTATATTGTCTTCAAAGTTTTAGCATGATTTGTCGAAAAATCAATCGCAAGGTTTGACCCGAACAAACATACATTGCAAGTTAAATAAAGTTTGTAAAAAAATGTAAAATTTTCTAAATAAGTACTTCACCTTATAGGCGCCATATTGATGAATTACGCTACAATTATTTTTGTAATAATTTTAATCCAGTGTATCCTGACTTATCATTCTTTCGATAATTTTACGAAAGAACGAGTTATCTTGATTTGTCAAAAAATTGTTTTCAGCTAGTAGTCCAGTTATTGAACGTAAAATACGGCGAAACTGCATAATGCTGCCAAACAGCACCGATTTGCACAAACATTTGCATTTAGGTTCTACTTATCATCTACTTCAAAGTTGACCCTGTGCCGGGGGTTGCTTTTACCCTGGGGGTGGATGCCACCCCTTCTCGGGAGTGAAAAATATTTCATTGAAAATAAGTCCGGGAATGGACTTTTGTTCTATAAAGTTTTTTCTGAAAGTCAATACTTTTGGACTTATTCGTGAGTAAAAGTGTCAATGTTTCAACTAATAAAACCCACACCATGATGTTTCAATATACGTGCTCTGATATCTGCAAAAATATGTGATTGGTTTTTACCAATAACTCGCTTAGTTTTAAAGCTATCAAGTCCTTCAAAAGATCATTTTGTAGGTTTTTTTAAGGGCTATAAGCTCATATAAATTTAATTTTCTTTCGGCCCTTATTTTAAAAGGGTTTGGGCTGAAAGGGCTTGAACAAGTTATTATTTACGAACGTATGCAAACTTTAAACTGCCATATCTTACTCAAGTTTTATCCTACAGCAAAAAAAAATGAAAATTCTCAGAAAAGTAAGACCACAATTTTGTACTCTGCAAAATTTTGCGTTATTTTGAAGAAAAGGATTTTTTTTTGCAAAACTACAAAAATGCTTTTTTTCACTTCAAACTCATTTTTTTCAAAACTAAGCACTTTAAATCGGCCAAACTTCTAGAGCATGTTACAAATACATAAATAAAGTGAACTGAAAAGTGTAAACGATTGTTTTCAACTAGCATGAAAATTAGGTGGTGCTTTTCACATTTTTTTGACGCCGAAAAAAATGGGGATCAACATTATTTCCGCATACTCGCTTAGTTTTGATGCCACGAGCTTCTATAAAAAACAAAAATAAAGGTTTTTTTAAGTACTTAAAAAAGGTTCCATGAGTTTCCCCAGAAAAATGCATTATTTTTGATAACTTCACGCCGAAACTTTCAATTTTGGCGTTTCACGAATAAGAACCAACTTTGAACAAGCTAATACCCGCTTGTATTGGGTGTACAGACATCATAAGTCCACCATTCTTTTTGTTTTCTTTTTAAAGCAGCATTTTTTCTAAGAATAATTTTTCCAATAAAATACTTACTTTTTCAGTTATTCACGAAAAACCGTCTGAAAACGAGGGGTTTATTTGTTGAAAAATTGACGCTTTTATTCGCGAATAAGTCGGAAAGTATTGACTTTCAGAAAAAACTTTATAGAATAAAAGTTACTTAAAATTAGTCATCCATTACCGGGCTTATTTTCAATAAAACAATTTTCTCCCTCGAGAAGGGGTGGCATCTATCCCCAGGGTAAAAGCACCCCCGGCATAAGGTCAACTTTGAAGTAGAGGGTAACTGGAACCTAAATCCAAATTTTAATGAAAATCGATGCCGCTTGGCAAAACTATGAGGGAAAATGGTCATTGACTGGGCTATAGCGGTCAACGTTACACATAGCTTGCCGCTAGCACCTAATCTACCAAAAAATATTATTTATTTTATCTGAAAATTAATTACTAAGTCTTTACCTTTTCAGCCAAAGTAATTTCAGAATCTGGCCATGTATTTAGAGAATTCAAATTGGAAAGCGTTGGAAAATCTTCGTTACGAAAAATTAACCAAAAATACGATTTTTTGAACAACTTGTTTTTAGATGCCTAAAACAACAGTTAAATACGAACGAGCAGTGTATGAAGTCTACTTCTTTATTGTAGATTTTTAACAAAAGAATAACGTCTGACTTTTCTATAGTGCGAAAAAAGCTTTGTAAAATGGTGTATAGTACATGCCATGGATCTAAAAGGCTCGGAAATTAGATGCAAACGGAGGCTTGCGCAGGTACAGTCGGTTGAAAAACTACAAACTTGCGTTATATTATTATTTTTAATTTTTTAATTTTCCTTTAATCTAAAAGTCTAATACCTTGCATAAAGTCATCCAAAAAATTATTTTTCGTTCTTGTCTCCGCAAAACTGTATTAGACATTTTGATCAATTAACAATCAAAGAAACAACAATAACGTACTGGACTGTACTTTATAGCAGAAAAGCGACAATTGACAAGACAACAAGCGATAACCAATCACCGACCAGCGCACGTTCTGTACCGGTAACTGGTCTTCCTTTCCCACAAAACATACCTAAAATATGCATTTGCGACGCTGTTTGTGACTAACTTCAGAACATTTTAGAACTTTGGCGAGTATTATAACGTTTAAGTTTTAATTTAAATCACTAAAAACAACTGTCATCGGAAATTCAAAACGTCAAGATGTTACATTGTGAAAGAAGTATTAAGTGACATTGCTTTTTGTTTTTACTTTATTTTATCTACTATAGATACCTTCATCTGAATCATAACTGTCGGTAGCTAAGAAGAAATTGGCCATTAGTTTCTAAGAACTTTTAATTTGCAACAATTAAATATTATGTTCAAGAGGAGGCTAATTTACACAGGGCCGGACTTCAGGTTATTTCCACCCTAGGCTTTACATTCTCAAGCCCCCCCCCCCCGTCTTTATCTTACCGACGTCACAATTTTTATGAATTTAGATTGTAGTTGTATTGAAAAAGAGCAAATTCCAACGTATACTTTTTTTAACTATATTTTTATTTAAATCTGTAATCGCTTGTAGATGCCCGCCATATTTTAGAGGATAGATGGTTTTTTCAGCATTATCTAATTTACAGTAATTTGCGCCGAACTTTACTTCTAGCAAATTCTTCAATTAACTTCTCGCAGTCAAGTTGTACACATAAGGCTGTCGGAACGCTTTGAATTTAAGCCAAAAATAGAGCTTCGGCTGTCAACTGATTGTAGACTTATTCGTCAACATTCTGCAAAAATTCTTTCTCTATAATTAAGATAAAGGACAAATCTAGGTCTCTAATGGACTACTTTTGTACTTTATGTACGATTTACTAGAAAAAATTTGGCATTAATTGTGCTAAAAAAACACACGTTTTCAATGTCACACTATGACCTTATTCGTACTTATTTCACAAAACTGTTCCATCACAAACCTAAAGTGACTCTTCCTTTTTCGGAAAAGTTATTTAAATCTTCAAAATATTTCCAAAAATTAGAGTAATCAGTTGACAGCGGCACCCTTGCAATAAAATTTTTTAGCCTCGTAGTTGGCACCAGCCAAAAATTGAAACGTGCGGATGATTTGAGCGAGACAGAGCTAAATAAGGCCACACCCACAATATGTCTTTTGCCTACCTCGCCCCTTACCGCTGGGTCTCAGCACAAACAAAATTCGGAGCGTTCCGACAGCCATAAGGAAGATTCAATCGCGAGTAAAGCCGTCGCTGTTCTAAACGTTCGGTGTTCTAATGTCGTTGAACGAAAACGTTTCATAAATTGTGTGATTCAACTCGTCATAGACATTTCTTATTGTTTTTTTTAAAGCTTTTGCAATTTCAAAATTTCAAATCGAAATTTAAAAAGAAAATTTTTAAATAATAAAAAAATGTGTCTTCCCCTGAATGGCGCCCCCAAAATTTTGCCGCCCAAGGCTGCTGCCTACTGCGCCTTATGGTAAATCTGACCCTGAATTGATACTTTGTTAAGTAACAAATGCAGCTGATTTTTTATGCTATTTTTTATGACTTCGTTTAGTGCTGTTTCGTATAGCGTAGGAACCTACTGGAACGTATATCCCGCGCTAAGCGTTCACACACGTTCACACGGTGTTTAGTACTACGGCACTTGTCAAAGTAATCCCACCAAAAACATTTCAGGTAAAATAGTATTCAAATAAAAACATAATTTTAACGAAAAGTAGTAGTTTCTATGATAGAAATACTAAAAAGCACTATATTTTTCCTTATTTTTAAGGAATTTAATTAATATTTAATAAATAAAATCTAATAAAATCACTCTCAAGTCACGTGACAACAGACACCAATCAGAGCGCATGACGTCATATGTTCAGCCGCTGTCAAAAAACTTCATTGTTTGGTTAATTAGCCGTATTCTACTATTTTTGTTCTAATCACTGTTCTTACGTAACCACAGTGATTACAAAATTTATAAACACTGTCTGTAATCACTAATGTTTAATATGCTATTCAGGTAAAGCATTAATAACAAGTGATTATGCGAGTGGTTACAAATCTTTTTTGTCACTCGTTTTCAAAAAAACGTACCTATAAAGAGTTGTCTGAATTTAATTACAAGTCTATTTTTGCGCGGTTACCACGGTTATATACTTTTGAATTTTGTGTTAGTTGTCAAACGTGCTGAAAATAATTAATTAATAATAATAATTATTATTATTATGGATAATAAAATTACAAAAAGACGACAAAAAAAAAGTATCATATAGTCAATACAAATCGATGAATAAAAATATGTTGAGTGGAAAACTTTCATCAACCGAATCCACAATTGTGGATAAAAAATGGGAAAAATTAGCCGTTATACTGAATTCCAATTCGAATTTTGGATTAATACGTTATAATTCTATTATTAACCTGTTTTCATTCTCAATTAACTCTAAAATAAGTAAGCGAAATATTTCGCCGTCCATTTTAATTAATAAACATCTAAAGTGTCAGCTTAACAACACCCATTTACAAGTTACAATTTATCCACTCTTATAAACACGTCACATGATCATTTTAACCACTTGTGGCAAACACTTTGCTTAGCAGAATAAGAAACAAATAAAAGTGGTTGCCCAGAGTGTTTATGTTGCTAAGCACTTGGTAATCACCGTGATTATCATTAGTAGAATAGCCCTGATTATTTAGTGTGTAATTTATTATTATTTGTTTATAGGAAACGTCAAATTACATGTAACTATAGCAACGACTACGAAACAACTTTTCATCACCTCAGTTTACTACCGTTTATGAGCACAGAATACGCATCTGTATGATGGTAGCTCCCGTGTAAACTTTTGAGCCTTCTTTGGTATGAATAGGTGACGTCACGCGACTAGTATTGGCGTTTTGGACCGAAATTTGAAACGGGATTTAAAATACAAGATTTTTAAGACTTGAGTTGTATTTAAATAAAAATAATAAATATTTGTGGCAATATTAGGTAGGGGAGACTGTTGTACCAAGACCATAGTGTACCTTGGGCCAGTTTTAATATTTTTACGCTACTGCTATCTAGCAAACTGTAGTAGAAGTATAGTCATCTTTTAGGTATAATAGATCACGTGAAATAGTTTCAATTATATTGTATTACAAACACGTGCGTTAGAAGAAAAAGTTTGTTTTTCGAGTGAAAAGTAAAAATTTTTGGTTTCGATTGAGTGTGAATTTATTTTTAACATCTACGGGTGGACTGCTTTGTGGACTACAACTGCATTCTCGGCTATTTGGTGAGTAAAATTAGCCTACAACTTTTTGGTTAACTTGTTTCGCAAAATTTTGGTAGTCGTTTTTATTTACAAATGCACCCTCATGTACCTTGGGGCACAACTGCGTCGTGTACCATGGGCCGGTGGTCCCTAGCAAAAACCAAACTGCCATAAAAACTGTTACCCCGGAACAAGTTCAACCGTTTCCAAAAACGGCACCAAGAAAAAAAAACATTACATGTATGCCGGTGTGGAAGGATCTGACAATGCCGGCCCTGTTCATAATTATTTTGTAATATTCTTTACTTATTTTATAATTCATCGATAATTATGTAATGGCCGACTGGCATTGTCACAAAATCTTATTAAAAATGTACAAAAAAGAATTCATTCAGTGTTCAACGGCGAAATCGTTAAGTTTATAAATTAAATAAATATTTAAAAACGAGCAAGATAATCTAATATCAGAAATACACAATTTATTTTGCCTAGATTAATCTTGAAAGTCGTAAAATAAAATAAAATAGAAAATTATAATATTATTTTAAAAATCTTATTAAAATTCTATAAAATTAAAAACGCTGAATCAAAATCTTTTAAAACATTTGTAATTACAATTACATAAACTAAAATTATAATAATTACGTAACTATAATTCAACATAATTAAAAGAATAAAATTAATTTGTAAATTTTAAAACCAAAGCATTTTCATTTTAAAAATAAATTATTTGCAACAACTGAAGTTCCTCGTACGCTTCCACAAAACAAAGAGCTTCAAAATATCAAAACGTTGCAAGGAGATGAGTGGAAAACTTACCATTATGACTTTTGTGCATCAGAATAGGTTCATTTTTCATCCTACTTGTGTTTTTTCTATTAAGTAAATTAATAAATTCGTTTGCAAACTGTAAAGTGCACTTTATTATTATTTTCTTTTTTATATAAACCTACTTTTTTATGTATGGCCCAAGGTACATGAACATATTGTACCATGGTCCAAGGTGCAGTATATTTTCTTTTATCTGATAATTTTTTGTTGAATCAAGTTTGTGGATTAATTTTATGATAAATTTACAAAGGAGGTGTTGAGGTTACAATTGGATCCTGTTAAAACTCAAATAATGCTATTTTGAGTGAAGTTACAACGATATATAAAAAATATGGTCGAAGGTACAACACTCTCCCCTACTTATGCACGATTTAAAACACTTTCCCAAAAATAGTCAAAATCCGTATTGGTTGTCAAGAGAAACAGTTCATAATGCTTTCACTGTTAAAAAGTTATGAGATCTCCAGTAGAGCCAAGCCGCTATCTGAGCTCCGATTTGTACTCTAAGTACATCTTGATCAAAAAGTATGAAATACGCGGAGTTGAAAGCTAATGCTGCGCTGTAGCGAGTTGTTGAAAATTACGACGTCACCTGGTCATACAAAAGGAGGTTCAAAAGTCTACACAAGAGCTACCATTCTATAGATGCGGTCACAAAGTAGGAGGCTGTGCTCATAAACGCTAGTAAACTAATAAGTTTATGAAAAAATTTTTCGTAATTCTTGTTATAAAACATGAATTCTAAGTTTTCGAACTATTAGCCTTAATAAATACACTTTCCATTACGTTAAAACTCCTTGCAGTCTTTTTTTAAAGAAATTTTCGAATAAATTACACACTAAATATTAACCAAACAATGAAGTTTTTTGATAGCGGCTGACTCTATGACGTCATGCGCTCTGATTGGTGTCTGTTGTCACGTGACTTGAGAGTGATATTATTAGGTTTTATTTATTAAATATTAAATTCCTTAAAAATAAGAAAAAATATAGTGTTTTTTAGTATTTCTATCATAGAAACTACCACTTTTCGTTAAAATTATGTTTTTATTTGAACACAGTCAACATCTCTATTGTAATGCATCAAACTATCGTTTTATAATAAATTTTAAAAAAAACATGAAGAAAATATATATATATATTTTTTTTAAATTTCCTACAGTTTTTTTTTTTTTGATAACCCAATATAAATGTTAAGTATACTTACAAATTCCAATACACCAATACTTTTATTACATTTCGACTCCAAAATTACTCCTAATTTGTCATTTCTCTTGTTTAATATTTTTTCCAATATAAACTCATCTTTGTCAATATCTATACTAAGAAATTTGATATTTTCTGACCATCAATTTATTTAAAGAGAACAAATTTTCAGTACAATAAAAACATATCCCAGTCGTTATGGATTTCGTTTTGAAGTAATTTAACACAAACAAACTTTTTTCATATTTATCCCGATAGCAAAAGACTGTCGATATTTTTAATGCAAAAACCAAAATAATAGTGAACAATAAACTCGTCATTGTGAGCGTTAAACGAACAATGTAAACATTACTGCAAAACTTTTCTACTCAGAGCAATTTGCAATTACAGACAACTCTTTTTCAGGGTTGCAAAATAACAGCTTTTATTATCTATCTATATACATATTATAAATGCCAATGTAAGTCGGGATGTTTGTTACTTTATCACGCAAAACGGCTGAACGGATTTGGATAAAATTTGGCACATAGATAGTTACCTGGATTAAATAATAGGATACTTTTTATCCCGGAAAACGTTAGGCCATGGACGAGTTGTTGGTTGCCTTGGTTACCAACAACAAACTTTCTGATATCAAATGCTAAATTATTTGCAAATAATTATAAATTTTTGAATTATTAAACATTAATTCAAAAATTTATAATTATTAAATAATGATCAAAATTATTTTCTACTTTTTAATGCAAAAGGAAACAATTGTTTTTTAAATATTTTTTAAAATTTATTTTATTTTTAACTTAATTATTTTTTTAATCAAATAATTTACGTTTAGCTGTTGGTCCTGCTGAAGTTTCCACTATTGTTATTACTGCCGTGTTTCATTACAATCGCGGGCGGAGCGGCTATTAATTATAAATTCGAGCGAACGAACGGAGTGAGTGAGTAGTGAAACATTATTAATTATACATTGAAAATTGTTGCGTCCATATTTTTTTTCAAACAAACACAATTAAGTTAGCAGGAAAGTGGACACTTGATGTAAATTAATAAACCAATTATTAATTTAGCGACGTTTCGGTCATTTATTTGACCTTCATCAGGCATTAACATGTGCTGTACTTTATAAATGCTTGATGAAGATCAAATAAATGACCGAAACGTCGCTAAATTAATAATTGGTTTATTGATTTACATCAATTGTCCACTTTCCTGCTAACTTAATTGTGTAGATATTATTAATTATAAATTCGAGCGAACGGACGGAGTGAGTGAGTAATGAAACAATCCTAACTATAAAAATCGCGGGCGGAGCCGCGGTGAGCGGCTACTAATTCATAAGACAAACTGTTCAAATTGCTTTAAGCAAATTTGTATGTTACATTTTTTTTACAGTTTTCACAAATTGACTAAGACCACGTCAAGACTGATTAAGACGAAATTCGTACAAAAAATTTAATTAAAAATTTAAAAAAACCCCGACACAAAAAAACTTATAAAAAGTTAAAAAATAAAATTTCTGGACCTGGCCCTTTAATTTTAATATTTAATTAGTAATATTTTGTGATTCAAGCGTCTGTGCGAAGAAGCCACACACCACAGCGGCCCTCAAGGCCAACATAACCAATGCAATCTGTCAAATTCAACCTGATTTATGCGCTAGAGTCATGGAAAATTGGACATTTCAGATTCACGTCACCCGGAGACGCCGCGGCGGACATTTCAACGATGTTATATTTCACACATAATAGCATCGATAGGCCTTTCAAACGCATAAAAAATTTCGATATGATATCTCACACACTTTGTTTTATTTAAATTTAAAAAAATTTTAAAATAAAAATTAAATTAAAAATTTAAAAAACCCCCGGCACAAAAAAACCTATAAAAAGCTAAAAAAGAAAATTTCTAGACCTCGTCCTTTAACTTTAATACTTAAATATTTCATTAGTAATATTTTGTGATTCAAGCGTCGTCGCTATAGCTTCCTGGGACCTCAATTCGTCGAGATCTGACGAAAACTCTAATTTCGAAAAGAAACCAATAACCTCCCAATTTTTGAAAATTTTCAATTTTCTTAGCGAGAAGTTAAAAAAGACAATTTAATAATATATATAATAAATAAATGATACTAAAATAACAATTATTTTTTAGAACTCAAAAAAGATTCAGATTCGTTACCCCCCTATAGTATATTTAGTTTATACCACCTGTAAATTAGCAGGATATAAAAAATGACACGCTGAATTCACCGAGTCTATCAGTTGCGCTTACTTACCGTTTCAGAGATAGACCCGTTTTTTTCTCGAAAATCTGAAATATGTCACGGATAGTTTTCACATACGTTTCGAAAAATCGTAGACTAATATGGAAGCGACAAAGCAACTAATTTATAAAAGAGTTAATACATAAATATCTTATGGTATGTAAAAATTTGTTAAGATTTGTTGTTTTGTAAATGATATTTATACTTTATATGTATTGTTTCCACAGACGCCCCAGGAAGGAATAATAAATTCCGAAACGTTGCGCTAATAATAATTTAGTATTGACTTATTTTGGATCCTAAGTCCTTGGACAACTTTCCATCTATGTTAAACCATATTATGCAACCATAGAAACAAATAACAAATATCATATTAGTTACTAGCCGGTACCCGCGTCACTGCGCGCTTTAACAGAAATTTTATTTGTTATAATATGTCAAATGTGAATATTTTTAAAGTTGGAATGGTCGTGTCGCTCAATTGGCTGGAATTTTATAAAATAGTTATTTGATTAAAAATAATGAAAATAATCACGATTCACAAGTTTATTAATTATGTTTTCTCTTGTTTTGTGATGGCGTTATTTTTTTTTTTATCTGATTGATCTGCGGGTCATGGCGCCCGTTCTCCTTTGAAACCGAGTGAACAGTCTCTCTTCTTTTGAATGGTTTCATTACAAATTAGTTGTCCTTTATCATTCACAAACGTCGCTATATGATCCCAGCTCAGTAAAATGCAACGTTTTTTGGTAATCACTTCAGATTTAGGTTCTTTCCAGTTGGTGCAAAATTCTTTAGCGAAAATGTATCTTAAAAATAAAATAAATAAAACTGAGACTTTGAAACGATACTTTTTAGATAAGAAAAAAAATTGGAACCTGTCGCGGGACACGCGTTTGGAACGAAGTCGCTTTCGTAGGCAGGGTTAGCATAATTAATACACATACATAATATATATACACACATACACACACACGTATATAAAACGCGTTACGAAAAACGTCTTACGCTTTTTCGTGACGCTTTTCCGTGACGCTTTTTCGTGACGCGTTACATTTGTCCTCGGCTAGGTCCCCTCACCAACCCGCGATAAGGAACTTCGTTCCAAAACGCCCGGTATAATCTAACAACACCCGGTATAATCTAAAACCAACCATTATAATCTAAAAACACCCGGTATAATCTAAAAATATCCGGTATAATCTAAAACACCCGGTATAATCTAAAAACACCCGGTATAATCTAAAAACACTCGGTATAATCTAAAAACACCCGGTATAATCTAAAAACACCCGGTATAATCTAAAAACATCCGGTATCACCGTATACCAGTATACATTATACGTCTTATGGTTTTTCGTGACACGTTACATTTTTTGTCTTACGGTTTTTCGTGACACGTTACATTTTTTCTCGGCTAGGTCCCCTCGCCAACCCGCGATAAGGAACTTCGTTCCAACAGTTCATTTTTAATTCGACATTCGCAGTCGGTACGAGGACTCACAAAAATGTTAATATACGAGCCGCAAATACGCATCACTGATTCAAAATTTGGGAATTAAAAACACGCTATGTGTATGCCAACGAAGTATTGCGTATGGAGTGCTAGTTTTGGCTGTGCCAGCCAAATGGCAAAAAGAGATAGTGATAATGCGGTAGCCATTCCGTCTTTGTTCAACAACACGGCTAGTGGAGGAGAAGTTACATCGCTCCGTTGCATAGTAGTAGGTAAATGACGTTATCCGGTGGACCTGTTGCAAGGCAACGGCTGTTATTTATACACTTTTAACGCCAGTATTTAACAAATGTCAAAGAGATCAAAAGACAAAATATTGATACTGCCATTAAAGTGTGTGAGCAGGCGTTGCTTCGTACTCATTAGATAAGTCCACCAGATGACGTCTTTTCTTTTCTGTGCGCAGTGACACATTAGCATCCTATATCTGCACCTCGTTGGTATACACAGGATCGTTGGAAAAATTAAAAAAAAAAATTTTTTCGTACCTATTGTCTTGATCACCAATTGCAAGGGTATAATAATAATCTGAAGCATTGTTTTCATATGTCTGAACAACCATACAAAACAAATTCTTCTCGAAATTTCTCTCGTAATAACATAGGAACGTTTTTCCTTCAATACTAGCAAATTGAATGTAAGGTTCTAATTCCTTGTTGTTAAAATTTATGACAGTTTTGTGTTGGAGATCTCTAAACCGTAAATCATCTGGAAACCAACACTTATGATCAGCCTTGGCATGGACAAACATTAGGTCTTGTGTGCCTTCCCAAGCACAAGGCGAAACTGGACATTTATATTTTCCAAAGCTGCATAGCTCGAGATGTTCTTTCATTTTATCTGGCGTTATTAAATTAGTACAACCAGCTTTCTTAAATCTACACGGAAACTGCAACGTAGAAATAAACGATTCTAGCTTATAATTTCTAACCAGTCTCGTTCTACCACGACACGTTGGACAAACAGCCAGTTTTTCCTTACAATTTTCACATATACTGTGTCCTTTATCGCAGATATAAATTTTTGATAACATAAATTCCAAGCAGATTGGACATTCTGCTTCGCTCAATGTTGGATCGCAATTTTTCAATATCGGTTTTTGAGCTATTATTTTTAAAGAGCATTTTAAAACCGAGTCATCATTTATGAATGATGCTAAAACAGCATTAGGTATTTTCTTTGCACCGTTATTATCGTTGTTCAATACTGATTTACAGTCTAATTGATAAGTTAATGCAAAAGTATTTTTGCTATGTTTTATTTGTAACTCTGCTTCATAGTTGTCACCACTCTCAAAAATGCCGACATACTTTAGTTTTAATTCTAAATTTTCTATTTTAGGCGTCACATGTAATAGATAGAGTTTTTCTGTCACTATTATTGAGTAAATCCAGCAGCCTTTTTTCGATAAATCAATATCAAATATGACACAATCGTCAACGACATTTTTTATTAACGTTTGATGCGCGCCATCTATATGCTTTTTCATATTAAATACTGTGCCTGCCCATTGACAGTTGACGCTATTTTTAGAAGGACATGAAAAAGTACGGTAGACGCATTCATTGAGGTGATTCAATTTCTCATCCCATTTGTAAAATTGACTACATCCGTTTTTGGTATTTTTACAAGGAAATTTTAAATCCTTTGCAATGCAGTCGATGAATGAATTCAGTTTCATTGATAATTTTGTCCCACATTGTGGACACAAGTTTTTATTATTTGCACATATTTGACATAAAATATGACCTTCAAGACAATAAGCTGTCGGTGGTTCTAAATGATCTTGACATTTGGTGCATCTAAAATGTTCAGTCATACTATTTTGACTATTTTCCGGAGTTGAGGATGAACCGCCCATGATCTAAAATCAAAACGCAAATATATAAATTATTATTGAGTCTATTTCAGACGGAAACATTTATGTACACAAAAGAACTCGTAGGTAATTTTTAGCGCATAACTAACAACAGACAAATACTTACGAACACAAATTTGATAATAACTCTCTTTTGAAAGTAAACTTTTAAGTGGACACGATTTTTAAATTATAACACATCAAAAACTATTTAGGTACTAATTTCTTTTATTGAAAAATAACAATTATATGCACTTCCCACGCCCCGCTGATAAGACTATTTTAAACACGATAAGAAACTTCCATCTCACCAAGTTCCGACGTGGACAGTGCAGCCATCTGTTGAAATGTTCCCCAAAAATAGTACGCGAAACATAATGCGATTTTCAATTTTTTAAATTGAGATTTCTAGCAGCAAACTATTTATGAAAATACAATTATTTAGTGGGAGCCTTTGGTAAAATGCTCTTCGAGTAAAAAATCAACTTTATCCTTATTATATCCGACACAAAACCTATATTGACTGGGTTATATTTTTTGAGTCTTAGTACATATTATTGTATCTGCTGCTCGATAACTAAGGTCGTTAGTGCTCAACTAAAATCGAAAAAAAATCGCCCGGATGCGCCGTTTGTCGGAAACTCTAGACGTTTTTCAACTTTTTCGAAAGAGTGCAACTCCGAACGGTTTTTGATGAACATTCGAGCGCCGACGCGGAAATAAAAACGCCACATTTGTTTAACCCGTTGTCGAAAATTGCTCATATCTCGACGAATTTTTATTGCACGACGTCGGGACCAGTTTTAAACGAAGGGAGAGAAAAAAGTCTAACTGAAAAGTGCAAAAGTTGCGTTCAAAACGACTTTTTTAAAGCTTTTAAACCGTAAATAAAAGTCGGCGTTTCGCTTTTTTTAGCAAAAAAAAAACCTAAGTAGCAAATTAACACACAACAAATCGATCGATAGTTTTGAAAAACATACGTCGCTAAATTACATGAATATGACAAGGACAGAAGTTTATGGTGTGTTGCATTTTCATTCGCAAAATAAATTGACTATATTTTGACATTTAAAATAAAGAAAAGCGTACAATGAAAACATTTTGGCTGTCAGTTATTTCATTGCATAATTTAGCAGAATTGTTGAAATTTGAAGAGAGTACATGGAAGTAATGTATAATATTATGTTACAAGATACAATGACGTATATGTTGATAAACAAAGATCCAACGGTCAAATTTCAACGAATTGCTAATGACTTTGTAACGTTGTTAAATTCCAATGATTGATGACAATTTGTTAAAGAAATATAAGATTCGAAATGCAGTTCCACCAAGATTGTACGGTTTGAGGAAAACTCACAAAGTTGGTTGTAATCTTAGACCTGTCGTCAGTTGCATTGGTTCCCCATGTTATAATCTTGCCAAGTTACTCTACAATATTCTGTCACCGATTACTAAGAGTTTTAAATTTAGTGTCAAAAATTCTTTTGAAATTGTTGAATGTAGTCTTACCACCTGACCATGTTTTAGTGTCTTTAGATGTAGTATCTCTTTTCACTAATATCCCCAAAATACTGTTACTGCAAGTTGTAGACGAAGAATGGGAAAGTTGGTCACAACTGATCAGTTTGAAGGACAAAGAATTAGTATTAAAATTAATTGAGTTCTGTTTTGATTCAAGCTATTTTCAGTTTGATGGCAAAATGTATCAAGTGTGATGGAACAAGCATGGGTAACCCTGCAAGCCCTGTGTTAGCTGATATTATTATGGACTATGTGTTTAAGAATGTTTTAAAATTACTTAACTATCCAATACCTTTGGTAAAATTATATGTAGAATTTTGTGTGTCAGAATAAGTCAGTAAACTTGCGTTCTGATACACAAAATTTAAATTTAGTTTATAATGACATTTTAAAAAATTGTTAACTATAACGTTCATAATATTTCTTTATTTTACACATATTTATGTCTACCTTTTATTATTAATTTTTAATAAAAAAAAATTAGTCAATTGCTTTTCTAAATTAATTAGTTACCACAGTTGCTTTTTATTATATTATAAAAAATAAAATTCTCTAGCAAAAATAAAACATATTTAGTATTTGTTTGAAATTTGTTTTAGAAAAAAATAAAAATTACATAATTTCAGTTTGTCTAAATATTTACTATTTAATATTTATTAAAGTAAATATATGTATTATTAAATATCTAAATTTTATTAATGTTATGGTTAACTAGTTAAAGATATTATTTCAATTCTATTAAAAAAAAAATTGTAATTATTTCATTAACTAATTTGTATTTGTAATCATTTCAGCTCTGCCCGAAGAAGTTGAAATCATTTAACAAAACGTCGCAATTTTTTAATTTAGTTTAACTATAATAAATTTGAATAGTCCAATTTCCCGTTAAAAAATAAAAAAAAAACTTATTAATTATAATGGACGTGAACAATATTGAGCATTTAAAAATACCGTTTTTCAAAAAGTAACCGTAACCATGGAAACGGTAACCATGGCAACGGTAACCATGGCAACTGTACCCATGGCAACGGTAACCATGCAACATAATATACAAATTTTGTATTATGTTGACATATACAATATTTAAAATTTCAATATAAAACTTAGTTAAACTGCATTAAAATCAAATATCTTCATTGCAGATTATTACTTAATTTTCAATAACTATTATTTGACTAATTTCAGTTGCGACCTTGCCAAGGTCATCATAAATTCTAAATTCTTTGTTATACTAAAATACTTTGGTAGTTCCTTCTCAGATTTTAGCTTAAAAACATCTTGTGCCATCGTTGGAATATCAGAAATTCAACTGTAAACGAATAATTAATTTATTCTGATACTTTTCCAAATATAAATGGTTAGACAAGATTCATTAAAATAATATAATTCTGGCAGCAAGAAAATTAAAAAAAACACCTTATTTAACATCGTATTTAAATAAACATTTTAAAATAAAAGAAAAATTAACTAATTTCTTCTAAAGCAACGTTAAATTCGGCAATTACTTCACAACCATGGAAACGGTAACCATGGTAACGGTAACCCTTTTTTTTCATTTTTTGGAGCTCCTGAAAGAGCTCTTTGCAAGGAGCAAATTGGAAGAAAATATTTTTCCTCCGATTGGGGAAGATAAAATTGTATTGTGTTACATCTTGCATACATTGATAAATAAATGAGCTCGCTTCTAAGATTGCTACATTCAACTCTGACATCTGTTTCTGACATCTCTAAACGTTCACTGAATAATTGAGACAGGCACTTGTTATCATTATACTATTTTTGTTGTTACTAACAGACTACGAGACAATGAAAAATCAATGTTTTAAATCAAATGGGGCCGTTCTAATTTCTATATAACATAATTCAGAGGGCCACACCCAACCCTATATTATATTGCAAAAATTACATTCTTATTAACATCTTCACCGAACTTTTATTTTACGAGGAAATGTAATTTTAAAGTCGCCAATAATAATAGCTCACCTAAAACTGTTTAAATTAAAAAATCATCAGTACCTATAACTAAATAATACTTATGATTCTCTAATTTCTCTCATTTACCGGCAAGTTGTAAAAAATTCTACCCAATTTAAGAATAAATATCTCCAAAATTAATGGAGATTAAGACCTGCCGAGTCAGGTCTGAATAACCCTGAGAAGCCGTATCAGTGTAATATTTGTAATAAGAGTTTCTCTTATTTAAGTGTTTTGAAAAGACATCAGTGCGCACATACTGGTTAGAAGTCGTATCAGTGTGACATTTATAATAAAAAACCCGGGTCGCAGTGCCAAAACCCTGCCGACAATATAGTGTATTATTGCTTATACAGGCAGTGTGGTTTTATTACGCGAACTTAATTTGGTTTTTGGGCAAAATTAAAAATTTGACTCCTTAATACACCCCTTAAAATAACATTTTTTTTCTTAACTGCAATATTATTATCAATCTAACGTCTACACCGAATTAAATACACCCTTCAATAAATATGTCACTATCTACAAATTATTGTTTTCAAAAAATTTGTAAGTCCGATCCTGTTGGGCCGATTTTATTAAAATTTTAGGGACACTTTTTAATTGCTACTAACGGGTTAAATGTCAATTTTGAAACGATTCTGAGAATTTTTTCGGTATTTTGGGGCCCAAAAACATTTTTCAACCCCTAAAAACTACCCTTAAAATGCCCCGATTACGCCCATTTTAAATGGATTTCAATACGTGACCCAAATTTCGTTAAAATCAATTAACTCTTTCGAAAGTTATTGCCCGTACACACACACACACACACACACATATATATATATATATATATATATATATATATATATATATATATATAGATATATATATATATATATATAGTGGAGTGCCGTTAGACGTAAAATTGTAAAACCTCGGAATCCAGGGCCAGTCAATGAATCTTCATAAAAACTTTTGGACTGCATTGTTAAAAGCTCAAATAAAAAAGTTAAAAAAAAAATTTTTTGCGATCTCGATTGCGGGGTGGATGCCACCCCTTCTAAGGGGTGAAAAATGTTTCGTTGAAAATAAGCACGGAAATGGATAGGTTGACTAATTCTAAGCAATTTTTGTTCTATAAAGCTTTTTCTGAAAGTCCATACTTTTCGACTTATTCGCGAGTGTAAGTGTCAATTTTTCAACCAATAAACCTACTTTTTCAGATGGTTTTTCCCGAATAACTGAAAAAGTAAGTATTTTATCGAAAAAATCATTCTTAGTAAAAATGTAACTTATAAAAAAACAAAAATAATGGTGAGCTTACAGTGTCTGTAGACCCAATACAAACAGAGAACTACCTTGTTGAAGGTTGGTTCTTATTCGTGAAAAGCCAAAATTGAAAGTTTCAACGTGAAGTTACCAAAATACAATGCATTTTTCGGGGGAAACTCATGGAACATTTTTTGAAGTGCTTGAAAGAACCTTTATTTTTATTTTTTATAGAAGTCCCTAGCATCAAAACTAACTGAGCTCTGACGAAAATAATGTTGGTCCCTATTTGTTTCGGCGTCAAAAAATGTGAAAGTCACCCCCTTATTACCACACAAATTAAAAATAATCATTACCAATTCACAATTCACTTTATTTATGTACTTGTAACATGCTCTAGAAGTTTAACCGGTTTAAAGTGCTTAGTTTTGAAAAAAAAAATTAAGTTTGAAGTGAAAAGAGCATTTTTGTATTTTTTAAAAAAATTGCCTTTTCTTCAAAACAACTCAAAAACCATTAATGATACGCAAAATTTTGTAGTGTGCCAAATTGTGGGTTTTGCTTTTCTGAAAAATTTCGTTTTTTTCTGTAGGATTAAACTTGAATAGGATATGGCCGTTTAAAGTTTGCATATATTCGTAAATAGTAACTTTTCGAGTTCTTTCAGCTCTAGCCCTTTCAAAACTAAGCACTTTAAACCGGTCAAACTTCTAGAGCATGTTACAAGTACATAAATAAAGTGAATTGTGAATTGGTAATGATTATTTTTAATTTGTGTGGTAATAAGGGGGTGACTTTCACATTTTTTGACGCCGAAAAAAATAGGGACCAACATTATTTTCATCAGAGCTCAGTTAGTTTTAATGCTAGGGAGTTTTATAAAAAATAAAAATAAAGGTTCTTTCAAGCACTTCAAAAAATGTTCCATGAGTTTCCCCCGAAAAATGCATTGTATTTTGGTAACTTCACGCTGAAACTTTCAATTTTGGCTTTTGACGAATAAGAACCAACCTTCAACAAGGTAGTTCTCCATTTGTATTGGGTCTACAGACACTGTAAACTCACCATTATTTTTGTTTTTTTTATAAGCTACATTTTTACTAAGAATGATTTTTTCGATAAAATTCTTACTTTTTCAGTTATTCGGGAAAAACCATCTGAAAACGTAGGTTTATTGGTTGAAAAATTGACACTTACACTCGCGAATAAGTCGAAAAGTATGGACTTTCAGAAAAAGCTTTATAGAACAAAAATTGCTTAGAATTAGTCAACCTATCCATTTCCGTGCTTATTTTCAACGAAACATTTTTCACCCCCTAGAAGGGGTGGCATCCACCCCGCAATCGAGATCGCAAAAAAAATTTCTTTTAACTTTTTTATTTGAGCTTTTAACAATGCAGTCCAAAAGTTTTTATGAAGATACATTGACTGGCCCTGGATTCCGAAGTATAAACCTAACGGCACTCCACTAATAAACATTTTTAAAAATGGTGCCAAAGTGTTTAGGAGGTTATGAAACGTCGAGAAATTTTGGTCCGACCCCTAGGTCCCGCCATCCGACCGATGCCAATAGTGTATGTTGCTATATGGCAAATACACTAATAAGAGTTTCAGCATATCAGGTCATTTGAAAATACACCAGCGGATTCATACTGGTGAGAAGCCGTATCAGTGTGCCGTTTGTAATAAACAATTTACTCAGTCAGGCGATTTAAATACCCACAAGCTTAAGAACTCGTCAGTTGTTTAATTTTATATCTTTGATCATAAAATTATTACCTGTAAGCTAGAGAGATCTTCCAATAAAGAATCTGTTACGTGAAATATTTCATAAAAAATATGAAACACCCATTGTTGCAATTACAATTCGATATTAGAAAAAAAGACTATTCAAACAGAGGGACACGCGATTTGAATCAAATGATCATGATGAGTTCACCAGGTGTAATAAAATAAATGATATTACGTCTCTGATTGATTTAACCTTTTCTGACCAAATCTTACATATTTTGATATTATGTCTGAGGATGTTACGGACCACAGACTTGTTTTGTGTCTATTAATTGCATTAATGTATATGACTTTTAAAATGATGTTACGCGAATAAAATGGCATGGCGCTGCTATCAGTCTGGCCACCATAACTACACATTGGCGACATCTGGCGTAGGCGTTAATAACTACACACAAGGCGGAAGTGTCACTCTCGTGGCGATAACGAGAAGTATACGCTCGGTGCATGGTTCCGCTCATTAGCGGGGTTGGTAGTGGGGTATTCTCAAGGCGACCATTTTAGGCGTTGGACATGTTCCATTGTGCGTGGCGATATATGTCTGTATTATAAGCAATTAACACTCTGTAGTTAAAGAAAAGTAAAAACATTTGGCGTAACAGTTCAGAAGTCGGATAGACCTACGTGCGTGGTAGAGTTTGAAACTGTGAGTGAATATTGTGTTCTTTGTTCCCAAAGTGTAATGGCGTCACAAGGGGATGAAATTATAATGGAGGGCGAGATGGATTTTGAGGAGACGGCGGATTGGGCGGAAGCAGAGGAGGAGACGGCGGATGTGGCGGAAGCAGAGCAGGCGGCACAGGCGGATCAGGTAAGTCAGGATGACCGAACAAAGGCGGCGGTCATCCAAGTGCTTGAGACGCATTTGGCGACGCGTCTGGACGAGTTACTTGAGCGACAGGCGGCTCTTGCGATAGAGCGGTATGTGGCGTCAACAAGTAGTACCAGCGGCGTGACGTCTGGCAGTGGCGTATTGTCAGGCGAAGGTACTATAGGTGCGACGGGCGCTGTGGGAGTTGGTCGACCCACAACAGGCGACTTGCAGGCGGCAAGTGAAATGATTGAGGTGTTTGATCCAGAAGACCCTCACTCAAATGGCGAAAGATGGCTATCCATGATAGACCAGTTAGGCGATGTTTATGGATGGTCAACTTGCGAGCGCAGCTACTTTATGCAGTTGAAGTTACGGGGCGCGGCACGAGCCTGGTTTAACAGGCTCGACAATTATCAACTAACCTGGGCGGAGTGGAAGGTCACTTTGATGAGGGCCTTCCCCAGACAGTGCGACTTCGCAATATGTCTGGAAGAGCTAGTCGAGCGGCGAAAGCGGTCAGGCGAGACCATGACTAGCTACTTCCACGCAAAGTTGGCGCTGTGTGGCCGGGCAGACGTCAGGGGCAAGAAGGCGGTGTCCTGTATTATAAGGGGTCTGCCTGAGGAGCTACGGGCGAATGCTCTGGCGTGCGGCGCTACCACACCCGAGGCGTTATACTCCAAATTTTTGGCGGGTTTGGATAGCTACAAGACACCCACAGCGGCAATTGTGGCTAGGAGGAATGAGGCGGCTTCCTCCGAAGCGAAGGTGCGGCGATTGCACTCGGTAACATCGGCACCAAAACGACAGGCAACAGGCGCTTCAGGGCGAATTCGGTGCTATAACTGCCAGGAGATGGGGTCCCATGTAAGTAGGAACTGTCCGAAGCCACGTAAGGAAAGGTGTAGTGGGTGCGGCGGTGACGGACACTACTTCGACAAGTGCCCCGATAGGCGACAACAACGTGGCGACAAAGAGAGCAGTGTCAAGGTTCGATTGGTAAGTAACTTACTTGATTCTGTTTATAGAAAGGACGTGGTAATCAATGACGTGCTAGTCAGGGCGTACATAGACACTGGCTGTCAGCACAACTTAATGGCGACTGATTGTACAAAACAGCTTGGCCTGAAGGTGACTTCAGGTCGGGTGCTATTACAAGACTTCGGCGGAGGTCACGGTGAAGCACATGGGCGCATCGAGTGTCAGATGACTATTGACGGCCTTACATTGGTAATCACGGCACTTGTAACTGATTGCGATATATCGAATGTTGACTTAATTTTAGGGCAACCGGCGTTAGCGAGTGATGGCGTCTCGTTAGTGGTGAGGGGCGACAAGGCGGTCTTCGTTAAGGGCGACGACGTAGACGATCTGCTCAAGAATATCACCATTGAGGACGATGATGTGAGGCGTCGCATTGTTTTGAATCAGGATGTTGTTCTTGAGCAGAATTCGGAACATCGGGTAGGTGTTGTTATTGAGGACGCTTCACCAGGCGACGAAGTGTACGTAGATGGCAAGCGATATGACAACGGGCGATGCACTGTGGCAATACCCAGCGGCGTTTTGCGTCAATGCAATGACAACTGGATGTGGCTGTCGAATATGGGACCGGGACACCTTGACTTGAAAAATGGCCAAGTGTTGGCTAGGGCGGTCAGGTGTACAGCGTCGTCCAGAAAGGCGTCGACAACATCCACGTCAACAATTATGGTGAGTACTATCAATTCTTTTCAATTATCTAACGTTGAGATTGGCGATATTGAGTCTGAACAAAAGGCGAAACTGATGGAATTGTTAGGACGGTACACACATTGTTTCTCGTCAGGCGATAGCGACTTGGGTTTGACAAACTTGGGTGAGATGGAAATCAAACTTACCAAGGACGCTTCAGTGTATTATAGACCGTATAGACTTTCTATACCAGAAAGGCAAAAGGTACGATCTAAGGTGAATACACTGTTAGAAAGTGGCGTAATCAGGGAGTCAAACTCAGATTTTGCGAGCCCCATTGTTCTGATTAAGAAAAAGAATGGCGACGTCAGATTATGCGTAGACTACAGGGCACTAAACGCGATTACTGTAAAGGATAGGTATCCGTTACCTCTGATTAGTGATCAGCTGGACCGTCTGGCGGGTAAGTGGTATTTCACTACATTAGATATGGCGCAGGGGTACCACCAGGTACCCATGCACTCTGATTCGATCAACAAAACGGCGTTCGTAACACCAGATGGTCAATACGAGTACACTCGTGTCCCGTTTGGTTTGGCAAATTCGCCGGCCGTATTTCAAAGAATAATTAATAAAATGCTTGGCGGTATGCAACATAATCAGATTCTGGCGTACATGGACGACCTGCTGATTCCATCAGCGACGGTTTCGGAAGGTTTGTCTCTGTTAGAACAGGTGTTATCGTTGATCGGTCAGGCGGGGTTCAAACTGAATATGGCGAAATGTTCATTTTTGAAAACTTCTATAGATTACTTAGGGCATGAGGTAAGCGGCGATGGTATCAGACCGGGTGAGCGAAAAGTGAAAGCGGTAGCTGATTTTCCAGTCCCAACTGATGTACACACAGTGAGGCAATTTATCGGTTTGGCGAGTTATTTTCGAAAATTCATTAGAAATTTCGCGACAGTGGCGAGACCATTGACACAGCTTACGATGAAGTGTGCCGAGTGGCAGTGGGGCGACGAACAGCAGCAGGCGTTCGAGCAGCTGAAAGCGTGTCTGGCAGCGCGGCCAATTTTAGGTTTATATTGCAGCGAGTTACCCACTGAGTTGCATACTGATGCAAGTAAACTAGGTCTAGGTGGTATCTTGCTTCAAAAGCAACCCAGCGGCGAACTAATTGTAATTTCTTATTTTAGTAGAGCAACAACTCAGGCGGAGTCAATGTACCACAGCTATGAACTGGAGGCGTTGGCGGTAGTTGAATCCATAAAACGATTCAGAGTGTACTTGTTAGGCATACACTTTAAGGTGGTTACCGACTGTACGGCAGTGAGGGCGACACTGCTTAAGAAGGACCTAGTGCCACGAATAGCGAGGTGGTGGTTGACAATTCAGGAGTATGACATGGAGATCGAATATCGACCTGGCAGTAAGATGCAACACGTAGACGCTCTAAGTCGTAATCCTGTGGCAGTAAATCTTATAGGCGGCTCTGAAACTGATTGGTTTCTGACAGTACAATTACAGGACGACAAAATACAGGCGATAGTTACGGCGCTGGAGCAGGGCGGTGCTACGAAGGATATAAAGGCGACCTTCAAGGTGAAAGACAGGCGGTTATGGCGTATAACAACCGCTGGCGATCGACTGTACGTTCCGGCAATGGCGAAGTTCAGTTTATTGCGCAAACATCATGATGACATTGGTCATCCCGGTTATGAACGGTGCTTAGACATATTGCGGAAGACCTACTGGTTTCCAAAGATGGCACGGTTTGTGCGAAAATACACGGCGGCATGCTTGAATTGTGCGTACGCTAAAGGCAACTATGGGCGTGGTGAAGGGTTTCTACATCCATACGAAAAACGGGCGGTACCTTTTGATACGATTCACATTGATCACGTAGGGCCGTTTGTAAAAAGTGTGAAAAGAAATAGCTATTTATTAGTAGTGATAGACGCGTTCACAAAGTACACTCTTGCAAAACCGACTCGAACGCTAAGTTCAGCCGAAGCGATTGAGAACCTACGATGGGTGTTTGGCGAGTTTGGGTACCCACGGCGAATAGTCTCTGATCAAGGCTTGGCGTTTACTAGTAAGGCGTTCACTAGTTTTCTGGCGGACAAGGGGATTAAGCATGTGGTGAATGCTGTGGCGACCCCTAGGGCGAACGGTCAGGTGGAGCGACCGAACCGCACAATAGTTGAGGCGATTACGGCGAGTGCGAGTGGCGAGGCACGATGGGACGAACAGCTTCCGGAAATTCTGTGGGGTATTAATCACACAATCAACGCAAGCACCAGGTTCTCCCCTGCAGAATTGTTGTTCTCTTATCGTGACGGGCGAGTGGCAGATTTGTCAACAGGTGACGACACTGCTAAAGACGGGCGAGAATGCTTGCAAGCAAATCGGCGTCAGGCGGGCGAACGACTGCAGAAAACTGCAGCACAAATGAAGGCGAGATACGATAAACGACGAAAGGTTGCAACCGAATACACCATAGGCGATTTGGTATTGTGGCGCAAAGCGGCTACAGCCCTGGGCGAAAAGGGTATAAATACCAAGGTGGCGAACAAGTACGATGGACCGTACAAAATCACAAAGGTGTTAGGTAATGATCGTTATGAAATTTCTTCATTACAGGGCGTTCGCGGTTACAAACGGTTCAAAGCCGTAGCAGCAGCTGATGCTTTGAGGCGATATCAAAGTGGTGCTGTGAACGCAGGCGATGAGTCCGGTGGAAGTTCTGATGATAGCGAAAGAGATCGATCGGGTCACCAGGACTTAATTGATCTGCTCGAAGGTTAGTGATCTACTGATGTGAGATTAATGTGGGCATTAATTGTTGCAGGATGGCCGATTGTTACGCGAGTAAAATGGCATGGCGCTGCTATCAGTCTGGCCACCATAACTACACATTGGCGACATCTGGCGTAGGCGTTAATAACTACACACAAGGCGGAAGTGTCACTCTCGTGGCGATAACGAGAAGTATACGCTCGGTGCATGGTTCCGCTCATTAGCGGGGTTGGTAGTGGGGTATTCTCAAGGCGACCATTTTAGGCGTTGGACATGTTCCATTGTGCGTGGCGATATATGTCTGTATTATAAGCAATTAACACTCTGTAGTTAAAGAAAAGTAAAAACATTTGGCGTAACAATGATATCAAATCGGCAGATTGGGTGTCAATAAGTACGTTAGATTCTTTGGAAGACAAGGTGCCCCATTTAATATGTTTTATATATGTTAATATGTCGCAGATAATATTTATAAAAATGTTTGTAATAAGCCATTTATGACATGGGTAACGGATGTTATAAAAGTGATAGAAAAATATACAAAGGCTGCAATAAAACGAGATAAATAATAATATTTTTTACATTTTACCAAAAATATAAAAAAATTAAGCTGTATTGACAAAATATTAAAAACTTAAAATTAGATAAGCTTTCATCCGAAATTTTTGAGCATTTATTAAGTTTATATAATGATATTAATAATTTATTTTTAACCCTCAAATGCAACTATTGATTTTGATCTGTTAAATAATTATTGAGAAAATAAAATATTGAGTGCACATTTTTTTCAAAACTGTAGGTAACACCAGAACAGATGAAACCAAATAAAAACTTGTAAAACGGTTATAATTATCGTAATTTGTTTTGTGTATTAAGTAATACTCTTTTTTTTTTTTGTTGTGTATCAAAATTATGTAACTTATTGTAAAACTATGAACGATGAAATAAATTTAATTTAGTCTGTACAATAAAGTCAACTTGTTTTAATAATAATGATCAGGGTCCGGAATTTCCTACGCGAAGGAAATAGGGTAGAGAAAGATAGTATCTAAGTAAATAATACAATGTATATCAGGCTATCAGCAATTGTGCATGTCGAATTTTTAATTGAAGAAACGAAATGACAATAAAATGCACTTTTTTTAAAATTATTTTTTATTTATTTTAAAAGTAACAGCTTTTTAGTGTATTTGCCATATGGCAACATACACTATTGGCGTCGGTCGGATGGCGGGACCTAGGGGTCGGACCAAAATTTCTCGACGTTTCATAACCTCCTAAACACTTTGGCACCATTTTTGAAAATGTTTATATATATATATATGTATATATATATATATATATATATATATATATATATATATATATATATATTATATACGTATCTACATATATAATTTCCAATTGTGTGTCCGGATGTCCGGATGTCCGGATGTCCGGATGTCCAGATGTCCAGATGTCCGTCTGTCTTTCCAGACCCTCCAGAAGGCCCCAGCAGACTTAGAAAGTTGAAATTTGGCACACTTATAGTACGAAACACGGGACAGATCCTTACGTAGCCGGATTTTCGATTTTTTCTCCAGGGGTCAAAATAGGGGGGTTTTAGAAAAAAACTTCATAGAACATAATAGGCCATGAATGGGTGTCTGGTTGCCTTGGTTACCAATAACAAACTCAGAAACTTTCTGATATCAAATGTCAAATAAGTTTGCAAATAATTACAAATTTTTTAATTAAGCTAATAATCAGTTGAAAAAAGTGTAGAATAATTGTGTGCGCAGTGAGTTATTAGTTTACAGATCATTTTTCCTCTTATAGCAATAAAAAATGTGAATTAAAGGAAACATTGAAAATGTGAATATTTACAATTTAGTGCAAGCGTCATACTTCTGCATGCAAAATATGAAAACCGCATTTTGCCGTCTAAAATATGTTCAGGAGTCACAGTGTTGTCAGATATAATTATGGCCCAATATGTTTTTAACATATTCACAGTTCACAGCTCAGGTTTGAGAAAGTTGCTGTTGCTGAAACTATGAAACATGAAATTTGGAATCTACATATATTTCTTCTATAACCTAACAAAGGGATATTCAAAATTTGGTTTTACAGATTGGGCAGTCATAAAAACAGCAACAGTAATATTTTACTTTACAATTAATATTTAGAATTATTCTGATCAAAATTATGTTCTACTTTTTAGTGCAAAAGAAAACCATTGTTTTTAAAATTATTTTTTGAAATTTATTTTATTTTTAACTTTTTAGTCTTAATTATTTTTTTAGTCAAATAATTTAAGTTTTTTTTTAATTTTTATAACTAATAAGTAACATATTTAGTTTCACTGAATAAATACATGCGATTTTTGTTGAACTTTTAAACGCACTGACTGCCTAAACCTATTGCTATATAAGTAATATAAGAATTTTAAGCCGCGATATTTTTATAATAAATTTACCGCGGTTTCTAAGTATGAAAATCGGGTTTATATTTTTATTGACGATTTAAACTTAAACTTGACTCTTTATTACTGTCAAATCTTCGTAAATAATCACGCACAGTTAAATCACAGCCTTCACATGCCACAATTTTGCGACCTGTAAGCGAGTTATTGTTATCGATCCAGAAACTATAATATCATTAAAATGTAACTGAAATATTTTAACGGTATTTTTTCATTGTTTAAAAATTTTTATTTGTTGGTTCTTTGTTACCAATTTTTTCAGTTGTTATTTTAATGAGAAAAAAATTAATTAAAAAATAGATTTTTGTATACTGTTTTAAAAATCACAGCAAATTAATACCATGTTTATTGAACTCTCCGAGCAAAGCTCGGTCTCCCAGGTACTAATTAATTAATTCATGTAAGTTTTTTGACATGTATAGGTAATTATAAAACCATTAAATAATAATTTTTCGCCCAGCGTGGGACTTCAACTCAGGGCGCTGCAGATTTGAATTTGACCCATACATTTAGATTTCCTAAGTCAACGGGACATAACTTAAGGGGATCTTCTAAAATATATGTAAAAGAAAAATATCATTTTGAATATTTGAACTTCAATTGCGCCTGGCGGAGACAGGCTTAACCCACTAGTATATATATAATAATGAAATTAAATTGATATTTGAAAATATAAAGTTTAATATAATGACTGAGATTGACGCATATATAAAATTATAGTAATGAAATTTTGTATTAGTTACTACGTAACTATTGTGATTAATATAAACTGTTTATTTGTTTATTTATTATAAAACAAATGGTCACTCTGTATGAATTGTAATATCTTAATTAAATTTTGATTTCTTATGATAATTTAAAATAATATAACAAGATAATTGAATTAAATTTAGTTATTGCGACAATTAATTAAGGTATGTTTAATATTTATTTATTTGTTTTATTATTGATTGTTAAATTGTCTTGTTATTAGTGTATTTGCCATAAGGCAACATACACTATTGGCGTCGGTCGGATGGCGGGACCTAGGGGTCGGACCAAAATTTCTCGACGTTTCATAACCTCCTAAACACTTTGGCACCATTTTTAAAAATGTTTATATATATATGTATATATATATATATAAGACAATATCTTCAATTTTATGCAGGAATTGTGGATTTTAAATAAACAATTGCGTTGCTCTGAAAACAAAGATTTTTTATTTTACACAAACAATTTGTACACAAACAATGCTACACTTTTTAGCTTTTAATTACACTTATTAATTACTCTTACCTGAAAACAAAGAAACGACATTTAAAGTCTATTTCTTATATTCTCAATTCCTTTTGTACAATCTTTTATAATTTTACAATAAAACAGAATGTGCAAGTTCACGGTGAGTTGACAGATGACATCGATCTCTCAACTTCAAACCGCCGACCCCACCATCACTTGTAGCGTAGTAATAAGGAACTAAAATCTATAAAGTCAAGCGCGGTATATTTAAAATTGAAGAAACGTAATTATGTTTCTTTACATCTCCCCTCCCGAGGAAGAAAAATGTTCACAATATTTGCACTTATACAAATCTTAATCTAAAACTTAATACATAATATTATATCTTAATTATATATTAACTAAAATTTATAACATGGTTTCAAACATAACAACTAGTTACATACTGTAGGTAGTGGTATAAGCTTTGTTATATGAAAAAGATTCGATTCTGACTTTTTATGACCCGTATCAATTCTATATATTGAATTTGATATCTTTTCGATAATTGTAAATGGTCCAATCCTCAGCTCATCTAATTTATTTCTATTTAGTTTGTTCCCATTCTCTATATATACCCTATCCCCTGTATTAAAATTAATTTGTGTTCGTTTTTTATCAAATATTTGTTTATTATAATTATGTGATTTTAATGAATTTTCGAATGCTGTTTTCCTATCTCTTAGCCATTCAATTTTTGTTTTATCTTTTTTTAATTCATTTGGCAATAAGGAAACATCTGTTCCATATAACAGGTATTTTGGCGCGAAGCCTGTTACTGTATGTTCTGTATTATTATATTTATCAACACAATCATGGGCAATGGTTGTCCATGCTTTTTTATTATTCTTTTCATTTATTTTACACCTTATTTTATTTACAAGTGTTTGATTAAGTCTTTCATTTAAGCCATTAGAAAATGGGGCATTTACTGCAGTAAAAATCATTGATATAGATTTTCCATTTAAATATGATTTGAATTCCTTTGAATTGATACCGGGATATTGATCAGTTAGAAGCATTCCAATTGTATCAGAGTTAGAATCTGCTACTTTATTGATCAACTTAACAAAATCATTAGCACTTTGTGTTTTTGAGGTAACAATATAAGCATATCGTGTAAAGTGGTCCACCAGTAGGTGTAAATATCTTTTTGTAGATCGTGAGCCCCCGAAACCTCCTATCGTGTCTATTGAAACTATCTCGAACGGTTTTGTGGCTGGTCCCAAATGTGACATAAGACCGTACTTATCCTGTCCTCTCATTTTATTTTTTATACATATCTCACAACTTTTACAATGACTTTTTATGTTTGCGATTAAATTTTTAGCTGTATATAATTTACTAATTTTAATTTGCATTTGTTTTTCTCCTAAATGACATAAGTTGTTATGTACTTCTTTAATAAAAAGTTTACTAAAATATTCTGATAAAATAATTTTTTCGCGTTTCCTATCTTTCTTATAATAAACGTTTTGTCTTAATATTAAGTTTGGTTTATTACTTTGTATATCTTTATTGTTTTCCTGATCTGCAACAATATCATTTAATCTTATAATGTTTACTAATTTTAACTGTTCATCTGTATCCTCACTTGCCTCCAATACCGGGTTCCTACTTAAACAATCTGCTTCTAAATTTTCTTTGCCTGGTGCGTATTTAATTTTGAAGTCATACTGTGACAAGTAATATGTTAATTCTCCTAGTTCATCATCTGTCCTTGATTTAATATTTAGATTTTCTAAAGGTTTATGGTCCGAATACACTATAAAGGATCTACCTATTAGCCAGTATTGCCAATATCTTATTGATTCTTTGATTGCTAAGCATTCCAAATATATAGCCTTTTTCCTCTTTTGTACCTGATTTAATTTTTTTGAAAAGTAAGCTACGGGTTTATCTTTTCCATTTGGTTGAGTTTGTTTTAATACCGCCCCAATACCTTCCAAAGATGCATCTGTGTGAATTTTTATTGGTAAATTCTGATCAAAGATTTCTAGGATTGGTTGTGAACACAATAATTTTTTTATATGTTCAAAGGATTTTTGACAGTCTGGAGACCAAATGAATTTCTGATTTTTTCTTAGTAAGTTATGAAGAGGTTCTAAAATTATTGCACTTTTTGGTATGTACTCATGATAAAAGTTTATTTTTCCAAGGAATTGTCTGATGTTTTTCTGGGTTTTCGGTATTGGGAAATTTGTTATTGAAATTAAATTATCTCGTATGGGTTGTACTGTGTTATTATGTATTATATGACCGAGATATTTCACTGAATTCGATGCAAAAGTACATTTTGTAAACTTTAATCTGAAACCCTCCTTTTTTATAGCTTCTAGCAGTTGTGTTAAATGAGTAATGTGCTCAGAGAAGGACTTAGAAAATACTAAAATATCATCTATAAAGTTTACCGAAAAGTTAGTAAGTTTATATTTTCTTAAAATGTTACCTAGTATCCTTTGGAAAATAGCTGGGGATGTTTTCAAACCAAATGGTAAGCACGTCCACTGATAGTGGCCCTCTTGCGTTACAAAAGCGGTTTTCTTCCTATCTTCAATTCTTAGCGGGATAGACCAAAAAGCTGAATTGATATCAAGTGTAGTGAAATACGTTGAATCTCTTGTTTTAATCACTAGGTCGTCAATCCGTGGGAATGGTTGAGCCTGAGGAACCACAATTTTGTTTAGATCTCTGAAGTCTATACATAATCTTGTCTTTTTGTTGTCTTCTTTTTTAAAAGCCAATGTCACCGGTGCCGCAAAAGGACTATAAGATTCCTCTATAAGATTTCTGTTAAGTAACTTTGCTATTTGCTCCTCTATTTCCTTTTTGTCTTCAACTGTGCACCTGTATGGTCTTTTGCTACAATATTTGTCCATGAGTAGATCAATCCGTGCTTCGTAATCTTTGACTGTGCCAATATCATATTTGTCTTTAGCAAATATCGATTTGTAGGATTCTATCAGTCTGTATATTTCAGACTGCTGTTGGGTATCTAAATTACTCATAATATTTATTTTGAAGTCTTCTTCTTTTATATGTTCATTAAAATTTATTGAACACGGATTTGTGTATTTTCTCTCTTTCTCAGAAGTTATCTTATTATATTCTTCTTCATCTTTTCTTCCTTCTTCTTTTTTTATTGTTTCTTCTATTTTGATTTCTTCTTCTGTTTTTTGAGTAATTTTCAAGTTCTCATCTTGAACCAGTTTGAATTGTGTAATCATATCCAATCCTATTAGAAAATCGTACTTGAATTCTTCTCCATCAATAATGTACACATTTACCATTTCTTCCATATCAAAAATTTTTATTTTTATGGTTGTAAGACCAATTGTTTTTTTCACACCATTAATTGTAATTAAGTTATCACTTTTTGAGTCAGCATCTGTTTCTCCTTTTAGTCTTATTAGTTTTGAATTCATAACAGAAACGTTTGAGCCTGAATCATATATTCCATATGTTTCCAGTTGTGAATCTAAAAGGAGTTTGACTTTAATTAATGGTGTAATTACTCGTTTTTTTGATGATTGTTATTAAGTTCAACGTCAATAACTGAATTATTTACGGTTTTGTTTATGTTTCTCTTATAACTTTTTTCTTCTGTTTGTCTAAACCAGCACTTTTCTTCAGGATGAAATCGAATGCCTTTATTCAAATTTTCACAAGTTTTACATGGTTTTATTATGTCCGACTTTCCTTTATATTCATTTGAGGATTTCTTATTTCTACTGAAATTCTTTTTGTTCACTACATATTCATGTTTTCCAATTTCATTGTAAAGATTTGCAGTTGAATTCGCAGTATCTTTATCAATTTTTTCTATTATATAATCCGGTAATCCCATAACAATTAGGTTTATCATAGTCTGGGTATCGATGTGTTTATTTACTTCTAATAGCAATTTTTCCTTTTTTGTGGCATATTCAAGCAGCGATCCAGCTTGATATCTAAATGCGAAAGCGTATTTTATTTGGAACCAACCTTTATTTCCATAGGTTATGCAAAAATTTTCTTTCCATATGTTCCAATCGGAGTTTACCGTTAATTTTATTAACATGCTACTGTACCAGTCGAGACACTGTTTTTCAAGGAGATGCTTTAAAGTTTCAATTTTCTCATCATTCTGTAGAATCTCAAATCGTTCGCATTCACTTTCAAATTCCTTTATCCATTGTTCGGCATTTGATACTTTATTTGAAAATTTTTCTATCATAAATCTTTCAGCGGTTCTTCCTACATTTTTTTTCTCTGATGCATTGTTATTAGCATTATATCCCGCGGATGTTGCCTTTTCTGTGATTTCCTCTAGGTACTGGTCACTAAATTGTAAATTTTCACCTTCGTCTAGGTATATTTTCTTTAAATCTGTGTTTAAAGAGATCCAAATCGACCGTGTTTGGTGCCTTTTTTTGAGCGAATTCTTTATTTTTAAATAAACATCTGAAGACAATATAGCGGTGTGTTTACTCACAGATTTTAATTCATCTGGTATTTCAAAAATACGTCCATCTTGTGTTTCAATAGAGGTTATGCATATCACATTAGTTTTTCCATCTGTTGATCCCAACACTGCAAATGTGAATCGTAGTTTCTCCATATTTCTTTATTTTAACTAGAAATGTCGTTTTATAAGACAATATCTTCAATTTTATGCAGGAATTGTGGATTTTAAATAAACAATTGCGTTGCTCTGAAAACAAAGATTTTTTATTTTACACAAACAATTTGTACACAAACAATGCTACACTTTTTAGCTTTTAATTACACTTATTAATTACTCTTACCTGAAAACAAAGAAACGACATTTAAAGTCTATTTCTTATATTCTCAATTCCTTTTGTACAATCTTTTATAATTTTACAATAAAACAGAATGTGCAAGTTCACGGTGAGTTGACAGATGACATCGATCTCTCAACTTCAAACCGCCGACCCCACCATCACTTGTAGCGTAGTAATAAGGAACTAAAATCTATAAAGTCAAGCGCGGTATATTTAAAATTGAAGAAACGTAATTATGTTTCTTTACATATATATTTATATATATATTTATATATATATTTATATATATATTTATATATATATTTATATATATATATATATATATATATATATATATATGTGTGCGGGCAATAACTTTCGAAGGAGTTAATTGATTTTAACGAAATTTGGCCCACGTGTTGAAATCCATCACCGCAAGAAGCCTATTTAAAATGGGCCTATCGAGCTATTTTAAGGGTAGTTTTTAGGGGTTGAAAAATGTTTTTGGGCCCCAAAATACCTAAAAAATTCTCCGAATCGTTTCAAAATTGAAATTTAACCCTCTGGTAGTAATTAAAAAGTGTCCCTAAAATTTTGATAAAATCGGCCCGACAGGACCGGATTTACAAATTTTATGAAAAAACTAGTTTGCAGATTAAATTATTTACTGAAAGGTGTACCTATATAATTTAGTATAGAGATTCGATTGATAATAATATTGCAATTAAGAAAAAAAAATTGTTATTTAAGGGGTGTATTAAGGAGTCTAATTTTTTATTTTGCCCAGAAGCCAACTAAAGTTCGCATAATGAAGACACACTGCCTGTATAAGCAAATACACTATATTGTCGGCAGGGTTTTGGCACTGCGACCCGGGTTTTTTTTATTTTAGATCACCTGATGAAGTATTAATTTAATACGAAACGTTGTGAAATAATAATTTGTCTTTTATTTCTTTGATCCTAATTCCTCTAAAATATTTATAATTTATATATATATATATATATATATATATATATATATATATATATATATATATATATATATATATTGTGACATTATGCTCATATGTCACAAGAATATATAGTATAACCTTAATTGTTAATTAAATAAATAGTTAATAATTTAATTATATCTGAACAGTTATAGGCAGCTGTGATTCGGTATTGCATTTTCTGATATCCGTGGCTACTACGATAAAATGCCTCACTTAGCAACGAACAATAAAGCCTGACATTGTTGTGTAATGAATATGTTTGCTAGGTGACGGTTTCGAAAAAATAATAAACAATAACGAAAATAACAAACTCTCTCTGTTCCGGTATTTGAAGGAGACTGACGTATCTGTTTCTGTTCCGTAGTTTTTAAGTCGGTATTTTGCGAATTGTGTTCTGTTCTGTCTGTAGTATTTAAGCATCGGCTCCGTTCGTTATTATTAAGTCTGTATTATGTTATTTATTTGTCCTGTTGTCTGTCTGTAATATCTAAGTTGTCTGTAATTAATGAGTAAAATAGCTTATCTTATATTTAATTGAATTTACTGAAGTAATTGTGTGTTGCGTTTGGGTTGTCCGTTATTTATTAAATAGTACAATAGCTCACCTTATTATAATCTTAGTTATTCAAGCGATTGTATTTAAATCAGTACTTTGAGGTCAATTTACTTCTTCGCAAAAGTATTAGTGATACGAACTCCTCCCATCCAAGTACGGAACAATCGCTACTGGATTTTGTACCTCGCTGCACGTCTAATAAAACTGTTAATTATAATTACGGAATAAACACTGTATTGTTTTCTTTCTTGCTTTCCTAAGGGTCTGTGTTGATCGGACGCCCATAGGTGGATATCAAATTAACTATCAAAGAAACTAAACTGATATCCTTCTGCGACGCCGACAACACAGATTCAATTGTTGTCTTTCTTTTCTTTTCTCTTTTTTTAGACAGTGTTGCAACAAGTGGGAGTCCGTCTACGCAAGAGAACATCAAAATATATATATATATATATATATGTGTGTGTGCGGGCAATAACTTTCGAAAGAGTTAATTGATTTTTACGAAATTTGGCCCACGTGTTGAAATCCATCACCGCAAGAAGCCTATTAAAAATGGGCGTAATTGGGGCATTTTAAGGGTAGTTTTTAGGGGTTGAAAAATGTTTTTGGGCCCCAAAATACCGAAAAAAATCTCAGAATTGTTTCAAAATTGACATTTAGCCCTTTAGTAGTAATTAAAAAGTGTCCCTAAAATTTTAATACAATCGGCCCGACAGGACCGGACTTAAAATTTTTTTTGAAAACACTAATTTGCTTATAGTGACTTATTTATTGAAGGGTGTCTTTAATTCGGTGTAGACGTTAGATTGATAATAATATTACAATTAAGAAAAAAAATGTTATTTTAAGGGGTGTATTAAGGGGTAAATTTTTTATTTTGCCCCAAAACAAACTTAATTTCACATAATAAAAGTATAAAACCATACGGCCCTATACATGCAAATACACTATATTGTCGGCAGGGTTTTGGCACTGCGACCCGGATTTTTTCTATTTATTTGACTTGTCAAACTGTCATGACTACAATAATTTAAGACTCCAACGAGAATGGTGAAAGCTCGTTACAAATGACATATTGTCTTTTTTACAACAGACATGACCAACTGTTCAAGCTCTGGCCGTATAAAAGTCTACTGGACAACAGTAACACAATGATATAATGAAAAATGTTAAATCGGTTTTCATTTTTTGTTTGTCAGTATCTTAAAAACGGGTTCAACAATACTTATTGAAATTTATTCAGATTATGGAGAAGTATATTTACTAGTAACAATTATTGCCTCTGCAAATCTTCTTGATTTCCGGGCTTGTACGCCGTGGTCCATACCAATGGACCACGGCGTACAAGCCCGGAAATCAAGAAGATTTGCAACAACGCCAGCCGTGAAAGCCTACACAATTGGATAATTATTGCCTCTGCTTTGCAATTTTTTTGGCATGCCTGCCGAGCTCTATTAAACCTTTACTCCCGAGAGATGAAATTCTTTTTAGAGATGAGAAAAACGGGCCTTTTTAGTGATCTGCATCTTTGCATTTGGATCCCGTATGTGAGCCGGCTCACTGAACCGGTTCAAAAAGAGCCGAGTTCTGAATATGTTACTGCAGTCTGCCACTGAGTTACCTAGTTCAGTCAATCATATCACGACCTGTATAGAATCAAGAATGCATAGCCAAACACGTGATGCATGAGTCATTTGAGCTGACAGATGCATCAAAGCAAGAACTGATACGTAAGTGTAAAATGTGCTTCTGTGTGTTAAGTGTTTCACTGAGTTATGAGGATCCGTTGATCCATCGACTCAAAAAAAAGTTAGTCGGCTCTCACGGATCTTCTGTCGGAGTCGTCTCAATGAACCGGTTCAGATCTGAGTTACCCAACACTAATTCTTTTAAATATTCGTCAAATCTGGTTACGTGGTTTCCTTGGTGTCCAAAACATTGTTTTGGACACTTGTTTCTGTGTTAATAAAGTAAGTTTTGGCGCACTCTCAGATAGACTTACGATCGATCGACGTCGGTTGCGTCCACAAAAATAGTTTCGAGATTGTATAATCTCGGGTGTAAAGGGTTAAAACGGATAAATGTTCAGTATGAAGTCTGCCAGATATAAAAAAATTATAATGAACCTCACCTTTATAAGCTTACATAAGAAGTTTAACTCCTTTAGTTTTTAAAAATATAATTACGGCAAAATTATTACTCCTTTTAAGAGGGCATTTTGCTGTTTATGTCATGTGAAAATTCTCATATGGACAGATCGTCACATTCATACCATAGTTTTATTTACGTACTATAATCTACAGAAAAACATTTTGAATATGAACAGGGTATATCCATAATTTTTGAAAAATGTAGTTTAAATCAATTATTTTCATATTAAAAGTTATCACACACAGGAATCATTCATGAAAGCATTCTGATTGAATTGAAAAATAAACATTCTCTTTGGGCAAGATATTTTGGTTATTCAAACGCGTCTGATATCATAGGCTATGTCAAATATCTAGTTTAAACAAATTTGTATTGATTTTGGTAAAAGCACACCCAGCATATTTTACATTTTATATAACTACACCACAATATATTGTCAGTTTCATATACCCCTTTCAGAGCCAATTCTACTTCCCCTCGATTTCTCATGAAGTTAAACTTCAAAAATTTCAAGGCAAGTAAGTAATTGATACACTCACCAGACAAAAGTTCAGTCGCTCTTGATCTGTTAGTGCCTATTTAATCCTTTAAAATTTGTTTTCTACTCCCTTTGTACTCAAAACTGCATTTATAGCTGTCAACATAAATTTATTGGAGAAAGATTTATATAAAGGAAATGCACTGTAGAATATTTACATGTTTTCCAAAATACTAGGCGGTTACTCATTCAACAATATGTTGCTGGCGAAAGTGGTAATTGTTTTATTATGGATGATCGATCGCGTTAGAACTGTAGATAATAATTATAAAATAAGCCTTGTCGAAGATTTCGTCAGTTCAAAGAAACTAACATTAATTTCTGCTGTTGTGTGCTGGAAATATAAAGGTAACGTTACAACGAGAAGTATATCAGAGATGCACAAAGAACGGCCGAAAAAATATTCAGTTTTGGGTTCTCGAAGTTAGATTGGAATAGCATATGATGAGACAATAATCAGAAAAATTTTTAGTGTAGCATATGTTTGACTTTAGAAGTACAGAGCCTGGAGATTTTAGTTTGAAAGTGAACGCTACAATTTGTCACTTACCTACTTATTCTGTGACATCAGTCACGAAAAGTTATAACTTAAAAAAATCCCGAGCCTCTAGAGGGGGAGCAGCCTGTCGACGCCCCTGCAATAAATGTGTATAGTTAAAACTAACAAATTAAGAATGGTGGATCCAAAATGGCAGACAAAACTTTTGCTATAGAATTTTTAAGAACAAACATTAGTGCAGTTAAAATCTAAACCAACAAGACTATTAGATGTGATGTATAAACAATAGTATATTACACCACATGGGCAGAAAGTTGTTATTCTTGCACTGCCCAATCGCGTCGGGTATTATGTCGCGCAGTTCAGTGCTTTCAATCTTCTGCCCGTGTGGTGTATACTATTTTTCTTTATATCCGGTCGAAAGTATGTTAATTATCAAAAATTTTTACTATTCGACCATTTTTTTCTTTGATTAATTTTTACTTAATATCACTATTTAACTTTTATTCACTATTATTTAAAAAAAACTAATAACTTTCAAGTGAGCAATTTTGAGGTTATACGCAATAACAGCTGTTAGCGATTACTGGCTGGCGACAGTCTTACGTATCAGTGTGCACGAGAAAACTCTATCGTCCCGCAGTTATAGATGGCGTGCAAGCAATTAGGCTTTCTGCCTTAAAATCGAAGCCGAAAGTACGTACTTTCGAGCGGGTATAAAGAAAATAAGTTAATCCATTGATATTTTTATTTTTTTAGAAAAGCTTGCGCTTGCCAAAAGAATCAATAAAACAAGTTCACAGCTAGTGATTTACGACTTAAATACGCACTTTTTGAAGCCCGAAATTATTCTTAAAATGGATTATTATAAAGTCGGTGTTATTTTAGACACGCAATGTCACAATGTGAACAGCTTTTTAAAAGAGGTACAATTATTCAGATCGCTGCTATCTACAATTATTTAGGGAATAAATGAACTTATATCTACACGGCACAGAAGAGTTAATCTAAACTTTCACAAAAAACTTTTAAAAAAACGAAGAACAAACACCCATACGTTCCGACTACGTGTATCCGTACATGGTAGAGTTGAGTAACTGGTTCAAAGAGCCGACTCACTTTTTTTTGAGCCGACGGATCAACGGATCCGCATAACTCAGTGAAACACTTAACACACAGAAGCACATTTTACACTTAGGTATCAGTTCTTGCTTTGATGCATCTGTCAGCTCAAATGACTCATGCATCACATGTTTGGCTATGCATTCTTGATTCTATACAGGTCGTGATATGAATGACTGAATTAGGTAACTCAGTGGCAGACTGCAGTAACATATTCAGAACTAGTCTCTTTTTGACCCGGTTCAGTGAGCCGGCTCACATACGGGATCTAGATGCAAAGATGCAGATCACTAAAAAGACCCGTTTTTCCCATCTCTAGTACATGGCAATTATTTCCGGCTTCAGATAATATCAGCAATTTTTGGATAGCACAAGCCGTTTTCTTTCGACAATCCACGAGTGATTTCGATTCAACCGATTTACATGTTTGTTTTGTGACCACTGTTTTTCTTTATAATATATAATTATTGTTAACTCATAGACCTTATATTATTATTTCAACATCTACCTAATATAAATAAAAAAAAGTTCCATTTTGTGCGTTCTCTAAAAACACGCGAACTGCTGAACGGAATTTTATGCGGTTCTTAACATTCGACAGCTTATTCTTTGGAGAAGGTTTTGATGTACTTTCTTCAAAAAAACAACTTTTGTCTGAGGTATTTCTTGAAAAAATGCCTCCCCCGAAATTATAGCGCCGTTGCTGGACTTTTGACACACGCTGTATATATAAATGGGTGCTGGTATATTTGTTTGAGATTAATAGACATAGACACCGTTTGACCGATTACGATGAAATTTGGGTGAGTTGTAGTGAGCGCGCCTGCGAAGGTTTTTGACCCACAAGATCCTTATTCTTATTAAATCAATGTCTTGTCGAGCGAGACGCCGCCCCGCCAGACAAGACTGTTATACTGTGGAGTTGAAGGCTTCACTACTGTTGGCACTGCCGCGTTTCATCTCAATTGCGTGTGAAGCCACGGGTAGCGGCTAGTATATATTGTAACAAAACTGTTCTTTGTGGTGGTTTACGAAATAAATACAAAACACATAACTAAAAAGTATTTCTCTAATTATGAAATAAACTAAACAATGAAACAAACAAACGGATTCGCATAAATAATAACGCAACAATAACCATTTACACAATACACTACTTTAAACACACACCGAAATTTATGTACTCTTATTTATGACTACTGTACGCCGCGTGACCGCGTCTACTTAATGACTGTACTCTGACTGTAGCAAACAAGCAACTGACTGACTGAATGCCTACTCTTGCTCTATTTATATATGTAACAATCTTGGTTCGAGATTCTTCGAGAATGTTCCCTAAAAATACGCGAGCTCCTGAATGAATTTAATTTTGTTTCTTACAACTCAAAAGTTTATTATTTGGGAAGGTTTTGATATATAATACTTGTCGTTCCGGCTTCGCCCGGTTAAAAGTTGAATTGAATTCACGGATTTTACCATTCGCTAGCTCATTTCTTGAGGAAAGTTTAGGTCTATAGGTAATAGGTACGAATTCGACCGAGTAAAAAACAGATTAATTCTGAATCTAAATTTGAGCGAATATGCTAAGCGAGTGAGTATTAAACTAGTTTGAACGAGCGAAGTGATTGATAATCCCGCAATTAAATATTAATTATTTTTCGAGCAAGATTGATTTAAAATTCCACTCTGCTTTTCTTACAGACAAATTTGTATAGTCAAAATCTAAGATCATTGTCAAATGAGATTTTCTGACACTGCTTCCTGCAAACCAGTGTTATTTGAGTTTAATTAATTATTATCGGTACTTAACATTTTTAGTGTGCTTTGAATAATATGTTTAACCATTCCTATTTCTGGCTGATTTTCGATTCTGAACAAACCATTGTATCAATTTTGGAAAATATCAGTATGGGTGTCAATGCTGATATCATGCTTGCTCAACAGGTAATAGCAGTCAGCGAGTTTTAACAGTCACACGAGTCATAATAGCATTACGTTTGAGATACATACTAGATTTTTTTGCACGGAGTTCCTATAAAATCGCTGATTTTTAAATTATAATAGCCATATTTAGGTATACAGCTCTATATGCAGCCATTTGAAATCTTATTTGGAGTAATTTGCAACTACGTCTGCTTTGCTATCTCTGTTTATCTTATAGTGTAAGATTGTAACTGATAAAAATTGCAATCCATACCCATGCCTTATATATTCGCAGAGAAATTGAAGCAACTACCCCCTGGGAAGTCATGTGCACAACGAGCTTCTTAAAACAGTGGTTTGGAATATTACTTTAAAATGAATTCCACTAAAGAGAAAATCAAATTAAATCATTGGTGTAATCAAAATTTTAGTTTAAGGCAAGTGTCCGATTTATTTCGAATTTCATTTCCCCACCGTCCTACTCCAAGTATTCCCACAATTTCAAGAATTGTGAATACATTTAAAAGCAGCGGTTGCATCGAGTTACACCATAAAAAAAGAAACAGGCATAGATATGTCCTTACAAAGGCAAAAAGAAATGAGATTATTACGCTAGTGCAAAATAATAACAGATTGTTCAGCATAGTCATAGCTCAAGCTATCGGTGTAAGTAAAAGTGCTGCATACAAATTACTTAAGAGGGGCGGTTTCAAATCTTACCATTTTCAAAATCATCAAGAGCTAGTGGAAGATGATATTGAAAAAAGAAATGCATTTTGCGAACTGATGTTCGAAAACAACAATAATAGTCCGGACTTACTGCAACGAATTCTTTTTACTGATGAGGCAACTTTTTGCCTCCGCATGGAAAAGTCAATTCACAGAATTTCAGATAATGGAGTAAAGAAAATTTGCATTTATATAACGATACCGCGGCTCAACGGCCTGAAAAAGTGAATGTTTGGGCGGGTTTGATCGGAACCTATATAATTGGACCATTCTTCATCAATGGCAATTTAAACGCTGATAAATATTTAGAACTACTTCAACATCGTGTAATTCCTGCCATTAATACTCTAAATATTGAAGAAGACATATGGTTTCAACGCGCTCTTGCGCATTACGTTCAAAATGTTAGAGCATTTTTAAACCGTACGTTTCCAGGTCGTTGGATTGGACGTGACTGTGAGATAGCGTGGCTAGCTAGGTCACCCGACCTCGCCCCAACTAATTTTTTTACTGGATGTATTTAAAATCTAAAATATTCAATGTAATCTGGTAAATTTAGACCAATTGAAGACTAAAATACGAAATGCATCAAGAGATATAACATCTCTTCAGTTAAGTAACGTTTTGAAGAATTTTCATGACCGTTGAAGGCATTGCTTGGCAGTGAATGGGGGAATTTTCGAAAATTTACTTTGATTAGTTACAAAAATCATAATATCATGTGTATGTATTACTACTTGTACGCATTCCTATGTTTCATTTTAAAATAAACGCGAATTGCATTACTGTCAGAAATTTTATTGTGTAACCATGTAAACGGAAATGTCTATGTTTCATCTTAAAATAAATTCACTGTATTAAAAGTAACGTTTGTTCTCAAGTTAACTGTCCAAAATTTTGAAAATGAAGTGAAAAGCAGCTGTTTCATGGTCTTATTACTTTTATAGTTTTTACTTCGTGTGTAGTGGTATTACGACTCGTGTGACTGTTAAAATATGCTGGTGCGTGTTTTAAAAATAATGTCACATTTCGTCGGAATAAAACCTATTACTGCACTAAGCATACACAGTGACGGATTATTCTATATGCTGATTACTCTAAATTTTAGAAGTTAGAGCAGTACTGCTCCAAAGGACGGCAAAAATTGAAATTTCCCTAATAAAGATTACACATCACAATAACAATTTGATTGTTTCACACTGCACAAAATTAAGATGACATTTTTATTGGGGAAGGCTAGAGGGCTTCATTGCGAAATTAGCGTATAGTGACAAAACAAATAATACACCCTTTGGGTATACAATCTATTAGTAATTAAATGCGGTACGTAATTATATAAGACATTGTATTACCTTTATTATTTTGCGAACGACGCTCCATCTTCAGCCAGTTATCTGTAACAATAAAAAAAATTTTAGGTTAATGATAGTCAACAATTTTCGTTGTATGACGTGTATAATCCAGGATTTGATCATGGCGGTATTTTGAATATGACTAAAATTGGACATTGGACACCAGCCACGGGTTTTCAAACAAAATTGATTCAGTCAAAATACGTTAACAGATGGGACTTTCGAGGCATTACTTTAAGAGTCGGAATTGTGGTAAATATTATTTATTTTTCAAAGTAAAAAATACAATGCTTTTATATTCAGTGCGTTTGAAACGAAATAACGAACATCACTTCTGTTAGATTGTTTATGAATGTCGCAGGAAGGTGATAAACTCGGAGATTTGATCAAATCTCTAAGGTAAATAATCAATTCACGGAAGATCATCTTCAGTGAACTGATCATCTATACCTTAGGAATTTGAACTACGTCTTCATCAATTTCCTACGACATATACATGTCGAAGGATAATTGAAAAATTCGGAGTTTCGCGAAAATCCTAGAATGTTTGCAAAAAAACCGGATTGCAATTATCCGGTTTTATGCAATGTCCTAGGACTTTCGCGAAAATCCGATTACAGTCAAAACCGTTTTCGACGACATCGTTTAGAACAACATATCGGTTATAGTGACCAAAATCATAGATCCCGGCTGAATGCTATATGACCACCTTATAAAAACACTGCTTTTTACGGCAATCTTCATTTAGCGACCACATTTAACTAATATCTTCGGAGAATTATATCCGCCATATTAGGGCGTCCGCCATCTTGAATATATGGATAGTCATCGGACGTGTATAATTGTGCAAAATTTCAAGCTCTAGCTTAATTAGATCTAGTCGAAATTTTAATTACAACTTTGAACCAAATTATCAACAAGAGGTTTCCCTTGTAGATAATCGCATCACTATGCGGAAATACCTTCTCTTTGTCTGTTATACACGATTCCACTCCCCTTCCGCACAGACGTACTTTCGCAGGACACGTTTGCTATATTAACGAGTATAGCTCTGTGTTATTTTTTAGGTAACCCGAAGCATAAATATGCCATTTGAAGAATACATTTCTAGAGAAGACAAAATTAATTACGACACTCAGTCAAGATTTTTGTATTCAGTTTTACAATACTTTCCACAGAAATTCAACTACACGTAGGTATTTAGGTTTAACCAATTAGCAAGTTTCCCATTTTCTTAAACAAGTTCGAAAAATTAAAAAATTAATGGCAAAAATATGTTTAAAAATTAATTTCCCAATTTTTCCTCCAAAATTACCCCCATGTTCAACATTAATTTATTTACGTTACACGTTCGTCTTTGGGTCACCGAATTACATATGTGTACCAAATTTCAACTCAATCGGTCCCGTAGGAGAAGGAGGGGGGGGGGGCTAAAAAAAGCATTTTCAGACGTCGCGACCACTAATGTTGAATATCAAAACGGATTTCCATTACAAAGCGCTCTAGCGCGCTCCGGCATAATGACACAAAATAATGTGAGAGAAAAAAGTTGGAGAGGGGACTCGAACTACCTACAGACGCTTATCGATCATTTTTATCGCGGGTTCTCTACCTATAAAATACGTCATTCTATGCAGTTTTCATTGACGTGTTTTGTTTGCGGTGAGAAAATTAACGCAATAACATGAATTATTCATTTCGACAAGACAAAAAAAACACGTGTCAAATATTTTTTGTCACTAAATTCAAAAAGAAAGTAAAAAATAAAATATGTATCCGAGCTGCAGAAATTAAAAGATATTTAAAAAAATCGAAATTTTTCGGTGATTTTTAACAGGCTGTAACTTAGAGGAAAATGGTCATACAGGAAATAGAAAAAAAGAAAATTGTAGCTTAAAGTGTCTCGTTTTTGAATCTGGATTTTAAATTTTTTTTAGCGCAAGTGATTTTTGAGTTATCGTACAAAAACTAACAAAGAAAATTTTTTTTTCAAATTTTTCATCGTGTTTAACACAGTCTATGGGCTTTGTTAAATTTTTTTTGGTGGTTTCACTATGAAACTTTTTTAGAAAATTTAATTAGCTTTAATTTGACCTTGTTGAAAGGTCTGTACGATGATTTGGCGCTGAGTTATCACCTATCAAAGTAAAAAAGGCTTTTTTGACTTTGATAATTAATTACCCGGGACATAATGATCGTACAGAAAATTAAAGTAGGGTTTTGTAAACGGAAAAATATTCCCTATAAGAAGGGACTAGTGGATTAGTGGCTTTTGAAGAAAAATGTTTTTTCAAAGTGAAACGTTGAATGAAAAAAGGTAAAAAATAGCGTATTTAAGGATATTTAGATAACTTGATATAAACTTTGCATATAATGGATAAACGAAGGATATCGTCTATACTTTTTCAACCTCAAAGTGTCCCAAAGGCACCCTGAAAGTTTCAAACGGCTGCAATTTTTTTTTCTTAGTGCTCGGAAGGTTTAAATATTTTATCGTTTTTGCCAAAAATCAACGTAACGTGCAATTTTTTATTTTTTATTCATTTTCTCATTTTCTCAAGTTCAGAATGTTTTTTCAACAGTAATCCTTATTTCCTCACTTTTTTCCAACTTTTTACAAAAACCAAAGTTTTTGATTGAGGAAATAAGGATTATAGCTAAAAAAACATTTTGAACTTGTGAAAATGAATAAAAAATTAAAAATTGCACGTTACGTTGATTTTTGGTAAAAACGAAAAATTTAAACCTTCGGCGCACTAAGAAAAAAAAATCGCAGCGTTTTGAAACTTTCAGGGTGCCTTTGGGACACTTTCAGGTTGAAAACGTATAGACAATATCCTTCGTTTATCCATTTATTGCTAAATTTATACCAAGTTATCCAAATATCCTTAAATATGCTATTTTTTACCTTTTTTCATTCAACGTTTTCACTTCGAAAAAATTTTTTTCTTCGAAAACGACTAAGTCCCTTCTTATAGGGAATATTTTGCAGTTTACAAAACCTTACTTTAATTTTCTGTACGATTATTATGTCCCGGGTAATTAATTATCAAAGTTAAAAAAGCCTTTTTTACATTGATTGGCGATAACTCAGCGCCAAATCATTGTACAGAGCTTTCAAGAAGGTCAAATTAAAGCTAATTAAATTTTCTAAAAGAGTTTTAGAGTGAAATTAAAGTATATAATTTATAATGTAAGGTTAAAAAAAAGAACTAAACGAACTAAAAGAGCGAACTAGTTCGCCATAAGACTGCGAACTAAATTAAGCGCTCTTTTTAGTGAACTAAAATGCCCAAGTCTAGAAATCATTGTGGTGTCTAAAGTAGGCCCGTGTATGAGAATTTTTTGGCATGCACGTATCAAAGAAACACGTTCATGTGGCTACTTAACGCCATTTTAAGAGTACGCAATGAATGTATCTTTATAAAAATAGTGTATTAATAGTATATTTAATGGAGAAAATTATAAGTAAAAACAAACCCTTGAGACTATTAACTTTTGTTATCAATTAATTGTCCTTAAACTATTAAAATAGGAACAATTTTTATTTCTTAGACACGCAAACTTAAAGTAACCCCGATTGACGATATCTAATATCGAAAATGCTTTTGAAGTATCCAAGATACTTTTAAAAATATCTAAAATAATTTAAAGTATCTTGTGTTTTTTGGGGCCGTAATATTATTATTGGCAGTATGGCGTCTTCTATCTAGATACTTTTTTCCAAATATCTTCTGCAGCTGTATGCAGAACGACCAGCTACGGGTTCAACATTTTCCGTTCAAATTTTAGCACTAAAATGAAACGGACAAAGTCGTGGGGTTTCATCAGAAATGGTAAACCTGATGGCATAGTTGCAATGCTGGGAAATAAAGAGATAGATTATTCATCGACACCGGTTCAGATGAGGATAGAACGATATCCATATATTGCTTACACAACTAACGTTTGGACATTGGAGTAAGTCTTTTTTAGTATGTTTTTGACATAGTAGTATTAGTCTAAGATCGGGCTGCAAAATTAGTACATGAATAATGTAGACAATCAAAATCAAATTTTTAAGTATTTTTACAGGAATGTTAAATAAAAAAATAGATAAATTTATTAACAAATTGTAAAATGTTTAATAAGTATGTTCTTTTGGTTTTATTTGGTAAAGGTATTAGAATTTTTACATTGAAATAAAAGTTTTGTTATGTTATGTGGTTTTGAATACAACTAAACGAAAATTCATGCAGACCTTTTTTGCAAAGTATGTATCTAAGTTTGTTATTATTATTATTTTAATATTTGATTTATTTTAGAAATAATATTTAATATTATTTATAAAATTAATCTTATTTTTTCGAGTATTATTGATATTTTATCTATTTAATTTTTTGGGGCGTTTAGAGAATAGAGTTGTTCTTACTACTACTTTGACCGTTGATTGAGAACCCTATTTATCGAGGCATGCGCAATAGCTCAAAAAACGCGTACAGCTAACATTTAGCATCCTTGTCTAACAAGTAGCATCGCCCGTTCACTCTATGTCACTTTATTTTCAATACCTAGCGTCTTTAAGGGCAGGAAACTACGAAATTATACCTGTTTACACCTGGCTGCGTAGAGGTTGCGGCTAAGCAATCAGCGGCACATGTGACTTTTCAGATCTTTTAAATACACTGTTATGAAGTGGTGTAAGTTTTATTTATATACGATGTAAACGAAATGTTTCCCTAAAATTCAATTAATAATATTTTTATTAATAATACTGGCGGGCAATTTTTAATTGGCACCTTATGAAAAATGAATTCCACCACTTGTAAAAATACTTAAAAATTTGATTTTGATTGTCTACATTATTCATGTACTAATTTTGCAGCCGGATCCCGTACTATATAGCTTTTCCTTGTGACTTCGTTCACGTTTAACGGAAATCCTACCTTAATTACGTCTAAGTTGTCAATGGTCCGGTATACCAGCTGATCAAATTTGACCCGGACTGGTCCATTATAACCGCGCACGTAAACTCAATCCGTGAAATATATTTTTTCTAAGTTGGTACAACTTTCTTTAACACCCGTTTAAAATTTGAGCGGGATACCGTAATTATTGTGTGGTTGGCAGCCATTGGTTTACTTTGCTAAAAGTTTGTCTGGCGATTTTTACTATGGACAAAAAAACAGAACGAGTTTGCTTAAGGCGCTATGTTACAATCTTTTGAGTTTTCGCTGAGGTAAAGGGGAGCAGGGACGGTAAAATCAGTGAGAATTCGGTCCGCCAATAGGAATAGAGATGACAATATTCATAGTTAAGCAAATGCAACACTGGCCTGCATTGGCGCTGTTTACATCGTTGACACCATAGAGCTTATAAAATGTTCCATGGTTCAAATTTCTACACCTACTTACTAGCTAGAGCTGAAGAGTTATAATATTAAAATTATATTCACATGACATCGTGTTCATAAAAATAGTTGCTTTATATGCACATATGTAAAATATATTTTCTATTGAAAATAACATAATTATTGTTTATTGGCCATATTTTATGGTTTTAGACGGGATGGTTTTTGATTTTTGTAAAGAATAATGCTAGATGTTAGAATTCAGGAAAACAATTTAGTATCAGACTGTTTAATAATAATAATAAATATTTTGTATTTTATAAAAGAAAAATAAATCATTAATTATCAGTTTTCTATATTTTATAAATCTTATAAATTGACATCATCGTACAGTTTACAAAGTATTATTTTATAATTATATATATTTTATTTATCTTATATTAATTTACTGTACGGTTTTTAGGTAAGTATTTAATTTTTAACTTCTCACTATTGAAAATCTATACTAATATTATAAAACGAGAGGCAACTTCGCTTCGCAGGGGGAGAATTTCTCGCGGGGGAGTGGTGGTAATAAAGCATAAATTCTTATCTCTGGAACCTCTAAATCGATTCTAAAAATTCTTTCAATAATTGAAAGCTAGACTATCCCTGAGTGATATCGGCTATATTTTATTTTGATTCTCACGGGGGGGATAAATCATAAATTATTATTTCTAGAACTACTGAACTGATTCTAAAAATTATCTCACTAATAGAAAGCTATACTATCCCCGAGTGATATAGGCTTTTTATTCACAATTTTTACTGCTCGTAAACTCGTGTTCCATGCATATGAAAATATTCCGCTAATGATCTCGAACGTTCAGAAATGTAAATAGCAAAGAATTAAAATTAGGCAGGTCTATCTGGATTTCTTATTGGCAAATTTCGAGGCAGTCTAGGGTCTATAATTTCTGGGAGTATACATAATTTGTAAAAATGTATTAGCTTGTCCTTCATTTTTTCTTCCCAAAAGGAATTATCGCGATTGATCTGGAAAAAAAAACAAAAACAATAATATATACATAATTTTCAAACACAGTTAGAATTAGGAAGGGTATCTAAATTATATTGTAATATCTAAGATATTATACCTTCAGTATTTTGGTATCAAGGGGGGTCCAGACAACAAAGTAACAATACTCTTTATTGCAAACTTCCATTTGTCCCTGCACTTGATACATGTAAAGATCTTCCGGTTTTAAATTAATGTCCCCGTCAGCATTTAGATTTAAAAACTTTATTTTTTTTGCTCAATTGCCTCTTGAATGGTTAACTTTGAAGCAGACCACGGACATTTTATTTCAAGAATGCCATATTCGCCAACTAGGCCATCTGGACTAGCTCCTAAAAATGGGTAATCTCTGTGTATGAAGAGACCGCAACCTTGAACTTCTAAGCCTGAAATATGCGAAAATTTTGAGAGAGCTATTGGTTCATGTTCGTTGCCATATCGCGTAGCAGCATTTCCAAAAAAGTCTTTATAAAGCAATAATTCCACCGTTTTTACACACGATGTTTTCTTCTGGAGCTTACAAATTTTGCCAAACACTGAAGCTGTAATCCGAATAGCTCTTTCTTGTTTCCATAAAGGGTTGGAATTTTGTCCTCTTGTTATTATTTCAAGTTCCGATCTCTGCGTTTCGTCAATTTCTAGTGACTTGAGAAACTCCTCTTGCTTTTGCAAACACACATTTTCAGGCATGTCTTCTGTAGATCCATAATCCTGATCTGCATTGTTTCCCAGGTTTTTCACATGAGGTTTTCTGCTTACTGCATTAAAATTCAATCGTAGCCTAGCGTTGTAATTTTTCGTTAGGGTTCGAATCGAAGCGTAACGACGTAAATATAGTCTGAAAGAAATTTTATCAAAATAAGGTCAATTTTTTATAAAAGAAACGCAAAAAGCGGATTTTACAGGAGGCTTAAAAGGTCGTTTCCATGATTACGCCACAAAAATACTTTATTTACGTTAAAAATATTTTCTTTATAAAAAAAATTATTATCTATTTAATAAAATGAAAAAATGAATTTAGTACTGACTTATTTCCATTATTGAAAAAAAATAATTATATATATAATGATCGGACTTGTTGAGTCCTAATACACGACCCGGACTTTTTATAACATGGATTTTGTCTAATTTTATTGAATATACTGACAAAACAACTTGAATGATATATAAATTGTTATTAGAAAGAAAAATGAATCACATATTCTACTTACAACTTGACTCTCTGCTTTGCGCTCTTTTTACGACCATAATATGTTCTCTTGCTTATTTTCATTTTGAATTCACCTATGTTGCATAAACGGCAAAAACACTATTACACTACAGAATTGGAATTCTATTATTCTGCTGTCTTCATAACATACTATATATCATTTAACACTCGTATTATTATTAGTTAATATAACTACAAATCACAATGAATGAAAATAAATTCTGAAAACACATATTTGCTAAAAAACAGCAAAATAAGGTCAAACTAGGAGGTTACATTACGTTATCTCCTTCTAAAATTCTAATCTCCCTAATTTAAATGTTCGCCATCTAGCTACGTTATTAACTCAAATTGCCATTTGAGGCAGCACCGGACGATTGTAATAATATGAAATTATTTTTAATTCGTTTTTCATAAATAAAAAACCACCTTTTCAATTTACGCCACAATGTTATTGAAAGAAGTCGTCTATTTTTGTTTTAGAATGTGCGCTACAAGCTCAAAAAAGTAAAAAAAAAAGTAAATAATGATATTTTTTATTTTTTTTTTTAATTTCAAAAATCTGGCTTTGTAGCGCAACTTGTCGTATCATGAAGCGTATATGTGCAAAATTTCAGACAAATATTCAATCATTTGTTCAAGTTATTTATGAAAAACGAAAAATTTCATTTATATAGCGCCTTAAAATTGAAAAGGACTAAAACTGTTAGTCGAAACGTCTTTATATAAATATTTAGATTTATTTAAACAATTGTAATTTAATTTTAGTTTTGAAAATTGAAAAGGACTAAAACTGTTAGTCGAAACGTCTTTATATAAATAAAAAAATCAATTGAACAGTATATTGCAAGTAATATTATTTTGTTAATATTATATATATTACTGTTGGTAGAATCAATATTATTAATTATTTAGATTAAACTATTGACAGTTCAAATCTATCCTTCATAACGCTCATGGATGTCGTTAATGACCTTAATTATCGAGCATGTATATTAATAAATTAATAATCTAATCAATTCATGGTGCATACTAATCGACCAGCGTTGCCAGATTTTTTTTTGCCAAGTCGGGATTTTGGAACTTTTTGAGTGAAAAAAGCGGGATTCTTTCGTCGAAAGCGGGACATAGTAGAAAAACGTATATAATCAGAAGTTTTTAAATATTTATCTTTTTATTTGAGTTCAAATTACGTTTACGTGACAATAGATAGCAAAAATAGCCATAGAAAATGTATTTTAATAAAAATTTGATATTTAAAATCAGATTTACCCTATCGTTAAATAGTTGAGTCTTATTCGTCTTCTGAATAAAAAAAATAAAAAAAACAGAAATCAAAATCAAAAAAGTTTTATTCATTAGAAAAATATGGCGTTTCAAACAATAGTCTGAGGAGTGAGTGTTACAAATTGCTGCAAATTGCAACTTACAATAAGAGAATAATTATTTACGCACGGTCGAGTTATCCCCGAAAAGCGGGACTGAGCCTGTCCCGCGCGGGACATTTAATTTTGATTTAAAAATCGGGACGTCCCGCCAAAATCGGGACGTCTGGCAACGCTGTAATCGACCCAGCTTTTCTAGAGTTATAGTCAGCCGAGAAAAATTATGAAAACGTTTCCCCATTTAGGTATCTTACAAAATGTTTATAATTTTCGGGTCTATTGTGTTGAATATCTACATATTTAATATTGGTCATACTGTGGGAAGTCGGTCGTGTGGACCTCACGGCTTGTTAAGAGTGATTTCAAAAAGAAACCAACAGATTGCCCACCTACTGATACAGTTGATGATCGCTTATGACCTCTATTGTCGAGCGTCTATAACTTACAATATCTATCTACAGTCAATGATGCCCATTATAATCAATAATAATAAACAATCAGTTGCGTTCGTAGAAATTGATCGTCTCGGCTCTCTGTTTCAGTTGTGCTTTTATATTCAGACATCCGAAACGAACCGTCACAAATCGAAACTTATTCTTTCGACCTTTGACGGACTCATGTTGGGGCAGCACCTTCACGGAGATTATTCTTATCATAATTCTGATGAAAATAGTGCTATTTGTGGAGAAACGTTTCATTAGCGACAGATTATTGCATAGTGGCACAACTTCGATAGAGCCAAGCTGGATTTATTTAATTGTATTCAGCATCTCTGCCGTGGCACAGCAAGGTTTGTTAGTGACAGTTTAATATACATACTTTCGCTTCACTGTTAAAACAATTTTGGAACTCAAAATTTCCAATGTCAAAGACCTTATGTAATTTGCGGGCTCACTGAAATCACAGTAATCTGGAGTAAGTGATTCTGAAAGGATTTATTGAGTCACGCAATGCGTCTTCAAGCTAAAATTCTTGAGAACCACGAAATTTATCAAGGTCAATACGAATTAAATGAGTGCCTCTCCAAGAGGGCCCAAAACTGTTCAGGAAAGTGCAGTAGGCTGGCTCTTGTAGGTCAAAGTGTAGCGGGATTTTTTTGTATTTTTTCCAATTACTATCTATCAAGAACAAAAATTAAAGCCTATGATTGCTTGAGGAACAATAATTAATTTATATGCATACAGTGCGGTGCTCTGGTAATCGGGCATTTGTTGTGCATGCCGGTGTTCAACATAATCGAAGTTCTCGACTATAGAGTGCTGTGGTTAAACCTTTTGAAGTAGAGTAATCAATACTCGAACTTATAGGTAGGACACTTAGCTAAAATAAAAGGAAAAAGTTGACATTTCAAGTTTTCCGTTGCGTATGTTTTTAAACGTTTATTTTTTTCGTGAAACCGATCAAAACAACATGTACACAGTTACCGTGAGAATAATAAACCAAGTCATAAATATTCATTAGTTTTGACTCTGCTGACTATATGTGCCACCATTCGGCGATGCCCGTTCAAAAGAGGCGTCCAACTAAACAAGGATTCGATTACCGGCATTACCGCAACTCCACTGTATTTTATAAAAAAACCCGGGTCGCAGTGCCAAAACCCTGCCGACAATATAGTGTATTTGCTGATACAGGCAGTGTGGCTTTATTATGCGAACTTAAGTTGGTTTTTGGGTAAAAAAAAATTTTACTCCTTAATACAGCCCTTAAAATAACATTTTTTTTCTTAATTGCAATATTATTATCAATCGAACCTCTATACCAAATTATATGCAACTTTCAGTAAATAATTCACTATCTGCAAACTAGTGTTTTCATAAAATTTGTAAGTCCGGTCCTGTCGGGCCGATTTTATTAAAATTTTAAGGACACTTTTTAATTACTACCGGAGGGTTAAATTTTAATTTTGAAACGATTCGGAGAATTTTTTCGGTATTTTGGGGCCCAAAAACATTTTTACACCCCTAAAAACTACCCTTAAAATGACCCGATTGAGCCCATTTTAAATAGGCTTCGTGCGGTGATGGATTCCAACATGTGTGCCAAATTTCGTTAAAATAAATTAACTTCTTCGAAAGTTATAGCCCGCACACATATATACCTATATATATAAATATATATATATATATATATAAATATATATATATATATATATACATATATATATAAACATTTTTAAAAATGGTGGCAAAGTGTTTAGGAGGTTATGAAACGTCGAGAAATTTTGGTCCGACCCCTAGGTCCCGCCATCCGACCGACGCCAATAGTGTATGTTGCCATATGGCAAATACACTAATGATTTGAGTAACATTCAAATCAATAAAATATTTTATTTAAAATCCACGTAGCTAGTATCTATGAATTCAAATAAAGATGCATCAAAGGACCTGCCTCAATAATATGGCAGGAATCTAAAGTTTGTTGTCAGTCATAGATTTTAATTCTTTTAAATTTCAGGGACGCCTCAGATTCCTACTGCCCTGTCGGGTCGTGTGTTGGCGATTGTATTATTGATTTTCACAACTATATTGTTTCAATTTTATTCGGCAAGTATTGTTGGCTCCTTGTTGATGGAGAATCCCAAATCGATCACAAGCATCAAAGCACTTTACCAAAGCGACCTCCAAGCCGGAGCCGAAGACATCTCGTACATCCACGACTGGTTCAACGTAAGTTCTAATTTTTACATATACCCATCATAATACCTAGGCGAATAGAAGAATCGTAGAGGGATTTAGTTTTGAGTTTTGGCAAATTTACGTTTTCGAGTCTCCAGAACAATGTATTTTAAAAAAAATAGCTGTGTCTGTGATCGCAACTAAAACGCTATAGATCGTTTTTCCTCAAATTTTGTATACGTTTAATTTACGTCTCAAGACGAAGTCTTAAATGAGTAAAAAACTGAAATATGTTCTGTTCTATTATCCCCTATATAATAGGTAGTTTATATGCATGTATACAGGCATGTGAAGAGACCTATTACGCACTAGTGCGGTAAAGTAATACAAAACTGGTCGCACTATACCAATTCCATAGTAAAACGTCGTTTGTCTATCAATTGTTTTTTTTTATAACCTGTACTACCAGTACTGCCGTTTGAAAAAAATGAACTGTCGAAAATTTCCAAAATGAAGTGAAAATCACTTATTGTATAGGAGGCCCGTGACAAAAAATACCACGTATACCTCGTGCATAGTGGTATTATGACAATACGCCGGTCTGATTGTGAGTCAAAGTTCAGGAGAATAGGGATGTTGACTGTATTCAAATAAAAACATAATTTTAATAATAAATGTATATTTCCAAATAATGTGATTTGTTGTGATAACTTCAAAATAATCTAACAAGATAATTAAATTTTATCTAATTGTTAAGGCATCTAATTAAGGTATGTTTAATATTTATTTATTTGATTTATTATTATTTATCAACTTATCTTGTTATTTTATTTTAGATCACCTGATGAAGTATTAATTAAATACGAAACGTTGTGAATTAATAATTTGTCTTAAAATTCATTGATCCTTATTCCTCTAAAATATTTATATAATTATCATAATTTTAACGTAAAGTGGTAGTTTCTTGATAGAAATACTAAAAAACACTATATTTTTCCTTATTTTTAATAAATTTAAGTAATATTTAATAAATAAAACGTAACTAAATCACTCTCAAGTCAGGTGACAATTAACACCAATCAAAGTGCATGACGTCACTCAGTCATAAACATTATCAGACGCTGTCAAAAGGCTTCATTGTTTGGTTAATATTTAGAGTGTGCAATTTGTTATTATTTATTTACAGGAAACGTCAAATTACATATAACTATAGTAATAATTCCGAAAAAAACATTCATCACCTCATCAGTTTATGAGAGTATGACGGCACGGCAGTCACGTGACAAGTATTGGCGTTTTAGAGCAAAATTTGAAACGAAATTTAAAATACACGATTTTTAAAAATGGAGTCGTATTTAAATAAAAATAATAAATATTTGTGGGCTATATTAGGTACTTATGCACGATTTAAGACACTTTCCCACAAATAGTCCACATCCCTAATTTTGCCGCATATAAAAAGTCAAACAGTTTTCTATAGGATTCAGTCGTTAAAAGCAACTTGTCGTTACAAGCAAACTTTATGTTTCTCAAATCTCATTTAACAGAACGCCAGAGATCCTAACTATGTCGGTTTATACGAGAAGAAGATCAAGGCTACGGACACGAGACCGGCGCAGTTTTATCCCGTCGAAGAAGGTTTGAGGAAGGCAATGGACGAAGGTTTTGCCTATCATCTCGAGAAGTCGACAGCTTATAAAATCATCCAAGACACTTGGTCCGAGAGAGCCATTTGCGACGTCACAAATATTCCATTTCAGGAACCGGTCAGGACAATGTTTGTCGTTTCGAAAAGATCACCGTTTAAGGAAATATTTACTCATTTGTAAGTGATGACGTGTCTTTGTAAAATTATAGGGTTCGAAGTATCATGTATTTAGAACAATTTCAGTTATTAAGGCTGTCGGAACGCTCTGAATTTAGGCCAAAAATAGAGCTCGGCTGTCAACTGATTGTAGACTTATTCGTCAACATTCTGCAAAAATTCTTTCTCTATAAGGAAGATAAAGGATAAATCTAGATCTCTAATGGACTACTTTTGTAATTTATGTACGATTTTCTAGAAAAAAGTTGGCATTATTTGTGCCAAAAAAACACACGTTTTCAATGTCACACTGCGACCTTATTCGTACTTATTTCACAAAACTGTCCCATCACAAACCTAAAGCGACTCTTCCTTTTTTGGAAAAGTTTTTTAATTCTTCAAAATATTTCCAAAAATTAGAATAATCAATTGACAACGGCACCCTTGCAATAGCATCTTTTAGCCTCGTATAGTGTGGCACCAGCCAAAAATTAAAACGTGCGGATGATTTGAGCGAAACAGAGCTAAAGAAGGTCACACCCACAATATGTCTTTTGCCTACCTCGCCTCTTACCGCTGGGTCTCAGCACAAACTGTGTGAAAGTGATCCAACACTGTTAAGGTTGTTGGAACGCTCTAAATTTAAGCCACACGACGAGGCTAAAAGATGCTATTGCAAGGGTGTATTTAGTGTATTTATTTAGTGTATGCAAACTACATTTTTTTAGTGTATTTGCCATATGGCAACATACACTATTGGCGTTGGTCGGATGGCGGGACCTAGGGGTCGGACCAAAATTTCTCGACGTTTCATAACCTCCTAAACACTTTGGCACCATTTTTAAAAATGTTTATATATATATGTGTGTATATATATATATATATATATTTATATACGTATATATATATATATATATAAATATATATATATATATATATATATATATATATATATATATATATATATATTTATATGTGCGGGCAATAACTTTCGAAGGAGTTAATACATTTTTACGAAATTTGGCATACATGTTGGAATCCATCACCGCACGAAGCCTATTTAAAATGGGCCCAATCGGGTCATTTTAAGGGTAGTATTTAGGGGTTGAAAAAAGTTTTTGGGCCCAAAAATACCGAAAAAATTCTCAGAATCGTTTCAAAATTGAAATTTAACCCTTTAGTAGCAATTAAAAGTGCTTCTAAAATTTTAATAAAATCGGCCCGACAGGAACGGATTTACAAATTTTTTGAAAACACGAGTTTGCAGATAGTGAGTTAAGTACTGAATGGTGTTTTTAATTTTGGTGTAGACGTTCGATCGACAATAATAATGCAATTAAGAAAAAAATGTAATTTTAAGGGGTGTATTAAGGAGTTAATTTTTTTATTTTGCCCAACAATCACCTTAAGTTCACATAATAAAGCCACAAGGCCTGCATTAACAAATACACTATATTGTCGGCAGGATTTTGGCACTGCGACCAGGGTTTTTATATTTTGTATCTAGATACTGCATAATATGTCTTTTGCTATTTATCTCTGCATAAATTTGATTAAACTACATTTCAATTTGTTTATCCGTAGAATGTTGCTAACCAAAGAACGCGGTTTGATGGACCATCAGCTAAAACGTTGGACAATCGGGAAACCCCAGTGTAATTTGGACGCCGCCGACAAATTGACCAGCGTCGACATGACAGAACTGTCGTCCGCTTTCCTGTTGTTAATTGGTGGCGCTGGCGTCAGTTTCGTCCTGCTTCTTGCAGAAAAATTCGTCCATAATCAACCGCAAAATATTTTTAAAAAAGTTTATTCTAAATAGATGAAAATAGTAGGTTACGTTTCTAGAGCGTAATGATATATACAGTGTAACCTTAATATAACGAAGCTCACTATAACGATTTTCTCGATTTAACTGCCCGTAAAAATTAATGCAAAATATCTCTACACTATGAATACTTTTTGTCAAAATCCTCTTTATAACGAATTTTCAATCATTGCAGAATATAAATAGAAAGTATAATTTACCTCTATTTAACGATTTTTGTCAACTTATAACCTTTACATAACGTATCCTATCAATCAATCACACATAATTCGATAATAACAATAACAATTCATGTCTCAGGTTCAGACACGTTAAATTTATCATAAGACAATCATTGTTGTTTGATGTAAAGTAATGTAAACACTGCTGTTTGTCACTGTGGTTAGTAAATTTAAAGTTGCAACGGCTGAAAAACAAAAAAGTTGTTCCTTAACCGTCTCAGAGAAGCGAAAAATCGTTAAGTATGTAGACGAGCATCCTACAAAGAAAAAATTAGACATCTCTGAAGAGTTCGAAATTCCCGCAAGTACATTGGCCACAATTTTAAAGATTAAAGATAAGTTTTCAGAAGAAAATGAGTTTTATTATCTTGTTAAAACGAATCTTGGGACAACCTAATCTCAATATAACAAACTTCAATATAACGAATTACTTGGTGTAACGAATATTTTTTAATTCCCTTCAGCTTTGTTATATCGAGGTTGTGCTGTGTTATGACGAATGTGATATTATGTTAAAAACGAGTAACAGCGAGTTCTAACAGTCACAAGAGTCATATAAAAATCGCGCACGAGATATATGTAAAATTTGTTGCACGTAGCTCTTATGAAATACCTGATTTTCAAAATATTTTTTTGCAATTTCTAGCAGCTCAATTTTGAGCCAGTTGCCTTTTAATTTGTAGGCTGCGTTGGGTTTTCATGCGTTTACTATGGAAATGGTAGCTCGACTACGTTTCGCATTTCTTTTGTTTTACTTTACGCTCTAATGCAAAATGGAGCACTTTACCATTGCTATGCAGGCATAAAAAAGAAGAAGGGTGCCGGAAACAATAATTGTTTCTGGCAATTTCACAATATTCTATAGACGGTGGGTATGAGCTGCCTGATGATAATATAAAAATTCGATAATGCCCCATTGGTGAACTATCTCCTATAATTTTTATAATAATTATAGAAGATAGTTCACCAATGGGGCATTATCGAATTGGTGAACTATCTCCTATAATTTTTATAATAATTATAGAAGATAGTTCACCAATGGGGCATTATCGAATTTTTATAACATCATCAGGCAGCTCAACTCACCGTCTATAGAATATTGTGAAATATGTTGTCAATAATAACAGCGCAATTAAAACGCGCGTAGAACATGACGTAATCTCAGGAATAAACGAACGTATATTGTCGCTCGTGACCTCATAATACCGCTATATTGGCTAGACTACTCGAGTCAGATTGCGTCACAACATATTATGTCAAATGTTAGGTATTGTATGAAATAAATATTGATTTTTATCTCGCTTAAAATTGTGTTTTTCTTCTGCCCAATCCTTATCATATGCGCTAAACTATATCTTAGCTAAAAATACGAATAGCAGAAATATGAATCCTAAGTTAGTATAGAATGGACTTATTAAAGATGGTTTCTATTATTTTTATTTTTTAAATACTCAATTCTAGGAGCCGTAAAACAAAAAAAAATCGATTCTCGATTTTCAGGGGTGAAATATCAATTCACTGGATCGATTCAGGACTAAAAAATCGATTCTTAGCCCAAGAACTCGATTCTTTGAATAATCGATCTCAGATCGCCATGCCTACAACTTGTTAGGTAGCAGTTCCCCCGGCTACAGGACAGCTCCCAAAGCAAAAAAGAAAAGTTGATAATATGTTAAAAATTTCCAGTAATATAGAAACAGTTGCTATTTTACGTGCATTGATGAGAACATGGATCACAAGGTTGGGAAAATAAATAAATAAGGAAAAATGAACAAAATTGATAAAAAAAATAAGATGACGTAAGCTTTATAGTTTCTATGAATGGGTTTTGCCAAATAGCTCGATTGAAGCAGGTCATTACAGAAGACCAGGGTTTTCAACTGGACCCCTTCTCCTCAAACATTTCAACTTTACTGGGTTTTTTTTCATACGTTTATAGTCCGTAAGATTTCTCTACATGCGAGCCAGTAGTGGCTGATTTTTGCAATGATTGTTGTATTACAACTCCTTTATTATGATTTATGAAGGATTGACTGATGAGATATCGCACCGTAGAGTAATAAAAATATAAAAATCACATTTCTAATGTCCTAAATAAACTTGCAAAATCCTATTACATACTATGTAACCTAAAACATATCTTATGCCGAGAAACACTTTTAATTACTTACCATTCGTATGTAGAAAGCCATCTAACATACAGTGTCATATTTTGGGGAAATTCCACAAATTTTATTGATGTTTTTAAAAGACAAAAGAAAATTGTCCGTGTAATTGCTGGTGTACACCCAAGACACTCATGTCGACTTTTATTTATAAAGATCTTAATATTTGAACTGCATATAGTATCTTCATTCTACACTGCATATTGTTTTATAAGAATAATGAAAACTACTTCACTAAGAGGAATACTGTTCATCACCACGATACCAGAAATAGAGAAAATATTAACTTCAAAAATAGTAACTAACATTTCACTTTAAATTCTCCATACAACACAATAGTGAAAATATGCAATAAATTACCACCGGATATTTTAAACTTAAAAAATTAAAAATTAAAATCTGTACTGAAAAACATGTTTCTTAATAAAGTAATATACAGTTTAAAAGAATACTATAGTATAAATTTTAACGAAAAACGGCTATCAGCCGGTTGATAGCGATGTTAAATTTTAAAATTTTAATTATTCATTTCACTTAATAATATAATAATGACAATTGTAATTGGTTTTTTCTTAAAAATTGATCTGTTGAATACAATAGAATGAATTCTTTCTGCAATTTTTCCCAAATTATTAAAATAGGCTTTTCAATCAATAATTATAATCTATGATCTGAAGATGTATAATATTATTTATACGAAAGCTGCTCATTAAATTTTTCCTTTAAAAAGTTGTCTGTTTTATTTTTGGATTGGGTCTTCCCACTATCTCAAATATGGTTCTTCAAAACATCTCATCGTATCCACTCAACAATGTATTTAGCTAACATGTTAATGTTTTATTATTTTTACGTATTTTTACTGTTCTAATGTTTTTAATGTTCTAAAGCTTTTGTCTGTAGATAATATGTTCTTTCTGACGCTGTTTACGCTGTAATTGGCACAAATGAATAAAGGAAAATTATTATTATTATTATTATTATTATTATTATTATTATTATTATTATTATTATTATTATTATTATTATTATTATTATTATTAATTGAAAACTCATTCCGCCGCGGACGTGGAAAGATTCGAGTTTGAATCCCGACAGTGACAGTTGTTCAAAAATAAAATTTTTCTAATATAGCATTGTAACAGTGAATGTTTCTAACAATCATTGCAAGAATTTCAACTTTACTTAGTAATAAAGTGAATCACTTTGCCTATTCAATCCTCAGTGTGATTGCGAATAAACAAAAAGTGACAGAAGTTATACTCAGGCCCTGATTAACCCTTAGGCTAATTAGGCTGCAGCCTAGGGCGCGAGGATCGGGGGGGGGGGGGCTAAAATCGTGTACTACTCTACTTTTTAGGTCGTCCGTAACACACCTGGCGGGGGCGCGTCCTCATAATTAGCCTAGGGCGGTCAGAACTCTTGATCAGTCGCTGGTTATACTTTTTTGGCGTGATCGCGATAGTTGATATTAAATTTTCGTTAAAGATGCACATTGATAAAATAAAATAGGATGTCTAGGGAGATGATAAATATAGTTAAAAGGTCACTTGAAGAGTACTTATTTACTTTGGATAGTAGATTGACAACTCCATCAGCACATTGTAACAGAAAAATGAGACGTGTCATCTGTGAATACAAATTAAAACTATACTGCATCGAAGAGTCAGCTTTATCGACGATTTCAACCTTGCCGATACACGTAGTACATGGTGTCTCATGTTAGTTATATGCTGCGTTAGCCCACAGGCATAGGAATATAGAAACAGAGCATGTACTAGGGGAGTAAAGCCGATTAAGGGACGCGATTAGGTGCGTGGTGTCCGCTTGTCATTGGCCGGCGCACTGCGCATGTCTAGTGGCATGAAATTTATGTTGGTAGTATGATGTAAAAAGAAAATTTCTTTTGTATGCAGCATAATGCGCCGGCCAATCAAAAATCGACATCATTCTTACTTTATACCACTGCTTTGTACCCGTCTCTCAATGGATTCCATCTAGGGATTGCAATGCTGGATCCATCAATCCAGCAATCCAGCTGGATCTAGCACATTTTTGGCCTTGCTGGATCCAGCATCTGGCGCTGGATCCAGCAGTGCGGATCCGCATTCAGCTAAAACAAGTAATTAACTGGGTCTGAGAAGGATTATGATAAGATATTGAAGAAAGAAATGGCACTTTATGAAAGTGAAAGAGTAAGAGGTGAAAACCTAACTTTAATCTATGATTTGATGACTCTCAAACCAACCAGCGTAGAGGTAGAGAGAGCCCTTTCCGCATTCGGGTATATTTGCAGTTCTTTAAGAAGTAGGCTGGAATATAACACCATCAATAACATTTTTTTTGAGATCTTACTTTAAAAAAAGTTAAAAAAACTGTTACCTACATATTATTGATTAGGTTTATTCTTTTAAAGACAAGTCAAGACTTGTAAGTTTCACTATTTTATTCTTCCCTTCCTGTTCTTTCTTCGAACCTGAAGCGCCTTAACAGCGAACTAACCAGCTATAAGAGCGAACTAGTTCGCCGGAAATGGATGAACTAATTGAGCGCTCTTTTTAGTGAACTAAAATGTCCAAGTCTAATTTTTACATTTGACAATTAAATTGATTATAGGTTAATTATGATTATGCGTATAAGTTAAGAGCCATCTTGTATATACTTAGGTACAGGAACTTCCGGATACCCTCTAAGTGCCGGTGCCTACGAGGCTGGTTTTGGCGCCGGATTTGCTGCTATAAGTTTCAAGCGTGCTATGGTGCAGAATTTTGTGATGCGTGTTTTGAAGCGGGATTCGTAAATGATTTTGATGGACGCAAGTGACAGTTCGAATGTTAACAAAAATGGACATTTATTTTCTCTGAAAAGAAAACATATTATTATGACGCCATGTTTGTTTATAACTTGTACCCGTGACCAGTTACTGGTTTCTGATTGGTGCTTGCTCAAAGCCAGCAGAGATTAAAGCACGAAAAATAGATCCGGTTCTAATTTTGAAATCCAGTTTATGACCACGCAAACGAGCCCGCAGTGACGTCATTTCCATCCTCGCAGCGAATTCAGTGGCAAAACTAGTCTCGAATGCAGCGACATTAATTTTCTATCCACACATCAATAGCCAATATTGTCGACTAGCTAGCCAATAAAAAACAGAAGTTTTGAACCTTGGACTGCACTAGACTGTCACATATTTGATAATAATTAATTAGTGCGAAATATTTCCAGAATGAACGATTCTACGATAATTTACCTACTGCATTCTAATCGTGCTATTAAAACATTTTATCGTTGATTTTCAATTGCGGAAACCACACTACCGCGATTGACGACATTTCTACTCAACAAATGCGTTTTGCATAATGACAAAACGAAGCACCGATGTTTCTTAGTATTTAAAAATAAAATAATTATCTGTGGCGAAAAGAATACCACCGAATATAAAACGTGAATTTATTTTAAGATTAAACATACAAAGTTCCGTTTACATGGTTACACGCAATAACATTTGTGACAGCAATGTAATTCGCGTTTATTTTAAAATGGAACAAGTAATAATAAATACACATGATGTTACAATTTTTTGTAACTAATCAAAGTAAATTTTCGAAAATTCCCCCATTCACTACCAAGCAATGCCCTAAACGGTCATGAAAAACGTTACTTAACTGAAGAGATGTTATATCTCTTGATGAATTTCGTATTTTAATCTTCAATTGGTCTAAATTTCAAGAATTGTTAATACATTTAAAAGCAGCGGTTGCATCGAGTTCCACCATAAAAAAACAGGCGTAGATATGTCCTTACAGAGGCAAAAAGAAACGAGATTATTATACGTTAGTGCAAAATAATAACAGATTGTCCAGCAAAGCCATAGCATACAAATTACTTAAGAGAGGACATAATATGGTTTCAGCACAATGGCATCTCTACTCATTACGCTCAAAATGTTAGAACATTTTTAAATCGTACGTTTCCAGGTCTTTGGATCGGGCGTGGCGGTGAAGTAGCGCGGCCAGCTAGGTCAACCGACCACGCCCCAAATGATTTTTTTACTGGGGGGTATTTAAAATCTAAAATATTCAATGGTGATCTGTTAAATTTAGATTAATTGAAGACTAAAATACGAAATGCATCAAGAGATAGGACACCTCTTCAGTTAAGTAACGTTTTGAAGAATTTTTATGACCGTTTAGGGCATTGCTTGGCAGTGAATGGGGGAATTTACGTAAATTTACTTTGATTAGTTAAAAAAAATCATAATATGTGTATTTATTAGTGTATTTGCCATAAGGCAACATACACTATTGGCGTCGGTCGGATGGCGGGACCTAGGGGTCGGACCAAAATTTCTCGACGTTTCATAACCTCCTAAACACTTTGCCACCATTTTTAAAAATGTTTATATATATATGTATATATATATATATATATATATATATATATATATATATATATATTTATATACGTATATATATATATATATATATATATGTGTACGCGCGATAACTTTCGAAAGAGTTAATTGATTTCAACGAAATTTGGGTCACGTGTTGAAATCCATCACCGCAAGAAGCCTATTTAAAATGGGCCTAATCGGGCTATTTTAAGGGTAGATTTTAGGGGTTGAAAACTGTTTTTAGGCCCCAAAATACCGAAAAAATTCTCCGAATCGTTTCAAAATTGAAATTTAACCCTTTGGTAGTGATTAAAAAGTGTCCCCACAATTTTAATAAAATCGGCCCGACAGGACCGGATTTACAAATTTTATGAAAACACTAGTTTGCAGATAGTGACTTATTTATTGAAGGGTGTATTTAATTCGGTGTAGACGTTAGATTGATAATAATATTACAATTAAGAAAAAAATGTTATTTTAAGGGGTGTATTAAGGGGTTAAATTTTTTATTTTGCCCAAAAACAAACTTAATTTCACATAATAAAAGTATAAAACCACACGGCCCTATACAAGCAAATACACTATATTGTCGGCAGGGTTTTGGCACTGCGACCCGGGTTTTTATTACTTGTACGCATTCCTATGTTCCATTTTAAAATAAACGCGTAATTACATTGCTGTCAAAAATGTTATTCTGTAACCATGTAAACAGAAATTTGTATGTTTCATCTTAAAATTAATTCACGGTATATAAAAGTTGAGTATTTGTTATGTATTTATTATATATACTATCAAAGTAAACATGGAAACAAGGACCACAAAAACATTATGACGTCACACACGTTTTGGCGCATTATCGGCACTAAAAAATATTTTTAATTTAAATACAACATTTTAATTATAAAATAAAGAAAAAATAATAAAAATATTTTTGCTATAAAACTTGTATGTGATCTTTCTATTTATGTAAAAAAAAATCGTTCAAAACCCAGCCGTGAACTCCTGCCATTAAATTTTGTAAACAACAGCCGCTGTCATCAATTGACAGGTCCGCCGGGTGACGTCATCTTCCCACTTCTATCCGGCGAAATGAAGCAGTCTCAGTAATGTACAGCCCTGACTTGGTTCGCAATCAAAATATCGAAAAGTGAAAAAATAAATGTTTCCCTTTATTTTTCTTTTCCACCGAGTCGTCTTCAGGGGCTTGTCGCCTAGAGCGATCACTCCATTCGTCTTATGATAGAACCGGTCCTGTGTATCGGTTTCCACGATTCTATCTGTTTTGGATTCGATTTTTAACTTCCCGCTAAGAAAATTGAAAATTTTCAAAATTGGGAAGTTATTGGTTTCACCTCGATTTTCGAAATTTGAGTTTTTGTCAGATCTCGACGTTTTGAGATCCTAGGAAGCTATTCTGACGATTTTTAAAATGATGTCCGTATGTCTGTGTGTGTATGTGTGTGTGTGTGTGTATGTAACCCTCTCATAACTTTTGAACGGGTGGACCGATCGAAACGCGGATTGCGGCATCTGAAAGGAACTCGCTGAACTTAGATTTCTTGAAAATTGACACTGATTCGGCCAGGTAGATTTTGAGAAATCTCAAAAATAAAGCTTTTTGGAAAGCTGTTTTTTTAAATATTTTAAATTATTTTCGAAACTACCGTACCGATTAATTCCAAAATCTAATCAGCTCTATTCCTCATAAAATAACGTCAATCGCCGCAAACCGCATCAAAATCGGTTAATCCGTTCGAGAGATATCGTCGGAGAAAAATTCTGAAAAAAAAGTTTTTTAAAAATAACTTCTCAAATTTTTGTTTGATTGATTTTTTTGTAATAAGTTATTTTTTTGTGCTTGAAAAACTGCATCAATTGCCGCAAACGGCACCTCGATCACTTGATTCGTTTAGGAGATATCGCTGAAAAAAAATTTTGAAAAAAATGGTTTTTCAAAATATTTTCTCAAATTTTCGTTAGATTGATTTTTTTGTAATAGATAATTTTTTGTGCTTAAGAAACTGTTTCGATTGCCGTAAACAGCATCTCGATCGGTTGATTCATTCGAGAAATATCGTTGACAAAAAATTTCCAAAAAAGTGTTTTTTCAATATATCTTTCCAAATCTTTGTCTGAATTTTATAACGGTTTATAGTTTCATAATTTCGGAAATATTTTGATAATAAAAAAATCAGATGTTTTTTCGTTCCAAAGATCTGTCAAAAAGAAATTAGTTAGGTAGTTCACAAGCATGCTTTGATTAATTTTTACGTTAAATCATATTATGTAACCATGGAAATAAATACCATAACCGTAAACGGTTAACAGAAATTTTATTTTATTATAATATTTCAAATGTTAATATTTATGAAGTTGGAATGATCCTGTCGCCCAGTTGGCTGGAATTTTTAAAAATAGCTTTTAACAAACAGCGTAGCGGTAAGCCACATCTCAATAGATCGGAAACAGCGGGAAGTTCCAGGGATGGCCTGCAAGGTCAACCGTTTTTCAATTTTTTTCTACAAAAATAGTCGTTTTTATTGAAATGAAACAGTTACAGGTTTCAATTCTTGATTTCGGCACTTGCGAATTCAGTTAAATGAAATGCAAATAATCACCTTTTATTTTATCATTATATTTTTTATATATACAAATATGAATCATTGCGGTTATAATAATAATTATTATTAGTATTTGCAGTTTCTTTCATTATAACAGCTAGGTACATCTACACATGCTTTTCACGAAACCAGTTTGTTTTAGACCTTGGGTCGTTCAACGTCATCCCGTGTTGATGCGTTCGTTGATTTTTAATCAGCGTAAATTACAGTAATTTGGTTCCAAAAATAACATTTTCGTTTGTATAAAGTTATTCATTTTTTTATATTGGACGAATAGGATGAATCAACAATTGACAGTCAACTTCTATAATCATCGGATCAGTTTTGTGTTGAGTCATGGAGTGTTTTGAAAAGTGTTTCTTAGGTATATAAGGTTAGTAGGCAATACATTTCTTTTTTTTTGACGTTCACGGAAGAAAAGTGGTGGGCAAAATCTGTAACGCGATCTCGGGGCGGATTTATATAGGAACTAATAAGGTTTAAGCTCTGGGCAGTGGCGTAACTATATCGTTTGAGGCCCGTGTCAAATTCATCGGATGGGGCCTTTCTTCTCTGTAAAAAAGCTCAACCAACGTTATGGTTTGTTATTTTTATACGCACAAACGCTATCATAATTAGTTTATTTTCTAGTAACTTTTAATTTAAAGAACATATTAGACTGAAATCACAATTTTAAATTTTAGTACAAAATTATTATTATTATTAAAATTATTTTTTTCGGACATTCTGCTCAGCAAAAATGTTATTGACATCATCAAAGTTCAAATTTTGGGCCTTGGAATGTTCGATGAATAGAATAGTTAACCTTTATTGTTCCATATAAGTTTTTATCAATTTTAATTTTGAAAATGATCACTCGGCACTAGCCGTAGTCACAGAATGGTTATAAATGCAGTGCACACTTTAGAAAAGCTTGAAGAAACAAAATGGTTCTTTATGATTAATAAATCAGCAAGTTCTCCTATAGAAGACGACTTTTCTATTTCGTGTCTTATAAGTGGATCGAAAACTGAGACTTCATTTCTTTCAGCTACAGCGTTGCGTTTACAAATGGCGAGGACTTTATAACGTATCGGATGCGTTCTAAAACTGGGTGATATCTTTTTCTTACAAATACGTTCAAATCTTGATACAGTTTTTTGTTTAATTTGTGTATGTCCTTTAGTGAATATCTTAAATTAATTAATTTCGAAACTAATAAATTTTACTAAATGTTGTAATAATAAAAGTTAGGATCCACCTGTGCTCACAGCCCTTCGGCCAGGGACCTGTGGCATTTTACCCGTCCTGCCACCCTATTGTTACGCCACTGACCCTGGGACCCCAAGTGTCAAGTGCACACAAAAATTAAATTACCATCAAACATTTTTAATACTAAGTTTTTTTTATTTTTTAACGGGAAATTGGACTATTCAATTTTAATATAGGTAAACTAAATTAAAAAATTGCGACGTTTCATTAAATCTTTTTAACTTCTTCAGGCAGAACTTTAACTAGTTTTAAGAAGTTAAAAATATTTAACGAAACGTCGCAATTTTTTACTTTAGTTTAACTATATTAAATTTGAATTGTCCAATTTCCCGTTAAAAAATTAAAAAAACTTATTAATTATATAATGGACGTGAACAATATTGAGAATTTTTAATACTCTTTCATTAACGATGAGCACTTAACGTATAGTAAAAAATAATTAATATTAATGATAAATTATCATTATCACGGGTGAATGTTAACAATTTTTTGGGGAAATTTAGAAATTTTTTTTGACGAATTTTGACATTTTTTTGCATGATTTTTTGGCTAAATTTATATTATAATTTGTTTGGTCAGGTCACCAAATTTCCACTCTGATTTTAATGTTATTCCATTTTAAAAATATTTAATCAAAACGGGACCTCGTTGGGCTTCAATAAGCCTTAGCCTCCAAAAACCTAGTCCCATCTCTGATGCGACCGAAGACACGAGTTCAAGCTAATTGGAAATATAAAAAATATGTAAATTCATAATAAATAAAATTTTTGGCATTTTATTTTTGAAAACGTCGAGGCAGTGCAGTAATGTAAATTCATAATACCTAAATAAAATTTTTAGCAGTATCTACTCCATGTGCCGGAGTAACTTTACAAAGTTTTATTTCCAAAATAAAAAGTTACTCTGGCACTTGGAGTATGTACTGCTAAAAATTTTATTTATTATGAATTTACATTACTGCACTGCCTCGACGTTTTAGAAAATAAAATGCTGAATCAAAATTCGTCAAAAAATGTGTCACTAGTAATAAAAATTGGTGACGTGAATTAGTATAACAACCCTAAGTTAATCAATAAATTAATGTAAACATGGCTCATTTTGATCCTTTCATTTTATATATGTCATAGGATAATTGAAATAATCGGATCTTCGCGGGTGTCAGCTATTATTTTATAAGAAAGATCACTGCAGCATAATACGTCTTAATCCGGGCGAAGCCGGACCGGGCCGCTAGTTAATTATAAAACCATGGGCTGTGATTAATAAATGTTTATATAATTATGAATCTAAATTATTAAAAAAATATGTTTTCCTTTTTAGTACATCACAATAAAATATTCACTTTAAAAGTTTTTTTTCTAATATTCTTTTTCATTGTTTAATTTTTTTTATTTGTTGACTTACAGTAGCAGCTTTTACATTTGTTATTTGTTCCAATATGGAATAAATTAAATTATATTATTAAGCTCAAAGTGTCATTAAAAATATACAGCGTGTTTCACTTTACATGAGAACACCTAAATAAAAAGCAATCATTATAAAATTTTCAGTAGTTATGCAGGCCATTAAGATGCATCTTTTTTGTTGGAACAAAATTTTTCAAAAGTCAAAATCTAGCCAACTACGATTAAAATAAAAAGTAGGTTTTCAAATAAACTCACATGAGCGATCAAGATAGAGCAAAATTGTATTAAAAAAAATTGTTCAGAATCACAAAAAACTCCTAAGTAAGAAATTTCATAAAAAAATAATTTCTTAAATTTTTCAAAATATGACTGCAACCTGTAATTTATGTGCTATTTTATTGTTTCATGGCACTCTTGTTAGTAAAATAGCAAATAAATTACAGATTGCATTCATATTTTGAGAAATTTAAGAAATTATTTTTTTTTGACGAAACTTCATACTTAGGAGTTTTTTGTGATTCTGAACAATTTTTTTAATAAACTTTTGCTCTATCTTGATCGCACATGTGAGTTTACTTGAAAATCTACTTTTTATTTTAATCGTAGTTGGCTAGATTTTGACTTTTGAAAAATGTTGTCCCTACAAAAAAAATGCATCTTAATGGCCTGCATAACTGCTGAAAATTTTATAATGATTGCTTTTAAAATGAAAAAGTTATTTAGGTGTCCTCATGTAAAGTGAAACACACTGTAAAAAATTTCGCGCCTTGTAATTCAATGTGGAATGTGGAAATATCAATACAATGTTTATGTCTCCAAAATGAAACTTGCTAGTTTTTTTTTCAAACTTATTACATTTTCATCTGACCGGGCTGCATTTTTTTTTTAATTTCAACTTAGAAAAAAACAAACATGGACGGAGAAGCAGTCAAAGGGTACGTTTACGAAAACAAAATGTGCGGGCTGATCGCTTTGAGGTTATGTGCCGATCAACAAATAAAAGATTTCAAAATTGGTACTAACGTTTTGGCAGCGAAACCTTTCGACGACATCGTTATCATTTACTACCTCGAAACCGATGAAACCCAACCTAGCACCATTTGCATGCAATTAAAACATAAAGAAGGCGGAAGCATGGTGATTCAAAACCAGTCGTTTTACAATACAAAAGGTGACTTTAGTTTACTCAAATACGCCGATGGTTACATAAAAATATCTGATCCAACGTCTAAAAAACTGTGGAACGGTGTCGATAAAGGTGAAGAATTATACGTGCTTTACACAAACGCGAATGTCGATCCGAAAAAATGCGATTTGCTGAAGGCGCAACCCGGAAGAACTTACAACGAAAAACTTATGTCGACCGGAGATACTGGAACGATATTCAAATTTATGCTGCCCGACGACGAGCAAATAAATAACATTAAACTGGACGACAAAAAGAAGGAATTCTTCGAAAAATTATCGGAGGATCCGAAAAAGAAAACGTTCTTCGACAAGTTGTTATTGTTCGCCAATCAGAATAACGAAAGCGGCTTAGATGAACAATTGAACAATGCCATACAAACGTTGTTAAAGCACCAATGTCACTCGTCTAAATTGAACGAAATCCGATTGAAGTATATAAACTTTATTGAACATAAGCCCAAACACAAACCGCTTTCGAAAAAAGAAGTTATCGATAGTGTTGTTTGGTTTTATGCCGAATCGTTCCATATTGGAGGAAGCAGTTCGAATGGAACCAAAGTCGTCGATGTATGGAATCGATTGACGGAACGGAAAAGACTTGTCGTTTTGACTGAAAACAATTCGGAATACATAAATGTCGTAAGGGAAGCTATTAAGAGTAACGATCCGAACCATCAAAACTATTTGCATCTGAATTTGAAGAATATTGAAAACAAGAAATGTTTGTCAGAAGCGTGGAGAACTGTCGGAAACCCGACTCTTCTTCTGGAAATCGATGACACAACCGACATAAATGAAACAGAACTATGTCTCATAGACTTGGTCGATGTATTAGCGGATAAACCAAGTCACAAACTGGTGCTCGTTTGTAAAATCGATTCAATAATCGATGCCATTTGCAAGAGAGAATATATCAAGGATGTTCCAAAATTCGTCAGTTTGATGGATCTTGAGGACGATGACGACCTCATGTCCAAAGATGTTTTGTATTACGGTATAACCACAACTTTGGGAACGATTCTCAGTAAAGAGAGTACTTTGAAGTCATGCTTTAAAGCTCATCATATACTAACTCTTTTAATGACAGGTCTCAAAATTGGATCTGATCACAAAACGACCTTTGACTTTTACCTAGACAGAAAAATAGGAGTTTCTGCAATCAAGTCAAGTATTTTCAAATGTAAGGATTTTGAAGGAAACATAATGTGTATATCCGGTGATATTAACAAAATTAAATTTGATGAGATGTCGGTTATCGAATCGGAAAAAGTAAACAGCGAAAAATCTTTGAACAATTTACAAATAATAAAAATGTGTCCAGAAGATTCAAAGACAAAAACAATACAGGAATTCAATAGACTTAAACAGGCGTTGCCTTTGTTGAAACTGTTTCTTGTCAATGTCGAAAGTGCCGAAGACGACACAATTTTAAGACTGATTACTTCGTTCAACGATTCGGCCGAATTTTTAAAACCGTATATATACGAAGACGAAGTCAAATTGGATGTTAGAGATGACATCACAATTCTTGCCGGTGAACCCGGAATGGGAAAAAGTACTTTCTGTGAATATTTGTGGCGAAAAAATATTAACGACATTGTTCCAACGTTATTCGTTACCCAAAGTGATTTGAGGACTTCCAAAAGCTTATACGACATATTTAAAAAATTTCATATAAATAATTCTGACTTGACAACGTCTATATTTAAATACCACCGCCATAACAAAAATTTACTTGTAATAATAGATGCTTTCGATGAGTTATTTGAAGTGGCTAGAGGAAACGCTTTGAAAATAATAGATGACTGTACGTCGGAAAATTACAGCGTGCTCGTTACAACTCGACCAGCTACGGCTGCGAAAATCGAGGAGAAGACAGGTGTCCTGTCTCAAAAACTGAAACCATTCGATAAAGATCAACAAGTACAGTTTCTTAGAGAATATTGGATTAGGGCATTGAACCTTACCGACAAACATGTCGAAAGGGTTGTTGAATTCGGTTTACATTTACTTAATCGAACTGAATCTTCGGTCAACAACAAGGAACGATCCATCACCGGAATACCATTACAATGTCGAATGATAGCCGAAATTTTCACAGAACACTGCGAAGAATACGTAACGAAAGCAATAAACGTCGACAATTTACTGAAAAAGACCCTCAACATTGTCGAGTTGTACGAACAGTTTATAGACAAGAAAATGGAAATCTTCCTTGTTCATAAAATGGAATTGGGTCAAAAGGCAATCGAAATTCTTGAGGAAGACATTAAAAAATCGCAGATCAAACATTGTCAAACATTCGCCTTGTTGACAATATTCAGCATCAATTCGAATCAATCTTTGTTCAATGATCTTTTTAACGACGAAACAAAAGCGCAGAGCAGCAACGAGAAATTATGCGCCGCCGGTATATTTTCATCTCTCGAAAGTAGATCTATTAGTGATATGATCATCGAATTTCCAGTTTTCGTTCATCGAACGTATGCCGAATACTTTGCCGCTTTGTACCTGTCCGAAAAATGGGAATACGAAACTGAACGCATTACTGAAGTGTTAAGCAGCAGGGAATATGACACGGTGCGTTATTTTTTCGATCTTATCATGGCCAAGGAATGTCCTTTGATCACAGCGGTCATACGAAACGACATCGAGCAAATCAACAACGAAATTTCTTCTATCGACCAGACGGATAAAGGAGGTCGTGGTCCACTGCATCTTGTAGCAATGTGGGGAATTCGATTCACTGATTTTGATTTCGACGGCAGGCACGAAGGTTACAACAACTTGGAAATCTGCAAGTTACTTCTTGAAGCAGGCATTGATACTACGAATAAAGATTTAATTAACCAATGGACAGCGCTCAAATATGCTGATTCGATTCGAACGTTGCATATAGTTAACGAAATGATCGAAAAAGAATTCGTTAACGACAATGATTTGACAAATTTAATGTACGACTTGTACAATTCGCAATATTACGTGTTTCATGACGAAAAACGTGGGAATACCCTTTTACATCACGTGTCAATGCAAAACCATAACAACATTTTAAATTATCTGATTAACAGGATGACTCATGACAGATCAAATTTGTTTTCGATGTGCGGTCTCTACATGAAATATAAACGGAACAAAAGAATCAATTGTATCAATCGATTTGGATACACTTCGTTACATACAGCAGTTGGAAGAGGATATATTCAAATCGTCGACACGTTGCTAGAAGTTGGGGCTAACTTGCATGCTGTAGACAAAAATGGTGATACACCTTTGCATTGGGCGGTACGTGAAGGTCACGTTCTTATTGTAGAACGATTATTATCTAGCCCGAAGATCAAACCAAGCATAAACAAAATGAACGACAAAGGTCTTACACCACTTCATTTAGCGGCCGGTACTGGCCATTACGACGCCCTCGAGAAGTTGCTCGCATTCGGTGCGAATATAAAAGCAACTGATTTGGGCGGCAATAACGTTTTACATGCGGCCACCGAGAAAGGAAACACCGAAATAGTCCTTCGATTGCTCAACATCGAACAAATAAAGGACAACTTAAACTTTCCGAACGGACAAGGTCAGACACCGCTTCATTTAGCTGCCGCAGGAGGTCACGTTGATATCGTCGAAACGCTAGTTGCAGCTGGTGCCAATTTGCATGCCGCCGATTGGAACGGAAACACTGTATTCCATAACGAAGCACTTCAAGGTCACACAGCTATGTTGAACCGGTTGCTAAAGCATACTCATTTTAAGGACGTGGATTGTTTGAACAGAAATGGCCAGACGCCGTTGCATATGGCGACACAAGGCAGACATCTTGAAACTGTAATGGCGTTAATCGAAGCAGGTGCAGATTTAAAGGCCGTCGACGAAAATGGAAATACATTGCTTCATCAAGCGGCACGTTATGATTCCGTCGCTGTGATTCAACGTCTACTTAACGAAACGACTATCAAGGAGGATGTGAATCGTGTAAATCACCAAAATCAAACTGCGTTGCATACGGCTGTGGAATGGGAACACGTCGATATAGTAGATCTCTTGTTGGAAGCCGGTATTGATGCGTTTGTCAGCGACAATTCCAATAGCATTGTGTTACACTGGGCGGCGCGTGAAGGTCGAACCGTTATAGTCCAACGACTTTTGGAAAACGCTTCAGTTGTAGATAAAATAGATTTCGCTAATGCAGACAATCGAACGCCATTGTATCTCGCGGTGGAATGGGGACGTGTCGACACGATTATTTTACTCTTGCAGGCCGGAGCCGATGCTCAAATTGCCGACGATGACGGGAATGCGGTGTTGCATAGAGCTGCACGCGACGGACCAACTGCGGTTGTTGAAGGCTTATTGACCAACTCTAACGTCAAGAATAATATTGATCGCGGCGGAAAGTGGGGATGGACGCCTTTGCATTTCGCTGTGATGGCGGGAAAAGATGAAATCGTAGATGTGCTCCTAAAGGAAGGCGCGGATGCAAACGTGGGAGACCAATGGAATGGCGATACGCCCCTACATTGGGCGGCGTACAGGTAAGAACACACGAGTAATTATAATACGCGCCACGGTTCTAAAAGGCTCTAAAGTTAGATGCAAATGGAGGCTTGCGCAAGCACAGTCGGTTGAAAAACTACAAACTCGCGCTATATTATTATTTTTAATTTTTCTTTAATCTAAAAGTCTAATTTCTTGCATAAAGTCATCCAAAAAAATATTTTTCGTTCTTGTCTATGCAAAACTGTATTAGGCATCTGGATTAATTAACAATCAAAGAAACAACTTAACAACAGCGTACTGGACTGTACTTTATAGCAGGAAAGCGACCAGTGACACGACAACCAGCGATAACCAATCACCGACGAGCGCACGTTCTGTGCCGGTAACCGGGAGGTGGTGGGAGTCTTCCTTTCCCACAAAACAACCAGGATGGCTTTAAAATATGCATTTGCAACACTGTTTGTGACTAACTTCAGAACCTTTTAGAACCGTGGCGAGTATTATACTAATACTAGAGTTTTCACCAATCGATCTTACTATTAATTTTGTCGTAGGTAAGGTCAACGACGCCCAGGGCAAGATTCTAATTTCACCCCTCCAAAAATTCTTTGCTTGATAAGATTATTTTACGAATTGCATCGCTGATTGCGCCCTCCAGGATTTGCGTCTCTCATAGCAATCCCTGTTTTAGCTACATATTACAGTGCTTACTATAAATAAGGCTGTACCTACGTTAGATTCGTATTTATGACGACCCAAAGTCGACCGACATTAGAAAGGGAAGCCTGTTTCCTTTCCAATGTAGACACCTATATTATAATATTCGATGTTTGCTTCTTTCCAAAGTCGGCCGACGTCAGCTGACAATGTATCGGGATAAATACGGATCTAATGTATAGTACGTGCCATGCACTTTGTATTTTCGCGATCGGACTTGTAGTTCACAAGATATTTAAGTTTTAGCGGAGCAATTTAAAATTTTTCGGAACCCTCGCGCAGACAAAGCCTAGAGGCAATTCTCAGTACCTACTATTGGTAGAAGAGGGCCGGGTGACTCGATCACCTGACACCTGGTTTGCTCGGATTGGTTAAGAGGTTCGTGAGATCGTGGTATTTCAAAAGTACATTTGAAACATAACGGTCGATTATCGTGAAACGTGCGAATAAGACACATTACGATACATGCCTATCAATTCCTTTCAAAATAATGTAATTACTAAAAGTGTGTTTTAAGACGAGTTAAAATTTATACAGTGTAACCTTAATATAACGAGCCTCAATATAACGATTTCTTAGATTTAACAAATTTTTTGAAATGCCCTAGAGCTGCCCGTAAAAGTTAATGCAAAATATACCCTTACATTACGAATACTTTTTGTCAAAAAATCCTTTATAACGAATTTTTAATCATTACAGAATATAAACAGAAAGTATAATTTACCTCTGTTTAATGATTTTTGTCAACTTATAACCTTTACATAACGTATTCTACCAATCAATCACACACAATTCCACAATAACAACAACAATTCATGTCTTTACAGGATCAGACGCGTTAAATTTATCCGCAAGACAATCACTGTTGTTTGATGTAAAGTAATGTAAACACTAAGTTGGTCACTGTTGTTAGTAAATTTAAAGTTGCAGTGGCTGAGAAACGAAAAATGTGTTCCTTCGTCGTCGCAGAGAAACGAAATATCATTATGTCGACGAAAATCCTATAAAGAAAAAATTAGACATCGCTAAAGATTTCGAAATTCCCGCAAGTACATTGGCCACAATTTTTAGAGTTTAAAGATAAGCTTTCAAAAGAAAATGGGGTTTCTTACCCTCTTTAAACGAATCTTATAGACCAACCTAACAAACTTCATTATAACGAATTACTCGGTATAACGAACATTTTCTAATTCCCCTCAGATTTGTTATATCGAGGTGGTACTGTATCATGTAAATCATGGATACTTATATAATACTCGCCACGGTTCTAAAAGGTTCTGAAGTTAGCCACAAACAGCGTCGCAAATGCATATTTTAAAGCCGTCCTGGTTGTTTTGTGGGAAAGGAATACTCCCACCGCCTCCCAGTTACTGGCACAGAATGTGCGCTCGTCGGTGATTATGGTTATCGCTGGTTGTCTTGTCACTTGTCGCTTTCCTGCTATAAAGTACAGTCCAGTATGTTATTGTTAAGTTGTTTCTTTGATTGTTAATTGATCAAGATACCTAATATAGTTTTGCATAGACAAGCACGAAAAATAATTTTTTGGATGACTTTATGCAAGGAATTAGACCATTAAAGAAAAAATAAAAATAATAATATAGCGCGAGCTTATAGTTTTTCAATCGACTGTATCTGCGCAAGCATCCATTTGCATCTAACTTCCGAGCCTTTTAGATCCATGGCACGTACTATATGTAGATACTAGGTATCAGTACCTATTGATAATGTTGTGAATTTACAGAGGACAAGTGAACGTGTTGTTAAGACTTCTCGATGAAAGATCGGTAATCGACGGTATCGACCGAGTGAACAAATGGAACCGAACGGCGCTACACCTGGCCGCGGAAGGATATTGGTGCGTTGGAAAATACGTGGAACAGTGTCACTACGAGAGACGGTTGATCCAGGCGGCTCAGGTTTTATTGGAGAACGGTGCCGACGTGAATCGAACCGACTCGAGCGGTCGAACTCCAGCGCAGGCTGCACTCGAGACAGGTCACCTTAGAATCGCTGAACTGATTGACAGTCAGAATTTCGAACCAAATTGATATTGATATTAAAATATAGCATTAAGGTAGTTGTCGTGGTTAAGGCACACCGTCAGAAAATTCTTAATTTTTGTATACTTATTAAGGACATGATAATACAATTACCCTTAAAATTTGAAGTGATCGACCGTATATAATCCAAGATAAATTCAATTAAAAATTGGATAATTAACATTGATTGTATACGATCTCTGTAGTTCTGAACCAGTTTCTTATTTATAAAAAAAGAACTAAGTAACTGTCAGAAACTTTCCAAAAACTGACAGTCTTTCAATGCATTTGTTGAGTTTAAAAAAAAGTAAGAAAAAATTTTTGACCGTCTAATTATTTATAAATAACGGTTTAAAGTTCAACAATTTATAGAAAAGTATACGTGCATATGAATACTGTATGGGTTACGTTTCCACGGGTACAGTCTTGCGTACAAATTATGGATCACTTAGCTGCAAGCTAGTATACTCTTGTGGCGCGTATAATCTATAACTTTTTGACAATATTGTACCACGACAACTACCTTAAGGATGTATAAGGTATAGTCATAAACAAAAGTTTGTTCATTACGCCATATTATAAGATACTAGCGACAACGTCAAATTGTATCAAAATTTCTATTTCGGTACAGTTTGTTAGACAGCAATACATATTAGTATACTCAAGATTACTCCAGATTGTTGAAGCGAGACCCGAGAGAGGCCAGAGAGTGAGGGAAGTAGGCTTGTGGAGTATTTTTCCAAGCAGTTGGGATAAACATACTTGAATAACAAAGCCATGGGCATCGATGACGTAAGCAATCGACTCAACCAATCACAAACGTGACCATGTTTATAGCCTCTTACGCCCAACCTTCTAGTATTCTAGTAATTTTGAGTATACTTAGGTACCTACGTATGATGATGATGGAAGATATTTTAATTAAAATTTTCAAATTATGTTTACGTAATTACTGTTTCCATAGCAATTTTGAATTTAATTTGTGTGAATTTTTTCACCCATACGAACTGAAAAAAACTTGAAAATTTGTGTAGTGCTGCCAACATAAGTCACCAATCTGGGATACAGTACATTCGTGAACAGCGTTGCCAGACGTCCCGATTTTGGCGGGACGTCCCGATTTTTATATCAAAATTAAATATCCCGCGCGGGACAGGCTCAGTCCCGCTTTTCGGGGATAACTCGACCGCGCGTAAATAATTATTCTGTTATTATAAGTTGCAATTTGTAACACTCACTCCTCAGACTATTGTTTGAAACGCCATATTTTTCTAATGAATAAAACTTTTTTGATTTTGATTTGTTTTTTTTTATTTTTTTTATTCAGAAGACGAATAAGACTCAACTATTTAACGATAGGATAAATCTGATTTAAAATATATTTTTATTAAAATACATTTTCTATGGCTATTTTTGCTATCTATTGTCACGTAAACATAATTTGAAATCAAATAAAAAGATAAATATTTAAAAACTTCTGATTATATACGTTTTTTTACTATGTCTCGCTTTCGACGAAAGAATCCCGCTTTTTTCACTCAAAAAGTTCCAAAATCCCGACTTGGCAAAAAAAAAATCTGGCAACACTATTCGTGAATGACATAAGTACTCTATTTCTTTATTGTATAGGGCGTTTACCATGTAGTCAGAACTATGTTTCATACTCTCGTGAGTTATCTGAAACTTAATAAATTATTATTATTATTATTATTATTATTAAATGCTGAGTTTTGTTGGCAGTACTAAACAAATTTTTAAGTTTTTTTCAGTTCGTATGGGTGGTAAAAATACACACGAGTTGAGATAAACTTTATAGTTTAAATTCAAATTTGTCATGGAAGTGATATAAATAAACAGGTAACATAAATTTATTTTTCTAGAAAATTTGTGAAAATAACTCAGAAAATTGTTATAAATCATATAAATATAATAGGAATAAATTTAATAAAATGTAGGAAAAAAGAATGTTTTGACCACAAAGGAAATACTGGTAGTGGTAAATTGCTGGAAGGAATTTAAAAAATCAAAGTTATATAGGTACGCGAAGTCAAATCGTTACAAAAGTTGCTAAAATATTTTCTGCACGCATGAATTCTATTTCAAAAATAATAACATTGTAGACATAAATATTTATATATACTTAAACCGCCAGTTTTTCTTTTTGTTAATATAAATAATTTATATACCTTTCTTTTCTTAATCTGAAATCTGTGATAATTAATTTATTACGACATTATATATGTTAATATTAATGATAAATAAAATTTACGAAGTTGTTGAAACATGTTTTTCAATTTTTAATAAAAATGTGAAAACCTCATTTTTTTCAAAATGTTTTTATGGATATAAAATAATTTTACAATAAAAATTTATTCATCTTTAAAGTTCAATTCCAGATATATGTTGTAACAGAAAACAGTATCACGGGTAATTGGAATAATGAAAAATCAATTTAAACACTCATTGATTTAATTAAGACTTTTTCAAGCTCTCAATATGCTTAAATGATAGTAAAACTATGATATAATTGCAATTTGGCACTACAAAAAAAAATTTTTGTAATGCCAAATTACATATTATATCATAGTTTTACTATTATTTAAGCATATTGAGAGCTTGAAAAAGTCTTAATTAAAGAAAAGACGAAACGTTGCAATCAATGAGTGTTTAAATTGATTTTTCATTATTCCAATTACCCGTTTTCTATAAAAATTTATATATTATTATAATCTATCTGAAAAATCAGTCTTGAAGAAGTGAACTGTCAGTTATTGACAGATAAGTGATTTTATTTTTAGTAACTTACCGAGTGCTCAAAAAATGTTTGTGTGTAATACAGTGTTTATTTTCAACATAACTCAATTTTAGTTCTGACATAATAGGTGAACAGTGTATAGATTTTTAACAGACTTCAAAAAAGGAGGAGAGGTTCTCAATTCGGTTGTTTTTTGTTTTTTTTTTGTACGGAGCGGCTCGCTATACCACAGTGTTACCCGTCGGCCGGCTTTGAGACAAACGCCGTCCGCAACTGCCGAGATTTCATTGTAAAGCATTGAAATCTATAAAGTTCTATTATTCATATTTCATTTGACAGTTGGGGCATTGCACGTGAAGCGGACATAAAAAAGTGACATCTTGAATTTCGCTCATATTCAGATTTCAGGTTAGTTATAGTCCTTGAGGACATGAATGTACACATTCGTCTTTTTTCTTGTATGAGACTCGGTTGTGAAATTATGGACTATGAAAGATTGTACCAACTATGAAGTAGACATTTTTTGGATAGTGCTGCTGGGATTACTAAGTAAATGAAAAAATATTTTATGTAGTGATTTATCGAGAAAAAATACGTGGTTTTTATATTATGGAACAATAATAAGAAAAAAAAAATTTTTTTTTGATAGAAAACCGAAAGTGAACTTTTTAACACATTTTTTTTAACTTCGACCATTTTTTTTAAATTTTTATTTACTCAAAATAAAGCTAAAACTATGTAGGTGTTACACCAAAAGTTTCAAAATGGGATCTGCATTCGTTTCTGAGATAGAGAACGTTATGTGCAACAGCGCACGCTGCACCGTACTTAGCGCATGCGTAAGCCGGCTTTTTTGTGCCCGAACTTCAAAAACACTGGTATTTTAATACTAAAACGTTCTCTATCTCAGAAACGAATGCAGATCCCATTTTGAAACTTTTGGTGTAACACCTACATAGTTTTAGCTTTATTTTGAGTAAATAAAAATTTAAAAATAATGGTCGAAGTTTAAAAAAAAATTGTGTTAAAAAGTTCACTTTCGGTTTTCTATCAAAAAAAAATTTTTTTTCTTATTATTGTTCCATAATATAAAAACCACATATTTTTTCTTGATAAATCACTACATAAAATATTTTTTCATTTACTCAGTAATCCCAGTAGCACTATCCAAAAAATGTCTACTTCGTAGTTGGTGCAATCTTTCGTAGTCCATAACTTCACAACCGAGTCTCATACAAGAAAAAAAATGAATGTGTACATTCATGTCCTCAAGGACTATAATTAACCTGAATATGAGCGAAATTCAAGATGCCACTTTTTGTCGTATGTCCGCTTCACGTGGAATGCCCCAGATGACTTTCGCCGAGTGATGGGCGTAGCTCATGGTTAGATGAAGAAGATATGGACACAACTGATGTCCCTGAGATTAACAAACAAAACGAAAATGAAGAGACTGCTATGCCAGTGATAATAATTAATATAAAAGAGTGGATTGAAACTCCATGGACACAAGATGATTCTTTGCATTATTAGATCTTTCGTTAATATAAGTAGTTTTTGTTTTAATTTTCTAGAATCTTTAATTTGATGTTGATTTTATTAAAAAAATAATAATTTTAGAACTGCTGTTTTCATTTACTCAGTTCTAGGTGTAAAATGGCAAAATATGTGACGGTATACCAGGGGGTGGGGGTCCCACAAATGTAACTACCTTTGGCAAGGCCGGGAGGGGTCAATAAATCATTAAATTTGTGTGACGTAATTTACAGATGCTAACCGTCACATCAATCAGACAAAAAAAAACTTAGGTCGCAGTGCCAAAACCCTGCCGACAATATAGTGTATTTGCTAATACAGGCAGTGCGACTAACGTTTTCATAAAATTTTTAAGTAGGGCTCTGTCGGGCCGATTTTACTACACGTTTAACAACACATTTTAATCTTTACTAAAGGATTAAATTTGAATTAAGAAACGATTCTGAAATATTTTTTTTTGTATTTTTGGGGCAAAACCTTTTTTCAACACCTAAAAACTACCCTTAAAATGGTCCGTTTAGGCCCATTTTAAATAGGCTTCGTGCGGTGATGAAGTCCAACATGGGGACGACAATAAATCTTTAATATTTTTTGTTCCGATATATATTTTTAACGTGGAGGGAAAGTTTGGTTGAGGAACAGTTGAAAAAAGAAGCTTTACCGATGTTTCACTTGTGACCTACGTTTCGAAAAAGCCCTGAAGATGGAAATATATTTTTCGAAACGTAGGCCACAAGCGAAACATCGGTAAAGCTTCTTTTTTCAACTGTTCCTCAACCAAACTTTCCCTCCACATTAAAAAGGCGACAATTAAGGCTGTCGAAACGCTCTGAATTTTGTTTGTGCTGAGACCCAGCGGTAAGGGGCGAGGTAGGCAAAAGACATATTGTGGGTGTGACCTTCTTTAGCTCTGTCTCGCTCAAATCATCCGCACGTTTCAGTTTTTGGCTGGTGTCAACTACGAGGCTAAAAAATGTTGTTGCAAGGGTGCCGCTGTCAATTGATTACTCTAAATTTGGGAAATATTTTGAAGATTTAAAAAACTTTTCCGAAAAAGGAAGAGTTGCTTTAGGTTTGTGATGGAACAGTTTTGTGAAATAAGTACGAATAAGGTCGTAGTGTGACATTGAAAACGTGTGCTTTTTTGGCACAATTAATGCCAACTTTTTTCTAGTAAATCGTACATAAATTACAAAAGTAGTCCATTAGAGACCTAGATTTGTCCTTTATCTTCCTTATATAGAAAGAATTTTTGCAGAATGTTGACGAATAAGTCTACAATCAGTTGACAGCCGAAGCCCTATTTTTGGCTTAAATTCAGAGCGTTCCGACAGCCTTAAGTCTGTCAAAAGTTATCGTGCTAACAGACATATACAGTGTTGAAAAAAGATAAATACACCTGAATAACTCGGAACCGAAGCAGTTTGGAGAAAAATTGGTAAGGAGAAAGTTTCAGCTTTTTTCCCTGGCGATAAGTTCGAGTTATTATTTCGGCAGGGGGGTCCCTCCGGTGGGGGCAACGCTCCCCCACTTGCAAATATTAAATGGGAACCACTACTTTTTTTCCAGATTCTGATTTCTTGTCAAAAATTACACACGAAAATACCCAATGCCAATTTTTCACCCTCTCCATTTGCAAATATTGAATGAGAACCCCTACTTTTTTTTACAGGTTCTGATTCCTTGTCAAAAATTTCACATGAAAATACTAGAAATATTTTTTTCCAGAACTACCCCCGCTCTCGGTAGTGGGTTCCGGAAAAATTGATAAAATTAAAAAAAAGTATGGGAAAGGGTAGAAAAAATTGATATTGAGTATTTTCGTGTGTAATTTTTGACAAGAAATCAGAATCTGTAAAAAAAATAGGGATTCCCATTTAATATCTGCAAGTGGGGGGGCGTTGCCCCCACCGGAAGGACCCCCATCCCGAAATAATAACTCGAGTTTATCACCAGGAAAAAAAGCTGAAACTTTCTGCTAACATTTTTTCGCCAAACTGCTTCGGTTCCGAGTTATTACGGCGTATTCATCTTTTTTCAACACCCTGTATATATATATACAGTACAACTTTGATATAATAGTTAGGGTCTTGCTGACAGAAATGCCTTCAACAAGCAGATTTTTGTATAGTTCGAGTCTCCTTCTCGAAATCCGGCTTGTCGAGTAAGGGGTCTGGCGCGTTGCGTTGAGCGGCACAGAGTTTTGTCCAGATTTGCCCGAGTGATTTCAGATGTACATTTTTTATTTGATATATCGATATTTTTGGGCGATATTTAATATTTCGATATATCGATATAAAATTCCGAGTATCGAAAACCGATATTTTTTTCCAGTAGCAACACTTGTATGTAGGTACCACCGCGACTGACTATGGCCGTTTAATTATTCCGACAAATCGAAAACTTCACTCAAAAAAAAACATGTTTTTACATATTATGTTTTTGAACACTTATAAGTGCGTCCCAAAAACAACAACAGTGAATAAAGAAGTCCTAGGATGTGTTTAAGAGGAGAATTGATTTGTCCAGATCCATAGGAAAAGTTATTTTTTTATACCCTAAGCACAAAGTTAAGTAGTTTCGGAATTTGCTTTCTACGTAACGTATTTCCAAAGTTCTCTACGTTTTCGGCATGGGTTAAAGTGTATAAATTGATCTGAAATTTTAAGCTAATCATTTTTTCAATATAGAGAACCATTTCAGGGGGTAGCAACTCAAAAAATATGAAAAAAAAATTGGCTTATACAAACAAATAAGCACCAGTCTAATAGACTGGCCCTTATTTTGAAAAGGTGAGAATTGTCACATGCTAACCTTTAAAATGGTTCTTTACATTGAAAAAATTATTCTCTGAAAACTTCAGCTCGAATGATTAAAATTAACCCGTGCCGAAAACGCTGTACAAACAATTTTCTGTCGAATGTCACCACTGGCACGCATGCCATAGGTTCGCCATCCCTGACTTTATTAATTGTTCTAAAATTATCTGCTCCTAAATATATTAGACATTTAATTAATAAACAAAAAAAATTCTTATCGTTGTTTTTGGAATAGCGAGTTCGCTAACAAAAATTCCTCTCTTTTAAGTTACTTTATTTAATATTATATTTCAGTTTTATGACAGGGTTTTCCCTAACTAACATTTGTTTCATGGGTTACTACCCTTGTAGAAGGATTTCTTTTATTCTATCTTAGAAGCAAGGATTAGGGGTTTTTCCTGAAGTCATATCGAGGTATATTTTATACCTAGTATGCAGGCTTAAATTGTGAACGGTTACAAAATGTTACTAGTGGACAAATAAATAAAAAGAGTAGCAACAGTATTGCTGAATAATCTTGAACGATACGTACTGTCTATAGACATACCTTCCAGTGTTCATAATAAAGACACAACCTTTAAATATAAAGAATCAATAATAATTTTTTTAAAAGATCCACGACCCAATTATCCATAATCCCAACAGTTGTTTTTGATTTCAGATAAGTAATTATTAGTTGATTTATTAGAAATAATATCCGTTAATTGCTATTTGAGATTACATTAAGCTAGCCAATATGTATACTAAATTTCTTCGAGTGCCAATGTTCTCTTTCAAATTGGACCGATATATCAATATTTTTTAAAAAATATATCGGTACCGATATCGATACTTGAAAAAAATATCGATACGATATATATCGATACTTTTTGGCACTTCCGACATCCCTAAGATCAAGTGAGAACAGAATCGGAAAACAATTTTAATCAGAAAATGGTTTTATTTTTATAACAAGCTTAATTATGTCAAAAACTTACTAACTACAATAAGTACAGAAATCAGCATTTATTTAATAAACTATGCAACTGCGAGTACGGTTCAACATTTAAATCACTTTTGACAGTTATGATCATTGGAACACATTGTAAGAGTTTCAGATGTCGATAAGTTTTAATTCAGTTACTGCCCCCGTAGAGGCTTCCAAAAATTGCCGTAGCGGACGGTATTTCACGTCCACAAGGCGGGGTATTGGTTAAAGTTTTCAACTAGCAATAATCGCACCTCGGTTAAACCTCATTGGTTACGATATCGCCACTGCGCAAAGCTAACAAGATATAAGAATTTACTACAGGTCATGTAAAACACGCATCGTGACAAATGCGAACGTTCAATAAATATTACATATCAAAACGTTCGCTTATATTCGTCACTAGTCGTGCACAAACGAAATACACACTACTGGGAGCGTTCAGTAATCCGTATGTAGCAAAATATGTCTATAGTTGGACACAATATTATTATCAATTAGGTGTCCATTTATTTTTGTTTAATTTATGGAGACTGAAATTGTTTAATTAAGACAAAGCCAAATATTTTTTTTTATCTTTTGCGATAGTCACAATAGTGTTTAAAATTTCATTTCACTGAGTTACTAACTTATTCATTTCTTTTTTGTAAAATTTCAACTTCGGGAGTAATATATGTTAGCAGAAGTAGTCAAAAACAAAACAAATATCAGTAAAACAAAATAAAACACGCGTATTCGCAATGTAATGGTGCTGAAGAAAGAAAAAATAATGGAACGCTAAGGAAAAAACGATGCTTTATAATTATTTTATTGTATCCAAAGATAAATATTTTATGAATATTCCTTGCAAAATTAGTTCTACCGTGTTAAATATCTTACGTTAACGGTGTAACCACAGCATTTGGTAGCGAGACACATATCACATGTTATTCTGGCAATTAATGTCAATTTAGTTTTTGTGTATTTCACTGACAAAACTGCGTGTTATTTTGAACGCTCACTTTCATAAACGATGGATTTTCTGCTTGCACAGATTTGATTACATAAAAAATGGCCGATAATATTGTTTTATTTTGACGATTAAATAATTAATTTTTAATAGCGAAAAATGCGCGATCTGTCTAATCAAGTCAAAAAACGACATCTATAAATTACGTTAAAATCTTGTAAAGTATAAGCCATATCCTGTAGAAACTTGTCTTACATCGAACTTGTGTAACTCGAATTTTTGGTTAAGTCGAATTTTCATTTTGGAACTATCCAGCCAAAATTTTTAACTATTACATTGAAGCTATTGTAAACTTTAAAGTTATAGAGATAATAGGGTATGTCCAAAATTTTTCAAAATTATCAAATAGCCGCGCATTTCACAGTATCAAGTCAAGTAAAAAATATCTATTTCGAAAAATCAGGGCAAATTGAAATATGGAGGCGGTTTTTCAAATTTTAAATTCAAAAATACAATAACAATAGAACCACGATCAAAATGACTTCAAGGAAGTGCAAAAGTTTGACTGTATTTGAAAAGGTTCAACTCATCCGAGAAGTTGAAGCCGGTGGTAAAAAAAAGCGAGACATCGCTAAAAAGTTCGACATTCCCGCAAATACACTTTCTACGATACTAAAGAGTAAAGAAAAAATTCTGACAGCTTTCAGAAATTACAAAAACGAAAATCGAAAGCGACTTCGGGACGCTGAAAACCCAGATGTCGACAATCTAGTCAAAGAATGGCTCAGTCGAGCAAAAAACGATGACGTCCTTTTAAGCGGACCGCTTATTCGACACAAAGCTAAGGAATTCGCTAGATCTCTCGGTAAAAATAGCTTCAAAGGCAGTGCAGGATGGTTAACCGCGTTTCAGCACAGAAACGCTGAAACTCTTGGACAAATAATTGAACAAAGGACAAACAAGCGTCTTTCGTCTGATAAAATATGTCTGTCGAAGATGAGCTTCTGTGAGGAATTGACCGCTACGGATGAAATGACCGATGTATACATTAAACAGGAAATGATGGATTTCCCGAATGATTCGACATCAGATGAAGATTACGAACAAAAAGAAGTACTCCATAAAAATGTTCCTTCGTTGAGCGAAGTTGAAAGTGCTACGAGACTGATTCGAACATTTTTTAAGAATGAAAACGACGCCGATCCTACATTTTTAAAGTTTTGCGACGAAGTGGAAAAGTTTATTGACTCGAAACGAAGAAATAATAACTTAAAACAAATGACTGCTACTAATTTTATTAAATGTGAATACGGTAACAGTATATATTAGTGGAGAGGCAAGAATAAGAACAACAACAAGTTATAAAATAATATTGAAACGGGATATCATTTGTTTTATTTCACAGCATTCCTCAGGCTTAGAGCGTTTTTTCATTGAACGACACGATACCGATATATCGATACAATTATCCGATATATCGATTCAATTATCCAATATATCCCCTGCCCTAGCACTGGACTACCAAGTTGGGCAGGAAATCCTTATATTAACATTGTATTATATATGTATTAATTGTTTTTAAGGAATAAATTGAATTGAATTGAATTATCAGATATATCGATTCAATTATCCAATATATCGATTCAATTATCTGATAAATCGTGTAGTGTCTGACCGGAAAAAGGTTTTACAGCCTAGACCGAAACTTTTGTTAGGATTAATTTGTGATTACTATATTTTAGTTTTAGACACCTTTTTTGTAAATATTATATATTAAAAACACGTTGATTTAATGAAAACCATAGTTATATTAATTACTTATCGATTATGAATAAACCACAGAATTTTAACCAACTAGTAAATGCTACAGTCGGCGCTGTGTCGAGCACCGCTGAAGATTAGTAGAAACACCATGAACTTAGTTTCGATTTTGGCCAATTTTTTGGCGAAACTCGTATTGGTTCGCAATTAAACCTTCTTCAATTATTCCATTCATTTTAGGGGGTATGATTAAACAATGGCAATTTAATCAGGATGCCCATCAAGACAAAGAACTAGACTGGTAACCTTAGGGTTGCCATCTCTAAAATTTGGCAACCAGGACAAGACGCGTGAAAACCTCGGATTTTAGTACCCAGAACCCGGACATGTCAACACGTTTTTTTAAACATAGTGTAATAAAAAACAGTTGAAAATGTCATAAATCACCTTTTTATTTATTTTCAGACCTTAAAATTAAATTTAGTCATCTTTTATCATCATTTGAAATGTACCTAACAAAACAGAATCTTATTACAGTTTGTTACAAATTATTTTAATAGCCAGTTAGAATTTTTTTATTCTTAAAATAAAACACACAGTGCGTGTGTCGCGGGCGGCCCAAGACTTTAAATTTTTAACCCCGGACTACAAATGAAGCCCTGTCCGAACGCTTCCCAGATGCCCTCTAAGCTAGGACAAATCCAGGGAAACCTAGACGGATGGCAATCCTAGGTAATCTAGACGACACCACGAAGTATAAATATTAAGGAAGATAAAACGATATAGGTTTTTCTTGATTTTTCCGTCCATAAAAACGGGTCCACTTGATAGTTCATTTTTTGGATACTAACAGCACTAATATACATGTACTTAAGTCTGTAGATTTGACAAAGTCCACCATTTTGAAACATACGATTCAATTAATTTCAGAAGTATGGAAAAAATAACATGTTCAAAAACAAATATTGATGACGCAAACAGTTTCGTATTCAAAATAATTTAACAATAAAATTAGCTTTACTGTAAAAAGCGTGGAATGCTTAATATTGGTAAAGAAATTTTCATTTATTAGCTAATTGTAAACGTGGAACTATCATGAAAATTTAAGTAGATGGCGCCCTACGCTTTTTACAGTAACGCTAATTTTGTTGTCGAGTGATTTTGCATTTTTTAGTTCATAAAAGCGTGTTGTTTTAGTTTTCTTAAACTCGAATTTTAATTATAAGACTAAAAAGCAAATTGAGCTTAATTATGAGGTAGGCAACTCACTGTACAGCGTGTTAGCTTGCTTGTAATTTTATAAGTTTTTTTAACCTGAATGTCCTGGCAGGAAAATAGGACAAACTTATTAAATTATTGTATTGTCGTCAGTCCTAGATAAGTGTGCAAAGTTTCAGTTTAATCTGACGTTTTGAAGTAGGTAGGTTGCTTTATCCTGTAGGTCCTGGTCGGAACAATGGAACAAATTTATTAAATTATTGCATTGTTGTCAGTCCTAAGTGTGCAAAGTTTTAGTTTAATCTGACGTTTTGAAGTAGGTAGGTTGCTTTATCCTGTAGGTCCTGGTCGGAACAATGGAACAAATTTATTAAATTATTGCATTGTTGTCAGTCCTAAGTGTGCAAAGTTTCAGTTTAATCTGACGTTTTGAAGTAGGTAGGTTGCTATATCTTGTAGGTCCTGGTCAGGATAACTGGACAAACTTATTAAATTGTTGTATTGTCATCGGTCCTTGATAAGTGTGCAAAGTTTCAGTTTAATCTGACGTTTTGAAGTAGGTAGGTTGTTAGGAAATGGAAGAATTTAATGGAACTCGATTTTTGTTTTGTTTTAAGTGTTATATTTCTTTGATACATATCGAAAATATTTTATAACTATTTTTAAATGATAATTATTATATTATTCTGAATGTCATTTTGACAATTATTAACTAAAAAATAAATGTTTAAAAAAATAATAATTCAAACAGCGTTATCATTAAAACAAGTCTGCATTTTCAACCAAAAAGTTCAATTTGTAAAACAAGGTGCCAATGATTTTAGTTGTCCCGCAAAGCTTACTATCCCGCTTGTTGCACTCAAAATGCTCATAAGCATGTTATCTGACAGCTTTAACCGAAAATTTACTCGAAAAAGTGTATTAAAATAACAACATAATATACGACCTCAAATTACATTTATAAAAATTACAGTTCACGTATATAAAAATAAAACAAATGATATTTTACAGTGCTGTGTGCTTTTGTTGTTTTAATAATCAAACAATACATATTTCGTTACATGCAATTGTTTTGTACAAACTTAACAAAACGGAACGATCGATAATCCAAAACTAACTCTAAAACATATTCAAAATCGTTTTATGCACAGTAATCAAATTTCAGTTGTGAAATTTGAGACGTTTCCTTTTATAAAAAAAAAATTCCCAATTTCTCTAGTATGCGAAAGAAAACTTGTTTTAACGGAATTTTATTTCATGACATGCAGTTAATGTGAAATGTTTCAGTGTTGTCGAATGAAGATTTAACAACCGCAGAAAATATTTCGACTTGTGGGCATATCGATTAATAGCCCAAGAGCTATTAAGCATTTTTGGATGGCACTGTGAAAATTTGTACAATAACCCTTTAATAACATCCGGATACAAAAACAGAGCTGGCTGAAGGGTAGCGGGGCTTAACCGAATTATCAAACATATTGACCGCCTGGCAGGTAAAATGCCCCACCAAAACACCTGTTTTTTTTATATATCCATTTTTAGTTACAAATATTATTCTATTTAAGTTTCAATGTGCCTCAAATAGATTTCTTAGCTCTTAGAAAATACAATTTTGCAAACACCTGGTTAACACGATTAAAAACTCTTTTTGTTTTTCAACTCCTTACATACTAAATTTCAAGGTATTAAAATTTCAAAATGCCTCAAAGATTTTTTATTGCCTCGCTACCCTTCAGCCAGGTCTGTGTTTTTGTTTTCGGATATTACTAAAGAGTTATTAAACCAATTTCCACAGTACCCCAAATTCCTACCCAAAAATGCTTAATAGTTCTATATTTTTTTTCCGAATGATTTAAACGCACTAGGGTGAAGTTTTCTCCCGAATAAAACTTCCAGTTTTTCTTGAACGAACTTGGGTATTCCAGGGAACTTTTCTGAATAAACTTCAGCGATCTTAAGTTGACAAGAGATTACCATATGACAATTTCGAAATTATAACTATAAATTCGTAATAACAAAAAAACAATAATTTTGTCGAGTTTAGAATTTTTTAGCTTTCCTAATCAACGCCATTCTTTGTTTATGAGCGTCCGTCACGGCCGATCTCTTGTAAGGCCTAAGTTCGTCTGTTCCGAAACCTGGTATCCACATGTTGTAAGCCTTTTCAAGGTAAAGTTGAACGTCTCTAACCTCGACATTGGGCACGTGTCGATGTTTGGCGATTTTGCATGCTCCGTTCATCACAGTATCGACAAAATCATCGGCGATTTGTAATAACATTTCTTCTACGTCTTCGTCTAACTGTAACGTCGGATCTACATCTCGTACCAATTCCATTAGACGTGGTTTATTTAAAATCTGTTAAACCAAAATAAAAAATGCAAATAGATAGCTAGTTTGCTACTGCTGTTATACACTGCTTCCATCTAGAGCAGTGGCTCCCAACAACAGGTCCGTAAGAGCCTTGAAAGAGGTCTGCGGGAGGGCCCGGTAGCACATATAAAAAACTGCCATTAAATGAGAATTTTAAAAGTGACATGCGTTGAACGAGATGAGGTGAATATAGTTGAGCTTATAAATGTGTTTTCAAAACTGTTTTATAATACGCGCCAGGGCTCTAAAAAGTTAGATGCAAATGGAGGCTTGCGCAGGTACAGTTGGTTGAAAAACTACAAACTCGCGCTATATTATTATTTTAAATTTTTCTTTAATCTAAAGGTCTAATTCCTTGCGTAAAGTCATACAAAAAAATATTTTTCGTGCCTGTCTATGCAAAACTGTATTACGCATCTTGATCAATTAACAATCAAAGAAACAACTTAACAATAGCGTACTGGACTGTACTTTATAGCAGGAAAGCGACAAGTAACAAGACAACTAGCGATAACCAATTACCGACGAGCGCACGTTCTGTGCCGGTAACTGGGAGGTGGTGAGGGTCTTCCTTTCCCACAAAACAACCGGGACGGCTCTAAAATATGCATTTGCGACGCTGTTTGTAACTAACTTCAGAACTCTTCAGAACCGTGGCGAGTACTATACTTAAACATCTTTGAATTTGGTTATAACTGATGAGGGGGAATGACAGGAGGGGCTCATACTGATTTAATTTCAGGCTGAGTGGTCTGCGCACTTCTAAAGGTTGGGAGCCACTGCTCTATAGAATACTAAAGTATATAGACATAGAAAGATAGAGGCAGACCATGTACTAGGGTTTTAGACGAGGGGGGTAAAGTCGATTAAGGTACGCGACGAGGTGAGTGGTGTCCGTTTGTCATTGGCCGGCGCACTGCGCATGCCTAGCGACGTGAAATTTATGTCAGTAGTATGATGCATAAAGAAAATTTCTTTTATATGCAGCACAATACGCCGGCCAATAAAAAATCTACACCAATGGATTTCACCCTGCAGCTATATACTCCGTCCCTATAATTACTAAATCCATGCTGAATTATGATTCAACTGGCGGTACCTGTGCGAATAATTCGCACTAAAATTCGTTTCTAATTTCTCACTCTTTATAACTTTCTTCTTTTTGTTGTATTACATTACGAAGCTCAGTGCCGGTTCAAGAAAATATTTTTCTAAAACTGTCATATAGAGGCGCATGTATCGAAAACGTTGAGCTGAAGCGCCGCCACACGAAAAGTATTTATACGTGAATTTTGATTAAAAAGTAAGCAATCATGTTGTTGTTTCAAAGTTAAAACCGTCAGATGGCAGCATTGCTGCATATACTGAATAAATGTATAATTGTTATAATTATTTTGCAAAAACAAAAGCAATAATAGACTTTTTAATTGTTGATACACATAGAGCAAGTCATTATCTATAAAATGATACAAAATTTATGTGGAGTAATTGTGAGGTTTTTCGAAAAAGGGAGGAGCGTATTTATATATAATACTGAAAAAATAAACTGACCTGTTGTGGTCCATCGTTTGTCGAATTTAACTGTGAACTATTCATAGAAGAATTCGGAACAGGCGACGGTGTCGATACCGTATTACTTTTAGACGTTACGGTTGTCGTAAAGCTTTGCGTACCGTTAACAGACGTTTGTGCCGACAAACTGTTAACACTAGTTACGATTGATGTTGGTACAGTTAAACCGCTTAAACTCTGCACATTCATGCCACTGATATTTGAATTGCTTGTGTGTTGTGGCATAGCAGATGAACTGTTCACTATGTATGACTGGACGTTTACTAGATTAGGTACATTCGATACCATATTTTGATCATTACTTGTCGTTAGCTGTTGTTGGGATATGACTTTCGACTGAGCTATATTATTTACTATTATTTGTTGTTGTAACGATGGCATTCCTGTTGTATTCACTTGATTCATTTGCTGAGACATTGTTCAAAGTTGCTACTAAAAATTTAAAAAAATGTTTTATTATTATCTAAAATAATGATTCCATTATCATTCAAATTCTGAAAACTAAAACTAGTAATCCATTTATAAGTCATGTGAAGAAAGCAAGTAACAATATTTTTATCCAAGTTCTAATCGATATAACAAATTTTGATACAAAAATTATAATTTTTATTCTATTTGTAGGTTATGTTAAAAAAAAAACATTACCCATATAATTTATTAAAATTTTAACAACGCAAACCAAATGTATGAAAATTAATACATAGGTACAGTAAAAAATGTAACTAACCTGGTTTTAAATATTATTTATGAATAATAAGTTATATAAATAACGAATTTTTAAAATTGAACTATTGTATACATTATATGCAAAAATTGGTCTTCAGTGAATCTTTTTTTTTTGTCACAAATTAAAGAAAATACTTTTATGTTATTTTCTGACAATAATAACAATATTTTTACCTTTACGAAAATCTCTGAGAATGTCACTTTCAGAAACTGAAAACACGTCCAGTCTAGTTCTGTTTAGTTAATAGTTAGTTAAATTTAAACCATAGCTGTAACAAAAATATTTCGACTATGGACATGTTCAATCTATATTTTTAAATCAACGGTCAATTAACCGGTAAAATATCCGATTCAATAACTGTGGTAAATTATTATAATTCATTATTATTATAAATACACGATTTCACAGAAATTTTAATTTTAATATCAATATCTACGTAATTATAAATACGTTATTTAATTAACTCTTTCGATTCTGTTGTTATCTGCTCAAAATGGTTACTATCATAAAAAATCGGTAATTTTACATCACTAAACAAATTTAAAAATGTTTGGGAGCAAATCTGACTAATATTTATACCCAATTTATACCTCCTAATTTATATCGTTTGACAGTTTAATTGTCAAAGTCATACAAGTTTTAAATATTCTTTTAAAGACATATTTTATACTATTGTTTTATTTCATTATAATTTACAAGTATTATAAATAACGCTATTTAAACTTGCAAATATATAAAAGACGACTATACGCAAGTATTAAAATTATAACCTCAAATATTTACAAAAATGGCGATGTTGAAAAAAGATGTGGTTCTAAAACCAGATTTGCCAACAACATTATTATTAGACAAACATGCAACATTCATCGCAGCTTACGGTAAAAACAAAGACGACTACGAATATGCTATGACCGACTATTTGCGAATGTCAGGTGTTTATTGGGGTTTAACAGCTTTGGAATTAATGGACAAGAGCAATCTTTTACCGGTGGACGAAATCGTTGACTTCATTAAACAATGCCAAGATCCCGATTGCGGAGGCATCAGTGCAAGCATAGGTCACGACCCCCACATGCTTTATACGTTAAGCGCCGTTCAAATCCTAACGATACTCGATAAAATCGATTCAATTAACGTGAACGGAATCGTTAAATACGTTTCGTCTCTTCAGCAGCCAGACGGCAGTTTCACGGGTGATAAATGGGGAGAAGTCGATACGAGGTTTTCGTTTTGCGCCGTCGCTTGTTTATCGCTGCTTAAACGTATGGACGCAATCGATATCAACAAAGCGGTCGAATTCGTTAAATCTTGCATGAACTTCGATGGCGGTTTTGGATCGAGACCGAAATCAGAGAGTCACGCCGGTTTGATATATTGTTGCATTGGATTTCTTTCTGTGACGGGCAACTTACATATAGTCGATGCGGATACTCTAGGTTGGTGGCTTTGCGAGAGACAACTAGATTCGGGCGGCCTCAATGGCCGACCCGAGAAGTTACCCGACGTATGCTACTCGTGGTGGGTTTTGTCATCGCTAACGATGTTGGGAAGATTGCATTGGATCGATTCGAAAGCGCTCGAGAAATTCATATTGGCGTGCCAAGATTCTGAGACAGGTGGGTTTAGTGATCGGCCTGGAGACGTCGCTGATCCGTTTCACACTTTGTTTGGCTTGGCTGCTTTATCGCTGCTCGGAAATACTTCTTTGAAAGCTGTCGATCCTACATTTTGCATGCCGAAACATGTTATACAGAAATTACAGCTTAAACCTCACGTGCTTACTATATGAACAGGAGTGTATTAGAGTAAATTGGAACTTGGCGATCTTTTTACAGAAAAAAGTGTATATACGGGATTCACTTTGGAATGTCAGAAGTAAGTGCTGGCTTTTATTGGCAGCACTAAACAATTTTTTAAGTTTTTTTTCAGTTCGTATGGGTGGTAAAAATACATACGAATAAAATTCAAAATTGCTATGGAAACAGTAAACAAACAACTAAATTTAATTTGATTAAGATTGTGTCGAAAAAATGTTATATCACACCAAAGTAAAATAATAATTTATTTAACAAAATGCCTGGAAAAGGAAATAATTTAACGCGAAATGAAAAACGCAATGGTTAATTGTTGCGACGAATTAAGAACAAAAATAAATACACTGAATGTCACAAAAGTCACTAAAATATTTTCTGTATGGAAAACTAATTAAATACATATTTTGCGAATAAAATTATGTTAATTATTAGTTCTGTGATGTGAGGAATTTAATATATTAAAGAAGTCAACTTCTCCCGAATAATTGTAAAAAATACCGATGCACAGTTACAATAAACTGAATAAGTAGTATGTACATATTTTCTACTTGTTTTATGGATATAAACTAATTTTACAATAAAAATGTATATATTATTACTCTGAAAAATCAGTCTTGAAGAAGTAAACTGTCAGTCTTTGACAGTTAAGTAATTTTATTTTTGGTAACTTACCTAGTGCTCAAAAAATGTTTGTTGTATTTTCAACATAACTCAGCATTTAGTTCTGACATTCTAATGTGAACAACTAATACTTAGTGTTGGTCAAGCAAGTGCTTTTTAAACAAAAACGCCATATTCTCTTGTTGAACGTATATCCAGAATACTGTGGAGTCGCATGTAATCCAATTACATAAATAAAATTGTAATCAAACGGGAAAAAATAGAATAAAATTTGTCTGTCCGTGTGCCACAGTCCAATTTTTCCAGAATAAAAATATCAAACTGAAATTTGGCATAGTTGTGAAACTATAGTGACTATCGAAATTTTTCAACTCCACCATGTTTTTTAAGCGTAAGTCAGTCCCACTTGACTTTTTTTTGTGGTTAGAGCAAAATTGAGTTTCCTGAATATTTTTGCAGTACACCTGAACATATTATCATATGATAAAGTTTTTGTAGAGCCAAATTGTATGCATGAAATAAGAATGTAAAAAAATCGATACAAAACAAAATTCTATTTTTAAGGTTATATTTGGGTACTCATTTTACAAAGTGTATTAGAACAAGTTGGTTTTTAAAAAGCATTTATTTTGTACAATTATAAAATAAATAACAAACTTATAAATAAATAGATTTAAATTAATAAATGCCCTTTATTTGATTGCCTGTAGGTAAATCGAAAATAAGTATATAAATTATTAAAATCGTATCAATAAAACTGTAAGTATAATGTTGGAGAAAAAAGTTCCGAAACTATAAAAATGTGACATGTGAAGTTTACCTTCTGGTCTATATTAGTTAACATATAAAAAAACATCCCACTTCTGTAATTTCAAAACTTTTTTTTTAATATCTAGGAACACAATATTCTGATATAAAAAAATAAAACATCTTTTAAAAGCGTTTACCAATGAAGTACTAAGCTGCTATAAAATAATCTATTTTAGGTATATTATTCATTTTGTCTAACAATGAAATATTAAGTATTAATTATGATATTATTCTGGAAAGAATTAACCTAACTATTACAGATGCAATCGATGAGTTTAAACGTGTAACCAGGGTGACCACAAATATCAAGAAAAAATTCCTGGTTTTTTAGTACCAACCATACAATTTTTATAATTTCCATGCATCTGCGCAGCAGACCAGGGAGTCAAGTACTTATAGCAAGATATTAATAAACATATACAAAAATTGAGCATGCCCTCCTATCACCGAAACTAGACAGCCTAAAATTTTGAAAAAAACAGGATAGTTTACAGGAAAACCTTAGTGAAAATTCAAAGTCAAAAAGTTTTTACGAAAAACGAAATGGTACAGAACTCTCTCCGCGCGAGTTCGGTTTGCACTTGACCCGTTTTTCTCTACTCCTAGCGATTACAATTTCAAATTTCTTCCTCCAAAATTTTTCACTCACAGCCATACTTATGCCGTTGGTGCCCTGTGGTTAGAACCTGTGGATTTTATGCATGCGTTTGAAGGAAATAATGCAAGTTTTATATTGAAGCGCGCCCGCAATTGTTACGCCACTGGAAATGGCAGAGGCTTCTCGAACAAACTGACAGAAGTTTCTGGAATTAATCGAGAACAGGATGTATGCGCCTATAAATACAGCGCGCGTGGGGCGCGACAGGCATTTAGTCAGAGACAGTGATTGAGTGCATAGTCAGTCATAGCGAGCGAGCAGTTTGCAATCATTGAGCTCACACATAAATAAATCGTCTACATATATAGTATTATTACATAAATTTCGGTGTGTCGTAAATAGTCGTGTGAGTATATAATTATGGTTCTATAGTCATTGTTGTGTTATTATTATTTATCAGAATCCGTTTATTTTTCACTGTTAGTTTCTTTTTGTCATTGTTATTAGAGAAGTACTTTTTAGTTTATTTGTTTTGTATTTATTTCGTTTGTTGAAAATAAATCAGTTTTAAACCACCATGAAGAACAGTTTTGTTACAATATCATTAATCATCGATAGGTCGCGATTGATGTGTCAGTCATCCTTTATATATTATATTGTATAATACTACAAAGGATATGATTTCATGGTTAATTAAAATTCACTCGCTGAAAATTACGTGCTAGAATTTTGATGAGTTGGCGCCATCGAAGAAGTTTAATCTCATTACACGTTTAAAAAAATACCGCTAAGTCTTGCATCATATATTTTATAATACTAATACCGATATAACCGATTTAATTATGAGTCACCTTGTGCCAACTGTTCATCGAAAATCTTCTTCACGTCTTCGAACACCTTCTCCGGAGGATTTGTCGCGTCGATGCGTCTTACGAGCGTCTGTTTTTCATAGTGCTCGATAATCGGCATTGTATCGTTTATGTACGTCTGGAAACGTTTCTTTAAGCTTTCTTCATTGTCGTCAGAACGGCCGCTGCCTGCAGCGCCGCGTGACAAACAACGTTTTGAACAAACCTAAAATATTAAATCAATTTTAGAGTTCCGTACCTCAAAAGGCCAGTAATCCGAAATCACTCAAACGCCTTATTATTAAGTAAAAATATGAATTAGGAAGTTTCCCATTTTTTTTTTACTACCTACTGATAATTTCTGTAACGATAACAAAATTAATACGAAAGCATTTTTGTAATATCTATAAAAACAAGGAAGTTGAGCTACTTCAAAATTTGAATTTGACAATTTTCCGCTGTATGTCGTTCTCAGTGCGGGTGACGTCACGCGGCACAAGTGTCATATTTATAGCAACAAGTCATGAAGGCGACAGAGAATTAACGATTTCTAATTACCTCTTGAGTGCAATCGAAAAACAACACAAACAGCAATTTCACTTTCTGTGACATTTGTTTAGTCCATCCATCCAAATTATCTTTATTGCGCGGAAAGCCGTCAATCAAAAACTGATCTTTGTCGGATAGTTCCATGGCTCGTTCAATTAGACTACATGTTATTTCAACGGGAACGATCTTCCCCTCCCGTATATGTTGCTCGATGAGTTCGCCATATTGTGATCCCGGTTTATTGCGTTCCTCGCGCAACAAATCGCCCGCCGATAAGTGAACGAAACCATATTCCTACATAAGAAATTACAAGATACAGTAGAGGCGACGGTAATATGCAAAAAACCCGGGTCGCAGTGCCAAAACCCTGCCGACAATATAGTGTATTTGCTTATACAGGCAGTGTGGCTTTATTTTGCGAGCTTTAGTTGGTTTTTGGGCAAAATAAAAAATTTTACTCCTTAATACACCCCTTAAAATAACATTTTTTTCTTAATTGCAATATTATTATAAATCGAACCTCTATACCAAAATATACAACTTTCAGTAAATAATTCACTATTTGTAAACTAGTGTTTTCATAAAATTTGTAAGTCCGGTCCTGTCGGGCCGATTTTATTTAAATTTTAGGGACACCTTTTAATTACAACTAAAGGGTTAAATGTCAATTTTGAAACGATTCTGAGAATTTTTTCGGTATTTTGGGACCCAAAAACATTTTTCAACCCCTAAAAACTACCCTTAAAATGCCCCGATTACGCCCATTTTAAATAGGCTTCTTGCGGTGATGGATTTCAACACGTGGACCAAATTTTGTTAAAATCAATTAACTCTTTCGAAAGTTATTGCCCGCACACATATATATATATATATATATACATATTATATATATAAACATTTTCAAAAATGGTGCCAAAGTGTTTAGGAGGTTATGAAACGTCGAGAAATTTTGGTCCGATCCCTAGGTCCCGCCATCCGACCAACGCCAATAGTGTATGTTGCCTTATGGCAAATACACTAAAAAGATCCGAACATCAAATAGTTACAATGTTTATGATTTTGCAGGAGTAGTTCGGAAAATCGATTATCTTAATCAAAAAGTAGACCAAAACCCGAAAATTAAAATCTATTCTTTATTTGTTTTAAACGATCGTTTCGGCTATTTTTTATTATATCTAATATGATTAGATATAAGTTTTATTGATGATGGCTCAAATAGCCGAAACGATCGTTTAAAACAAATAAAGAATTGATTTTAATTTTCAGGTTTTGGTCTACTTTTTGATTAAGTTAAAATGTATTTACATATAAGTTTTTTTGTTGAAAATATTTTTGAAAACTGTTTTTTCTCTGCAGAGACACTAAAATATTGTATTGTCATCGTATCTACGTATGTGTACATAATATCAAATCGATCAAATTTGATGAAATGGGTTACAATTTGATTGCAAAATCTAACCCTCATTAATAATCTGCATATATGGTTAGTTTTGCCGCTAGATTCGCTGCTAGGTTCCAAGCGTGCTGTGGCGCTGAATTCTGTGACGGTTTGTATAATACGCGCCACGGCTCTAAAAGGTTCTGAAGTTAGGTGCAAATGGAGGCTTGCGCAGGTACAGTCGGTTGAAAAACTACAAACTCGCGCTATTTTATTATTTTTAATTACTACACTCTTATATAAAAATAATAGGAACTATACATACGTTATAGTTTCGTACTCGACTAAATTCATAAACATTATAATAGCTATCGTCTGCTATAAATATTGAATTGTGTGCACCGTAGAGTAATTGATAACTCATTCCACCGCGAAAGTGGAAAGATTCGGGTTTAAGTCCCGACAGTGACGTGTTTGAAAAATAATTTTTTCTAATATAGCATTGCAACAATGGATGTCTCTTAACAATTATAGCAGACGATAGCTATTTATAAAAACAATAGTTTAAAAAAACTAAAAAAACACGCTTTAATGGCAAACCGAAGTAAAAATGAAAAAATAATTTTTTATTGTAAAAAGGTGAGGGGTGCTTGATATCCAACTGGTATAAATATTTCATTGGTAGCTCTATTTGTAAAAGTTGAGTTAGTTTAAAATAGTAACAAGCACCGCACGCTTTTTTACAAAATTTATTTTTTACTTTTTACTTTAATTTGCTATTAAAGCCTGTTTTTTAGTTTTTTTAACTATTATTTATTTTTTAGTTTTATTTTTTATCCTGATGATCCTGGTCAGGATAATGGGACAAACTTATTAAATTATTGTATTGTCATCGGTCCTTGATAAGTGTGCAAAATTTCAGTTTAATCTGACGTTTTGAAGTGGGTGAATTTTTATTGAAATCGATATTTAACTTGATTTCAATAAACTAAGAATTAAATCGATTTCTTCCCGAGCGGAGCCGGGCTGGCCAGTTAGTACTACCACAAAATATAATCTCGTATGCGGTTTCGGATGAATCGAATAAATAAGACATTACTGTCTCAGATTACTTTTGACAAAAAAAAAATCGATTTACTTACTTTTACGATATTCTGACACTGAGTGCCTTTTCCCGCACCAGGTCCGCCGAGAACAAAAATAATTTTCGGTGCCATTTTTAATCCCGTTTTCAAGCACTTGAAAGCACTGTTCATTCAAACCTAAAAATAAATTGGTATTAAAATAAATAGAAAAACATTACCCGAAAAAATGTCTTTTTGGAAAACTCGCTGAATTAATTCATACATGCCCTTCCTCTAGGGTTGCCATCTCTAAAATTTGGCAACCAGGACAAGACGCGTGAAACCCCCGAATTTTACAGCCCAGAACCCGGACATGTCAACAGGTTTTTTTAAACATAGTCAGTGTAATAACAAACAGTTGAAAATGTCATAAATCACCTTTTTATTTATTTTCAGACCTTAAAATTAAATTTAGTGATCTTTTATCATCATTTTAAATGTACCTAACAAAACAGAATCTTATTACAGTTTGTTACAAATTGTTTTCATAATCAGTTTTATTCTTAAATTTTTAAACCCGGACTCCAAATGAAGCCCCGCCCGGACGCTCCCGGATGCCTTCTAAACTAGGGGAAATACGGACGGATGGCAACCCTACCTTCTTCAAACTTCTACTCAGTTCAAAGATGGATTGCTTTAAACCTTCCCAGAAAAAAACGGTTTAGTGGTACTTATGCACGAACGTACATTGCGTATAACAAAAATTTTGATGAAATATTTGTACTTCCCCGGGATTTTCCCAAGCCCTCGGCTCGATGACCAATAGTGTAAGACGTTTTTGAAAACATATTATTTAATATATGAATACATCATTTAAATCTGCTCAGTGGTTCTCTATTTATAAACGAGCATTTATATAGTCGCAGAAACTGCAACCCTTGGGTTCCGAAACTCCCATAAACTCCTACCCAGTTCAATGATTCATAATGTAGCGCGCCCCCACTATTATTGTTACGCCACTGGAAATGACAGGCTTCTCGAACAAATTGACACAAGTTTCTAGAATGATCGAGAACGGGATGTACACGCCTATAAATACAGCGCGTGTGGGGCGCGACATTCATTCAGGGAGAGACAGTGAGTGAGTCAAAGTCAGTTGCTACAGTGCAGTGAATGCAGTCGATAGTTATCGCAACAGTCAGGCGATTGGTACGGCGGTACAGAAGACATTAATTATCAGTTAGTACATAAATAAGAGTACATAAATGTGTGTGTGTGTGTTAAGAATTGTGTATGGTTGTGTTATTATTTATAAGAATCCGTTTGTTTGTTTCACTGGTTAGTTTATTTCATTATTAAAGAATTACGTTTAGTTCATTTTATTGTTGTAAGAGAAATACTTTTTAGTTTATCTGTTTTGTATTTATTTCGTTATTATACATAAATCAGTTTTAAACCACTACAAAGTAGAGTTTTGTTACAATAACTTAAAACGTTTCCGGAAAAATGTTACGTAACGTATAAAAATTTAATTCAAATTGATTCAGCAGTTCTTTAATCATAAGCGAACATACGTAATCACATAATTACGTTGTTAGGATTTCCTTGGTATTACAATATTTTGTTTTATGCCTAAACTAATGCTGACATTAGGTATGTTTGGTAAATTAATATAGATAACTTCATAGTGGGGCAGATAAGCAAACTTGTGCACTTAATGATAAAACCATGAAAATGGACGCCGATGTAGTTCTTTATATTGCTAAAAGATATAGATACTGGGACACCGGAGATCTCGTCTCTGAAGGAAATGGGGGTGGTAAAACAAGCCCCATAAATGTATTTCTGCAGAACTCTCACAATATACAAAAAAAAGTTCCAAACAAAATTGCTCCATTGTTAGATCTTCACAACTTTGGTTCTTACTCATTTTCCTGTATGTGAAAAGGTATACCCAGAAAAAGGATCAGAAAGTCGAGTGCTTTCAGTCATAATACATATTTATTGTATATTTATTCTTTAAGAATCTGAAAAATATATTTTTTCAATCGTTAAATTTTTATTTATTATTAACCGGAAAAAAGTTTGCGCGGAACCTTCTTTTCTTTTTGTCCTTAGTATTTAATATAAAAATGATTTGTCGAGAAAAAGGACTTGTGTTAGTAAACACTTGTATGTAAATAACAAATAAATGTTTACTAACACAAGTCCTTTTTCCCGACAAATCATTTTTATATTCTTTTTTTTTATTAAACTGCATGCCAATTAATTGCTCCTTGAATACTCCTTCCAAATCTGCAATTGCTCCACGTCTATAATGGTTAGTTAATTAGTAATTAATTTTTAAAAAATTTAATTGGAAATTTCATTTTCTATAAATCGGATTATATAATTTTTCTAAAAGCTTTTTTTTTAATTACTCTCGATTTGCTCTTTCAATTACGCTGCAGCTATCTAGCATTAATTACAATAACATAAATATTATTAGAACATAAACATTAGGACGAACATAAAATCGTTGTGACAAGGATTCATATAAACGTGGCTTTTACTGCGTTTAACGACAATTGATGACGTCAGAGCGCATCAATTAACACATGTAAACACTATTTTGAAGTTAATGGTTAAAAATATTGCAAAAAATAAATAATTTGATGGAGTAATTGAAAGAGCAAATCGAGAGAAATTTTTTAAGCAAAAAAACTTTTATATAAAGAGGATATTTTTTTCGTTTTAAAGCGAAATGAAATTTCCAATAATTAAAATTTTAAAAAATTAATTACTAATTAACTGATTATATTATAGACGTGGACCAATTTAGGACTCGCTAACTTCTTTCCAAACGTTAACAAAGTATATATATTTATAATTTATTTATAATAATAATGGATTTATTTTCGTGTAGCCAAATAGGCAAGAAATTGTCAGGATAAATATTACAAGTAGATTACATGTTATAATGTTGTTACACATTTAAAAATTCATCAATTGAATAGTAACTTTCTTTATCGCATTGTAAATTGAAATTACGTGTCTCAAAGTGCGTTTTTTTCTCATATCTACCTATCTTTAAAAATTGAGAAGATATAGGCAATCAAAGTTGAAATTATCAGAGTTTTACATGTTTTTTGACACGTGCTATACTATCTATTTATAATTTCTTCTAAAGAACTCGCGGGCCGGATAGAAACTTTTCAAGGACCGGGAGTCGACCACCGTTGCTCTAGATTACTAACGGCCGGATTTGTGAGATTTTACTGTATTATTAAAAGTGTTTATTTTATAAACGTATCAAAAGGATTGAATGTTATTTCAAATTGAAGCCTTATAATATTACAGAAACCTTTTAAACAACTTTAATTCATGAATGTTCGTAAGGAAAAAAGTTTTGCATTTGGCAAATCAAAATTCTATTGAAAATTTAAAATAGAAACATTTTAAAAACAAAAAATCGCCGAAGAACCAAACACGCTTTGAAATTTAGAAAAATCATTTGTTTTTGGCGTTACTTGCAATTTATTACCAAACATAACGAAAGTACCAAAAAAAAAAACTTGTAAGGTCTAAAAGTCAAAAATATAAAATTTACAATTGAAAAATATGGTCAGATTATAAAGAAATTACACATAAATTTAAATCTAATTAATGAAATCCACTTTTTATTTACTAATTAAATAAAAGGTTATTTTTTAATTCATGCTTTCACGTTTCGTTTTTTAATAATTCAAGTTGTTTCATAAATGAGTAATGGTCTATAATTACACATATATCGAAAATTATGTTAATTAGTATATGATTTAACACTCACCTCATGAAACGCCACGTATATATATATTTAAAATCACCGAAGACACAATTTACCTTAAACCCACTTAACAAAATTGACATAAGGATGTCATAAAAAATGCACAAATGATTGACTGCGTTTTCGTGACATCTAGCGACCGAATGACGAACTGAAATCCTATTGATCTTACAATAAAATGAAGATAGCCAATCAATCGACCGCAAAGATTACCTCAACGAAAAACGATTAGCATTTTATAGTGATACCAGCGGACCCGGCGAACTTTGTTCCGCCTTAAAGTTCAATTTTTATTAGGATTTTAATAGTTAGGATTCTTTCATTACTCACTCACTCCGTTCGTTCGCCCGAGTTTATAATTATTTGTTTCAATACTCGCTCACTCACTCTGTTCGTTCGCTCGAATTTATAATTAATAGCCGCTCCGCCCGCGATTGTAATGAAACACGGCAGTAATAACAATAGTACCGGTATATATCATACAAATAATTATAATTTTGAGCGAACGAACGGAGTGTGTAATGAAACAAATTACACACTCCGTTCGTTCGCTCGAAATTATAATTATTTGTATGATATATACCGGTAAAGTTGTTGTCGGGAGCTCACAACACGTGTTGATTTATATCTGATTTCTTAATCAATTAGAAGTGAAAACTGTCTTTATTAATTATTTATAAAATGTAAATAAATAATAATAGCACTGAGAAATAATGATAAATTCACTATGAGAATAAAATTAACTTGAGAGTTGCACTGAAAAATTAAAATGATACGTATAACAGTCACTGCTACGATCGAGACACAAATAAAATAAAAAAAAAAAAAAATGGACGAAAACTGTATAGTGAATGAGAGAAAGGAAGCCGGCTTCGTTCTCACCCCTACTCCATGATGTTTGCTGGTTGAAAAGTGACAACGGGAGACACCTGGCGCGGATAAATGATTGGTTGATAGAACTATACATGAAAATTATAATATACTACAATTATTATACACCAATACCTCGCTTTGCGTCGTTGCGTTTAGCATTTTTTCGAAGTTGCGTCGCTGCTTAATTAGTACTAATTTTCACTGTGCGCCGTTAGATTTTCGAGGTTGCGTTGTTTTGGGTTCGAGTCTTTAATATTTTTTTTTGAAATTTTCTTTTTTTTCTAAAAGATGGCACTACTTTTCACCACTTTTGTTTCTAATTGCGCCATGCCATCAAAAGTCAAAACTCGGAGATTCCCTTTCTAACTAAAAATCAACGCAATTTTAATACAGTTTTATTTTCACTTTGTTTTGCTAATTTTAGAGTTCAGTTTCAATTATGTACGTTTTTTTTGTTTTTTGTATATACCTATGTAATAAAATTTTATATTATTTTTGTTTTTTAAATGTTTACTTTGTTCAATTTTGTTTTTAAAAAGTAGTATTTTCGTAACCCTGGAACCTATCTTCGATCTTTACATGGTTTGCTATAGAAAATCTTAATTCACTTTGCGTTTGCGTTTCTCAAATTTTGGCGTTCATCATTTGGAAACTAGTTTTTTATAAAACCGAATAATATTTACTTCTAAAAACAAAAGTAACAAAATCAAATGTTTTTATTCATACCTAGTAAAATTCTTAAGAATACATATTTCTTCCTTATAAAAGTAAGAGATTGTAAGCTGTTAAGTATAGCACAGATAATAAACATTTGAGAAATGCTGCATTAGAAAATAGCAATCTTATGTGAAGCGATGTTATCACTAAACTTTGATACTGCAAAGATTTTAAAAAGGTTTAAGAACCACTTGTATGAAAAGTATTTTTGAGGAGCAAGTACTTATCGAGCTGGTAAATTACCTATATATTCATTTCAAGTGAATTTAATTATCTTCGATATAATGATTATTTTTGGACAATGGATTCAAGTTTATCAATGAAGTCGATTAAACACTAAGTATAAAAAGGCACTGCGAAAAAATGTACAATAAACAAAATGTTTCGTGTCTTTATACTCTTAATAGCAATCACTTGCTCTTTCGGTGGTAAGTTTTTGCAATGAATATTTACTCAATCTAGTACCAATTACGAATAGCTCTAAAATATAAATGTTAATCTAAAAAAAATAAGATAATAGAAAGAACATTTTGAGTAATGAATATTTTTCTATCTGCAGGTCTTGTGCGAAGACCTTTGCCCGATGGTCGTATCGTTGGAGGAAAAGATGCAAGAATTGAAGATTTTCCATACCAGGTAATTTTAAAAATAATGTCTTAACTTTAATAATAGCTATTTATCTAAATAAACTAGCAAACAAGTAACTCTTATATTCTAAAAAACGGTTATTTATTAAAGCTTATTATAGTTAGGGAAGCTAGTGACGATTTTACTCATAGTATTTTGTGAGGGCACTATCCTTAACATAAAAACCGCAGTCTGGTAGCTGAAACCGGGTACAATACCGTGGGTGGACGCCGTCAAAGATGCCAAACTGGAGGTGTCACGAAATATATTTCCTCGAGTTTGAAATTTTCTAAGCGATAAGTTCAGGTGCCCTTGAGCACAAAAACTCAAGTTTGGCACATCGTACCCAGGACATCCCCCGCATGGCAAAGGGTTGTAATATATTATACGTCGAAATCCATAGCACCCTCGAAATATTTCATCAACACTGATTTTTTTCAAATCTGACAGTTTATGAAAGAATCAGTCTGGCGACCCGTGCTTGGAGAAAAGTCTGTTTAACAGGCTGTCGAAAGTGTACGAACGGGCGTTCTCCACTGCGTTCGAGCGCTGAGCGCGTGTTCGCCTAATTCGACTTTTCCACGGTTCTTTTACCGGTTATGAAATGCCAGACTTGAGTTTTTGTGCTCAAGGGCACCTGAACTTATCTCTCAGAAAACCTCCAGTTTGACATTTATGATCGCGTCCACCCACGGCATTGTCCCCTGTCTCAGCTGCCAGACTGCGGTTTTTATGTTTAGGATAGTGCCCTTAAGGAATTAACAAAAACTCAGATTTGAGGCAATACGTGCGATAAGTAAAATCGTCACTAGCTGCCGAACTATTAAATCAGTTGGGTATGAAAAGCAATACGGGCCCCACGAAGCGCGAGTGTCAGTCGTATGCTCCATACAAACAGTGACTTTGGTCAACATGTTCCCAATACCTATTTGTATTTTGCAAATAATAAGTCACCCAACCTTATGAATATTTTTTTCTTTGTTGAAGTATACTGTGCATTAAAAATATAGATGAGTAGCCCCCTCAGATAAATAATAAAAATGAATATACCTTTGGGCACATTTTTCACTGCCCGAAACCAATCACATTCTAAACGAACTCTGTGAAAACAAATCTATATAAATTTTGCCAAACTGTAACGGAGCATTGGCGGATGTAATTGATAAAGCATAGACCATAGACTATAATAGAAATGACACATTCAAGTCAGTTGTGATTGATGTTGTCAATAATATAGATAAAATGAACTGAAATTTGAAACGAGCAGTCAGTTTGCAGCATGTTAGTAGCCAGCCAACACTTTGCTTTTTCCCTTTTTCTTTAAACCGACATTTGGTAACATTGTAGATCATTGCGATATGTTAATCTATGACAGCCAAATTACCGAGACTACATAAATATAACATATATTATCAAAAAGATGATACATTTTTTATGGCTTTGTTGAGAATAAATAAGCGTTTTTCGGTGAATTTCGACCTGTGTAAATATGACATTTTACCATTGTGACGGTGCATTTTTTTCTGAAAGCGATCCTAATATCCTAATGTTATTAGACCCACGATTTGCGTTACAGGCAAACGACTGCTCGAATCGAAACTAAATTTTGATAAGATGTGTGACGTGTAAATATAAAAACTCTTTTGTTTTCGCAAAAATCGATGCTTAACTATTTATAATTCTTTTGATTTTTGTACGGTTTTATAAAAAAAATATAATGAGCCTCACCCTCATAAGCTCACATAAGAAGTTTAACTTCTTTAGTTTTTAATATTATTCCCAAGTCTTTTTTATATCAAACTAATTAATAATATTTACACATACTTAGCAACACACTATAAACTTCTATCCTTGTCAATTTCATAGAGTTTAAGAGACAAACTTCCTCTTTAAATGGCAGTTCTACTTCCCCTCGATTTCTTACTTTTTTCAAATAGATACGTCGCTAAAGAAGTCAAACTTCAAAAAAAATCTGTGTGGGCGTGCCTGCGTGTATATCGCGTGTGTGTATCCACTTTTACTCATGTAGTGTGTAGTGTAAAATCCAGTTTCTTTTTTTCAAGCTTTCTTTGAGAAGCAACGGCTTACACATCTGTGGTGCATCTATCATTGACAAAAATTGGGTATTGACAGCGGCTCATTGTGTTGACAGGTAAATAAAAAAAAATTTGTACACAATTATTATCACAATATATAATATAAAAACATTGTTACACGCTTCTACAATTTTTTTGTTTGTGTGATTCTTCGATGTGAGAAACTTAATTGAAAGTATTACAATGAGTAGACGAAATTCTTCGTATAGCATAGAATCAATATAAAGCGGCAGACCCCTCTTTTCCACTGAGCACTTTGGACAAGTGTCTACTAGTTCCTGCCAGATCAACATCCGATAACCGATACTGTCGACAAATATATCGATATATTTTTTAATAATGTATTTGTTAATTATTAATTTGCTTAGCAAGCATGTTCTTTTTTAACCGACTTCAAAAAAAGGAGGAAGTTCTCAATTCGTCGGAATCTTTTTTTTAATTATTTTTTATTACTCGAAGACGCCTGAACCGATTTGGAAAATTCTTTTTTTGTTTGAAAGGGTATACATTCCAGGTGGTCCCATGGTCATCAGGTCAGGATCTGATGATGGAACTCTGGAGAAATCAAGGGAAATCTTCAAAATTGTGCGAAATCAAATCCACCACTAAAAAGTAAAAAATAAAAAACTTTAGAAAAAAAATATTAACCTCCTTCAAAAAAATCACTAAAAAGATGAAAATAACGAAATTTTGAGGTCGGAGCTAATTTCATTACAAAAAAAATCACTAAAAAGATGAAAATAATGAAATTTTGAGGTCGGCGCCTATTTAATAAAAGTAGATATGTAATTAAAAGTTTTTGTAATGAAATTAGCTCCGACCTCAAAATTTCATTATTTTCATCTTTTTAGTGATTTTTTTGAAGGTTAATTTTTTTTTTTAAGAAAGAGATAGTCTTCTAGACTCGCAATAGTCATAGAGGCCCCATTATCTTAAAGTGCCCAGGGCCTGCAATAGGTTAAAACGACCCTGTAAAGCAATGCTGGTTGTCAAAATTGCATTATTGTATTGAGGATTCGACAGTTTTTTTTTGTCATCATCGGAATATCAAATGTCATCAAATTTTAAACAGTATTTTGATATAAATAAAAATCGACCAAGTGCGTGTTCGCCACGCACACATACTTATCAAGTAGATTGACTTTATTTCTTTTTTGTCCTTGGTAATTAATATAAAAATGATTTTTCGGGAAAAAGGACTTTTTTTAAGTAAACACTCATTTTTTTATTTATAGCGACGTTTCGTTCCTTGTTTAGAACTTTATCAAGCTTTAATAACTATTAAATGTTTTGATTAAGTAGATATAAAAGTTAATAAACACATGTAAATATAAATTTGAGTTTAACAATTATTAATAAAAAGTTTATAATTCCGTTTTTAAAAAAAATGTTTTTACAGTTGATGTTCAAATTAATAATAATAATTAAATTATTAATAATATTTTTTTAAAAAAATATTATTATTAATTAAAATATTATTATTAATTAAAATATTATTATTAATTTAATTATTATTATTAATTTGAACATCAACTGTAAAAACATTTTTTTTAAAAACGGAATTATTATAAACTTTTTATTAATAATTGTTAAACTCAAATTTATATTTACATGTGTATATTAACTTTTATATCTACTTAATCAAAACATTTAATAGTTATTAAAGCTTGATAAAGTTCCAAACAAGGAACGAAACGTCGCTGTAAATAAAAAATTAAGTGTTTACTTAAAAAAAGTCCTTTTTCCCGAAAAATCATTTTTATACTTACCAAGTAGGTTTATAGATGCTCAACGGGCGAGTATTTGACCTGTACGAGAAGATTGTGTGGCCGTTTGGGTTTTGGAGAAAGAAATAAAGGGGGTTGCGGGAAATTTAGTGATTAGATTGGCACTTTAGGAGACCACCGCTTTCGATATACAGGATATAAGTAGATCTAGTGATTGAAAAAAAAGTAGAGAATTTCAATATTTAATATTTATTACAGCTATAGTTAAATACAAATTTCATTCAATACAATTCAGTTTCTCTTAATTTGAAAGAATCACTCAATTATTATACCATCGAAGATTGTATATTATTATTTTTATATTTGTTTATTAATTACCTATTTTAATGTTTTATCACCGCAGCAATCAGACCGCTGATATTTAAATCTTATTGTTGCTTGGCAGCCTTGTCCTACGTACAAGTGGTATGACCACAAGAGTTCACATTGATGTCATCTACAATAATTCGTCTAATGTTAGTGTTCCGGGGTATTCGTGTGACGTATTTATAAAAAAAAATTCTCACCAAAAGCAACAAACTCTCAAAACCATAACTATGGAAACGAAATGATACACTTTCAACACAACTTGAGTAGCCCCTAGAAACACATTGAAGAATCTCTTAAACGCAAAAACAGTCCATCCCTAGATCTCTAAGAGATTATTATACATTGATTTTGAGTCTCTCTTATATAACGCCGTGTAAATAACCTTAGTTTCCAAGTTTTATACGCTCTTAGCAAATTTTCGTATGGCATATATTTACAGTAGTATACATGGTATAAGGTACTTTAAGAAGTAATTAAATATATACTTTCGAGTCCGTCTTGCATAAATATATCCAAATTAAGACGAAGTTTGGTATACGGACGTATATTGACCCAAAAACAAAAATGACGCTATTTTTGGGAAAAAATATTTTTTGAACTCCCTCCTATAGTTGAAAGTATACTCAAAATTTCTTACTTACCCCACTGAGTATAGGGTGTCCTTAGATAGGTCTCCTAAAATGCAACAAACAATATTATAAAAATCTTTTGATTCTACTCTTTCAATCATCAGATATTTGCTTTCAAAGTCGTCATCAAAGCGTTGATTTCTCTAATTTCTAAACTGTGGATCAAAAAATCTGAAAGAATTCCTGAAAGTACGTTTTTATTTTTTTTAATGAAATGATGAGATAACTATTTGTTGTAATTCCGTAATGATAAAGGAGCGCGGTCCCATTTGTCCGTTAGTCGTTACTCTTATATCTCTGTTGACAAGCTGATGTCCATTATGTTGGTTTAGAAGTAAAAACCTTCATTGACTCGGATCAGTGTTGCCAGATTTTTTTTTGCCAAGTCGGGATTTTGGAACTTTTTGAGTGAAAGAAGCGGGATTCTTTCGTCGAAAGCGGGACATAGTAAAAAGACGTATATAATCAGAAGTTTTTAAATATTTATCTTTTTGAGTTTAAATTACGTTTACGTGACAATAGATAGCAAAAATAGCCATAGAAAATGCATTTTAATAAAAATATGATATTTTAACTCAGATTTACCTTATCGTTAAATAGCTGAGTCTTATTCGTCTTCTGAATAAAAAAAATAAAAAAAAAACAAATCAAAATCAAAAAAGTTTTATTCATTAGAAAAATATGGCGTTTCAAACAATAGTCTGAGGAGTGAGTGTTACAAATTGCAGCTTACAATGAGAGAATAATTATTTACGCACGGTCGAGTTATCCTCGAAAAGCGGGACTGAGCCTGTCCCGCGCGGGACATTTAATTTTGATTTAAAAATCGGGACGTCCCGCCAAAATTGGGACGTCTGGCAACGCTGACTCGGATATATAATATAAAGTTTATAGCTCCGCGCACACATAATAGTTAGGACCTTGGTGACGGAAATGCCTTCAACTCCCAAACGGAAGAAAAGCAAGTTTTTGTATAGTTCGAGTCTCCTTCTCGAAATCCGGCTTGTCGAGTGGGGGTCTGACGCGTTGCGTTGAGCGGCTACAGCGTTTTGCCCAGATTTGTCCGAGTGATTTCAAAACACAACTACAAAATGGAAGAAAATTACTGAATGGCAATCTAGGCAACCCCCCAATCGGGGGAAAATCATTTTCTTCTAATTTGCTCTTTGAAAAGAACTCTTCCAGGAGCTCCAACCGGCGTTAACTGAAATTTTATTTTATTTACCATAATATGTGAAATGTGAATACATATTTTTAAAGTTAGAATGGTCCTGTCGTCCAATTGGCTGGAATTTTTTATTTTGTCCAAAACAAACTTAAATATACAGAATAAAACCACAACGCATGTATAAGCAAATACAACATTATGTCGGTAGGTTTTGGCACTAAGACTCAAATTTTTAATAGTTTCGTTCCAGTTATTTTAATAAAGCATTATGATAAAAAAATTCACAGAGCATCGGTATCAAGTATTTCATTCCGCGCAGGCTCCAACGATCGAACGTCAGGAGGCGTCATTCACAATGCCGGCAACATCACAATTCACTCAGACTACAATCCTACGACTATAGAATATGACATTGCCCTCGTCTACGTCAAGGAAGCATTCCAAATCGGATCGAAGACGGTCGACGTTGTTAAATTGGCCGATAAACATGGAACAGCTGGAACGCAAGCAGTCGTTAGCGGTTGGGGCTACTTAAGCTCAGATGGAAACGTCTTGCCAACAATTCTTCAACAAGTCGATGTATCAATTGTAGACAACGATGTGTGTAACATAGCCTACAGTGGTGGAATCACCGATAGGTAATTTTTTTATACAAAAATTTATATTGCTTTAATATAATTACGTTTACCCACTAAAAAAAGCGCATAAGCAAGTGAGTGAATAACGTAAGTATCATACGAGCGTGATTTTAGAAAAACACCGAGGAAAAAATACCTAAGCCAAATAATGTCAAAAAGTGATCGGGTAAGTAGGTACATTAGGAATAATAGAAATTAGTTTCACGGGTAATTGGAATAAAAAATCAATAAGTGTTTAAATTGATTTTTTATTCCAATTACCCGTGAAACTAATTTCTATTATTCATATTTTGGAATTGAACTTTAAAGATGAATTAGGAATAATATTAGTTTAAAATTTATTTGTTGGGAAAAAAGGACACTTAAGTAAACACTTATTTGTTAATTTGCGACGTTTCGTCCCTTTATTGGAACTTTTCAAGCTTAAAAAAGTTCCAATAAAGGGACGAAACGTCGCAAATTAACAAATAAGTGTTTACTTAAAGTGTCCTTTTTTCCCAACAAATAAACTTTATATTAATTACCAAGGACAAAAAAGCAAAAAGTAAATATTAATTTAAATTAAAAATTTAAAAAAGTTCTTGGCACAGAAAAAATTACTAAACTAAAAACCACATCCACGTTAACACTAAACTGACTTATGTTGACAGCACTTAGTATCTATTATTGAAACTTTTTTTCCTATTGATAATTAACACCCGCTAAAACTTTTTCATTACGATAAACTCTAAAGAATGTAATGAAAAACAAACCACAAAAATATTATGGAAAAAATTTTCAAGATAATAGTTATGTATGTATAAAACGTAAGTGATGTTATTATTTACGAGTAAGTGAAAGCGAATTTTGGCAGTCACACGAGTCATAATATCACTTCGTTCGAGATACATATACCTCCTATTCAGTTTTTAATATTTTTAGAAGTTCCAACAAAAAATCTATTTGGTTGTTTATAAAAATTACGCCTATTACGGATCATCATAAATCTTTTAATGGCTACTGATATGGCATTTATGGAAATTACTGAATTGGTTAGAACGCACTTTTTTGTTTTACTTTACGGTATATTTTTCGACCGCTATACAGACATGAAAAATAATTATTTTTCGGGGAGTATCCAAAATAATAGGTTATGTACGTTCCGCAACTTAATTAAGGGACACATAAAAAATGTTGAAATTTTGATGATTTTCAAACCGCTGAATTTCGCGAAAAATGATCGAAATTTAAAAAACGAAAACTCATTTTTAAGCTTATACATTGTAGTTTTTGAGTCTTATTTCAAAATTTTTTATCATCCCTTAGCGAACCATGACAATTGGAAAAAGGAAAATGATCCAATAATTATTTATAAAATGGCATCATATCTATGGACTCGAAACAAAATTCCAGATACATTTCGACTAAACCGTCTTAAAGCTGGTACCCTTTTTTTTAAAATGCATTTTTTTAAATTGTTCTACGATTTGTTTTTAACCTAGTTATCAGCTATCAAAACAAAACTGCCACTTTTGATTTTAAATGCTCATAACTCCCGAAAAAATGAATGTACGTACGATAATTTTCCAAAGTGCATTAGAACGCTGAGAGTCTCCTCTTTAAAATGCATTTTTCCAATTTTTTTCAAACACATTTCTTTCTTTTGTAATTATTGTTTTAAAATGTCATTAAAAAAAAACTTTTATCGTGTTTTGTTATTTAACCACCATTTTGTTTAAAATGGCAGAATTATAAATGTTTTTACGTTTATCTTCTTATAAGAGTATTACTAAAAAATGTGCTAAATCCCAAGTTGCTGCAACTTTTTCAACTTCCCGCTAAGAAAATTGAAAATTTTTAAAAATTGGGAAGTTACTGGTTTCACCTCGATTTTCGAAATTCGAGTTTTTGTCAAATCTCGACGAATTAGAGTCCTAGGAAGCTATTCTGACCATTTTCACGATGTATGTCTGTATGTATGTGTGTATGTCAACCTTTCATAACTTTTGAACGGGTGGGCCGATCAAAATGCGGATTGCGGAACCTGAAAGGGTGTTGCTGAACTTAGATTTTCTGTAAATTGGAACTGATTCAGCCCGGTAGATTTCGAGAAATCTCAAAAATAAAGCTTTTCAAAACTGTTTTTTAAATGGTTTGATATATCTTCGAAACTACTGTACCGATTAATTCCAAAATCTAATCAGCTCTACTCCTCATACAACAACGTCGATCGTTGCAAACCGCAACAAAATCAGCGAAGTCGTTCAAGAGATATCGTCGGAGACAATTTTTGAAAAAAAGTTTTTTCAAAATATCTTCTCAAATTTTTGTTAGATTGACTTTTTTGTAATAAATTATTTTTGCGCTTAAAAAAGTACATCGACTTCCGCAAGCCGCGCCTCGATCACTTGATTCCTTCAAGATATATCGTCGAAGAAAAATTTTGAAAAAAATGTTTTTTCAGAATAGCTTTTCAAATTTTCGTTAGATTGATTTTTTTGTAATAGATTACTTTTTGAGTTTGAAAAACTGTCTCGATTGCTGTAAACAGAATCTCGATCGGTTCATTCATTCGAGAGATATCGTTGACAAAAAATTTACAAAAAAGTGTTTTTTCAAGATATCTTTCCAAATCTTTGTCAGAATTTTATAATGGTTTATAATTTCATAATTATGAAAATAAAAAAAAAATCAGATGTTCTTTTAATCCGAAAATTTGTCAAAAAGAAATCAGTTAGGTAGCTGACAAGCATGCTTTGATTAATTTTTACGCTAAACCATATTATATAACCATGGAAACCAATATGATATATCATACTTGTTACTAGTCGTTACCCTCGTCACTGCGCGCGTTAGCAGAAATTTTATTTTATTATCGACTTTATTTCTTTTTTGTCCTTGGTAATTAATATAAAAATGATTTGTCGGGAAAAAGGACTTTTAAATAACACTTAATTTTTTATTTACAGCGACGTTTCAAGCTTTAATAACTATTAAATGTTTTGATTAAGTAGGTAGATATAAAATTTAAAATACACATGAAATATAAATTTGAGTTTAACAATTATTAATAAAGAATTTATAATAATTCCGTTTTTTAAAAAAATGTTTTCACAGTTGATGTCCAAATTAATAGTTTTTTTTTTTAATTTTAAAATTATTAATTTGAACATCAACTGTGAAAACATTTTTTTAATAAACGGAATTATTGTAAACTTTTTATTAATAATTGTTAAACTCAAATTTATATTTCATGTGTATTTTAAATTTTATATCTACTTAATCAAAACATTTAATAGTTATTAAAGCTTGATAAAGTTCCAAACAAGGAACGAAACGTCGCTGTAAATAAAAAATTAAGTGTTTATTTAAAAGTCCTTTTTCCCGACAAATCATTTTTTTATTTTTTTATTTTATTATATTTCAAATGTCAATATTTATGAAGTTGGAATGGTCCTGTCGCCCAATTGACTGGAATTTTTTAAAATATTTTTTAACAAACACCGTAGGGGTAAGCCACATCTCAATAGATCGGAAATAGCGGGAAGTTCCACGGATGGCCTGCAAGGTCAACCGTTTTTCAGATTTTTTTTAACAGTAATTATTCAATAATAATTATGGTAACTTACAGATTGCTCAAATATTTATCGGTCATTTTTGTTACAAGGTTTTTAAATAGACTGGGATTTTAGTACATCTACAGTGGAGTCATTTTTTTACTTCTCATCTCTCCTATCGTAGGATATTGGATTTAAACTGAAAAAAAATCGGAGTATTATAATCAAGTAAATCTATTTTAATTGCAGTATGATCTGTGCCGGTTATTATGAAGGAGGCAAGAGCTTTTGCCAAAATGACTCAGGGGGTCCACTCGTCGCCAACAAACAACTGGTCGGTGTTGTCTCCTGGGCATATGGTTGCGGTTTTCCAAGATATCCAGGAGTCTACGCTAGTGTTGGTAACCTTAGAGGTTGGATCAAAGAGAAGTCAGGAATATAAAAAGTTTACCGATATTATGTAAAAATAAATGAATAAAGTACATTTATTTTCATTTTGAGTATATTGTTATGTTTTTATCCGACTGCGAAAAATACAGAATATATAAAATAAATATTTTCGACCCCAGCACAAACAATTTTGTTATATGTCAAATGCCATTAGTTGTCTTTCTAAAAGACATAATGGTTAAAAAAATATTTTACATGCATCTTAATTTGCACTTTTTACCGCGAGTTTAATATGCATGTATCGTACGTTCTAGATACGCGACTTGCATTTCAAAGAGAGGTTACATTGTTTTTAATAACTTTGAAACATGGGACTACCCTAATCGTCCCACGCTTAAAAAAATATTATTTTGAACGGTGCATGTTATGCCTCAAACATATAGAAATCTGGACTGATATCTAATTAAAAATCATTTTTATTATTATACAAAAGAACTATTCTTTACATTTATTTTTTAAACATTATTTCTTTCAAATGTTGGCCGTAACTCCGGTTAGCATAGTCCATTCTGCCGTTCCAATTTTCGATGACGCGTCCGAGCATTTCGATTGGTATTTGGCGAATAACGCGAGTAACGTTGGCTTCCAGTTGCTTAATCGTACCCGGCTTATCAATATAGACTTTGGACTTTACATAGCCCCAAAGGAAAAAGTCTAGGGGCGTGATATCACAGGATCTAGGCGGCCAACTCACCGGTCCGAAACGCGGAATTAACTGTTCACCAAATTTTTCACGCAATAAAGCCATGGTTTCACGTGCTGTGTGGCAAGTGGCGCCGTCTTGTTGGTACCAAATGTCCTGGAGATCACGGGCTTCAATTTCAGGAAACAAATAATCTGTTATCATGGCACAATAACGGCCACCATTGACAGTTACGTTCTGGTCGGCCTCGTTTTTGAAGAAATATGGACCGATGATTCCACCGACCCATAAACCACACCAAACCGTTGTTTTGTCTGGATGTAATGGCAGCTCTTGAATCTCTTCAGATTGCTCTTCGGACCAAATACGGCAATTTTGTTTGTTGACATATCCGTTAAGCCAGAAATGTGCCTCATCACTAAACAAAATTTTTGTCGAAAACAGTTGATTTTCTTCCTCGCAGAACGCTGATTTTCGTAATACAGCTGAATAATTTGTAGACGCTGTGCGGGGCTAAGTCTTTCCATGATGAAATGTCAAACTATACTGAACAAAAATACCATCATAAAAGGTTATCACGACTCACGCTTCATCTGTCAAAAAATCCATAGACAAAAAAGTACCTCTAAATGAATCACTCGTTATATATATATTTTAAACACTGAGCATAAACCACTGTAATATGATTATATATGTATAAGACAGTCACACTTCTTTATCTATAGAAAAAGGTGTACTATATAAATTATTTTCCTTGTGGTTTGCTTTCAGTCTGACAGATCATTAGGCGTAACACAGGAAATCAAAATTGTTTTGTTTCAGTCATATATCGCAAAATAATGCTTCATTTTGCTTGATATTAGTTCTAAATTGATGAAAATCGCCTTTTACAAGTTATAATTTCACATAAATAAAAAAATTCTATTTTTTAAGAAATGTATGGTAAATAATATTGAAAAACGTAAAGCAATTTTTTAACCCATAGATAATTAATAACAAATTAATTAAAATGTATAAAACTTTATATCATGTGACCACAAAACGCGCCAGGAATGTTTATGACGTCATTATGTGAAAAGTTGTGAATTTGTGTATTTATTATACAGCCTATCAAAGTAACCATGTAAACAGGGACCATAAAAACATTATAACGTCACACATGTTTTTGGCGCGTTATCGGCACTCAGAGGTTTCTGCCAAAATAAAATCAAATTATATAAACATGTTTTAAAGTGATACTGCAATACTGTGGATCCGAAGGCTCCACTACTATTGTTGCTATAACGGTGGAGGAAAAGGCTCCACTGCTGTTGTACTGTTATGCGGTGGGGCCTCTACTGTTGTCGCTGCCAAGTTTCTGATGTGTGTATTCCACAGTCTTTATCATAATTTCATGAACAAAGTTAACATAATTCGATTTTTCATTAAACTATAATAATAATAATAATAATAATAATAATAATAAACGTTTATTGTACATATAAAATGCACAAAAGGCATGGTTCAACTTTCGTTGGTCTTCCACCTAGCCCATGGTAAAATTTACAAATTAAAAAGCAATATACAAAACAGTACCTACAAAGAAAAAGTGTGATTTTTATCGCAGTTGCTCTGTCAGTAATTTATTGAAAATAAATTGAGAAAACTATATATATTCAATTTAAAATGTATTTTATTTCATTTAAGTTCTTATAATCTCTTAATTATAGCTTAGTTGTCACAATTTTATATTAAACGCCAGTTTAGAAAAAACCCTGTCAATGATTTTTGAAACTGAAAGATATTGAAACATATAAGTACGAATTTAGTGACGTTTGACTAATAACATGTTTAATTAACCCTTCAATATAATTTTGATAATTGATTGTGCAAAGGCCAAAAAAATCTATATAAAAAAATCAATCAAACCATTTGATTCGTCTAAAATTCCCAATAGCGATAATATTCAATTACGTCATAAAATTTTATTAAAGCAATAGTTGTTTGTTTAGAATAAAATATACAAAAGTACAATATTTCATAGATATGTTAATTAGTGATACTTTAAAATGGTATTATAACTTGGTACCTAGGTAATTTGCAGAAATATTTTTAAACACAGTTACTATTAACGAGTACGATGAAAACTTTAAAATCCATTATTTCTAAACTTCTTAAGAGTTTGTTGTCAAAAAATCAAAACTACAAGTTTTTCTTCTATTTGGTTATTATTATCTACTTTGGATTAATAGGCTTTTAAAATACGAATCAAGATATCCTGGAATTCAAATAAAAGCAGTGTTCATAAACTTAGTTTCAATAATAAAAACCCGGGTCGCAGTGCCAAAACCCTGCCGACAATATAGTGTATTTGCTTATACAGGCAGTGTGGCTTTATTATGCAAACTTAAGTCGGTTTTTGGGCAAAATAAAAAATTTTACTCCTTAATACACCCCTTAAAATAACATATTTTTTCTTAATTGCAATATTATTATCAATCGAAGGTCTATACACCTTTCAGTAAATAATTCACTATCTGCAAAATAACGTTTTCATAAAATTTGTAAGTCCGGTCCTGTCAGGCCGATTTTATTAAAATTTTAGGGACACATTTTAATTACTATTAGAGGGTTAAATTTCAATTTTGAAACGATTTGAAGAATTTTTTCGGTATTTTAGGGCCCAAAAACATTTTTCAACCCCTAAAAACTACCCTTAAAGTGGCCCGATTAGGCCCATTTTAAATAGGCTTCTTGCGGTGATGGATTTCAACGCGTGTGCCAAATTTAGTTGAAATCAATTAACTCTTTCGAAAGTTATTGCCCGCACACATATATATATATATATACGTATATATATAAATATATATATATATATATACATATATATATAAACATTTTTAAAAATGGTGCCAAAGTGTTTAGGAGGTTATGAAACGTCGAGAAATTTTGGTCCGACCCCTAGGTCCCGCCATCCGACCGACGCCAATAGTGTATGTTGCCATATGGCAAATACACTAATAAACAAACATCCAATGGGTTTAGTTTTAATTTTTCGCAGCGTATTCCGTAGGACTATTTCTTTTGAAAGAATTTTATAAATTATAATATTTTATAATAGAAATTAGTTTCACGGGTAATTGGAATAAACTAATTTCTATTATTACATATTTTGGAATTGAACTTTAAAGATAATATTTTATAGTTTGTATATTTTACATATTTTTTAACGAGAGCTATTTAATAGTGAAACAATTAAATATAAACTCGAGCGAACGAACGAAGTAAGTGGTAATAAAACAATTAATCATAAATCCGAGCGAACGCACAGAGTGAGTGAGTAAGTAATAAAACAATTATAAATTCGAGTGAACGAACGGAGTGAGTGACTGAGTAATAAAACTATTAATTATAAATTCGAGCAAACAAGCGAATTATTGAGATCCCGTGATAAGAAATTTTTTAAAGACAAATTGAGAAGCCGTGTCGAGCAATACCAAGTATGTATAATATATAAAAAAACAACTAAGGTGAGTCTTGCGAATTTAAAAAATATAATCCAATGATTATATACCTCTCATGTGATATCATTAAATTTTATTGAATTATTACAATATTAGTGATACCCGTGCGAATAATTCGCACTAAAATTCGTTTCTACACTCACGGACAAAATTATCGAATATTTTGAATTTTTCATAATTTCTTTTTGAAAAAATAAATTCTGATGAATCAAGTCATTTAAATACTATCATTTACGAGAAACTATTTATTTTAAAATATTTCAGTGAACAATCTTTAGTTTTTATCAGAAGAAAATCGTGAAAAAAAAATTAATGCTAAATGTTATGAAAATTAAGGATATTTACATCATATTTAAATACTAATAGGAGGACAATTACAAGTCTTTTGATTAAAATTAGAGCACAGTTAGTAACGAGTATTTCCCCCTCGAGCTCTAATTACTGCTTCCATTCTTCTCAGCATGCTGCTAAGGAGATTCTGGATATATTCTTGAGGAATTGCATTCCACTCTTCTTGTGCAGCAATCCGAAGTTGGTCTATTGTATTTGGAACGGGATTTCTTCGTCGTATGCGGCGTTTAAGATAGTCCCATGTATGTTCTATTGGATTTAAGTCGGGGCTATATGGTGGCCAATCTAATCTTTGAATTTGGACCGCATCAAGGTAATTAGTCACTATGCTAGCTGCATGCGGTTGAGCATTATCGTGCATTAATATGAATCCTTCATATCCAATATGGCCGACATAAGTCAAAACATGATCTTGCAGAATGTTTTCAATATATAAGTCACTTGTCATTCGTCCAATCACTTGCACGACTGCGGTGCGTCCCTCCCAAGAAATACCGCCCCAGAGCATTATACCGCCACCGCCAAAACTAACGGTCTCTATGAGATTGCAGGCAGCATATCGTTCTCCAACTCTTCTGTAGACGTGGTTTCGTCCATCTGGCTTCCATAACTGAATTCTAGTCTCATCCGTAAAGAGAACATTTTTCCAATTCTCGATATCCCACTGAATATGTCTTCTAGCAAATTCTAATCGTCAGGCTTTGAGATTTTGGAGAAGACGTGGAACTTTGGCGGGTCGTCTTGGCCTTAAACCTGCTTCTTTTAATCTTCGCCTAACTGTTTTTGAACTTACATTAATTTGTCTTACATTTAGTAAATCATTTTTGAGATGCGTCGATGTCAATGTGCGATTTCGTGTAGAATTAAGTATCAAAAATCGATCATCAATTGCTGTTGTACACCTCTTGCGCCCTTGACCAGGTCTACGTACGAAATTTCCAGTCTCTTCATACCGTTTTAAAATATTCGATACTGTAGACTGACCTCTCCTGAGACATCGTGCGATATCCTTTTGTTTATATCCTTCGTTATATAGAGTTACAATTTGCACCGCTTCAACTTCATTGCAGTGTCTAACTGGTGGCATACCGATGTTTTCAATAGCAACAAACACAAACACTATTTGCTATTACTTGGTTAATTACACTACTGTAACATAACTCCAAGCTTAATTCAGTATAATTCATAAAATATGTAATTAATCGTTTTTGATAAAATGCACAAGAGACAGTAATCTGCGCCATTAATGTTAATTAAGCGTCAAAATATGTTAAAACAAGTGAGTAATCAGCCTACTAGATAACTAATATCAGCACATGTAAGTTTACGGCGATTATTTAAATTTATTTTGAAATAATAATGATTACAAAAAATATTCGATAATTTTGTCCATGAGTGTATTTTCTCACACTCTTTATAACTTTCTTCTTTTTGTTGTATTACAATACGATTTACGAAGCTCAGTGACAGTTCAAGAAAATATTTTTCTAAAACTGTCATACAGAAGCGCAAGTATCGAAAACGTTGAGCTGAAGCGCCGCCATACGAAAAGTATTTATACGTGAATTTTCATTAAAAGTTAATCAAAAAAAATTTACCGACCGTCAATCATGTTGACGTTGTTTCAAACTTAGAACCGTCAGATGGCAGCATTGCTGCATACTGAGTAAATGCATATTAGGGTGGGCCGAAAAATCTAAATCCTAAAACCTCGGACGAGAAGAGTATATAAAGTCTTGAAAATGATTAACGGGGGGATTTTTTGACCAACGGACTGACTGGCTGACGGACGGACTAACGGGGAACTGTCGACGGTTATTGTGTAATAAATGTGCAGAAAAATAGTGATAGTTGTTGTGACGGGAACGACTGAAAAATTAACAGAATCCAGGATGTCATTACGAAAGGATTGAGAAAAGGAGCAGAAAAGAATCAAGGTCAGATTTTGTGTATTATGTATTTTTTTCTCTGCTGTTAATGTAAATAAACCAAACTCATTATTTCGTATTATTTCAATTTGTCGTCTAAGTAATTATTTTTCTAATCCTGTGCATAGATTCTTAGAAACTGTCCGGGCTTGAACTCCGAACAGCTGGTCCGGACAAGGCCCTGCGTAACCAAAAATCGTTCGGTGGTGGCCGCGCTACTACGTAACTTTACAATAGTTAGGTTTTACTACCCCAAAACATCGGGTAAATTACAAATTATTACCCTTATATAAACTCATTTTTCTGCTGTTTTGTAATTTTGTAATTCATAGATCATAAGAAATGCTAAAATGATCCAAAATATTATAAATTCTACTTGATCTACGTTTTATTCCAACTTATAGTTTAAGAACCACTTATATGAAAAGTATTTTTGAGGAGCAAGTACTTATCGAGCTGGTAAATTACCCATATATTCATTTCAAGTGAATTTAATTATCTTCGATATAATGATTATTTTTGGACAATGGATTCAAGTTTATCAATGAAGTCGATTAAACACTAAGTATAAAAAGGCACTGCGAAAAAATGTACAATAAACAAAATGTTTCGTGTCTTTTTACTCTCAATAGCAATCACTTGCTCTTTCGGTGGTAAGTTTTTGCAATGGATATTTACTCAATCTAGTGCCAATTACGAATAGTAATGAATATTTTTCTATCTGTAGGTCTTGTGCGAAGACCTTTGCCCGCGGATGGTCGTATCGTTGGAGGAAAAGATGCAAGAATTGAAGATTTTCCATACCAGGTAATTTTAAAAATAATGTCTTAACTTTAATAATAGCTACTTATCTAAATAAACTAGCAAACAAGTAACTCTTATATTCTAAAAAACGGTTATTTATTAAAGCTTATTATAGTTAGGGAAGCTAGTGACGATTTTACTCATAGTAGGTATTTCCTCAAACCTGAGTTTTTGTGAGTTAACTAAGGGCACTATCCTTAACATAAAAACCGCAATCTGGTAGCTGAAACCGGGTACAATACCGTGGGTGGACGCCGTCAAAGATGCCAAACTGGAGGTGTCACTAAATATATTTCCTCGTGTTTGAAATTTTCTAAGCGATAAGTTCAGGTGCCCTTGAGCACAAAAACTCAAGTTTGGCATTTCGTACCCAGGACATCCCCCGTCTGGCAAAGGGTTGTAATATATTATACGTCGATATCCATAGCATATATACAGGGTGTTTCATAAACATTGCGCCAAATTTATAGAGGTTATAGAAGGCATCAAAATAAGTAATTTTGGTCAATAAACCCCTGTCCGAAAATGTACCATTTTGGCTCTAAAGGAAATCAAAGATTTTTGGTTTCTTTTACACATCAACGGAGTTTGTATTTTGTTAAGTAGCGTATTTCAATCAAGAGCGCCTTGAAACAACTGACAAGATGTCAGTTGCATTAACAATTAAGTATAGTGAATTAATTTGTTATCGACATGGTCCAATTTTCTTATGCCGAACTCGCCGACATGCATTTTATTTACGGAAAAGCTGAGGGGAATGGAAGATGAGCCGAACGGTTGTATGCCGCGAGATTTCCAGCACGTCGCCATCCTGATCGTGGCATCTTTAGCAGGATTCATCTTCGTCTTTGCGAAAGTGGCAGCTTAAAACGTCAAGGGGGTTCTGGTCAACCATTTTCAGTGCGCATCGTAGAGTTTGAGGAAGAGGTGCTGCAACGTGTGGAGGAAAACCCGTATACCAGTGTTCGTGCTATTGCTTACGCCATGGGGGCTGCAGCGCCCACTGTTTGGCGTGTTCTTCATGACCAACAACTTTACCCGTACCACCTGCAGAAGGTACAAGCTATGGGCCCGGAAGATTACCCTCATCGACTACGATTCTCCCGTTGGTGGTTGCAGCAGAATTTGAGGCAACCTGACTTCTGCCGATACGTGTTATTTACGGATGAGGCTTGTTTTACGCGGGATGGTTTTTTCAATAGCCGTAATAGTCACATTTGGGATGATGAAAATCCCCATGCAATCGCGCTCAGACGAGATCAACACCAGTTCTCTGTAAATGTTTGGGCCGGCATTGTAGGGGAGAACATTATTGGGCCGTACCTGCTTCCACCACGCTTGAATGGACACATTTATGTTCAATTCTTAGAACAAATTCTTCCCGAGTTTTTGGAGGATGTTCCACTTAACATTCGGAGAGGTATGTGGTTTCAGCACGACGGGGCTCCGGCACATTTTTCTCTGGAAGCGAGGCAGTATTTGAACGAAGTCTTTCGCAACCGCTGGATTGGGCGCGGAGGCCCTGTACATTGACCCGCAAGGTCTCCGAACCTCACCGCACTTGACTTTTTCCTCTGGGGCCATGTTAAAAGTTTGGTGTATGAGACACCCATTCCCAACACTGAAGAACTGCTGGGCAGGGTGATGGCCGCTTGCGCACATGTTCAAGATATGCCTGGGATATTTCACAGGGTTCGGACATCAATGAACAACCGTGCCCAGCTGTGCATGGAGCAAAATGGACGCCATATTGAGCCGTTGATGTTGTAGTTTGCATTAATAAATTAATAGAACCTTAAATTTATCATTTAACCTACCGCCAAAACGTCACATTTCCGGACAGGGGTTTATTGACCAAAATTGCTTATTTTTCTGCCCTCTGAAACCTCTATAAGTTTGGCGCAATGTTTATGAAACACCCTGTATATATATATATATATATATATATATATATATATATATATATATATATATATATATATATATATATATATATATATATATATATATATATAATTTAATTTCAAACAAAATCAACGAAAGTATTTAAATTGCAATTTTCTGAATAATGGAGTGTTCCACCGTATAGGTAAATTATATGTCAAATTATGTCAACGCGTGGCTTGATATGTGGCAAGTGTAGCCAAAAACTTCGTCGATATGATGAAATAATTGACTGTAATGGAAGTTGCAAAAATAGTTTTCATATTGCGTGTGTGAATATGTCAGTAGAAGAGTTTTCGAACAAGAAAATCGATAAATCAATTTCTGAGTGGAAATGTCCACAGTGGAATGGAGAGATTTGTGAATATAATAAAAATAATAATGTCAATTGTGAAGAATTTACTTCAATTGTTGAATGTGCTAAAAGCGATACTAGTGCTAACTCTGAAATTATGATTAATACTGATAGTAGTGTACAATCCTTTGATTTGGAAATGAAAATCGGACTTATTTTAGATAATCAAATAATTTTACAAAATACAATATCAGATTTAGCTACAAAGGTTAGTGATCTGTTTAAATTAAATGTGTGTAAAGATAATAAAATAAAAGAACTTGAAAATGAAATCGCACATTTAAAGGAACAAAAAATATATCATCAAGAAGTTATTGAGGAATCCAAACAAAAAATGGCCCAACCCGCTAACAATTACAGTGCTGCTTTGTCCACAAATTCAAACGCTAATCGTGCGAGTAAAGTAGAGGTTGCAGCTGGAAAAAAAAGCGTGAAGAATGTAAGAGAATCTGCAAGAGAACACTTAGGTCAGGGCGCTCATAACCCTAAAAAAATATCAAGTAATAATAAGGTCGATGGAAATGTAGCTTCAGATGAAACTAGTAAAACTGATCCAGAAAATACTACACCTCAGAATAAGTCTGATCAAGATACTCAAAAGTCAAATGAAGCTGACTGGACGTTAGCTAAGAATCGCAAAGAGAGAACCGTTAAACGGACACTTATTGAGGGTGTTGGTGAAGGTGATAATATAACTATTAAAAGTGCACCAAAAAAAATTTTCCTGCATGTCTGGGGGCTAGATACCCAAACTACAATAGAAGATCTCGTTTCTTACTTAAATCAACACAAGGTTGACAATGTACATGTAGAAAAAATGGAATCGAAACACCCAGACATATACGCTTCGTTTAAGTTAACGATTCCAGAGCGAAATTTTGAAGAGATATCTCGTCCAGCTATATGGCCTAAAGGAGTCCGAGTGAATAGGTTTTTTCAGTTGCGACATCGGACCCAAAAAACAACCTAAAACGATCCAAAAGTGATAAATCATGTGCAAATTCGAACAAAATTATTATTATGTGTCAGAATATTCAGTGTATTAGAAATAAAATAAATGAACTTGAAATATTCTTAAGTGACGCTAAACCAGATATAATCTGTTTTTCAGAGCACTGGCTCAAATCTGCAGAGATTAACTCTTTGGTCATCAGTGAATATGTGTTGTTATCATCCTTTTGTAGAACTAAGTATCTCCATGGTGGTGTCGCCATATACGGCAAAGAAAATATGATATACAACGATTTAATACAGATTAATGAACTATCGAACGAAAAAATACTTGAATGTTGTGCAATCAACTGTGTAAATGTCAATATAATAGTTATCTCGATATATCGAACACCTGATAGTGACTTCAATGAATTTTTAATTATATTTGAAAGTATTTTAATTATCATTGCTAAACTAAAATGTAAAACGTTTATATGCGGTGATTATAACATAAATTGGCTAAATCATTCGAACCTTAAACTTAAAAAAATTAACATATTACTTATGAGCTATAATATGGTATGTTGTGTCCAAAAGCCTACCCGTACTACAAATAAATCGTCAACCCTAATCGACAATGTAATTACCAATATAGACCTGAATCTATGTAAAACCAGAAATATTACAAATGCATTATCGGATCACTCTGCTGTTATGTGTACAGTACAGATAAACAAGATGCAAAATATTAACGACGTCACGCATAAAAATATCACGCCTTTTTCTGAAGATAGACTCTTCATGTTCAACCACTTGATGTCAACAGAAAACTGGGATACAGTAATGAATGAATCTGATGCTGATAAAGCTTTTGAGTGCTTCCAAGATACATTAAATTATTACTACAATATTTCATTCGTAAATAAAAAGGTTAAAATTGATAAAAGGAACAAATCAAAGACTAAATGGATAACACCTGACATTAAATGTTTATCTGAATACAAGAGAAGTCTGTATCAACTAATACAAGAATTAAATAAAGTAGGAGTAAATACTACGGATATCACTGTCCTTTATAAAATTATTCGCACACAAACATCCCGTCTAACAAGTATAACCAAAAAGGAATATTACAAGGAACTAATCTCAAACGCAGGTAATAAATCTAAGGCAGCTTGGGATCTTATTAAAGAGCATACAAATAATTCCACTAAAAACAATGATATAACCTGTGTTAATGTTGATGGTGAAAAGATCTCAGATAAACACCTGATTGCTGACAAGTTTAATAAACATTTTGTTAATATTACAGATGTTCTAAACTTAAATGATCCATCCCTCAAACTGACTTTTACTCAGCCTAACAATATGAACAGCATTTTCTTATATCCTTGTGATGAACAAGAAATATACACAACCATTTTATCACTAAAGAACAAGAAGTCCGTGGGTTGGGACAATATTCCTACGCATATACTAAAGTCATGTTCTACCTGTATAGTTAAACCTTTGTGTTATATTATAAATCTTTGTCTGATCCAAGGTATCTTCCCATCCAAGCTAAAAATTGCTATGATTAAACCATTACTTAAAAAAGGCGATCCCTCATGCATGGACAATTATCGACCGATAGCTCTACTTAGTAATATGTCTAAAGTGTTCGAAAAAATTATCTTACACCGATTAAACCATTTTCTCGATACTCACGGTGTGTTATGTACTGAACAACATGGATTTCGCTCTGGTAATTCTACTAGTGTTGCAATATTCAAACTTATAACTAATATCAGTGAAGCTTGGAGTAAAAGAAGTTTATGTGTGGCAGCTCTTTTCGATCTATCTAAGGCGTTCGACAGCGTGCACCATGACTTACTCCTAATGAAACTGTATGAAATTGGCATAAGAGGAACGGCTCTCGACCTAATCAAGTCCTACCTCACTGACCGTACACAACTCGTCAAATTATACACAACCAATAATGGTTTTGCATCATCTGTGTGTTCTAGTGATCTAGTAAATGCAAGAGGAGTCCCACAAGGGTCGATACTTGGCCCGTTATTGTTTTTAATTTACATCAACGACTTTCCAAAATGTGTCAAAGGTAATATAATATTATTCGCTGATGATGTGGCAGCCACCTATGACAGTAAAAGCAAAGTGGACATTTTACGTAACATTGACAGTTCTGTTTCCACAATTAAAAACTGGTTCAATGAAAATAGTCTTAAACTAAACTTGACCAAGTCAAAATTTATTAAATTTGGTGAATACGGCGATAGTGACACAAGTTTGATTCTCCCTGAGAACGGCAACATCCAAGTAGATGATTCAGTAAAGTTTCTTGGCATCCTGATAGATAAAAACTTAACGTGGAAATATCATATTGAGCAACTCAGCAGTAGCATTAGTAAATATAGTTATCTCTTGAGAGCCTTAAGCAACTTCGCCCCACGATCTGTGCTACTGAATGTTTATCATGCCTACGTGGTGTCAAATTTTCGCTATGGGATTGTCTTTTGGGGTAATTCTCCGCATGTCCATGAACTCTTCATTATTCAGAAACGCTGTGTAAGAACTATAGCCAATGTTGGACCCAGAGAATCGTGCAGGCCATTGTTCAAGGGATTGAAAATACTTACCATATATGAAATTTTCATTTATGAATGCTCTATCTTCTGCAAAAAATATCCGCAGCTCTTTGTGAACAATTTACGCCATCATGAGTACAGTACCCGAATTAAAAACCAGTATGTAACAACTTTTCTCACTGTCAACAAAGGCTCCAGGAACATTATTATAAAAATATTTAATCATCTGCCTTTTTCAATTAAAAATCTGAACTTACAGAGGTTCAAAAATGAGCTCAAAGCTGTGTTGCTATACTATAACTTTTACAATATTGACGAATTTTTCTTGTGTAATCTAACCAAGAGAACATAAACTTTTATCTTTTACAAGTATCATAATATGTACCTATCGTGTATCGTGCAAATTGACGTTTTCTACACTGCACATGTAGTATTATGGAAATAAAGAAATTATTATTATTATTATTATATATATATATATATATATATATATAATGACATGTTGAATATCTCATGATCCAGCGCCCCTAGGAACTTGACAGATTCATTACTGGATACCCCTTGACGTCCTGCATCCGTAGAGCCCACGATCATGACTCTAGTATTTCTGGAAGCTTAAATATTGCAAAAGGAATCTATAAGACAAAATGATCTTGTGTATGCGCTTTAGACTGCACCTTTGAATGTAGAAAGCATGCTTTACTAGTCCAAAAACATGACAAGCCGCACGTGACGTCAACTGAGCGTTACTGTTGTGCGAGAAAGAGATAAGGCTTCATGCCTTGTGTGCGTCAGAGAGAATTCTATGACTTTATGTGAAAAATGTGAGCTCGATTGTACCAGTCCGTGGACTTGACGTTAGACTGGCGAGGAATACACATCGATTGAAGGTCGATGTGTTGTTTTTGAATTTTAATACAGAGATTTTTATATGGAATTTTGATAACTGAAGGGGGGTATATTTTTGTGGCGAATAGGGACTGTTGTTATAGATTCTGGATTATCGTTGTAGTGTATTTCTGGCGCTATCTCGCTTCCGTATTTCGTTGTCGTTCTTGTCGAATTATTTCCTGGTTCGAGAGTCCCGTATTTCCCTGGAAATCCTGTCTTTTGTATTTTTTTGATTGTTGCGTAGGATTTTAGCTTCCCTGTAAATATTAACAGTTTATGTCTGGATTAGGTCTGGTCTGTTGTTTAGGAAAATACTACCGTGCAATCATTGTCCCATACCCCTTATAGTAGTTGTCGTTTTCTTGGATTTGTAGTTCTGGAAGTTAGGGATAAGACGCTTAGGTTTTCCTGGAGTTAATTGTCTGAAGTTTGGGATATCGTCCATTATTCCTGTTATGCCAGACGGGTACCTGTATGGCGCTATTAATGAATATGATATCAGCTTAGGTTGGATTTGTTTCATATTCAGGATAGTTTTCCTCCAGGTTCCGGGAATAAAACTCCAGACTTCCCGAATAATCAAATTTTCATTTTGAACTAAACATTTCACTTTATCTGAACGGCTGTTCTATGTGCATGCCTGGCAATAAAAATTTGTATTCTTTGGGCCTTGATTGTAAATGCTAGGGTGTTCTCGAGGGATAACAGGAACACCAATTTGGTTTCGTTTTCGGGTTGTTACGACTTGTTTCGGTGTTCATACTGTTTGGATTGATTGCACAGACGCTTATATCCTGTTTGAAGTTTTTATTTTATTTTTTTATTTTTTTTTTTGGTATTTTAATACAAATTGAGTATTTTCCAGTGACGAAATTTAATTGAGATACCGGGTGTCTGGTTTAAGATAAAATTCTGTTGAAGCTGACCCGTCATTTTATAGTTGATTTTATTGTTATTGCTTCTTCCTGGACAGGTCCAGTTTGTGTCTTTAGACCCATCTACAGGGTATCCTTGTTAAGTCGGTCAATTATATGAAGTGACTTCTAGTTGGTTCTTCAAGATTTTACCGTCAAATTTGTTAGTACTCAGGGTATCCATAGACCCATATACCGGGTGTCTTATTTAAGTCAGACAATTGCTGTGAACTGACCCGCTATTGTGAACCCTCAGTATTTTAGTACACCTGTCAGCATATATTGGCGTCACTACCGACATATACCGGGCGTCCTATTTTAGGAAGATTATTAATTCCAGGTGGATCAGCTGTGTATTGTTTTATATTAGTTATTACGGATAATAACCGTGGTGTACCTGACCTTTATACCGGGTGTTCGAGAAAACTGAGTGTATGCACCCTCGTTTCGCTGGTTCTTTCTCAAGTCCAAATTTCTTTTAACGTGTTTTTCGAATGTTTTGTAAATTGTGTTGTGAATTTTAATTTAATAAAGATCATCATTCACCTGCCCCGTTCTAAGCCTCCTAGTCTGGACTATCTAGGTGTGGCAGCTAACGGTCTGAGTCTTGGCGCCCTGTTACCTCCTGTCGGTGGACACGTTAGCCCAATTACTATCTTGGACGTGTTGGTCAACTGGTTGGTCAAGTGTTTATGTGTTTTAGTGGTAGGTGGTAGGATTTTTCAAGCCTTCATTAGGCTATTCCGTTTGGAATTATTTTCGGGAACTCTAATATTGTGTTATTTTTCTGTGTTGTGTTGTTTATTTGTCGAGTGGTAGGATTTTTTTAGCAGCCATTAGGCTGTCCCCCAAGTCATTGGTTGTTTATATAGAGTGTTCAGTTGGTTTGAATGTCCCACATCAATGTTTTTGTCCGTCCCACGACCCAGCATTCGCTGAACGCTAGCCGGTCATCTGATTAAATTCAGAATTGAACTTCTTTCACTTGCTGTGGTACAAGGGTGATCTCTAGGCCCTGTGGCACTTCTCAAATCCCTTCTAATATCTCAGAACAGCTTGAGAAGGTTAACGGTTTCAATATATATATATATATTATAGAATGCTAATTTCGGTCGTAAAAGCGAGGTCTAGAGGACCCGGATCCATAGCGACAACTCTCGTAACTCTAAGACAACACTTGGCTTCAAAATTGAAAAATAAAAATTTGAGCGTGTGTAACCCCCTGTAGCGTTTGATACATAAGAATGCAACACCAGATCGTTTTTGCTTTTCATGAAAATAAAAGAAACATTTATTGTGTATCAACAAAATTAAAGCAAACATATTTTATTACACTAAGAGTGAACGCACTATAAATTTTATATTACAAAAATTTGTGTATGACACGAACTTGTGTTAAAAGACAGAAATCAGTTTCAATTGGCTCGATGTTGAAACAGAAGATCATATGTTTTTGTGTATTTAGAGAGATAGATACTGCATAGATTTCGCAGATTCATGTTAGAGAACTTTCTAAGTCGCGTATTTTGTCTCGAATTTTTGAACGGGCAGTCATCTGCTGCCCTTTGGGCTGGTCAGATAGACGAATAGCGTGTGATATTTTAACACAGCAAAATAAAATGATATATTATTATCGCCAATAATCAATTATTTATCTCGCAAATTTCGATTGCTATTATCTGTCACTAACCTGGAGGTGTATCGTTCTAGTTTTCGTTGTTGACTCCAGCCTTATCGTATCTATCCAGAGATTTTATCCCGTTTATCGTAATTCCCGTATTTTACTGGATTTCTGGATTTTTGTATAAATTCAATTGTTGTTTATTGTTGCGAGCGCTGTTAGGGAGTGTAAGCTTTCCGTGTTGCCCATTATATACCTGGAATTAGGAGCGTTTTTTCGAATAGGGAATATTAACCGTGAATTATTCATCAAGGATCTTTTAGATTTTCGTAATTGTGTGGATCTGAATTCTGGAATACAGGAGTACATTCAACAATTTTCTAAAACTGTGTTACAATTCTACTTTACTTCGAACATTCCTGTGCATCGGTTCCGTTTTGAATAAAACTTTTTGGCGAACTATAACCGACCGTCCTGTCGGACTAATAAAAATCCAGTTCGGGAATCCGGACCGAGAAATATTTACGGAATTTGCATTCAGTTCAGTTAAGCCACATTTTTACATGGTGTTTTAGATCTTACGATTAATTCCCGGATTTACCGTTTGATGGTTGTTACGCTTATCTCAACCAATATTAACGATTCCCGTGACGTCACCACGTAATATACCGGGTGTTCACAAAGTTACGTGTTTACTTTTGCTGTGTTTTTTTATCTTTTCTTGTTGTCGTTTACGCATATCTCAGTCATGATTTATTCCAGTGACGTCAGAGATCCTATATACAGGGTGTACGAAAATTTACGGATTAATTATCGCCCTGTGAACTGTTTCTATTTATCGCAACCCAATATTAAGTGTATCTTGACGGCAAGGATTTAATATAGCGGGTGTCCGTTAATTCCCGGATCAAGTATTCAATAAGATATGTTTGCGTTTTAGTCCAAAGTTTTTTTAACGTGTTATTCATAGTGTTTCGTGGACTGCGTCCTGTGCCTTGCCCTTCTAGGGTTGTAGTTGAACCAATTGGGTCTAAGCTTCCTAGTCTGGACTATCTAGGTGTGGCTATTTACGATTCGTGTCCTGGCGCCCCGGTAACTCAGTCGGAGAAAACGTAAATTTTTTATGAATATCAGAACCGATTTTGGTCAGCTACTTGTTTTCGTGTCTTGTGGTTATTAATTTTCCGAGTGGTAGGTGGTAGGATTTTTCCGGCCGTTCTACGGTCATTCCCGTTGGAATATATTTTGAGAACTCTTTATTGTGTGCTGTCCTTTGTGTCGTGTGGTAGGTGGTGGATTTTTAAACGCTTGTGTTTGGTTATTTTTTATGCGATTATTTTCGTAAATTTTTTTAAATTAAACCCCGGCCCAGCGCCAGCTGAAGCTAGCCGCGCAACCGATTAAATTCAGATTCAGTTTAAATGGTTCTTCGGTGCTACAAATGAAAGATATTAACCCTAAATCAAGTTTTATTGAGCTTCGAATAATTTCGAATAAATTCGAATATCTTTGAATACTTTCGAACAACGCCGAACGACGCCTATAATATATATATATATATATATATATATATATATATATATATATATATATATATATATATATATATATATATATATATATATATATATATATGTGTGTGTGTGTGTGTGTGTGTGCGGGCAATAACTTTCGAAAGAGCTAATTGATTTTAACGAAATTTGGCCCACGTGTTGAAATCTATCACCGCAACAAGCCTATTTAAAATGGGCGTAATCGAGCCATTTTAAGGGTAGTTTTTAGGGGTTGAAAAATGTTTTTGCGCCCGAAAATACCGAAAAAAATCTCCGAATCGTTTCAAAATTGAAATTTAACCCTCTGGTAGTAATTAAAAAGTGTCCCTAAAATTTTAATAAAACCGGCCCGACAGAACCGGATTAACAATTTTTTTTTAAAATACTAGTTTGCAGATAGTGACTTATTTACTGAAGAGTGTATTTAATGTGGCGTAGACCTTCGATCGACAATAATTTTGCAATTAAGAAAAAATGTAATTTTAAGGGGTGTATTAAGGAGTTAAATTTTTTATTTTGCCCAAAATCCAACCTGAGTTCGCATAATAAAGGCACACGGCCTTTATTAGCATTATTGTCGGCAGGGATACATTTTTTGTGGCTTTGTTGAGAATAAATAAGCGTTTTTCGGTGAATTTCGACCTGTGTAAATATGACATTTTACCATTGTGACGGCGCAATTTTTTCTGAAAGCGATCCTAATATCCTAATGTTATTAGACCCACTATTTGCGTTACAGGCAAACGACTGCTCGAATCGAAACTAAATTTTGATAAGATGTTTGACGTGTAAATATAAAAACTCTTTTGTTTTCGCAAAAATCGATGCATGCGCAGAAGAGATACAACGTTATTTTTTTATTATAAAAGTATACTTTACTTAACTATTTATAATTCTTTTGATTTTTGTACGGTTTTATAAAAAAAATATAATGAGCCTCACCCTCATAAGCTCACATAAGAAGTTTAACTTCTGAGTTTTTAATATTATTCCCAAGTCTTTTTTATATCAAACTAATTAATAATATTTACACATACTTAGCAACACACTATAAACTTCTATCCTTGTCAATTTCATAGAGTTTAAGAGACAAACTTCCTCTTTAAATGGCAGTTCTACTTCCCCTCGATTTCTTACTTTTTTCAAATAGATACGTCGCTAACGAAGTCAAACTTCAAAAAAAATCTGTGTGGGCGTGCCTGCGTGTATATCGCGTGTGTGTATCCACATTTACTCATGTAGTGTGTAGTGTAAAATCCAGTTTCTTTTTTTCAAGCTTTCTTTGAGAAGCAACGGCTTACACATCTGTGGTGCATCTATCATTGACAAAAATTGGGTATTGACAGCGGCTCATTGTGTTGACAGGTAAATAAAAAAAAATTTGTACACAATTATTATCACAAAATATAATATAAAAAAATTGTTACACGCTTCTACAATTTTTAGTGTATTTGCCATATGGCAACATACACTATTGGCATCGATCGGATGGCGGGACCTAGGGGTCGGACCAAAATTTCTCGACGTTTCATAACCTCCTAAACACATTGGCACCATTTTTAAAAATGTTTATATATATATATATATGTATATATATATATATATTTATATATATATATATATTTATATATATATATATATATTTATATATATATATATATTTATATATATATATATATATATATATATATATATATATATATATATGTGTGTACGGGCAATAACTTTCGAAAGAGTTAATTGATTTTATCGAAATTTGGCCCACGTATTGAAATCCAGAAGCCTATTTAAAATGGGCGTAATCGGGCCATTTTAAGGGTAGTTTTTAGGGGTCGAAAAATGTTTTTGGGCCCCTAAACCGAAAAGATTTTCAGAATCGTTTCAAAATTGACATTTTACCCGTTAGTAGCAATTAAAAAGTATCCCTAAAACTTTAATAAAATCGGCCCAACAGGACCGGACTTACACATTTTTTGAAAACACTAATTTGTAGATAGTGACTTATTTATTGAAGGGTGTATTTAATTCGGTGTAGACGTTAGATTGATAATAATATTGCAATTAAGAAAAAAAATGTTATTTTAAGGGGTGTATTAAGGAGTCAAATTTTTAATTTTGCCCAAAAATCAACTTAAGTTCGCATAATAAAGCCACACTGCCTGTATAAGCAAATACACTATATTGTCGGCAGGGTTTTGGCACTGCGACCCGGGTTTTTTTGTTTGTGTGATTCTTCGATGTGAGAAACTTAATTGAAAGTATTACAATGAGTAGACGAAATTCTTCGTATAGCATAGAATCAATATAAAGCAGCAGACCCCTCTTTTCCACTGGGCATTTTGGACACGTGTCTACTAGTTCCTGCCAGATCAGGGGCGTAGCTACCGCCGTATCAATTATACCGGGCCCCCGGGCCACGGGGGTCCCCAACGTGCGTAAGCAAAAATTAATAAAAACTTCCCAATTTTTTTTTTATTTCAGAAATGACAAAAGTCAAAAAAAGCAATTTCTTTTTTTCCCGCGTAAAGCGTGCGTTCAAAAGTTGGCAACACCCTACATCGATTATCGCGGGCTGCGGGATTTCCCCGTTTAAGTCATTTACTTCAAACGGGGGAAGGGCCTCCAAACAAATTTTTATACGGGGCCCCGCCAAGGCACGCTACGCTTCTGTGCCAGATCAACATCCGATAACCGATACTGTCGACAAGTATATCGATATATTTTTTAATAATGTATTTATTAATTATTAATTTGCTTAGCAAGCATGCTCTTTTTTAACCGACTTCAAAAAAAAGGAGAAAGTTCTCAATTCGTCGGAATCTTTTTTTTTAATTATTTTTTATGTAAGTATGTTCCCCGATTATTCGAAGACGTCTGAACCGATTTGGAAAATTCTTTTTTTGTTTGAAAGGGTATACATCCCAGGTGGTCCCATGGTCATCAGGTCAGGATCTGATGATGGAACTCTGGAGAAATCGAGGGAAATCTTCAAAAATGTGCGAAATCAAATCCACCACTAAAAAGTAAAAAATAAAAAAACTTAAAAAAAAAATATTAACCTCCTTCAAAAAAATCACTAAAAAGATGAAAATAACGAAATTTTGAGGTCGGAGCTAATTTCATTACAAAAAAAATCACCAAAAAGATGAAAATAATGAAATTTTGAGGTCGGCGCCTATTTAATAAACGTAGATATGTATTTAAAAGTTTTTGTAATGAAATTAGCTCCGACCTCAAAATTTCATTATTTTCATCTTTTTAGTGATTTTTTTGAAGGAGGTTAATTTTTTTTTTAAGAAAAAGATAGTCTCTATACGCCCCATTACACAAGTCAACAAAAAACAATTTTTTTTTGGCCTTCTGTTCTAATGCTTGAATTCTGATTCTAGACATCAAAAAACACTTAAATTTCCATTTTTAGCTTTTAAAGTTTGCTTTTGTCTGATTTACGTGGATAAGTAAATTTGAAAGATTTTAATTGATTTTATGGTAGCACTTTGATCAACCCGATAGCAAATTGCATATTATTTGTGAAGGGCAGAGTACTGAGTGTTTACTTATCTATCACAGCTGTAACAACCGCCCTTGTGTATTACTAAGTTAGAAAATGGCATCAAGACAGTGTAAACAGGGTGTTGATTCATTCTGTTTTATTTACGGTGAATTTGTTAAAGTAAGAACCAAAAATTTGCTTTGGCAACGAATTTGAAACTTGGCGAAGCTTATGAAGCCTATTTTATACTCAAAATCCGAAATCAAGATAAAAAATGGGTACCTCACTTTAGCAGAGCAGATTAATTTCATTACCAATGGCGTATATGGTCTGATCGAACCGAATTTCAGATAGGAAAATATAATGTCAAGTCGGAACGAATTGTAGAGTTGATGCCACCGTTACATATAAAATTGGGTCTAATGAAGCAATTTGTGAAAGCTAAGGATTCAAATTCTTCAGCTTTTGAATATTTAAAGGGACTTTTTCCCAAATTATCTGAAGCTAAAACAAAAGCGGGTATTTTCGTCGGACTACAAATAAAACATATATTGAGCAGTGATGATTTCACAGAATTTCTCAATGCTCATGAAAAACAAACCTGGAAGAGTTTTAAAGCAGCAGTTAATGGTTTTCTTGGTAACAACAGAGCTGACAATTATGATGATTTGATTGAAATTATGCTTAAAAGCTTTAAAATTATGGGCTGCAGAATGTCCCATAAACTTCATATTATGCTACCACTCACGTGGATCAATTTAAAAACAATATGGGCGCCTAGTTTACTTAGAGGAGCAAGGAGAAACTTTTCATCAAGATGTGATGGACTTTAAACGACGTGACCAAGGGCAGTACAACGAGAATATGATGGGAGAGTACATTTAGGGTTTAATACGAGAAAGCCCATACAAACATAAAAGAACTACTAAAAATATTCATTTTTAAACTTGCTTTTTTGTTATTTTACATTTATATGCTATAGTTTATTTTATTCTTGAATTAAAAAGACTTTGATATTCACCAAAAACTTTGTTAATCGTAATTAAAAATAAAATTATAAAAAAAAATATAAAAATCAGTCATATTTCTTGAAAATTCGAAAAATCGCTGTAATTTCTACAAAAGCAAACTTTGATCAGAAAAATTATATTTCCCTTTATTTCTAACATAGGAGAAACCAAAATTTCACATGCAGAAGCCAGACCCAAAAATCGTGTCGATCGGTGTAATTATTTACGCACGGTCGAGTTATCCCCGAAACGCGGGTCTGAGCCTGTCCCGCGCGAGACATTTAATTTTGATTTAAAAATCGGGACGTCCCGCCAAAATCGGGACGTCTGGCAAACGCTGACTCGGATATATAATATAAAGTTTATAGCTCCGCGCACACATAATAGTTAGGACCTTGGTGACGGAAATGCCTTCAACTCCCAAACGGAAGAAAAGCAAGTTTTTGTATAGCTCGAGTCTCCTCGAAATCCGGCTTGTCGAGTAGAGGTCTGACGCGTTGCGTTGAGCGGCTACAGCGTTTTGCCCAGATTTGTCCGAGTGATTTCAAAACACAACTACAAAATGGAAGGAAATTACCGAATGGCAATCTCGGCAACCCCCCAATCGGGGGAAAATCATTTTCTTCTAATTTGCTCTTTGAAAAGAACTCTTCCAGGAGCTCCAACCGGCATTAACTGAAATTTTATTTTATTTACCATAATATGTGAAATGTGAATACATATTTTTAAAGTTAGAATGGTCCTGTCGTCCAATTGACTGGAATTTTTTATTTTGTCCAAAACAAACTTAAATATACAGAATAAAACCACAACGCATGTACAGGGTTCGGCAATGAAACGGAAAGATTTCGTAAATAATTTTATTGTTGAAAAAATAGTTTTTTTGTAATTATTAATACATAAATGGGAAATAAAAGAGTAGCCATTTGATATGCAATGTTAAAAAAAATATTTTTTGAACACTACATCTGCCAAATGTCCTCCGTTGACACCTATGCATTCATGGAGTCGAGCCTGAAAGTTCTGCATAACTCTTCGCAGCATACAACAGGTATTGCTGCAATCTCGTCACGAATTCGTTGTTTGAGGGCCGAGATTGTCCTGGGTGGATCCAGTTAGTTTAATCGCATTGTCTGACGGAACAGGTTGGTTACGCGGTATGTTAAAATGCCGTCTAAAATCCCGACGCGTTTGCACTAAACTCGCGCTATTTTGATAATAAGCCTTAATTGCGTAACCGCGATGCTCACCCGTCCAACGCTCCATTGTAGACTAAATGGCAAGCCACTCGGGTCCCGGCAGGCCTGTGACTGTCTTCCCTACCACTTCACCGCGCGCTGCAAGCCCCACCCCAAATCTTCCCGTTTCATTGCCGAACCCTGTATAAGCAAATACAACATTTTGTCGGCAGGTTTTGGCACTAAGACTCAAATTTTTAATAGTTTCGTTCCGGTTATTTTAATAAAGCATTATGATAAAAAAATTAACAGCGCATCGGTATCAAGCATTTCATTCCGCGCAGGCTCCAACAATCGAACGTCAGGAGGCACCATTCACAATGCCGTCAACATCACAATTCACTCAGACTACAATCCTACGACTATAGAATATGACATTGCCCTCGTTTACGTCAAGGAAGCATTCCAAATCGGATCGAAGACGGTCGACGTTGTTAAATTGGCCGATAAACATGGAACAGCTGGAACGCAAGCAGTCGTTAGCGGTTGGGGCCGCTTAATCTCAGGTGGAAAAGACTTGCCAACAATTCTTCAACAAGTCGATGTATCAATTGTAGACAACGATGTGTGTAACATAGTCTACAGTGGTGGAATCACCGATAGGTAATTTTTTTATACAAAAATTTATATTGCTTTAATATAATTACGTTTACCCACTAAAAAAAGCGCATAAGCAAGTGAGTGAATAACGTAAGTATCATACGAGCGTGATTTTAGAAAAACACCGAGGAAAAAATACCTAAGCCAAGTAATGTCAAAAAGTGATCGGGTAAGTACATTAGGAATAATATTAATTTAAAATTTATTTGTTGGGAAAAAAGGACACTTAAGGAAACACTTAAAGTAAACACAAAAAAGTGTTTACTTAAGTGTCCTTTTTTCCCAACAAATAAATTTTAAATTAATATTATTCCTAATGTACTTACCCGATCACTTTTTGACATTATTTGGCTTAGGTATTTTTTCCTCGGTGTTTTTCTAAAAATTTTATATTAATTACCAAGGACAAAAAAGCAAAAAGTAAATATTAATTTAAATTAAAAATTTAAAAAAGTTCGTGGCACAAAAAATGTGTGAAAAAATTAGAACGCTGAGAGTCTCCTTTTTAAAATGCATTTTTCCAATTTTTTTCATACACATTTCATTCTTTTGTAATTATTGTTTTAAAATGTCATTTAAAAAAAACTTTTATCGTGTTTTGTTATTTAACCACCATTTTGTTTAAAATGGCAGAATTATAAATGTTTTTACATTTTTCTTCTTATAAGAGTATTACTAAAAATCGTGCTAAATCCCAAGTTGCTGCAACTTTTCAACTTCCCGCTAAGAAAATTGAAAATTTTTAAAAATTGGGAAGTTACTGGTTTCACCTCGATTTTCGAAATTCGAGTTTTTGTCAGATTTCGACGAATTAGGGTCCTAGAAAGCTATTCTGACCATTTTCACGATGTATGTATGTGTGTATGTCAACCTTTCATAACTTTTGAATGGGTGGACCGATCGAAATGCGGATTGCGGAACCTGAAAGGGTGTTACTGAACTTAGATTTTCTGTAAATTGGAACTGATTCACCCCGGTAGATTTCGAGAAATCTCAAAAATAAAGCTTTTTAAACTGTTTTTTTAAATTGTTTTGATATATCTTCGAAACTACTGTACCGATTAATTCCAAAATCTAATCAGCTCTACTTCTCATATAACAACGGCGATCGTTGCAAACTGCATCAAAATCGGTGAATTCGTTCGAGAGATATCGTCGGAGACAATTTTTGAAAAAAAGTTTTTTCAAAATATCTTCTCAAATTTTTGTTAGATTGACTTTTTTGTAATAAATTATTTTTGGGCTTAAAAAAGTGCATCGACTTCCGCAAGCCGCGCCTCGATCACTTGATTCCTTCAAGAGATATCGTCGAAGAAAAATTTTGAAAAAAATGTTTTTTCAGAATATCTTTTCAAATCTTCGTTAGATTGGTTTTTTTGTAATAGATTACTTTTTGAGTTTGAAAAACTGTCTCGATTGCCGTAAACATAATCTCGATCGGTTGATTCATTCGAGAGATATCGTTGACAAAAAATTTACAAAAAAGTGTTTTTTCAAGATATCTTTCCAAATCTTTGTCAGAATTTTATAATGGTTTATAATTTCATAATTTTGAAAATAAAAAAAAAATCAGATGTTCTTTTATTCCGAAAATCTGTCAAAAAGAAATCAGTTAGGTATAAGCTGACAAGCATGCTTTGATTAATTTTTACGCTAAACCCATAGATTAGATAGTTTTATAGATAGGCGACTTGACGTTCAAGGTCAAATTTTACATTTTAGTTCTGTCCCAGGTCACCACTGCAAGTGGCGCTGCTGATGCTATTTTACTGGTACCGCGAAATTCAAATTAATTTCTGTAGATTTTATAGGATAATGTTTATAGGTATAGGAAGATTGAAATAGTGAGTTTTTTCGAAAACTTTAGTTTATTTATAGTAATTTCTTAATTCTATGTACAGTTCTATTTCTAATAGAGTATTTTTTAAATTTAGTTAATGCTATTTTTTTAATATTATCGTTAGCAAATCTTACATCTAATTCTCTTAATATATTATTTACATTACTTACATAAGTCCTTATGTAAAAATAAAAAAAAAATGATATAAAAAATTGTGTAAATTGTGTTTTACACAAGTAAAATTGACTGGATGCCGGTCTACGTACTTGCAAAGTTGTGCTATCAGAATAACCCTCAGTTTATTTTGAATAACACAACTTTGTAAGTAATGGTGCATTACTTCATTACACACCGAATAAACGGTTGTGCACTGAGTACCTGGTCGTATTAAGGCTTCTATCATAGATAATCATAAACGCATAGAAGTTCTATGCGTTTATGATTCTCTCCTGTACCTACTCAAGTCGATTTTTCTGACGGTTTTTAGCATGCCTCTGGCGACTTTGTAATAATAGCGAGCCTTTGGTGATAAATCGACTATCCTTTTGGTGTCGCTTCCTTTCGAACTTTCTTCTAAAACCTAAATAAAAGAACGAACAATTTAGATAATCGATGGTTTGAAAGATAATCACATTTATTGTCTATATTTGATTGTTATATTTGTTTCAATATTCTCAATAACTCATTTAAGATTTATCTCATTTGCAAAATTAAAAAATTGCTATAATTTAAACTTTGTGGAGCTTATAATATAGTAGGTAAACAGTATGAATTTACTGGAATTTACGAAATACATTGAAAATGATTTTAGATCACAAGTGTAACTTACCTCGTGATTGCTTAGGACATGTAAAATAATCGTACTTTGAGATTTTTCACAGTTCGTCACAATAACGACCCATTCTTATATAAAATATTATTTTATAAATGATAAAACAATTTTTGAATGACAGTTTGTGAACTCTAGATTGATTACAATTTAAAATATAAACGTTTCCATGGTTGCAAAAAATGAAAATCGCTCGAAGCGCCTTGCCGTGACCTGGGAACGATTTAAAATACAAATTCTAATAGAAATAATATACTGAGTGAACACAGCCTGGCTAAACCATATTATATAACCATGGAAACCAATATGATATATCATATTTGTTACTAGTCGTTACCCTCGTCACTGCGCGCGTTAGCAGAAATTTTATTTTAATGTATTTCAAATGTCAATATTTATGAAGTTGGAATGGTCCTGTCGCCCAATTGGCTGGAATTTTTTAAATAACTTTTAACAAACACTGTAGGGATAAGATCGGAAATAGAGGGAGGTTCCAGAGATGGCCTGCAAGGTCAACCGTTTTTCATATTTTTCTAACAGTAATTATTCAATAATAATTATGGTAACTTACAGATTGCTCAAATATTTATCGGTCATTTTTGTTACAAGGTTTTTAAATAGACTGGGATTTTAGTACATCTACAGTGGAGTCATTGTTTTACTTCTCATCTCTCCTATCATAGGATATTGGATTTAAACTGAAAAAAAAAATCGGAATATTATAATCAAGTAAATCTATTTTAATTGCAGTATGATCTGTGCCGGCTATTATGAAGGAGGCAAGAGCTTTTGCCAATATGACTCAGGGGGTCCACTCGTCGCCAACAAACAACTGGTCGGTGTTGTCTCCTGGGCATATGGTTGCGGTTTTCCAAGATATCCAGGAGTCTACGCTAGTGTTGGTAACCTTAGAGGTTGGATCAAACAGAAGTCAGGAATATAAAAAGTTTACCGATATTATGTAAAAATAAATGAATAAAGTATATTTATTTTCATTTTGAGTATATTGTTTTCTTTTTATCCGACTGCGAAAAATACAGAATATATAAAATAAATATTTTCGACCCCAGCACAAACAATTTTGTTATATGTCAAATGGCATTAGTTGTCTTTCTAAAAGACATAATGGTTAAAAAAATATTTTACATGCATCTTAATTTGCACTTTTTACCGCGAGTTTAATATGCATGTATCGTACGTTCTAGATACGCGACTTGTATTTCAAAGAGAGGTCACATTGTTTTTAATAACTTTGAAACATGGGACTACCCTAATCTAAACCAAATTTTTGTCGAATTTGTCGATTTTCGTAATACAGCTGAATAATTTGTAGAAGCTGTGCTGTCTTTCCATGATGAAATGTCAAACTATACTGAACAAAAATACCATCATAAAAGGTTATCACGACTCACGCTTCATCTGTCAAAAAATCCATAGACAAAAAAGTACCTCTAAATGAATCACTCGTTATATATATTTTAAACACTGAGCATAAACCACTGTAATATGATTATATATGTATAATACAGTCACACTTCTTTATCTATAGAAAAAGGTGTACTATATAAATTATTTTCCTTGTGGTTTGCTTTCAGTCTGATAGATCATTAGGCGTAACACAGGAAATCCATTCCGCCAATCACAGGCTGAATATTGTCTACGTCATTTCGGTAGCGGCATAATTCTATGTTTAAAACTCCAATGAAAAATTCATTCTTTTAGGATTTTTAACTTCCCGCTAAGAAAATTGAAAATTTTCAAAAATTGGGAAGTTATTGGTTTCACCCCGATTTTCGAAATTCGAGTTTTCGTCAGATCTCAACGTTTTGAGATTCTAGGAATCTATTCTGACCATTTCCACGACGCGACGATGTCTGTATGTATGTATGGGTGTGTGTATATGTAAACTTAATCTAAACGCGGATTGCGGGATCTGAAAGGACCTTGCTGAACTTAGATATCTGAAAACTGGATCTGATTCGACCAGGTAGATTTTGAGAAATCTCAAAAATATAGTTTTTAGGAAAGCAGTTTTTTTGAAATATTTTTAAAAATCTTCGAAACTACTGCACCGATTAATTCCAAAATCTAAGTCTAATCCTCATAAAATGACGTCGATCGCCGCAAACTAAATCAAAATCGGCTAATTCGTTCAAAAGATATCGTTGGAAAAAATTTGAAAAAAAGTTTTTTGAAAATATAGTCTCAAATTTTTGTTAGATTGAATTTTTTGTAATAAATTATTTTTTTTGTACTTGAAAAACTGCGTCGATTTCCCAAAACTGCACCTGGATCCGTTGATTTGTTCGAGAGATATCGTTGAAGAATAAAATTTGAAAAAAATGTTTTTTCAAATTTTTCTCAAATTTTTGTTAGATTTTTTTTGTAATAGATTATTTTTTGTGCTTGAAAAACTGCATCAAATCATTTACGAAATATCTCCAGCAAAATGTTTTTTTTTTTAAATAACTTTTAATAAACACCGCATCTCAATAGATCGAAAATAGCGGGAAGTTCCAGGGATGGTCTACATGGTCAAGGGCAACCGTTTGTCAGCTGATTTATTTTTTCTAGAAAAGCTTCCAATTTTTTTCATAATCTATTAATAATGTTGTAATGTAGATTTCAACAAAAGAAAATTGTGGGACGACTTCATTTTCCCTCTTGACTTTTGACCACTTTAAATGAACAATTAAAAAGTGTGGCCACATAGAAAGAAGTAGATTTATACCACGTTAATCAATTTTTATACCATTGAAGATTGTATATTAAATTCGCACAAATCCTGTATGTATATTTCCTCTCTCGTACGATAACTCCAGTCGATGAAATTTGTTTTTCATAAAATCTTGGCCACGTATGCGTTCCCATCATGACACGGTCTGTATCCATTTTCATTTATGTAACTAAAAAATTAGTGCCCTTTTGGCCATAATATGTCAAAAAGACCTCCGTAACTTGTGTACTAGACCAGCTACGAAAATATTTATCGAAAGAAATGTGTAGGCTTTTTCATTACTTTTTTGACTGGCGTAAAAAAAATAACGCCCTTAATGCCCATCTACCCGTATTATATTGATTTGTATTGAAACGCCTGAAATCAGAATTGTTTTGTTTGTCATATATCGCAAAATAATGCTTCATTTTGCTTGATATTAGTACTAAACAGATGAAAATCGCCTTTTACAAATAATTTCACATAAATATCAATGTTAAAAATACGTCGAAAATGTCTTTTGGCGTAATTATCAATAATAATTTTTCAAAAAATTATCAAAACGTTCTTCAACTGTTCCTATATGGAGTTGAATTATGATGAGTCAAGACTGCAAACGTTTAATAAATTGTAACGGTACGTTATTAACATTGAAAAAAAAAATAAAAAAAATAAATAAAATAAAGCAATATCATTTTGTACCATTCTATAAAGTTATCTTTCAAAATCAAAATCATTCATTGAGTATCAATCTGTATAGTACAATTGTTCTAAGCTGTACTGCAAGTCAGGCACAAGCTATAAGCAGGACAGTTATATGAATTTCTATTGGTTAATGACGAGAAAGGACAATTTGATTTTGCGCAAATGGTCTATCAAAAAATTGTAAAAGATGATTCTGTTCTCAACCTTCAGTTTGAATAGACGTAGGTACATTTTATTGCCTTCAGCCAAATATAAAACTTTGTAAAAAATTTTATTATAATAAAAGATTATTAATATTCAAGCCAATATATATTTCTCGAACCATTTACTGGAGCAGTTAAATACTCAACCGCTAATAATTTATAATATTTTGAAGCGATAAGATTGATATTTCTTTATTTGAGAAGCAACAGCGTTAACCGGTTTAAAATGAGGTAACATATAATTCTGTAGTATTTATCCACACAGTAAATTCAATTCAGTAACAGTAACGAATGAGAAAATAGAAACTGATTAAAAAATATACCTAATTTAATACATCATTCAATATCATTTCCAATCGTCTGTGATATTTTCTATCATATTTGAAATTTCGTTAAAAGCGTACTACTGGTTTATCATGGTATTCTTTTAACGTAAAAGTTCTGAATATTTATAGCAGGTTATTCTTTCTCTATGAAAGATTCACGTGAACTGTAAATTTGTAAAGACAATTATACGGGATCCGAATCAAATACATTTTTTTTGACAATTTAAATTCATTTTAAAATCAGATAAAATTTCATTGTAATTAAATTTCGTAAGCAGAATTCATTGAATTTATGTAACTGGATGTCATTACATAAATTTGATTTTTTTTTTATATATAAAACTCGAAGTCGCAATAAGACAAGGAAATAATATCTTCAAATTTTCACAACTGGAGTAACATTGTAAAAATTTGTTGTTTGAAACATGACAAAAAGAAATCTAATTACTCAGAAAGCGATAAAAAAGGAAAAACGAAAAATAATAAAATTTAAATCATTAGAATCATTGTTAGATTTCCACAACTGGATGTCATTGTGAAAATCTAATATTTAGATGGGGAAACACTAATTAACGTATGCTTGGCTATTCCTCGAACAGGTTTTTGCAGTGAGGTATTCCCTCGCAAAAATCCTTTTAAAATTTATATTAAAATTGATAAGAAGAATAGATTTATGTTGCAAAGAATTTATTATATAAAATTTATGAAAGGAATATATTTGATTCACGAATAAATTTGGAGATAGAGAATGTCAATCCAATAATATGACACAAATTTCAAAGTATATAAAAAATTGATATATAAAAAAAAATATGCATATTAAAATCATAAAGTTGAACAAATTCAGAAAAAACATTTATTCACATAATTAAACACTAGTAAAATTTGAATGGACAAAAGTAGTCTGAATTTTATAGCAATGTTAAAAGTTTAAAATATGATCGAATATTATTTATAAGTAAAGATATTATGATAAGATGATTTAAAAAAGGGAAGCTTCAATATTCTTGAATATTTAAAATTGTTGAAAATAAATTAAACGTTGATTAAAAGAAATTGATTAAAAAATTATTATATTTTTTTTGACCAAAATTGGCAGGTTTATGAAGTATTGAATTTATAAAAAATTGAAATTATTAGAATTTATATTATAAAAAAAATTTAGTAAAAGGACTTTGACACGCATGGATAAACTCATCCACGTGCAAATCCGCAAATTATTGATAATTATGGAATTAATTGAATTTTGAGAGACGTAAGATGCATTAAGATGCCATTGAAATGAAGAAAGAATATTGAAGTTTGCACTTAAGAAATAAAACTTTGAATATTTGAATATTTTATAAGCATTAAAAGTGATTTTGGCATTTTTCTTTTGAAATTGAAGTTAATAAAATAAAGAATCAATTATATACCTATTATATTTATGTGATTTTAGAATTGAGAAAAATTATTTTGAAACTGATTTATTTACATATTTGTATAAATTTCACAATTAATTAATATTAATAAATTATATATTTTGTTGTAATTTTGAAAAGTGTTGTTTTGATGAAAGAAAAGAAAACGAAGTTCCTATATAAAAGTTATCCTGCAAAAATATTAAAGAAATTTAGCGTTCATTGGCAATAAATAAACTTTAGACAAATTACCCTCGTACCAAATTCGAGGAAGTTGTACGCTTTCGGGTCAAAACGGTCAGCACCACGGAAAGCGTTACAAAATGAATGGGCGTTTGGTACGAATTCATTAATGAAATTACCTATAACAAAATCACATGTAGCATTGAGTATGTAATTTAATCTATGCTATTTGAATAAAAAATTGTATTTTTTTAAAAATGGATGGTAAATAATATTGAAAAACGTAAAGCAATTTTTTTAACCCATAGATAATTAATAACAAATTAATTAAAATGTCTAAAACTTTATATCATGTGACCACAAAACGCGCTAGGAATGTTTATGACGTCATTATGTTAAAAGTTGTGAATTTGTGTATTTATTACACAGCCTATCAAAGTAACCATGGAAACAGGGACCATAAAAACATTATGACGTCACACATGCTTTTGGCGCGTTATCGGCACTCAGCGGTTTCTGCCAAAAAATAATCAAATTGTATAAACATGTTTTAAAGTGATACTGCAATACTGTGGATCCGAAGGCTCCACTACTATTGTTGCTATAACGGTGGAGGAAAAGGCTCCACTGCTGTTGTACTGTTATGCGGTGATGCCTCTACTGTTGTCGCTGCCAAGTGGGGAACAACCCCGCGAAGCAAGATTGTGACGATGTTTGTGTTTTATTTCAGTCGAATGTAAAGCCGCGGGAAGCGGCTAATAATAATATAAATTATTTATGTATATATACAGGGTGTCTCACCGAACGTTGGCTAACATGGGTAACTTTGTTATTAGTGGAGATAGAAAGTCGGTTAAATGGGCAAAGTAGTGCAGAAAATTGGGCTCATTAACATCCAGTCGAAAAAACAATTGAATTTTGACACCCTATGAATTTATTCAGAAAATAGTGAAAATTGCCATTTATGAAAACTGGCCATAACTTTTTTATTTATGAAGATATTTGAAAATTTCATTAACCATTTTTTGATAACTTTTTAAGGTCTTTTCAGCGGCGTAGGTTTAATTTTTTTATTTCGACTACATAATGAGATATTGACATGAACTTTGGTTTTTCTTATGGACGGCATTTTTGATTTTCAGATATTCGAATTCTACTTATTTTTCTGAATAATTTGACATAGCATATCCTATATCTAAACCAATCAGAAGCTACAAAACTGACAAAAATAGCTTTTTGGCGTTATCAAAGTGTGCCGTGTAAAACGAAATTTGTTGAAACAAATACATATCGACAGGTTAACAATCTGTCGAGCGATCGCTACAGTTTTGCTAATTCATTTTGTTTGATTTACTCTCTAAGATTGCTCAAGCATTCTCAAATTTGGAGAAACAGGTTATTTTTGTGCATACATTCAGCGTAACAAAAATACCACGTGGGCTCAAGCAGAATACTTGAACCTTTATCCAGAAAGGCGACAGCCTTATTCAATAACTTTCAGGAACTTTTCTCCATTAATTTCAACGTTTGCTAAACCTAATTCTTCTTCACAGTGTTGAATGTTGCCTTTTTTCTTTGAAAATGAACCGTATACCTTTAAATTTCTATTTAAGTTCCTAAAAGTTATTGAATAAGGCTGTCGCCTTTCTGGATAAAGGTTCAAGTATTCTGCTTGAGCCCACGTGGTATTTTTGTTACGCTGAATGTATGCGCAAAAATAGCCTGTTTCTCCAAATTTGAGAATGCTTGAGCCATTTTAGAGAGTAAATCAGACAAAATGAATTAGCAAAACTGTAGCGATCGCTCGACAGATTGTTAACCTGTCGATATGTATTTGTTTCAAGAAATTTCGTTTTACACGGCACACTTTGATAACGCCAAAAAGCTATTTTTGTCAGTTTTGTAGCTTCTGATTGGTTTAGATATAGGATATGCTATGTCAAATTATTCAGAAAAATAAGTAGAATTCGAATATCTAAAAATCAAAAATGCCGTCCATAAGAAAAACCAAAGTTCATGTCAATATCTCATTATGTAGTCGAAATAAAAAAATTAAACCTACGCCACTGAAAAGACCTTAAAAAGTTATCAAAAAATGGTTACTGAAATTTTCAAATATCTTCATAAATAAAAAAGTTATGGCCAGTTTTCATAAATGGCAATTTTCACTATTTTCTGAATAAATTCATAGGGTGTCAAAATTCAATTGTTTTTTCGACGGGATGTTAATGAGCCCAATTTTCTGCACTACTTTGCCCATTTAACCGACTTTCTATCTCCACTAATAACAAAGTTACCCATGTTAGCCAACGTTCGGTGAGACACCCTGTATGTAAATAAATAAATAAATAGTTTCAATTTTAGTGTCATCTCTTTTATAATGCAAGTAGATTAGACAGGAAGTGAGGCATAAGATAACAATTTAGGATTTGCTCTCTTTAATGATCAACGTTTCGGCAACAATTTGTGTCTTCTTCAGGATCTACAAAAATGTACAGTAATTTAGAATTAAATATTAAAATAAAATCAGATATGTTAAGAGAGTTATGAGCTAGTTATTTAAACTATGTTGTTAAAACAATAATATTTTAGATTTTTTCTTTTTATAAAAAAAATTTTAAGCTTCTTTTTATAAAAAGAAAAAATCTAAAATATTATTGTTTTAACAGCATAGTTTAAATAACTAGCTCATAACTCTCTTAACATATCTGATTTTATTTTAATATTTAATTCTAAATTACTGTACATTTTTGTAGATCCTGAAGAAAGCACAAATTGTTGCCGAAACGTTGATCATTAAAGAGAGCAAATACTAAATTGTTATCTTATGCCTCACTTCCTGTCTAATCTACTTAAACATATAATTTAAATAAACTCGCTTTAATCCCATTTCCATCCAGGCAAAGCCGCACTGGATAGTTATCATAGCCCTAAACCTTCCCGAAAAAATAAGTTATCCAATGGTAAAAACCAAATTCAAATCTGTTAATTAGTTCTTGTAATTAGCCGTTACATGCCTGCTCACAGTTGGACTGGGCCGGAAGGGCCCGGGTGGCTCCCCACAATCCCGGGGCCCGAGATTGGATAATGGTAGATGGGATACTATCAGAAAATTATGAATTACACATATTATTAATTATCAACGATATATATTATTAGGTACCTAAGTACTGAATCGATCGAGTTTTTAAGAACATCTAAAAATTAAATTACATTTTTTTAATTCTCTGAAACAATGTCAAATGTATTCTGCTATAATGATACACGTCTAACTAAGCTGATTCGATCAAAAGTTATCGCCGTTCAGACATTTTCAAAACTAGTTTCAGGGAACAGGGATGTTCTGCTTTCGAATTTTTCTATTTCATTTCTCTCTAATTGTATGAACGAACTATCTGATCCAGTTTACATTTAGGTCGCAAGAGTTGGGACCTAGCCTGCGTGGGCCCCTATCCTACCTACCGCAAGCCAGGCCCGTGGGGGGCCCGAGCAGGCTGGGATCCGGCTGGCAAACGCCACCTCGACTATATTATGGTTAGGCCGACGCTGCACCTGCTGAGACTTTTTTTGATACTGTGTTTTCCTTTGTTCGCATTAAATTTAGAGTCTCAAGAATAACAATTTTATCATAAAATAAACAGGAACTCCCAGCGATAATTCAAATTTTAAAAGAATTGGAAATGTTAGAAAATTTCCCTCCAGCAAGAAACCTGGTACGCACGTGACCACACTGGTCATAGTCCGAAAAATAAAAAGTTCTATATTGGATCTGCAGCAATATTTTTTTTTAATACAGAGAAATTAATTAGAAAAAACAACTGATAATAATAGACTGTAGCGTCAGAAATAGGATGTTATTAGTGTCTAGTCGAAATACAAATTATCGATAAATTGTCGTCATTGGAAATAAAAGATAACAAATTATCAATTTAGTCTTTGAACTTTCACCTAACACAGCGGCGTTGACTTTTATAAAGTCTTTTCGGGAAAACAATAGAAAAACAAATTAAAAATTTTCACACAAAAAAGCTCACAAGTTTCAAAAACATTTCAATCAATCTATTATTTTTGGAAACACATCAATTAAATATCTATTGTTTAAAATGCAGTCTCACTGTTAACTTTTTGTATTTAACTCCAATATAAATGAATTCTCTTTGTCAACTGTTTTTAAAATATATTAATAAGATGGCACATGCATTACTTGTTTTTTTGAGAAAAACTTTTCTTTATATCTTCAATGTTTTTCTCTTAAATTCGAGACTAATTTATCCGAATAAATCACACGTTTCGATTTTATCAAAAAATCTCTATCGATAACATTGTTTAGTAAAGTTTAATTAATTAAGCACAAAAATTTACTTTCAAGTTTCAATTTAATATCAACAACTTGCTGAGAAACCGGCAGAGTATTCTCAGGTAAAGAACCAATCACCTGATGTCTCTGTGGAAATGAATCCATTTTATATTTGTAGCACTCATATCCTCTGTTTATTATTTCAATAATTTTTAGAGAAACTCAATTTACCCAACCTAGCATTTCTTTATTAAAATAGATTGCAGCCTTAATTTATTTGTTGGATACTTTATATAGTTATTATTATTAACCGAAATGAATAAATTTACCCTAAAATTTACCAAAATATGTATTAACTAACCGTCAAACGTATATAAATGTATGAAAACAGATATACATCTTTCAAATAGAAATATGATAACACATATAAGCATATTTAACATTAAACTTATTGCCCTGGGTAAATAGTTGGAACCAGAATCAAACTTTGTAACACTTTTGTAAAATTTTATAATTATAACAATAAATTTTATCTTTATCTTTATTATCAACTGGTTGGACCATTTATTCTAGAGTTATTATTTAGCGTTTGAAGCAATGGTATAACAAAATAATTATTACAATAATGTATTAAAGGAATCTTATCTTAGTTTTTCTGGCAACAGTTGCATTTTAATCCATTTATTGTAACACAAAACACAAAGAACTCACACAGAACTCGCACTATACTTTTTACTTTTTAAATATGACAGTATATTTTTTTATGAAAGCGGGCGTCGGAAATTGTTACGAAGTTTAAATAAAGATGCATAAAAAACAACATACGCATGCGTGAAATTTTACAGAGTAAACTATTTATTAACCTACCAATTAGTTCAAAAGAAGCCCTCTCATACATTGTATTAATTGAATTAAATTAATAACAGGATGAATGAAATTATTGCACGCCACTGTCAAACCAAAACACGCATTTTATACTGTTATAGACTTTAGTTCTTAAGAAAACAGAATGAAATATGTTCAGTTCATTACTTAATTGAATAAAACTATCATAATTATCGAAAAAAGTAAGTGAAATGCTTCTAAAATGGATTTTATTTCTGCATTTTGCAGTCGTAAGTATTGTAGCGGTTCTTCACGAGGAACAAATCGAAGGTATAAATAAATATTAACATAACAGTTCATTTGTTTAATTAAAATTAAATTCTTTATGTAACACAAGAACGAACAGTAATACGTAATTTTTGTTTCTAAACAAAAGTAATACTGAAACAACAGAAATGTTAGTCTTCAACTTTTTAAATTCTTTCTCATATTACGCACGTACAAGGAAAGTTTGGTGATTAATCATGAATATGAATGATCTTATTGCAAACACTTTTACCTCTGGATAAATTTAACCACAGAAGATGATACCAATTTGGATTTTTTTAAACCGCACACATTATAATGTTCTATTTTTTTTAAGATGCTGTTCCAAAACCAGATGAAGAATCGCTCGCCACGGCAGAAAAAAAACTCAGTGATCAAATACTCCTTATACTGGACCATTATAAACAAGAAGACCCGGTCGGTATACCAGGAGTGCCCATTCCGGATCCTATGCCAATACCTCCGCTGAAACATTCCTTTTCGGTGGCAACAATGAATTTCAAAGATGTCAACGTTTACGGTCTTTCAAAATTCAAAATTGTATCGATGAAGTCTGACGTAAACGCTATGCAAGTATGTTCCAAAATTTTATGACCCAATATTTTTTATTAGGAAACACAAATAAACTATACTACATAATATTTCTTAAGGTAGTTGTCGTGGTACAATATTGTCAAAAAGTTATAGATTATACGCGCCACAAAAGTATACTAGCTTGTAGCTAAGTGATCCATAATGTGTACGCGAGACTGTACCCATGGAAATGTAACCCATACAGTATTCATATGCATGTATACTTTTCTATAAATTGTTGAAACTTAAACCGTTATTTATAAATAACTAGACGGTCAAAAATGTTTTCTTATGTTTTTTAAACTCATGACAAATGCATTGAAAGACTGTCAGTTTTTGGAAAGTTTCTGACAGTTAGTTCTTTTTTTATAAATAAGAAACTGGTTCAGAACTACAGAGATCGTATACAATCAATGTTAATTATCCAATTTTTAATTGAATTTATCTCGGATTATATATGGTTGATCGACTTCAAATTTTTAGGGTAATTGTATTATCATGTCCTTAATAAGTATACAAAAATTAAGAATTTTCTGACGGTGTGCCTTAACCACAACTACCTTAACTTAATTTTTATAATACCGCGCAAGACTACTTGATGAAATTTATAAGAGAAATAGGTATAACAATTATATACAATTATCATCTTTGTAATTTTTGTTTGCATATCTGGTAGACCTCTTCCCAACTGAATAAATTATCAATGTCTTCCAGGTTTGCGAAAAAAAATTGCAAAGCAAACGATGATAATAATTGTAAATAATTAATACGTCTCTTTAAGGTTGTCGGAAAGCTCTCAATTTAAGCCAAAAATGAGCTTCGGCTGTCAACTGATTGTAGACTTATTCGTCAACATTCTGCAAAAATTCTTTCTCTATAAGGAAGATAAAGGGCAAATCCAGGTTTCTAATCGACTACTTTTGTAATTTATGTACGATTTACTAGAAAAAAGTTGGCATTAATTGTGCCAAAAAAACACACGTTTCAATGTCACACTACGATCTTATTCGTACTTATTTCACAAAATTGTTCCATCACAAACCTAAAGTAACTCTTCCTTTTTTGGAAAAGTTTTTTAAATATTTAAAATATTTCCAAAAATTAGAGTAATCAATTGACAGCGGCACCCTTGCAATAGCATCTTTTAGCCTCGTAGTGTGCACCAGCCAAAAATTGAAACATGCGGATGATTTGAGCGAGATGGAGTTGAAGAACGTCACACCCACAATATGTCTTTTGCCTACCTCGCCTCTTGCCGCTGGGTCTCAGCACAAACTATGTGAAAGTGATCCAACACTGTTAACTATTTTCATTTTTTTTTTCGAAAAGGTAAAAGTGGCGTTAACAATTGACACAATGTTAGTACGTGGCAATTACACAATGTCAACGTGGATTAGTAAATCTCAAGGTCCTTTTACTGTCAAACTGACTAATGTGTTCGTCGAAGGTATTGCTCGATTAGAAGTGGAACGAGATGGAAAACTTCAAGCGCAAGACATACAGATGGACATTTCGTTCCAAACTATCGACATGAATTTTGAAAATCTCGGATTCATGGGTAGCGTATTTCAGGTAAAAAAATGTATCTTTTTATATTTTTTTTTTTTTTGGGAACAGTGTCGAATATTTGGGTATAGTACGCGCCATGGATCTGAAAGGCTCGGAAGTTAGATGCAAATGGAGGCTTGCGCAGGCATAGTCGCGGTTGGTAGAAAAACTACACGCTCGCGCTATATTATTATTTTTAATTTTTCTTTAATCTAAAGGTCTAATTTCTTGCATAAAGTCATCCAAAAAATTATTTTTCGTGCTTGTCTATGCAAAACTGTATTAGGCATCTTGATCAAATAACAATCAAAGAAACAACTTAACAATAGCGTTCTGGACTCACTTTATAGCAGAAAAGCGACAAGTGACACGACAACCAGCGATAACAAATCACCGATGAGCGCACGTTCTGTGCCGGTAACTGGGGGTGGTGGGAGTCTTCCTTTCTCACAAAACAACCAGGACGGCTCTAAAATATGCATTTGCGACGCTGTTTATGACTAGCTTCAGAACCTTTTAGAACCGTGGCGAGTATTATACCTCAGTATTGCTCAGCGATTATCTCGTAATGATATCTTCTGTGCCTGTACCCGATTATGGAATCTTATTTTGTATCAAAAGACAAATTTTATTTGACATTTTTTACAGAGCATTATTAATTCAGTAGGAAACTTCCTGTTCGATTCAATTAAACCGTTTATTTTGGATCAAGCGAATCAAAATATTCGCGGTGATTTAAATAGGGAGATTTCGAAAATTCCAAGCACGTTCCCGAATTCAATACCGCCATTCGATATGGCTGTTGCACAAGCGAGGAAATATGTTCGAGACAAAGGCTACGATCCTTACAAAATTGCTGACTATAATCATACGGTAACACGATAATAGTTATTTGATAATCTAAATATTATAAGTAGAGAAATCAAATTTCATGAAATAGTTTTGTAAGAAATATTATTTTCTATAGAAATGTGATATACAAGCTTGACCAATAAATTTGTATGGTTCAGTATCAAAACGGATGCCTTTATGGTGAGGCTCCGTTGCCTGTCCACATGTATTGTCACAGTTCATTTTTTCAGGAACTACATTTTATCCTACGAGGATTGATCAATAAGTACGCGTGTTTGACGACAGATGGCGTTGACGAGTGAAATTGACTTTACCATCGTGTACCGCAGACTTTTAAACGACCTCGTGCTGAGTTGTAGATAAATTCATAAATTAAGTTATTTTTGACAGCCAGTCGTATAATTCGTGTTTTGTATTTTACGACAAAATGTTAAAAGAGCAATATCGATCCGTAATTCGTTTTTTATAAAGCCTCAGCCACACACTCGACGAGTGGCATGCGAAGTAGCGAGGAAAGGAGGCAGAGACGTTGTGTGGCCGCGTTACTCGTCATGCCGCACGTCATGCTCCTCGTCATGCCCAGTGCTCCCTCGATTGTTGGTTTTTTGTGCGCGAGTCAAAGGACTTGCAATAAGAGCACGAGTAAGCCGGCCACATACTCCCGCTCCACTCAGTACGCATCAAGCGGTCTAAATGTAAAGGCATAGTGCGCACGCTGCCACAGTATCGACCTCCATTGCCGAAAGGCGAAAGCCGAGTGCGGAGCGTCGCGAGTACAGCAGTGTCTGGCCGCTTAGGGCAACATCGCGACAGCGCGATGAGCAGAGCGAGGAGCATAGTCTGGCAGTAGGGTAAGAGTATCTCACCGTGGTCATAGATGGTGAAGGGTCCCCATAGACAGCATCCAACTTCAGTTTTATTTCTTCGCATGTTTTTAAAAAACGAATTACGGATCGATATTGCTCTTTTTCCATTTTGTCGAAAAATACAAAACACGAATTATACTACTGGCTGTCAAAAATAACCTAACATGAACTTATCTACAACTCAACAGGAGGTCGTTTAAAAGTCTGCGGTACATGATGGTAAAGTCAATTTCACTCGTCAACGCCATCTGTCGTCAACCCTCGTATAGACCTAAAATTTGGCATAGTTTAACATTGAAAAGATTTAATAGTTTTAAAAAATCATTTTCAGTTCGATCGATAACAAATTTGGAATTTTATGAAACAAATAAATACGTCTTATAAAACATTGTCATTCGTTTTACTATAACCGTAGAGCAAAGGGTGACAAGACTTTTGCAACTCTTTTTTACAACGAAACAGATTTCAATAAGTTATATGTTAAATAAGCTCAATCGGTATCCAGATTTGAAGTTTTACGAAACAAATACTTCTTATTCAGTTGTTTTCTTATACAGTCATGTTTTTTAGATTGGTTTGTTCGATATTCAAATGACACATACATGGTTAACCGGACTGTCGTCATTTTATCGTTCTGGTGACATTACGATAGAACTGATTAACAAAACGACAATCAGAGCGATGGCCGACGTCGGTACACAAAAACTCAAAGGTTCCAGTCATTGGGAGATCGGAGTCATAGGAGGAATGTTATCAAGAGCCGGAACTGTTGAATTTGCTGTTGAATACTTTAAGGTAGTCTTTTCAAGATGAATGTTTGTACGTTTGTTAGTCGCGCGTAATCTCAAGAACTACACTGAACCGATTTAAAAAATACTTTCTCTATTTAAGGTAGTTGTGGTACAATATTGTCAAAAAGTTATAGATTATATGCGCCACAAAAGTATACTAGCTTGTGATTCATAATTTGTACGCAAGACTGTACCCGTGGAAACGTAACCCATACAGTATTCATATGCATGTATACTTTTCTATAAATTGTTGAACTTTAAACCGTTATTTATAAATAATTAGACGGTCAAAAATGTTTTCTTATTTTTTTTAAACTCATAACAAATGCATTGAAAGACTGTCAGTTTTTGGAAAATTTCTGACAGTTAGTTCTTTTTTTATAAATAAGAAACTGGTTCAGAACTACAAAGATCGTATACAATCAATATTAATTATCCAATTTTTAATTGAATTTATCTCGGATTATATACGGTCGATCGACTTCAAATTTTCAGGGTAATTGTATTATCATGTCGTTAATAAGTATACAAAAATTAAGAATTTTCTGACGGTGTGCCTTAACCACGACAACTACCTTAATACGCTAAGGTTAAGATGTTTGCCTCCCGACAACTACCTTAAAAGTCTACTAGTTTCTGAGTAACATACTAACATAGAGTGTATGACAGCTAGACGAAAGAATGTGTTTTTTACTTTGTTTAAAATTTTATATCGGCGTCACTCGAAAACAGCTGAACCGATTTTTATGAAACTTGGCGCTTTGCCAATAAGTACTCAAACGTAGAGTAAATAGATGCTGATGACCTCAGCTGTAGAGCGTTAATAATCTGCAATTTATTTCAAATATTGAGTATAGTGTACTTTTTACGCGACTATACTTGAGTTGTTAAGGATTTCATAAAACGCGCATGCGCACAGGCTATTTTTAGACTGCGCATGCGCTCCCATCATTTTGATGGAAATCTTCAAAAAGTGGAAAAAGACACAAACACTTTCTGTTGCATTTTATAAGTGTTCCTAAATTAACAGGTTCAGATTGCCCTCAATCAATCGGTGGACACTCGTAACCATCCGGTTCTCGATGATTTGCAGCTCGATTTAGGAAACATTCAAGTTCGGTGTAACGGTGCTGGTACTGCCGATTACCTCATAGAATTTGTAATCAACGTTTTACCAAATCTTCTGCGCTATCAAATAATGGACGCTCTCGAAGGCCCAGTTAAACAACGTATACAAGAAAAACTTGACCAAATAAATGTTGAAAAAATGGCCAGAGAAAAACTACCCATGTTAGATGCGGCACAGAAAAATGGGTTCAAATTTTAGATTTAAATTTTACGTGAGTTGTCATTCAAAGTAAAGTCAGTCTGTGACTAGTTCGGACCTGCGCTTTTCAAACTACAACGCGAGTGGTTACCAGATGTTTGTCGCGAAAAATTAAAAAATATTCCATTTTTACATTTTTAAAGTGAATAACGCGACTCCGCACGCATAACGCGTTAAAAGCCAATTCAGACTAGCCGTTCTCGGTTACGATTCACCGGTCCGGTTGGGAGCTCGACCAATCAGGGCGTAGTCGTTCCCGATTGCGGTTCGGTTCGAGCGCCCTGATTGGTCGAGCTCTCAACCGGACCGGTGAATCGTAACCGAGAACGGCTAGTCTGAATTGGCTTAAAGCCAATTCAGACTAGCCGTTCTCGGTTACGATTCACCGGTCCGGTTGAGAGCTCGACCAATCAGGGCGTAGTCGTTCCCGATTGCGGTTCGGTTCGAGCGCCCTGATTGGTCGAGCTTCCAACCGGACCGGTGAATCGTAACCGAGAACGGCTAGTCTCAATTGGCTTCAGACAGTTTGCTTTTACTTGTTGACCATAATAAGGCACTGTCGATTAATTTACAGTGATGCAAAATTTCCGATTTTTAGTGTATTTGCCATATGGCAACATACACTATTGGCGTCGGTCGGATGGCGGGACCTAGGGGTCGGACCAAAATTTCTCGACGTTTCATAACCTCCTAAACACTTTGGCACCATTTTTAAAAATGTTTATATATATATGTATATATATATATATATATATATATATATATATATATATATATATATATATATATATGTGTGTGTGCGGGCAATAACTTTCGAAAGAGTTAATTGATTTGAACGAAATTTAGCCCACGTGTTGAAATCCATCGTCGCAAGAAGCCTATTTAAAATGGGCGTAATCGGGGCATTTTAAGGGTAGTTTTTAGGGGTTGAAAAATGTTTTTGGGCCCCAAAATACCGAAAAAATTCTCAGAATCGTTTCAAAATTGACATTTAACCCGCTAATAGCAATAAAAAAGTGCCCCTAAAATTTTAACAAAATCGGCTCAACAGGACCGGACTTACAAATTTTTTGAAAACACTAATTTGCAGATAGTGACTTATTTATTGAAGGGTGTATTTAATTCGGTGTAGACGTTAGATTGATAATAATATTACAATTAAGAAAAAAAATGTTATTTTAAGGGGTGTATTAAGGGGTTAAATTTTTTATTTTGCCCAAAAAAAAACTTAATTTCACATAATAAGAGTATAAAACCACACGGCCCTATACAAGCACATACACTATATTGTCGGCAGGGTTTTGGCACTGCGACCCGGTTTTTTTTTTATTGTAACCATTCTACCCAGATAATTAGCCAGTTAAATTAATAAAATAATATGGCGTTTTCCGGTTTCTATTTCTCAGAACAATACAAAAACAAATCAACACTAAAATCGACAGAATTAATTAAATAATGCATTTATATTTATGTCGGTATTGGTTATAAAATTAAAATCTCGACCGGAATTTAAAATCATGCGCAAAACTTTCTGCGTCACCTGTATAATGAGAATGAATAGCCGAGGGTATTTAACGGATTAATTAGTCGGTTTTACCCTTTTACATCACTAACTGGTTAATTAGCTCAGTTGGTTAGAGCGTCGTATTAGTAATACGAAGGTCACGGATTCGATCCCCATATAGCTCATATTATATTTTTCTTTTTTTACGATGTATTTTTTTTATTGTGTAAGAAATATTCACTTCACCTGCGTGTAACCACACATATAGGATTTTTTTCATTGATATTTTCGTATTGAGAAGCGTAGGCTTAGACTTCTAAATGTAAAACCCCTAAGCTCTTATGAAAGTCAACAACCGCTAAAGAGATAGCTTAGGGGCTTTACGACCGTTGACTTTATTAACTAAAGTTTGATGACGCAGTGCTCCAAAAAATGCAAAAAAAACTCCATTTTAAAAGAAAAGAGTGTTTCTTCTATGTGCTCTATATAACGACTAAAGAAATGTTTGTAAAAAAATGACAAAAATTATATTTGAACTAAATTTTTGCATTCTATAAATGCTGTTTAATAACACCAATTTTGATATTTTTATGTGCTGTATAGATTTTATAAAACATATCAAATTAATAGAGCTTACAGACTAAAATCGTGAAGAAATCACAAATTTAATATATATAAATATTGTAACGTAAATTGTACAAAGTATTGTAATTAATTAAAAGTTTTCATTTGTATTTATCTGTTATCACTATGTTATGCAAACATGTTTTGACTATTTCGTTTTATAAATTATAAAATAATTTTTTAACTTCTATTTATAAGTTAAATATAAAATATTATAGATTTCGATTATACATAGGCAAATAAAATAAAAATAGTTAAATTATCATGAATTTTAATCTCTAAGAACTGCCTTATCAGATCATAAAAATTATCAACTTTCATTCAACCATAAAAAACGTATGTGAAATGAATATTGCTTCCAAACAATTTGCAAGCTTAATTTTTTAATAACAGTGGATAGCTATAGATTACTCCAATTGCTAATTACACATCGATGACCTGAGCTGTTGAGCGTCTATAATTTACGACAATTCTTTTTCCAATTGTTAAGAAGCATTCATTGTTACAATGCTATATTAGACAATTTTTATTATCAAAACCTGTCACCGCCGGGGCGTCAATCCGAAACTTTCCACTTTCGCGGCGGAATGAGTTACTTCACGCCCTACGGTATCCTATCTTAACATTTAATCTTTCTCGTAATAAAGCAAATTGTAACAGTAAACTCACATCATCCTAAAGCTAATTTTTTATCTTAGGTAACACTAGACATGCACCTTCTGAATGAGTCAAAAATGGAATTTCCATTTACTAATATTTTAACTTGTAACTATATTTGTAACCAAACTAAAAAGTTGGTTACAAATAATTACAAATTAAAATCTTATGGTTACAAATTATTTGAAAGCAATGTCGCTTGGTTGGGCCAGCTTCACACACGTTCATAAAAATTCAAATAAAATTTACTTTTACGGAATAACATTCGTAATAATTCCATTGTTTTGAACTATAGACGTTTATTTTAAATTTTTCAATAAGTAAACAACTAACATAAATATTATTAACTATTTCCTTTCAATACAAAAACGTATTAAACTCTTGCTTATAATTGGAATGTTTTCACGTAACAATTATTTAATACTCTAATGCTTGCGATTGCAGAACACAAATTTACGTCTTGAACTGTGTATTGACAGCTGAGAGGGAATCAAAAGTTGGTAATTTAGTGTTGAAACATTGCCATAAAATAATTTTCACCACACTAATTTTGTAGAAGAACTAAATTAAGGTATAGTAATTGATTATTTAATTGTTACTAAATTAAAAATTATAAAAAAAATACCTATTCAATTTACATTCGTCAATGAGAGGTTATATGACATTTGTTTTGAAACAATACTAGTGCTTCTCAAAAGTTTGTCATTATTAAAAAAGTAATTTGGCTATAAAAACGAATACCTATTTGTTTTGAATGATTGATTTACAATAAAAACCAAATAGTATTTTAATTAATTAAGCACGCTAAATATATTTAAAAACAAAAGTCAACTTTGAATTATAAAGAAATGTAAATTAACAAAACGTAAATACAAAGTTCACGCAGATACGATTAAAACAATTTATTTCAAACTAAGCCTTATTCTCAGAGTTTTATGAGTCGAATTCGCATGAGCGAATCAGAAAATAATTACTAGAATACTAGAAGGTTGAGTGTACGAGGCTATGAACATGGCCACGTCTGTGATTGGTTGAGTCGATTGCTTACGTCACCGATGCCCATGGCTTGGTTATTCAAGAATGTTTATCCCAACTGTTTGGAAAAAGACTCCACAAGCCTACTTCCCCCGCCCTCTCACGCGTCTCGCCTGGTCACAGCTACAACAATGCTAACGGCCAACCTTAGTTTCTAGAAATCCCACATGCGATTGTTTTTTCAAATTTGTTTGGTGAAAACAAACGCTGTATTCAATGGAAAACGTGTATAATACGCGCCACGGTTCTAAAAGGGTTCTGAAGCTAGTCACCAACAGCGTTGCAAATGCATATTTTAGAGCCGTCCGGGTTGTTTTGTGGAAAAGGAAGACTCACACCACCTCCCAGTTACCGGCACAGAACATGCGCTCGTCAGTGATTGGTTATCGCTGGTTATCTTGTCACTTGTCGCTTTCCTGCTATAAAGTACAGTCCAGTACGCTATTGTTAAGTTGTTTCTTTGATTGTTAATTGATCAAGATGCCTAATACAGTTTTGCATAAACAAGCACGAAAAATAATTTTTTGGATGACTTTATGCAAGGAATTAGACCTTCAGATTAAAGAAAAATTAAAAACAATAATATAGCGCGAGTTTGTAGCTTTTCAACCGACTGTACTTGGGCAAGTCTCCATTTGCATCTAACTTTCGAGCCTTTCAAATCCATGGCGCGTACTATACATACAAAAACGATTTCAACGATTCAAATTCCTTATTTGCAGTAGGCGGAAATGAAAAACTAAGCGAATTATTTTCAATTTTCAGAAAGAAAATGCTTTTACGCAGGTTAATTTCATCACTGATTGAGACACCATCTGAATCAGTAACCGTAAGTCCCTCGAATTCAGTGAACACGTTTACCGATCCACGTTTAATATCTCTATCTTGGCTGTATAAATTTTCACCGTGTTTTCCGATCAAAAGTGACAAAGTAACCATAATAACCGAACCGAAAGTATTTTACGATACAATTTTACTGAAATGTAAAACGGCTGTCCGTCGGATCACGTTAGCGAGTTTATATCTCGGAACGGGGAATTTAGAACGGAATGTAATCAGTACAATAGCCAACAATACAAATCTAATCAAAGGTCATTTGAAAGTCAATATTCTATTAGACTTCACTCGTGGTTCCCGAGGAAGAATTAACTCGAGAACATTACTGTTGCCACTGCTGCAGAAATATAATCATTCGGTGAATCTTTCGTTGTATCATACGCCTCGACTTCGAGGGGTTTACAAAAAGATTTTACCCCAACGCTGGAACGAATTGATCGGTCTACAACACATGAAGCTGTATATATTTGATGATACGTTAATAATCAGTGGTGCCAACTTGTCGAACGATTATTTCACTAATAGGCAAGATAGATATTTCATGATCGAAGATAGAAATCTTGCTGATTTTTATAGTGAATTGGTTTCACGCGTGCAGGAGTTTAGTTTGAAAGTCGATCACCAAAATAACGTAGGGTTGTCTGACGAATGGAAATTGTTTCCGTATTCCGGAGACTACAATGAATTTGTGAATGCGGCTAATCAAAGAGTCACTTCACTTTTTCGAGACACTATTGTAAAACAGAACAATAAACTATTTCATTCTGAAGGCGGTAAGTAAAAAAATGTGAATAACGACTTCTGTTCGGGGCTAAAATCCTTACAAGGCGTCGATGTACAGAACTGGATTGCTACTTGACTGCTGCGCATCCAAAGGCGCAGGAAAGGGACGGCAATAGGTTAGGCCATCGACACACACTCATGGACATGCCCTAATGGTGTAAAAAGTGTCCTCATCCGAAAGAAAAAGATGGACTGATGTTGTGGCCATCTCTATCTCTCTCAAAATGGTACCACTACGTCAATCGTGTGTGTCAAGAAACGGATAGAGATGGCCACAACGCAACTCTTATCCTCCTCATTGAGTGAACCGAAAAAAAAACCTACAATATATGGCGAAGACATGTCCAGGAGTGTATGTCAGTGGTCGGGGCATATGCACATCTCTTTCTGACATTTTCTTATTGGCTCGTTACCATCAGCAGATCTGGTTGTAACGAAAACCATTTAAAAAGGAAAATGCAACAAATTAAAAACAAAATTGAGTGATCTCTTTTTTTTCCAGACACTTGGGTATTTCCCTTAGTAGAAATGGGCCAATTGAATATACACAACGATAGTTTAGTAACGAAAGAATTCATATCAAGATCGTTACCCGATTCGAAAATATATTTATCTACTGGTTATTTTAATTTAACAAAAGAATATATGAACACAATTATCGAAACTTGTCTAGCGTCCTGTCAGGTGATAATGGCTCATCCCGACGTAAGTTTTCTTTTGAATCAGATAATTGTAATAAGAACTGACAGTTAATATTATTCACAGTCTGACTCATGTATTTTCAAAACCATCTATTTTCAATTGATTTTACTTACGTATTTTCAATTTTCTTAAAATTATTTGTGGCCTGAATTTGTTTTTGATCAGAAGCCGAATTTTCAAGTTTTTAATTCCTACTTCTTACTCAAAATGCCTCCTCCTACCCAGTGGCGTAACTATATCGTTTGAGGCTCGTGGCAAATTCATCAGATGGGGCTCTCTTTGTAAAGAAGCTCAACCAACATTATAGTTTGTTATTTTTTTTATAAATCACCTCGTTAAGTATGTACAAATGCTATTATAATTAGTTGATTTTCTAGTAACTTTTAATTTAAAGAACATAGTCGACTGAAATCACAATTTTAAATTTTAGTAGAAAATTATAATTATTAAAATTCCTTTTTTCGAACTTTCTGTTTAGCAAAAATGTTAACGACATCATCAAAGTTCAAATTCTGGGCCTTGAAATGTTCGATAGATAGAATAGCTAAGTTGCGTAACCTTTATTGTTTTTACCGTTTTTAATTTTGAAAATGATCGCTCAGCACTAGCCGTAGTCACAGGGATGGTTACAAATGCAGTGCACACTTTAGAAAAGCTTGAAGAAACAAAATGATTCTTTATATAAATCAGCAAGTTCTCCTATAGAAGATGACTTTTCTATTTCGTGTCTTAAAAGTGGATCGAAAACTGAGACTTCATTTCTTTTAATTACAACGTTGCGTTTACAAGTAGCAAGGACTTTATAACATATCGAATGCGTTCTAAAACTGAATGATATCTTTTTCGTACAAATACGTGCAAATCTTGATACATTTTTTAGTTTAATTTGTGTATGTTCTTTAGAAAATATCTTAAATTAATTAAATACAAAACTAATAAATTTTACTAAATGTTGTAATAATAAAAGTTAGGATCCACCTGTAGTCACAGCCCTCTTGGGCCGGGGGCCCCCTTCGACCGGGGGTCCGTGGCATTTTGCCCGTCCTGCCACCCTATTGTTACGCCACTGCTCCTACCCTACTTAGCTAGTGGAAAAACACGTTTGACAACTTTTAACCCTAAATTATTAAAGGTTTTGTTCTGATTGGTCTAAGACTGCCACTAACTGAGAATGAAAGAGAAGTTGAAAATACATGAGTTATACTGTACAACCTACCCTATTCACTCAAATATTATAGTGAAAGTACGATCGAAATCGGTTCAGTGGTTTTCGTCAATTCTGAAAACAGTTAGCTCGGTGTAGATGCCCCAGAAACTACTTCAAAGTCGAAATTCCATTATAAACTTGCAATTACAGATAAGCTACGATTTTATGTATTTACATTAATTCAAAGTTTGTCGACATGAAACAACCATTACAAATAATTGTAGGCAAATGGATTCCAAGGAGCCCGTTTCCCGGCGGGTGGGATTCCAGCAGCTTATAGTTTATTGGCTCATAATTTTCAAATGAAATACCAAACAACAAACAGTATTAAATCAAATAAATTGCAACTTTACGAGTACATTAAACCAGGTTGGACATATCACGCGAAAGGATTATGGTAAGTTTTTTTTAAGGTAGTTGTCGTGGTACAATATTATCAAAAAGTTATAGATTGTACGTGCCACAAAAGTATACTAGCTTGTAGCTAAGTGATCCATAATTTGTACGCAAGACTGTACCCGTGGAAACGTAACCCATACAGTATTCATATGCATGTATACTTTTCTATAAATTGTTGAACTTTAAACCGTTATTTATAAATAATTAGACGGTCAATTTTCATTTCTTATTTTTTTTAAACTCATAACAAATGCATTGAAAGACTGTCAGTTTTTGGAAAGTTTCTGACAGTTAGTTCTTTTTTTATAAATAAGAAACTAATTCAGAACTACAAAGATCGTATACAATATATATGTTAATTATCCAATTTTTAATTGAATTTATCTCGGATTATATATGGTCGATCGACTTCAAATTTTAAGGGTAATTGTATTATCATGTCCTTAATAAGTATACAAAAATTAAGAATTTTCTGATGGTGTGTCTTAACCACGACAACTACCTTGTCACGAAGAGCTAAGGCTATTTGAACCTAGGCACTAATTCATATTTTCAATTTGTTATTCTTTCTGTCTGTTTGTCAATAAAGTTTTTGCCACACCATATATGGTCAAGTGGAAGAAATTACTTTTACTAAAAGAATGTACATAGAATCATTCTTTAAGGGACTGTAACAAAAACAAACGAACTATTTGTAGCTAACATATGTTAAGTTATACAAAACGCTCCTGTCACATTGTGGCATTCAAGTAACCCACTATATTTGAATGGTAACCTGGGATGTCTCTTATGCAATATCCAGCTGTGTGAATGTTGACTGTTGATTTATTAGTGTTTATATCAGTGGCGTATGAGTAATTGAACGAACTTGTAATTGATGAGATTTGTAACCACAAAGCACCAAAACTGGTGTGAAATATTAAAAACCCGGGTCGCAGTGCCAAAACCCTGCCGACAATATAGTGTATTTGCTTGTATAGGGCCGTGTGGTTTTATACTTTTATTATGTGAAATTAAGTTTGTTTTTGGGCAAAATAAAAAATTTAACCCCTTAATACACCCCCTAAAATAACATTTTTTTCTTAATTGTAATATTATTATCAATCTAACGTCTACATTGAATTAAATACACCCTTCAATAAATAAGTCACTATCTGCAAACTAGTGTTTTCATAAAATTTGTAAATCCGGTCCTGTCGGGCCGATTTTATTAAAATTGTGGGGACACTTTTTAATCACTACCAAAGGGTTAAATTTCAATTTTGAAACGATTCTGAGAATTTTTTCGGTATTTTGGGGCCCAAAAACAGTTTTCAACCCCTAAAAACTACCCTTAAAATAGCCCGATTAGGCCCATTTTAAATAGGCTTCTTGCGGTGATGGATCTCAACACGTGGCCCAAATTTCGTTGAAATCAATTAACTCTTTCGAAAGTTATCGCGCGTACACATATATATATATATATATATATATATATATATATATATATATATATATATATATAAATATATATATATATATATATATATATATATATATATACATATATATATAAACATTTTTAAAAATGGTGCCAAAGTGTTTAGGAGGTTATGAAACGTCGAGAAATTTTGGTCCGACCCCTAGGTCCCGCCATCCGACCGACGCCAATAGTGTATGTTGCCATATGTCAAATACACTAATAAAATATTATTTACAAGAATTTTCCCTTGTCGAAAATCGCATCGCCCAGTAAGCGGAAAAACTTTCTCTGCTTATGGTTTCACAGAATTTTAGCGGTAACACGCGACTCCACTCTCCTTCCGCACAGACGTACTTTCACTTGTCACACAGTATGCGACTCTTTCCTTTAACACAGTGGTTCCTAACCTGTTGAAGTTTGCGGACCACTCAGCCTGAAATTAAATCAGTACGGACCCCCCCCCCGCGCTATTATATCTTACCAGTTATAATCAAATTCAAAGGCGTTTAAGGTAGTTCTAGCGTGGTATAATAGAAAAATCACTTTTCGACAGATTTTGCTCATCTTTTTTTCATAGGCTCAAATTAACATTTTCTAATAAATCTCAAAGTTTCAGAATTTTTGACCGTTTAGAACGTGAGATAATTAATAACAAAGTTCGCAATTTTCGTGAATTACCGTGGTAAGTATGTGAAATTGCGAACTTTGTTATTAATTATTAACTTTTTAAACTAGAGTATGATACCAAACGCACCTATTTGTACACTGTAATCCATCACCTCCACTAATCCGACGCTAGCTTGGTTTTATGAGAAGGTATATGTGCCACGGTTCTAAAAGGTTCTAAAACTAGATGCAAATGGAGGCTTGCGTAGGTACAGTCTGTTGAAAAACTACGAACTCGTGCTATATTATTATTTTTAATTTTTCTTTAATCTAAAGGTCTAATTCCTTGCATAAAGTTATCCAAAAAAATATTTTTCGTGCTTGTCTATGCAAAACTGTATTAGGCATCTTGATCAATTAACAATCAAAGAAACAACTTAACAATAGCGTACTGGACTGTACTTCATAGCAGGAAAGCGACAAGTGACACGATAACCAATCACCGACGAGCGCACGTTCTGTGGTGGGAGTCTTCCTTTCCCACAAAACAACTGAAACGGCTCTAAAATATGCATTTGCGACGCTGTTTGTGACCAACTTCAGAACTTTTTAGAACCGTGGCGCGTATTATTCACTGTAATTCATCACCTTCACTAATCCGACGCTAGCTTGGTTTCATGAGTACTGTATTTTTTTACAGGTATTATTTACCGAACAGCGATTGTCCAATATTGACATTCATCGGTTCTCCGAACTTTGGAGAGAGATCAGTTCAACGCGACTTAGAAACACAGATCATAATTGTAACGACAAATGAAGATCTGAGCAGCCAATTAAACGACGAGTGCAAGGGCTTGTATTCACAGACGGTTAAAGCAGAGGTCGACAAAAGACAAGTACCTTATTGGGTACGCCCGGCTGTGTTTTTGTTCCGAAATTTTTTCTAATTAAGTATTTTAAAAAATATTTTGAATTTTATATTTATTAATTTTAAGACGTCTTTAATTATATCGAGTTGTGATCGGATCTTGATTAGTGGCTCTCAACATTTTTTTTTGCGCACAGCCTAAGGGGCCATTTAAGAACATTTTCTTCTTTGACATTAACAAAAGTCTACTGTACATGGGTCATTAATATCATCATTATATAACTTTTATAAGAATTTTTAGTGAAACAGTATTATAAAAAAAGCGCTACATACTTACAGCACAAACTAACAGTTTTTTTAAATATGAACAAGCGATTTTTTTATTTAAATTTAAACAGTCGAATAGGAATTGTATATTCAATACCATTTATTTTCAACTGATGCATGTTTTCAAGAAAGCCTGATTAACATAAAATCTTTGTAATCAATCATTTTGTTCTATTTAGGTTGAATGCAAAAAGAGAAGAGGAGAACAAACTACTATTTTAGCTTTCACTCGAGAGTTAATACGGCGGTATACCAGGCGGCGCTGCGAGTGACCTCGAACCTGCGCACTGTATGAAATGCGCTACTCTGCGCAGGTATACATGCGCAGATCGCACGGAATAGTCTTCTGCGCACGTTCAAGTACACCCGCAGGCCGCCTGGTATATGGCTGTATTTTCTCTGAACTTAGAACTTGGAGTTCGGTCTCCTCTTCTGTAACCTTTTTATAAAAATAGTCAAACGGTAGAAAAATATTGGCTCGATCTTAATAAAGAACGTCTTTTAAATAGTCAAACATAACCTGTGATTTTATTTTTATATAAATATATGAGAGTTGTACAATTGCATGACATGTTCGTTTGTTTGTTTTTACCATGAAAACTATACAAGGAGCACGAACTCAAATCGAAGAATTGACAGAATCTGTCTACTAAATTGTACATGTTAAGTTTTCTTTTGATGACACATGGAATTCATGCTCCTTGTCTAGTCTCCATGGTTTTTGCGTATAGATAGAAATTACAAAAACAAATGACGAGGAAATAATGCATTGATATATCCTTTGTTTCATTTATCTTTTAAATCATTGTTGCGTTTCTATTGAACAATAAAGTTAAAATTTGTAAAATCTGATATTTTTTAATTTATTCTAAAATATTTACTACCACATGTAAGAAATTTGTCAAGTGTCAGATTCCTACCGGTAGAAAAAAAAGTGGTGTGTGTACTTTGTACGTGCGGTATAAGTCATACTTCTTTGACGTGATCGCGATAATTGATATTCACAACAATAGTTCCTCAGTGCGCAAAAAAGTAGAATCGACAACTCGTCCATGGCTTGTTATATTATAGAATACTAGCGGCCTAGTCCGGCTTCGCCCGGGTGTAATTGTAATATATAGGATATAAAAGATGAGAATCATTATCATTAAATTCTCAACGTATATTGAATTTGCGCGAATTCAATCGCTTTTATTTGTGAATGTTCAAAAATCGAAGAAAAATCTTATTTCCCAAAAAGAAATTAAAAAAAAAACTTGGAACGTGTCGCGGGACACGCGATTGGAACGAAGTCTCTTTCGTATAAGACGTTTTTCGTAACGCGTTTTATATAATTTAAAAACACCCGGTATAATCTAAAAACATCCGGTATAATCTAAAAACACCCGGTATAACCTAAAAGCACCCGGTATAATTTAAAAACACCCGGTATAATCTAAAAATACCCGGTATAATCTAAAAACACCCGGTATAACCTAAAAAGACCCGGTATAATTTAAAAACACCCGGTATAATCTAAAAACACCCGGTATAATCTAAAAACATCTGGTATAATCTAAAAACACCCGGTATAATCTCAAAACACCCGGTATAATCTAAAAACACCTGGTATAATCTAAAAACACCCGGTATAATCTAAAAACATCCAATATTTTCTAGCAATAAATATAGCCTATGTTACTCAGGGTGAATGTAGCTTTCTAATGGTGAAAGAATTTTTTAAATCGGCACAGTAGTTTTTGAGTTTATTCATTATATACATAAAAATACAAATCTTTCCTCTTTATAATATTAGTATAGATAACAGCCCATGGACGAGTTTTCTGATTATCTCGCAGGAACGTAACGTTTTTCCGGGATAAAAAGTATCCTATGTTTTAATCCAGATAATAAACTATCTGTGTGCCAAATTTCATCCAAATCCGTTCAGCCGTTTTTGCGTGATAAGGTAACAAACATCCAAACAAACTCACATTCGCATTTATAATATTAGTAAGGATTGGTTACACGGCACGTCTAGGCTTCGACTAGTCTTCAAACCAACTCATGAGAGTAGGGTCGAAGCTTTCTGTAATCGGAAAAGTTTGGTTAAAGGAATAACACACTTTATTAATAAATTAAACTTTTATTTGTGTACTTATTCACAGCTCTAAATTATATATGGAAACAATATTCATGCCACATTAAAAAAAAAAAAAAGAATCGCAATACTTAGTCATAAAACAAATGATATATGTGGCATAAACACTGATATATGATAGACTCCTAGTTTGCTAGCAGGTGTAATTCTTGCTTTGGAACAGAAAGACTTTTTACAACCGAATTTCTTGTCACTATGCAGCATTACGCAAGAAACTGTTGTTCAGTTGAATTTCAAGGTCATTAAGATGCATTAAGATTCGCAATGCCTGGGTAATTCGTGAATAGTTTACAAGGACTTGTTCATTTAAATCGATTTGTAAACAGTGCAGTTCACATGGTAGATGGTTTTTTGGTAAATGTCAAAGGTCGCGCATCGACACAAACATCAGATTCGTCAGAATTCACTCCTAGTTCGTCGTTCGTCTATGTTAATGTTTGGTGCGAGCACTGCGGTTTGTTTTTGTATTAAGGCTGTCGGAACGCTCTGAATTTAAGCTACACTACGAGGCTAAAAAATGCTGTTGCAAGGCTGCCGTTGTCAGTTGATTACTCCAATTTTTGGAAATATTTTGAAGATTTAAAAAACTTTTCCGAAAAAGGAAGAGTCATTTTAGGTTTGTGATGGAACAATTTAGTGAAATAAGTACGAATATGGTCATAGTGTGACATTGACAGCGTTTTTTTTTGGCACAATTAATGCCAACTTTTTTCTAGTAAATCGTACATAAATTACAAAAGTAGTCCACTAGAGACCTAGAATTGTCCTTTATCTTCCTTATAGAGAAAAAATTTTGGCAAAATGTTGACGAATAAGTCTACAATCAGCTATCAGCCGAAGTCCTATTTTTGGTTTAAATTCAGAGCGTTCCGACAGCGTTAAATGCGCACGGTGCTTTAGTGTATGCTCGACAACAGGTAAAAAGCGTCTTAGTTTGAACAATTTATTGATCTTTGTATAATGGAATGTCTCGTTTATGGAGTAGCAGTTCTTGCCGAGCTAGCAATAAATTTTGTCGCGTGACAAGCAAATTGCAATGTTTCGCGAAACAAAAGCAAAGCAACAATCATCCATGCAGTCATTTGTTGGCAATGTTGCCAACAGAGCAAAACTGAAATCAATACAAGATTACTAGAAAATAAGGTTGGGCGTTAGCATTGTTGAAGGTGTGTCTAGGTGAGACGCAAAAGAGGGCGGAGGGAGTGGACATCCAGTGACGTAGCAATCGACTCACCCAATCACAGACGTGACCATGTTTATAGCCTCTTACACCCAACCTTCTGTATTTTAGTAATCTTGAAATAATATACTTAAATATAACAATGGATAGAATGTTTAAAACCATAACAATTACAAATAAATAATTTTTTTGTGCCTTAAACAAAAGTGTAAATTAACGTTCAAAAAATATTTTTTAGGTTAGACACAACAAAAATTATATTATTTTGAAGCTAACTATTATAATTTAACATATTGGAAAGTGACATAAAAAATAATCATTTAGTTACATCCAATCACAGGGTTGCCACCTTTCCCGATTTGATTGGGAGACTCCCGAAATCGTATTAATTGTCCCGATTCCCGACTTTTGTGAAATGTTAATTAAATTTTGAGTATTAGTTTAATTATTATTCATTTATAACCATAAATTGTTTACTTAAACACAAATTCACGAATTCGTATACACAAACAAGGATATCTCCCGAATTCGTGATATTTTGAAGTGGCAGCCCTATCCAATCAGCTGGTGATTTTGTCATGAACGTTTTGAATTATGCGAAAATCATTTAAAATTCACAACTGAAGCTAGCAACTCAGTTGCGACCAAGTTGATAATGGAACTTCTCTATATCGATCATGACACTGCGAAAATAATGGCTTCAACTAACCATTTTCGTCATTCGTTACATATTGCACGTTACGTTACACGTTCATCCCCATAAATTCAATTCACTCTACTGTACGTAAACAAATTTCATTTTAAAAAACTGAAGATCGGCTTTAGTTGAAAACATCACCTTTGGTCGGACTCTTGATAAAATTGTGATGAATTTAAAAAGCTTATTAAAAAAAAAGTAGACGATTATGTATTGGAAAAAACGTATGTGCAGACATGTAACAGAACATTGATTTTTCAACTTGGTAGAACATGTTTAATAATAACAGATAAATAAAAACACTTGAAAATTCTACAAAAAATTTTATAGTCAAATTATTTCTCGACAATCGTTTCAGACAATAAGTCATCCTCAGGAATATAAAACATATATATGTTTTATATTCCTGACGATAGACTTATTGCCCAAAATGATCATCATAATTTAATAATAGAAATTAGTTTCACGGGTAATTGGAATAAAAAATCAATTTTAACACTTATTGATTGCAACGTTTCGTCTTTATTAAATCAAGACTTTTTCAAGCTCTCAGCACGTTTAAATTATAATAAAACTATGATATAAAAGGCAATTTTGCATTACAAAGATCAATAAAATTGAAAATTGTAGAAAATAAAAATAAAAAAAAAAAAAAAAAAAAGAAGATATTATTTTCTACAATTTTCAATTTTATTGATCTTTGTAATGCAAAATTGCCTTTTATATCATAGTTTTATTATAATTTAAACGTGCTGAGAGCTTGAAAAAGTCTTGATTTAATAAAGACGAAACGTTGCAATCAATAAATGTTTAAATTGATTTTTTATTCCAATTACCCGTGAAACTAATTTCTATTATTACATATTTTGGAATTGAACTTTAAAGATGAATCATAATTTAATAATAAAAATTTTTGTAGAATTTTCAAGTGTTTTTATTTGTCTGTTATTATTAAAATATGGTGTCTAGTTATGTCTATACGATAATTTAATGATTAATTTATATAAATAATATATAAGTTAATTTATATATACGTACATAACTGTTATCGAGCTGCAAATGGTAAGTAAATATTTTGTTATAAAGACGAACCCAACTTACGAATATGTTCTTAATTGTTTTTTAAAACATTAAAATTTCGCTGTGAAATGTTTGTAAAAACAAGACCACATTAATGATCTACAAGTTGAGACTGATTTGTTCGTGTAATGTTCGTAAATATGAATTGTATGTTTTGAATATTCAATGTTTTTTCGTAAGATTTTTTAAATTTGCACAGTACAATGTTCGTAAAACGAACTAAAGCTTGTAATTTCTCCGAGCAATGTTCGTAAAAACAAATTGTTCATTCTTTGAAAGTCCGTAAGTAGAGGTTCATCTATGAAATTGATAACAGAATCTCACTAATTCAGAACCTTCCGTTTAGAACACTGCTGGATACTAAAAAGTTACGTAAAAATAACCGGATTACGGTAAGTTCCAGACGGAATACTGACGTCGGAGTACCGTAAACGCCAGTTTACAGATTTGCTATAGCATTTAGGCGCTGTCAATACCGGACAACTAACGGCCGGATTAGTGAGATTCTACGTATTGAAATAAAGCATCTATAAAAAGGGTAGCAAAAAAAAAATAATAATAGAAATTATTTCACAGAAAATGCTAAAAAATTGGGCACCTTAAATGCTATATATTTTTTATGTATTTACAGTAAGCGTTGATAATTATATAGCTAATAATAATTTCTTTAGCTGTGAAATAAAAACATAACAGGAACATATTGGTAAATTATTGCTCGATAATAATCAGAAAATCGAAATTAAATTTCGACACTACAAACATCTTAATATAAATTTACTATCATAAAAAACCGCATCGTAACTGGAAGCTGTCAGAATCATTATAGTTTTTCATGGTTAAAAAAAAAATAAACAAAACAAATACAGTGAACACAGTGAAGTCCCGTTAATAATTAAAACAAGTTTCAGTCCTATCTGATATACAGCGAATATTTCATTGGCAATGTAAAATATGTAAAAACAAAAGAACAAAAAAAAAAAAATTAAAACCAATCAGTAATAAAAACACTCCATAATTCTTACTTTTTTAAGTTCATTTTGCACTCTAAAAAAACTGAAAGTAGTGACACCAAACAGAAAAGAGCAAAGCATTATTAATATTCCGAATGTTTAATTGTTAAATATTTCTAAGATCGGTGGATTTCTTTAAGGAAGGGTCATTGTGTCACCCTGTCGAGTGATTTCTTCCCATTTTGGAGGCTCTTTTCTTGCAAGAACCACACTAATTAATATTGTTTATGTACTTTTATTGTATTAAATTATTGACAATCGACAATTGATGTTTTCATATGAAATTCTCATAGCAGTTTTATTTCAATTTCTTGAGTGCAATATTTGGTATGCATATCAATTATGCAGTAATATTATTCTGTATATTACTTGGACGTTCAATTCTCGATACAAAAAGAAGTTATAAAATGATTTAGCTAATACCACTTAAATAATATTTAAATATAATAACATAATAGTTAAAAACAAAATACAGAAATACTAACAAATTAACTGAAACATAAAAAACAAATAAACAAAGAACAATCGATGTTCCAATACATAATATTGGATCGATGCCAATCAATAAATAAAACAAATAAAGTTAACGCTATTTCTTTTATTAATGTAAAAACATAAACGCATTCAAAAACAGATAACTCAAAAAAAAACGTTTCTCATTTATTTAATTGCACACGTCCTCATCTTTCAATTGTTTTTCATTTACAAAAAGATTTTTATTGCTGTAAATTAACAACAAAGCAGATTTTTATTAATTACTCTTAATATTTATGTAGTAGTGCAACAATACTCTAAATTATCATTGAGTACTTCTACGGTGGAATATTTTCAAATATTGCTACGTTTTTTTTTTTTAATTTGGTTTTAACCACACTAATATTTAACTTTTAAAGGCAGAGAGTTTTAGATTGGCAAACAATGCTCTTAAATTAAATCTTTGCTAATGTACACGTTTCGAGAAATTGAAGTGCCGCAGAAACCGCATCAGTGCGACGTTTGCAATAAATTTCAAAGAAATTTATTACAAACGTCACACTGACATGGTTTCTCGCCAGTATAAAGCATCTGATCATCTCTTATCATAAACGTCTGATATGGTTTCTCGCCAGTATGTTTAAATATAAAACATACAGGAGAGAAACCATATCAGACGTTTAAAATAAAAGTGTCAATTGATCAGACGCTTTAAATTGTTTACAGAAAAATATTGATAATGTATGAAATTCCATTTTGTATCATCTACTGTATTATAGATGGTAGGTAGGTTTATACAGACCATAGACATAGGAATATTAGGGACAGAGCATGTACTCGGGTTTTAGACGAGAGGAGGGTGGAGGGTCCGTTGCTCAAGGGACGCGACAAGCTAAGTGGTGTCCGTTTGTGATTGGCTGACGCACTACGCATGTCTAGTGGCATGAAATTTATGTTGGTAGTATGGTGTAAAAAGAAAATTTCTTTAGTACATGGTCTATATCAGTGATTCTCAACCTTTTTTTTTTGTCACGGCACACTTTTAACGATTTCAAAATTTGGAAGGATACAAAGAAAAAGAGTAATTTAAAAGTTATTTATTTACCTAGAAAAAATTGTGTAAAATAGTTTAAGATAATAATTTTCTAAAATTTGGCGGCACACTAAGAATTTCGCGGTACACAAAAGTGTCGTGGCACAGTGGTTGAGAATCATTGATCTATATTCTTATGTTCATGTATGCATTTCATGTTACTAAACATGCGCAATGCGCCGACCAATCACAAATCGACTCCAGTCTTACATTATACTAATGCTTTGTACCCGTCCCTCAATGCATTCACAACCTCAGCTATATACTACATCCCTAAAATTACTAGATCAATGATACAGACACTCAAATAAAGATTCCATACGCAAAGATTTGTTGTTTCTATAATTATTTTTTTTATAATAAGTATAAAAAACCAAAACAAATATGGCAACATAAAAATTCCTTGATAAATATTTTAAACTGAAACTAGTAACTCTTTCAATATCAAATTAATACAATTTATTATGACAACTGTAAATAAAATATTTGTCGTCAGGCGCTCAATTGCACAAAAATAATAGAAACATACGAAGGTGTTTGGGCGATAGTTGAAGGTCAATAATATTCGACTGTGCTCTTTCTTGATAAATATATTTTTGTAATATTCAATTTGAGTAGTTTTTTACGTAACGCGCTCGAAAAATTACTGTACCGTTACAAGTCAATGCTAAGTAATTCTTCGAACGCTCCGTTTATAACTAGAAAATAAACATGGCTGTAATTGTTGAAAGAATTCAAAGCTTTATACTTAATAAAAAGGAAAATAGTTTTCTAGCCAAAGAAAAAAAATACATTTTTATATAGAACTGGAAAATGAACAAAGCAAAACACCCATTCAATTTTTCTAGTTTGTATAAAAAAAGCATCAGTTATTTTTGTGTAAGCTTATTTTTAATAAAATAAACAGTTGCCGCATCACTCGAGCTCTTTCTTCAAGTGACGCATATTTTTTTTTTCCAAATATGCAGCTTTTTGAAAATCCAAAAATTCATTTAGCACAATGAACAATTACATTAATAATTCTAGTACCCGCAAACAAATGAATCCTTCGATATAAGTAGGAAAATTTCGGGTATGTTAAATGTACCATTATAAAATGGCGGCACAAACATACTTTAATTATTTTTGTGCAAATGAGTACCTCAAACTAATTTTCATAGCTGAAAGCCCATGATGAATTTGGAAGCATGGATCTCCGTATGCGTAATTTCCATTTCAAAATGGCCGATGCCAGCATAAAATTTGAACCAAATTGAAATGATGTGCCATTTCACTCTTTTTTTGTAAGCCCCACATAAGATGGTTTCCGATTCGGACACTAGATGTCAGCCACTTTGCTTTTAATTTCAAATAAATATACGTGAATCACAAAAATTATTAAGCCATATATATATGGGGCTCCAAAACGGCTGGCAATTTTTAGATTAGCCCAGTCGGTGATCCTGTGAAGTTTGGTAGCGATCGGATTACAGAATTTTTTTTCTCTGGAAATTTTGATTTTTTTTCGATTTTCAAACATTCACAATTAAAAGCGATTGAATTCGCGCAAATTTACACGTTGAAAATTTTATGATAATGATTCTTATATTTTATGGCTATCGATAACTAGTGCTATCCATTGCGAAGCCAGACCAGGCCGCTAGTTTCAAATAAAAAAGAAAATTTTATATAACAGTAAACTGAAAATCCAATTGATAACAATTACGCAAAAGACAGCAATCAAAATGCGTCAAGGAACGTTTACAAAAAGAATATTCGTGTAATGCACCTGGCATAAATAGAAAGTAATCTATTTAAAGGACCGATACACGTAAAAAATTCAGCGTATTGATACAGAACATGTTCTACTGATAGAACGTATCTTACTGTCATTTTTAAAAATTGTAGGCACTCACATACAGTTGAAAAATATGGGCAACATTTCGAAACGGCTGTTTTAAATTCGAAGTTATCCATGCTACTAAAATCATCTCGGGTTTCCGTTCTCAGACGCTAAGTGTACGGCCACACAAAGCCCTGATGACGGGCCATACCGGGGAGCGTTGATGGAAGCAGAACCAATAATTTAACGACACATGATCACAAATTCCTCGGGTCGTAAAACGTACTTGCGGAGAGTTCATATTTATTTGACAGCTCGTAGCAGAGTTCAAATTAATTTGATAGTTAGTACTGGAGAGCTCAAATTTATTTGACAGCTTATAGCAGAAAGATTAAATTTGTTTTATACCTTGTAGCAGCGAGTTCAAATTAATTTGATAGCTAGTAGCGGATAATTCAAATTTATTTGACAGCTCATAGCAGAGTTCCAATTTTATAGCTGGTAGCAGAGATTATATTTATTTGATACCTCATAGCAGAGAGTTCAAATTAATTTGATAGCTAGTAGCGATCAATTCAAATTTATTTAACAACTAGTAGCGGAAGTTCAAATTTATTTGACAGCTCATAGCTGAGAAAGAGTTCCAATTTTATAGCTGGTAGCAGAGAGATTAAATTTATTTGATACCTCGTAGCAGAGAGATCAAATTAATTTGATAGCTAGTAGCGATCAATTCAAATTTATTTGACAACTAGTAGCGGAGAATTCAAATTTATTTGACAGCTCATACCTGAGAGTTCCAATTTTATAGCTGGTAGCAGAGTTGAAATTTATTTGACAGCTAGTAGCGGACAATTCCAATTTTATAGCTGGTAGCAAAGAGAATAAATTTATTTGATACCTCATAGCAGAGAGTTCAAATTTGTTTGATAGCTAGTAGCGGTCAATTCAAATTTATTTGACAGCTAGTAGTGGAGAGTTCAAATTTATTTGACGACTCAAAGCACAGAGTTCCAATTAATTTTATAGTAGCGGGGAGTTCAAATTTATTTGAGAACTGGTAGCAGAGAGATGATCAAATTTATATCGATAATCCGCTAATTGTGTGACCGCTGACACTTAACTTTTTTCTCATTTTCTCTATCAATCGCTCCTTGTTTGACCGAACACTTAGATAATATTTTATTTGCAGCGTCACAATTTCAAATCAAAAAAATAAAAACTGTACCTCAAAAGAAAGTCTGTCATTATAAATCGTCCTTTTATAAAATGTCGTACATAGCATACGAAACACCAAAACTACATTATTTCTATTTAGCTTTAGAGTATTTGCAAAGTGTAAAAACGAACCGGCGTCTGGCGAACAGTCTGGTAGCGAATAATTTTCAGGAACTAAATTCCCATTTTCATAACTGCTCCTTTTTTTCTCGTGTGTCGTTACGATTTTATCTCAAACCAAATTATCACTCGGTGTGCTACTGTTGCACGCGGTCGCAATACCTTGTTCGATCAGCATCTCATGTACGTATTGATCTTTATCGGTCGACGTATCGATCAATTGCAAACATAAAACTATATCTGAACTGTGGAGGACATCTTTGCCGATCTCCTTGACGACCGACACAAATTGTTTACCTATAACTAGACTTTGGAATGTACGGCAATCGTCTACAGACCACTTGTCCATTCTTGGCTTTATCCCTGTTGAAAATAACAGTTTTATGCTGGGTTGCAGAAAGGATTGTCAAATAATTTTATTTGACAATGACCTTAGATTGTGAACACACACATTTCTCCATAAGAAAAGCATTGTAGAATTCTAATTCGATTCTGTTCAAAAAATAATTTACCGATTCAAATGATATTTTTTCTAAACTGTGTATACAAGTATTTAACATAGCTTTTTGCATAATTTCTACTTCGAAATGACATTTTTCTACGCACTTTAATCAAAATTTAAATTTTTCGGTGTAGATCAAGCATTTGTTTCTGTTGTACATGACAGGGAGTTAGAATGCGGCATTAGATTGTTCTTGTATGTATGAAAACTGTAATTATATTATTATAATCTAAGGACATTGTCAAATCCAATTTTTTGACAATCTATTGTGCAACTCAGCTTTAGAATAGCAATTTTCTAGTAGCTTATAAACTCCGTGCAGAATGACTATTGGCTTCAATGTGACAAATTTCGAAAGTTTTCGTTGGGTGTTTTGCATTGTTTGTACGCGTCATTGGTTATTGGAACGAAGTTCCTTATCGCGGGTTAACGAAGTTTCTTATTGCGGGTTGGCGAGGGGACCTAGCCGAGAAAAAAATGTAACGCGTCACGAAAAACCGTAAGACGTATAATGTATATGGTGATATATTTTAAGCCATAAGTACAAATTTTCATCGGTTTCACTGTTTTCTTGACAAAATTCTACTTTGTTTTAGTTATATTTTGACAGGTGACATGAATGTAACCACATCTATTTTGTAACTGCGATCGCTGTAAGTTTAATTCTAGTAAGCACTGCCTTTTTGCACGGAGTCTATAGCAGCACATTACTGACGTACACAATGCAAGTTTGCAAAAAATGTACATTCGTCGAAAATGACCTTCTATGAGATGTATAGTACGTGCCATGTATCTAAAAGGTTCTGAACTTAGATACAAATGGAGACTTGCACAGGTACAGTCGGTTGAAGAACTACAAACTCGCGCTGTATTATTATTTTTAATTTTTCTTAATCTAAAGGTCTAATTCCTTGCATAAAGTGATCCAAAAAATTGTTTTTCGTGCTTGTCTATGCAAAACTGTATTAGGCATCTTGATCAATTAACAATCAAAGAAACAACTTAAAAATAGCGTACTGGATTGTACTTTATAGCAGGAAAGCGACAAGTAACACGACAACCAGCGATAACCAATCACCGACGAGCGCACGTTCTGTGCTGGTAACTGGGAGGTGGTGGGAGTCTTCCTTTCCCACAAAACAACCGGGACGGCTCTAAAATATTCATTTGCGACGCTGTTTGTGACTAACTTCAGAACCTTTTAGAAACGTGGAGAGTATTATATATTTATTATAATTACCTGTAAGTCTTGCTTTGATTGCTTGAAACGGGAATTTTTTGAAGTCGGAATGGAGAGTTTGTAACTGATTGCTCGCCAATACTACATAAAGTCCGAAATCAACGAAAAACGCACTGATAGAATCGTGGTCGATTGTTTTATTAATACACGCCCTGCAAGGTAAAGAATCGTCGTAACATTCATCACTAATCAAGTTAAAGTTTGCAGGTTTCTCAGATGTGGGTCACAAATAGCAATTGTTTTCAATTATAGACGCTCGACAGCATTGTAAATAGATAGAGAGATAGATATTTTTATTAGTTACAGTGATAAAAAGTTTGTAACAAGTCTGGATATAAGCTATGGATGGTAGAAGCTAAGCATAACAATCTCTGCTAGAAAAATGCCCCTCGAATCAAATACGGCCCTGTTGTTCCAAATCGAATTTAAAATTTTTCTATCTCTCCGTTAACTGCCTATCAGTGGTGTAGCTACCGAAGTGTTAGACGGTGCAGTGCACCGGGACCCTTAAGCTCAGGGGGCCTCTTGGCCTCCTGAGCGACGTTCGAAAACGTTATTTGAATTTAAGAAGTTTTAGCTTTTGATTCTTTGGCCCCTATTGTCTGGTTCACAAGTTGAAAACGTGTTAATTTTTGGTACTGCGAATTAAAATACGTATCATAACTCACTGGATTCGTAATTACCTCTCTGGAAAAATGTGCAAAAGTTTGAAATCCATACACAAACAATTGCAAAAGTTATTAACAATTAAAGAATCTCAGAAAAGGGGGTCTAATTTTATGTAAACAATTCGAAAACTATTAATGTCGATGAAATTAAAAATACGATTCCTAGAAAGGAAGAAATTTCCGAAAAAAATGTCGACTCCCGGAACTTCATCTTTGTTATTAATACTCTTCATTTAATATTGAAAATAGGGCTCCAATTTCATTTTTGCACCGGGGCCCTTGGTTACGTAGTTACGCCACTGCTGCCTATACATTTATTTTATAAACAAATAATATTTTTTTTATAACCAATAAATATTGTAACAGAGTTTTAAGGAGGTTCGAGACCCATTATTTATCTGGGGCACCTTATAAAAAATCCATTGTCTTTTTGCAAGGTGACAACTATTACCCACCAAATTTTCACATAAAAAATGTTGGTAACCTGCTTAATTTTTAATAAATATTATATTTTACTTCATATAAAATCTTAATTAACCTAATAAAAAACATTTTCTTTCATTAAAAAAGTGTTTTTAACGAAATAATTAATTAATTTACATGAAAAAATAATGTAAACACTGCTTGACCGTTGTTAAGTAAATAATATATGAAAAAATGTGTTTACATATTATATTGCAAATAAAAATTGAAGTTTTGTGCCTATAATTAATTAAAATGGAAAAAAGTTATATCAAAAAGAGAAAATATTAGAATGGAAATTTTATGGCGGATGCAGTCATCGCAAAAAAACATTGAATAATTTATTGTATTATAATACGATTGCTTGGACAACTAAAAGTGGTTTGAATTTCCCGCTATTTTGTGATTTTACTACATGCTATGATTGTGCACTGTGCAATGTTTTTTTCTATTTTTTGAGACGAATGACGTCATCGACTTGTTTTGGCGTCTGCTTTTATCTATAACTAAATAATTAAGAAGTAAAATAACTTGAAAAATATAAAACATTGTTCAGAAATGTCAAATTATTAAGGACCGAAAGTTTCATTACATTGGTAATATTTTCACACAAGCTACAGTATTTAAAAAAAATATGTCCATTTATTTAAAACATTTTTTTCTCAAAAACGGTGTAGTGAATGATGTTGAAATTTTGGCAGTGAGCATATTGTGTATCCATCTTTCAGTGATTAAAATTTCAAAACGTTCTTATTATTTTCCTGAACCTCCTTAAGCACGTGGGTACAATGGATTGCGATACTTGGTAAATTTAGTACCTTTAGAACGCACTCGAGTTTTTGCAACACTCATACACGATTATTCGACAGGTGACATAAAGAAAGACTTACCGATACCAGACGTTATCGTTGTGCCGCGCTACATAAACTTCCCCCGGTTTGATTTGGTCTAAGGTGAGCTCGGCGTTGGACGTCGTATTGCAGTAACATTGCAATTTATTCATCATATCCTTCAGTTCACGACCGTTGACATACGGTTGTACCTGTGAAATATAAATCACATTTTGTTTAAAGGTCAATAGACATGAAAATCGTGTCAGATATAAATTGTACACGTATATGGTGGTGTTGATCCAATAGAATGTCACAGGAAAGGAAGATTTGGTTGAAGATCAATAAATAAATAAGCTTTACCAAAGTTTCGCTAATGGCCAACGTTTCGAAAAATATATTTTCATCTTCAGGGCCTTAAGCTGGTCGAATAATGGTATATTATTACCATCATTCGACCAGCTTAAGGCCTTGAAGATGAAAATATATTTTTCGAAACGTTGGCCATTAGCGAAACTTTGGTAAAGCATATTTATTTATTGATCCTCAACCAAATCTTCCTTTCCTGTGATAATTGTACAATAGTATATTGCAGGGATTCCCTAACTTTTTCAGTTCGCGGCGCACTTACAGGTTTAGTATTTTGTCTCGGCGCCCTAGCTAGTCGAAATAGGGTAAAATGATACTACATGTAGCTGAGTTTTTATATTTATATTGACACATAAGAATATGTTTACATTTTATTTAAGGTAGTTGTCGTGGTACAACATTGTCAAAAAGTTATAGATTATACGCGCCACAAAAGTAGCTTGTAGCTAAGTGATCCATAATTTGTACGCAAGACTGTACCCGTGGAAACGTAACCCATACAGTATTCATATGCGTGTATACTTTTCTATAAATTGTTGAACTTTAAACCGTTATTTATAAATAATTAGACGGTCAAAAATGTTTTCTTACTTTTTTTTAAACTCATAACAAATGCATTGAAAGACTGTCAGTTTTTGGAAAGTTTTTGACAGTTAGTTATTTTTTTATAAATAAGAAACTGGTTCAGAACTACAGAGATCGTATACAATCAATTTTAATTATCCAATTTTTAATTGAATTTATCTCGGATTATATACGGTCGATCGACTTCAAATTTTCAGGGTAATTGTATTATCATGTCCTTAATAAGTATGCAAAAATTAAGAATTTTATGACGGTGTGCCTTAACCACGACAACTACTTTAAAGAAGCAGAAGTACAATAATTAAAATTACTTGATTTAATTTAAAATTCAACAAGTGTTGATGTTTGCAATAAAAGTTGACTTTTGACAATTTGAGACACATTTATTTAACATAAAGTACAATTTACGTGAAGTCGGCCAAAGGGCGCTGAAAGACAATCTCGCTCTATAGTGATCAAGGGCTAGGACCGGCGCTGATTACGGATGACGTTAAAAGGTCAGTTCAAGTTTTCCTACTATTATGAAATACACTTACGAAGAAATTCCATGGATTCACAGCACTTGGCACATTCACATCGTAGTACATGTCGATATCAGGAAGTTCGGGTGTTGGAAGATCGCCAGTTGAAGGAAACGCTAAAAAACAACAGACACTGCTGAATAATACTTTCAAAACAAGTATGAGTGTATTTTTAGTGTATTTGCCATAAGGCAACATACATTATTGGCGTTGGTCGGATGGCGGGACCTAGGGGTCGGACCAAAATTTCTCGACGTTTCATAACCTCCTAAACACTTTGGCACCATTTTTAAAAATGTTTATATATATATGTATATATATATATATATATATATATATATATATATATATATATATATATATATATATATATATATATATATATATACATATACATATGTGTGCGGGCAATAACTTTCGAAAGAGTTAATTGATTTTAACGAAATTTGGCCCACGTGTTGAAATCCATCACCGCAAGAAGCCTATTTAAAATGGGCGTAATCGGGCCATTTTAAGGGTAGTTTTTAGGGGTTGAAAAACGTTTTTGGGCCCCAAAATACCGAAAAAATTCTCAGAATCGTTTCAAAATTGACATTTAACCCTCCAGTAGTAATTAAAAAGTGTCCCTAAAATTTTAATAAAATCGGCCCGACAGGACCGGACTTACAAATTTTATGAAAACACTACTTTGCAGATAGTAAATTATTTACTGAAAGTTGTATATAATTTGGTATAGAAGTTCGATTGATAATAATATTGCAATTAAGAAAATAATTGTTATTTTAAGGGGTGTATTAAGGAGTCAAATTTTTTATTTTGCCCAAAAACCAACATAAGTTCGCATAATAAAGCCACACTGCCTGTATTGTCAAATACACTATATTGTCGGCAGGGTTTTGGCACTGCGACCCGGGTTTTTATTTTTTAATACGTTCACTTACTTAATAGAGACTTCATTTCAATGGGATTTGTTAAGCTGTTGCTTCTACTTAAGTCCTTTTTATTGTTATTGCTGTCTTGTTTCGGTCTACAAAAAAAGAAAAATATAAATAACGTAAATATAATAGACTAACGGAAAAAATTCGTGATGTAGAAGTATATTTTGCATTAACTCTTACGAGCAGTTCTAAAGGATTTCGAAAAATTTGTTAAGGCTGTCGGAACGCTCTGAATTTTGTTTGTGCTGAGACCCAGCGGTAGGAGCGAGGTAGGCAAAAGACATATTGTGGGTGTGTCCTTCTTTAGCTCTGTCTCGCTCAAATCATCCTCACGTTTCAATTTTTGGCTGGTGCCAACTACGAGGCTAAAAATTTTTTTTGCAAGGGTGCCGCTATCAATTGATTACTCTAATTTTTAGAAATCTTTTGAAGATTTAAAAACCTTTTCCGAAAAAGGAAGAGTCACTTTAGGTTTGTGATGAAACAGTTTTGTGAAATAAGTACGAATAAGGTCATAGTGTGACATTGAAAACGTGTGGTTTTTTAGCACAATTAATGCCAATTTTTTTCTAGTAAATCGTACATGAATTACAAAAGTAGTCCATTAGAGACGTAGATTTGTCCTTTATCTTCCTTATAGAGAAAGAATTTTTGCTGAATGTTGACGAATAAGTCTACAATCAATTGACAGCCAAAGCTCTATTTTTGGTTTAAATTCAGGGCGTTCCGACAGCCTTAAATCATGGAAATCAATGTTTCGAAATTCTTTAGAACTGCCCGTAAGAATTAATGCAAAATATACTTCTGCATTACGAATACTTTTTGTCAAAAACCTCTTTATAACGAATTTTCAATCATTGCAGAATATAAATAGAAAATACTAGCGGTACCTGTGCGAATAATTCGCACTAAAATTCGTTTCTAATTTCTCACACTCTTTATAACTTTCTTCTTTTTGTTGTATTACATTACAAAGCTCAGTGGTGGTTCAAGAAAATATTTTCCTAAAACTGTCATATAGAGACGCAAGTATCGAAAACATTATGCTGAAGCGCCGCCATACGAAAAGTATTGATACGTGAATTTTGATTAAAAATTAAACAAAAAAAATTTACCGACCGTCAATCATGTTGACGTTGTTTCAAAGTTAGAACCGTCAGATGGCAGCATTGCTGCATATACTGAATAAATGCATAATTGTTATAATTAATTATTTTGCAAAAACAAAAGCAATAATAGATTTTTTAGTTGTTGATGTCGGTAGAGCAAGCAATTATCTATAAAATGATATAAAATTTATGTGGAAAAATTGTGTGGTTTTTTCGAAAAAGGGAGGCAAACATCTTAACCTTAGCGTATTAATATATATGATATGATAATTTACCTCTATTTAACGACTTTTGTCAACTTATAACCTTTACATAACATATCCTATCAATCAAACACACACAATTCCACAATAACAACATCAATTCCTGTCTCGACAGGTTCAGACACGTTAAATTTATTATAAGACAATCATTGTTGTTTGATGTAAAGTAATGTAAAAACTGCTGTTGGTCACTGTTGTTAGTAAATTTAAAGTTGCAATGGCTGAGAAACGAAAAAGGTGTTCCTTAACCGTCTCAGATTAGTACCTCTACCTCAATCGTGCTTGTAGAGAAAAGGCTAGAGATGGCCACAGAGCAACTTTATCCTTCTCACGCGTTGAACCGGAAAAACAACTGCAATAACACATGGCAAAAACATGTCCTGGGGTGTAGTACGTCGATGATCCTCGCTATGCAAGTCGAAACAAAACAATAACAGAATACTCACTCTCTCATTATGAGTCCAAGTGACCGATTGATAGAGAAGAGCTCCCCGTTGTCGGTACGTTTAAACAGCTCGATGATCGGCACTCTCGACGGCTTATCGACAGAAATCATAACTTTGACTAGAACGTTCGTCTGGTAATTTTCGCCTACCTGCTTTGTCAGGTTCTCAATCAAATCGGGTGGGATCAATTTTACGGTTTGGTATAGCTGCGCCTGTATAACAAGAACGCAAATGTTACATAACCTCACTAATACATGACAAACAATAAAATTTAAGGGGTTAGGTGGGTTTTGGAGGCTCAAACGAACGATATTTTTACTAATGTTTCTCTAATACAGTCAAAACCGTTTACGACGACATCGTTTAGAACAACATACCGGTTATATTGACCAAAATCATAGGTCCCGGCTGAATGCTATATGACTGCCTTATAAAAAGCACTGCTTTTTACGACTTTGCTTATTACGACATACCGCATTAAGCGACTACATTTAATGTAATATCTTCATATCTTCGGACAATTATATCTGTTAGAACGACCAGCTAAATTCGTACGTACAGAAGTGGTCCAAACAGACTAAAATTACGCATTTTATAAATACAGAAAAATGATAGTATGAATATTATTGCTATTAATATCTATAGATTTACATGTACCTACGCATTCAATAAAACTACATTCTTAATAAAAAACTACTTTGTACCTCGAAAACATCACCGGTTGCTACGACTATCGGTTTTTACGACCAAATATGAGCAGACCCTTCGATGTCGTTAAAACAGATTTTGACTGTATATCAAATAGAATATTTTATTCAATTTAACATATCAAAGATACACATTTGATAAGTACTTTATGAAATTTTCATTTGAAAATTTTGAAAATTCAGGCAATGGAATCTCATTTCCCTTGACCCCTCAGAAAAAAGTTTTTTTACTCCAATCAATTTAAAATTTTGGGAGAATATTCTGGATACATTGTTCTATTTAATAAGACAAAAAAAAATCGAATTTTTGAAATTTTCAAATCTATCCAACCCTTTAATACATTACAGAGGTTGCCTCGTCTTGTCTGACCAATCAACATAAGCACGGGAATGACGCCAGCTGGCAGACCATTCATATTTTTATCAACCAATATATGCAACATCAAAAATGCCATTTATATTTAACTAGGCCTATGTAAATCTGTTACCTTAAGAATTTATTGCAAACAACATCAAAATTCTATCTTTTGATTTCTTTGACAGTTATTAAATAGTGCCATAGTTTATAAACAACAATCGCTTTCATGCAATCAATAAACAAGTTCGCCAGATGACGTCATCTCCCCACTGCTATCCAACAGAACGAGGCAGCCTCTGTAATCCACTAGCCTTGATAAACAAAAATACGTCTCTAAAATCTGAGAAATCCTAGGCGATTCGTTGACGTGATTGTAATTCATTAAAACTCCTATGGTATTTAAACAACATGTGACGTCACTTAGTCATGCTGACGTCGTATCTACCACAGTATAAAAGCGTCAATAAAAAAGATAGTGCATTACTACACACTATGAAAGTGAAACACACATGCATTCATGCTTATTCATACACACAAACTGCCTGTTACGGTTACTCGGTGACCCCTTACTGGCTCAACCAAAGGAAGCGCCGAGCGATGCAACGTTTCGTTACACTTTCAATCGCATGATTGAATTTGCTCTACCGTGCATAAAGGAATTTCATAAGAATTTAGCTCTAATTGTATCGCAGTCTTTTCTGTAGGACTATGTTTTTTGAAAACAATATTTCAATATATAGAATTATTGAGATGTTTTTTAGTGTATTTGCCATATGGCAACATACACTATTGGCGTCGGTCGGGTGGCGGGACCTAGGGGTCGGACCAAAATTTCTCGACGTTTCATAACCTCCTAAACACTTTGGCACCATTTTTAAAAATGTTTATATATATGTATATATATATTTATATATATATATATATACGTATATATATATGTATATATATATGTGTGCGGGCAATAACTTTCGAAAGAGTTAATTGATTTCAACTAAATTTGGCCCACGCGTTGATATCCATCACCGCAAGAAGCCTATTTAAAATGGGCCTAATCGGGTCATTTTAAGGGTAGTTTTTAGGGGTTGAAAATTGTTTTTGGGCCCCAAAACACCGAAAAAATTCTCCGAATCGTTTCAAAATTGAAATTTAACCTTCTGGTAGTAATTAAAATGTGTCTCTAGATTTTTAATAAAATCGGCCCGACAGGACCGGATTTACAAATTTTATGAAAACACTATTTTGCAGATAGGGAATTTTTTACTGAAAGGTGTATATAATTTGGTATATATGTTCGATTGATAATAATATTGCAATTAAGAAAAAAAAATGTTATTTTATGGGGTGTATTAAGGAGTAAAATTTTTTGATTTTGCCCAAAAACCAACTTAAGTTCGCATAATAAAGCCATACTGTCTGTATAGCAAATACACTATATTGTCGGCAGGGTTTTGGCACTGCGACCCGGGTTTTTTTTTAATTGAATATTAAACACAATATATTTTTTAAATTATTAATATCTTACACCCGATCTATTCATATTTTTTACGTTAAAATACTACAATATAAAGCCAGTGTCACCTATATACCTCATGAAAGCGGGACTCACAGAAGCAAACTACTCTCACATCATATGCTTCAGAAGATATGTTTACGCAGTATTCGACAAACAACAAGAAATACCAGAATCAATCATAATTAAATATGAAGAAGAACAACAAATCTACTTAGCAATTGACCAAATCAAATGTTTCAATACATACATAAAAAACGCACCGTGAAACAGTGTTTGTATGTTTGATGGTTTTGAAAAAATCAATAGGGATGTTGACTGTATTTAAATAAAAACATAATTTTAACGTTAAGTGGTAGCTTCTATGATAGAAACACTAGAAAACACTATATTTTTCCTTATTTTTAAGGAATTAAATTAATATTTAATAAGTAAAACGTAATTAAAGTACAAATATAAAAATGATTTTTCGGGAAAAAGGACTTTTTAAGTAAACACTTAATTTTTTATTTACAGCGACGTTTCGTTCCATGTTTTTATATTAATTACCAAGGACAAAAAAGGAATAAAGTAATTAAATTACTTTCAAGTCACGTGACAATGAACACCAATCAGAGTACATGACGTCACTGACTCATAAACATCATCAGACGCTGTCAAAAGGCTTAATTGTTTGGTTAATATTTAGTGTGTAATTTATTCGAAAATTTCTAAGACAACAATTACGAAAAAATCCATCACCTCACCAGTTTAGCAGCGTTTATGAGCCTACGGCGTCACGGCAGTCACGTGACAAGTATTGGCTTTTCGGAACGAAATTTGAAACGGAATTTAAAATAGATGATTTTTAAAGCGTGAGTCGTATTTAAAAAATTATAATAAATATTTGTGGTTATATTAGGTACTTATTCACAATTTAAAACACTTTCCCAAAAATAGTCAACATCCCTATTCAAATATTATAAGAACAATACTGTGTGATTATGTTAAACACAAAATAAATAAACATGACAATGAAAAAATAACATTTTATTTGAAAAAATTGACAAATTTCTTACAGTTATAAAAAACCAATAACATTCTTTGACAATCAATCAATTTTTAACAAAAACTTAAGTACACATTTTAAGGTTAGCGACATATCTACTTCAAAATCAGCTGATTTAAGCGGTAGCCGCCATTTATTTACAAAACAAATGCTATTAATTTAATTAATTATTCGGCCTTGATGGAATGTTTTTATAACTTTTAAATGCTATTGAAAGATTTTAAAGAAACAGTTTTTGCCACGGTGGGCTTATTTAGGTAGAAGTGTAGGTCTCGATAATAAACGATTTTTTTTGCAACAATTTGATGTTTGACGATACATTTTAATAAGCAATCAAGACATACTCTTTTTTCATCTCAATCCGAAATGATTATAATAATAGCATGAAATCTTCAATACAAATAATAAGAACTAGATTCAGAGATACATTTAAAAAATCAGATTTTTTCATTTTGAAGTTACAGCTTGCACACACAGAAACGGTATATTATTTTTGGAAAATTTGGTTTTAATTCGTGTAGAAAAGTTTGTCATACGCTAGAATTCTGTTAAAAAAAATGACTGTCTGTTATCACCACCATACAGCACCACTGAACATAAAACGCTTTGTATATAATTCGGTTGTCGGTAAGAAAATGAGAAAAATGTTGACTTCCTATAAATAACCTATAAAAATATTTCTTATCATTAAAAGGAACCATTTTTAGGGTTCCGTACCTCAAAAGGAAAAACCGGAACCCTTATAGGACCACAGCCAATTCGCTCCGAACTACTGCACCGATTGAGTTGAAATTTGGTACACATATGTAAGTCGGTGACCCAAAAACGGACATGTAACGTAAATAAATGAATTTTGAACATGGGGGTCATTTAGGAAAATAGGGCAATTAGGAAAATAAAAAAAAAAGTTTGGTAAACTGTATCGTGTAACATATCAAATGAAAGGACTTGTAGTAAGAGTCTCAAATATGTTTTTTTTTATAATTTTAAAATAAATAGTTTTAAAGTTATTTAAGAAAACAGATGAACAATTATCCCCTTATCTCCCGAAACTATTGAACCTAGAATTTTGAAAATAATTGTGAATGTCGGGTCTCACCAATAGTTTACAGGAAAACCTAAACGAAAATCTCAAGTCTTAAAGTACTCACGGAAAACGGAATAGTACAGAACCCTCTTCTCGCGAGTTTGACTCGCACTTGACCGGTTTTTTATGTATTACTCTAGTCACGTAAACAAAAGACGAAAGCAGATTTTTTTATCACAGAACAAATTCTAACAATTGTAAACAGATATAAATCCTACAAAGCAATATATCTAACCTAAAAAAAAATGTAATATCAAGCTTTCATTGACAAACGTCAAAAATAGATCAACATTCTAACAACGACTCATTGCAAACGTAAATTAACTATTACAGACAAACGTACGACTTACTTTTATAAATAATTGCTAGAGTCGCATTGAATATTAGGCAATGATTCCGTCTTCTGTCTATTCAAATATTTTTCCACTATTCGGTCAAATATCGAATAGTTTTAAATTAATATTATTAATTAATAAAGAGAAAGTAGTTTGAAAGATTTTCTGTTCATTAGTAGTTACAAACTGTAGAGGAATTATAAATTAGTTCTAATTTGAAGAAATTAGAAGTAATTTAAGAATTCCCTCCTTTCAATTTTTGGATTTTTTAAATTTATTATGAACATTACAATAAATCAGAACTTGTATCTACTTAGGGAGATATGCCCACGGTACATTTTCTTTCTATCCATTGGCGTTAAAATATTGCCTATAAACGCAGAACATTCGGGTTTGGTGTTAAATGTACTCATCGTTGCAAATCTAAATAATTAATCAAGATGGCTGAAAACACCACAATTTGTAAAACACAATAAAAGACGACACTGCGGATAACACAATCATAGAAGTATTTTTAAAATTCTGTAAAGGACAGGTGTACTCTAGAAATAAGGATTAATAATAAAAATATTCTAAGCAAAAACTGGGGCCCCAGTCTCAAATCCTATTGATAAAGTGGCTACAGGATTGCTATTTTCAAACGAATCATATACTAAGCGTATTAATTGACAGTTGCTCATTATCAATTTCACAAATAATAGAAAAGAATAATACGTCATTAACCTAAAAATTAAATCATAACCACACAGTATTCTGTATAAAGAAAACAATCGACATACGATTTTAGCTTATGAATAAACAAAAGTAAGTACACTTTTTTCAGTCTATAATATCACAATATAATGCCGTCACAGTGAATCTTAAATAAGTTTTTGGCTATTTTTTTTGAAGTTTAACTTCTTTAGCGACGCATCTATTTGAAAAAAGTAATAAATCGAGGGGAAGTAGAATTAAAGGGGAAGTTAGTTTGTCTCCTAAATTACATAAAACTGACAAGGACAGAAGTTTATAGTGTGTTGCTAAGTATGTGTAAATATTATTAATTAGTTTCACATAAAAAAATTAAACTTGAGAATAATATTAAGAACTAAAGAAGTTAAACTTCTTAGAGGGCGAGACTCATTATATTTTTTTTTAAACACCATTATCGTTTTTGTAGGAGTTATGAAGATTTTCAGTTAGTTACTATAACGATGAGTTCAATTGTACTGAAATTGTTACACAATTACGGAAGATGACGAAGGAACTGGCTATAAAAAATACTGTATAATACGCGCCACGGTTCTAAAAGGTTCTGAAATTTGATGCAAATGGAGGCTTGCGCAGGTACAGTCGGTTGAAAAACTACTAACTCGCGCTATATTATTATTTTTAATTTTTCTTTAATCTAAAAGTCCTAATTCCTTGCATAAAGTCATCCAAAAAATTATTTTTCGTGCTTGTCTATGCAAAACTGTATTAGGCATCTTGATCAATTAGCAATCAAAGAAACAACTTAACAATAGCGTACTGGACTGTACTTTATAGCAGGAAAGCGACAAGTGACACGACAACCAGCAATAACCAATCACCGACCAGCGCACGTAACTGGGAGGTGGTGGGAGTCTTCTTTCCTACAGAAAAACCGGGACGGCTCTAAAATATGCATTTGCGACGCTGTTTGTGACTAGCTTCAGAACCTTTTAGAACCGTGGCGAGTATTATACTATAATCGGCGCTATGAATGTGAGCAAAGTTTCAATTTGATCAGATATATGTAGTGGGTCGAAATTGATTTACAAGATTTGACTCTAACAAGAAGAAGAACTGTAGATTATAGACGCTAAACAGTTGATATCATCAGTGAATTTATTAAAATATTTACAAAAACATAGGTACTAATCACAGCTCCTAGAAGCTCGTAGAAGTTTAAAAAACTTTTAAAATACGCAAATATATTTAGATTCATTGTAATAATTCCTAATGTTATAAGTTGATTTTTGATACCTGAGTAATCATATTTTGACGATGAATCATTTTCAGGCAATCACAATTTGACATTGTTTAAAACAGCTTTTTAGGTTATGGTACGCGACTTGTTTCCAAAATTAATCGCAAGGTGACAGCACCAATTCAATTGTCAGTGCCAATCTTGTATCACAAAATTAAATTATTTTTAATACTGCACAATGCCAATAGATTGCAAAGGATACCTAGTTCCATGAATGACGTCAGCTGGCGAACCGTTCATATTTTTATCAACCACGCAATATCAACTGACAGGTCCACCAGATGCGTCATTTCCCTGTTACTATCCAATAGAACGAGGCAACCTCTGTAATGTACTGACCTTGAATAAGTCGTAAGGTTTGGAATAGGAATGCGCGTAGTTTCGACAATTATACACTAGATAGAAGCACAAACGATAAAGTTGAATTCAATTGTCTGCGTCCATTTTATCACATCACTATTAATTATCATCTAATGTTGACAACCAATGTTAAAAGTACAGTAGAATCCGTTTATTATGACTCCGCCTATATTGACCAACCGCCTATTATGACGTAATTACACAACGAGGTTTGGTTTTCATATAAAATTCTTTGTAACAAAGTCGGATATAATGACTTCGCTTACAGTGACATGTCGCTTATTATGACCCATTTTTAATAAATTTTGTCCGTCTATAGTGACCGACATGATTCTTTACACCTTCGGCAATGTTCGTTGATTCCCGACGACGTTCGGCACGTGGCTTGTTTTTGTTTTGAATCTCAGTGAGTAATTGACAGTTGAACGTCACGCATTGTTTTTAGTGATATCCTATGTAAAAAATGTCATCTCAACGTCGTAAAGCATTTACGACTGAGGAGAAAGGTGAATAATATGCAGATTAGAAAATGGAGAATCAAGCTCATCTCTCGCAGAGGAATTGGGCGTGGGTCATTCGACAATCTCAATGATTTTCAAAAACAAGAACCGGATTAAGCGATCGTTCAATTCAAATGTTTTGAAACCGAAGAGGCTTCGAAAATCGCGCAAGAAAATGTTGATCAAGCGTTAATTCAGTAGTTTAAAATCACGCGAAACAAAGGAATACCCGTCAGCGGCCCTATGCTACCTAAAAAAAGAAAGTTTTTTTTTCACAAAAATGCTTTGTATGACGTCCGCTTAGTACGACGTGTTTGTCAATTCCCTTCGATGTCATTATAAACGGATTCCACTGTAGTTATAGTAAACGAAAGTGTTATTTTCCGCAACAGAAAAGTGAAAAATTGTTACTTATGACAATAATCATAGTTTTTAGTTTCACTGCCAAAAAAACTGTACCGCCAAACGCGTTTCATTTGTTTAGATTCATCGTCAAAATACAACTAATATGAACAATATTTACAATACTTGATAGCTTTTTGGTTTACATTCACTGTTTTATTACTTTAATTTGAAAATCACATAGCCTTAATATTACTTATAGAAAAATACAAACTTTGGTTTCGATAAAATGTTAGTCTTTCATGCAGTTTTCTTTCAAAACGTTAAATGTTGCGATAGAAAGAGAGAAAGGAATCTAATTGCAATACATGTACCGTTGTGTAAAAAAGGGTAATTTAAAAATGTTTTTTTTTTTGCAAAGTAGTAATAAACTGAATTAACAAAATAATCGATTGGGTTAATTAATAGCAAATAAAACCACGCTGCCATCTGTTTATAGAACACTGGTTCCATGCAGATCGGTGCAACAACGCACGACACTCGGGTCCTTGACTCGGGTTCTTATTACTACAGCAGCGCGCGTAAAGCTTATACGAATCTTTACCGTCATCGACTTTTGGGACAAGCGTTTCGAATTGGGGCCAGACACAATCCGTTTCCTTTCTCTCTATGCTACATTGTTGCGACAAAAAGCTCGCTCTTTTATAAACATATAAAGAGATAAATTGAAAACAAAACAATATCAATTTAATAAAGATAACAGTACGAATATACTTTGCACTAAAACGACTAATGCATTTAAAAAAACAGTCTTATAAACAAAAACAATACAAATGAATTTACTACAATTGACAACAGTGATCATTCTAGTTAACAGTCCCACTTATAAAGATAGTCGGTAATTAATAAACTTTTTTTGCAATCAACAAAACGTCGACTCAACGGCAGTTGCATTGAAAAGTGGTCGACAAGAACGAGAGAAACGGGCCAGTTTTATTATCTCTTTCTAAATAGCCGCTTTACAGTCACAAGTCTAGAGAGAAATAAAAGCTGGCCGTCACATTCTCTATCTCTCTCCTATTTTTGATAGCCCCCTTTAATGCTGTCCAGTTCTATATTACTATGGTTGGTTTCTTTTGTTTGACATACCAAAACATGGACATAGAAATATTAGGGACAGAGCATGTACTTGGGCTTTAGACGAGGGGGGTTCAGCCACTTAAGGGTCGCGACGAGGTTTGTCATTGGCCGACGCACTACGCATGCCTAGTGGCATGAAATTTATGGTTAGCATGGTGTAAAAAGAAAATTTCTTTAGTACATGGATTTATATCAGTGATTTTCAACCTTTCTTTTTTGTCGCGGCACACTTTTAACGATTTCAAAATTTGGCGGCGCACAAAAAAAAAATGTAATTTAAAAGTTGTTTATTTACCTGTAATATACTGTGTAAAATAGTTTATGATAATAATTTTCTACATTTTGGCGGCACACTTTAAGAATGTCACGGTACACAAAAGTGCCGCGGCACAGTGGTTGAGAATCACTGATCTATATGCTTATGTTTATGTTTGAATTTCATGCTACTAGACATGCGCAATGCGCAGGCCAATCACAAATTGTCACCAGTCTTACATTGTACCAATGCTTTGTACCCGTCCCTCAATGACTTCACCCCCTCAGCAGTATACTCCATCACTAAAATTACTAGATCCATGTATCAAAACGATGGGGTGACGCATGCGCACTATCTATTTTTTAGATTGCGTGTGCGCTTTTTGATGGGAATCTTCAAAAAGAAGAAACCCCAACATCTTTGATTACAATAGGGTATTTGACTCAATTAAAAATATGTTATAAATTGTTGTCATTCTAATGTATTACGGCGTAAAAAAGCCTATCCACTTTACTTTCAGGATAAAATACGTTTATTTTCTGAAAAAAACTTGAATAAAATTTTGATTTTTCTGAGGTTTTATCATGTGATCGAAAAACTCTATGACGTCACACTACGCTAAACATCGCAAGTGTTCTATGGTAAACATTACAGAACACTCGGTCATTTGTGATACACATATCGAATTATAGTTTACTAAATACGTGAGTTCTGACAATTTGTGGTGTCATCGTGTGATTTTTGAGTGCAATATACATATTTTTCTCGTAAATATTTCAATCTATCAAGTTAACTGCAAAATGGAAAGAAATTTGTACAAGCGGACAGTGGCAACCTACCCAAAGTAGGCGCACTTATGGTTGGATTGTTCTTAAAAAAAAACCCTGATTTTTATGCTGCTGAACTGAAAACGTAAAAACGCTAATGTAAGTATTATTTTGAAGTAACTTATTTATAGAAATCACTCGAGAGCTGTACCAAACATTTTAATAAAATCATGTTTTAGGTTATGTTGACATTTTGTACAAATTGTATGTAAAGTAAAGTAAACAATTTCTTTGGTTTTCCAGGTCTACAAGGGAATGTTATGGAGACGATGCGATTGGCTATGTACAACTGCATCGGGACTCTGGTCTTTGCACAGTAAAATGTAAAATGTGTCCAGAGCATAAAGTTCCTTTGGAACAGAAACAAACAGTTTTTCTGGAGTTTTTATGGATGTACTTATACATTGGGGCACTATGCACCATTTATAAACCTTAGTTTATATCAAATTCAAGAAAATAAACAAATCTTCATTTACTTACTATATGTCACAAAACACGTGCTTAATGTTTACCGAACTGTGACGTCATGTATCACCTGACTTGCAAATCGCGTTTTGGCGCGTTTTTTTTAAATCAAACACTGAAATTTACCGAAAATACGACAGATTTTCTCGAAAATATGAATATATCGTGCATTAAATGTAATAAATAATAGTATTAAAACAATTCACAATAGTAGTCAAATACCCTATTATGATTGTTATTAGGTACTTCGAGTTTGAATAAAAGTGGAACTGGTCCGAAGTTTTCATAGCATTATTTACGAGCGAGAATTTTGGTGTCAATTACTTCGGACTATCCATATAGTGAGGGCTATGACTACTAGAATATATGGTATAAGCAGTATTAAATAGTCAACAAAAAATAAATGGTAAAAGACTAGGGGTCAGTCTTTTGTTTTTGTTAAGCACAATAGGAAAATGAAAGTGAAGAAACAAAACTACACTTATTTTTTATATACAATACATGCCAATTAGATAACGTCATTTGGATCAGTGAGTTTAAAATTCAGCATTGGTAACATAAAAAAATTGATCGCGAAACATTTGAAAAACGTTCTAGTCATAATGTCACTTAAAAAAATTAAAAAAGTGACACTAATAATAAACAAATGAAACAAAAAACAAAGACAGCAATTTTAAATTGTATTACGTAATAATAAATTATTACAAATGTAAGTTATTTCAATACTTATTAAACTCACTGAAACTCTATTAAAACAGAAAAATTATTTTTAAAAATGACATGCGCAATTGCTAATTAAACGTATCTCAAAAAAAAAAGTTTTTAAGGTTATAGTGACAAATGAATCTCGTTAATTTTCACAATAGATAAAACAAAAATTGACGTTTTTTTACTTAACAAAAGCCACCAGCTGTCAAGGTCACCTCGCCCGAGTACCAATTCTCATTTTCAATTTGTTATTGATTTTATAATAAATTTCAAGTCCACTAGTTTTCAAATTAATATCGAAAAAAGCTGGAGGTTTGCAACACCTTCGTATTTTTTTTAAGGCCACCAGCAGTCAGGGCTTAGTACCAATTATAGATGTGTAATTATAATATGTATCGTGTTATGAAAAGACATGTTGATGTCATCAAACGACCAATCAAAATGAAATCTATATGGGACGTAATAATTAAAAATCAGACAAATGCTTTTTTCTTAAAATTTATTACAATGCTTAAATTTATATGAAGATATTCACATAAATTTAAACATTTCTTCGTGTATTTTAAGAAAAAGCTGTTTTAATTTCAATTATTACGTCCCATATATGCAAATAGATTTATTTTTATCAGTTGTTTAAAAATGTCGACTGTTTATAAAGACAATATGATATAGCGACGTCTTTTGTTTGATCGGAAGCCGTTCTTATAACCGATTTAATTGTAAAATATTTTGTTTAATTATCACCGTTACATAAATATCAAGGTCATAAGGTTGCACATTTTATATTTTAAAAATTAAAATATAAGGTCTACTTTAGACCTTATATAAAAATTAGTTGGCACGACTGAGTTAATGTCAGAAAAGAAAAATGTTGAGGTTATGTACATATTTTTGTTGCTTTCTCTTAAGGAGAACAATCTCTTATGGGTGTTGAACTAAAAAAGCATTAAATACTGATTTAATAACTGGCCAGAATGGCGCTAGTGAACCAATAAGGTATAATATGAACTCAGTCGTTTAACGTGGGTCTGAGAGAAATAGATATAGTTCAAACATGGCTGGCAGTAAGGTTATTAGATACAGGGTGACCTCGTTCAGTGAATAGTAGCGGAGGTATGTTATCCAGTGGACTGTCAATTGTGTGGTTCAAAAAAATACTGAACGGTCTTCCAACTGACGTCACATATGCATCTAAAGACGTTGGCCGACAGCTGGTTTGATAGTTGTGTCGACAATTCAGAGAGTTCTTTTGGAACAGCGGCGCCATCTTAAATTTAATGCTATTCAACGGACGCTTTTCTAACAATGACATGGTTCTCCTTATCTACACTTTCCATACTTTCTCCGAAAAGTTTCAATAAGAGATACGTTCGATTAGCAATAATTGACAATGATTTTAATAGCGCGTAGAACTCAAGCTTTTAATAAAAACAGAATCACCCTCGAAATAGCTATTATAAAAAACTGTGTCATGTACCTTAACGCACTGCGGTGCGAAATGTTGTAAAACATTGGACAAAGTTTCTAAGACGAGCAAATTCTTCTTACTTTTGTTCAGATCGATCGTCATTGTGTTGCCATAATCGATAAAGAATACTGTTACGGTGTTGTCAGTCAACGACTTTTCTTTCACTGCACATCTGCAAAAAAAAAACGGTTGAGTGTAACTTGAACACAGGGTTCTGCACAACTATCAGAGTTACTTCATCACTACCGTTGCAAAGTTGGACAGACAACATTATTATATGTAACGCTTTAAAAAGAATAATAACGATAAGAAGAAATAAAACCCGGGTCGCAGTGCCAAAACCCTGCCGACAATATAGTGTATTTGCTTGTATAGGGCCGTGTGGTTTTATACTTTTATTATGTGAAATTAAGTTTGTTTTTGGGTAAAATAAAAAATTTAACCCCTTAATACACCCCTTAAAATAACATTTTTTTCTTAATTGTGATATTATTATCAATCTAACATCTACACCGAATTAAATACACCCTTCAATAAATAAGTCACTATCTGTAAACTAGTGTTTTCATAAAATTTGTAAATCCGGTCCTGTCGGGCCGATTTTATTAAAATTGTGGGGACACTTTTTAATCACTACCAAAGGGTTAAATTTCAATTTTGAAACGATTCGGAGAATTTTTTCGGTATTTTGGGGCCCAAAAAACTACCCTTAAAATAGCCCGATTAGGCCCATTTTAAATAGGCTTCTTGCGGTGATGGATTTCAACACGTGGCCCAAATTTCGTTGAAATCAATTAACTCTTTCGAAAGTTATCGCACGTACACACATATATATATATATATATATAAATATATATATATATATATATATATATATATATATATATATATATATATATATATATATATATATAAATATATATATACATATATATATAAACATTTTTAAAAATGGTGCCAAAGTGTTTAGGAGGTTATGAAACGTCGAGAAATTTTGGTCCGAGCCCTAGGTCCCGCCATCCGACCGACGCCAATAGTGTATGTTGCCATATGGCAAATACACTAAAAACCCGGGTCGCAGTGCCAAAACCCTGCCGACAATATAGTGTATTAATTGCTTATACAGGCAGGGTGGCTTTATTATGCGAACTTAAGTTGGTTTTTGGGCAAAATAAAAAATTTGACTCCTTAATACACCCCTTAAAATAACATTTTTTTTCATGTTAGGAAAAATCAGGTCTTGAAATAAATTAGGTAAAAAAGAATCAGGTGAAAAGACCAATTTTTACGTCGTAGAACAAATAAATGTGTTAAAAACGTAAAAATTGGTCTTTTCACCTGATTCTTTTTACCTACATTTTCTTTCTTAATTGCAATAATATTATCAATCGAACCTCTATACCAAATTATATACAACTTTCAGTAAATAATTCATTATCTGCAAACTAGTGTTTTCATAAAATTTGTAAGTCCGGTTCTGTCGGGCCGATTTTATTAAAAATTTAGGAACACTTTTTAATTACTACTAAAGGGTTAAATGTCAATTTTGAAACGATTCTGAGAATTTTTTCGGTATTTTGGGACCCAAAAACATTTTTCAACCCCTAAAAACTACCCTTAAAATGCCCCGATTACGCCCATTTTAAATAGGCTTCTTGCGGTGATGGATTTCAACACGGGCCAAATTTCGTTAAAATCAAGTAACTCTTTTGAAAGTTATTGCCCGCACATAAACATTTACAAAAATGGTGCCAAAGTGTTTAGGAGGTTATGAAACGTCGAGAAATTTTGGTCTGATCCCTAGGTCCCGCCATCCGACCGACGCCAATAGTGTATGTTGCCATATGGCAAATACACTAATAATTGATTGGATACCTGGTGCTATAACGGTTTGTATTAACTGTCACACGAGCCGCAATACCATTACGCACGAGGTATACAGTCAAACCTGAGTGAGTGAGAACTTTTTTAGCGATGTATATTTGAAAAAAGTAATAAATCTAGGGGAAGTAAAACTGACAAATAAAGGGGAAGTTAGTTTGTCTCCGAAATTAAATGAAACTGACAAGGACAGAAGTATATAGTGTGTTGCATTTTGATTTGCAAAATAGTAAGACAAGGATGAACATATAAAGTTGAATCTAACGTTTAAACTTATGAACAATTGACGTACAAAATAATTTCTGTAATTTGACGTACAAACTTAACACAGATCATGGGTTTGTATTTAATGCATATCTCATGTAAATTCAGAAAGAAAATATTAAAAATTATATTCTCTTCATCTTTAAAGTTCAATTCCAAATATATGTTATAATAGAAAACAATATCACGGGTAATTAGAATAAAAATAAATCAATTTAAACACTCATTGATTGCAACGTTTCGTCTTTATTTAAGACTTTTTCAAGCTTCTGAAAAAATTTTACAAAAATTAACATACATATAATAAAATAATAATGTTTAAGGCTGTCGGAACGCTCGGAATTTTGTTTGTGCTGAGACCCAGCGGTAAGGGGCGAGGTAGGCAAAAGACATATTGTGGGTGTGACCTTCTTTAGCTCTGTCTCGCTCAAATCATCCGCACGTTTCAATTTTTGGCTAGTGCCGACTACGAGGCTAAAAAATGTTATTGCAAGGGTGCCGCTGTCAATTGATTACTCTAATTTTTGAAAATATTTTGAAAATTTAAAAAACTTTTCTGAAAAAGGAAGTCACTTTAGGTTTATGATGGAACAGTTTATCTTCCTTATAGAGAAAGAATTTTTGCAGAATGTTAACTAATAAGTCTACAGTCAGTTGACAGCCAAAGCTCTATTTTTAGCTTAAATTCAGAGCGTTCCGACAGCCTTAATATTTTTATTATATGTATGTTAATTTTTGTAAATTTTTTTCAGAAGCTTGAAAAAGTCTTAATTAAATAAAGACTCAAACGTTGCAATCAATGAGTGTTTAAATTGATTTATTTTTATTCCAATTACCCGTGAAACTGATTTCTAGTATGTATAAAAATTATTAATTAGAAATTTCACATAAAAAAAAATTAAACTTGGGAATAATATTAAAAACTAAAGAAGTTAAAACTTCTTATGTGAGCTTATGAGGGTGAGGCTCATTATATTTTTTTTCTTTTGAAGACAGGAAACCCTCAAAAAATGACGTCAGTAAAAAAAATATCATAGATTCATGTACCTATACCAGCTGCCGTCTTCATATTTCGCTATAAAAATCTTAGATGAGTCGATATTTTTCGTGCTCGTGACGTAATCGTTTTCTGTCTTCGACAGGTTTTGCGACAGACGTTGCATCAGGTCTAAAAACACTGACAAGCCTTCAGAGTGTTCTCCAGTAGGCTGCAGGTAAATGTAGCCCACCGGATCGACGTGGACCACTGTCATTTCGCTTATGTTGTAATCCTGAAATTAATATTAACGGGTTAGTAGCCTGCTAATGCATTAGTAGTAATTGCGTCTGTATTTTGTTGTAAGGCGGGGTTCAGAAAGGATGTCAGAACTTAACCCTTCGTTGCATTTTGTAGCATATATGCAACAGTTTTTAAAAAGTGTATTTTATTAATGTAATATTGGTTTTAACTCTCTGTATCATAATGTTGTTAATTTGCAACGTTTTTTCTACGTGGTAAGTTTCGCATTTGTCCACTAAATCTCAGCATAGTAATCATATTCATTATTTATAACGTGGTATAACAGGTTGCACATAACCCTCTCTTTGTTGTCTGATGTTATTTTTTGTGTTTGAAAGTGAAAAATTTGTTATTTTTGATTTGTGTTTTGTATAAGTTTACCGGAAAGGTGAGTACTAGTGTATAGTTAAGTGCGATATGGTAAATAATTTTATACGAAAATTAATTTTACCCCGATAATTCGTGATATTGTTGCTAAAATTTGTTTAAATAAAGTTTAATTTTTGCAACAGAATTTTTTTAATATTTTTCTAGAATTCTGAATCATAATATAGGAAATATTTTTTTCATTAATTTTTAAAAAATCATGCAATGAAGGGTTAATGCTGACTTTTGTTGGCAGCACTAAACAAATTCTTTAAGTTTTTTTCAGTTCGTATGGGTGGCAAAAATACATACAAATTAAATTCAAAATTGCTATAACAAATAAGTTAAATTGGGGATACTACGAAACCGTGGCAAATATTCAGACTTCAGCGCCACTTAATATTACTGACAACTTTTACAATAAAAAGATTGCCCCCAGATGGCGACATTATTCAATAGGTGGTTTGTTATACTATTGGTGTTAAATAAGCATATCACATACCGATTGCAGCTGTGGTGTAGGATAGCTCTCGATAACTTTTTTTATTATATATTCGTTCAATACAATATCGGTTGGACCTGTCGTGTCGAATAGAACTATCGGTAACGAATCATCTTCCGAATCTGAAAACAAACATGTAAAAAACTATTTTTTTTTTCACTGTTATAATCAACAACAGAGAAACTCTATTTTGCATCTAATCTATACATATTATAAATGCGAATGTGAGTTTGTTTGGATGTTTGCTACCTTATCACGCAAAAACGGCTGAACGGATTTGAATGAAATTTGGCGCACAGATAGTTTATTATCTGGATTAACACATAGGATACTTTTTATCCCGGAAAAACGTTAGGTTCCTGCGGGATTTCGTCCATGGCCTGTTATATTCTATGATATAAGAGGCCATGGACGAATTATTGGTTGCCTTGCTTACCAACAACAAACTGAAACATTCTGATATCAAATGTTAAATAATTTGCAAATAATTATAAATTTTTTAATTAATGTTTAAAATTATTCTGATCAAAATTATTTTCTAATTTTAGTGCAAAAGAAAACCGTTTAATAAATTTGAGCGAACGAATGGAGTGAGTGAGTAATGAAACAGTTCCAACTATTAAAATCGCGGGCGGAGCCGCGGGGAGCGGCTAGTAGTGATACAAAAATAAATTAAGAAAAATCGCAGGTATTTAGACAGAAGAAAACCTGATTTTAAATTAATTTATTGTACAACGTTTCGTCAACGTATTTTGACTTTCTCACGTACTGTAAAATACAAAAAATTACAAAAATATAAATATTAACTAAATGTTAAAAAAAATTACAACCCGCGCAAAAATAAAAAAAACAAGCAAAGCAAATGTGAAACTGTATTTTTTATTTTATAACAAGTAACTGAAGACTCAAATATTGACATTTTTTCTTCAGCTCCCAAACCGGTTCCCGACTACTGATATAAATTAAAAATTCCAGCCAATTGGGCCACAGGACCATTCCAACATTAAAAATACTCCCATTTAACATAAAAGTGCGCTTACACGGGCAACTAAAATTGCTCAATTCCGGGCAATAGTGGTCAACTATGTACATCAGCAATTCACGGCGATGGCAACATGTAGCAATTGTTGCCAAAGATACCGCCACACCATATCACGCGATATGGAGCAACTTTGAAGAACTAGGCAATACAAGGCAATCATTCATACACTATAGCAATTCAGTTGAACTGTCGCTGGCTATGGACGAGGTTTTACTGGCAGCGGCGTGTAGTGCTTTTATTATAATAAGTTTAAAACGAAAAAAAAAAAGAAAAGGAATAGACAGATTTGGGTGCGAACGTATCTAGCAAGACGAAAGCCATCTTTATTGTGTGAAGATATGGACAATTATTTATTCAAAAACTTTCCAGAATGTCTCGGAGTGATTTTGAATTACTTCTAAATAAAGTTGGTCCATTAATTACCAAGCAAAGGACCAATATGAGGCTTTACTGCACTGTACAATAGAAGCAAAGAAAATGAAATGACAGCGGCACATCTCATCCCTGTCACCACACGAAAGTGAAACCATGTATACGTATAGAAGGAAAATTGACTAAAATTTCCAAACCGTGTGGATATTCGGCAATTCATGTCGGCCACTTTGGGCAATAAGAAATATATGGAGCAATTAGAACCAATATTGCCGAAACAATTGCCGCATTTTATTGAAATTGCTCCAGATTGATCCATTAATTGCTCCATTCTGTTGCCGGGCAATTATTGCTCGTGTAAAGGCACCTTAACAAATAAAATAAAATTTATATAAACGCGCGAGTGACGCGGTTAACAGCTAGTAACAAATATGGTATTTGATATTTGTTTAAATGGTTGCATAATATGATTTCACATATAAAAATTAATCAAAGTAAGCTTGTCAACTATGACTAACATTCCATTTTCCGTGAGAACTTTAAGACTTAGGATTTTCGTTTAGGTTTTCCAGCAAACTATGGGTAAGACCCTATATTCGCTATTTTGTTTAAAAATGTAGAAAATAACGGGAAGTGGTAAAATGGAAAATGGTAATGGTGCGAATGGCGTCTGTTTGTCGAGAAACGGACGTTAATGGCATTATAATAATAATAATAATAGTTTATTTGTGGTGCCATAGTGGATACAAATTGTCAGTTCAGAGTCCAGCAAGGTCATTAGTAGGTCAATCAAGAACACAGTCGTTCGTGACCTACCAGAAATTCGTCTAAATTATAAAAATTTCGGTAATTCGCCACAATTTTTAATATTTTGAGGCAGCTTGTTAAAAATAGTATTCAAATGCTTGAAAGGCACTCTAAGCTCAAACTTAGATCGGGTATTCAGATCATGAACATCCAAGTTCTTGATGAACCTACTTGAGTTCTTGAATACATAAATGGACATTTCAAAAATTATTATAGAAAATAAAGTGAGTACTTTCTATTTTCTGAATAAATCTCTGCAACTTGTTCGCTGCGACACACCAGCAATGCATCTGATAATTTTTTTTTGACAAATCTCATTTGCATGTGGAGACGGACCCCAGAAGCCAATTGCATATTTTAATCGCGAGTAAACTTGAGCGTAATAGAAATTACATAACTGGTGAGTAGTCAGTGATGGATTTACGCCTAGGCCCGTGAGGCCTGGGCCTAGAGCGGCATGATTTTAGAGGCGGCAAAAATTTAGAGACAACAAAATTTCAAACGTTAACAATGTCAGGACAGTTGAAATTTAAAAATTATTTAATTAATTAATTTATCATCTGTTGTCCAAATTTACGGTTCTCTGGCTTCATTACATGTTTAATCGCAACAGAGCAAAAAGGGTGCCATATCGGACGGGGCCTAGGGCGGCATCGAACCTAAATCCGCCACTGTGAGTAGTTAATATCACGTGCTTTCAAATTTTCAATCCCTACTTCTCAAGCAAAGCATCTCTTCTTACTATAAATATTAAGAGCACTGTGGTTAGAACAATAAAAATAAAAGAATAGTTACTTCTTACCACAACAGAATCCACAACAAATCTGTTGTGGTAAGAAGTAACTATTCTTTTATTTTTATCTCCTCTTACGTTGCACAGCCAACGGAATAAATTAATAAAGTGTAGAAAATGTAAAAGTATTTTAATTGGTCTATGACTGTCACGAAGTGGAGATGGAGGAAAAATTGAAAATACATGGGTCGATAGGTTGAAAATATATGAGATCCACTGTACTTTTAGTAAAAAGTATCTAAAATACCGAATACTCTTGCCCAGCACTAGTTGCAATAATAATAATAATAATAAAAAAAAAAACTCACAACTATTTGACGCTTCTTCATGAATTTGCACAAACAAATGACGACCTATTAAATTCTCTAAATGTGTTATTACTGCCTCATTGTCGGCTAAATCCTGCATTCCAGCTAAATTACACCTAATTGCCTGAAAACAACAAACAGTAATAATTATTGAAAATTTTAGCTATAAGTCATGATACTAACAAAATTCTGAGAAAAAAATAGCTCTGAAAACCTTAAAAAAAAACCCTTTCAAATGAACGAATACAATAATTCTTTTTGAAGGGTCGAATCACGAAATGAGATATAAGGAGTTCAATTGTTAAAAAAGCGGCTTCGACTTGGTGGGCCGCAGTAGAATTTAGACATAGCCATTGGGCTATGTCTATAAATTCTAGTATGTCCTAAAGTTACTAGATTTTACCAAATACCGCAATCCATTGGTACCCATGTGTTTAAACATCACAATAACATTTACACAATTTGGATAATTCACGTATTTTTGAATACGAAAATTATGTCATCAATATTTATTTTTAAACTTGTTATTATTTTCTCCTTAATTACGAAATTAATTGATTCGTGTGCTTCAAAATGGTGGACGATTACAGTACTTTGTCAAATCTAGGGACTTTAATTCCTGAACATCAGCGCTATTAGTGTCCAAAAAATGAACTACCGTGGCGACTCGTTTTTGCAGAGGGAAAAAACATAAAAAAGCCTGTGTCAAACTTTACCCATTCTCTCCAAATTTATAGAAAAATATTTTTAGGCTCTAGATATAGGACCATATGTTGGTTATGAAGCTTTATAATTGCAAAATTTCCGCTCAATCTTTATTAAATACAGAGAAATTCGGCTAGAACAGACATATAGATGGACAAACGAGATTTACAAAGTCCTACTACAAAGCGACGATAAGAACCGCTGTATAATACGCGCCACGGTTCTAAAAGGTTCTCAAGTTAGATGCAAATGGAGGCTTGCGCAGGTACAGTCGGTTGAAAAACTACAAACTCGCGCTATGATATTAGTTTTTATTTTTCTTTAATCTAAAGGTCTAATTCCTTACATAAAGTCATCCAAAAAATTATTTTTCGTTCTTGTCTACGCAAAACTGTATTAGACATTTTGATCAATTAACAATCAAAGAAATAACAACAGCATACTGGACTGTACTTTATAGCAGAAAAGCGACAAGTGACAAGACAAGCCGCGATAACCAATCACCGACGAGCGCACGTTCTGTGCCGGTAACTGGGAGGTGGTGGGAGTCTTCCTTTCCCACAAAACAACCAGGACGGCTCTAAAATATGCATTTGCGACGCTGTTTGTAGCTAACTTCAGAATCTTTTAGAACCGTGGCGAGTATTATACTGGTTAATTAAAATACCTGGGCAGGCAGCGAACGGAACTCGTTCGGAAGAGGGAGTAACCGGTCGAGAGGCAGCTGGTAAATGTGTCCGTCGTCGAGGAATATGCATAGCGCTTCCGTTTCGTAAAGTTCTAACACTTTCACACGCATATAAGTGTCGTTTTCATTTACGCCATAGCACTGTCCCACGTGAATCTGAAATTATATCGATTTTTTTAAAATTATAATTAAACAATTAATGTCACGGGAAATTGGGTCAAAGAAACCAAAACTCTGTTCTTGTAAAGGCACGGCCAGACATATGCCAAGGCTGACACAAATAGTCATTGGCAAATACAGTACAATCGCGATAATATGAATATGCACTCTTATGAACGACTCAGTAATATGAACATCATTTTTCCTCCATTGCCTATTCTGTAGTATGAATACCGGTAATAAATTGTGACATATTAAATTGAATTGAATAATTCATTTACAGGAAAATTTAACTATTTCAATTATAGAAAGTAAAAAACAAATTTAACACATGATTTTATCTATACTTCAAATATTGTTTATAAATTCATCTTTAAAGTTCAATTCCAGATATACAGTAGAATCCGTTTATTATGACTCCGCCTATATTGACCAACCGCCTATTATGACGTAATTAAAAACGAAGTTTGGTTTTCATATAAAATTCTTTGTAACAAAGTCGGATATAATGACTTCTCTTACAGTGACATGTCGCTTATTATGACCCATTTTTAATAAATTTTGTCCGTTTATAGTGACCGACATGATTTTTCGGCAATGTTCGTTGATTCCTGACAACGTTCGGCACGTGGCTTGCTTTTGTTTTGAATCTCAGTTAGTAATTGATAGTTGAACGTCACGCGTTGTTTTTAGTGATATCCTACGTAAAAAATGTCATCTCAACGTCGTAAAGCATTTACGATTGAGGAGAAAGGTGCAATAATATGCAGATTAGAAAATGGAGAATCAAACTCATCTCTCGCAAAGGAATTGGGCGTCGGTAATTCGACAATCTCAATGATTTTCAAAAACAAGAACAGGATTAAGCGATCGTTCAATTCAAATGTTTTGAAACCGAAGAGGCTTCGAAAATCGCGACAAGAAAATGTTGATAAAGCGTTAATTCAGTGGTTTAAAATCACGAGAAACAAAGGAAGACGGTTGTTTTTTCTTCACAAAAATGCTTTGTATGACGTCCGCTTAGTATGACGTGTTTGTCAATTCCCTTCGATGTCATTATAAACGGATTCCACTGTATGTTATAATAGAAAACAGTATCACGGGTAATTGGAATAATGAAAATAAATCAATTTAAACACTCATTGATTGCAATGAATGAGTGTTTAAATTGATTGTTGCAATCAATGAGTGTTTAAATTGATTTAATTTCATTATTCCAATTACCCGTGATACTGTTTTCTATTGTTTATAAAGAAGTTTTGTAATAAAAAATAAATAACATGAAATTTTTTTGTGATTTTGTAGTGATAATTATTATACTTATTTAGTGCGAATCATTCGCACGGGTACCGCTAGTTTGTATTGTTGTCATTAGTGGCGATAAATTATTCTACATATCAATAAATTAAAAATTGTTGGAGAATATATTAATAGATTCTAATAAATATTCTAGTTATTCAAATTGACAGACGCAATGACGAAATACTGTACCAATTAAAGGGTCACATACCTGAGTCGTCGCCGAAACGGTATTACGTTTGTAATGCAGCTCCAAATCTTCGATCATTGCTCTATATTGTTCCTGAAAACAATAAAGTTACGGTTTTGAGATTGTTTTTTTAACATTTAAGGTTTTACATACACCTAACAGCGCCAAAAATGCGTTAAAAGAAAACATTTTTTTAGTAGGGATAACAATAAAAATTAAAAACCCAGGTCGCAGTGCCAAAACCCTGCCGACAATATAGTGTATTTGCTTGTATAGGGCCGTGTAGTTTTATACTTTTATTATGTGAAATTAAGTTTATTTTTGGGCAAAATAAAAAATTTAACCCCTTAATACGCCCCTTAAAATAACATTTGTTTTCTTAATTGTAATATTTTTATCAATCTAACGTCTACACCGAATTAAATACACTCTTCAATAAATAACTCACTATCTGCAAACTAGTGTTTTCATAAAATTTGTAAATCCGGTCCTGTCGGGCCGATTTTATTAAAATTTTGGGGACACTTTTTAATTACTACCAGATGGTTAAATTTCAATTTTGAAACGATTCGGAGAATTTTTTCGGTATTTTGAGGCCCAAAAACTTTTTTCAACCCCTAAAAACTACCCTTAAAATAGCCAGATTAGGCCCATTTTAAATAGGCTTCTTGCGGTGATGGATTCCAACACGTGGGCCAAATTTCGTTGAAATCAATTAACTCTTTCGAAAGTTATTGCGCGTACACATATATATATATATATATATATATATATATATATATATATATATATATATATATATATATATATATACGTATATAAATATATATATATATATATACATATATATATAAACATTTTTAAAAATGGTGCCAAAGTGTTAAGGGGGTTATGAAACGTCGAGAAATTTTGGTCCGACCCCTAGGTCCCGCCATCCGACCGACGCCAATAGTGTATGTTGCCATATGGCAAATACACTAATAAAAATAAATAGTACACATTGTTTATTGGTATTTTAGCTTTATAAAAAAAAATATCTCACTGTATTTTTACAAAAGTTACTATATAAAAAATCACGTGATCCACAACACTAAGAAAAAAAAGTTGCTCCACGGTTGGCATCATATCTCCAGTAAATAATAATAATAATAATAATAATTTATTAATCCAGTAGATCGTATAGATATAGGACATGTCATGTATATATATATTACGCTAAAATTTACTAGCAACAACAATAATAAAAAACCCGGGTCGCAGTGCCAAAACCCTGCCGACAATATAGTGTATTTGCTAATATAGGCAGTGTGGCTTTGTTATGCGAACTTAAGTTGGTTTTTTGGGCAAAATAAAAATTTGGCTCCTTAATACACCCCTTAAAATAACATTTTTTTCTCAGTTGCAATATAATTATCAATCGAACCTTTATACCAAATTATATACAACTTTCAGAAAATAATTCACTATCTGTAAACTAGTATTTTCATAAAATTTGTAAGTCTGGTCCTGTCGGCCCGATTTTATTAAAATTTTAGGAACACTTTTTAATTACTACTAAAGGGTTAAATATCCATTTTGAAACGATTCTGAGAATTTTTTCGGTATATTGGGGCCCAAAAACATTTTTCAACCCCTAAAAACTACCCTTAAAATGTCCCGATTACGCCCATTTTAAATAGGCTTCTTGCGGTGTTGAATTTCAACACGTGGGCCAAATTTCGTTAAAATCAATTAACTCTTTCGAAAGTTATTGCCCGCACACATATATATATATACGTATATATATATATAAATATATATATATATAAATATATATATATAAATATATATATATAAATATATATATATAAATATATATATACATATATATATAAACATTTTTAAAAATGGTGCCAAAGTGTTTAGGAGCTTATGAAACGTCGAGAAAATTTGGTCCGAGCCCTAGGTCCCGCCATCCGACCGACGCCAATAGTGTATGTTGCCATATGGCAAATACAATAACAAACAATAAAAACCCGGGTCGCAGTGCCAAAACCCTGCCGACAATATAGTGTATTTGCTTATACAGGCAGTGTGGCTTTATTTTGCGAGCTTAAGTTGGTTTTTGGGCAAAATAAAAAATTTTACTCCTTAATACACCCCTTAAAATAACATTTTTTTTCTTAATTGCAATATTATTATAAATCGAAACTCTATACCAAATTATATACAACTTTCAGTAAATAATTCACTATTTGTAAACAAGACGTGTTTTCATAAAATTTGTAAGTCCGGTCCTGTCGGGCCGATTTTATTTAAATTTTAGGGACACCTTTTACTTACTACTAAAGGGTTAAATGTCTATTTTGAAACGATTCTGAGAATTTTTTCGGTATTTTGGGGCCCAAAAACTTTTTTCAACCCCTAAAAACTACCCTTAAAATGCCCCGATTACGCCCATTTTAAATAGGCTTCTTGCGGTGATGGATTTCAACACGTGGACCAAATTTCGTTAAAATCAATTAACTCTTTCGAAAGTTATTGCCCGCACACATATATATATATATATATATACGTATATATATAAATATATATATATATATATATATACATATATATATAAACATTTTCAAAAATGGTGCCAAAGTGTTTAGGCAGTTATGAAACGTCGAGAAATTTTGGTCCGACCCCTAGGTCCCGCCATCCGACCAACGCCAATAGTGTATGTTGCCTTATGGCAAATACACTAATAAATAATTTTAAATAAATAAATAACAACAAAAACGAAATAAAATGACAAGCAAAATGTTGATTGATGTGCAAAATTTAAAAACGATCTTGTAAAATAAAGTTGCAGTTATAGTGAACCGAGCCGAAAATTTGAATTTCGAAAAATTTAGCAATTTATGGCAGTTTAAAGAAAAATATGCGTTCTAGGTAATTAATTTTACACTTTAATTATTTTTATAAAACTTAAATTAAAATATCAAAAATCCGGCTTGACACACTATAGAGAAAACGATTTCGAATATTTTTTAAAAAATCACATAAAAAAATATTAAAAACTGTATGAGAGTTATCATGCTGACCGTGGCGGAAAAAGCAGTTTCGAGAAAAACGCGTTTAAAGTTTTAAGTGCGCGCATCAAACTATCGATGGGCAGTCACACTTTCTACCATAACTTCGGATCTATGGGGAATTTTTACAATCAACTTTCACAGAAATAAGCCTAAAACTACAGACAACAATCTGTTAAAAAGAAATAATCGATTTTTTGAAAATGCTGGCTGTATGTAAGGCCTTAAACAGATAAATTACACCAAATGCTAGCTTTTACTTTCTCAAATTTGATTTTGAACATTTCATTATTGTGAACTCATCCTTTTGAAAAAAAGACAATTGTAAAAACAAGAAAGTATACTTACCGATACAGCGTCACCTATAATTCTAAACCAAACTTCATTCGTGTTTATCGCCCATGTGATAACAACACTGTAATACGGACCTTTCTCTGGCATAATCGGATCTGGAATTGTATTTGGAAATTGTCCGTTTTCATTAATCTAAAACAAATATTAATTTCAAAAAAAATGCATTATATTATTATATTCACCTATACTTAGGGATCATCCATAATTTACGTCATACGAATTTCACGATTTTTTTTACCTCCCCTCCCCGTCCTTGTCACGGGCAGTCACATTTGTGGAACCCTACCTTCCCTGATGTGACGTCACATATTTTGCAATTTTGCCACTAGAACTGAGTACAATACGCGCCACGGTTCTAAGAGGTTCTGAAGTTAGTCACAAATCGCGTCGCAAATGCATATTTTAGAGCCGTCCCGGTTTTTTTGTATGAAAGAAGACTCCCACCACCTCCCAGTTACCGGCACAGAACGTGTGCTCGTCGGTGATTGGTTATCGCTGGTTGTCGTGTCACTTGTTGCTTTCCTGCTATAAAGTACAGTCCAGTACGCTATTGTTAAGTTGTTTCTTTGATTGTTAATTAATCAAGATGCCTAATACAGTTTTGCATAGACAAGCACGAAAAATAATTTTTTGGATGACTTTATGCAAGGAATTACACCTTTAGATTAAAGAAAAATCAAAAATAATAATATAGCGCGAGTTTGTAATTTTTCAATTGACTGTACCTGCGCAAGCCTCCATTTGCATCTAACTTCAGAACCTTTTAGAACTATGGCGCGTATTATACCTACCGCAGTCGTAGGCGACGTGCCAGGTAGAAATACCAGTAGACCACAGCCTACAGCCCAAAAACCAAGAAGATTTGGAACCACGCCGGCCTTGAAAGCTTACACACTTGAATAAAATAAATAAATAAATAAAACAAAAAAAAAAACTAACATTTGTCTGCAACATCAGGATACATTTATCGTTGGCGGCATACTCGATCGCCACTCCGCACTGGCGTATCACGTCCAACCAATCATCGGGTAGTCTTTCTTTATGCAACTCGGTATACTGTCGTTTGACCATGTCGGCCCAAACGCCCGTCGGATGCTCGGCCAGAAGCGGGATTACGCGCCGCTTGATGTCGGAAGCGTGAGCGACAGGTAGCCGTTCGCATCCGGCGTACCGTTTTGACACGGCCGAACACGCGGCGCTGAACGCTGCTTCGCGGGCTCCTTCGCGGCTTTTGTATTCGGTCGGGAATGTAGATACATTAATTTCGGAGCCAACCTGAAAAATACGAAGGACGAACTATATAATACGTGCCACGGTTCTAAAAGGTTCTGAAAAAGTCATCATGAGTAAGTATCCAATTAAAAGGTTTTGCCAAGATCTTAATTGATTTTCACTTTAGTCTTCCACTAAATCGCTTTACTGATTTCTTTGTTTAAATAATTGATTGTTTAAATAAATAAATAAATAATTGATTCTAAATGAATAAATGAATAGATAAAAAATTTATGTAACCTCTATTGAATTAAATACACCCTCTATAAAATCCACAAACCGCGGTAAGTTAAAAATTTTACTCTGACAACATCTTTAACTTCAACTCTCGATAAGTAGAAAACTCGATAACTTAAATTTTTTAACGTTTCCCTTGAATTTTAACTTATCGAGGTTCTACTGTATAAATAGAACTTCATAACAGCAATTTTTTTAATTAAGTTTAATTTTTTGTTTAAAATAATTAGGGATGTAACGATACATAATTTTGCCGAAACGATACCGATTATTGTAGTAAATAATCGGCGATACCGATACCGATGGCTTAGTAGAAAATAAATAATAAAATATGTACCTCGGGCGTTTGTACGTCTTTAGTATGCTTAAAACTTACCTATATTTAACTAAGACTCATCCTTGAGAAAGTAATAAACCGATTAATAAAGTCAGTAATTAAAGTTTACTTTTGGCAGATTTTTATGAAGCAAAAATTTTTTCAAATTATTTGCAGATAATCTGCTGTGTTAGCATGTCGCTAAGCATGCGCAGTTCTCCCATCTGCGACGCCGCGGCAATATCACGCGCGTGTGGCGTCGTTCCGAGCGCTTTTCAAACTGTTTGATATCGATTGTATATAATCGGCGATGCCGATGTAACGGCCTACCGATTAAATCGGCCGATATATCGGTATCGGATTCGAAATCGTTACATCTCTAAAAGTAATGCAGGTTGGGAAACTTTCTGTACATTTCTATCAACATAAATACAATTTTTTAAACGCTTGTTCCAATTTTTGAACACTGGGAAAAAATGGGTTAAAGGACACGTTCTCGATATTTTACGCATGCTTTCGGGACATTTTATAAGTTATTTCATTCCGCGGTTTCGCACTGCTGCTCGATCAGAGATACTCCAATCTAACTTAAAAAAAAATTCGAATTTGGCAAGCCCTCGGTTCTGGTATGACCTTGTAAGATAAATGTATGTACCTTCACTTGTATAATCGGCGATGCCGATATAACGGCCTACCGATTAAATCGGCCGATATATCGGTATCGGATTCGAAATCGTTACATCCCTAAAAGTAATGCAGGTTGGGAAACTTTCCGTACATTTCTATCAACATAAATACAATTTTTTAAACGCTTGTTCCAATTTTTGAACACTGGGAAAAAATGGGTTAAAGGACACCTTCTCGATATTTTACGTATGCTTTCGGGACATTTTTTAAGTTATTTCATTCCGCGGTTTCGAACTGCTGCTCGATCAGAGATACTCCAATCTAACTTAAAAAAACTCGGGTCGCAGTGCCAAAACCCTGCCGACAATATAGTGTATTTGATTGTATAGGGCCGCGTGGTTTTATACTTTTATTATGTGAAATTAAGTTTGTTTTTGGGCAAAATAAAAAATTTAATCCCTTAATACACCCCTTAAAAACACATTTTTTTTTCTTAATTGTAATATTATTATCAATCTAAAGTCTACACCGAATTAAATACACCCTTCAATAAATAAGTCTATCTGCAAATTAGCGTTTTCAAAAAAATTGTAAGTCCGGTCCTGTTGAGCCGATTTTATTAAAATTTTAGGGGCACTTTTTAATTGCTACTAACAGGTTAAATGTCAATTTTGAAACGATTCTGAGAATTTTTTCGGTATTTTGAGGCCCAAAAACATTTTCCAACCCTAAAAAACTACCCTTAAAATGGCCCGATTAGGCCCAATTTAAATAGGCTTCTTGCGGTGATGAATTTCAACACGTGGGCCAAATTTCGTTAAAATCAATTAACTCTTTCGAAAGTTATTGCCCGCACACATATATATATATATATATATATATATAAATATATATATATATACATATATATATAAACATTTTCAAAAATGGTGCCAAAGTGTTTAGGAGGTTATGAAACGTCGAGAAATTTTGGTCCGACCCCTAGGTCCCGCCATCCGACCGACGCCAATAGTGTATGTTGCCATATGGCAAATACACTAAAAAATTCGAATTTGGCAAGCCCTCGGTTCTGGTATGACCTTGTAAGATAAATGTATGTACCTTCACTTGAGCAAAATAGACAGGCGATTCGTGGCTTGGCTTTCTGTTGATAATCTTCACTTCTGGTTTATCACAAATGCTTAAATTGACTAATAATTTCTGAAGAGCAGCTTCAGATGGGCACAGAGCATCTTCAAATATACAATTGTTTTCCTGAAAAGAAAAATAATCATTATGAATGTTAATGTCGATTTCTTTAGTATTCGACCTCCACTGACATTTCAGGAATCATTCAGAAAACCGTACGTATACATCATTCACGATCATACTGCACACCAAAACTGGTGACTAACGAAAAATAACACTCCGTATTATTAATAATAATATAATAATATATTTATTTTGCTTACATAGTAAACACGTCATACAAATGCAAAGTATAAAAGTACAATATTAAAAAGATTAAAATTCTTTAAAATCATAGAGAGCCCTTTTAATTAACGTATCATGCATTTCTCTTTTAAAGTTTGTTAGTGGTAAGTCTCTTACTCTAGGAAATAGTTTGTTATAAAAATTAATCGCCCAATAGTTAGCCCCATATTTATATTTATTTGCCGAAAATCTGGTACCTATGTAAAATATCTATATTAGTTCGGGTGTTATAATTATGGTTCTCGGAATGCAAATTAAAATTAGAAATGTTTTGTTTTATATATATTAAACATTCATAAATAAAGAGGCACGGTAAAGTTAAAATTTTGTTTTGTTTAAAATATTCTCTGCAGGGAGTTCTAGATGGTATTTTTGATAAGAGTCTGATGGCTCTTTTTTGTAATTTAAAGATGCTGATAGATTCGGTAGAAGAACCCCATATTATAATTCCGTATGACAAAACTGAGTGGAAATTTCCGTAGTAAAAATTCTTTAGAACTTCATAGGACGTACCTTCTGCCATTTTTCTCAGGAGGAATAGTGTTTTAGATAATTTCTTACAGATAATGCCAACGTGTGTTTTCCATTTAAGGTCGCTACTAATAAATACACCTAAGAATTTCACAGTTACGACTTCCCTTTCAGCCTCAAAACATATCTCCTGAGTTTTTGCTTTATTTAATTTTAAATGATTTGCTTTAAACCATTTTGAAGTTTCTTCTAAGGCTTTATTTTTAGAAACACAGAGAGAGCTATTATTCTCAGAAACATGAAGTAATGACGTGTCATCTGCATATAAAAAAATTTCTGCATTTTCTAACATTGTCAACCAAGTCATTAATGTAAAATTTTGAGCAATCTGTAAGTTACTAAAAATAAAATTAATTAAGTGTAAACAACTGACCGTTCAAATTTACTTTGAGTTGTTTGGTCTGATTAACCTGATTATCTATTGTACAATATTTTTCCTGATTTTTAAGGAATGTAATTAATTCACTTTTTTTTTTTTTTGTCCTTGGTAATTAATATAAAAATGATTTGTCGGGAAAAAGGACTTTTTAAGTAAACACTTATTTGTTATTTATAGCGACGTTTCGTCCTTTGCTTGGGATTTTTTCAAGCTTTATAACTATTAAAAGTTTTGATCACGTAGATATAAAAGTTAAAATACACATGTAAATATAAATTTTAGTTAAACAATTGTTCATTAAAAAGTTTGTAATAATTCCGTTTTTTTAAAAACTGAATTATTATAAACTTTTTAACTTTTATATCTACTTGATCAAAACTTTTAATAGGTGTGTATAATTAATATCTGATATATTATATTTCAATTGTAAATTTACAAATTGTATTTTAAATATTAATAATTCAATTACAGTTATAAAGCTTGAAAAACTCCCAAGCAAGGGACGAAACGTCCCTATAAATAAATCATTTTTATGAATGTAATTAATATTTAATAAATAAAACGTAATTAAATCATTCTCAAGTCGCGTGACAACGATAGGTGCATGAGAGTGCATAGAGAAGGGCACAAAACGCCATCTGTAGAGAAGAACTGTCAAAAGTCTTCATTGTTTGGTTAATATTTAGAGTGTGTAATTTATTATTATTTATTTATAGGAAACGTCAAATTACATGTAACTGTAGCAACAACACGAAAAAACCTTTCATCGCCTCATCAGTTTACCAGCGTTTATGAGCAGATAACATGCATCTATAGAATGGTAGCTCCCGTGTAAACTTTTGAGTCTCCTACTTTACGACCGTATGACGTCACGGCAGTCACGTAACAAGTATTAGCGTTTTGGAGCAAAATTTGAAACGGAATTTAAAATACATTATTTTTAAAGCTTGAATCGTATTTAAATAAAAAAACTCGGGTCGCAGTGCCCATACCCTGCCGACAATATAGTGTATTTGCTAATACAGGTAGTGTGGCTTTATTACATGAACCTAAGTTTGTTTTTGGACAAAATAAGAAAATAACCCCTTAATACACCCCTTGAAATAATATTTTTTGTCTTAGTTAAAATATTGTTATCAATTCAACATCTGAACCAAATAAAATACACTCTTCGGTAAATAAATCATTATACGCACAAAAGCGTTTTCATAAAATTTGTAAGACCGGTCCTGTCGGGCCGATTTTATTAAAATTTTAACAGCATATTTTAATCTTTACTAGAAGGTTAAATTTCAATTTTGAAACGATTCTGAGAATTTTTTCGGTATTTTTAGGCCCAAAAACTTTTTTCAACTCCTAAAAACTACTCTTAAAATAACCCAATCGAGCCCATTTTAAATAGGATTCTTGCGGTGGTGGTTTCCATCACGTGGACAAAATTTCGTTAAAATCAATTAACTCTTTCGAAAGTTATTGCCCGCACATATATATATAAATATATATACATATATATATAAACATTTTTAAAAATTTGTTTATGAGGTTATGGAACGTCGAGAAATTTTGGTCCGACCTCTAGGTCCCGCCATCCGACCGACGCCAATAGTGTATGTTGCCATATGGCAAATACACTAAAAATAGGTATATTCAATTATTTTCTCTAATTATTATAATATATTTATATAAATATTTACACCTGATACAAAATGAATTTTCTAGGAACACAAAACATTACAAAAAGAATAAAAAATAAATTACATTTATATAAATTACTTAAAATCTTTCCGAAAGATAACTTAACTTCTTAAGCACATTAGCAGCCGGCGTTCCCAAAACCATGTCGCAGATGGCTCGTCGGGCTAACTGGATACTTTCAAAATTACCAAGCAAATGAATCTTGTGTTCATTTATCACAATTTTCGTTTGTGTTATGTTTTCTACTGCGACTCTCGTTGCTCCATCTTTACCGACGACCCTGCCCATCGCACGTGAAATGTGATCACCTTTCAGCCGTTTAATATCCTTCATCTCAAATGACTCAGTGAACAGATCATCGACGAGGCTCAGCTTTTGAGCATCATCGACATCAAAACCCAACACAAAGGCCTTTAGAAAAGATTCCGCTTTCTGTAAATTTCCCATATTTTGTGCATCCTTGCAAGCACGAATGTCAACACTTCGGGTATTGCCGTTGAATCTCAGGTTCAAGTGTAAGTAACTGTTCCACGACGAATTTAGATATTTTCGGCCAGTTTTCTTTTAGCGCTGAACACCGTTCATTTGGTATTGCTACGCTGTTGATTTGAAATTTCTCAACGTCATTAACTGATTCTTCTACAACACTGTTATTTGTAGCTTCATTAACAACGGGTCTACAAAATTTCTGTGATTTACAGCGTTTTGATCTTTTCACCAATTGAAAATCGTTACCCTCAATATTACTGACACTAGATGACTCCATTTTTGCACGTCTTTTAAATAACAAAACAGTTATAAACACACTAATTTAGCAGGGAGACTGCACTGAATTATATTTTAACAATGTAATACGTCTGAACTACACGAGAACTCAACGAATAATGGTTTCATAGTTGACGTAACTTCTTTTATACCTATAGTTCGGGAAAAATAGATTAAGTTCAGGTAAGAAAGATTCCAAAAATTTCATGACCATAGATATGGTGTGCTCTTAATACGGATACCGAGGTAAATATTTGAGATTATCTTAAAACAGACAATGCCTCCTATATTCAACAAATAATAATAGGTAATCTACAAATTCGGGCGAGTCGAACCGGACTTTACTAAAAATTTCACAAATAAAGTCACATAATGTGATGGTGGAATTTTCAAATTTTGTTACATGACACAAACGTAACCTCCTTGGGTTTGAAAATTTGTTTCTTAGTGGGTGTCTACATTATATAAATTTATCCTTCATATATCATGTTTCAAAAATCACTAATATGAACAAAATGGCTAAATTTGTAATAAAGCGTTATGAAGTGTTCTTTGTTTCTTTTTTATTATTTAATTAATTATTTATTATGTTATTAATGTCTAAAATTAAATAAATGAAAGTTTGGATCTGTTCATTAGTTATGTAAGTTAACTTTCATAATGAATAACATTTTTATGGATTCATATCTTTGAACCGGAACAGAAGAGACCGCCTGGTTTATATGCCCTAAACTTAATCCAGCAAAAACAAATCTTTCAAAAATATTTCAATACGAATATGCTAGTCAGTAGTCACTTTATATTATATCTATGGTAAACTTATATTTTACATCAATTTCTTACCTGAACGTAATTAATTTTGCCTGAATTGTAGGTATAAAAACAATTATGTCTCGACTTTGAAAACATTGTTTGCTCAGTTCTCTTGTGATTCAGACGTACCTATTACGTTCTTAAAATATAATTCAGTGCAAAATCTTTTTGCTTAATTACTGTGCTTATAACTGTTTTGTTACTTAAAAGACGTGCAAAAATGGAATCATCTAGTGTCAGTAATATTGAAGGTAATGATTTTCAGTTGGTGAAAAGATCAAAACGCGGTAAATCACAGAAATTTTGTAGACCCGTTGTTGATGATGCTTCAAATAACAGTGTTGTAGAAGAATCAGTTAGCGTAGAGAAATTTCAAATCAACAGCGTAGCAATACCAAATGAACGGTGTTCAGCGCTAAAAGAAAACTGGCCGAAAATATCTAAATTCGTCGTGGAAGAGTTACACTTGAACCTGAGATTCAACGGCAATACCCGAAGTGCTGACATTCGTGCTTGCAAGGATGCACAAAATATGGCAAATTTACAGAAAGCGGAATCTTTTCTAAAGGCCTTTGTGTTGGGTTTTGACGTCGATGATGCTCAAAAGTTGAGCCTCATCGATGATCTTTTCACTGAGTCATTTGAGATTAAGGACATTAAACGGATGAAAGGTGATCACATTTCACGTGCGATCGGCCGGGTCGTCGGCAAAGATGGAACAACGAGAATCGCAGTAGAAAATATGACACAAACGAAAATTGTGATAAATGAACACAAGATTCATTTGCTTGGAAATTTTGAAAGTATCCAATTAGCCCGACGAGCCATCTGCGACATGGTTTTGGGAACGCCGACTGCTAATGTACTTAAGAAGTTAGGTTATCTTTCAGTTAGATTTTAAGTAGTTTATATACATTTAATTTATTTTTTATTCGTTTTGTAATGTTTTATGTCATAGTTGTTTCTAGAAAATGTTTGTATCAGTTGTAAATATTTAAAAAAAACCGGAACGCAGTGCAAAAACCCTGCCGACAATATAGTGTATTTGCTAATACAGGCAGTGTGGCTTTATTATGCGATCTTAAGTTGGTTTTTAGGCAAAATAAAAAAATTGACTACTTAATACACCGTTTAAAATAACATTTTTTTTCTTAATTAAAATAATATTATCAATTGAACCTCTATTTTTATATAATATAATTATATACACCTTTCAGTAAATAATTCACTATTTGCAAACTAGTGTTTTCACAAAATTTGTAAATCCGGTCCTGTTGGGCCGATTTTATTAAAATTTTAGGGACACTTTTTAATTACCACCAGAGGGTTAAATTTCAATTTTGAAACGATTCGGAGAATTTTTTCGGTGTTTTGGGGCCCAAAACAATTTTCAACCCCTAAAAACTACCCTTAAAATGACCCGATTAGGCCCATTTTAAATAGGCTTCTTGCGGTGATGGATTTCAACACGTGGGCCAAATTTAGTTGAAATCAATTAACTCCTTCGAAAGTTATTGTCCATACACATATATATATATATATAAATATATATATATTTAAACATTTTCAAAAATGGTGCCAAGTTGCTTAGAATGTTATGAAACGTCGAGAAATTTTGGTCCGACCCCTAGGTCCCGCCATCTGACCAACGCCAATAGTGTATGTTGCCATATGGCAAATACACTAATAAAAAATATTTGTGGCTATATTGGGTACTTATGCACGATTTAAAACACTTTCCCAAAAATAGTCAACATCCCTATTGACCAGTGCCAGTTTTTCTTTCCGCGTTAAATCATTTCCTTTTCCAGGAATTTTGTTAAATAAATTATAATTTTACTTTGGTATGATATAACAATTTACTGTTTCCATAGCAATTTTGAACTAAATTCGTGTGTATTTTTGCCACCCATTCGAACTGAAAAAAGCTTAAAAATTTGTCTAGTGCTACCAACATTCATCACCAATCTGGTGTGCAGTATGATCGCGAATGGCGTATAGTTCATTTGAACCGAACAAATCGTCAACATGCCAGTTACCTGGTAATTCTACATCTGCCTAACTTAAAGAAATAACAAAAATAAATCTTACCGCGGTTGGTGGTGATGGCGTGCTCGACGGTCTCGATATAGTCTCGATGCTCGGGAATATAAAAGGTTGAGGCGCAGTCGTAGTGCTGCGCGGTAGCCTGCCCCGTCCGCGCGATTGTAGAGGCTGTGTCGGCGCCAATATTATCGGCGAAACGGGCTGTATCAATGTCGATGCAGCGTAGTCACTCGCGTTCGATGACGACGACGACATGTTTTCTACGAATGCAGCATCGCTGCGAATTTGCACTTTTCCTGATGAGGGCTTTAACACTTTACCTGTATTGTTGTTATTGTTGTTGTTTTTCTTGTAAGCATTTTTGTCTGCCTGCAAAATCATTACAAACTTCTATACTAGGGTATTAGAGTGCTCATCAAACTTTGTGAACGGTTCGAGAAAAACCAGTTTGCATTCGTATACGATTGCTGCGTTACAGAAACTCTAATTTGACAATGACCTTAGATTGTAACCCCCTCCTCCTTGTCAGCAAAAGTAAGCAAAGCTCTTACCCCCCCCCCCCTCCATGGTATATGCATTTTTCTTTTAATGTAATCTTTTTTTTTATTGATTCATGAGCAGCAGATATAATTCTAGAAAAAAGTAAATAATTACTGCTGACGTAATTACCATCTAGATCCCCCCTCCATTTCATCAAAAATAAGAAAAGCAAAGACCCCCGCTCTCCTTATGTGCTTACGTAATACTTGAACGGCCCCATATTTCTCCATATGAAAAGCATTATAGAATTTTAAATCGATTCTACTCAAAAAATAATTAATCAAATTAATGAAACGATATACAGTACAATCGCGATAATATGAATACGCACTCTTATGAACGACTCAGTAATATGAACATAATTTTTTTAGAGAATTTAACGCTCTACAAAAAAAAGTTTAAACTTTATCCGCGGAAAACCTTTGAACCAGTAAACTTAGCGAAAAATCACAAGATACCTTTTTTGTAAAGCGTTAAATTCTATGTATGACTTATTTTTGTAGATTCATTTGTCCCTAAGTTTTAAAATTTGGAAGAACAAAAGGAGTTTTCCACATGTTATTTTCTATAAGAAACTTTGGTTCAAATATTTAGTTAATATTATGAGCTCTTTTTAGAGATTTTTTTTACCAATTTAGAAACGTTTGACCCCCCAGGAGCATATAAATTTGACAATACCTCTGTTAAGGACCACTCTAACACCCTGTACATGTTTCTTGCAAACCTCGATAATATAAACGTACCGCTAGTATGAATTCCTCAAATTTTTTTGTGTTCATGTTACCAAAATTGTACTGTATTTTTTCTTCATACCCGGTTGAAAGTACGTACTTTCGGTTTCGATTTTAAAGCAGAAAGGCTAACATTTATGCTCTGCTGGAATTACTCGCACGCTATCTATAACAGCGGGCCGAAACAGTTTTCTGGTGCACATTAGATGCGAAATTACGTACTTTGAACCAGGTATAAAGAAAACTAGTAGACCACACGACCAGAAAGTTGAAATTCCTGCACTGCGCGACACACGATGTCCGAGGTGAACAATTTCCATTTCGAAACAACTTTTTCCACGCACTTTGATCAAAATTTCGCTTAAAAAGCGATCTTTTTCTATGCAGATCGATCATTAATTGTTTTTACATGAGTACAATCTCCTGTTCTTGATAACAGGGAATTTCACAACAACATTAGACTGCCCATTTAGGTACAAAAGTTGTGATTATAATCAAATCTAAGGTCATTGTCAAATCAAATTTTTTGACAATGCACTGTGCAGCCCAGCATAATTTGAGTCACTTCTTTTTTAACAAATATACTGTTAAAAATATTAGTTATTCAAAGTGCAAGTAGAATTCGTGCCTTCAGGGTTCCGTACCGTAATTTAATACAGTTTACAACCATCGCCGTAGGATGGCGTCACTTTCGGTTTCTTTCAATGAAGTAGTTAAAGGTCGTATCTTTTTATTGCATTGAGTTGGAAGTTTGAATTTTTTGAGATTATAGACTTTAGTGTTTGATACTAATTTCAACTTGATACCTCAATCCGTTTTGGAGAAAAATGATATGACGGAGCCCTTAGAAAGGAGTTTGTTAAGGTAGTTGTCGTGGTTAAGGCACACCGTCAGAAAATTCTTAATTTTTGTATACGTATTAAGATCATGATAATACAATTACCCTGAAAATTTGAAGTCGATCGACCGTATATAATCCGAGATAAATTCAATTAAAATTGGATAATTTACATTGATTGTATACGATCTCTGTAGTTCTGAACCAGTTTCTGATTTATAAAAAAAGAACTAACTGACAGAAACTTTCCAAAAACTGACAGTCTTTCAATGCATTTGTTATGAGTTTAAAAAAAATAAGAACATTTTTTTGACCGTCTAATTATTTATAAATAACGGTTTAAAGTTCAACAATTTATAGAAAAGTATACATTGCATATGAACAGTGTATGGGTTACATTTCCACGGGTACAGTCTTGCGTACAAATTATGGATCACTTGGCTACAAGCTAGTATACTTTTGTGGCGCGTATAATCTATAACTTTTTGACAATATTGTACCATGACAACTACCTTAAGTATTAGAAATTAACGATTTTCTGATTTTTTTCTTTACTTGTGCTATAAGGTCTTTCTTTGTGCTAAATTTCAAGATTCCAAGTCAACGGGAAGTGAGTCACTATCAAAACAGTACATTTTTTTGAAATCTTTTTATTGCGATAAGTTAGAAGTTTGAATTTTATACAGAACAATGGGGCCGTAGACCTTAGTATTCAGTATAAATTTCAACTTCATACCTCTAACCATTCCTGAGAAAAAGGGTCTCGACGGATAGATTTGAGGTACGGAGCCCTAAAAGCACAGCCAACTCAAACTATGGTTTATCTTTAAAGACTTTCCGAGAGAAAAATTACTGCAAATTCTATTTCCTAAAGTAGTATTGTTTCATTTGGTTTTTCTAACAAAAAAACTACTTCACGAACTTATTTTAATAAAAAAATAAATAAAGTCAAATAGTCACAATACATACGTAATTTTATAGTTTACTTACCTTAAAATAATAATTAGCAACGAAAAAAAAATTAAGCAAGTATTATAATGAATAAAATAATTACAATAATTAGTAAAAGCAACCAAATTTTCAGGCCAAAAATTTAAAGGATTGCGGAAAGGAGTATAATTGAAAAACAGCTGCTATCAACATCAAGCAATTGTTTCTCAGGATGAGAGTAGAAGGGAAAAGAGATTCCATTGAAACAAAAAAAAAAATGAGTTATTTACAACTTAGAAACAAAGAAATCAGGTGAATCAACTATTTCTCACGAAGAAAAAAAAGAAGATACCCCATTATAAAAAGTGAGTTAGGTATTTACATATCGTACAAATTCCAATTGCGAACATCGCAAACTCACGTGCTGATATAAAAAAACAAAACAAATTCATGCTTTCAAAGGTTCCACATTTTTCGAAACCACATTCGGTATGTCATATTTTAAGGTTTTATTTTCCAGGGTGGCCACGGATAAATTATTACATAAACTTTTTATTTCTTAATGTTTTTCTCTGTATTTTCTTTCATGGCAGGGAGGTAAATGCACCCCCTTGCACCATCCTCCCGGCGCCAGTCATTTGGACATAATTTGACTACAACAGCATACTGCGTATAATGTGTTTGACAGAGACATAAATAGTTCAAAAGTGAGCAACAAGTACTTTGACAGTTGTTTCGACAATTTTTAAATGATATTTCAAAGCTACACGAACTTTTTTCATTCTAATTTTTATGGTACCTAAGAGTAAAACTTTCAAGTAATCAGTTTTTGAAAATTTTATCTGGAGCCAATTTAGTTTATTTTTAAGTACCCACACTTCCGATGAAGCTTCTAATTTATCGTTGTGTTAAAAATCACATTTTTAATAATTAATTACTTGAAAACTAGACGTGCAAAATTTTATAACAGCAGTTATGCAGACCATTAAGATGCATCTTTTTTGTAGGAACAAAATTTTTCAAAAGTCAAAATCTAACTAACTACGATTAAAATAAAAAGTAGGTTTTCAAGTAAATTCACATGTGAAATTTTATTAAAAAAAGTTGTTCAAAATCATAAAAAACTCGTAAGTATGAAGTTTCGTCAAAAAAAATCATTTTTTAAATTTCTCAAAATATGAATGCAGTCTGTAATTTATTTGCTATGTTACTATTAAGAGTGCCATGAAAACAACAAAATATCAAATAAATTACAGGTTGCATTCATATTTTGAAAAATTTAAGAAAAGGATTTTTTTATGAAACTTCATACTTAGGATTAATAATATTGACTCTACCAACAGTAATAGATATATTAACAAAATTAAATTACTTGCTGTACTGTTCAATGGATGTTATTGATATAAAATACAATGTAACGTTTCAATCAAACTTTATGGTCCTTTTCAAGTTTCAAATGTATACATTTGAAACTTGAAAAGGACCATAAAGTTTGGCTGAAACGTTACGTTGTATTTTATATCAATAAAGACCATTGAACAGTAGAGCAAGTAATTTCATTTTGTTAATTCATTCTTAGGAGTTTTTTGTGATTCTGAATAACTTTTTTTAATAAAATTTTGCTCTATCTTGATCGCACATGTGAATTTACTTGAAAACCTATTTTTTATTTTAATCGTAGTTGGCTAGATTTTGACTTTTGAAAAATTTTGTTCCTACATAAAAGATGCAACTTAAGAATATTTTATGATTGCTTTTAAAATGAAAAATATATTTAGGTGTCCTCATGTAAACTGAAACATTAAAAAAACATACTAGGATTTTAACTTTTCGTCTGGAAACTGCTCTATGAATTAGAAGAATCGCTAGAACTAGGTTCAAACAGTTCGAGAATTTAATCAACAGCCGCGACATTTTGGGAATTCAGAACTTTTCAACAAACACACCTGATATTTCCATGAAATGACCAAATATTCCCTGACTTTGCAATATTTTCAGTTTGTGGCCATCCCTTTACCAAATTTATTAAAAACTTTGCGATTTCAACCTTTTTCATGCTAGGGAAAGCAGTGCTTCCTCTCCATTCAAATATTATGTACAAGCAAAGTGCTTCAAATAAAGAAAACCTAACGATATATACAGTTCGGTTTTGACGAAATCATTTTTAACTCAAAACCTTAAGAAATAAAAATATGGTTCCATAAATGGTGACCATCTATGGTCCAGTTTTATTCTATCACATGCATGCAGACGGATGAACCCTAAAATTGCGATTAATTTAAAACGACGCCATTTTAATATCTGTTGCAAAGTAGCGCAAAAAATTATTTAAACTAACCTAAAAGTGATTAGCAAATAACCTCAGTTGAGTACTGCGTAGTATAATAATAGCAGTATAATAATATTAAAATTCATTTCAAAATATACAGTAGTATATTTTGAAATGCATTTTAATTTATAACTTGTTATCATATAGTATTCAGCTGAGGCCTACGATTTTGGTCAATATAACCGGTATGTTGTTCTAAACGATGTTGTCGTAAACGGTTTTGACTGTAGTTATGTTTCCAGTGACAACAAAAAAGACAATAAACCAAGTGTGAGGACTTAAGAATTGTTGAGATAATTGGAATATCGACGTTTTTAATGTCCATAGTTCGTTTGTAACAAACCTCCAGTAAAGTTAAAATATTCAAAAATTTGTAAAACTGAAGTGTCCGCCTGTGATTTTAAAATAAATACATACATATTTACGTCAATTTGGTACTAATCTCAGAAACGACGCATCTGATCTGAATGAGATTTTGCATGCAAGTCATCTATTTCATGGATTAAGGTAGTTGTCGTGGTTAAGGCACACCGTCAGAAAATTCTTAATTTTTGTATACTTATTAAGGACATGATAATACAATTACCCTGAAAATTTCAAGTCGATCGACCGTATATAATCCGAGATAAATTCAATTAAAAATTGGATAATTAACATTGATTGTATACGATCTCTGTAGTTCTGAACCAGTTTCTGATTTATAAAAAAAGAACTAACTGTCAGAAACTTTCCAAAAACTGACAGTCTTTCAATGCATTTGTTATGAGTTTAAAAAAAATAAGAAAAAATTTTTGACCGTCTAATTATTTATAAATAACGGTTTAAAGTTCAACAATTTATAGAAAGTATACATGCATATGAATACTGTATGGGTTACGTTTCCACGGGTACAGTCTTGCGTACAAATTATGGATCACTTAGCTACAAGCTAGTATACTTTTGTGGCGCGTATAATCTATAACTTTTTGACAATATTGTACCACGACAACTACCTTAAAACACAGACTATTTTTTTCCGCGTAGATTAAGTAGTTTGAGGTTACTCGATATCTCAAAATGCACGCTTAACACAAATTGAGACGAGGGTTAGATTTGTGAACGAATTTTAGACTAAAACAAATGCATGCATGTGATAAAACAATACGAAAACCAGCATTGCCAGATTGATCACAAAAATCTAGATAACAATAGATTTGAGCTATATTTTGCACTCAACTCCACCTGTAACTTGAATGCCAGTCATTAATTACGATCTGCGCCAAGCTGGCGATGATGATTTACACCGCGCAGGCTCGACAGTTCCATATTATTCGAATATCGACCGTATTGAATTATTTAAATGCGAGAACAAAATTTCGCGCTTGTTCTGACATTCCCGTTATGAGCAGAGTTCAGTGATATTTCGACATATAATTTGTTTTCATGTTTCTGAAACAATTTCTGGATTAAAATGTGATTTCATCTTTTTATTATGTCAAATGGTAATAACCGATATAGGAACTTATTTTGAGAAAAAAAATCCCAATCTAATATTCTTTATGGTCAAAAATAATAATATTGTCCAAGTAAGTACGTCAAAGTAAAATATAGCCTATATATTTTATTCTGATAAAAAAATAAAAATCCCAAATAAAGTGGTTAAATTTGAGTACACGGTGGAAGTACAGTAAATTTATGGTGGAAGTACGGGTATACAGATTGTATCAACTCAAAGCTGTCCATAGGGCACTCTGTGTGTAAGACAGAGCACCATACACAAACGATAAGCAAGAGTGAGATAAATGATCGCTAATAGCTAGTAATTACTGTGGTTACTGTAAAATAAATTTAAATAAACGTCTTTGTTTTCTAAGTAAAAATAGCCATTTTATCAATTAATGACAGTCTGTAGTCACTACCGAAATTATTGATAAAATGGCTATTTATACTGTTCACGAAAAAATCCAAATAATTAAATGGTTTTATGGTGGTAATTGAACCGCCGACGTAATAAATTAATTGATAAAATGGCTATTTTTACTTAGAAAACAAAGACGTTTATTTAAATTTATTTTACAGTAACCACAGTAATTACTACCTATTAGCGATCATTTATCTCACTCTTGCTTATCGTTTGTGTATGGTGCTCTGTCTTACACACAGAGTGCCCTATGGACAGCTTTGAGTTGATACAATCTGTATATAAAAAAAAATTGTGCGCCCAACTCAGGAAGACTAATACAGTGAGACCAAAGACTCCACTACCGTGGTCGCTGCCGAGCGGTTTATGAAACATTATTTTGCGGCTAGTGTATGATATCTGTCAAAATTCGAATAAGGTTTCCTAACCTCTCATTATTAGCATGCCTTAAATATAATTGCGTGCAAAAAGTGTAGCTTATCACAAATGAAGGGACTGGGGCACCATTACCCCCCTTTAATAACACGAATTACCAATATCGACTTATTCGTAAAACAAAACAGAAAATAACGAGCAACTTAAATATGGGGATTTTCGTGTTGTCGTTTAATACTAAATCTAGGGATATCACTTTCTGTTCACTACCAGCCAATCTGGGGATATCACCGAATCTAGGGACTTCCGTGTTGTCAAACATCACCGAATATGTACAATTTTTTACAAGACTGTCAAAGAAAGCTGAATGAATCTGGCAACACTGATCTACAAACTTAAAAAAAAAGACTATAATCGAACTGCTAATTCGAGAACGCAAAAAAAAATATAACGGAAGTGGTGCATTGTAAGTATTCCATTACGAAACAGCAACGTAACTGGCGCAAGTCCACTTACATTGATCATCATTTGTTTGGATCTGTCTAATATCTCTTGTCGGGGAATAAACAACGGTGTGTCTCGAAGAAGATCTTTAGGAATTCTATCGACAGGGCTAAGGGGTGTTTCGCAACACGGCGATGCGATATTGTCATGGACATTGTATTCTGAAAGTTTGGCGCTTTCCAGTGAACTAGTCGTACTCTCTACCTCGTCGCTCGTCGAGTTCGTTTTTATCGATGCCGTGCTGAAACTATCCTCCGAACTGTTTCTACTAAAGTTTCTACTCTTTGGTCTTTCGGGTTCGGTCCAGTTATTGTTATTCTGTATTATCGGTGGGGACTTTGTCGTTCGTTTTATTTCTGTGCGTATCTCCTGTGGCTGCTGGAAAAGAATTTAACGCCGTCAAATAACACTGTCGCATGAAATGTGTCCCTGCGATTACGCAATATAACGAGAAAAATGACAAATTAACAGTTAGAAATGAAAATATCAAATTATCAGGAATGTGGACAGTAGATTGTTAAAAACGCAGACAACAAATTCCGCGACGTTTCGACCATTTTATTTGACCTTCATCAGGCGTCTTGATTTATAATTCGTAACAATACGAACTTATCATATATCATCCTTCAGACTCATCGTAATTTTTTTATTTATTATTTTTACTTTACTCACATGTGCTAGAGATGGGAAAAACGGGTCTTTTTAGTGATCTGCATCTTTGCATCTAGATCCCGTATGTGAGCCGGCCCACTGAACCGGTTCAAAAAGAGCCGAGTTCTGAATATGTTACTGCAGTCTGCCACTGAGTTACCTAGTTCAGTCAATCATATCACGCATAGCCAAACATGTGATGGAGTCATTTGAGCTGACAGATGCATCAAAGCAAGAACTGATACGTAAGTAGAAAATGTGCTTCTGTGTGTTAAGTGTTTCACTGAGTTATGCGGATCCGTTGATCCGTTGACTCAAAAAAAAGTGAGTCGGCTCTCATGGATCTTCTGTCGGAGTCGGCTCTTTGAACTGATTCAGATCTGAGTTACCCAACTCTACATGTGACTAACCTATTCTTTTCTGTTAGCTGTTTTAATTAATAAAATAAACGAGTTTGGTGAATTATGATGAGTGAGGCTGAAGGATGGTTATATGATAAGTTCATATTGTTACGCATTATAAATCAAGATGCCTGATAAAGACCAAACAAAATTGATCGTCTGCGTTTTTAACAATCTACTGTCCACATTCCTGTTAATTTTATATTTTCATTTCAATAATCATGGATGACAACATTAATATTGATTAACAGTTAGTTTTTCAAGAAGTTTTTCTGATTGAGGTTAAATTTGCTATTTTGTTACGCTTTAAATAAAAATTAGAATCTGACCGATACACCAAGAAGATTAGAAAGAAGGTTACAAACTGTCATTCTTGTAGCCTAAAAGAATATCAAGAACTCATCTTTAAAGTTCAATTCCAGATATATGTTATAATAGAAAACAGTATCACGGGTAATTGGAATAAAAATAAATCAATTTAAACACTCATTGATTGCAACGTTTCGTCTTTATTTAAGATTTTTCACGCTCTGAAAAAATTTTTACAAAAATTAAGAATCAATATTTTTATTATATTATTGTTGTTAATTTTTGTAACAATTTTTTCAGAGCTTGAAAAAGTCTTAATTAAATAAAGACGAAACGTTGCTATCAAAGAGTGTTTAAATTGATTTATTTTTATTCCAATTACCCGTGATACTGTTTTCTATTATAATATCAAGAACATTTGAACAGTAATGAAAGCGAACTGCGTTGGGACGAATTTTGGCCGCCGCTCCTGATAAAGTGATGCTGGGTTGCAGAAAGGATTGTCAAATAGTTTGATTTGACAACGACCTTAAATTGTGAACACATATATTTCACCATAAGAACAGCATTGTAGAATTTTAATTCGATTCTATTCGAAAAATAATCGGTCGATTTAAATGATATTTTTCCTAAACTGACTATATGTGTATTAAATAGTTTTTTGCATGATTTTCACATCGAAACGACATTTTTCTACGCATTTTCATGAAAATTTGACTTGAAAAACGAACTTTTTCTGTGTAAATCAAACATTTCTTTTTGTGTGAATACAATATAATGTTGTACATTACAGGGAATTTAAATACGACATTAGACTGCTTTTGCATCTAAGAAAACTGTAATAATGTTATCACAATTTAAGGTCATTGTCAACTCCAATTTTTTGACAATGTTTTGTGCAACCCAGCATGACTATAGTAAGATCGTCACCATATTGAGCCGCGAGTGATGGACACTGCGTATGTAGCGCCTGCGCAGTTACTCTATATAGAAGCAACCGACAGATGTACATTACGTACAAAATGACTCAATATGGCCACACTCTCACTATAGTCACTCTAATGCGTGAACGGCGCAATGCACTACTACGCAAGTGATGTCTGTGTCAGTGAGAATCATGGACTTAGGAATACAGGGACAGAGAGCATGTATTTGGGTTTTAGACTAGAGTGGTACAGCCGTTTAAGGGACGCGACAAGGTAAGTGATGTCCGCTTGTCATTGGCCGGCGCACTGCGCATGTCTAGTAGCATGAAATTTATGTTGGTAGTATGGTGTAAAAAGAAAATTTCTTTAGTACATGCTATTCCTATGTCCATCTTTGAATTTCATGCTACTAAACATAATAGAGTCAGCCGCTGTCAAAAAACTTCATTGTTTGGTTAATATTTAGTGTGTAATTTATTCGAAAATTTCTTTAAAAAAAGACTGCAAGGAGTTTTAACGACATGGAAAGTGTATTTATTAAGGCTAATAGTTCGAAAACTTAGAATTCATCTTTTATAGCAAGAATTACGAAAACACTTCATAACCTCATTAATTTACTAGTGCTTATGAGCACAGCCTCCTACTTAAGGCACTATAGATGTGAGTATTCTCATCCGCCATATTGTGTCCTTGCTTGTCACGCGTAGTACGACAACATATGACTAAAGTTAACAGATAAATTATATTTCATAAAAGAAAAATGATTTGAATGTTTGTCAAGATTTTTTAAAGGTCCTGCTGTTGTTTGTACGCGTTTACCCGTACGCAAAAGTGCTTTAAAGTGGGAATATCAATGTGACAACTGTACAGAAGTTGACAGAAAAAATTGCGGTAATTATTTATTTTTCATCACTGTACTATGCAGAATAGAAGAATTATTTGTTAATTGTAATGACTATTGTTTTTTTTGCGGGCTATTAAAAAAAATGCGGAAATGTCAGAAAAGAAATCTGCCTTTGGCAACGACACTTCAATTTTATCAGCTGAAATACGAAACAAATTAAATAAAAAATGTTGGATACAAGTTGAATTATTTATTATAAAAAAAAGATATACATTAAATAAAATACATTATGGAGAAGCATTTCAATTTTTTTTTCTTTGCTGACGCCGTTCCATAAACTATTTTGCAAAATTTGCTATTTTCAATGAAGTTTTTCAAACAGTAAGAACGGACGTTAAAAAAATGCCGGATAATTCTCCCTTTCACATTGTAACATTCCGGAAAAAATATATCAATATTGTCCACTAAACATTTTCCCAATTCGAATTTTCCCTGTCTCCGCACTTACAGCCGCTTTTTTTCTTTTTTTTTTTTGAGAATACAGTTAAACGTATTTTTCTTACAGACACATTTTGAAGAATCACAATTTGAAAATCGTCGACAGGATGGGTGGAAGAAATTAAAACGGAAATTCTAATTGGGAAAATGTTTAGTGGACAATATTGATATATTTTTTCCGGAATGTTACAATGTGAAAGGGAGAATAATCCGGCATTTTTTTAACGTCCGTTCTTACTGTTTGAAAAACTTCATTGAAAATAGCAAATTTCGCAAAATAGTTTATAGAACGGCGTCAGCAAAGAAAAAAAAATTGAAATGCTTCTCCATAATGTATTTTATTTAATGTATATCTTTTTTTTTATAATAAATAATTCAACTTGTATCCAATATTTTTTATTTCATTTGTTTCGTATTTCAGCTGATAAAATTGAAGTGTCGTTGCCAAAGGCAGATTTCTTTTCTGACATTTCCGCATTTTTTTAAGAGCCCGCAAAAAAAACAATAGTCATTACAATTAACAAATAATTCTTCTATTCTGCATAGTACAGTGATGAAAAATAAATAATTACCGCAATTTTTTCTGTCAACTTCTGTACAGTTGTCACATTGATATTCCCACTTTAAAGCACTTTTGCGTACGGGTAAACGCGTACAAACAACAGCAGGACCTTTAAAAAATCTTGACAAACATTCAAATCATTTTTCTTTTATGAAATATAATTTATCTGTTAACTTTAGTCATATGTTGTCGTACTACGCGTGACAAGCAAGGACACAATATGGCGGATGAGAATACCTATATCTATAGAGCTCTATCCTACTTTGTGACCGCATCTATAGAATGGTAGCTCCTGTGTAAACTTTTGAGCCTCCTTTAGTATGAACAGGTGACGTCACGCGACTAGTATTGGCGTTTTGGACCGAAATTTGAAACGGGATTTAAAATACATGATTTTTAAGGCTTGAGTTGTATTTAAATAAAAATAATAAATATTTGTGTCTATATTAGGTACTTATGCACGATTTAAAACATTTTCCCAAAAATAGTCAACATCCCTATTAAATTTAAGAAAACGATATCAGTGACAGCACTTTTTAATACATAGGATATCTTTTCAAGCTCAGATGCTACAACTTTGCAAACAAATATTATAACAAATTTAGTGTCTATTTCGTTCTCTCAAGCGAATAAACGAAATACACTTTTTGAAAGCATTTTATTTTATGCTCACCGAAACAATGTTGGCGGACTTACTTTACAATGTATGAACAAGCAATGCGTTTGTTATTACTGAAGTGAGGTTATGATCCTTCTACAGAGATTCGGCGACATTCCCATCAACACAAACATCACCGGCGCACTAGTTCATTGCGTCGCTCAAAGATTAGAGTGACTGTAGCAAGAGTGTGGCCAACAGGTCACGTGACCTGCGCCATATTGAGTCATTTTATACGCATTTTATACTGACTTATTTTCTCTAATCTCCTTGCTTGAAACTAACAATTTGGAGATATTGCTTTTTAGGTTAGGACGACAGTAAAAACGATTTAACAGCTATAATTAAATGTGCCTTTTCTTTGGAGTTTTTTCAAGTTCAGCAAAAGGCGACAAAAAAAGGAATAGATTCTGCTAAAAAAATATATCCAGCTGGACTGTATTTGAAACATTTTCAAAGCAATCTTTTCCTCTTCATTATAAATACATTTGAAATAAAACACCATTTTGTTTAAACAACTGGTGGATTCTATATTGCGCGATCTCCAGGACACACGATATACTATCTATATTGGGGAACATTTAGTCTTAAAACAAAAACATGTCACTGATCACCAAACAGTCAGTTTGTGTTAGATAACAGTTCGAAGAATACACTATCAAATACAGTAACACAAAACTATTTTTAATTCTGCAGTCAACTTGTATTTTGTGAGACTACAATTAGCCTGTCCTAAAAATAAGTTCAATTCGACATTTATATTTGAGGTTATATTTTGTGGAGCTATTAACTGTATTTTAAGGTTAGGTTACTTGCACTTTAACATTTGTATTTGAGGTTATGTTTAAATGTCTAATTTAAGCCGGTTTTAGAAAATTTTAGTTTGAATTTCAAAAAAATTGAAAAATTAGCTGCAGTTTAAAATAATAATGCAACGTCCAGTTAAAAAAAGACATATTTCAACTATTGTTTATCAGTCATGAAATCTGTTTAAAAATAAAAACAAATGGCATGACTCTCAACCTGAAAAAAAATTCAAAACTTGCAAAATACAAAATTATTTTAATTATTTCATACCGCCGTCGTTATTAATATTTTTAAAAAACAATCTGCAATTGGTTAGAACACAAAATGCAAAAGACTTATCTGCCATCTAAGAATCAGACAAATCAACAGCGTAGAGATTAAAATATTATTGAGATTAGAGCAAACGCATTTCTAAAATTAAGTTAGTTCACAAGATTTTAGAATTATCACTATCTTTATGAATGAACTGATTAAGTTAATTATTTGCCAATGCCACTTGTTCGATGTTTGTACATTTCTTTGTTTATAAAAAAAAATATATATAGTATATAAATAATTTACTTTATTATCATACGATTTGATTCACAATAATTTATGTGAAGCATTTATCATTGAACATATCCGCTATTCATTTGTTATCTTAGAATAAATACGAATGGACTTTTTAACTTTTATAAACTCAACATATAAATATGATTTTTTAGCAGACCCAGATAACTATTGCAGTTGGTGGCTTTTATATCAACTTGATCTGTCTGAAACGTCATTTCTTTGATTTTTTTTTAGATATTATACACAATTATGACGTCGTGTAAATTTTTGCATTTACAGCCGGACTTATGTATTTTCAACACCATCTATTTTCAATTGATTTTACTCACGTATTTTCAAGGTTTTTATTCCTACTTTTCACGTCAAGTGTTTCCTCCTATGCTACTCAGTCAACGGAATATAATATTAGTAAAAAAACTTTTTAAAGAAAAATAACTCTTAATACTTTAGGTTCATAGCGTGGGTTGTAAACTCTATGATAGTAACGACCCACGCTTTTATAATTATGTTAAAATGTCAAGAGTTATTTTTCTTTTTCCGTACAATTCAATAAAAGCTTGTCTTTAAAAAGTTTTTTTACTAATATTTTATTTGATTCTTTTTATTCTTTCAAATTTTTTACTATTCAAACATCAATTTATTACAATTAATTGATTATTTTATTCTAATATTCCACATCTCAAACCTTCCATTTGATACCCGTGTCAAGGAGGTTGTAAGGAAGTGGGTAACCCGCCATTTTGTGTGGCTGCCATATTGGATTTAGAATGATGTCACACAGCTTACAGTATTCTACTTTCATTTGATACCCATGTGGAGGGAGTTGTAAAAAAGATGGTAATCCGCCATTTTGTGGTGGCGGCCATATTGGATCTAGCATAATATTCAATATACTATGTTGTATTGTCATCACAACCAAAAGTATGTGCAAAATTTCAGCATGCTCGGATATCGGGAAGTGGTCGAAAAATCGATCGCAAGATTTGACCCGAACATACAAACATTGCAAGTTAAATAAAAGCTCGTAAAATACGTCTGACAATGTTTAACCTCAATTTAATACTGATTGCCATGAAGTGAGGATGAAGAAGATGAAAATACACGAGTTGATTAGTCCCGACAGATTGAAAATACATGAGTTCTACTATGATTTGTAATATTAATTTTGACTTAGCTGTAACTCACAATGAAAAATAATGTCACGAGTATTTGGACATTTCAATGTTTAAACAATTAAACAATTATTGGTATGAGACGTTTCGTCTTTTTATTAAGACTTTACCAAGTAACTCAACGATTAAATTCACTAACAACATAATAATTTTATGGTACATGAAATTCATGATAAATTAATATTAAAAATATTTTTTTAAATAATGAAAAATTATTTAATGTATTAAACAATTTTTTTAAATACTGTTTAACCTGTCTTTTCTTGAGTTTTGTATAAATAGTAATTTTGTATAAATAGTATTTCATAACAGCAATTTTTTTGTTTAAAATAATACAAGTTGGCAGACTTTCTGAACATTTCTATCGACATAATCACAATTTTTTTAAACGCTTGTTCCAATTTTAGAACACTGGGACAAACGTACAGAGTAGTTCCAATTTTTGGACACTAGGAAAAATGAGTTAAAAATTGTTTAATCTCAAGCGTACTGATTCTTGTAAACCTATATTTACCAGCCAGAGAATTTTGACAATATACGCAATATACATGTTAAGGTAGTTGTCGTGGTTAAGGCACACCGTCAGAAAATGTTTAATTTTTGTATACTTATTAAGGACATGATAATACAATTAGTCTGAAAATTTGAAGTCGATCGACCGTATATAATCCGAGATAAATTCAATTAAAAATTGGATAATTAACATTGATTGTATACGATCTCTATAGTTCTGAACCAGTTTCTTTTATATAAAAAAAGAACTAACTGTCAGAAACTTTCCAAAAACTGACAGTCTTTCAATGCATTTGTTATGAGTTTAAAAAAAATAAGAAAAATTTTTTGACCATCTAATTATTTATAAATAACGGTTTAAAGTTCAACAATTTATAGAAAAGTATACATGCAATGAATACTGTATGGGTTACGTTTCCACGGGTACAGTCTTGCGTGCAAATTATGGATCACTTAGCTGCAAGCTAGTATATTTTTGTGGCGCGTATAATCTATAACTTTTTGACAATATTGTACCACAACTACCTTAAAAACAGTCTGTTTTCTGTTCAAAAATAAGGACTTATTTCACTGTCATTTACTGGGTCACAGTTATGACACACGGGGTCGTTTGAATCACGGAATACCGGAGCATCGTCTCACGTTATACACTAGGGGACCCCGTTACTCGACTGTGAAGCTATTTGATAGTTTACCAGCCGAAATCGTTAGCATCAAAACTTATAAATTATTTTTTAAAAAAAGTCGTCAACTATCTAATTCAAACGTGCCCGTACTGTATTTGTGATTAATTTTTAACTGACTACTTGTCGTTCTATATTTAATTGTTCGTAATATTATAACGATTTAAAATGACGCATGTAACATTATTTGAATAAAGGGTGCATTATTATTATTATCTCTATTATGTTGTTAGTCAATCGACTTCTTAAGTTGCTATATCAATAATTGTTTAATTGTTTTTTACATTTAATTGTCCAAACACCCGTGACAAAATTATCATTCATTAATTTGTTTGGATGTGTAACTAACAAAGTGTTAACATTAACATAATTTTAATTATTTTCACATGCTTTTTGCGTTAATTCTCAAAAACATGACATCGTCCTATTTTCTGCGAATAAAAACATGAACACGTGGCTATGACAATGATCAGTGACGTTAGTAATAAAACAATTCGAAATTAATTAGATAGATGTCAGCACTGTCTTACCTGTTTGAGCACAGGTCGCCGCAATCTATCTGACGAGACCGGGTTAGAACTTGTGGCGCCATAATTGGGCGCAAACCTCGGAACCGAACTCTGTTTAGGTTTAGGCGCGGGTCTGTTGGGAGCTCTGCTTGCTGGCGACGACTGTGGTTTCCAATTGTGAGACTGTCTCGGCTGTCTGTAATTCGATGACCCACTTCTTGACGAAGCGAATCGACTGAAACATTACAACATCTATGGTACAGTCTAATGCCCTTAACAAACTCTTTTATCCCAATAAATATTAAATGTGGAAGGAAAGTTTGGCTCATGAACAATTTAAAAAAAAGTTTTACAGATGTTTCACGTATAGTCAGGGATTGCAATGCTGGATCCAGCAATCCAACTGGATCCAGCACATTTTTGACCTTGCTGGATCCAGCATCTGGCGTTGGATCCAGCGGTGCGGATCCGCAATCAGCTAAAAACAAGTATTTAACTGGGTCTGAGAAGGTTTATGATAAGATATTGAAGAAAAAATGACACTTTATGAAAAACTAACTTTAATCTCTCAAACCAACCAAGGTAAAGGTAGAGAGAGCCCTTTCCGCAGACGGGTATATTTGCAGTTCTTTAAGAAGTAGGCTGGGAGATACCACCATCAATAACATTTCTTTTTTTAGATCTTACTTTAAAAAAAGTAAAAAAAAACTGTTACCTACATTTAGATGGGAACTTTAATATAAATTATATTATATAATTTAAGACTTGACTTGTCTTTTAAAGAATAAAGTCAATCAGTTAAGTCAAGTCTTAAATTATATAATATAATTTATATTAAAGTTCCCATCTTCAGCAAAACACTACACTCAGATTAGTGGTTTGCTGAAGATGGGAGCTTAGCTCTCGAAATGTACATCCACTGAATAAATCTGTTGTGGTAAGAAGTTACTATTCTTTTATTTTTATTAAAGTTTTGTTTCTAATGAGAGTTAACCAAACATTTTTTAAGCGGGAAACGCAATTTTGTTTCTAAAATTATTGAGACTGAGAAACTGACTATATAGTTTGTAAAATAGGTAAACGAATAACCATTTCAGATATCTAAATATCAATTTAGGGGATTTAAGACTGTATTGTGATAATAATTATACTCCGGATACTCGTAACTATTACTTACTATTAGAGTACTTTACTAAAGCCAAAAAAAAAAAGAATATTTGATGTAAATGTAGATAAATACACTGGACAGCATATAAACCGGGCCACCCGCCAACTTAAAGCTCTAAGCCAATTTTCTCGAACTGTATAAAACTTACACCTATCAAACTTATACCTACTGAAAGAGCGTTTAATAACGATTAAAATGACTATAAATTTAATCTAAAATATTGTCAACTCACGCTGTAATCAAGCAACAAACACAATGCTAACGATTTTCTCTGTTTTGACTAGTGTTCGTGCTTAGCATTCTTTTCTTCTACACTGAGGATAATCGGATATTTCTATATCATTTCTTTAGTTTGAATGCTCCAGTCTCTAAGTATCGTCTGTAAACTCGTTGTACCGAAGATCTGCTGATTCGAAGTCTTCGAGCGACCTCATGTTGTCCAAGGCCTGTTTGAAGTAGTGCTACAGCTTGAGCTGCTTCTTGAGGTGTCGTATTCATTATTGACCGATAAAAGTAGCCAAAATACACGCGTCGGAGCAAACGATGGAGAAAAACTAAAGAAATGATAAGAAATATCCGATTATCCTCAGTGTAGAAGAAAAGAATGCTAAGCGCGAGCACTAGTCAAAACAGAGCAAATCGTTAGCATTGTGGTTTGTTGCTTGATTACAACGTGAGTTGACAATATTTTAGATTAAATTTATAGTCATTTTAATCGTTATTAAACGCTCTTTCTGTAGGTATAAGTTTGATAGGTGTAAATTTTATACCGTTCGAGAAAATTGGCTTAGAGCTTTAAGTTGGCGGGTGGCCCGGTTTATTTGCTGTCCAGTGTAGTTATTAAAGTTTCTAGATTTAAAAAATTGTTACATTTATTTGAGAAATCGATTAATGCTAGATCCGCGCTGGATTTGCTTCAATCCAGCGTAAATCCAGCTGGATTGAAAATGCCGCTGGATTGCAATCCCTACTTGTGATCAACAATTCAAAAAATTTATCTTCATTAATGAAATTATAGTAGCCTAGAGAAAGCTGATCATGTATTTAGAATTAGTACAATATACCAAATTTTAATTGAAACAGAATCATCAAAAAACGTGGCTGCTTTATCAGTAACAATGATCATCAAATATTCAAGGTATTGGAGGGCTAGTCGAAGACAACGACAAATACTGACCAACTTTCAACCCGACTCAAAGGAGCCGCCTTGTTTGACAAGGCTCCAATAAGTGGACACACATTTGTCGACAATGTTTTAATTAGGGATGTAACGATTCCGATTCCGATATATCGGCCGATATGTCGGTATCGCCGATTATATACAACCGATATCAAACAGTTAGAAAAGCGCGCTAAATGACGATACACGCGCGTGACATTGCCGCAGCGTCGCAGGTGGGAGAACTGCGCATGTTTAGTGACATGGTAACACAGCAGATTACCTGCAAATAATTTGAAAAAAAAATTTCTTTCTTTATAAAAATCTGCCAAAAGCAAACTTTAATTACTGACTTTTTTTAACGACTTATTACTTTCTCAAGGATGAATCTCTGTTAAATATAGGTAAGTTTTAAGCATAATAAGCTCATACAAACGCCTGAGGTACATACTTTATTATTTATTTGATTTATTTTTTACTAAGCCATCGGTATCGGTATCGCCGATTATTTACTACAATAATCGGTATCGTATCGGAAAAATTATGTATTGTTACATCCCTAGTTTTAATAAAATAACATGTACCTGTAATAATAAATAATAACACAAAAAATATTTTATTTCAATTAACGTATTTTGAGAATACGTATTTTGCCTTTAGTATTTAAATACTAACACAACTACTTTTTATTTGAAATAGAAAATCATGAGATTATTTGCATTTTTAAAAGGTTTTATTTAACTTCGCGTTCCGTATATTTGTTTGTTTGTAATTAATTGTAATCCAAAATCTTCATAGTTGAGGGTTTGATGAAATGATTATTGAAAAGTATTAATAATTATAGCGTCATTAATACCTACTGCAAAATGATTGAGGTTAAGTGTTCCGGAAATAAATATTCGCCAAGTAACATTGGGCCAGGATGAGCCAGTGTAGCCAGTGAAGTAATTGGAGTAAGGGAAGACGAGATTTGAAGTAAATATTTGCCGATGGACTATTGGGTCAGCCTTGGTATGTGTTGGTTTATTGGAAAATTACGGTTATTGTTAAACTAGATACTCGGACACTGTAAACGTTCCATATTTTATCAATGGCTGCGTCTATTCGTCCGGGTACCGGACAAATAATTTTTTATTTATTAAAACGGATACTGGAAAACAATTATACTCAAACAAATAGTATATAAATATAGATTAAAATTAAATATAATTAATTAATTAAACTATTTCTCATTGTAAAAAAAAATTGTATGTTAAATTAATTACTTCAAATTCAATTATTTTGCAAAAAAATATTTTGACCAATGTAAGAACTAAATGCTGACATGTTGGCAACACTAAACAATTTTAAGTTTTTTTTCAGTTTGTATGGGTGGTAACAATACACACGAATTTCAGATAAACTTTAGAAAAAGAGGGAAAATAAACCAACTTTACTGCTAATTTTATTTTTATTTCTCATAAAAAAGATTGATTAATGTTATATATAAAGTTTTTACTGATAATTATTCTAAAATAGCTCCGATTTCTAGCGTTTATTTCGTATAATTTTCGTTATTAAAAAAAGAAAAAAACAAAACATAATTATACCCGTATAAATAGTGATTATTTTATTTATACAGTACCCGTATAAACAGACACTTCCTTTATCAATTTGGGGCAGAGACCCTTAAAAAACATAAATTATTTAAACTTACGCTTTTCTAGGCCTTCTTACTTTCGTTTTCTGTTTCGATATCATATTACTCATCATTTCTGATTTCTCGGCAACAACTATGTCTATTAACAACTCGCCGGTAGGGCCTGTTTTTGTTCTAAATTCTTTTGGATTTGACCTAAAAAATTCGGCAAGAGTTTTATGACCTAATTCCTTGTAAGGAACTTCTTGTCCCATCATCATACGATAGTCATCTGTAAAAAAACAATTTAATTAAATATAACAAACGTAACCGAATAGTTAATGAGATTCACTTTTGTTTACTGGGACTCCCTAATTTCTATACTAGCTTCCTTACTGTGTTGGAAAAAAAACTGGTCAAGTACGCGTTGAATTCGCGAGAAGAGGGTTCCCTACTATTCCGTTTTTCGGGAGTACTTTAAGACTTAAGATTTTCGTTTAGGTTTTCCTGTAAACTATGGGTGAGACCCGATTTTCTCTATTTTTTTCAAAATTTTAGGCCGAAAACGGATTAATGGCATTTCAATTAATTTAAATGGGGGCTTTGAGATACGAGCAAAGTTACAGAACGAATAAAACTAGTGTGTCGAGGTATCACTGTATAATACTCGCCACGGTTCTAAAAGGTTCTGAAGTTAGTCAAAAACAGCGTCGCAAATGCATATTTTAGAGCCGTCCTGGTTGTTTTCTGGGAAATGAAGACTCCCACTACCTCCCAGTTACCGGCACAGAACGTGCGCTCGTCGGTGATTGGTTATCGCTGGTTGTCGTGTCACTTGTCGCTTTCCTGCTATAAAGTACAGTCCTGTACGCTGTTGTTAAGTTTTATGCAAGGAATTACACCTTTAGATTAAAGAAAAATTAAAAATAATAATATAGCGCGAGTTTGTAGTTTTTCAACCGAATGTACCTGCGCAAGCCTCCATTTGCATCTAACTTCTGAGCCTTTCAGATCCATGATGCGTACTATACTTGCTAATCTCAAAGTATTAATCTTTATAAAACTCGTACAATTTTTAGTCGCGAACTAAAGCCACGAAGTCTACGTTATCTTGATAGTTGGCGTGTATACAAAAACAACTGAATGTTTGGAAAAGAAATTATAAAACTTACTTGCGACTATACGAAGCGGGGAAAAGCCCTTTACAGAGCCGGCAATGGCCCTTAAATCAATGATAACGCGCTCTTTCAACTTTGTTTTAGCATCCATCTTGACGATGGTATGCGCCCGATAACTGAAAAAAAAATAAAACAAAAAATTATTAAACAAAAACAGAATAATAAAATTGACAACTAAATTCATAACATTAAAAAAATGGTGGAACGAGGAAAAAATAAATAACAGTCACAGCTAATAAAAAACCCGGGTCGCAGTGCCAAAACCCTGCCGACAATATAGTGTATTTGCTTATACAGGCTGTGTGGCTTTATTTTGCGAGCTTAAGTTGGTTTTTGGGCAAAATAAAAAATTTTACTCCTTAATACACCCCTTAAAATATCATTTTTTTCTTAATTGCAATATTATTATAAATCGAACCTCTATACCAAATTATATAGAACTTTCAGTACATAATTCACTATTTGTAAACTAGTGTTTTCATAAAATTTGTAAGTCCGGTCCTGTCGGGCCGATTTTATTTAAATTTCAGGGACACCTTTTAATTACTACTAAAGGGTTAAATGTCAATTTTGAAACGATTCTGAGAATTTTTTCGGTATTTTGGGGCCCAAAAACATTTTTCAATCCCTAAAAACTACCCTTAAAATGCCCCAATTACGCCCATTTTAAATAGGCTTCTTGCGGTGATGGATTTCAACACGTGGACCAAATTTCATTAAAATCAATTAACTCTTTCGAAAGTTATTGCCCGCACATATATATATATATATATATATATACGTATATAAATATATATATATATATATATATATATATATATACGTATATAATATATATATATATATATATATATATATATATATATATACGTATATAATATATATATATATATATATATATATATATATATATATATATATATATATACATATATATATAAACATTTTCAAAAATGGTGCCAAAGTGTTTAGGAGGTTATGGAACGTCGAGAAATTTTGGTCCGACCCCTAGGTCCTGCCATCCGACCAACGCCAATAGTGTATGTTGCCTTACGGCAAATACACTAACAAGTCGAATGTATCGCGAATCTCCTTAAATTGAGCAAGTTTTTATGACGATTTGTTCGAATTAGAAGAAAAGATCTAATATAAATAATATTATTGTTGTAGATTCCAATATGTCCCCCCAATAATGTTGATAGGTCGGGAAAAAATAGACTTAATTCATTAATTCGTTGAAAGCTGGAAACAATTTTAATCTCTTTACTTAATATTTGCTTCCTGAACACTTAACCTCAATTATTTTGCAGTAAGTATTAATAACACTATAATCCTTAAAGGTGATAATCAGACGGTTCATTTTTTGTTCATTTCTGCCTTTCATTCAGCATCTTTCATTCGAAATGAAACGTTTGAACACAAAATGAAACAATAATGAAAAAATAATTCATTAATGAACCGATCCAACAACAACGCTAGATATCGGCATTCGGCATGATTCATTCGCACTCTGAATGAACGAAAAATGAAGCGTCTGAACACAAGAAAGAACAATTCATTCGGGTTCGATCATTTTGTGTCGTGTTTTGTAGCGGACGGACTTAGGACTACGACATCGCATAGTGAATATATTCTGTCTGTGGATGAGACAAAATGGTATTCAAGTGGAACGACAAAAAAAAGCTGCTATTTTTGGAAAATTTCAAAAATTATCAATGTCTGGAACCACAAACTCGACAAATACCAAGACAAAACAATACGGACAAATTCTATAAAACCTCTATTTAATGATTTAGACTTAGACTTTGCTTCTTTTTTGACAATTCTTCGATCAAATGACCACAAAACAAACGAATTCCAAGGCGCACAACTTCACTCGACGACATCTTCGAGGAAAAGACTGAATGAACGTTCATTTCTATGTCATTCTGTCTGTGCCGTGTGAACGCGGAATGAGACAAAAATGAACATTCAGTCAAATGAACATTCATTCGGAATGAACCGTCTGATATCACCTTTACATACAAAGAGAGTAAATTGAAGTTTGCAATCAATTTTCTGCTGATGGTCTAGCTGGGATATCACAAAAACTTTTGTTGCGTTAAGTAAGACAAAAAAAAAGATAAATTAGTTCACTGCGATAGTTCACAATAAAAATTATCCACTAGAAGAAGCAATATAATAAGTTTTACTTTACTTCAAAAAAGGTAATAAACAAATACAAATAAATTAAATAAGGAAAAGTAGAGCAAAGGAAACACTTAGCCGTTCGAATATTGACTGGAAATGTTTGTTTCAAGTTTTGTACGAGAATTTTTTCGAAAATTGAAAATGAAACTTTATGTAACAAGAACACGAACTTAGACGTTGTATAATAAGTTTACAAACAATAATAATACAATAATTACAAACAATAATAATGCGGCCATAGAAATTTCTATGAATTAAAAAAAAAGATAATAAAAACTCATCCTCAAAGTTCAATTCCAGATATATTTTGTAATAGAAAACAGGATCACGGGTAACTGGAATAATGTAGTCAAATCAATTTTTAAACACTCATTGATTGGCAACGTTTCGTCTTTATTCTTAAGATTTATCAATGTTGTTAATTGCTGATCAATATTTTCAGAGATTGATAAAGACTTAATAATAAAGACGAAACGTTGCCAATCAATCAGTGTTGAAATTGATTTGGCTAATTATTCCAATTACCCGTGATCCTGTTTTCTATGATAATAAAAATATTATTTTTAGTAATACCAAACAAAAGCATTATCAATATTTGGAAATACGCTAAACTTTGAAATTTTCAGACTTTTTTCGTTTTTTTAGGAATAACTTACAAACGACGCATTTTTCAGAAAATATTAATTTTAGATAAATTAAAGTACTTAAAATTCAGCGTCAAACGTGGTTGATAAAAAATGTTGCCTTTTTTCTTTGAAAATGAACCGTATACCTTTAAATTTCTATTTAAGTTCCTAAAAGTTATTCAATAAGGCTGTCGCCTTTCTGGATAAAGGTTCAAGTTTTCTGCTTGAGCCCACGTGGTATTTTTGTTACGCTGAATGTATGCGTAAAAATAGCCTGTTTCTCCAAATTTGAGAATGCTGGAGCCATCTTAGAGAGTAAATCAAACAAAATGAATTAGCAAAACTAGCGATCGCTCGACAGATTGTTAACCTGTCGATATGTATTGTTTCAACAAATTTTGTTTTACACGGCACACTTTGATCGGTATGGATAACGCCAAAAAGCTATTTTGGTCAGTTTTGTAGCTTCTGATTGGTTTAGATATAGGATATGCTATGTCAAATTATTCAGAAAAATAAGCAAAATTTGAATATCTGAAAATCAAAAATGCCGTCCATAAGAAAAACCAAAGTTCATGTCAATATCTCATAATGTAGTGGAAATAAAAAAATTAAACCTACGCTACTGAAAAGACATTAAAAAGTTATCAAAGAATGGTTAATGAAATTTTCAAACATCTTCATAAATAAAAAAGTTATGGCCAGTTTTCATAAATGGCAATTTTCACTATTTTCTGAATAAATTCATAGGATGTCAAAATTCAATTGTTTTTTCGACGGGACGTTAATGAGCCCAATTTTCTGCACTACTTTGCCCATTTAACCGACTAGCTATTTCCACTAATAACAAAGTTACCCATGTTAGCCAACGTCGGTTGAGACACCTTGTATAGTTACCACAGTGGGCAATCTAGGGACTATGCGAAATTTGCTATTTTTGCTAAAAATGGAAATAAATGCCTCCTTACGTAAATTCATTCGAAGCAGAATCTTATGTGACATTTTCTTAAAATATGCGCCTTTAGTAAATTACTCGTGAATTATTTTTAGAAGCGGCCTACTCCTACTTGTGATGTATTCTTTGTACAGCCCTGCTGTCTTATTGTATAAGTATAATTTGCACCTTTTTATGTAATAAGACTATCTTTTTATTTTAAATGTACAGGATTTTAGTTAGTTGAAATTAGGGTTGCCATCCGTCGGGTTTCCCCGATGCAAAATGCGAAACGTTTAGATTTTAAAGTTCTATTTTAATTTGTAAGACAATTATTCAAAAAGTAATAACTATTTTTTGAAAAAATAAAAAATCTTTAGCTGTATCTCCAAACCACAATATTAATGACATTAACAGCTGTACTAAATTAATTTCAAAATTAATAATTTGTTTTATTTTAAGAATAAAAAAATTCTAACTGATTATTAAAAGAATTTGTAACAAACTGTAATAAGAATCTGTTTTGTTAGGTACATTTAAAATGATGATAAAAGATGACCAAATTTAATTTTAAAGTCTGAAAATAAATAAAAAGGTGATTTATGACATTTTCAACTGTTTATTACACTGACTATGTTTAAAAAAACCTGTTGACATGTCCGGGTTCTGGGCTCTAAAATCCGGGGTTTTCACGCGTCTTGTCCTGGTTGCCAAATTTTAGAGATGGCAACCCTAGTTGAAATGAATACAACATGATAAAAGCAAGTCCAATTATTATTATTCCCCGAAAATACAATACTAATAAATAAGTAAATCCGCCACTGGTCTGAGCATTCTGATCGAGATAATCTGGGATTTTCTTATATGGATTGTAGAGGTGCAATCGTGAGTACTATTTTATTCACGATCACTCACGCTCACGAAAATCATTTTCAACTCACGCCCGTTCACTCACGATAATAATTATATTTCGAGACTCTCGCCCACTCACGCACGTTCCAATCACACTCACACTCACGTAACTTTATAATTCATATTATAACATTTCTTAAACTACCAAAACATGATACAATAATATCAGGTTATTTGTTTATCAACTATAAAGTGCTAAACAATGATTTTTGTAATTTTATTTAATATACGTTACATTTACACGTCACAAATACAATAAGCAAAACAAAAAACCTCTAAATAGTACATACTTTAAACAAGAAAAATCATGACTGCACCTGATACCTGTTAACGTTAGTCCCGGGTCAGGTTTAACAGTTCGCATATAGGGATGGAAAAAGCGCGCGCTAAATCGATTTTTGACTTTGGAATCGACTTCAAATTCTTTAACTCTTGAAGTCGATTAATCATCTGTGATAGTCGACTTTTGTAACTTAAGTCGACTTTTTAGAAATTTAGTAATTCGTGTATAGAAACTTAGATATTTTTATATTTTATTAAATTATGAACGTACAAACGTTAGATGCAAATGGAGGCTTGCGCAGGTATAGTCGGTTGAAAAACTACGAACTCGCGCTATATTATTATTTTTAATTTTTCTTTAATCTAAAGGTCTAATTCCTTGCACTAAAGTCATCTATCCTGGTCGTACTTGAATGTGGGACTTTTGAGGGTTCTCAGCAGACAAATTATCATCTGAATCACCGTATTAGGCATCTTGAACAATCAAAGAAACAATTGACAAGACAACGAACGTTAACCAATCGCCGACGAGTACATATATTGTGCCGGCAGCAGGTGGTAGGAATTTTCCTTTCCCACAAAACAACCGAAATATTCATTTGCGACGCTGTTTGTGACTAACTTCAGAACCTTTTTAGAACCGCGGCGAGTATTATACTAAGTAATGTATAAAAAAGCCGAAAAGTCATCGAGTGAGAATCGATTCTAATCGATTCGATACAGGCTCAACTCGACCCTAAAAAGTCGATTATTTTTATCAAAAGATCGATTCTTGACTAAAGTCAGAGTCGACTTTCCTATCCCTTATCGCATATAGGAATAATTTTTTATGTGATTAACTTTTCACTCTCGCCAACTCACGCTCACGAAAAGTTTTTTCCATTCACGCCCGCTCACGTATCCGTATATTTTATTTAATCACACTCACTCACGGTTTTTTTTTAAACAGTCACACTCACGGTGTGTCACGAGAAATTTCACGCACGATTTGCACCTCTAATGCATTGCTCCAGACCAAATTTACACATTGTTTGAATAAGCAGTACGTGTCTGAATAACATTTTTTGTATTTAAAAAATATGCGCTATCTTTATAAGTAATAGAAAAGTGTCAGATTACTCGATAATAAGCAGACTCTGCAGGTTTTTGTCTATGTGTGCCAGTGTTGCCAGATTTTTTTTTTGCCAAGTCGGGATTTTGGAACTTTTTGAGTGAAAAAAGCGGGATTCTTTCGTCGAAAGCGGGACATAGTAAAAAAACGTATATAATCAGAAGTTTTTAAATATTTATCTTTTTATTTGAGTTCAAATTACGTTTACGTGACAATAGATAGCAAAAATAGCCATAGGAAATGTATTTTAATAAAAATTTGATATTTTAAATCAGATTTACCCTATCGTTAAATAGTTGAGTCTTATTCGTCTTCTGAATAAAAAAAAATAAAAAAAACAGAAATCAAAATCAAAAAAGTTTTATTCATTAGAAAAATATGGCGTTTCAAACAATAGTCTGAGGAGTGAGTGTTACAAATTGCAGCTTACAATAAGAGAATAATTATTTACGCACGGTCGAGTTATCCCCGAAAAGCGGGACATTTAATTTTGATTTAAAAATCGGGACGTCCCGCCAAAATCGGGACGTCTGGCAACGCTGATAAGCAGGCTCTGCAGGTTTTTGTCTACGTGTGCATTCATTTTACATAATATTCGACACTTCAAACGACCAATAAATAAGAAAATAAATGTCAAATTCAAGTGCACACCCATAAAAAACAAAACCGGAACGTTATACAGGACAGATTTATTAGTTCGTAGAGTGTTTTGAGAGAACACAGCCTACTCATACAATCGGCTCTACTGACCAAAGATAAAGAGTCAGACCAAAACGTTTATAAAAAGAGTGAGTACCAGCGTTGGCAGACGTCCCGATTTTTTAATCAAAATTAAATGTCCCGCGCGGGACAGGCTCAGTCCCGCTTTTCGGGGATAACTCGACCGTGTGTAAATAATTATTCTCTTATTGTAAGTTGCAATTTGTAACACTCACTCCTCAGACTATTGTTTGAAACGCCATATTTTTCTAATAAATAAAACTTTTTTGATTTTGATTTCTGTTTTTTATTTTTTTTTTATTCAGAAGACGAATAAGACTCAACTATTTAACGATAGGGTAAATCTGATTTAAAATATCATATTTTTATTAAAATACATTTTCTAAGGTTATTTTTGCTATCTATTGTCACGTAAACGTAGTTTGAACTCAAATAAAAAAATAAATATTTAAAAACTTCTGATTATATACGTTTTTTTACTATGACCCGCTTTCGACGAAAGAATCCCGTTTTTTTCACTCAAAAAGTTCCAAAATCCCGACTTGGTAAAAAAAAAATCTGGCAACGCTGGTGAGTACCTACAGGAAGGTTCCTCATTTGACATATTTATTTATTTTTTGTGAAGAAGTCATCTAATGTCGTTTGCCTTTTTCTGTTTCGTTCAGCAAAAGATACTGCATCAACCAATGCCGGATTTAGAGGTCTGGAGGCCTCGGGGCAACAAAGGAGTGGAGGCCCCCTGGCCCCAAATTATTTTCCAAATAAAATGGACAAATTTTTTCAGTCGAGTTTTCCAATAAATAATTTATTGTGAAACCAAGTATAGATTCTTTTATTATTTAACAAATATAAATATAATCGGAAACAAGAATTATCTGAAATTAAATTTTAGCGTTAACGAACGGAACCTTCCGAGCTTTTTTCGCCGAAAAGTCGTTGATCATTTCGCTGAAATCCAGTTCCCGAAGTAAATCACTTTCAAGTCACTATTGTGGGGGCCCCTCTTTTGAAGAGGCCCCGGGGCTGTAGCCCCGGTGACCCTCCCCTAAATCCGGCCCTGGCATCAATGACACTTCGTCCTGCCTTTGAACTTTTATCAACATTTGAATCATTTTGTATAAACTGATCCATAATTTACGTTATAGTGGTTAAACTTTTTTTTAGAAACAGCGTTAAACGAGGCCCTACTGTACACCATATAGTTACACACAGAATATTGTTTATATCAGACGGTTCATTCCGAATATATGTTCATTTGACTGAATGTTCATTTTTGTTTCATTCCGCGTTCACACGGCACAGACAGAATGACATAAATGAACGTCCATCCAGTCTTTTCCTCGAAGATGTCGTCGAATGAAGTTGTGCGCCTGGGAATTCGTTAGATTTGTGGTCAGTGATTGAAGAATTGTCAAAAAAGAAGCAAAGTCTAAGTTTAAATCATTAATTAGAGACTTTAAAGAATTTGTCCGTACTGTTCTGTCTTTGTATTCGTCGAGTTTGTGGTTCCAAAGACATTGATAATTTTTGAAATTCTTCAAAAACCGCAGCGTGTTTTGGTCGTTCCCCTTGAATACCATTTTGTCTCATACACAGACAGAATATATTCACTATGCGGTGTCGTAGTCCTAAGTCCGTCCGCTACAAAACACGACACAAAATGATCGAACCCGAATGAATTGTTCTTTCTTGTGTTCAGACGCTTCATTTTTCGTTCATTCAGAGTGCGAATGAATTACGCCGAATGCCGATATCTAGCGTTGTTGTGGATCGGTTCATTAACGAATTCATTTTTCATTATTGTTTCATTTTGTGTTCAGACGTTTCACTTCGAATGAAAGATGCTGAATGAAAGACAGAAATGAACAAAAAATGAACCGTCTGATATCACCTTAACATATTACTTAAATAATTATAATATCAAGCGAACGGACAGGGTAATATTCATATAGCCTTAGTCATTCGAACTAACTTACTCCAAATTTATGTAAATCGGTCGAGCAGGGTAATAAAACGGTTTGTTTCAAATATATGCTGGTCGGCTTTTTAGAATGTTTAATTTATAAATCACCGAGCTGGGTAGAGTAGTGGTGACAGCACTAGACTCGCATTCGGGAGGTCCGGGTTCGAATCCCGGCGGGGGCAGATGTGGCTGGGACTTTTTCCTACTGCCTCTCGCCGAGAAACGGTAATTCCTGTACCGGCCATCTTGATTGAGGTTTTCCATGGTTTCCCTCAATTAATTCCAGATAAATATCGAGATGGTTCCTTATTTGAGGCCATGGCCGATTACCTATCAAACTCCTAGTTCAAAAATTACCTACCTTATCCTAATTTCCTATAATTCCTTCATTCGCCCATTGCTATTACATAAGTTGAAATTTTAAAAATGTAGAAAAATAACGGGAAGTGTGGTAGATGGAAAACAGTAATGGTGCGAATGGCGTCTGTTATGACATAAAGTCGACAACCGGACGTTAATCGCATTATTAGTGTATTTGCCATAAGGCAACATACACTATTGGCGTCGGTCGGATGGCGGGACCTAGGGGTCGGACCAAAATTTCTCGACGTTTCATAACCTCCTAAACACTTTGCCACCATTTTTAAAAATGTTTATATATATATGTATATATATATATATATATATATATATTTATATACGTATATATATATATATATATATATATATATATGTGTACGCGCGATAACTTTCGAAAGAGTTAATTGATTTCAACGAAATTTAGGCCACGTGTTGAAATCCATCACCGCAAGAAGCCTATTTAAAATGGGCCTAATCGGGCCATTTTAAGGGTAGTTTTTAGGGGTTTTTGGGCCCCAAAATTCCGAAAAAATTCTCAGAATCGTTTCAAAATTGATATTTAACCTGTCAGTAGCAATTAAAAAGTGCCCCTAAAATTTTAATAAAATCGGCTCAACAGGACCGGACTTACAAATTTTTTGAAAACACTAATTTGCAGATAGTGACTTATTTATTGAAGGGTGTATTTAATTCGGTGTAGACGTTAGATTGATAATAATATTACAATTAAGAAAAAAATGTTATTTTAAGGGGTGTATTAAGGGGTTAAATTTTTTATTTTGCCCAAAAACAAACTTAATTTCACATAATAAAAGTATAAAACCACGCGGCCCTATACAAGCAAATACACTATATTGTCGGCAGGGTTTTGGCACTGCGACCCGGGTTTTTATTATTTACAAATCGTACAAAACGGAAAGAAGACCTTAATTCTCTCTCCACTTATTAAGAGATACAAGTGCAGTAAACTGTTATTGCACATATATTTGTTCAAGCAGCGTTTGCCGCAGCCGAGCCCCAGCCTGCGCGGCCCCCCACGGGCCTGGCTTACGGGGCTTGCAGCAAGCCAAGCGGTAAATAAGATAGGGGGCCCACGCAGGCTAGGTGCCAGCTCTTGCGACCTAAATGTAAACTAGATCAGATAATTCGTTCATACAATTAGAGAGAAATTAAATATAAAAATACGAAAATGGTTGAACCTGACCAGGCCATCCCTGTTCCCTGAAAGTAGTTTAGAAAATTTCTGAACGGCGATAACTTTTAATCGAATAAACTTATTTAGACGTATATAGCATAAATTTAGGGTTGCCATCTCTAAAATTTGGCAACCAGGATAAGACGCGTGAAAACCCCGGATTTTAGAGCCCAGAACCCGGACATGTCAACAGGTTTTTTTAAACATAGTGTAATAAAAAACAGTTGAAAATGTCACCAATCACCTTTTTATTAGTGTATTTGCCATAAGGCAACATACACTATTGGCGTCGGTCGGATGGCGGGACCTAGGGGTCGGACCAAAATTTCTCGACGTTTCATAACCTCCTAAACACTTTGGCACCATTTTTAAAAATGTTTATATATATATGTATATATATATATATTTATATATATATATATATATATACGTATATATATATATATATATATATATATATATGTGTGCGGGCAATAACTTTCGAAGGAGTTAATTGATTTTAACGAAATTTGGCCCACGTGTTGAAATCCATCACCGCAAGAAGCCTATTTAAAATGGGCGTAATCGGGCTATTTTAAGGGTAGTTTTTAGGGGTTGAAAAACGTTTTTGGGCCCCAAAATACCGAAAAAATTCTCCGAATCGTTTCAAAATTGACATTTAACCTTCCAGTAGTAATTAAAAAATGTCCCTAAAATTTTAAAAAAATCGGCCCGACAGGACCGGACTTAAAAATTTTATGAAAACACTACTTTGCAGATAGTGAATTATTTACTGAAAGTTGTATATAATTTGGTATAGAGGTTCGATTGATAATAATATTGCAATTAAGAAAAAAAAATGTTATTTTAAGGGGTGTATTAAGGAGTCAAATTTTTTATTTTGCCGAAAAACCAACTTAAGTTCGCATAATAAAGCCACACTGCCTGTATTATCAAATACACTATATTGTCGGCAGGGTTTTGGCACTGCGACCCGGGTTTTTTAATTTTTAGACCTTAAAATTAAATTTAGTCATCTTTTATCATCATTTTAAATGTACCTAACAAAACAGAATCTTATTACAGTTTGTTACAAATTGTTTTAATAATCAGTTAGAATTTTTTTATTCTTAAAATAAAACACAAATTATTAATATACTCTGTTATGAAAACAAATCCTTATTAAAATATTAAACCTAACAAAATTCAATTACATTTTTAAACCCGGACGCTCCCCGGATGCCCTCTAAGCTAGGATAAATCCGGGGAAACCCGGACGGATGACAACCCTAAGCTTAATACATTTGACGTTGTTTCAGAGAATTAAAAAAATGAAATTTAATTGTTAGATGTTCTTAAAAACTCGATCGATTCGGTATAAATTTTCAAATAATGCGAAAGAAATATGGATTCGCGACGCTATCGCGACGGAGGTAAAAATAGCTCGAACACGCAACGCCGACTGAAGTTTTCAATTTTCATAGCGGGAAGTTAAAAATTAATTATGATTAAATCCTTATTGGGTTGGCATTCTTTACTAAAAAAAATAATAATTTGTGTATTTCATTATTTTCCGATAGTATCCCATCTACCATTATCCAGTCTCGGACCACGGGCTTGTGGGGAGCCACCCGGGCCCTTTCGACCCTGTGTCCAAAAGAACTAAATCTATTTTGACCTTTACAATATCCTGATTTTTACTCAATTCAAATCACTGACACCACAAAAAATCGAAGTACTTATAAAAACTTTCTACTTATTATTTTTACATACAGGAGAACTCGCGTAATTTCAACCTGTCGGGAGTATTAAAGTTGAAAATACAGAAATCGATTACTCCTTCATCTCATGGCGGTCTGTGACTGCCGCGAAGTGTAATGCATTTGTTTTAAGATAACATAATCATGAAAATGTCCCTGATTATTTTTCTTTTGTTTTGCATAGACAGCGTATAATCAGGACAGATTCTTGATTATACACTATCTTGAAAACAAAAGTAAAACAAATGCATTGGAATTTACAAGTGCGCATTGTCTCTTGCAACAGATACCGTTTCTGTCATCTGTTTTGCAACTAAATAATTATTCGATGACATTCAAGGAAAATGATTGTAAAAACAAACGTCACAAAACAAAACTTTATCAGAGAAATTTAATGATTCCAACAAACCAGTACCAGCCTTTACTCGGATAAAAATCCTTTCTCAGTTAATCTTAGAGATGACATGTATCAGACGGCTTTCAAAGTACAAATGCCTACTAGTTGCCAAGGATAAAAGGAGCATTGGCCATTTTACTAAGGGATTTCGTCCAATGTTGAATCCTCGCAAACATCAGCGACTACTACTTATGTAGAAAAGTCTTACAGACTACAAACGTATGAAAAAATCCAGCAAATGTTGAATCCTATTTCAAAAACCCGTTCCATACAGTTTGATTTTCATATTTTAACAGTAGTAATATACCGTAAGCCTAGTGATTTAATTAATTTAATTAAATTTTGATGCGATAGGAAAAGTTGTTATGTATTATATTTATCGAATCTTGTTTAGGCTGGGCAACACATGAATCAAAATAAGAAAATGCTCGTAATAGCAATTTGTTTATAGTTATACAAATCGTAAACTCAACCAAGATAAATCACATAGATACTCAGATTATAAAAAAATGCTCTCGGCAAATTTCAAATTGTGGTCGCAAAATGCATTTTACTACTATGATTAGGTTTCACAAAATTTGGCTTGTTTAAAAATTTCAAAACACATTTTTTGTTCTAAAATTGTATAAAAAAAAGTAAAATCTCAACATTTCTTTATAGCACGACATGAAATTTCAAATTACGTTAAGTCTTATTGACATTTCAAAGTTTTTTTTTCTTGAACAAAAGTATATTAACGATACTGAGAAATTTAGCTTGCTCAACAATTTTGCTGACATTATTTTTTTTCTATACATATACATAAATTTCTGTTAAAATTATATTACTTTTGTCATTTTGATTTGATTTTAAATCATTTATAATACAGTGTAAGCTTTATATAGCGACGCTGAAGGGACGGCGCATTTTCTGGCGTTGTAGAGAGTTATCGTTATATGGAGAGAAAGAAAAACCAATCTATAAGCTAAGGTAAACACGTGCAAAGTAATCACAACAAACAAAAGAACGAATTTCTTAGAATCTTCGGTACGAATGATGCCGACAGTCGAGGTAACTACGGACTAGACAATAAAGCTGCAGTTCTTATCAATTTCGGCAACATAGAAAGTACCTACGAACAGTAGGTGCTTTATAAGTTGCCGAAATTACTTGCTTTATAATAACATATGGTCGTTATTTAGAGTGGTCGTGATGCTATATAGAGTGTATCATTATATGGGCAACAAGGCAAACCAACCAAAGTCGAGTAATTTCGACGTTTTAGGGAGTTTGACGTTAAATGGAGTGACGTTACATGGAGTTTACATTGTACACCAATACCTCTCACTTTGCGTCGGGGTTACGTTCCAAAAAAACACGACGCAAATTGAAACGACGCAAAGTGAATTAAGATTTTCTATAGCAAACCATGTAAAGATCGAAGATAGGTTCCAACTTCCAGGGTTACAAAAATACTACTTTTTAAAAAGTAAATTGAACAAAGTAAACATTTAAAAAACAAAAATAATATAAAATTTTATCACATACACACAGAAAACAAAAAAAAACGTATTCAATTAAGGATGATTTGTCGGTACAATCGGAAACAAAAGTTAATGACATTTGCACCAAATTCATATCTTTTAATATCTGTTGAAATAAATGATTTAAAACAACCATTTTTTTTTATAATTTAAATTTTGATATTAAGTTTCTAAAAGAATAAAATTTAGTGGTCATTTTAATAATATTAACATAAAAATCTCAATATAAGTGAAAATTGTAAAATAACTATTGTTTGTGACTGTACCTTGAATTTAACTTTAAAAAAATAAAAACTTAAATTTTTTTTGTCAGTGATCATCGTCACAAATTATCCCAAAAATTAAAGTAAAAAATTAGGAGACAAATACATACGCTCGTAAATTTCCAATTTAATTTTATTTTATTTAATTAAATAAAATAATTCTTGTTTTTATTCAGGAAAGCGTGACAACACCGCACTATTTTAATAGTTGGTATTATCCAATTTTAGAAAAACCTGACAGACAATATCGATGGAAAGGAAAAATTGTCAGCAAGAAAATTTATTTACAACAACGTAAACAAATTTAATTACCACAGAAACGTAAACTTTATGTTTGCGACGTTGCCACGTTTTCTTGTAATTCATACTGCTTATTCAAAAATACGGCAAATATCACTCATTTTTATTATTTTTCTCTGCAAATAATATTGAAACTACCAATTATTAATCGCTTTTATGTTTCTTGGATATTTAATCTATTGATCTGAAATTTTTGGAATTTTTCTCATCACAATTTCATTATTTTTTTTTTCATTTAAATAGGTCTGATAGCATGTTTTCCATTTAACTACGTGTTAATTTGTTGCAACTAATAAATGTTATAACTTTTCAACGGGCTTGTAAAAAAATCCCAATTTTTTTGAGGAGCTTTAGTAGACTTGCCAGAATAGTATATTTTTTTTTCAGTCGATTTTCATCATTTTCAGTATACCGACAAATCATCCTTAAAACAAAATAAACTATTCAATTAATTTATGAAAAATTAAAATTAATCACTGTCTGATGAGTCACAACACACTAATTGAAACGTTACAAAAAGCACAACACACTACATAATTGAAACTGAACTCTAAAATTAGCAAAACAAAGTGAAAATAAAACTGTATTAACAAAATAAAATTACTTACAATATACTGTTCAATTGGTTTTTTATTTATATAAAGACGTTTCGACTAACAGTTTTAGTCCTTTTCAATTTTCAAAACTGTATTAAAATTGCGTTGATTTATAGTTAGAAAGGGAATCTCCCAGTTTTGATGGCATGGCGCAATTAGAAACAAGTGGTGAAAAGTGGTGCCATCTTTTAGAAAAAAAAAGAAAATTTCAAAAAAAAAATTGAAGACTTGAACCCAAAACAACGCAACCTCGAAAATCTACCGGCGCACAGTGAAAATTAGTAATAATTAAGCAGCGACGCAACTTCGAAAAAATGCAAAACGAAACGACGCAAAGCGAGGTATTGGTGTATATAAAAATCCTCAAAATTTCATTATTTTCATCTTTTTAGTGAAAGGAGGTTAATATATTTTTTAAAAAGTTTTTTTAATCATAAAATTGTGAAACGGTATGGGGTTCCGGCATTCCACAATCTTTGGAAAATCGTAGAGACAAAATACGTTTGCGACGTATTCATTTTTTCTTCATAAATTCGTTGGATCTTGGAAACAGTGCAGTTTTTCTGAGCGAATTTAAATTCACCCACTTCAAAAGTCAGATTAAACTGAAACTTGGCACACTTATCAAGAACCGATGACAATACAATAATTTAGTAAGTTTGTCCCATTATCCTGACCAGCGCCTTCAGTATAAAAAAAATTCAAAAATTACAGCAAGCAAGCTAACACGCTGTACAGTGACGTACGTTGTGTTGCCTACTCCACAGTCAAATGCAAAATTGTTCTTTAGTTTTATAATTAAAATTAGAGTTTAAAAAAACTAAAACAACACGCTTTTTTGAACTAAAAAATGCAAAATAATTTGACAACAAAATTAGCTTTATGGTAATCAATTTTTCATTTATTGGTTAATTGTAAACGTAGAGCTATATAAAGAAAATTTAAGTAGATAGAACACCATGCTTTTTTCAGTAAAGCTAATTTTGTTGTCAAATTATTTTGTATTTTTAAGTTCACAGAAGCGTGTTGTTTTAGTTTTTAAGACTAAAAACAATATTAGATTTGACTATGGGGTAGGAAACGTAACGTACGTCACTGTACATCGTGTAAGCTTGCTTGCTGTAATTTTTCAAACTCTTTTATCCTCAAGGTCCTGGTCAGGATAATGGGACAAACTTATTAAATTATTGTATTGTCATCGGTTCTTGATAAGTGTGCAAATTTTCAATTTAATCTGAAGTTTTGATGTGGGTGAATTTCACATCCAAAGATTCCTTTACAAACAAACAAACATACAGGTGAGGCCATAAAAGCCTGTTAAAAAGGTTATTTAATTTCATAACGGTAGTTTACAAGTCATAAAGCATTTGCAAAAATTTCAATATTATACGTTTAATATAATTTATTTTTATTCATGATTCATTATTTTTATAATTACGATAATTCTGTTCCATATTTACGATCATTCTACGCTACTGGTACGATAGCTGCCTCGCTTTGGTGTATGACTATGAACGCTTTTATGCAGCGTCGAAACTCTAAATTAAAAGGCACCTAGTGAATTCCTTCACATTGTAATTATTAACTATGTGACCCGCTAACTTACATTATCGACAGTCAACTGTTATAATCAATTATACATCAATAGTTGTTCAACATTACATCGATTCTTTGGATTACAGTTCATCCAATGTGGATTTAACGGTTAAAAAGTATTATCATAACCCACGATTGCTTGCCCACAATTGTCGTAACAAAAACACAAAATCAGAGACGAATATTCAGTTCTGAAAACCATTTTGTCTAATTTTAGTAGGGTTTCGTACCTCAATAAAAAAGGAGGCCGTAAAAAATGAATTTTAGGTTGTAAAGCGGGAATTTCCTGTTTATATTTCAAAACGTTTATTTAATACATTTTGAAAGACCCATTAAACAGCTGAAAAGGACTTTCTACCATAAAATCATTATTGGGTTTGGCACAGGTAAACTAAGTGCAATTTGCTTACATCAGATGGATTACTTATGCTAATCTTGTTAAAACAGGTAGTAGCAATGTGTTGGTATTTTTGTTTTTCAGATATAAATTACTAGCTGTTAATCCTGGCTTTTCCCGTGTCAGGGGTGAATTTGAAGTTTTGAGAACCGAATATTGTCGTCACGACGTTAATTGAGTCGCAAAATCAAAATTATTATAAATATGTTCCATATTATCGAAAAAAATGACTCATTCATATAAAGTAATAAACAATAAACAATTTTAAAGTGATTTTGATAAATTGTTTTGTGCTATAAATTCTTTTTGTTGGCACGGCGTGGTCACATTAAATATTTTTGAAAAACTTGGCACATGTGAAAATATCAAATTTTAAACTTTCTTGAATAGTGCAGCATTGCTTGTTTTTTCACTTCATTATAAGGAAAAAATTCGATGAAACTTGTGTCACGCCATAAAAAAAATAGATGAGACATTTCAACAATAACATTTGTGAAAAAAAATGCATCTATCTCCAAAATTACCATTCAGTTTATAATATTTTACTTATTTATGATGGCAAGGATTTTTCGTAGAAAAATATGGGATATTCCCACAAAACAAATCTTAATCTTATCGACATAAAAATTGTCAGCTGTAAAATAGATTAGAATATCTCATTTTGGACTTTTTTTATACATGTATGCGTTGAAGCGTTAACAATTGCATTTACTTTACTGTAATATGGTAACAGTAACCCAAATCTTGACAATTAAGGCAAATCTTTTGATCATTTCGTCAGCTTACACGACAAACGAAAGCTGACCCAAAATAAATTACTTTATCAACACTGCCGTGCTTTAAAGCGATTGTTTAAATACAGTAAAAACTTACCTTAATTAAAATTAACTGTACTTAGTAACGATGCACTTTCACACACAAAAAAATGTTCTACTTTTCACAAGCATTAACAACGTATATTAGCTACGTGTTTGTCATATCTACTGTCAAAAGTCTTTTCTACGTCTGGTAACTTTTCTTTTACACAAGCCCCGCAACAAACAGAAATAGGATGGTACTAAAGATGTAAGTAAGACTGCAACAGCATATTATTCAGTGTTTCCAGTCTAGTGTACGTAAAAAACACTACGTAAAATTGGCGGGTTAATGTTATCGAGATGTTTTTGCATCGAATATAACACTAAAATTTCAAAAAATTGAAACGAAATCCGTTTCGTATAAATAATATACTAAGTTATCATTTCTTAGGTCATTTTTAATTATCAAACTTTGCACACATATTTTTTAATGTTGGCTACACTTTACTATATAGGATGCCCTTTACACCCTCACTTTTTAGTGCAATAAAAGTCGACATTTTTTAACTATAGTCTTTCACCTTCATACTACGCACTAGATTGGTGACTTAGGTTGGTAGCACTAGACAAATTTTTAAGCTTTTAACATTCCAACCCGCTAGTGGGGAATGGTACTAATTTAGATCAAAATTCATTTTTCAAGATTTTACAATATTTTTTCGTTTTGAGGTCTGACTCCAAAAAACATATTTTTGGAAAAACTCTGTTTGTAAGCACGATACAGGTCAAACGTATGAACGGATTGAAACCAAATTTTGGGAGGATGTTTGGTTGCAAATATGGAGAGCCCTATTGTTTTTGGGGAAAATCGGCGCATGCGCAAAAGAAATATAAATTATAACGTTGTTTTTTCTCATATAATGATATACTTTTTCATAATGATTTATATTCTATTTATTTTTCTAAGAAAGTTTTATAAAAAAAAATTTTTCTAAGCTTTATAGTTTCGGAAATATTTTGAAAAAAAAACAATTCAGCTGTTCTTTTGTTCTAAAGATCTGTCAAAAAGAAATTAGTTAGGTAGCTGACAAGCATGCTTGATTCATTTTCACGTGCTAAACCATATTATGTAACCATAGAAACTAATAGCAAATCTCAATATTGTTCACGTCCATTATAATTAATAAGTTTTTTATTTAATCACGGGAAATTGGACAATTGAATTTTAATATAGATAAACTAAATTAAAAAATTTTAATCACGGGAAAATATATGTATTGTTAAATATCTAAATTTTATTGAAGTTATGGTTAACTAGTTAAAGTTTTGCCCGAAGAAGTTAAAAGAAATTAACGAAACGTCGCAAAATTTTTTAATTTAGTTTATCTATATTAAAATTCAATTGTCCAATTTCCCGTGATTAAATAAAAAACTTACTAATAGCAAATATCATATTTGTTATTAGCCGTTACCCGCGTCACTGCGCGCGACAACAGAAATTTTATTTTATTTTTTTAGAGCTCCTGGAGAGCTCTTGGTAAGGAGCAAATTGGAAGAAAATATGTTTCCACCGATTGGAGGGTTGCCTAGATTGCCCTTGAATAATTTTCTTCCATTTTGTAGATGTTTTTTGAAATCACTCGGGCAAATCTGGGCAAAAGGCTCAACGCAACGCGCCAGACCCCTACTCGACAAGCCGGATTTCGAAAAGGAGGCCCGAACTATACAAAAACCTGCTTTTCTTCCATTTGGGAGTTGAAGTCATTTCTGTCACCAAGGTCCAAGACCCTAACTAAATGTCAAATGTGAATATTTTTCAAGTTAGATGGTTCTGTCGCCTAATTGGCTGGAATTTTTTCAGTTCGTATGGGTGGTAAAAATACACACGATTTAAATTCAAAATTGCTATTGAAACAGTAAACAGGTAAAATTTTAACGCGGAAAGAAAAACTGGCAGTGGTCAATTGTTGCGACGAATTAAGACCAAAAATAAATACACTAAAACAAGTCATCACAAAAGTCTCAAAATATTTTCTGTGTGAATACATTCTGTTACAAAAACAGTAATTAAATGTGCATTTTGCGTATAAAATTATGTTAATTATTAGTTCTGTGATGTGAGGAAATTAATATATTAAACAATTCCATTTCTCCGGAATATAATCTAAATTGTAAAGAGAACCAATAACACAGTTACGATAAACAGAATAAGTATTACGTACATACCTTTTTAGTTGTTTTTAACGTTACTATTAACTTCAATTATGTTACAAATGTAAATCTCGCTGTATTTTTTTCTTTTTTAAATATCTACTATACAAATAATGTCAATTTCTGACAGTTCATTTAAATTTTTGTTCTAAGTCGTTTTTACATTAGCACACAATATAAATCAAAAGGCCTGTATTAGTGTATTTTTCGTTAGTCACCAGTACCCTGCTTAGTGTAAAGACTAACCAATTTTGCATAACTTTTGAGTACTTTCCTATTTTCTAATTTATGACAAATACTATTTTAATAAATTAAAAATAAAGCTTTACATGTGCTTAAAAATTGTAAATCCATGTCTTTTATAGTCATAAAAATGTACATTCTAGTAGTATACGCAATTATTGTTAAAAAAAGTTCATGTTTGAAATAAAATGCACTTTAGGGACAGGTGTCAATTTAGGAACATAATAAAAGGAGGGAACGAGAGCTGTCAAAATCAAAATCAACTGTTGAAAATTTTTTGTTTTTAAGAAATCAGTTATTAATATTTCCATTAGTCAGTTTTGAATGAAAAGTAGCAAGACACTGTCAAAATGCCGTGTGAAATGATAACGTTGCAATTAGGGCAATGCGGAAATCAGAGTAAGTAAAGTGATCAAATGTTAGGTTACGCCTGGTCGGTTTGTTTAATTATTACTTTTATTTTACATTCTGTATTTTCATTTAACAGTTGGATTTGAATTTTGGAAACGACTTTGTGCAGAACACGGTATAAGTCCCGAAGGAAAACTCGAGGACTTCGCCACAGAAGGTACAGATCGTAAAGATGTCTTCTTCTATCAAGCAGACGATGAACATTATATTCCTCGTTCGGTTTTACTTGATTTGGAGCCCAGGGTTATACATACAATTATGAATTCACCATATGCAAAGGTAATGGACTCATTCAAAGTTAATTTTCATAATTAAAGGCGACAGGGTTGCCAGACAAGCTCGATAAGTCACTATAATGAAGATGGGTGCAGAGGCGCGGAAAGCGTGGGCGACGTGAGCCACCGCCTACGACCTCGCGGTCCGAGGGGCCTCGTGCCTCGAAGATTTATGCATTACTTTAAAGCCTAAACTAAATATTGCTGAAATTCAACATCGACGCTGGCTGGTTTATTCAAATTCTCAGAATAAAGTTTTCTGTTTTCTTTTATTCATACGGTAAATGCGTTGGTTTTATTTAAAAAACAATTGGCTACATTATTTTTATAAAGCCCACGATAAATATTATTGTGTCGGATTTTGCCGTATTTTAGTCTAGAAACATGTTTAACGTTAAATTAACCCACTTTTCCTGCAATTTCACACTGTTTTTGACAAAAAAAAAAATTACGTGATACGTGCCGAGACCCCCCCCCCCCCTCTCCCTCACGTAAGATTGGGCGAGATTCCACTCGACCCCTCCCTACTACTACTAATGGACGCCCCCTAAGAATATAGTTTGCATTTTGATGAATAAAAATTTGATAGTTTCAACTGTTTTTTTATTTTATAAAATTCGTCTTCTTGCGCCACCAGAGGGCCTCGCAAGATGTACCTTGCCCACACCAAATTTAGGTCTTGCTCCGCCACTGGATGGGTGTTTGAATCTGTTTATTTTTCGACCTGTCAAGACAGGTTGAATAGCGAATCTTTTAACTATAGGTCGTTTTTTAGGGTTCGGTATTTCAGAATGAAAAACTAAACCCTTATAGGATCATTTTGTTGTCCGTCAAGACCCTTCTCAGAACTGGCTAGAGATATTAAGTTGAAATTAATATAAAATACGATCCCATGATCGTGTAAAAAATTCAAGCTTCAACTCAATGCAATAAAAAGTTAAAAAATAAATATTTTTTAAATAGATGGAAAGTTATCCGAGGACTTAGGATTCAAAATAAGTCAATACTAAATTATTATTCCTTTTTCAGGCGTCTGTGGAAACAATAAATATAAAATTATAAAGTATCAATATAATTTACAAAACAACAAATCTTAACAAATTTAATATCACATACCATAAAAGATTTATTTATTAATACATTAAACTTTATTCATCTTTAAAGTTCGATTCCAGATATATGTTATAATAGAAAACAGTATCACGGGTAATTGGAATAATGAAAATAAATTAATTTAAACACTCATTGATTGCAACGTTTCGTCTTTTCTTTAATTAAGATTTTAAACAGTATCACGGGTCTTAATTAAAGAAAAGACGAAACGTTGCAATCAATGAGTGTTTAAATTGATTTATTTTCATTATTCCAATTACCCGTGATACTGTTTTCTATTATAAATCTTTATATTTTTGTTTTTGTATTGGCACAGTTATACAACCCAGAGAACATATATCTGTCAAAAGATGGTGGAGGTGCCGGAAACAATTGGGCATCGGGTTTCAGTCAAGGTAAAAAACTAGAAGAAGATATATTTGACATAATCGACAGAGAAGCAGATGGGAGCGACAGTCTTGAGGTATGTTTGTTATAAAAATTTTGTATGCACTGTATGTTTTTATTTGACGGAGATTTAACAATGGCTACATTAGAATGGGACACACTGTATATGTTTTCCATATCGATTTTTTAATGCTCGTCAAATCCCCGAATAAGTCATTGGATTAAGCATGGATTCTAGACAAGGATTCCGAACTCCATAAAAAGCTTCCCTAAAAAAAGAGGTCTGCATGTAATCGAAACCAAGAGTATCTTTGATCGGAACGGTTTATGCTTTTCACGTGAGTCAAATGAGACACCAATTAATAGAACACGGAATAATTAAATATATTGATTTACTGAGTCAAAGCTCAATTAAAATGTTAAATTGTCATTTATTAATATAAAATTCTTGTAATCCAATGAATATTTTGTCAACTTGTTTAATACTTGCTTACTTACTTTACATGAATTTATGATTCCTAAATTCACGCCATGACATTAGCGACGCTAGTGGTAAAAAAACCCGGGTCGCAGTGCCAAAACCCTGCCGACAATATAGTGTATTTGCTTATACAGGCAGTGTGGCTTTATTTTGCGAGCTTAAGTTGGTTTTTGGGCAAAATAAAAAATTTTACTCCTTAATACACCCCTTAAAATAACATTTTTTTCTTAATTGCAATATTATTATAAATCGAACCTCAATACCAAATTATATACAACTTTAAGCAAATAATTCACTATTTGTAAACTAGTGTTTTCATAAAATTTGTAAGTCCGGTCCTGTCGGGCCGATTTTATTTAAATTTTAGGGACACGTTTTAATTACTACTAAAGGGTTAAATGTCAATTTTGAAATGATTCTGAGAATTTTTTCGGTATTTTGGGGCCCAAAAACATTTTTCAACCCCTAAAAACTACCCTTAAAATGCCCCGATTACGCCCATTTTAAATAGGCTTCTTGCGGTGATGGATTTCAACACGTGGACCAGATTTCGTTAAAATCAATTAACTCTTTCGAAAGTTATTGCCCGCACACATATATATATATATATATACGTATATAAATATATATATATATATATATATATATATATATATATATATATATATATATATATATACATATATATATAAACATTTTCAAAAATGGTGCCAAAGTGTTTAGGAGGTTACGAAACGTCGAGAAATTTTGGTCCACCAACTTAAGCTCGCAAAATAAAGCCACACTGCCTGTATAAGCAAATACACTATATTGTCGGCAGGGTTTTGGCACTGCGATCCGGGTTTTTTTTACACTTTCACTCACACTTATTGTACCGTAGAATAATTTTTTTTCTCATAAACATTTTTATTGAACATTCTAAATTGTTTTTTTTTTAATTTTCAGGGATTTGTTTTGTGCCATTCAATTGCAGGAGGTACCGGTTCAGGGATGGGATCGTACATTTTGGAAAGACTCACCGATCATTTTCCAAAGAAATTAATACAAACGTATAGTGTTTTTCCCAATCAAGACGAAATGAGGTATAAGACGCAAAATTTATGTCCATAAAGCTGCTATATCGTAGCTATTTTTTAAACAATTGAGTACTGAATATTCAACAAAATTTAAAAACTCAGTACGTAATACATAACTGAGCAATTTGATACCGCGTAGTACTGTTACCGATCTATAGATGGCACTGCTTAATTAAAGCAGTTTTGTGAGAGGTATTTCAGCTCAAGATTACTAGAACACTAGAAGCTTGGGCGTAAGAGGCTATAACATGGTCGCGTTTGTGATTGGTTGAGTCGACTGCTTACGTCACCGATGCCCATGGCTTGGTTTTTCAGTTATTGTTGTCCCAACTGTTTGGAAAAAGATTCCATGTGACGCCACAAGCCTACCTCCCCCGTCTCTCACTCGTCTCTCCCAGTCCCACCTTCAACAATGCTAACGCCTAACTGTAGTTTCTAGTAACTTTGATTTCGGCTGCCCAATGCATTATTTAAAATTTCGATTTTTTGGGAACTGAATTTTTTTATTACTCGGCCAAACTGAATATTCGGTAAAATAGCCCAATATAATACACGCCACGGTTCTAAAAGGTTCTGAAGTTAGATGCAAATGGAGGCTTCCGCAGGTACAGTCGGTTGAAAAACTACAAACTCGCGCTATATTATTATTTTTAATTTTTCTTTAATCTAAAGGTCTAATTCCTTGTATAAAGTCATTCAAAAAATTATTTTTCGTGTTTGTCTATGCAAAACTGTATTAGGCATCTTGATCAATTAACAATCAAAGAAACAACGTAACAATAGCGTACTGGACTGTACTTTATAGCAGGAAAGCGACAAGTAACATGACAACCAGCGCACGTTCTGTGCCGGTAACTGGGAGGTGGTGGGAGTCTTCCTTTCCCCCAAAACAACCGGAACGGCTCTAAAATATGCATTTGCGACGCTGTTTGTGACTAACTCAAGAACCTTTTAGAACCGTGGCGAGTATTATATCAGGTAATGATTTTGGTGCATCCTTAGCTGTAATAAACAGATAGTTCATGAGTTTGATGTGCTAAGGCCTGTGTGTACTTACAAATAAAAAGTTATGGATTTACGCCTAGGCCCGTGAGACCTGCACCTAGGCGGCATGATTTTAGGGGCGACAAAATTTTAGAGACATCAAAATTTCAAAAGTAAACAATGTTAAGACAGTTGAAATTTAAAAATACGTTGTCCAAATTCACGGTTCTCTGGCTTCATTAGATGTTTAAGTGCAATAATCACTTCCACATAGAACAAAAAGGGCGCCATATTGGACGGGGCCTAGGGTGGCATCGAACCTAAATCCGCCACGAATGCCGCGCTCGCGGTGGCGAAAAACTGTTCGTTTTTTGTATGGAGCCCTAAAAACGAGTCTGACTCGAACATGACCAGTTTATTTATAATATTATATTACTTAGAAAACGACTGCACGTTGTTAAAAACGACTGCACATTGTCAAAAACGACTTCTAAGAGTTCAGGCGGTTTTTCCTTGCCGTATTTTTTATATGGCTGTTGTATTTCTATAAATATAGCGAAGAAAACACTATGGTTATCAGCTTTATCAAAAAATGCAGTACAATGTCGCTAGTGTACATATTGTCAATATTTATTAGGACCACATGGTTTATGAAAGACTCCCAAAATGATTTTAATAGTGCAAATAATAGTTCATTTCTTTGGAATTAATAATCTACAAAGCAGTATTATCATATGGCTGCGCCTATTCGTCCGGGTACCGGACAAATAATTTTATATTTATTAATACGGATACTGGAAAACAATTATACCCAAACAAATAGTATATAAATATATATTAAAATTAAATATAATTAATTAAATTATTACTCATTGTAAAAAAATTGTACGTTAGATTAATCACTTCAAATTCAATTATTTTGCAAAAATATATTTTGACCCATCTAAGAACTAAATGCGGACATATGTTGGCAGCACTAAACAAATTTTAAGTTTTTTTCAGTTCGTGTAGGTGGTAACAATACACACGAATTTCAGATAAACTTTAGAAAAAGAGGGAAAATAAACAAATTTTACTGCTAATTTTATTTTAATTTCTCGTAAAAAAAGATTAATTAATGTTAAATAATAATAATAATAATGTTACAGTTTTTACTGATAATTATTCTAAAATAACTTCGATTTCTAGCGTTTACTTGGTATAATTTTCATCTTTAAAAAAAAAAACAACATAATTATACCCGGACAAATAATTATATTTTATTTATCCAGTACCTATATAAATAGACACTTCCAAAATTATTTTTATAGTACACGCATTCCTTAGCATTGTTGTTCCTTTATTTTGATTTTTAAAAATTGGATCACATTCTTCTTAATGTTTAATGGATCGATAGTGCTTTTTGTTTTAATCGGAGAAAACTTTGTATTTTGCAGCGACGTTGTAGTTCAGCCGTATAACTCACTGTTGACATTAAAACGCTTGACGCTGTGCGCAGACGCAGTCGTAGTCTTAGATAACACGGCATTGAATCGTATTGCCACAGACAAATTGCACATTGAGAATCCAAGCTTTGCACAGATCAACTCACTGGTATCGACAATCATGTCCGTCAGCACGGCAACTCTTCGGTACGTAATTTCGAAACAGTACTTGAATCACAGAGTAGATAAGTTCGATAAGAAACGACGCCTTTATGCACGAGGTGACCATCTTGTAAAAGGAGACGGTTTTGAGCCCTTTTAATTTCAGGTATCGACCGAGCTGGATAGACTAGTGGTGACAGCACTAGACTCGCATTCGGGAGCTCCGGGTTCGAATCCCGGCGGGGACAGATGTGACTGGGACTTTTTCCTATTGCCTCTCGCCGAGAAACGGTAATTCCTGTACCGGCCATCTTGATTGAGGTTTTCCATGGTTTCCCTCAAATAATTCCAGATAAATATCGGGATGATTCCTTATTTGAGGCCATGGCCGATTACCTATCAAACTCCTAGTTCAAAAATTACCCACCTTATCCTAATTTCCTATAATTCCTTCATTCGCCCATTGCTATTACATAAGTTGAAGTTTTAAAAATGTAGAAAAATAACGGGAAGTGTGGTAGATGGAAAATAGTAATGGTGCAAATGGCGTCTGTTATGACATAAAGTCGAGAAACGGACGTTAAACGCATTATTATTATTATTATCATTATCAATTTCAGGTATCCGTCATATATGAATAACGATTTGATAGGACTTGTGGCGCCCCTTGTGCCGACGCCCCGTCTTCATTTCTTGATGACGGGCTACACGCCGTTGACAGCGGCCGAGCAAGGAGCTTGCAGTTTGGGTGTCGGCGCTGCCGAAGGTATTGAAGCGCCTCCGCCAGCGACGACCGTACGCAAAACAACGGTACTTGACGTAATGCGGAGACTGCTGCAGCCGACCAACATGATGGTCAGCTCGGCGCACGATCGAACGCCGACACCGTACCAACATTGCTATATATCGATACTTAACATCATACAGGTATTTGTTTTTCGATGTTATTGTGTCGGTATTCCTGTTACTGTTTCGTTTTGAGTAATCAAGTACTGAATTCTGACAGCTTAGAATCGATTTATTTTTCATTCCTCGTTGGGTTATCTACAGACCTGGAAAATCTTATTCAGCTGTTTGCTACTTTGCGCAAATAAAAAATAGTTATTGAAAATTACATTTTAGGTCTTGGAAAAGTCGGGGATTATTTGTGGTTATAATTACAAATTCCGCGATAAAAAATGATCGTGTAGGTAATTTGAGTCCCCTTCTCCAACTTTTTGCTCTCACATTATTCTCTGCCGTTAGGTCGGAGCGCGCTAGAGCGCTTTGTGATGGAGATCCGTATTGATATTCAACACTAGTGGTCGCGATGTCTGAAATTGCTTTTTTTAGCATTTGGGGGCCCAAAAAATCATAGAAAACACATTTTCTGACAAATTCCGCCGAGCAAGAACTTTTCCAAAATTATCAAAAAATTAAAAAAAACGGTCCAGTGCGAGTCGAATTCGCAAAAAGAGGGTTTCGTATATTCCGTTTTTCATGAGTACTTTAAGACTTAAGATTTCATTTAAGTTTTCCTGTAAACTATAGGTGAGACCCGACATTCCCTATTTTTTATGACCTAATTCCTTGTAAGGAACTTCTTGTCCCATCATCATACGATAGTCATCTGTAAAAAAACAATTTAATTAAATATAACAAACGTAACCGAATAGTTAACGAGATTCACTTTTGTTTACTGGGACTCCCTAATTTCTATACTAGCTAGATTACAGCTTCCTTATTGTGTTGAAAAAAAAAAACGGTCAAGTGCGCGTCGAATTCGCGAGAAGAGGGTTCCCTACTATTCCGTTTTTCGTGAGTACTTTAAGACTTAAGATTTCGTTTAAGTTTTCCTGTAAACTATAGGTGAGACCCGACATTCCCTATTTTTTTCAAAATTTTAGACGCAGTAGTTTCGACAATGAGCGGGAGGAATGCTCATCTATTTTCTTAAATAACTTTAAACTATTTATTTTAAAATTTCGAAAAAATATATTTAAGACTCTTACTACATTTGATATGTCACATGGTACAGTTTGCAAAAAAATTTTTTTATTTCCTAATTTGCCCCTCAAAAATGATCCCCATGTTCAAAATTCATTAATTTACGTTACGTATCCGTCTTTGGATCACCGACTTGCATGTGAGTACCAAATTTCAACTCAAACTTTTTTTTTTATTTTCTAATTTTTTCCACAAAAATGACCCCCATGTTTAACATGCATTTATTTACGTTTCACGTCTGTCTTTCGGTTATCGACTTACATATGTGTACCAAATTTCAACTCAATCGGTTCAGTAGTTCGGAGCAAATTGGCTGTGACAGTAGGACGGACAGACACACGAGTGATCCTATAAAGATTTCGTTTTTTCCTTTTGAGGTATGAAACCCTAAAAAAATTCACAAAAAGTAACTGCGATGGGTAATTTGTCAGAAAATGTGTTTCCCATGATTTTTAGGCCCCGAAATGCTAAAAAAAACATTTTTAGACATCGCGACCACTAGCGTTGAATATGAATATAATAATAATAATGCGTTTAACGTCCGTTTGTCGACTTTATGTCATAACAGACGCCATTCGCACCATTACTATTTTCCATTTTTACCACTTCCCGTTATTTTCTACACATTTCTAAAACTTCAACACTAATAGCAATGGGCGAATGAAGGAATTATAGGAAATTAGGATAGGATAGGATAGGTAATTTTTGAACTTGGAGTTTGATAGGTACTCGGCCATGGCCTTGAATAAGGAACCATCTTGATATTTATCTGGAATTAATTGAGGGAAACCATTCTCGGCCGATTGGCTAAGATCAAAATGTTGAATATGAATATGGATCTCCATTACAAAGCGCTCTAGCGCGCTCCGGCCTAACGGCAGAGAAAAATGTGTGAAGAGAAAGTTCAAGGGGGATTCGAACTATCTACAGACGATTACTGGATCGTCGCGCTCACAAAACCATTTTTTGTCGCGGGATCTCTAACTATTAGCTTATATTATAATCATTAGTTAATCAGGTAGGCAAACCGAGCTGGGTAGAGTAGTGGTACAACACTAGACTCGCATTCGGGAGGTCCGGGTTCGAATCCCGGCGGGGGCAGATGTGGCTGGGACATTTTCCTACTGCCTCTCGCCGAGAAACGGTAATTCCTGTACCGGCCATCTTGAATGAGGTTTTCCATGGTTTCCCTCAATTAATTCCAGATAAATATCGAGGTGGTTCCTTATTTGAGGCCATGGCCGATTGCCTATCAAACTCCTAGTTCAAAAATTACCTACCTTATCCTAATTTCCGATAATTCTTTCATTCGCCCATTGCTATTATATAAGTTGAAGTTTTAAAAAATGTAGAAAATAACGGGAGGTGGTAAATGGAAAATAGTAATGGTGCGAATGGCGTCTGTTATGACATAAAGTCGACAAACGGACGTTAAACGCATTATTATTATTATTATAATAATAATCCGTTTAACGTCCGTTTCTCGACTTTCCGTTATTTTTCTACAGTTTTAAAACTTCAACTTATGTAATAGCAATGGGCGAATGAAGGAATTATAGGAAATTAGGATAAGGTAGGTAATTTTTTAACTAGGAGCTTGATAGGTAATCGGCCATGGTCTCAAATAAGGAACCATCTCGATATTTATCTGGAATTAATTGAGGGAAACCATGGAAAACCTCATTCAAGATGGCCGGTACATGAATTACCGTTTCTCGGCGAGAGGCAGTAGGAAAATGTCCCAGTCACATCTGCCCCCGCTGGGATTCGAACCCGGACCTCCCGAATGCGAGTCTAGTGCTGTCACCACTAGTCTACCCAGCTCGGTGGATTATTATTATTATTATATTATTAATCAGGTAGGCGTTGACAGCCAATCTATGTTAACGTTCTCTTTGTTAATCTTCAGGGCGAAGTAGAACCGACGCAAGTTCACAAGTCGTTGCAGCGCATCCGCGAGCGTAAACTAGCGCAGTTCATTCCGTGGGCTCCGGCTAGTATACAGGTCGCGCTCTCACGCAAATCGCCGTACATTCAGACCGCCCATCGGGTTTCTGGACTCATGCTTGCCAACCACACCAGTATTTCTATGGTAAGTAACCAGAATTATTTAAAAGGTCACTGTATAACCAAAACATATAGTGGGATCAGTTCTGTTAATGGAGAAAAGTCAACCAGACAACTTGCAGAATACTTGAACCTTTATCCAGAGAGACGACAGCCTAATTAAAAAACTTTTGGGAACTTCGATTGAAGTTTCTGCGAATGGTAGATTGGGAATATAGAAAAAAAAACGATATAAAAGTCAAATTAATTCGCAATATTTATATGGATTACACCTCTATTTTTTAAAATTCTCGTAACTGTCGATTTATTTACACCGACTTCATTTTCAAGCTGTCTGGTTGACTTTTCTCCATTAATTTCAAAGCTTGCTAAATCTAATTCTTCTTCACAGTCTTGAATGTTGCCTTTTTTCTTTGAAAATGAACCGTATACCTTTAAATTTCTATTTAAGTTCCTAAAAGTTATTGAATAAGGCTGTCGCCTTTCTGGATAAAGGTTCAAGTATTCTGCTTGAGCCCACGTGGTATTTTTGTTACGCTGAATTTATGCGCAAAAATAGACTGTCTCTCCAAATTTGAAACTGCTTGAGCCTTCTTAGAGAGTAAATCAAACAAAATGAATTAGCAAAACTGTAGCGATCGCTCGACAGATTGTTAATCTGTCGGTATGTATTTGTTTCAACAAATTTTGTTTTACACGGCACACTCTGATCGGTATGGATAACGTCAAAAAGCTATTTTGGTCAGTTTTGTAGCTTCTGATTGGTTTAGATATAGGATATACTATGTCAAATTATTCAGAAAAATAAGCAGAATTCGAATATCTGAAAATCAAAAATAGTGTCCATAAGAAAAACCAAAGTTCATGTCAATATCTCATTATGTAGTGGAAATAAAAAAATTAAACCTACGCCGCTGAAAAGACCTTTAAAAGTTATCAAAAAATGGATAATGAAATTTTCAAATATCTTCATAAATAAAAAAGTTATGGCCAGTTTTCATAAATGGCAATTTTCACTATTTTCTGAATAAATTCATAGGGTGTCAAAATTCAATTGTTTTTTCGACGGGACGTTAATGAGCACAATTTTCTGCACTACTTTGCCCATTTAACCGACTTTCTATCTCCACTAATAACAAAGTTACCCATGCTAGCCAACGTCGGTTGAGACACCCTGTATATCAATACTTTTTTGCACTACTAACATCCCTACTTGATAATTTCAAATCACTGGCTGTTCTGAGTTTGGTTTCTGTTCCATAAACGTTTGCTAAATGGTGCCTTTTCATTACAGCTATTCGACAGAGTATTAACTCAGTACGAGAAGTTACGTAAGCGCGAAGCGTTCTTGGAACAATTCCGAAAAGAAGATATCTTCAAAGACAATCTCGACGAATTAGACAATTCAAAAGAAGTAGTTCAAGATTTAGTTCAAGAGTATCAGTCGGCCACTAAAAAAGATTATATTTCGCTCGATAAATAATTAACGTTTGTTTTGTTTTTTGAACTACGCACAATGCCTAAATCGGGAAGCATGTCGCAACTTTCGTTTGTTTTTCTGCAAACAAAAGACAGTCCAGCCTAAGTTGTGATATTCTTTCTTTTCTCAGTAGATGTTTAATTGAGGTTATATTTTTGTTGTTTTGTATGCAGGCTGTCAATGTTTTAATTTTTTTTTTTTTGATGTTGGTAGAAGTTACTAGTATATTTTTTGTGTCAAATGTGTAATGTTTAAAACTTCCTGGTCTAAATTAACGCAACGTTTGGTTTTTCTGCTGTATTTTTGGTATTAACTAGCGGTTTGCCTGCGACTTTGTCTATATGGTATAGTTAAATTCTTGTATATAAAAGCCATTCCCACCCCGTTCGGGCAGTGTGTTCAAAAGACCGTCAAACATATTTTTCTTTATTTTCTACGAAGAGTATTTTTTTCTCGAGTGTCACGTTTTAACTTAAGTCTGTCGGAACGCTCTGAATTTAAGCCACACTACAAGGCTGAAAAATGCTGTTGCAAGGGAGCCGCTGTCAATTGATTACTCTAAATTTTGGAAGTATTTTGAAGATTTAAAAAACTTTTTCGAAAAAGGAGTCACTTTAGGTTTGTGATGGAACAATTTGGTGAAATAAGTACGAATAAGGTCGTAGTGTGATATTGAAAACGTGTGTTTTTTGGCACAATTAATGCCAACTTTTTTCTAGTAAATCGTATATAAATTACAAAAGTAATCCATTAAAGACCTAGATTTGTCCTTAGTCTTCCTTATAGAGAAAGAATTTTTGCAAAATGTTGACGAATAAGTCAACAATCAGCTATCAGCCGAACCCTATTTTTTGCTTAAATTTAGAGCGTTCCGACAGCCTTAAGTACTTTCATAGAAACGTCGTATCTTTTATGAAGGTTTCCACCCCTCTTTTAAGTTCCTTAATGGTTATTTTTAGGATATAATGTAGCCTACATTACTGTCGCTTACTGGCCAAATTTAGTAAATAGAGGAGCATGGTGGAGTTTGCTACTCAACCAAAAAATGGAACAAAATTGATTGACGCGACTAAATCAATAATATAAGATATATATGTTTAATTTCTACAAAGCGGCAGAACGGCTATTTAATTGTAATAAACATTCATTGTTGCAATGTTACATTGTTACATTGTTCAATTCATCATAATAAATATATATATTATATGATTTACTATATTCATATCCATATTACTAAATGATTGTTAATGTTCATAGGTATTTGGATTGACAAGACTTGTATTATTTAAAAATAATTCTTTAATATTTTCGTACAACGTTTCGTCTCTCTCGAGACTTCTTCAGGTACTATAATTAGAACACAAAAAAATAATTAAATAAATATCATTTTTACAAGTCAAGAGTTGTGAAAATATAACTAGTATATTGTTTATTATGTTGAAAATTATCTACTAGTTATATTTTCACAACTCTTGACTTGTAAAAATGATATTTATTTAATTATTTTTTTGTGTTCTAATTATAGTACCTACCTGAAGAAGTCTCGAGAGAGACGAAACGTTGTACGAAAATATTAAAGAATTATTTTTAAATAATACAAGTCTTGTCAATCCAAATACCTATGAACATTAACAATTATATATATTATGATGAATTGATTGTTTAGATATCGCACCGTAGAGTAATTGATAACTCATTCCGCCGCGAAAGAAAGATTCGGGTTTGAGTCCCGACGGTGTTGGTGGATAAAAATACATTTTTCTGATTTAGCATTGTAACAATGAATGTTTATAACAATTAAATCAATAATCATATACCAAAGTACTCGACTAAATGTTTGTTGCTCAGACACATTTAGTTACTAAATTACTCTCGTCTCGACTAAAATACTATCACTGTCTGAACCAGGCTTAACAAGCACATCAAATAGTATTTTAAAACTTCTGTGAAAGAATCATTAATTAACTAACTGAGAGTCCAAATAGTAAACGACAAATGTTTGAAATTTCTAAACTCTGAGTTAATTTTTGATTTTCATCGCCTGAATTAATTTTTAGTAATGTGCCAGTTAATAATAATTTTATATTTATATATCGTAATTTCAGTTCGTAACAAAACAATTTAATAGAATTAGCAAAAACATCGTTATTAACGAGGCTTTAAAATTGCTTTAAATTATATAATATTTAGTTTTGAGAAGTTGTTTATTTTTCACAAGGAATCTCATTTTGTGAAATGTTTTTATATTGTTTTAGCAACAGAATTGTAGAATCTCATTTGTTTTAGTATGTAGTTTTTTCTTTTTCTATGTTGCTTTATCGAATTCCGAAGAAAATTCGTAACAAAATGTTTTAATTAAATTTGAAACTCTGCCTTTTTATGACGTACTATTATCTACAATAAAGTTGGCCGCTTAAACGCCATATTTTAGGTTATTAATGTAACCTAAAAGTAATTATAATAATAATGATTCAGTTACTGCGTAAAGTCAAGAAGACTAAAGTAATAAGGAGAGCAAACTGCATTACTTTTCTATAGTGTTGGGACGAATTTTGGCCGCCGCACGTAGCGCTGTGAGTCCATACGTGAGCGGCGCAATGCACTACTGCGCAGGTGATGTTTGTGTAAGTGAGATTCTATGTAGATCGACCGTAACCTCACTTTGAATTATTTGTAAACAGTCATTAAAATAAGTTGCAATTCTTGCTTAATAGCGGCGAGAGCTCGTCTCTCCTGCAACACGCGACTTCCATCCCCTTATAGCAGTGATTCCCAAAGTTTTCGCCGCGGCTCCCCGGGGTGCCGCGGTGTCGTCGTAAGAGCGCCGCGAAATTTCGGCGCCTCAGGGCGCTGCGGCTGTTTTATTGGGGCGCTGTGAAAAGTTTTGATTATTTATTAAATAAAATTGCAGATAACATTGGAATTATAAATATAACAGTGAGTTTCTGAATTAGAAATGAAGAAAAACTATTAGTATAATACTAGTCACGGTTCTAAAAGGTTCTGAAGTTAGTCACAAACAGCGTCGCAAATGCATATTTTAGAGCCGTCCTGGTTGTTTTGTGGGAAAGGAAGACTCCCACCACCTCCCAGTTACCGCCACAGAACGTGCGCTCGTCGGTGATTGGTTATCGCTGGTTGTCGTGTCACTTGTCGCTTTCCTGCTATAAAGTACAGTCCAGTACGCTATTGTTAAGTTGTTTCTTTGATTGTTATTTGATCAAGATGCCTAATACAGTTTTGCATAGACAAGCATGAAAAATATTTTTTTGAATGGCTTTATGCAAGAAATTTGACCTTTAGATTAAAGAAAAATTAAAAGTAATAATATAGCGCGAGTTTGTAGTTTTTCAACCGACCATTTACATCTAACTTCAGAATCTTTTAGAACCGTGGCGCGTATTATAACATAAGGTTTACCATGAGATAACCAATATTTTGACTTTGGGCGCCGCGGAAAAATTCTGATATTTTAAAGGCGCCGGAAAACGAAAAAGTTTGGGAAACTCTGCCTTATAGTTTAGCCTTCTTGTATAAAATAACTCAGCTAGTGGAAGTTTCGGGACATTGTTTGAAAATATTTTTTTCTAATACACTCATACCTCGCTAGACGGCCGTTCTTTATACGGCATTTCGCTATAACAGCCCTATTCAATTAAGGCATGTTTTCGATTTACGGCCTAAAATGTTTCGCTATAACGGCAAAAAAAACTTTTTTTCAATGTCGATATATCTACATGTTGCCAATCTTGCAATTTAGAACAATTGATTCCTTATACGAGTTTCCGCTTTGCGGCCAAGTTCCGTGGAACGTATCTGGGCCGTAAATCGAGATATGGGTGTATGGGATTGTAACTGCAACAATGGCAGGGTGTCCACAGACCTGGAAAGCCTAGAATTATCAGGGAATTTTAAAAAGTATCAGGAAATTTAATTGTGATCTTTAAAGATATTCCAAATACAGTAACATATCGCTTAACGCTGTTTCAGTATTACGCGGTTTCTAGAAAAAAGTTTAACCACTATAACGTAAATTATGGATTAGCTTATACAAAATGATTCAAGCGTTGATAGAAGTTCAAAGGCAAGACGAAATCGCATTGATGCAATATCTTGCTGAACGAAACAGAAAAAGACAAACGACTTTAGATGACTTCTTCACAAAAAACAAAATATGTCTAATGAGAAGGTTCCTCATCACAAACATGACTTCTTACTCGAAGTTTTATTTGATTTTCATAAATGTTTTATGAACTAAAATCGATATTAGGAATAAATAAATCTATACTTAATGTGATAAAAAAGTATTTAACAATAAATGTTACAAAATTTAAAAAAAACTAACAATTTGTCTTATTTTGTTTCACTCATGCCTATTATCTAATACGTATTTAGATGGCCTCACTTAGCGCTGTTTCGTATAGCGCAGGAACTTATTGGAACGTATCTCCCGCGCTAAGCCCAATTTTGATTTGAAAAAGTACAAAAAAATGAATTAATCACAATTTTAAATGTCTTGATAATACAAATAAGATTTTCAAATCATGGAAAAGTATAATAATTTTTCAAAAAAAAACTTGGAATTAAAATAATTTGTCTGTCGCCACCCTACCAATAGCAAAACTAAAGCTAAAGTAAAAATGCTATATTTTTTAAACATGTTATGAAACACAACCCCGGCTTTAGAACCGGCTGTTTTACACCAAAAAAATTACAATGTTTTTTTTCAAAATCAAAAACAAAATAATATTCGTATTGCATAACAAGTGAAATTTGTCGTAGGTATTTGTAAGGTGACATTTTAAAAGTGATACAAAGTATATTTATTATTTTATGTTTGACAGTTAACATAGAAATTATCCTCTGATAATTTAAGTACCTACCGTGCTAAGAGCTGGGATGAGTACAATGAATTTAGTGCAAACCACTGAATACTCGAGTACAGTATACCAACAATTAAATTTAAAAAAATTAATGTTCCTGTTGGCTTAAATTTAACATAACCTATAATGAGCTTATTAAATAATAATTGTTACTGCTAAATTTTATCGGTGTTTGGATGTTATTCTCGCTCATGGGAAAATGGTATTCGAGTATTCAGAATCCATACATCATGTTTTTTACAGAAAAATTCTCCAAATACATACAAATGCTGAGTTGGGTAGAGTCATTGACATAAAAAAACGACTGCAGAACAAACCAGAGAAATAGATGTCACTAGCTTTTGATTTGCTTGCACTATCTTTTGTTGCCATAATTAAATAAAAACAAAAAAACACCAGTGCAGGTAGGGCAGACATATCAAAATCGCTTAACCACGAACTAAGAGCAATAAAGATGAAGCATAAGTGTAGTTCATGAACGAAGGATGTGGAGTCTAACGTGACGGACGAATATAAAAAAATAAATGATTAAATTATGTGAATACAACAATTTATTGATTAATAAATAAGAAATTATCGGTTTGCATTCACGAAAACACGAAGTTTATTTATTCATTTAATTTTAAAATTGCAATTTTTGACAAATCAAAAAATTCTGCCCATGCTGTCATGATGGTTTGAAGTCTGACGTCAGACTTGTATTAAACACATATACAGTGTGTTTCACTTTCCATGAGGACACCTAAATAACTTTTTCATTTTAAAAGCAATCATTATAAAATTTTCAGCAGTTATTCAGGCCGTTAAAATGCATCTTTTTTGTAGGAACAAAATTTTTCAAAAGTCAAAATCTAGCCAACTACGATTAAAATAAAAAGTAGGTTTTCTAGTAAACTCACATTCTTAAAAAAAGTTGTTCAGAATCACAAAAAACTCCTAAGTATGAAGTTTCGTCAAAAAAATTCATTTTTTAAATTTCTCAAAATATGAATGCAATCTGTAATTTATTTGCTATTTTACTAACAATAGTGCCATGAAACAATAAAATATATAAATTACATGTGGCATTCATATTTTGAGAAATTTAAGAAATGAGTTTGTTTTTTTTTACGAAACTTCATACTTGGGAGTTTTTTGTGATTCTGAACAACTTTTTTTAATAAAATTTTGTTCTATTTTAAACACACTTGTGAATTTACTTGAAAACCTACTTTTTATTTTAATCGTAGTTGGCTAGATTTTGACTTTTGAAAAATTTTATTCTTACAAAAAAGACGCGTCTTAAGACCTGCATAACTGCTGAAAATTTTATAATGATTGCTTTTAAAATGAAAAAAGTTATTTAGGTGTCCTCATGTTAAGTGAAACACACTGTATATGTGTTTAAACACATGACACACACGTGAGCAAACACTAAACGGACATCATGTAGTCAATACCGAGCCGTATTAAACTTGTTTGTATACTACAAGAATGGCGTCACAGTGGGTAAACAGGGAGGATCGTGTTTTCGCGTCAATTTATATATTTAAAATTTTGAGCGCTATTTTATCATATAAAATGATTACATTTAATCGAAATAAAATTTTCTGTGGGCTAGTACTACGTTATGAATATTTTAAGGCAATTTAAAAATAAGTCATTTAACCTATTCGATGCCTATATTCTATTGGTCAAATTGTAACGTCGACTTCCAATCAACGCGCTACGTGTCTCACCACAGCGCATGCGCCAAATAGTAACCAATGAAAATTAGACACTGATAGAGCTTCACCCCCGAACGTTATGATCCGTGCTTATATTCCGTGGCTGTTGACATCTAAAAAAAATGACTGAAGTACTTCCCAGCTCTGAATTGCATAAAACATTTTGTGCCATATAAACTTGTAAATCAAAATTTAAATATTAAGGTAACTTTTCTTTTTTTCTGTAATTTAAGAATAAATATAATTAAAATAAATAAAAAATAATTATATGGGAACAAATGAAGGTGGATGTGGATTATTCGAATTTTATTTAGAAGATCCCACCTCTAGTTAATCACAGAGCCAAATACTGGTATAATAAATATCATATATTTATTACATGTTTAATAGCTAACTGACCGATTATGACACCATTTTTGAAATTTGAAATCGTAAACTAGATAGTTAAGAAACAAGAAAGTGACGTCAGAAACGTGAAGGTACCAGGGCTTGAACAGCTATTAAAATTTCTTAACGAGATCGCCGCCATTGAATAAACTTAGATGTAATTTTAAATAATTAAATCAAATAAGTATATAAAGTAGAAATCCAAATTTTCATTCGAGAGATTTTAATGGAATTTGGCTCACATATTGAAATCCATCACTCGAAGCCTATTTAAAATGGGCCCAAAAATACCTAAAAATTCTCATAATCGGTTAAAAATTGAAATTTAACCCTTTAGCGGCAATTAAAAAGTGCTCCTAAAATTTAAATAAAATCGGCCCAACAGGTAAATTCTATGAAAACACTAGTTTGCAGATAGTGAGTTATTTACTGAAGGGTGTATTTAATTTGGATAAATGTTCGATTGATAACAATATTGCTATTAAAAAAAAATATATATATATTTTAATAGATTTATTAAGGGGTTAATATTTTTTTGCTCACATAATAAAACCACATTGCCTATAATAGCAAAGTTTATTGTCGACAGGGTTTGGTAATGCGACCTGAGTGTTTTTTCATTTGAAAATTCTTTAAATATAAAATCAAAGTCGTCATTGACATTTCGCACGTGTGAACCAAGAAAACCGTACTAAAGCCTGCCACCCGTGCTATTTAAGATGGCTAGATGAGTATTTTTTTGCCCAAACAAAATCTTTAATTTACTATATCTATAATACAATTCGCCCCAAGTGTCAAGGGCCCATAAAAATTAATTATAAATTTTTAATAATTTTTCATTAACACTGAGCACTTAACGTATAGTAAATAAAATGGTTATATTAATGCTTTTCATTGCCAAGTGTGAGTTGTGACAATTTTGAGATGTATTTATAGTATTAATAATATTTGTTATATCACCAATTTTAAACTCTGATTTTGATGGTATGAAAATTGAATTTCAAATCCCAATTTAAAGATTCTTAATCTAACAAAAAAATAGGATCCCATTGGACTTCAATAAACCTTAGACCCCGAAAATTTACTCGTATTATATATATATTATTATTTAGAATTGATAATATTTAACTCGCTAGCTTTTCTTAATTGTCATAAAAAGTATTTTGTAAATATTTTATATAACGGAATTTAATTTAATAATTTGTTAACAAATAAAGAAATTGTACCGATTAAAAAATGCTTTTATTTTTGTATGAACGTGCAGTGGCTACCAAAAAATTGACGATTTTTAATAATAAATTAAAAATCCAATTCATACCTAACCAAGTTTTCGGATCGGACCCCGGGAATTGGGGGATTATAACGGAGGACCAATACAGACACGCTACTTTTTGTATATTCAACACATCAATTGTATATTTCAGGGAAGAACGTGCGCCCTTATATTATTGGTAGATGTCTGACAACCCTGCGACTAAGTCGCAAAATTGCGCTACAAAAAGTACCTGTAAGCGTTGGCTCTAAATGTACACGCTCGACTATTCTCAAGAACTCGTTTGTTTTATACTGATTTCACGAGCGTTTATAACCTTTTTGCTTTTAGAAGCGGGTTTCTCTCGATATGTTCGCAAAAGCATAAAATTTCTTTAAAATAAGTTTGCAGTAAAGTAACTTGAGTTGCATAGCAACAGGCGTTTTATTCTAAAAATATTAGTAATTTTTCCAAAAAGACTAAAAATAGATATTTTTCATTTACAGCAGGGGCGTAGCTACCGCCGTATATGCCGTATCAATTATACGGGGCCACGGGAGCCCCCAACGTGCGTAAGCAAAAATTAATAAAAACTTCCCAATTTTTTTTTATTTCAGAAATGACAAGTCAAAAAGCAATTTCTTTTTTTCCCGCGTAAAGCGTGCGTTCAAAAGTTGGCAACACCCTACATCAGTTATCGCGGGCTGCGGGATTTCCCCGTTTAAGCCATTTACTTCAACGGGGGAAGAGCCCCCAAACATATTTTTATACGGGGCCCCGCCAAGGCACGCTACGCTTCTGATTTACAGTTACTAATATCTCAGCATAGTCATTGGGGGCAGAAAAGGGCGGGATTAAGCCCACCCGAAAATTGTTAAATTCAAAATAAATAGAAAAGATATATGTATAATCGGACAGTACGAGTATTTGAAAAGCTTCGCCAACAACCGATGCCAATTTTGTGACAAATTTGTGAAAAATACTTTTTAAAAGTATTTAAATACAAATACTTTGGAATATTTGAAATATAAATACAAATACTTTTGGGTCATGTCTACGAAAATATTTTTGAGCAATAATTATTTATTATATAAGCGAGTGCGAAAGCTTAACTAATTAAAAAAGTATTCTTAGGCAAGTATATACTTGTAAAAAATACTTTCTTTTAAGTATTTGAATACAAATACTCGCTTGGCTAATTAAAAAAATATTCTTAAGCAAGTATATACTTGTAAAACATATTTGTTTTTTGTACTTAAATACAAATACTTAATTGACAATTTCTTATTTGAAAATGACATTGCATTATTATTTTAATAATAAGAATTATTTGAATAATTAATATGTTCTTATATATATTGTTGTCTTAAATTATTCATTAATCATTCATAGCTACAAAAAGCTATGTTAAGATTTGAAAAAGTATTTGCAAAATCAAATAAAATACCAAAAAATTTGTATTTGAAATACAAATACTTTTATTGAAAAGTATGTAAAATACAAATACTAGAAAAGTATTTGTATTTGTATTTTGAAATACTTTTACTCAAAAACTTCACAAGCCTGTTTTGTGAGTATTCTAGTGAAACACAAGACCTGCTCTGGAGAACATTTTTATTATCACCGGAAAATTATATTTTATGAATTCTAATTATTTTGAAGCGAAATCCTTCTTTTTGGTGTATCAAACTTACAGCCCCTGTACTTTTTTTAGGAAATAGATTCTTGTGTCCATAGTTAGTTTCGAAATGTTTTCTTAAATTTGTTTTTAATTATTTTCAAAAATGAACAAAACTTTAAAAATTGTGTTTGTAACTATACATGAATATTTCTGTAAAAACATTAACAAAAACCCTCCTTTTGAGTTTGAGAAAAAGACGAATATTTTGGAAGAAATAACGCTAAAACTGATTAAAAATCTTAAAAATTTAAACGCTTCTCAACGTAAGCTGTACCTACTTGTTGTAAGAAGTTTTTATTAAAAATGATCTCAACATCTATTAAAACCAGCTCTGCATATGACCGTAACATTTGGTGTTCTTAACAAAAAAAAAAAAAAAAAAAACACTTATTAGAAACGCCTAGCTAAATCATATTGTTCTATCTTGGCAGTACAAATGCATAAAATTTATCATTTAACCGTTACATATAAACAGTAGCAATCGCCATACTAAAAAAAAAACTGCAACCAACAAAGGTATTTTTGTTTGGAGGGGGTTTAAAAATGCATTGTATTTCCATACGGTGAATACACCCTGTCGTTAAGTTTGGGATGGGCCGAGCCCCGCAGACCGTGTTGAGAACTTGAAAACAAAATACAATCACGTTCATCCCCTCCACCTCTCCTACTCATTATTGCACAGTGCACCGTTCGGTACCAACCGAATTGCAAGTAGAAAAGTACCATCATAGTTCCGTTCTAAAACTTATTGTGTTTTGTTTGTTGTTACTCTTTTGTTTTTGTTCGTTTTTTTTTAATTAAAAAACAGTTGGTGTTGTTATCGTTGATAACAGAATAATGTGGTTAAAAGAAAGTGTAGTTTGAAATTTTGAAAGGTAATTAACGCATGCGCGTAATTAGCGTGTATATGTTAATTTATTCATAATTATTCGAAGATAGTGTCGTTTTATAATATTATGTAAGTATTCTGTTGTATAATAATATTAATCTAACATAAAAAATATTATTTAATTACAAATACTTGAAAAGAAAATGACCTATGTTATTGAAATGTTAAAACTAACATATTTTAAATGCGAGCGAAACGTAAAGGCTAATATGTCATTTTTTACCTAGTACCTAACTAATTTGTTGTAATACGGACTTTTTCATGTATTTTATGTCCCACTGTAAATTTGATTTTAAAACAAAAATTTTAATTGTCTGTCATAAACTTACACTTTGTGAATATATGAAAAAATATTAATAAGTACAGAGATATTTGTATTTCTAGCTTATACTTAAAATCAAAAGCAAAGGCGATGTTAAAAAAAAGTAAAATATATTGTTTCATAGCCAAATATATGAATATTTTTCAAATCGTTCATTTTAAAATATAAGTACCTAAGAAAAGTGGAATAAAATGATTGCATACATGTTATTACAGAAATAACCTGATGCCTAAAATGGATCTATTTATTTGAAATGAAAAAACACAGATGTATTTCTAAAACTGTAAATTATTAATCAAATATAAAAATGAAATTTGCTACATTTCATATTTAGCTTACCTCATCCTATCCTGAAAATTTGAGACCGAAGTTACGAAATTCAAAAATACGCCGAATCGCTTGAGAAAATATAGGCTAGACCAAGGGATGGGCAGCCTTTTTTATAAAATGAGCCAGAATACATATTTTTACATTCTTTCCGCGGCCGTTGTAGTTAATTGACAACTTCTTGCACAACAGTAAATAAATATACATTTTGCGAATAAAATTATGTTAATTATTAGTTCTGTGATATGAGGAAATTAATATATTAAACAATTCAAGTTCTCCCGAATGTCATCTACATTATAAAAAATACCAATTCACAGTTACAATAAACTGAATAAGTATTACGTACATATTTTTTAGTTGTTTTATGGATATAAAATAATTTTACAATAAAAATTTATACATTATTACTCTGAAAAATCAGTCTTGAAGAAGTGAACTGTTAGTCTTTGACAGTTAAGTCATTTTATTTTTAGTAACTTACCGAGTGCTCAAAAAATGTTTATGTGCAATACAGTGTGTATTTTCATCATAACTTAGCTTCTAAAGATCTCGCGGGCCCATCGTTGGTCTAAAAAATGCTCGACTTGCCGTGTCCGCAGACAATATCTTAACACAATATACAGTATCAAAAAGTACAGTATTGTCCCGAATTTCGCTACCTCGTTTACGCGAATCCAGAAATAAGCAATTTTTGAAAGCATTGAAAAAGCTGATTTTTTAGACTCAGTTGAATTAGAAGATCGGCAGGAGGCCTCAGTTCAATTGAAAAATGTTTACAAACTTTGGAAAACATAGGCCCCAACGAATTATTAGCGTACTACGTGGAAATTTTGTGTGAGAATAAAAAATCGTTGGTCCGTCAGACTGCACTTTATTACATTTCGACGTCAAAATAACGTCGGTTTTTATCTAAGATTTTAATACGTGTTTTTTTCTAAATTCTTGTTTTCTTTAGTCTCCGATACCAATTAAACAATTTCTATGCATTTATATGCAAAATTGTATCCCGATTATGCAATTTCGACTTACACGGTTATCGTTCGATCCCACATATCGCGTAAGTTCGGCGTATTATTGTATACGAATGTTCAGAGCTGCATTTAAGGAAGGACAACAGAGATTGTAACTCTCCGAGGCTTTATCAGACTTTCTGTTTTTTATTTTCTAATAAATTAATAAAATAACTTGCCTAACCAATTATATAAAAATTATGGTTGTTAATAGTTTGCGTTTTTACTCAAAAGAAAATTTCTGAACAATAATTTAGAATAAAGTTGTGGCTAATTACGCTAATAAGCGCAGAAGCCAAAAATCACGGATATTAAACAAAAAGTTTGTAGAAACATGATTTTTTTTACACATTAAAAAAGTGTGGGAAAACCACATCACTTTTTTGTTTAATTAATGTTTAAAATAAAATAATGCATGTTTGCATCAGTGCATAATACAGGCGAACCTCAATTTACGAGTTTAAAAGAAACAAACAATAATTTCTTTTTCACGAGCATGGAATTAATTGTTCTGTGCTCACGACTCTTTCACAAATTAAAAAAAAAACTTCTTCATACATATTTTTAACTTCCCGCTAAGAAAATTGAAAATTTTCAAAAATTGCTTTCACCCCAATTTTCGAAATTCGAGTTTTCGTCAGATCTCGACGTTTTGAGATCCTAGAAAGCTATTTTGACCATTTCCAAAATGATACCCGTATTATATATACAGGGTGTCTCAACCGACGTTGACTAACATGGGTAACTTTGTTATTAGTGGAGATAGAAAGTCGGTTAAATGGGCAAAGTAGTGCAGAAAATTCATTAACGTCCCGTCGAAAAAACAATTGAATTTTGGCACCCTATGAATTTATTCAGGAAATAGTGAAAATTGCCATTTATGAAAACTGGCCATAACTTTTTTATTTATGAAGATATTTGAAAATCTCAATAATCATTCTTTGATAACTTTTTAAGGCCGTTTCAGTGGCGTAGGTTTAATTTTTTTATTTCCACTACATAATGATATGTTGACATGAACTTTGGTTTTTCTTATGGACGGCATTTTGGATTTTCAGTTATTCGAATTCTGCTTATTTTTCTGAATAATTTGACATAACATATTCTATATATAAACCAATCAGAAGCTACAAAACTGACCAAAATAGTTGACGTTATCTAGAGTGTGCCGTGTAAAACAAAATTTGTTGAAACAAATACATACCGACAGGTTAACAATTTGTCGAGCGATCGCTGCAGTTTTGCTAATTCATTTTGTTTGATTTACTCTCTAAGATGACACAAGCGTTTTCAAATTTGGTGAAACAGGCTATTTTTGCGCATACATTCAGCGTAACAAAAATACCACGTGGGCTCAAACAGAATACTTGAACTTTTATCCAGAAAGGCGACTGCCTTATTAAATAACTTTTAGGAACTTAAATAGAAATTTAAAGGTATACGGTTCATTTTCAAAGAAAAAGGCAACATTCAACACTGTGAAGAAGAATTAGTTTTAGCAAACTTTGAAATTACCCCTCATAACTTTTTGAACGGATGGACCGATCGAAACGCGGTTTGTGGCATTTGAAAGGGCCTTGCTGAACTTGGATTTTCTGAGAATAGGAACTGGTTCGACCGGCTAGATTTTGAGAAATCTCAAAAATCGCATTTTTTTAAAGCAGTTTTTTTGAAATATATTTGAAATATCTTCGAAACCACTGTACCGATTAATTCCAAAATCTAATCAGCTCTATTCCTCATAAAACAACATCAATCATCGCAAACCGGTTGATTCGTTCGAGAGATATCGTAGGAGAAAAATTTTGAGAAAAACGTTTTTTCAAAATATCTTCTCAAATTTTTGTTATACTGATTTTTTGTAATAAAATATTTTTCTGTGCTTGAACAACTACGTCGACTGCCGGAAACTAAACGTCGATCAGTTGATTCGTTCGAGAAATATTCTTGAAGAAAAATAAAAAAAAAAATATTTTTTCATAATATCTTCTCAACTTTTTGTTAGATGACTTTTTTGTAATAGATTATTTTTTTGTGCTTGAAAAACTGCCTTGATTGCCGTAAACAGCATTTCGATCGGTTGATGCATTCGAGAAATATCGTTGACGAGAAATTTCCAAAAAAGTGTTTTTTCAAGGTTTCAAGAAATCTTTCCAAATTTTTGTCAAATTGATTTTTTTTATCATAGATTGCTTTTTTGCGCTTGAAAAACTGCGACAAATATCGCAAAGCTAATTAAAATCGATTGATTTACGAAATATTTCCAAGAAAGTGTTTTTTTTTTAAATAACGTTTTAACAAACACCGTAGGTAAATCACATTTCAATAGATCGAAAATAGCGGGAAGTTCCAGGAATGGCCTGCAGGGTCATCCATTTTTCAGAGTTTTTTTTCTTAATTGCAATATTATTATTTATTATCAATTGAACATTATAAAATTTGTAAGTTCGGTCCTGTTAAACCGATTTTATTAAAATTTTAGAGGCACTTTCGATTGCTACCAAAGTGTTAAATTTCAATTTTGAAACGATTCTGCCAACTTTTGAGGTATTTTAATATCCAAAAACATTTTTCAATCCCTAAAAACTACCCTTAAAATGTCCCGATTGAGCCCATTTCAAATAGGCTTCGTACGGTGATAGATTCCACACACACATATACATATAAACATTTCAAAAAATGGTGCCAAACTGCTAAGAATGATGTGAAACGTCGAGAAATGTTGGTTCGACCCTTAGGTCCCGCCATCCGACCGACGCCAATAGTGTATGTTGCCATATTATGACAAAACTGCGAAATCATTCAACGAAGCTAATATGGTTAGGCCTGCGAGATTTGGCCCCAGGAGTGGGAAATGTTATTTTTTATGGGGAAAGGTTTTTTAGTTGATGCTTAAAGTTGTTCCATTGGCGTAATTAATGTGTTACCCTAAACGAAAAAAAAGTAAGACTTAATTGTGCCAAAGCTATAGTTATAGTTTAAATTGACGTTAGTTGGATTAGAGATGGGAAAAACGGGTCTTCTTAGTGATCTGCATCGTTGCATCTGGATCCCGTATGTGAACCGGTTCAAAAAGAGCCGAGTTCTGAATATGTTACTGCAGTCTGCCACTGAGTTACCTAGTTCAGTCAAACATATCACGACCTGTATAGAATCAAGAATGCATAGCCAAACATGTGATGCATGAGTCATTTGAGCTGACAGATGCATCAAAGCAAGAACTGATACCTAAGTGTAAAATGTGCTTCTGGGTGTTAAGTGTTTCACTGAGTCATGCGGATCCGTTGATCCGTCGGCTCAAAAAAAAGTGAGTCGGCTCTCACGGATCTTCTGTCGGAGTCGGCTCTTTGAACCGGTTCAGATCTAAGTTACCCAAGTCTAAGTTGGATGGTGAGATCTGGGGGTCGGATCATAAAATCTTAACGTTTTTTAATATAAATTTTGCTTCATTTTAAATTAAAAAGTTGCAATCTCTTTTTTATACTTAACGCTTTACCTAATTGTAATAGAACATCTGTAATTTCCTTTTTTTACGGGGTTTTTGGGTATTTCGTACGATATCTATGGAAATTGTATTTTTCATATCGACAACACCTGAAAAAGTTGGGACTGATTTATTTGTGTATTTAGAAATTAAAGGAAACCTGTTTTTCTAGAATAATATATATCTAATAATTTTATATTGTTTTGTTTTTATGTTAAAAGTTATCCACTTTAATGAAACAACTTTTTTTAATTATATTAAAATGATATTATAAAATATCAATATTTGCTTCCGAAATATTGTTATATAATTAAAGAAAATGAATGTTATCATATTATATGGTTTTGTACCATTTATCAATTAGACTTTAGCATTGGAAAATCAAAAGAGGATGAAGCGAATTACCAATGAGCTAAATATAGAGATTAAGGTAGTTGTCGTGGTTAAGGCACACCGTCAGAAAATTCTTAATTTTTGTATACTTATTAAGAACATGATAATACAATTACCCTGAAAATGTGAAGTCGATCGACCGTATATAATCCGAGATAAATTCAATTAAAATTGGATAATTAACATTGATTGTATACGATCTCTGTAGCTCTGAACCAGTTTCTGATTTATAAAAAAAGAACTAACTGTCAGAAACTTTCCAAAAACTGACAGTCTTTCAATGCATTTGTTATGAGTTTAAAAAAAATAAGAAAACATTTTTGGCCGTCTAATTATTTATAAATAACGGTTTAAAGTTCAACAATTTATAGAAAAGTATACATTGAATATGAATACTGTATGGGTTACGTTTTCACGGGTTCAGTCTTGCGTACAAATTATGGATCACTTAACTACAAGCTAGTATACTTTTGTGGCGCGTATAATCTATAACTTTTTGACAATATTGTACAACGACAACTACCTTAAAACCATTAACCTAACTAGCGAACTCGTGCGACTACTTTGCACCGTTAGTGGTCAGTTACGTAATATAATAGGGTGAAAATAAATTTTATTCTATTCTATTCAGAGACTTCAATGCCACTACGTCACTTAATATTACCGATAACTGTCAAAATAAACAGATTGCCGTCAGATGGCGACATTTGTTATTTTCTGTAATGAAATTGTTAAAACTTTTAAACTGTAATTTCTTAATGAAAACATTAATTTTAAGTAATTCACTTATTTTTCGTCATTAGAGAGAAAAATAATCTCCAAAATGGCGTATCAAACACTAATTTTGATACAGTATTAAGGAAGATATTTCATACCGACAAAAAACACCTTCGAGAAATAATATATACCGATGTGATGGGTTGCAGAAGGCATTGCCAGAAACCTTGGATTGTGATTATACTTATTCGCTGAATTGTTGCATAAAATTATCGTAAAGTGATACCTGGCTTGAGAGAAAAAAATGAAAAGGAAACATTTGTATTTTGATTTTACAAAAATAAACATTAGTGAGTTTAAAATTTGCTGTGGAAATTGGTCAAAATGAGAAATCCTTGAAGTCATCAACGTTTTTTTTATTCAAGTTTTCACGTATAAAAATATATAGAAAACTTAACAACTGAAATGCTTACAAAAAATTGGATGAAAGCATATTGAAGCAGAATAATTGTAAATTTTCATAAGAAATTCGCGATTTTTTTTTTGAGTTGCATAAATGTGTGTTTTAAATTTTACAGCGTCTTCCAAATATTAGTCACCTTTCAAATTTTAGTTGCTTTTAAAATTTTAGTCGCCTCCTAAAATTTGCCGCCCCTCAAATTGTGCCGCCCTAGGCCCGGTTCTTAGGAACCTAAGCCTAAACCCTCCTCTACGTATATTGTTTCATCACAATTACAAAAATTCCGGGCACGTTAATATTCTGCCCCAATTTTGGACAGTTTTGGAATACCGGAATGCTCGTCAAAATCCAAACGTATGGCAACCCTTCTGCCAGGTATATCGAAAAAATATCGATATATCGATATTTTTTATTTGATATATTGATATTTTTGGTCGATATTTAATATTTCGATTTATCGATATAAAATTCCCAGTATCGAAAACCGATATTTTTTTCCAGTAGCAACACTTGTATGTACTACCGCGACTGACTATGGCCGTTTAATTATTCCGAAAATATCGAAAACTCAATGAAAAATAAACATGTGTTTTACATATATTTTTGGAACATATTTTTAAGTGCGTTCCAAAAACAACAACAGTGAATAAAGCACATGTAAAACACAATTCTTTTTCACCGAATTTTTCGATATTTTCGGAATAATAAACAGTCAAAATAGCTATTCATGTAATATTTCGTTTCATCTAGAATTTTTTTAATTATTTCGATTTACCTCAATTCATGCTGTACCAACAATTTTCTGTCGAATGTCGCCTCTGGCATGCATGCCATAGGTTCGCCATCCCTGGCTTTATTAATTCGATTCATCGATTAATCTCTAAAATTATCTGCTCCTAAATGTATTATAGACGTTTGATTAATAAACAAAATAAAATTCTTATCGTTGTTTTTGATTATAAATAATTATTTATTACTTGATTTATTAGAAATAATGTCCGTTAATTGCTATTTGAGATTATATTAAGCTAGCCAATATGTATACTAAATTTCTTCGAGTGCCAATGTTCTTTTTAAAATTGTACCGATATATCAATATTTTTAAAAAAATATATCGGTACCGATATCGATACTTGAAAAAAATATCGATACAATATATATCGATACTGTTTGGCCCTTCTGACATCCCTACCTTCTGCACTCACAGCATCTATCTATCATGTAGCCATTTGCGAATTAGTAGATACTATAAATACTCGGTTTTCATTAACGCAAGTTTTTTTCTAATTTAAATAGAACAAGTTTTTTTTCTAGGACCAGACCATTAAAATCAATAACAATTTTTTACAGGTATTTAAAATCAACAAAGGATACAATGAAATCTTCCACAAATACAACGACACCAGCTGCTTCAACAAGTAATGTCAACAATAGTAGATTGACCGCCCCGCCGCCTCAACAACTAGAGTTAACAATGTCCGGCGCTACCAACAGCAGCAGCAATAGCAGCAGTACCAACTGTAGCGCGTTATCGGCAAGACACAATCACGTGGACGACGACGTTACGAGCAGAAGGTGTACCAACAGTTGCAGTCCGAAACCGTCGTCGAGTGCCGGTTCGACGCCTGCGATGCCGACGACGACGACGCACAGATCGACACCGTCGCCTCTTATGTCGACGCCTCAACCGACGACGTCCAACAATAAAATTGTTAGCAGGAATGTAAATGGCACAAGTAAGTCGATTGAATTTTTTATAATTTTTAATATCTTGCCATTTAATATTTAAAAAAAAAGGAAATATTGGTTTCGGTCCCATTTTCGAAAAATGAGTGTTCATCAAATGTCGGCATTTTGAGGTCCTGGGAAGCATTTTTGAATGGACATCCGTCTCTCTCTGTGTGCGTATGCCTGCGGTACCTAAGATAAAAAATTAAATTAACAATTTAAAAAACCCTCGACACAAAAAACCTATGAAAAGTTAAAAAAAAAACCCGGGTCGCAGTGCCAAAAGCAAAACCCTGCCGACAATATAGTGTATTTGCTAATACAGGCAGTGTGGCTTTATTATGCGAACTTAACTTGGTTTTTGGGCAAAATAAAAAATTTGACTCCTTAATACACCCCTTAAAATAACATTTTTTTTCTTAATTGCAATATTATTATCAATCGAGCTTCTATACCAAGTTATATACACCTTTCAGTAAATAATTCACTATCTGCAAACTAGTGTTTTCATAAAATTTTTAAATCCGGTCCTGTAAGGTCGATTTTATTAAAATTTTAGGGACACATTTTAATTACTGCCAGAGAGTTAAATTTCAATTTTGAAACGATTCGGAGAATTTTTTCGGTATTTTAGGGCCCAAAAACATTTTTCAACCCCTAAAAACTACCCTTAAAATGGCCCGATTAGGCCCATTTTAAATAGGCTTCTTGCGGCGATGGATTTCAACACGTGGGTCAAATTTAGTTGAAATCAATTAACTCTTTCGAAAGTTATTGCCCGCACACATACATATATACGTATATATATATATATATATATATATATAAATATATATATAAATATATATATAAATAAGTATATATATAAATATATATATAAATATATATATAAATATATATATACATATATATATAAACATTTTTAAAAATGGTGCCAAAGTGTTTAGGAGGTTATGAAACGTCGAGAAATTTTGGTCCGACCCCTAGGTCCCGCCATCCGACCGACGCCAATAGTGTATGTTGCCATATGGCAAATACACTAATAAAATTCCTGGGCTTGGTCCTTTAACTTTAATATTTAAATACATAATTAGTAATATTTTGTGATTCAAGCGTCCTCGCGTCGTGATACATAGATAGAGTACTTATTTATTAAAATTGCATATTTTTTATATCATTACCAAGCTTTTTTTTATTTGTATTCTGTTTTTTATTTCATTTATTTAGCGGTCTCCCGACGCGACGACGCTTGAATCACAAAATATTACTAATTATGTATTTAAAGATTAATGTTATTTTTTAACTTTTTATAGGTTTTTTGTGTCGGGGGTTTTTTAAATTGTTAATTTAATTTTTATTTTAAACTTTTTAAACTTAGTTACAAACAACACATACCTGTTATGCATCTAATATCCATACCGCAGCTAAGAAAAGAGCTGATGACCTTAAAACGGCTGAACCGATTTTGATGAAATATGTCTAAGAACCATCGCTAGAAAACCTGCTTTCATATTAAAAAAATCGCATGCAAATCGGTTCACCCGTTTAAGAGCTATGGTGTCACAGACAGACACACACACACATAGCGGTCAAACTTATAACACCCCTGTTTTTGCGTCAGGGGTTAAAAATTGGGTCGCGCATGATGTGAAAAATCAGATACAAATATCGTATGCATTAAATATGAGAAAAACTGACTGTTTGGATATGTCACTGTTGAGTAATTGATAACACATGCCGCCGCGATAGTGAAGAGATGCGGATGTGAGTTCCGATGATGACAGTGTTTGATAATAAATTTTTCTAATATAGTCTTGTAACAATGGGTGTTTCTTAACATTAAATTGTAGCAAACTACGAGGATCCTATAATCCTAGTGATAAAAATCAAATTATGTACAACGTTTATCTACCAATCGAAAGTGTATTTAAAACGCTAAATTTAATGAGTTAAGATAGAATATAGAAATTGGTCAGTTATTGATTATAATATTGATTTTAAAAGCGACTCTCACGATATGTGGAATACGGGATTCAAGTAACTATATAAATGGACAGCTTTATGGTATGTGTGCGCGGGCAGCCTGGGACTTCACGGGGAAACAGTGGTATGGGTAAAACCACACAAAACTCACCCAAAGAGTAAATTTATAGTTGCAAAGTACCTATATGCATTGTGTCATCAATAGGGGGATGTTTACTATTTTTGGGAAAGTGTTTTAAATCGTGCATAAGTACCTAATATTGCCACAAATATTTATTACTTTTATTTAAATACAACTCAAGCCTTAAAAATCATGTATTTTAAATCCCGTTTCAAATTTCGATCCAAAACGCTAATACTAGTCGCGTGACGTCACCTGTTCATATCAAAGGAGGCTCAAAAGTTTACACTGGAGCTACCATCTTATAGATGCGTATTCTGTGCTCATAAACGTTAGTAAACTGAGGTGATGAAAAGTTGTTTCGTAGTCGTTGCTATAGTTACATGTAATTTGACGTTTCCTACAAACAAATAATAATAAATTACACACTAAATATTAACCAAACAATGAAGTTTTTTGACAGCGGCTGAACATATGATGTCATGCGCTCTGATTGGTGTCTGTTGTCACATGACTTGAGAGTGATTTTATTAGGTTTTATTTATTAAATATTAATTAAATTTCCTTAAAAATAAGGAAAAATATAGTGTTTTTTAGTATTTCTATCATAGAAACTGCTACTTTTCGTTAAAATTATGTTTTTATTTGAATACAGTCAACATCCCTATTTACAGATAGTTCGATTGAGTTGTAAACTACCGTTGAAGTTGCAGCGGCTGCCATTTTTCGTTTTTCCAGTAGTTGACTTTTGTTTTGAAATGTATTATATAAAAATCTTACATAAGCGACAATGCGTTATGGTCTCAGATACTTGTAGCGGTGTTTTTTTGTGGCTATATAGTAATAAATGATCGATCCGCGGTTTCACCACAATCACTTACATGGCTGTATTACTGTCTCTCCCGCGACTATACGGGGCTTAACCGAAAGTTTCAATAAAACGTAGTATTAATGACAGGTAACGTCATACACAAAGAAAACTTTCCAAACCAGTGTGTAGCAAAATTTCAAACCAATATAAATACATATATCGTAACTTTGTTTCTCTATCTTGTTGGCAAGTTTTGAACTGGTTAAATTAGAAAGTGTCCCAATTTTTACTCTGAATCATAGTTTTCAAAATTATAAAATTAATAACGAATTTGTTTTTGCGATATCTTTTGCTACTCGCATGTTTAAATTTGACAATTATTCGTGTTATGACGTTCTAAGTAGAGTAGACGTACGCAACAGAAAAATAACAGTTGAATAGATGTAAAAATTAATGTAACACTAAAACCCTATGAATCGACGAAAAGGTCAGTTCGCGGTTATTTGGGAAATTTAAGCCCTGCTTAAAAGAAAAAAATGGTTGGCAAGCTGCCGTGGGCACGGCCGCGAAAAAGGGATAACTTCCGGTTGTAATGTGGTAATGTGTAATATTGTGCCTGGAAAAACTAGTCGTCCTATCTCCGAATAGAATGATACCTACTATTTACTAACTTTATTTTAAAGTTTGTTTTTAACGTGCTAAAACTCGCGGATGGTTGGCGGATTCCGCTGCTCCGATGCCCCCGCCAGCCGCGTATGAAGTTGATTATTTTTTTCAATATAACGTATAAGAAAATATCAAACGTCAAATTTTTTTTTACCAAAACCATGGTAACGTTTTTAAGGTTGGCGTATCAAAAAAGTAAATTGTTTAAAATAACAAAAATTATGGCAGTTTCACCTTGGTCATAATATTATGTCCCACGACAATGCCTTTTCTCATTTTTGTTAAAATCAGAAAAAAATAATATTTTTAAATTTAATTAAACTATCAAAACAAATGTTGCAATTAATAAGTTTGGACAACAATTCAGCCGAAACAAACGTGAAATGAAAAAGAACCGTCACTACTCAGTATTATTATAAAGCTTCACGTTTGTTTTGGCCTGAATTGCTGTCCAAAATTATTAATTTAATTTAAAATAGAGTTAGTATCATTCTATTCAAAGATACATATCACGACTGTTTTTTTTATAGACACAATAAAATACTACATTAGGGGAACAGTGTGTACCTTGGGACACAAAAATTCGATTTGTTTTTTCAAATTTTATTTCTGGCTCCAGTCAACTTATATTAAAGATATACATTGTTTAATTAAAGCTCTATTCATTTATGTAAAAAAAAAATAACAAAAATTCGTGAAAAACAAAATACTGGAAATTTTTAGAAAAATTGAGAAATGTCCCAAGGTACACTTGTCGTGTGTACTTTGGGACATGTATTAGTGTACCTTGGGACGCAAAAGTATAAAGTTTATTCGACATTATATGATGTCATATCAACGTTAAAAACCATCACTTGGCGACTTCTTTCCGTCCCTCCACTTGTAATAGGGTGTGGTAACTTCATAATGACGTCCGAATTTTGTAATTCATATACAGTTTCATCGCTGCAGATAAATTTATTTATTCCTACTTTCTTTAGGTATTTCACTTCTAAATTCTCTTTTGTTTGCATAATTTTAGCTACATAATATTTGCATGACTTTTTGCCGGCTAGACGGGCCAGTATGAAGTCATTAACACTCAATTCGTCATTAATCTCCTCTTCTAATTCTTCAGCAATACCGAACTCTACATCCTGTAAACTGTCATCTGATTCAATATTTGGTTCATCTTCCTCTTCTGGACTACTGCTCATTATTTGCCTTTTCACTTTTTGTATCTTTTTCGGAATTGTTTTCTGCCTTCTGATTTCTGCTTGTTGTTCAATTTCAGTCTTTTCCGGCGTATCGGTTAATATTCTGCACCTACCCGGTTTTCTGCCGCCACGTGTAGAACTTTTTCTAGATTCTGCTTTCGGAAACGGTCTTATTTGCTCAGGACTCACAACTATTGAAGGAGTGCACATATTTACATTCGATGTACCAGGCTCATCTCGATTATCTTGATGTGAAGACTCATTCTCCTGCGTTCTTGCTGGAGTAGAGTTGCTATCCGAAGATGATCCTACAAGCGGTCTATCTGTTACGTAAGAGCTTAGAAATTCGTGATCGGCAAAAATGTGTCTGTTCATTGGATGAATGCCTGTTACCGTAAAACCTGATTGAATATTTTGTGATGTGAAAGCTTTAGGGTAGGCCTTGCCCACACATTCTGCCACATCATATATAGTCATTGGTTTGGCGTTATTGTTAAGAAGCCACTCAGTGCATGCGGTATTGTAGTACTTCTTGAGAGGGCCAAACACAGTCCGGTCTAATGGCTGCAATTTGTGGCTCGTATGTGGGGGTAGTGTCAGCATAACGATTCCCATCTCTTTTGCATAGTTCAAACTTTCCACCGAGATATGGCTTTCATGATTATCTAGGACAAGCAATATTTTGTTGGTATCACTGGAGTGTGCATGTTGAACTAAATGGCGCAAGAAAACCATAAAAATATCTGAAGTAGACCATCCACTGGGGTTTGCTGTTCCTACACTACCGGTGGGAGCACCTTTTAGCATATGGTGTTTGAAATTAACGCGAGGAAAAATAAATACAGGCGGTATGGAGTTTCCAATTGCGTTAATGGCCGATATTAATGTTATATTTGCCCCACGTTCAGCTGAAGTCATACTTCCGATTTGTTTTGTGCCTTTGGCAGCTAATATGCGAACCGGACTATGGACTGTTGAAATTCCGGTTTCATCCATATTAAAGATATTCTGTGGTACAAATTTAAATCTTTGCATGACATCTTCCAGTTTGTCAAAAAACAGATTCACATTAAATTTATTAAATGCTGTGGATCTGGCAATGCTTGTAGCTTGAGGTTTTCGTAAACTAATATCGGCGTTCCTTTTCATAAAGGATTTTAACCAGTCTATACCAGCCATTTTTTTTTCTTCCCAACTATCTGGGTGCTTTATTTTGTTAGCGCTGGCATAGTTATACGCCAATTTCCTCACTTCTATGGTTGATAAACCATAATGCATATTTGCAGACTGCTTCAAATACGAAACTAACTCAGCTTCTTGTGTATTAGTAAACACTTGTTTGACAGCATTAGAAGCAGAATAGACAAATGGATCATTACTGTTTTCATCGTGTTTCTTCAAATGCCTACATAATGTAGACCTACAGACCCCAAATTCAAGTGCGGCTTGTCTTAATGTCAGTTCTTTGCTAAGAACTTCTTCTGCTGCAGCTACAACACTTTGAGGGTCTGGTTTTACCCTCTTTATGTTTTGTTTACTTCTAGGCATCTATAATGAATGTTAAAAGAATATAGTCAGATCCAAAAAATACCTGGTGTGTACCTTGGGACATGTGTCAAGGTACACTTTTTAATGTGTCCCAAGGTACACAACTATGTGTTACAGAGTGCAGGTTGTACTATTGGCCATATTTTAAGGTTATGTTGATGTTGAAAATAAAAGATAGTGGCATAAAAGTACCTATTAAATAATAGCTCATGCTGCGAAAACTTAAAATGCATACCTTGCATTATACACAGCTGGATGTTGATGGATAAAAATTTACAATCTATCACTGATAACACAAAATGTTAACTAAACGTTCTAAACGTGACATTAAAGCAAGCATACTACATGTAGTGCCATCTGATGGTTATACTAGTAACTATGTTTGATCTGAGCGCCACAATTTGAATAACAAGTTCAAAAAGTCATTGTCTCAAGGTACACTGTGTCCCAAGGTACACACTTCTCCCCTACAACCGGAAGTTATACCTTTTTCGCGGCCGTGCACTCGCCAGCTTGCCAACCTTTATGCTTTTCTTTTCAGCAGGGCTTAAATTTCCCAAATAACCGTGGACTGTCCTTTTCGGAGGTTTATAGGGTTTTAGTTTCACGGGCTCTTCTACTTTAATCTCAATTAGGAAGTTTGGCTTATCTAAATATATTTTATACCATATTATTACTTATTAGGTTACTATAACATCGTGTCACGGGACGCCATAATGTCTTATCAGACCAGATTAGTCTCATTTGCGATTCTACGTACAAAAAAACTGGTCAAGTGCGAGTCGAACTCGCAAGATCAGGGTTTCGTACTATTCCGTTTTCCATGAGTACTTTAAGACTTAAGATTTTCGTTTAGGTTTTCCTGTAAACTATGGGTGAGACCCGACATTCCCTATTTTTTTCAAAATTTTAGGCCTAGTAGTTTCGGAGATAAGGGGGGGAGTGGTCAAATGTTCATCTATTTTCTTAAATAACTTTAAAATTATTTATTTTAAAATTATAAAAAAAATATATTTGAGACCCTTACGACAAGCTCTTTCATTTGATAGATAGATAGATAGATAGATACTTTATTGGTGTTATAACTAGGTTTATACAAGTCAGGTAGAGTTTAAAATTTAAAATATAATATTAAAAAAAAACGTCTATTGAGTAGAGACTATTCTTAACAAGATGCTTTTTTACACGAGTTTTAAATTGTTCTTCTGGCAAATCTTTAACCGACTGTGGTAGAAAATTGAATAATTTAGGACCATAGTAGTTTATTCCTATTCTAATTTTATGGATACGGTAAAAATCTATATGTATGTTCATATTGGACCTTGTATTGTGGGAATGAAAGTTACTATTATTATTAAATTCAGTCAAATTTACTTTAACGTACATAAGGCAGTGAAGAATGTAAATGGACGGCACAGTTAAAATTTTAGAGACTGCATAATACTCTTTACAGTCTTGTCTATAAGGTAATGAATTAATTATACGCAGCGCTCTCCTTTGTCGACCAAATATTCGATTTGCATGAGGCGAATGACCCCATACCAAAATAGCATATATGATATTACTGATTGGATAAGTGCATGAAACATGCCAATATCAGAACATTCTGTGAAACAATTTTAGCAAGATTTCGAAGATGTTAATCTTTTAGAAATATATTCGACATGTGATTCCCAAGATTGTTTTGAATCAATGAAATCACCAAGAAATCTTACTGCTTCCTGTTCACCAACGTGAGTCATATTTCGAAGCGAAAAGTATAAAATCTCCGTTTTGTCAGCATTTAAAAACAAACTTTTATCACTGAGCCAAACAGCGACTTTTGTCTGTGTTTCGTTCATAGATCTTACTAGAGAATTAATCTTTTTACTACTGTGTAAAGCGGTAGTATCATCTGCAAATTGCATAAACTTTGTATTCAGACAACTAAATGATATGTCATTTATATAAATAAGAAATAAGAGTGGACCTAATACCGATCCTTGAGAGACCCCATGTTGTATAGGTAGAAAATTTGAATTTTTACTATCAATAGTTACTACTTGTTTTCTATTTTGCAAATATAACTTTATTAAATTATGACTTAATATGGAAAATTGATATTTTTTTAATTTCTCTAGTAAGATATCAAACGAATGTCGCACGGTACAGTTTGCCAAACTTTTTTTTTAATTTCCTAATTTTTTCCCCAAAAATGACCCCTATGTTCAAAATTCATTTATTTATGTTACATATCTGTTTTTGGGTCACCGACTTATATATGTATACCAAATTTCAACTCGACCGGTCCAGTAGGAGATAAGAGGGGGGCAATGGTCAATTTTCATCTATTTTCTTAAATAACTTTAAAATTATTTATTTTAAAATTATAAAAAATATATATTTGAAACCCTTACGACAAGCTCTTTCATTTGATATGTCACACGGTACAGTTTGCTAAACTTTTTTTTTAATTTCCTATTTTTTCCCCAAAAATGACCCCCATGTTCAAAATTCATTTATTTACGTTACATGTCCGTCTTATGGTCACCGACTTGCACATGTGTTCCACATTTCAACTCAATCGGTCCAGTAGTTCGGAGTTAGGGTTGCTAGGACGCCAAACCTAAAAGCCGAACAGACCAGCCAGTTTGGCCGGACATTTGGGTAAAAAAGCCGGACACCCTATATTATTGAGGATTTTTTTCTCAGTATTAATAGGCACGACAAAAAAAATTATGTAGAATCAAGTTTTTTTGATTATTACCATAAATCTTGTTAAATTCGAATGAAAAATAAATAAAACGCCAAATCAGTCTAAATAATTTATTTTCTATCAGTAAAATAAAGCCATCAGTCAGAATTACATTCTAGAAAAAGCCGGACACGCAATCAAAAACCCTAACTATATCCTGCTTTATCCGGACGCCTGGCAACCCTATTCGGAGTAAATTGGCTGTGACAGTAGGACGGACAGACACACGAGTGATTCTATGAGGGTTTCGTTTTTTCCTTTTGAGGTACGAAACCCTAAAAATGAATATCTCTCTATAATTTAAAGGTACAAAAATATTTTTTTCAAAACTGAATTAAAACTAATCGATCACACCAACTGCCAGTAAACAATAGTCAATACCACGTTACCGTAGAGTTGGGTAACTCAGATCTGAGTCGGTTCAAAGAGCCGACTCCGACAGAAGATCCGTGAGAGTCGATTCACTTTTTTTTGAGCCGACGGATCAACGGATCCGCATAACTCAGTGAAATACTTAACACACAGAAGCACGTTTTACACTTACGTATCAGTTCTTGCTTTGATGCATCTGTCAGCTCAAATGACTCATGCATCACATGCTTGGCTATGAATTCTTGATTCTATACAGGTCGTGATATGATTGACTGAACTAGGTAACTCAGTGGCAGACTGCAGTAACATATTCAGAACTCGGCTCTTTTTTAACCTGTTCAGTGAGCCGGCTCACATACGGGATCCAGATGCAAAGATGCAGATCACTAAAAAGACCCGTTTTTCCCATCTCTAATCTGTCAGCTCAAATGACTCATGCATCACATGTTTGGCTATGCATTCTTGATTCTATAAAGGTCGCGATATGATTGACTGAACTAGGTAACTCAGTGGCAGACTGCAGTAACATATTCAGAACTCGGCTCTTTTTAAACCTGTTCAGTGAGTCGGCTCACATACGGGATCCAGATGCAAAGATGCAGATCACTAAAAAGACCCGTTTTTCCCATATCTACGTTTAGTTCATAAATTCATGACGATTAACTCCATACAGAGGAGTGCGTTGAGCTTTTACGAAGTCGCAGGTAAAGGCTAGTAAAAGTTGTGAGGCACGCTAACTCTTCTATTTTCGACACCATCTATTTTCAACTGATTTTACTCACGTATTTTCAAATTTTTAATCTCTACTTTTCCGGCAAAGTGTCCCGTCAATAGAAAAATACGTTTGGCAACGTTTAACCTCAAATTAATAAAGTTTTGTTTCTGATTGATCTGTGACTACCACAAAGTGAGGATGGAGGAGAAGCTGAAAATACACAAGTCGATTAGTTCCGACCGCGGCAGGAAAATATACGAGTTATACTTTATCGACGTTGTAAACTTTTCGTTACACCCGGTACGTTTAGGTGTTCATCTACTCTCTCGACTACAATCGTGTTTTTATCCGCGTCTGACAACTTTTTTTGAACCTATTATAAAATCCAGTCTATGAATTTTATGTTACAATACGGTTGATTTTTTCCCTGATTCTTACGAGGCCAGCTCAACAAAATCGAACAAAAATTTCGTACAGTGCAAGATTAGTGTCTATATTTGTTTTACACTACCCTCTTAACTCAGTTGCGATTATTCAGACGAAGTACCACTTCACGTTTTCATAAAAAATATTTTTATGTACACCTAATAACTATAATAAATACATTTTATATTTAATTCAAATTCTAATAAAGTGACTATAAGTTCGATGTATACGGCGTAATCAGATATAGTTTTATTACAAAATTAGCGCTCACTTTTTAAATCTCATATCAACAGAATACACAAGTTAACAGTGCTGTTAACATACGCCCAGGGCCGGATTTACTTCAGTGCCGCCCTGGGGCATCGTGAAAAATGCCGCCTCATTAACTAAAGCATACTTAAAATGGGTAAAGATTCGGTATACAATTTTCAAATAAATAAAATGATTAATTTATGGTCGACAATATTTTTATTATGCGCGGGGTAATTACACAAAAAACATTATTTTTCGTACTAAAAATCATAAATTGGGTTTTTGAACTATTTTTTTTTTACATAAATGGAAAGATCACTTACAAGTTTTATAGCGAAACTACTTTTATTATTTTGTTTAATTTCATAATGAAAGAGTTATATTTGTTTTAAAAATAATGTTTAAGCTAAGATCCGATAACGCGCCAAAAACCTATGTGACGTCAAAATGTTTTTATGGTCCTGGTTGCCGTGGTTACTTTGATAGTATATATTATAAAGCCATACACAAATACACAACTTTTGTCATTTTGACGTCACAAACATTCCTGGTACGTTTTGTAATCACGTTATATCTTATGAAGTTTTATACATTTTAATTAATTTGTTATTAATTACCTATGGCTTAAATTTTTTTTCTTTTCGTTCTTCAATATTATTTACGATATATTATTTAAAAAATAAAAAAAAAATAGTTTTTTTTTAATTCAAATACTCAATTGACGATCAAACCGATTACTCATAAATTGCGAGATATTTTACATCTTTTCAGAGGAAAACGCGTCTGACTTTGTGTATTGCAAACTGGACAATTTAATTAAACTAAAATGTTGATCATATCAAACAAGTTGTGGTCGAGCCCGAAAATTTTCAAACGATGTAAATAATAAGATACTTATTCTCTTTACTAGAAATATGTGTAAAATTCTAGACACTTATTTTGTAAAGAAAACTGCAGTGTTTATAATTTTACCCTGCAGATTCTTAATAAAGAGAAAAAGTATTTTATTTATGAATGTTTTCAACACATTCACACTTTTCGAAAATTTTTCTATAACGCGACAATTGTTTTTTCCCATGTTTCAAATTTCGCCGCCCCTAGTTTGCCGCCCTGGGCACTAGCCCCTAGTGTGAATCCACTGCTGCTGATACGTCATGTAAAGTGAAGCATTTTATCAGTCGAATCTAAATTAGGCGCTGCAAAGTCCGTTGTTATTGCAAACATGATGTCATCCAGGTTGACGTTCCATGTTTGTAGTTTTTATACTTCAACATTTTCTTAACAAAATGTCTGCCTATGCTTCTGAGTATAGGGATAAATCTTCTCCTAGCACTTTACCAACCTTGGGACCCACGATCCGCAACTGGTTTTTAGTGTGCTTTATTAAAAACAATGAAAAATATTTGAGCGACCCTAGCTGATTATATGCATTTTTAAATAAAAAGCGATACTGCTACAAAAAACTAGTCTTAGACAATTTTAATGCTTTTTCATGTTGGTTTCTTTTCCATGCCAGTTTTTGTAATCGCTGTAAATTTTTGTTGGTACTTTATTACATTTTACCGTGTACCTGCGATTGGCATTTGTTCGCGTAGCGGATGTAAACAAAAAACTATCTGCGAAACAATTTTCTACTCTCTGATATTAATGTTTCAAGCGTGATTGTAAAAAAATTGGATTAACGTTTTCTTTTTTTTTTGTAGTTACGTTTCTGTTTTCGATTGCACATAGCTCCATTCTCCAAAAGTCAAAAGTAATTTAATTGAGTGAAATTATTTTGTTACAAAAGATCCGCTGAAAATAATAAAAACAAGTTAGCGTTGATAGACGTGTTTTTTTTTGCATATAATTAACGTGAAGCTTAGGGGTCCGTCTACCAGTTATCTTTTATAGAAATTTATAAAGGAATATGTTCTTGAAGTTATACATCTTTTCGTGCTATGAAAAAATGATGAGAATGAATTTTTGCGATGAAAATTAACAGGATGTAGTTGCTTGCAGAAAAAGGCTACCAACGGAATAGAAGCTACCAACAGAATAGAGGTGTAGTTACTATGTTCGTATGCGCGTAGTGTCTAATAGCTGTATTCATACTACTCTCACAGCACACTCCCGCTTTTTTGTTATTTTACATCAATACCTATAAATACCTACAAGCACGCCTTTTTTTAATGTACAATACCATAAAACTCGAGAACGACTAAACCGATTTACATTATTCGTTCAGTGACAGGGGTATACAGTACAGCTTCAGAAACTCGGACACATATGGGGCCGCGGATCGTCCGTGTTTGAGGATTGTCGGAGTTTGTGAATAAATGGGTTTTAAAAATTTGTTTTGTTCTATTTTAAATTCAAAAAATGTTGGGCACAAAGGTTTTATGTTTTTTCACGGCCAATCGAATGCCGATGTGAAAAATGAGGGTTTCCTGAATGACCTTGAACCGTCGACCCAAGGTCAAACGTAACTATGGCAACCGATATCGCCCTTCGAACTTTGTCCTGAGCCATTTTTCAATTTTACCCCACCTTTAAAAGATAATCTCATCCGAAGATTAAAATGACTCAACAGTGATAACAAAAGCATGTCGGTGTCGGTGACGCGAACTGAAGTTTTTACCCACATCCAAATAGAAGTAAAAATCGCCCAACGCGCCTAAAAAGTTTTTCACTTCAACCAAAACGCCAAAACTCATGTTGGAGAAGAATTTGGGGTGCTCGTGCGCTAAAACTATTCATTTTACAAAAAAAAGGTTATTACATAAATTATAGGAAATCTTCTCTAGTTTAATTTATTATATAACTGTTTTTATCGTAAAATGAGTACTGTTAAAAAACTGTTTTAGACGCCATGTTTTCAAGATGGCGGCGCGAGCGACAAAGATACGAGGTGGCAAAGTAGAAATTCGGAAAGAGCACATCGAAATCTATAAAATCACCAATTTTCAAAACTCCCAGAAAAGTTTCCAGGTGGGTAACCTCCTTTTTCAGTACCAAATTACTGGACTACTAGCATCCTGAAAATTAGTTTGAGCTTTCCAACAGAATGGAACTTTAATCCCTCTACTCCACATATTTTTCATTAAGCGAAAGAAAATTTTATCAACATTCCATAATATCTAGAATAGGAAGCAAAGAAGAAATTCGAGCACGACTTTAAAACAAAAGCCGAGTTCGCAGTTAGTACCTACTAATAATAAAACTGCAAGCTCCTCCACACGCAGGGCGACTGTTTTGCAATTCGAATTTCAAACCGATTTAGGATGCGACTATTGTGCAACCGGTTCGCAATCGATTGACAACTATATACTTGTTATGAAGTGAAAATCAGCTATTTTATAGGGGAAAAATATTATATGTATTTAGTACGTAATACCAGTAAGGCATGTATCCGTTACAATTCGCTGGCCTCTCGTTTTAACACGACTCGCACTTAAAAACTGATTGAGATTGGCGTTCAAACGTAATAAGCCGGTTTTTGAAGTTTAACTTCTTTAGCGACGTATCTGTTTGAAAAAAAGTAAGAAATCGAGAGGAAGTATAGAATTGTCGCCGAAAGGGGAAGTTAGTTTGTCTCCTAAATTGCATGAAACTGACAAAGACAGAAGTTTATAGCGTGTTGCTAAGTACATGCGTATGTTTAAATATTATTAATTAGTTTGACATAACGAAAAATTAAACTTGGGAATACAGTGAACCTCGATAAGTTAAACCTCGATAAGTTAAAAATCTGTGTAAGCTAAAAATTTTTTGAATTCCCTTCCCCTGAAAGCATAAAACCTCCATTACTGAAATCACAAAACCTCGGTAACTTAAACAAATATTCTGAACATCGCCTTTGATAACTTGATAAATGGAGATTTGAATGTGTCGCCACTAGATCCGCCAATCGCAATCAGTAGAACAAGGGAGGCTGTGAACGATTTACGCGCTTTTGTCGAGCGTTGTGATGATGTTAACGACGAAATTTTTGCCTAATACTCGTAGGTATAGAAAACATAATTGATGTAGAAAATCAAAATTGCCATGAAACGAAAAAAAAACTGATTTCTTTGTTTAAATAATTGATTGTTTAAATAAATAAATAAATAATTGATTCTAAATGAATAGATAAAAAAAATATGTCACCTCTATTGAACCAAATACATCCTCTATAAAATCCACAAACCTCGCTAAGTTAAAAATTTTACTCTGACACCCTCTCTAACTTCAACTCTCGATAAGTAAAAAACTCGATAACTTTTTTAACGTTTCCCTTGGATTTTAACTTATCGAGGTTGTAGGTACTGTAATATTAAAAAATAAAGAAATTAAACTTCTTATGTGAGCTGATGAGGATGAGGCTCATTATAATTTTTTGACTTTTATTTTTGGAAAACCGAAGAACGCAACAATTCAGATTAGCACGACCCAACTGTACCTCATATTTAGAAAACTTTTCATCAATGATAAAGTTGAAATAGTTTGTAAGAAAATTTCTAACGAAAAACTGCCATCTTTAAAATAATGTAGGGTTTATAAATATACTCGTATTATAATGCAGCTTAAAATTTTCTCATCATTAAAAAAAAAACTCGTGAGAAAATAAACCTCATACTCTTGAAAAGAGTTGGCACTAAGTGCAAAAACTGTCCAAAAAACAAAGGTATACTAAATCTTTTTATATTATGCATATGCGAAGGTATTACATTTTTCTGAATCTGTCATTAAAAAAACGGGCTTCGTAAGCGCGCGTCTTTAGTCTCTTTTTTTGTGTCAAAGGGTTAAAAACACTGAAAGCGAATCCATAAAAAGTCGATGAGATTTTATGTAAATGAGCCTAGTTGAAGACCACTGTGGTATAAAAGACGTGATCTATTCTTTTCAACCCCTAACCGGACTCTTCATTATTTTTTTAACTGTTTTTTAACCATGTTTGCCCATCGTGTCTGTGCATACTTAATCGGTAATAATCATCCAAGGAACAGCGCGCGGTACCTGTTGTGGCATTGCTAGGGTTAGGTAAGCTACAACCCTTTATCGGTCCGGAACTGGGGAATGTCTTTTGTAATTTAAATATTTATTTGTCGCTTAGATACTACTTTGTATCTTATAATAAAGATACTTACTTCCAGTGTTGACACCTTGAAAATTTATTTTCCCCTGAGCCTAAAATGAAAATTCCCTGAAAAACATAGTTTTCAAAATATTTTCCCCTAAATATTTAAAACTGAATATTTGTTATAAATAATAATAAATTATTTTTAAAATGTGTATCAATTAACTAAAAGTTAAATAACATTAAAATAGAAACAATTTTTAAAAGAATAAAGTGAAAATTTGTTTTAATCTTATTACTTTAATGCAATGTACACAAAATAAATATTAACTGAATATCAAATAAAATTGATTTTTTTTTATATTTTAATTAGGACTATGTAAAAATATTTTACCTTGAAAAAATCCTCTAAAAAAATTTATCTCCTAAAACTTTCCCGACATTTGCAAAATATCCCTAAATTTAGGGGAAAATCCCCTAAGCTGGCATCACTGCTTACTTCTTAGGTAGTTATATCTTGGATCTTAAATACTTTTTGAAGTGAAACTTCTTATGCAACACATCCCCGATTAGGAAGGTAAAGTGAATGAAACGAAAACAGTGACACAAATGAGTTACGTCGACGCCATATTATAGTAACGTAATATAAACAACGCCATCTTTTATCTTATCGAATATAGTAGAGAGTGACTCACTGACTTATACTTAACAATGTACTATAAGTGGCACCGTTTTTATTTTTTTATGCATAGAACGAATATGCTTTATATTCTTTGTCGCCACTTTAAGTGAAACGTACTATAATGATGGCTCACTCTCTACTATTTCAAAATATAGAATATATTGGGCTTGTTAAAATAAGTACCTGATACTTAATTTTTGTAATTTAAGAACTTCATTGAACCGTTTTCTGCTACCAAAACCCATTTTTTGTCTCTTTAAAGATTAAAGTTTTTTAAGGTCAGTAACAGATAGGCCTATTTGAACCTAAGGCCAATTCATATTTTCGATTTATTATTTTTTTGAAAAATACAGATTTGAAATTTGATTTGAATTTACCGTGTGTTGATTTATTTTTTTAATATTAAAGTCTAAATCAAATTCATACTTGAGAATAGCCGAGCTATACTGCGGTTTGCATAGTTACGAATCTTCTATTACAAGTCCTCGATTTTAAGTTCTAACCAAGAAGTGATAAAAACTGTTTTCTAGGTTTTACACATATGCAAATGTATTTGTAATGTATGCAGTTTTTTTCTTACCAAACATAACGGACCTTTAAAATGAATGTACCTACATAAAATTTTTCCCATCCTTAAACACCCATGAAAAAGGTACCTGAACGTTATTATGATTTTTTTATAAAGTTCACATGCTTTTTTTTTGTTTCTTCACTTTTTTTAATATTTTTTTAATATTCATGTTTATAAATCCTTTGAGACACGGAGACTAAAAAAGACGTGCTTTTATAAGCGTGGTTTAAAAAAGGACGAGGCTAACTAAGCGTGTATTTTGTTTGTGTGATGCATTTTAAATAATACATTTATTTGCATGACGTGTCTTTGCATCTAATTAATTAGAAAAAAATGTACCACATGTAAAAGTATGTCAAAGGGTGAAGACATATGAACCAAAGATTAGACGACGGCCCAGGGAAATTTTTTTTAGGATACAAACATTTCAAGACGCTTTAGTGCTTCGTACTTTTACATACTACTGTAAGATCAAAATTAATAGAATGCTGCTCGCAGAAAAAGTCTACCAGCAGAATAGAGATACCGATTATTCACTTACACTAGTGGGCGCATGCCTGACAGTCGTTTTTCAGTTCACTGAGTGAGGAGAATAGAGTATGGTAGAGATCATTGTCGCATGCGCATAGCTAGAGCCGTCTTTAACCTATTGGAGACCCTGGACACTTTCGGATAATGGGGCCCCTATGACTATTAAAGAGAACTATTTTTCCTTAAAAAAAAGAGCGTAATTACTAAACAAATCAATAATTAACAAATACATTATTTAAAAGTATCGAGACATTTATCGGCAGTATCGGTTATCGAATGCTGATCTGGCAAGAACTGGCGGACCCCATCGATCGCGGGGCCCTGGGCACGTGCCCAGAGTGCCCACTGGAAAAGAGGGCCCTGCACATAGCGTCTAATAGATGTATTTATGCTGATCTTCCAGTCCTTTTGTAACTTTTTCATGACGCCCAGGGCTAAATTGGTCTTGGTCTTGGTCTTGCAAAAAAGCAAGACCAAAACCAAGATCGTGTACGCAAAACCAAGACCAAATATGCAAGACCAAACTAAAAATTATAACTTCCGATGAATATATGACTTATGTCTTATACTTATAATATATGAATATATAATTTATACCTTTCATATAATATGAAAAATATAAGTTATATATTACATAAGACATAAGTCATATATATATTCATCGGAAGTTATAATTTTTAATATTTTTAAATATTTTTTTTAAATAAAACGTATGTACCTGGTCAGATAAGCAAGACCAAGACTTAACACGCAAGACCGAGACTATATAAGCAAGACCAAGACTAGAAGTATTTGAGCAAGACCAAGATCGATTTAGATAATGGAGTGTTAATTATTTGATTTATTCATTTTATCAATAGCTTTCCGGACTGCTTTAAGCCGGATCGATTTTGGTTAAAAAAAATATATAATTAATGAACCTGGATACTCTTATAAAACTGGAACTGTTTTTTCAAATTCTCACAAGTTGCGACTTAGAAAAAACTACTTAATTCAAACAAATGGGTTAAATTTGTTGCCAACTACCCTTGCATTTTAAAAGGGGAGTTTTTTTTTTGCTGAAACATCTTTGTTTTTAATGCTTTCTCTCACGAGATTTGTGCATCTCATTATACGTTAAAAAATTAATGTTTTCGTATCAAACGTGAAGTAAGGCTGTGCCGAATTTAAAAGGGGATGTTTTTTTTTTATTGTTTTTAATACTTCAACGTCCGTTGTCTCTTCCTGGTACATTATAGTATCCTATCTCACTAAACAAAGATAGAAGTAATATTCTTGTCGTTACAATAGCATATTTTTGAATTAGTTTATTAAATGAATTTCGGAAGGGAAATGTTTGATAATTTTTTTAATACAGTTGATTTTTTGTCTGTTGCGATTTTCTCACAGTCTCATACGTAAGAGAAAAATGTCAATTAAAAGGATATTTTTTATATGTTTATGATATTATATTAGCTTTATACCTATAAGAATTTTTTACCTTTAAAATTTTTTCATGATAGTTTTTTTTTCAATTCAGTTTCTTCAAATGGCATACTTGAAATTGTATAATACGAGAGTATAGAATTATTATATATTCTTTCCCACCAACAGCTATAAATATTTGCTATATTCTTGAACAAGGATAGAGGATCTTTTTACTTACGTATCAGTCTGTTGATAGGAAAGATAATAGTATAATTATTATATTATGAAAAGCCTATTTTTCATTTATTTTTTAAACATATACAATTTTTATTGATACTCCAGATTTATTTATGTAAATAAATGGATAATCATTAAATACTTATCACTCGTTACACGAATTAAATATATTTGGATAGAAAATTAGCAAAAACATGTCACAAAATTGATATCTGTGAAATTTTTACTATTTTTGGGTTAGATTATTATCTTTATTTACTTTTAGGTCCCCATTCATAATCTAATCTAATCTTTATTAAAGTCGATTCAAATATATTTAAATTATTTTTGTGTATTTTACCTGAAATATTTCAGTATTTTTGAGAAACCAGAAATTAAACCGGATTATCCACTTTTAAATCACATATTTTTTTGTTTGATGCCGTAGAAACCTTTTAAATCACGCTAGGTATTGAAGCCGATTTTTTATGGTGGTTGCGAAAAATAGTCGATGCTGATTGGTTTTTGAAATAAATAGGGGTGGAGTTTAAATGATTGTAATAAAGGGTCAATGAACACCCATGAAAGACATCCATAAATAAGGGTGGCAGCCTAACGGAAGTTGGCTGGGTTTGTAGACCCTCTGAAATACATATTTTAAGTAATGTATATTAAAATGTTATTTGAATTTATGACGAGTTACTGCAGTGAAAATGTTACCAATTAAAGAAGATGATTATAAAACTAAGGCCACAAATGACAATCAGACTTGTGAAGTATTTGAGTAAAAGTATTTCAAAATACAAATACTTATACTTTTCTAGTACCTATTTGTATTTGTATTTTAAATACTTTTCGATAAAAGTATTTATATTTGTATTTCAAATACAATTTTTTTGGTATTTTATTAGTGTATTTGCCATAAGGCAACATACACTATTGGCGTTGGTCGGATGGCGGGACCTAGGGGTCGGACCAAAATTTCTCGACGTTTCATAACCTCCTAAACACTTTGGCACCATTTTTGAAAATGTTTATATATATATGTACATATATATATATATATACATATAACTTTCGAAAGAGTTAATTGATTTTAACGAAATTTGGACCGCGTGTTGAAATCTATCACCGCAAGAAGCCTATTTAAAATGGGCGTAATCGGGGTATTTTAAGGGTAGTTTTTAGGGGTTGAAAAATGTTTTTGGGACCCAAAATACCGAAAAAATTCTCAAAAACCCTTTAGTAGTAAGTAAAAAGTGCCCCTAAAATTTTAATAAGATCGGCTCAACAGGACCGGACTTACAAATTTTTTGAAAACACTAATTTGCAGATAGTGACTTATTTAATGAAGGGTGTATTTAATTCGATGTAGACGTTAGATTGATAATAATATTACAATTAAGAAAAAAAAATGTTATTCTAAGGGATGTATTAAGGGGTTAAATTTTTTATTTTGCCCAAAAACAAACTTAATTTCACATAATAAAAGTATAAAACCACACGGCCCTATACAAGCAAATACACTATATTGTCGGCAGGGTTTTGGCACTGCGACCCGGGTTTTTATTTGATTTTGCAAACACTTTCTCAAATAAACATAATTTTTTTGTAGCTATGAATGATTAATGATTACATATAAATTATTCAATTCTTATTATTAAAATAATAATGCAATGCCATTTCCAAATAAGAAATTATCAATTAAGTATTTGTATTTGTATATAAGTACCTACTAAAAATCAAGATTTTTTACAAGTATATAGGTACTATAAGAATAATTTTTTAATTAGCCAAGCAAGTATATTTGTATTTGTATTTAAATACTTTTAAAATTAGTTGAGCTTTCGTACTAGCTTATATCATAAATAATTATTGCTCAAAAATATTTTCGTAGACATGACCCAAAAGTATTTGTATTTGTATTTCAAATACTCTATAGGAACAAAATTATTTGCATTTGTATTAAATACTCAATGAATTCTTAGATAACTTGTTTATTGTTTAACAAAACAAATATTTTGATACGAACTTCAACTAAAAATGCCTTTTATATATAGAAATTAATATGTTAATAACATCACAGTCTTTCGATTAAACAAATCATAATTAACTTTGACTATTTTTTAGTGTATTTGCCATATGGCAACGTACACTATTGGCGTTGGTCGGATGGCGGGACCTAGGGGTCGGACCAAAATTTCTCGACGTTTCATAACCTCCTAAACACTTTGGCACCAATTTTGAAAATGTTTATATATATATGTATATATATATATATATATATATATACTATAATATATATTTATATACGTATATATATATATATATATGTGTGTGCGGGCAATAACTTTCGAAAGAGTTAATTGATTTTAACGAAATTTGGCCCACGTGTTGAAATCCATCACCGCAAGAAGCCTATTTAAAATGGGCGTAATCGGGGTATTTTAAGGGTAGTTTTTAGGGGTTGAAAAATGTTTTTGGGACCCAAAATACCGAAAAAATCCTCAGAATCATTTCAAAACTGACATTTAACCCTTTAGTAGTAATTAAAAAGTGTCCCTAAAATTTTAATAAAATCGGCCCAACAGGACCGGACTTACACATTTTTTGAAAACACTAATTTGCAGATAGTGACTTATTTATTGAAGGGTGTCTTTAATTCGGTGTAGACGTTAGATTGATAATAATATTACAATTAAGAAAAAAATGTTATTTTAAGGGGTGTATTAAGGGGTTAAATTTTTTATTTTGCCCAAAAACAAACTTAATTTCACATAATATACAAGCAAATACACTATATTGTCGGCAGGGTTTTGGCACTGCAACCCGGGTTTTTTTTTAATTTGAGCATACTATGACAACTAAAACTAAACCAGTAGGTAACCCGCAAAATAATTATACGAAAGAAATCAAATTTTAATTCAATGCTTTTTCCTTATAAAATAGGCTTTTAGAAATACAGGAGACTCCGTCACGTGCGTGTTATATGCGTGTTTTTCTTTTTGTTACCTAGCACGAAATAGAGATGGGAAAAACGGGTCTTTTTAGTGATCTGCATCATTGCATCTGGATCACGTATGTGAGCCGGCTCACTGAACCGGTTCAAAAAAAGCCGAGTTCTGAATATGTTACTGCAGTCTGCCACTGAGTTACCTAATTCAGTCAGTCATATCACGACCTGTATAGAATCAAGAATACATAGCCAAACATGTGATGCATGATGAGTCATTTGAGCTGACAGATGCATCAAAGCAACAACTGATACGTATAAGTATAAAATGTGCTTCTATGTGTGTTAAGTGTTTCACTGAGTTATACGGATCCGTTGATCCGTCGGCTCAAAAAAAAAAGTGAGTCGGCTTTTACGGATCTTCTGTCGGAGTCGGCTCTTTGAACCGGTTCAGATCTGAGTTACCCAACTCTAGCACGAAATTGTGTGTAATTCGACAGCGTATACGATATAGGGCTCATTGTACAGAAACCCTTTCAATTCTGTGTACACAGTTATTATATTTTATTAATCCACTAGGCCTTTCACATCGCATCTTATAAATGAGGGCACCCTCTAGTTGAAATCTTTTTTTTTACTTTAAACAGTGGACAATCGTCAGACTGTGTGTTTTGTTTTTTTGCTCTGTTCTTTTATTTTCAACTGATGGACCGAGCAATCAGAGGCCGGACGCGGGTCGTTCAGTTGTTTATAATTCACATGGACTTTTGATAGTGGAACAAATATTGAATTAAAAAAAGGTCATTCATTAAACAGAATAATTAAAACTAGCGGTGGGTCACAAGGAAGGGTCAACCAGAAATTAAACATATGCTCAATGCAATTAAAATTAAAATATGGTACATAAATAGTTTTTTTTACTATTCCAGCCCATTAGTGGGAAATGGAACTTAATTTAGGTCAAAATTCACTTTTCAAAATTTTACAATATTTTTTCGTTTTGATGTTCCCTGAATCCAAAGAACGTATATTTGCAAAAAATCTGTTTGTTTGTCGGCTTGTCTGTCTACACGATACAAGTAAACGGATAAGCGAATTGAAACCATATTTTAACGCGTACGGTGACGCGGGTAACTGCTAGTATTAAATATTATGATTATTGAGAATGCCTCCACTTCTTGTTTTAAAATTGTAAAATTTACAAATATTATGATGTTTGCTGTTCGTTTCTAGTGCTGAGTAAAGCAAGACCAAGACCAAGACTGAGTCAGTCTTGGTCTTGTTCTTGCTTATTCGGTCTTGGTCTTAGTCTTGCTAGTCTTGGTCTTGCATATATAGTTCGGTCTTGTTCTTGTTTATATAGTCTTGACCTTGGTCTTGCTTATATAATCTCGGTCTTGGTCTTGCGTGTTAAGTCTTGATCTTGCTCATCTAACCTGGTACTTACTTACGTTTTTTAAAAACTATCATTATAAAGACCTTTAAAGTTATAAATTACTAGCGGCCCAGTCCGGCTTCGCCCGGGTGTAAATGTAATATATATAGGATATAAAAGATGAGAATCATTATCATTAAATTCTCAACGTGTATTGAATTTGCGCGAATTCAATCGCTTTTATTTGTGAATGTTCAAAAATCGAAGAAAAATCTTATTTCCCAAAAAGAAATTTAAAAAAAAACTTAGAACGTGTCGCGGGACACACGTTTGGAACGAAGTCCCTTTCGTATAAGACGTTTTTCGTAACGCGTTTTATATAATCTAAAAACACCCGGTATAATCTAAAAACATCTGGTATAATCTAAAAACACCCGGTATAATCTAAAAACATCCGGTATAATCTCGAAACACCCGGTATAATCTAAAAACACCCGGTATAATCTAAAAACACCCGGTATAATCTAAAACACCCGGTATAATCTAAAAACACCCGGTATAATCTAAAAACTCCCGGTATAATCTAAAAACATCCGGTATAATCTAAAAACACCAGGTATAATCTAAAACACCCGGTATAATCTATAAACACCCGGTATAATCTATAAACACCCGGTATAATCTAAAAACACCCAATATTTTCTAGCAATAAATATAGCCTGTGTTACTCAGGGTGAATGTAGCTTTCTAATGGTGAAAGAATTTTTTAAATCGGCACAGTAGTTTTTGAGTTTATTCATTACAAACATACACACAAAAATACAAATCTTTCCTCTTTATAATATAAGTAAGTATAGATAAATAACTCACAATAATAATAATTAACTAATAGAGCAATTTATTTTATTGCAATCATTAAAATATAAAACAACTATTATCTATATGTAGGTATACTTTTGTTCATTTCAAAAATGCGTTTTTTTAATATGACTAAAAAATTTTTTCGCACACCTTAAATAACGTATTTTGACACTCTATAATCAACCTAGATGACTAGAAATTTTTTTAGAAACGATGTAAATAATTGCCAATTTTTCTTGTTCAAACAGAGAAGAAACTACACTTACACTAGCCGAAATACAATTTTTTTACGCCCAAAAGTCAATAAGAAGACAAAAAAACCCGGGTCGCAGTGCCAAAACCCTGCCGACAATATAGTGTATTTGCTTGTATAGGACCGTGTGGTTTTAGACTTTTATTATGTGAAATTAAGTTTGTTTTTGGGCAAAATAAAAAATTTAACCCCTTAATACACCCCTTAAGATAACATTTTTTTCTTAATTGTAATATTATTATCAATCTAACGTCTACACCGAATTAAAGACACCCTTCAATAAATAAGTCACTATCTGCAAATTAGTGTTTTCAAAAAATGTGTAAGTCCGGTCCTGTTGGGCCGATTTTACTAAAATTTTAGAGGCACTTTTTAATTGCTATTAAAGGGTTAAATTTCAATTTTGAAACGATTCTGAGATATTTTTCGGTATTTTGGGGCCCAAAAACTTTTTTCAACCCCTAAAAGCCACCCTTAAATTGATCCGATTAGGCCCATTTTAAATAGGCTTCGTGCGGTCATGGATCCCAACATGTGTGCCAAATTTCGTTAAAATGAATTTACTCCTTCGAAAGTTATAGCCCGCACACATATATACCTATATATATAAATATATATATATATATATATATATATATATATATATATATATATATATATATATATATATATATATATATATATATATATATATATATATACATATATATATAAACATTTTTAAAAATGGTGCCAAAGTGTTTAGGAGGTTATGAAACGTCGAGAAATTTTGGTCCGACCCCTAGGTCCCGCCATCCGACCGACGCCAATAGTGTATGTTGCCATATGGCAAATACACTAACAAGCAACATTTTTGGAATTTATAATATTATGTATTTAGCAAGTCTTGCGTTTTGGTCTTGGTCTTGCATACTCGGTCTTGCTTTTGGTCCTGGTCTTGCTAGTGTAAACAGAGTCTTGGTCTTAGTCTTGCTTTTTTGCAAGACCAAGACCAAGACTGCAAGATCAAGACCAATTTATTTTGCTCATCACTATTCGTTTCTACGGTTACATAATATGGTTTCACATGTATAAATTAATCAAAGTACGATGCTTGTCAGCTACGTAACTAATTTCTTTTTGACAGGTCTTCAGAACAAAATAATAGCTGATTTTTCCGAAACTTAAGAGCTTAGAAAAAGATTTTCTTACGAAACTTTCGTGGAAAACTAAATAGAATAATAATCCGTTATAAAAAATATAGGTACTATTTAAAAAGGAAAAATAACATCATAGCGTATATCTCTTCTGCGCTTGAGCCAATTTTTCTCAAAAACAATTATGCTCTTCATATTTTCCTCCCAAAATTTAGTTTCAATCCGCTCAGGCGTTTGACCTGTACCGTATAAGTGATATTTCTGTACCCCCAGGATAAAAAAGACGCAATAGGAAAAGTTGACTTTATACATTAACGTCTGTAAAAAACTGATATTGAGATATGTCGGTTCCCACTCATTGTTACTCTGGATATAACATTTAGATCAAAATGGCTCTTTTTTGCTCTTGACGATTTCGTTGCCAAATCAAAATCTACTCGAGCGAAGGCAGGCCGGAATATTACATTTTAGTCGATGTGTATTTTAATTTCCTTTGTGATGTGTTCTTTATACACTTTTACAAAACTATCGACGAGTCTATCGTAACGGAAAATGTGTTATTTTTATCTATTGACGAAGTATATCGTCTCGACGAGACTAGTTCAAGAAAGTCTCAGTACTCGTCTAGGTTGAAAGACCTTTACTATCCGCACCCTAAAAATAACACTTTACTGTACGTCAGCTGGTGAATGTACATAATATTATAATAAAATGTACAAAAAAAATGTTGAAAAAGTGAATGATAAAAAAAAATGAATGATTAGAATTACCGTCGTGGGAACGAGTTAAGGCGAAGGTGAATGCTTGTAGAGAGCAGAGATTAAAGCAGAGTGCGTATCATTTATATAATCCCTTCTTTTGTTTGCGATGAAAAAAATAAGAGCATCGCGTCTTCTCTTTAGTGTTCTTGTTTTGTTTCACTGTTGATACAGTTCAATTCTGCAACTTTCAACTCACGAATCAATATAACTTCATCATGCCAAGTTCCCGTTCGAGTCTGTCTGCCTGTCTATATGTCCGCTAAAAACTCGAGAACTACCTACTGATCGAATTTGAGTGCGGTTTTTACCCTTCGATAGATTAAGTATCAAGAGTCCACAAAAATTCGATTAAATATTATCATACGTTTTAATACGTGCCTTGTCATTAACAATGCGAAATTTTTTTGGTTAATTTGGACAATTTTTTCGGTGAATTTTAACAAAATTTTGAGTGAATTTTGGCTTTTTCATGAATTAATTTTTACGTTTTTTTATGGGTGAACTTATTATTTGTTTAGTCAGGTCAACAATTTTAACTTTTTTTAAAATTTTATTAAAAATATAATTTTAAACCCCAATTTGAAGATTCTTAATTTAACAAAGAAATGGGGCCCCATTGGACTACAATAAGTCCTAGGCACGGAAAAACCTAGGTCCGGCCAGCGTTGCCAGACATCCCGATTTTGGCGGGACGTCCCGATTTTTAAATCAAAATTATATGTCCCGCGCGGGACAGGCTCAGTCCCGCTTTTCGGGGATAACTCGACCTTGCGTAAATAATTATTCTTTTATTGTAAGTTCAATTTATAACACTCACTGCTCAGACTATTGTTTGAAACGCCATATTTTTCTAATGAATAAAACTTTTTTGATTTTGATTTCTGTTTTTTTTTTATTTTTTTTATTCAGAAGACGAATAAGACTCAACTATTTAACGATAGGGTAAATATCATAAAATATCATAGGGTTAAATTATCATATTTTTATTAAAATACATTTTCTATTGCTATTTTTGCTATCTATTGTCACGTAAACGTAATTTGAACTCAAATAAAAAGATAAATATTTAAAAACTTCTGATTATATACGTTTTTTTACTATGTCCCGCTTTCGACGAAAGAATCCCGTTTTTTTCACTCAAAAAGTTCCAAAATCCCGACTTGGCAAAAAAAAATCTGGAATCGCTGGATCCGGTCTTGCTTTTACCATTCCAACCACACAAGTGGGGAAGATAACTAATTGAAGTCGAAATTTACATTTCAAAATTATATCCCGGGCGAAACGCGACCAGGTCACCAGGTCGATAGTTAATAATTAGATGGTGGTTAAAGAGCTGAATCTTCCCATGGCATAAATTGCAAATTCAACATACCTATATAGCAGGGGTCGGCAACCTTTTTTGGCCGCGAGTCAAAATCAACCAAAATGCGAGTATTAAAGAGACGTTTGGATCAGAGATATTTTCGTATTAAAACAAATGTCGCTGCATTCCGCATACTATCGGCCGATTCCATATCCAGTCAGGCGGGGGTGGGATTATAACTGATATTTTTATATGTTATACTGGATTCAAATTTGGTACGTTCATAACTTTGCGACAAAAATTTTTTGGGAAAAAGAAAAAAATGTTTGTATATCTTGTACTTTATTTTCGGAACTAAAGTGGGTCACTTGAAATTACCAAATGAATCACTCGGTGACCCACGGGTCATAGGTTGCCGACCCCTTCTATATAGTGTTGCGTAGTGTTCTTAATTTTTAAACCACGTAAATACTCCGCTCTTCATCAACCATATAATTGAAGATACTGGATCACAACTCTACAAAAAATTGTAGTAGAGCTACTAAAAATTAAGAGATAAAATTGTAACGAGAGCTGTGTCTATAATTTGATTTTTCGTGCGAGTTTTCGCAGTTTTTGAGTGCTGTATGGGAAAACGTGTCTCCAGAATTTGCAATATGTCACTCGAGAATTTCCGAACCGATTTTGATGGAACTTGGCATTCAAATTTAAAGCTTATAGGGTATTTTTTATCCTTCTATAATCAGATTAAGTTAAGTTCTCTCGAAATGAATTTAATGCAAACGCGGCTGCGGATAAAAACTAGTAACCATTATTACAATTAAGTATTTAAGGAACCAGCAACGGCTTTTATACTTGGACGATTTTGATCAATATTTCATCGCTAAAAACCGACATTAACGCGAACGAAGCCGCGATCAAAGCCTTATTATCTCATGATATTTATTTACTTTTTTGTACACACAAAACAACCTTCTATAGTCTCGTCTAAATTAAATTCAACGCGTGGTTCTAAAAAGAAGTTTAGACAAAAAAAATTCCAAATAAAAAAAACGTAATTTATTATCAAGAATATATATTTATAAACATTATTTCTTTTTTTGCATGCATAGGTTGGTTTTCATGGTCATTTTTGTTATTTACTTTTTATGTAAATGCATTTTTGTTAAGTCATTCACTACTGAATATTCTTGCTTTGAAAAAGTGTAAAAAATGATTATAAAAATTAGATAGGTACGTTTAGAAATTCTGAGAATAGAACTGCCTTGCCTGATTTTGGAAAGAACAAAAGGGATTGAATCCCGGACCTCTACATAAGAAGAACCTCCACGCTTTTTTATATGTTCGCAAATTATTTCGTTAATGAAAATACAAAATATTGCAATGGAATAACAAAATGTTTTGAGCTGTATTTTGGAGTCGCAGTCTTTTTAATAATAGGTCATACTTTCTTGCACCCCCCCTTAAAATAGTTACGTATCATGCTTGTATAGCGGTAGTAAAATTACCCTTTTTCGTCCTACTCCGTAAAGAAAACAAAAGTAATACCATTTTACCAATCCAATAGTTGTATCTCTGTCAGTTGCCATTTAAGTCAATATGAGCGAGAGAGAAGCAAAGTAGGCTTCTTTGAAACAATTCAAATTTCCAATATGGCACAACTGTCAAATGTATAATATGAAGTGAAAACGAACTATTTTACAGGAGGTATGTGCAAAAAATGTAGTTTCTATCTTGTTTGTAATTACCACTTGAGTGACTGTTAAAAGTCGCTAAATCGATCGTGTTAATCTCTTCTAGTAATAATTTATACTTTTCATTACAAACCAAATACATAAACTCCTATTTTGCGCACCTCCCTGTAAAATAGCTTCTGTATAGCAGTCGTGAAATGACATATTTAACACTAGCGCTGTAAAGTTCCGTAAATAATAAACATCGTCGAGTTAAAATAATTATTAAGAATATAGATTACTATAACATGTGTTTCATTTATGATAATTTGTTAATATAGTAGATTTTCAACTTATATTTTATTTATTATGGGTTTGTTAAAAGCATATTAGAATGTTGAAGCACAACGGAAAATTTTTTGAAGGATAATTTTTTTGGTGTTTTTATGACATTTATAAAAACTCGCGCATGTTTATTTATATAGGCACTAATTTATTAAAGTGATTCAAAAACATTTTTTCTTAAAAAAAGTGTGCTCGTAACTTTAGACTATGTCTTGTTAATGTTTATTTTTTAACAGCGGTGTTATTTTCATTCAAATCTTCTGTATTTTGAGCTACGTTAATTCGAAGAAATTAGCCATTCCCTTTCACTAAAAATCCAAAGGTCTATAATTCGAGTTATTTAACCTCTATAACTCGAACAAAACGCGATTTTCTACGATGTACTGTGGATACTTTTTACAAGTTAAAATGTCGTGAACTTTATAATAGGGATGTTGAAAAAATATCTATATATCGATATATCGATATTTTTGGGCGATATTTAATATTTCGATATATCGATATAAAATTCCGAGTATCGAAAACCGATATTTTTTTCCAGTAGCAACACTTGTATGTATACTACCGCGACTGATTATGGCCGTTTAATTATTCCGAAAATATCGAAAGCTCCACTGAAAAAGAAACATGTGTTTTTACATATGTTTTTGGAACATCCTTTTAAGTGCGTTCCAAAAACAACAACAGTGAATAAGGCACATGTAAAACACGTTTCTTTTTCACCGAATTTTTCGATATTTTCGGAATAATAAACAGTCAAAATAGCTATTCATGTAATATTTCGTTTCATCTAGAATTTTTTTAATTATTTCGATTTACACTTCAATTCATGTTGTACCAACAATTTTCTGTCGAATGTCACCTCTGGCACGCATGCCATAGGTTCGCCATCCCTGGTTTTATTTATTACTCGATTAATCTCTAAAATTCTCTGCTCCTAAGTGCGTATTAGACGTTTGATTAATAAACAAAAAAAATCTTATCGTTATTTTTGATTTCACATAAGTATTTATTACTTGATTTACTAATAATAATGTCCGTTAACTGCTATTTGAGATTATATTAAACTAGCCAATATGTATAAAATTTCTTCGAGTGCCAATGTTTTCTTTCAAATTGTACCGATATGTCGATATTTTTAAAAAAATATATCGGTACCGATATCGACACTTGAAAAAAATATCGATATGATATATATCGATACTTTTTGGCACTTCTGCCATCCCTAGATACGAACACTGGTTTATATACTAGACGTACCTGAGCAAAAAATAAACTGAATGTGAGGTCAGTCTCTGTCTCTATCAAATTGGGAGCGTAAACTTGTACAGAAAAGGGCAGAGACAGGTCATAACCGCATGCTCTGTGTTCATCACGCATGTGAATCCGAAAAATAACTACAACGATATAGGTACGTTAAGGCATGTCCAGTAGTATAAGTCGATGGATAGGACAAATAAATGCAGTGTAATCGAGAACTCAGGGCTCAAGAAGAATGAAAGATGAAACACAATGTTAGGGCTGTCGGAAAGCTCTGAATTTAAGCCAAAAATCTGACTTCTTCTGAGAGCTGATTGTAGACTTATTCGTCGACATTTTGCAAAAATTCTTTCTCTGTAAGGAAGATAAAGGACAAATCTAGGTCTCTAATGGACTACTTTTGTAATTTATGTACGATTTACTAGAAAAAAGTTGGCATTAATTGTGCCAAAAAACACATGTTTTCAGTGTCACACTACGACCTTATTCGTACTTATTTCACAAAAGTGTTCCATCAAAAACCTAAAGTGGCTCTTCCTTTTTCAGAAAAGTTTTTTAAATCTTCAAAATATTTCCAAAAATTAGAGTAATCAACTGACAGCGGCATCCTTGCAACACCATTTTTTAGCCTCGTAGGCTTAAATTCACAGCGTTCCGACAGTTTTAAATGCGACACAGTCTACGGAAAGAAATACCTGATCATTTTTTATTTTATCATAATTTGGACGTACGCGGTTTGGCCGTGTGGCTGCCGATGTATATCTATTATTTCATATAACTTGCCTGTCTAGTTTTTGCATACCATTTACCTGAGAGAAACGGTAAAAAAACGATTTACTAGATAGCGCGAGAATTGTTTTTTTTGGTTCGTCACAACACAAACCAAATTTCAGCGTGGTTTTAATTTTGAATAAGGCTGTTACTACAGGTCCTCAGTTCTAAGATTCTAATTTGAGAATTCAAGTAAAAATTTCAATTGAATATTCAATTTTTTTAAAAATTGAACCTCTTTCATAAGAAGTTACTAAAAAAACGCGTAGAATTGTATAACCTCTTTTTTTTGAAGGCGGTTAAAAACGCACAATTTTATAATTTTGAGGTCGGTGCTAATTTAATTACTATGACTTTTTACGAATGTAATGCACCCCAAATTGGCGACATGTTGGCAGCACTAAACAAATTTTTAAGCTTTCTTTAGATCGTATGGGTGGTAAAAACACGAATTATATCCAAAATTGCTATGGAAACAGTAAAAATAATGATAATTTATATAACAAAATTCTTGCGGCGAGTTAATAAAAAAACAATTAACACTGAAACAGGAGCCATCACTAAAGTCGCTAAAATATATTCTATATGGATATTTTTTATTACAAAAACAGTAATTGAATATACATTTTGCGAATAAAATTATGTTAATTATTATCATTCTGATGTGAGGCAATTAATATACTATTATTAAACAATTCCACTTCTCTCGAATATTATTTAAATTGTAGGGAAAAACAATATACAATTACAATAAACTGCAGAGTATTATGTACATATACGCTTTTTTAGTTGTTTTGAACGTCACTTCTTATACTTTAATTATGTTACAAGTGTAAAACTCGTTGTATTTGGTTCATTTTTCAATATTTACAATACAAATGTCGATTCCTGACATTTCATTTAAATTTTTGTTTTAAGCCGTTTTTACATTAACAAGCAATATAAATGAAAAATCCTGTATTACAGTCTGTCTTTTTAGAAAATTTTGATAACTTAGAGTGCACTATTATAATTATCTTACGCTTTTTAGTCGATTTTTAAAAAAAGTTTTTATATGTTTTACTTTTTTGTGACTTTGCAGTATACTATATGTATCGAGTTGCAGAAAGCGTTGTCAAAAAATATGATTTGACAATGACCTTAACTTGTGATCATATAATTACGATTTTTATGTACATGCGCAAGAACAATCTAATGTTGTGAAACTCTCTGTCGCGTAGAACGTTAGATTGTACTCACATAAAAACAAATTATTGCTCTGCATAGAAAAAGATCGCTTATCACGCTAAATTTTTATCACAATACGTGGAAAAATGTTGTTTCGAAGTGGAAATTGTGCATAAAATCATGTTAAAAATAGATGCATACACGATTTAAAATAAAATGTCGTCTTAAGGCTGTCGGAGCGCTCTGAATATAAGCCAAAAATAGGACTTCGGTTGATAGCTAATTGTAGACTTATTCGTCAACATTTTGCAAATATTCTTTCTGTATTAGGAAGATAAAGGACAAATCTAGGTCTCTAATGGACTACTTTTGTAATTTATGTACGATTCACTAGAAAAAATTTGGCATTAATTGTGCCAAAAAACACACGTTTTCAGTCACACTACGACCTATTATTCGTACTTATTTCACAAAATTATTCTATTACAAACCTAAAGTGACTCTTCCTTTTTCGAAAGAGTTTTTTAAATCATCAAAATGTTTCCAAAATTTGGAGTAATCAACTGACAGCGGCATCTTTGCAACAGCATTTTTTAGCCTAGTAGTGTGGCTTAAATTCAGAGCGTTCCGATTATTTTTTGGGCAAGAACAATTTAAAATTCTGCAATGCTTTTCTTACGGAAAGATATCTGTGGTCACAGTCTAAGTTCATTGTCAAATCAGATTTCGGACAATGCTTTCTGCAACCTGGCAATAGTTAGCACGTTATTAACTGCCTTCGTCATTAAAATTTGATTACTGAACTAGGAAAAAAGAGACTGTATATTTTTACACAACACACTGCAGAAGTCGAACCGCACACACACACGCAAACATACACTATAGAATCATTGTTCGTGCACCAACGGGTTCCTCATGGTTTGATCCCTAGATTCCTTTTCTTTGCACCGTTTTGTTATCCTATCATTCGCTGCATGAATCGAATTTTCTTTATCATGCGAAAAGAAGTTTTCCTTCAAAACTATACTGAACTGATTTAAGGAAAATTTATGTGGGACCACTCTGAAGGTATTTAAAGAGAAAAAATATTAGTAATAAAAAAACTTTCTAAAGGCAAGCTTTTATTGAAAGGTACTAAAAAGGAAAAAATAATTGTAAATAATTTAGGTTCATAATTAAAAAATAATTTTTTGTTTTTTAGTAGCTACATTTTAATAAAAGCTCGTCTTTAAAATGTTTTTTACTAATATTTTATTTTATTATTTTTTGTTTTTTAAAATTTGTACTATTAAAACATTAATTTATTAAAATAATTAGATTATTTAATACTAAAAACGATTGTCGTCGGGAATACATATGTGCAAAAAATTTCAAATCGATCGGATATGTGGCATCCGCCATATTGAGGTTTAATATATCACGTAGCTTATGGATTCCACTCGTCAAACTCTTTCATTTGAGAGGGTTGTTAATAAAAAAGTAATTCGCCATCTTGGGGCGTCCGCCATTGTGTTTGGACTTATACACTTAATTAAATCCAGTCGAAATTTTTATAGCAAGATTTGACTCAAACTGACACACTGACAAAGAGCAAGATAAATAAAAGCTTGGAATAAAAAGAAGTTCTATAATTACGCGACTGGTTTCGTGGATAAATCTCATGCCTTTTATTCTATTTCAGTGACAGTAACTTCGTCACCGAACAATGAAGCCGAGCTTCAACTGTATCGCGTAATGCAGCGGGCTTCGCTTCTCTCCTACTACGACACGCTATTAGAAATGGGAGGCGATGACGTCCAACAACTGTGCGATGCTGGTGAAGAAGAATTCTTGGAAATTATGGCTCTCATAGGCATGGCATCAAAACCTCTTCACGTCAGAAGATTGCAGAAAGCTCTTCAAGAATGGATGACGAATCCCGCATTATTTCAACTTCCATTAATATCAATAAATTACGCCGACTTTTCTCAATTCCCATCAACTACTAACTTCAGTCAACAACGACAACTTCAATTATTTCAACAAACGACAGTCAGTCCAATTGCGACGTCGATGCGCGGAAGCGACTGCGCAAGTCCGAATGATAATAAAAACAGTTTAGTGAATTCGTGTTCATCGCCGGTGCTATCGGAATTTGGAAACACCCATAATTCGCCATCTCTGGTCAGTTCTTCGTATCAAATAACCAGTAAAACGGTTAATATTAGGTCTAATTCACCGTCAGATATTTCGACGGGTAATGCTGCGTCATCGGTAGCGTCCAGCTCAGGACCGTCACCTTGTTCGCCTTTATCGGTGAGCCCGGTCCTGTCAGACGCACAGATCAGTCATTTGGCCGAGGGAGCTGAGAGATTGAGCAGGCTGTTGCCAAGAATTGAACCTAAACCGCCAAGTGCCAAGAAAAAAGCGAATAAAGATCTTGAGGTATGTTTTCATTTGCAATATAAAGGCAAGATAGTATTGTTTCTTTGTTCCTAAAGTCTGAACTGTACATGACATTTTTAAACAATGTGGCAAAATAATTCCGTAGAACCCCTCAGTGCATTGACTAATGGCTATCTTTATTTATTTATCCCTTTTACCCAGGTGTGGATCTGCATAGGGACTAATTGGGCTTAAAACCCGTGCCCTCAAGTGTCAAGGTGTGTTATTATTATATATTAATAGGTCAAAGACGGCTCTGATTACGTGTAAAAATTAACCAAAGCATGCTTGTCAGCGCCACGGTTCTAAAAGGTTCTGAACTTCGATGCAAATGGAGGCTTGCGCAGGTACAGTCGGTTGAAAAACTACAAACTCGCGCTATGTTATTATTTTTAGTTTTTCTTTAATCTAGAGGTGTAATTTATTGCATAAGGTCGTCCAAAAAATTATTTTTCGTGCTTGTCTATGCAAAACTGTATTAGGCATCTTGATCAATTAACAATTAAAGAAACAACTTATAACAATAGCGTACTGGACTGTACTTTATAGCAGGAAAGCGACAAGTAACACGACAACCAGCGATAACCAATCACCGACGAGCGCACGTTCTGTGCCGGTAACTGGGAGGTGGTGGGAGTTTCCCTTTCCCACAAAACAACCAGGACGGCTCTAAAATATGCATTTGCGACGCTGTTTGTGACTAACTTCAGAACCTTTTAGAACCGAGGCGAGTATTATACCCACCTAATTTCCTTTAAAAAAAATATGTTTCTTTGAACTCGGGAGGCCTTAAAACGAAAACATTTAGTAATTTTGACCTAAATTAGTACAATTAGTTTATAGGGTATAAAGAAAAAACTCTTTCGTCTCGCTTTCTTTCGGCCCGCTGTTATAGATGGCGTGCGAGTAATTCCAGCAGAGCATAAATGTTAGGCTTTCTGCCTTAAAATCGAAGCCGAAAGTACGCACTTTTTTTAGACTTCTTAGTTTCGTAATAGAAAAAATCAGCTGTACTTCTGTTCTGAAGATAGTTTGTCAAGATTAGTTAGGTACAGCTGACACGCATGCTTTGGTTGATTTTTACATGTAAAACCATAATATTATGAAACCATGCAAAAAGAACAGCAAATATAATATTTATTACTATCCGTTACTTGCATCCCTGCACGGGTTAACAAAAATATTTGTGTTTTATATTTTATTGTAGTAATATGTTAAAGCCACTATTTTTTAAGCTGAAATGGTTCTATCGTCCAGTTGGTTAGAATTTTGTTGAATTAAGCTATGGCCTTGTGGAAAATTGTTTCCTAAAAAGAATAATGATTTTTACTAATTATACAATTGTATAAAATTATTAAACGTGAGTAATTAGTAAATTGTATTTAAAAAAAATGTGGCTATAAATATTCATGAATAAAGTGAATATTTTATAAATTAATCGTTTGGAAAAAAAATAAAATAAAAATAACATCTTGTAATGTGACCCCGACGTGATTTGAACACGCAACCTTCTGATCTGGAGTCAGACGCGCTACCGTTGCGCCACGGAGTCGTTGTGCATCGGTATCAAAATGACGCTAGACCTTACTATGTGCTTATGCGTACATTTAAACACGTTCACTTGTTTTAGTCAATGACGGTTGCCTAACTTATAGGTGTATTTAAATTTTTACTCGGTATATTATTTATTGTTTGTTACTCACTTTTATGTTTGGTACTAATTATTATCAATTATTTCTATTTACTATTTCTATTACTATAAGGTCCCTTTTCTGTCTGTGTGTTCGCAATACACCATAAAACCACCGCATCAGTTTCAGTTTTTGCGGTTGTGCAGATTATGGGACTGATTGAAGTTCATAATTATCACGTCGGACACCACAAAACTATGTGATGACCTCAGATGTTGAGCGTCTATAATCTACTATCTATCTGTCTACAAAACTATGTGTTCTATGCCGGGCACTGTGCAATTAAGTTTGCTAATTGCTTGTCTCTGTAGTTCTGTACAAATATCATAAGATAGGGGGTTTAATCAGAATAAAAAGTTTTGAAACTTTGAGAATTTGTAGAGTTCGATGCACCAAATGAAAAGAGAAAAAATACAAAATTTGATCGCAGTCGCGCAAAGGCTTCCATATTGCTATAATAATAATAGGTAACTAGCGGTACCCGTGCGAATAATTCGCACTAAAATTCGTTTCTAATTTCTCATACTCTTTATAAATTTTTTCTTTTTGTTGTATTACATTACGAAGCTCAGTGACAGTTCAAGAAAATATTTTTCTTAAACTGTCATATAGAGGCGCAAGTATCAAAAACATTGAGCTGAAGCGCCGCCATACGAAAAGTATTTATACGTGAATTTTGATTAAAAATTAAACAAAAAAAATTACCGACCGTCAATCATGTTGACGTTGTTTCAAAGTTTTTATGATGTGGCGCAGTGCAGGAAATTCAACTTTCGGCTTTTGTGGTGTAATATACTACATAAAGAAAATTGGCAGTTTAATCTACATATAAACACAATATTGTAATAAATTCCACTTTGATATGAACTTAACCTGTGTTGAGGAACCGCTAATATTTACTCGTAAGCATATTTTTCAAGCTCCGATTTTTTATTGGCATGTTTTTCAGCAAGTGATGTTGATGTCGGAAGACAATCCACGAAGGATGGAAGAAATCCGACGGTATGCAGCGATTTATGGACGATTTGACTGTAAACGACGTGCTGAAAAACCGCTCACTGCTCATGAAATCTGCGTAAACGAGGCCGCTGCCCAAATCTGTCGGTTCGTGCCTGCGTTGCTGTCGCGCCGAGATGAACTCTTCCCACTGGCACGGCAACTGGTACGAGACTGTAGCGCTGCTGATTTGTCTCGGCACGCTAGAACCAATATACAGTAAGGACAGTAATTTTCAAGATGTAAAAAAAATTAATATGAATGACGATGAATACCTGGCTACCCAAAACCGACAATTATATAATACAATAGAAAACAGTATCACGGGTAATTGGAATAAAAATAAATCAATTTAAACACGTTGCAATCAATGAGTGTTTAAATTCATTTATTTTTATTCTAATTACCCGTGATACTGTTTTCTATTATAACATATATCTGGAATTGAACTTTAAAGATGAATTATATAATACTTGCCATGGTTCTAAAAGGTTCTGAAGTTAGTCACAAACAGCTTAGCAAATGCATATTTTAGAGCCGTCCTGCTTGTTTTGTGGGAAAGGAAGACTCCCACCACCTTCCAATTACCGGCACAGAACATGCGCTCGTCGGTGATTGGTTATCGCTGGTTGTCGTGTCACTTGTCGCTTTCCTGCGATAAAGTAGGTACAGTTCAGTACACTATTGTTAAGTTGTTTCTTTGATTGTTAATTGATCAAGATGCCTAATACAGTTTTGCATAAAAAAGTACGAAAAATAATTTTTTGGATGACTTTATGCAAGGAATTAGACCTTTAGATTAAAGAAAAATTAAAAATAATAATATAGCGCGAATTTGTAGTTTTTCAACCGACTGTACCTGCGCAAGCTTCCATTTGCATCTAACTTCAGAACCTTTTAGAACCGTGGCGCGTATTATACCTCTCAAAACACTATTTTTTAAAGCGGTTTAACGTAAAGTCATGTGACGTAATGAAATCGATGTTAGCAATTATTTTCATGCACAACTCATTACAAAATTATCAAAATAGCTGCTTTTCATGCCTGTATGGCGGTAGTAAAAAAGTAAAACAAAAGTAATACGATTTTACCAATCCAATAGTCATATCTTTGTCAACTGACTTTTAAATTCATATGAGCGACAGAGAAGCAAAGTAGGCGCCGAACAGATCACATAGTAGTCCATGTAAATTTTGTGTTTTACCGCAACTACATTTGTCACTGCCGAGTTCAAAACACGAGTGGGGCGCAGCCCCACGAGTAAGTTAGTAATACGGTGGAGCCGAAGACTCCACTACTATTGTCGCTGCCAAGTTAAACACAGTAGAGCCTAAGGCTTCACTACTGTTGTTGATACCGAGTGAGGCAAATAATAGAAAATTTCCTGTAATGTTAGAAACTCTATTAAAATCCCGATCAAACGACCCCTCGCGCGGCTTTTACAGAGTTGAGTGAGAAAAGAAGGGATGGAAGAGACGGAGGGGGGGGGGTAGTATAAGCCAGGAGGGTTTTAGAACGCACGAGCTAGAGGGTGTGAAATTATGATAGTTTCGAAAAACTCACACAAACCCTCGGAGAACCAGGCCACACACGTAAAAAACGGGGATTGGTGGGTAAAGAGGGTGAATAGGGGTGAAATAGGGGGTGGGGAGGCTTGGTATAAACATGGATATAGTACATATCACTCGCAGTTTCAAGCCCATGAAAAAATTCGATCGCTTTATTCTGTCTGGTCTGTATATCAAAACGGGGTGAAAAGGGGGTAGTTATTGGCTATTTGCGAAGATCACGTGAAGTAAAGGCCAACGAATTCGATTTTTCCGACCCCGAATACGGCGGGATCACTGGATTTTCGGGGCGGTTGGAGACTTTTCGTGAAATGGCTCTCAATTCACCAAATTTACGTGGACTGTAGATTGAACATGAACTGTCAAAAATACTACATATACACTTATAATGATGTGAAAATCAGCTATTTTATAGAATATACGTGTAAAAAATGTAGTATATATGAATCTCGATTGCAATGTTTTTATGACTTGTGTGACTGTTAAAATTTGCTAATAATTCATTATTAACATTGTCACAACTCGTCATAAAATAATGCATTACAGACTAGATACATAAACTACTATTATGCAATCCTTTGAAAGTTCACTTTTACGTCGATTATTTGCAGGATCGGAATGGGCCGAAGGGGCCCGGGTGGCACCCCACAAGCCCGGGGCCAGAGACTGGATAGTGGTAGATGGGATATTTTTCTATTTCATTTCTCTCTAATTGTATGAACGAACTATCTGATCTAGTTTAATTTAGGTCGCAAGAGCTGGGACCTAGCCTGCGTGTTTCCCCTATCCGACCTACCACTTGGCTTGCGGCAAGCCAAGCCCGTGGGGGCAGAGCTGGGTAAACTACTTGACAAAAGTAGTTGAGTATAACTACTGATTACTTAAGTAAAAACGTAGTTAAACTACTCGTTTTTAAAAGTAGTTAAACTACTAACTACTAGAAATTAGTAGTTAAAAATTTAACTACTTTTTTAACTACTATGATAATAATAATAATATAGATCTCTTTATTTATGTCGTACAATCTGCACTTATAATATATGAAAATTATTTTAAAACTTATATTTAATTATATTTATTAACAATACGACGTTTCGGTCAAGATGTCAGTCTTTTTCAAATGAATATAAATCAAAAATTCTACAAAAAACAATTTACAACCTAGAATGTCCAAAAACGATATTAAAAAATATATATAGGTATATTACTGTCAGTTGCCATCAAGTTTAGTATATTTTAATCTTTCTTTTTGACAGTCTAGGCTGTTAATTGTTTCTAACTTAATGCTATTTTTGTTTTCTTCAATGATTATTATTTTTTGTAGGATCGTTTATTTATATTCATTTGAAAAGGGCTGATATCATGGCCGAAACGTGTTTTTATTAAATTTTGCAAATAGCAACGATGCGATTACCAGTTCCACGTTGTATTTCAAACTAAAACTCAAGCAACTGATATTTCATTATTTAAAAAAAAGTCTAATCGTGTTCCAGAATCCAGAAAAATGCATAACGAATAAGAACTTGTGCTAACACGTCGGTTAAATATAATATACTAAAATATTTTTAAAAGTAGTTAAAATTCAAAATAAGTAGTTAGATTACAAAAAAGTAGTTAAACTACCTAAAGTAGTTAGAACTAAGTAGTTAACTACATTTTTAACTACTTTTTGTGATTACTTGATAGATATTCAAAATAATAGAGTACGATTACTATGTGAAGAAAAGCAGTTAGAGTACAACTACTTTTCCAAAAAAAGTAGTTAACTACTTTTGTAGTTAACTACTGCCCAGCTCTGCGTGGGGGGCCCGGCTGGCAACCGCCACCTCGACTATATTGGTCAGTCCGACGCTGATTATTTGAACACTAACTTATACACTTTGTCATTCCACAGAGTATAGAAAATCGTTGAATAATAAATAAAGAAAAATTCATTATTTCAAATTACTACGCGTCTACTGATGGTCGTTATCTGTTACTGCTTTACCACAGTATTTTAACATACTCATTACACTATATAAAGCCTACTGGCTTAAACAACCTAACCTACTTATTAGAAGCTGATTGTTTTTAGGGTTCCGTACCTCAAAAGGAAAAAACGGAATCCTTATAGGATCACTCGTGTGTCTGTCCGTCACAGCCAATTCGCTCCGAGCTACTGGACCGATTGAGTTGAAATTTCGTACACATATGTAAGTCGGTAACCATAAGACGGACGTGTAACGTAAATCAATGACTTTTGAACATGGTGATCATTTTTAGGGAAAAAAAAGAAAATTAAAAAAAAAAGTTTGGCAAACTGTACCGTGAGACATATCAAATGAAAGGGCTCTCAAATATATATATTTTTATAATTTTAAAATAAATAGTTTTCAAATTATTTAAGAAAATAGATGAAAATTTACCATTTACCCCCCCCCCCCTTCCCTTTATTTTCTACTGGACGGATTGAGTTGAAATTTGGTACACATATGTAAGTCGATGACCCAAAGACGGACGTGTCATGTAAATAAATAAATTTTGAACATGGGGGTAATTTTTGCGGAAAAATTAGAAAAATAAAAAAAAAGTTTTACAAACTGTATCGTGTAACATATGAAATGAAAGGGCTTATAGTAAGGGTCCCAAAAATATTTTTTTTATAATTTTAAAATAAATAGTTTTAAAGTTATTTAAGAAAATAGATGAACAATTGACCATCCCCCCCCCCTATCTCAGAAACTACTGAGCCTAATATTTTGAAAAACATACGGAATGTCGGGTCTCACCCATAGTTTACAGGAAAATCTAAACGAAAATCTTAAGTCTTAAAGTACTCACGGAAAACGGAATAATACGGAACCCTTTTCTCACGAGTTCGACTCGCACTTGACCGGTTTTTTTTTAAATTTACATCAAAAACATTAAAAGTAAACTCTCAAAACGAGGATTGCATAATATGTCGTATGTGTAAAGTGACTTATTTGACGTGGAGTTTTTACAGAATTCGCATTCGGTTGTGCTGTGTTCCGGTAACACAGCACAACCAGAGACGAGTTCTGTAAATACCCCGCACTTAAATAGTTATTTATAAAATGTATAATCTAAATGCTACATTTTATTTTATTAAAGCATGTCTCCGACAAGAACAAGATCTGGAAGTACAAATTCATCAGACAGCGAAGCAACGTCTTCAGGTGGTGGCGCGGGTTCGGATGTCGGCCTTTCAAATTCCACTACGACTCAGATGAAACCTGAGTCGGAGTCGACAACTAAACCTAGGTCGTGCAGTGCGGAGTCGTCTCCAGGAAGATGAAACCAGTGTTTTAATTTGGATATTTGAATATATTGTAAAATATAATTTTTATTTATAAAATAACAGTGTATATAATTTTCGGTTTATACAAAGTGTGGCTTGATTTGACGAGGGGAAAAACTGGGCGTGTTTAATAAAATTAATTAAATAAGTACCTGCATATCATTTTTCAGAAGTTATGATTTTTTTTTGAAGTTTAACTTCTTTAGCGACGTATCTATTTGAAAAAAGTAAGAAATCGAGGGGAAGTAGAACTGGCAAATAAAGGGGAAGTTAGTTTGTCTCCTAAATTACATGAAACTGACAAGGACAGAAGTTTTGTGTTGCTAAATATGTGTAAATATTATTAATGAGTTTCACATAAAAAAATAAACTTAGGAATAATATTAAAGAAGTTAAACTTCTTATGTGAGTTTATGAGGGTGAGGCTCATTATAATTATACCTGTAGTGAAAACGAGGCCTTTTGACAATGTGGAATTTTCCGGGATATTTTGAATTTTGCATGAATGAAATCTGAAGAAATGGAGTCTTTGACTACGTAAGGTAAAGCATTTTAATTGCAATTTTGATCAAGAAATGTATTAAAAAACGCCAAAAATTGAAATTATTTTCATACAATATTCTGTAATAAAAGTGTGTTAATAAACGAATATCAATGACTATAAAACAGTTTTTTCGACTATTCATTTTTTAACGAGATAAACTTTTCCATTTGAAGTTACGTCCTGTACTTTCTTTTGGTTTTGACAAAACATTTTTCTTACCTGTGACGTTTCGAAGCTTGGGCATTCAATGACTGCCAGATGTCAGCTCAACTTATAACCTGAATAAATAGTAGCCTGTAGCAGCCTGTAGACACTGTATTATGTAGTACTAAGCCGAATTCGTCAAGTGATACTGTTACAATCAGACAGACAGGCACATAAAACAATTTTTGTCAGAGTTTTCAAAATTATATTTCATATTTTTGCAGTTTCACATCAATCTAAATTATTTTTTGCACTACCCTCTATAAAATAATTGGTTTTCATTTGTGTACAGTGCTAATAAAATGATCCATTTCGCACTAGTACATAATGTAAAACAAACGAAATGCGAAACGTATTCGTACTGCCATTTCCATAGTAAAAGTAGTATACAGGGTGTCTCAACCGACGTTGGCTAACATGGGTAACTTTGTTATTAGTGGAGATAGAAAGTCGGTTAAATGGGCAAAGTAGTGCAGAAAAGTGTGCTCATTAACGTCCCGTCGAAAAAACAATTGAATTTTGACACCCTATGAATTTATTCAGTAAATAGTGAAAATTGCCATTTATGAAAACTGGCCATAACTTTTTTATTTATGAAGATATCTGAAAATTTCATTAACCATTTTTTGATTACTTTTTAAGGTCTTTTCAGTGGCGTAGGTTTAATTTTTTTATTTCCACTACATAATGAGATATTGACATGAACTTTGGTTTTTCTTATGGACGGCATTTTGGATTTTCAGATATTCGAATTCTGCTTATTTTTTTGAATAAGTTGACATAGCACATTCTATATCTAAACGAATCAAAAGCTACAAAACTGACCAAAATAACTTTTTGACGTTATCCATACCGATCAGAGTGTGCCGTGTAAAACAAAATTTGTTGAAACAAATACATACTGACAATCTGTCGAGCAATCGCTAGTTTTGCTAATTCATTTTGTTTGATTTACTCTCTAAGATGGCTCAAGCATTTTCAAATGTGGTGAAACAGGCCATTTTTGCGCATACATTCATCGTAACAAAAATACCACGTGGGCTCAAGCAGAATACTCGAACTTTTATCCAGAAAGGCGACAGCCTTATTAAATAACTATGAAGTATGAAAATAAAACGCGGCCTATTATTGGAAATAAATTTGCTCAAAGTTTAACTTTCAATTTTTTTTATGAGAAAATCAGCCATTTTAAAGGGTGTACGTGCAAAAAATACTGTATGTATTTTGTGCCTGACGACATTATGACTCATGTTACTGTAAAAAATCGCTGTTCTTGTTTTTAACATGCAACATTCGTCATAATATATTATCGCGCACTTATGGAACTAATCCTATTTTATAAATGAATTTTAAAGTAGTATAGGCAGCAGATATTTTTGAAATAAAAATATAATGTAACGACATTTGTCTCACTGCATACTGAATTTTAATTTAAATGGCCAAATGTGGTAAAGCACTTCCTGCACGCGTCACGTTGATACGGTTTCTCACCAGTATGTATTTACATGTGTGATATTTTAAATGATACGACTTAGGTAAGCATTTATTACTAATGTCATATTTATATGATTTCTCACCAGGATGCGTGCGTTGGTGTTCATTTAAATGGCCCGATGTGGTAATGCGCTTCCTGCATGCGTCACGTTGATACGGTTTGTCGTTCATCTGTGCAAGTTCGTGTGAATTTAACTGTCCGGTCAACGACCATTTCAGTTTTCAAGGTAGAATTTATTAACTTCTCAAAAAAATTTTATGACGCCCGAATCCCCAAAATTGATGCAATTTGACACCCATTTTTCGTCAAATTTTTTTATAATCAATCATTCAATAACAGTTATTAACTATCAAATTTGATACCTCCTCCGTTCAATGACAAGGTACCCGGGTACCACTAAAACCATTATGTGTGAAAGTCGGGTTTTTATTCATTTTAGTAATTATTTTTTTTATTATTTATTTATATTTTTTTATTTATAATAACACAAGGCCATAATATAAAAATAAAAGTACATTTAATTATTTCGCATATATACAGTGTTCATTACAAATAGGGACCTCACATATCGACATATTTTTTTAGTTTTGCGACGTTTTATAAATTCACTTTGGAGACAAGCATAACATACACCAGTTTTTATAAAAATACTATTTTTTTTCAAATATCTAACATTTCTATAGTTATTGGTTATAAAATTAAAATCTCAGGCAGAATTTACATTCATGTGAAAAACCCTTCTGCGCAGACTTGTTTAATAATAAAAAGAAAACCGGTCAAGTGCGAATCGAACTCGCGAGAAGAGAGTACCGTACTATTCCGTTTTCCGTGAGTACTTGAAGTCTAAAGATAAGCTTAGGTTTTCCTGTAAACTATGGGTGAGACCCGACATTCCCTATTTTTTTCAAAATTTTAGGTCCAGTAGTTTCGGTGATAGGGGGGGGGGGGGGGGGAATGGTCAATTGTTCATCTATTTTCCTAAATAACTTTTTAAAACTATTTTAAAATTATAAAAAAAATATATATTTGAGACCCTTACTACAAGCCTTTTTATTTGATATGTCACACGGTACAGTTTGCATAACATTTTTCTTTTAATTTTCTAATAATTGCCCCTAAAAATGATCCCCATGTTCAAAATTCATTTATCTACATTACACATCCGTCTTTGGGTCACCAATTTAGATATGTGTACTAAATTTCAACTTAATCGGTCCAGTAGGAGTGGTGGAGGGGGGGGGGGGGTAAATGGTAAATTTTCATCAATTTTTTAAAATTACTTTAAAGCTATTTATTTTCAAATTATAAAAAAAAATTATGTTTGAGACCCTTATTACAAGCCCTTTCATTTGATATGTCACACGGTACAATTTGCAAAACTTTTTTTTAATTTTCTAATTTTTTCCCCAAAAATGGCCCCCATATTCAAAATTCATTTATTTACGTTACACGTCCGTCTTTCGGTCACCGACTTACAAATGTGTACCAAATTTCAACTCAATCGGTCCAGTAGTTCGGAGCAAATTGGCTGTTACAGTAGGACGGACAGACACACGAGCCATCCTATAAGGGTTTCGGTTTTTCCTTTTGAGGTATGAAACCCTAAAAAACAACTGCGGTTATTTTAAATAAATAGTCGCGGATATTTAACTAGATATTTAACCGGCATTGGCCGACTATTTCCCCTTTTACGTCAATAGCATGAACGATCTTCCCGATAATAGCTTGCCTTTCACGACCAAACATAAAATTAAACATATTATGACGAGTTGTTAGCGTTTGTGGTTATTTAATCGGCATATTCATAAAACGACTTATTACAAACATCACTCTTAAATGGCGTCTCACCAGTATGTACACGCTGATGTCTTTTCAAAGTACCTGCTTCTCTGAAACACTTATTACAAACGCTACAATGATATGGCTTCTCTCCAGTATGTACGCGTTGGTGTTTTTTCAAAGTACCTGAATCACTGAAACACTTATTGCAAACGTCACACCGATACGGCTTCTCACCAGTATGTACACGCTGATGTATTTTCAAAATTTCCAATTTGCTGAAACACTTATTGCAAACGTCACACTGATACGGTTTCTCACCAGTATGTACTCGCTTGTGCAGTTTCAAATTACTTGATCTGCTAAAACACTTATTGCAAACGTCACACTGAAACGGCTTCTCACCAGTATGGACGCGCTGGTGTGCTCTCAAATGAATAGATCGGCCGAAACACTTCTTACAAACGCCGCACTGATATGGTTTCCCACCAGCAATTCTGGTTTTATCGTCACATGTAGCAAAATGTCCTGTTAAATCAGCAGGAGGAAGACGCGTGAAGTTATCCGATCGTTCTGTGATTTCTGAGTTTTTTACCTTTTTTTCGGTACCATCGTCGTCGTCAGATAATGTGTCTAATAAGTTATCAGTACATTCCGTTGGAATTGATGAATAATCATCTATCGGTTCCTCTTTAATTTCCGATTTTATATAGATTTCCTCATTTCTTTTGTATACTGACATATCATTTGAAGACGCATGTTTTTTCAAGCTGAGTTTGATATCAGACACGTCTTGAAACTTTGAAGATTCGCATGTCATGGTGATATTGGAATTAGTGTTATGAATTAAGGACTCCTCAGAAGACGACTGATTGGAACATTCACTCTTAATTTGTTTGTTAGAAGTTCGCAGTCGTTGTAGATAGAGACGCAATGTTTCGTCAGCTTTTACTACTTGCTTCTGGAAATGATGACTTTTCTCCAGTTGAGTGTTACATGATTGACAGATGAAATTCGGCAGCTCATCGCATCTCGTTATCTAAATATTGGGAATATATTTGTAAAATAATTTATCTAATTATGTACACCAAAGTATTATAATGAGCGCATATTTTAAGATATGTGACAATTTGTCCACTCACGAAAATACGAAGTATCATTTATTTTCTTTGAAAAAAATGGCAAGATACAAAAAAAAGATTGTAGAGAAATTATTATGGTCCTATTGCTCGCACAAAAGATTTAGTTTTATTAATTTTTGTTTGCATTTTATGTTAAAAGAATATTTATAATGAATATACTGTCTATTTTGTCACTAATTATATCCAACCATTCATTTTATTCGATGTTACTTAGCAGATTGAAATTATGAGGCTATAATTATATTTGAAATATATGTATAAATACTGTAAATCGCAAACATTATAAAAGCAAACTTACCTGAATCGGAGCACACTTCATAATAACATCGGCTAGTGTATCCATTAATTCGGTTGAACAATCAAATATATTTAAGACTGCAACGTCTTTTGATAAGCACAATCGGCACATTGTACTTAAATCGAAGTCAGTTACCATATTTTTTTCCATTATGTGATTTTCACAGCTTCAACGATAAAACCGCAGTAGCAAACATGGATAGTGGATGCCTATACTAGAGTTGGGTAACTCAGATCTGAACCGGTTCAAAGAGCCGACTCCGACAGGAGATCCACGAGAGCCGACTCACTTTTTTTTGAGCCGACGGATCAACGGATCCGCATAACTCAGTGAAACACTTAATACACAGAAGCACATTTTACACTTACATATCAGTTCTTGCTTTGATGCATCTGTCAGCTCAAATGACTCATGCATCACATGTTTGGCTATGTATTCTTGATTCTATATAGGTCGTGATATGACTGACTGAACTATGTAACTCAGTGGCAGACTGCAATAACATATTCAGAACTCGGCTCTTTTTGAACCGGTTCAGTGAACCGGCTCACATACGGGATCCATATGCAAAGATGCAGATCACTAAAAAGACTCGGTTTTCCCATCTCTAGCTCAAATCTCTGCTCAAAGTAAAGTTTGCCACCCCCTTACCCTATGTTGTGTATAACCATCAACTTGTAAATCAGGACTTGCCCTAATCGTGTAAAAAGTGTTCCCTTAAAAGAAAAAGAATGATTGAATGTGAATCCAAAAAATAACTACAGGCACGTACGTCCATTGGTATAAGTCGATGTATCCTTCTCCAAATAGGTGAATTGAAATACTTTACAGTTTACTATAATTTTACGGCCCTGGCACAATAATTCCACTCTCCGAGGTTGCTAACACTGTGTAGTACTGGTCACTGGTCAGTGCTTTAAACTGTGCAAAAATATAGCAGTCGTATTTTTTAGTGTTCAAGAGTCAACAGTGAAAAACGTTTTTATTTCTTACTTTTCGGTTAAAGTACAATCGTTCAACCATAGCTGTACGAAATTAACGGAATAAAACGCACACATGCGGTTACTGGCCAAAGGCAAGAGTCGGACCATAAATAATTATATATAAAAAAACGTAGCTCTAACCTACAATTTATCATAAACGTCAAGATTCGCTTTAAACTAAACGTGAGTATTTTAATTAGTAACTATTTGTCTATGTATTTTAAGGCTAGTTTTTGTTGTATGACAAACTGGGTTTTTTAGTTTCGAATTTTTATTGTCAGGCAAATTAGTCTTTTTCCCGAGGCCAGCAGCATTTGAAAACACGAATAGAACTTTTTTATGTTTTATAGGTGTGTGAACAACTGTGGATAGTGACAAATCCATTATTTTTGCAAACTGTATTTATCTAGTAATGGATAATTTGGAGATCTTAGAAACAAAGCGTAAAAGACTATATGCTGAACTATCAGAAATAGAAGATAAAATATACAGCGCAAAACATAGTCAGGCTCTTCGAAAAGGCAAATATTCAGACATATTTTCGAGCATTCAAACTCAGCGATACAGTCGTCACATAATATTGAACGACTATGGGCCAATAGGACAAGAGGCTTTAATTACCTCAAGATTTCTCATAGTAGGAGCTGGGGGCTTGGGATGTCCAGCTGCGCAGTATCTATGCGCAGCCGGTGCCGGCACGATAGGATTAGTTGACGACGATGAAGTTGCAATATCAAATTTGCAACGACAAGTTCTTTTTAACGAATCAGACGTCGGCATTTCTAAAGTGGCAGCAGCTTGCGCTAAGCTAAAAAAGTTAAACAGTTCGGTGAACTATAAGACGTACAAAACGCGTTTAACACGCGACAACGCCGTAAGTATAATCGGAGAGTATGATATTGTTCTCGACTGCAGCGATAACGTTCCGACGCGATATTTGGTCAACGATGTCTGCATGCTGATGAAGAAACCGCTGATCGCTGGCAACGCGATCAGGTTTAATGGATCGTTAAGCATCCATATTTGCGGAACGACATCTTGCTACCGATGTCTTTATCCGGAACCGCCCCATTTTGCTTGCGTCCAATCTTGCAACGAAGACGGGGTTATAGGACCGGTCGTCGGTGTTATCGGCGTAATGCAAGCACTGGAAGCGATGAAAATCGCTAAATGGTTGAAAGACAATGACGAATTTAAATTCAAATTGACCATGTTTGATGGGAAGAACGGCGCTTTTAAACATTTCGAAAACAGGAAACCGAAGGTCGATTGTCCTGTTTGTAAAACGGATCCTGATTTCGATGTAAGTTCGTTACCTGATTATGAATTGTGGTGTTCTGCCCCGTGCCGTGAACCTGGACCGCAGTACCCGCCTGTCCAACTCGTGAAAGAAGACGAGCGGATTTCCGTTAAAGAATTAAGCGCTAAAGAAGCTGGCAGTTATTTAGTAGTCGACGTGAGACCTCGATGGGAATTTGAAATGTGCCGACTACCAAACGCGTATAATCTTGAATTGCCGATAATTAAAAATGCCATTAATAATAAAGATTCGTTGACTGAATTTATAAACGAAATAGACAAACTCAAGGCTGCTCTAAAGTTGGATAAAGTTCCTGTGTATACTTTATGTCGATGTGGAAACGATTCACAAACAGCGCTGAAACACTTGAAAGATGTTTTAAAGTCTGAAGATGTCGATATTAAAGATGTTACTGGGGGACTTTATGCTTGGAATGAATTTATCGATTCAGAATTTCCACTATATTAGCACAAGGGATTCGCTCTACTGTTAGTAATTTGATAGTTGTCAATATTACAAACAATTCAGAGGATAATTGTTGTAGTGGGTAAATCAGTTAATAGTTCTTGTTCAACGGACGTTTCGCAATTATTTATTATATCATTTCCTTGCCACATTATTATTGTTCATACTGGTCTATACATTGTAACTTGTAATATCTGTCATTTAAATAAATATATAAATAATTATTATTATTTATTTATTTAAATGACAGATATTACAAGTTACAATGTTACAATGACCGGTATAAACAATAATAATGTGGCAAGGCAAGAATAACTTTGATAATGTTAATGTTGTGTAGTTGAGCGCCTGAGGAAGCAATAAATAATTGCTAAACGTCGCGTTGAACAAAAAGTATTAACTGATTTACCCGCTCCAACAATTATCCTCTGAATTGTTTGTAATATTTAAGAACAAGGAGCTGATCTTTTCGTAAAAATAGTTGTCAATCTAAACTTAGACACAACTGTGTTAAGCAAGCGTGAACATTGCTCCTAATTTTACTACATGAACTGGTGCCTACTAAGAAAATGCCGGTAGCTTGCGCAGCATATGTGCTCAAATGACTGTTTACAATTTGAGTGAGCTAACTGGCTGTGATATTAGTGGACTGTCTTGCTATTTGAGATGTTGTTTTGTTACTCGAAACAGTTGTCACACACTTATAAATATGTTGTTAATTTTTATTTCTAGATAGAATGGACTTGGGATACTAGATTACTGTAAGTTAATACAAAGGGATATATCTACACTAATATTATAAAGAGGAAAGATTTGTATTTTTGTGTGTATGTTTGTAATGAATAAACTCAAAAACTACTGTGCCGATTTAATTAATTCTTTCACCATTAGAAAGCTACATTCACCCTGAGTAACATAGGCTATATTTATTGCTAGAAAATATTGGGTGTTTTTAGATTATACCAGGTGTTTATAGATTATACCCGGTGTTTTTAGATTATACCGGGTGTTTTTAGATTATACCGGGTGTTTTTAGATTATATCGGGTGTTTTGATTATACCGGGTGTTTTTAGAATTTAGATTATACCGGGTGTTTTTAGATTATATAAAACGCGTTACGAAAAACGTCTTATACGAAAGGGACTTCGTTCTAAACGCGTGTCCCGCGACACGTTCCAAGTTTTTTTTTTATTTCTTTTTGGGAAATAAGATTTTTCTTCGATTTTTGAACATTCACAAATAAAAGCGATTGAATTCGCGCAAATTCAATACACGTTGAGAATTTAATGATAATGATTCTCATCTTTGATATCCTATATATTACATTTACACCCGGGCGAAGCCGGACTGGGCCGCTAATTATATTACATAATATTGATCGCTGTACTAGTAGGTTCGTCGATTTGTATGGAATAATCACTTTGAAAATGTTTTCTAGCGTAAATTTCTTCTACGTTTGCGTAAAATGTGTAAACATGTAAACATTTTGCATTCTAAAACTTATTAACATCTATAAAACTAATTCAGTTTTAGCCACAAATATCTCAAAAAGAATTGAAAGAGATATTGTACTTTTAAAATAGAACAATAATGCAAAATTCCCACGAAATCGTATATTCCTTCATTCCAATTACGATTCCTACCATGTAGTTATAATTATTGCTACATTACCGACGCATACTCAGAATATGTGCCCAAGGTTACTAGAAACTAAGGTTGGGCTTTAGCATTTTTGAATGTGTAACTTGGCGAGACGCGAGAGAGGGCGGGGAAAGTAGGCCTGTGACATCACATGGAGTTTTTTTCCAAACCGTTGGGATAACAGCGGCGTTTTTGAATATTTTTTTTTACATAAATGGAAAGATCACATGCAAGTTTTATGCAAAACTACTTTTACTATTTTTTTTTTTTTAATTTCATAATTAAAAAGTTATATTTTAATATATATAAGTTGTTAAATATAGTCCAATTATCCAATATCTATAAACATATGCTATATTTTAACGCCCCAAAAACCTGTGTGACGTCATAATGTTTTTATGGTCCTGGTTGCCATGGTTATTATGACAGTATGTATAATTAAACATATTGACGTCACAAACATTCCTGGCACGTTTTGTAGTCACATGATGTCTTATAAAGTTTTAAACATTTTAATTAATTTGTTATTAATTGCCTATGGCTTAAATTTTTTTCTTCTTTTCGTTCTTCAATATTATTTACGATATATTATTTGAAAAATAAAAAATGTAGTAGTTGTTAGAGCTCCGTACATCAAAAGAAAAAAACGGAAATCTTATAGGATTACTCGTGTGTCTGTCTGGCACCCTGTCACAGCCAATTTACTCCGAACTACTGGACCGATTGAGTTGAAATTTGGTGCACGTATGTAAGTCGGTGACCATAAGACGGGCGTGTAACATAAGTAAATGAATTTTGAACATGGGGGTAATTTTTGGGGAAAAATTAGGAAATTAAAAAAAAAAGTTTTGCAAACTGTACCGTGTGACATATCAAATGAAAGGGCTTGTGGTAAGGGTCTCAAATATATTTTCTTTATAATTTTAAAATAAATAGTTTTAAAGTTATTTAAGAAAATAGATGAACAATTGACCATTCCTCCCCCTTATCTCCGAAACTACTGCGCCTAAAATTTTGAAAAAAATAGAGAATGTTGGCTCTCACCTATAGTTTACAGGAAAATTGAAACGAAAATCTTAAGGCTTAAAGAACTCACGGCAAACGGAATAGTACGGAACCCTCTTCTCGTGAATTCGACTCGCACTTGACCGTTTTTAGTGTATTTGCCATAAGGCAACATACACTATTGGCGTTGGTCGGATGGCGGGACCTAGGGGTCGGACCAAAATTTCTCGACGTTTCATAACCTCCTAAACATTTTAACACCATTTTTGAAAATGTTTAAATATATATGTATATATATATATATATATATATATATATATATATATATATATATATATATATATATATATATATATATATATATTTATATATATATATATATATATATTTATATACGTATATATATATATATATATACATATATATGTGTGCGGGCAATAACTTTCGAAAGAGTTAATTGATTTTAACGAAATTTGGTCCACGTGTTGAAATCCATCACCGCAAGAAGTCTATTTAAAATGGGCGTAATCGGGGCATTTTAAGGGTAGTTTTTAGGGGTTGAAAAATGTTTTTGGGCCCCAAAATACCGAAAAAATTCTAAGAATCGTTTCAAAATTGACATTTAACCCTTTAGTAGTAATTAAAAGGTGTCCCTAAAATTTAAATAAAATCGGCCCGACAGGACCGGACTTACAAATTTTATGAAAACACTAGTTTACAAATAGTGAATTATTTACTGAAAGTTGTATATAATTTGGTATAGAGGTTCGATTTATAATAATATTGCAATTAAGAAAAAAAATGTTTGTTTAAGGGGTGTATTAAGGAGTAAAATTTTTTATTTTGCCCAAAAACCAACTTAAGCTCGCAAAATAAAGCCACCCTGCCTGTATAAGCAAATACACTATATTGTCGGCAGGGTTTTGGCACTGCGACCCGGGTTTTTTTTTTATTTATAAACTCTTGTTTTTATATTTCGCTAAAGTAATTTTCTTTTACAGCATTTTGTCCTTATAAATCTTATATATTACTAGCGGTTTACCCGCGACTTCGTCCACGTGGCATAGATTGTACCCACAGTTCTTTTATAGAAAATCCACCCCCACCCCGTTCGGGTAGATGTGGTCAAAAGACAGTCGAACATGTATTTCTTTTTTTTTCGAAGAAGACTATTCTCACTATTTTTTCCTGTTTTCAATTTAAGCAATTTCCGAAATACATACGCGTATCTTTTATGAATGTTCAACCTCCCCTCCCCTCGACTCACCAACCGCTATATGTATTTCTTTATTTTCTAAGAAGAGTATTTTTCCCGTTTTTAGTTTAAGCAATTTCAGAAATACAGATAGCGTATTTTCGATGAATGTTACCCCCCTCCCAATTTCAAAAAAAAAAGTCCGCTATAAGTTAAGTTAGAGTATTCCCTATATGGATACAAAATTTCATTTCAATCGGACGTATAGTTAATTAGTAGTAATGGAACAAAGGAAAAAAGTGTGTGTGTCAGCTCCGACGCACGACAGGAGTTTACTCCTTACGAAGGATTATAAAACAAATAGATTAGTGATTCGAAATCTCCTGACGTGTTACAATGAAAAATTGACGAAAACCACGATTTTTGATTTACTTTTTAGGGCAGAAATATGTGTTTTTTGAAATTTTTAAGTAGCAAGCCAGATTTTGTGACGTTTAATGCTTAGTCTCAGCTAATAAAAAAAGTAATAAAAACAATATTGCGACCACAATTCGAAAAAACTCCCGAGAAAGTGAAATTGCAGTTTCTGAGCGGTCACCACTAATAACTAAAACAAGAAAATAATTTATTTTTATTATATAGAAGAAAATTGGAAAATATTGTAAATAAATATCATGTAAAAAACGAAACAGTTGGAAAAAAGCAAAAATCACACATTGCCGATCTTGGGATTCGAACTCGTACATCTAGGTATAAAATAGGGCGTACGCGCGCTAACCAATGGTCTATCCATGTTGCATCCCAGACGTGGCTTATTATAGTATACCATGCAAAGTATAGCGTATAACGCCAGCGTATGGTAGTTTAATTTTACTCCCCATAATTTTTCATACCCCGGCTTATATATGAAAATCGATTCTTAAGGAGTAAACTCCAAAAACGACTATCTAATATATAAAATTCTCGTGTCACGGTGTTTGTTGCCAAACTCCTCCGAAACGGCTGAACCGATTTTGATAAAATTTTGTGTGCTTATCGGGTAGGTCTGAGAATCAGTCAACATCTATTTTTCATAAATTATAAAAATTTTAGAGGAATTAGGATCAAAGAAATAAAAGACAAATTATTATTTCACAACGTTTCGTATTAAATTAATACTTCATGAGGTGATCTAAAATAAAATAACAAGACAATTTAACAATCAATAATAAAACAAATAAATAAATATTAAACATACCTTAATTAATTGTCTCAATAACTAAATTTAATTCAATTATCTTGTTATATTATTTTAAATTATCATAACAAATTAAAATTTAAGATATTACAATTCATACAGAGTGACAATTTGTTTTGTAATAAATAGATCACCTGATGAAGTATTAATTTAATACGAAACGTTGTGAAATAATAATTTGTCTTTTATTTCTTTGATCCTAATTCCTCTAAAATTTTTATAATTTATTAACATCAAAAGGATCTGATTATACATTTTTCAAAATCTATTTTTCATACCTCTAAATGTTAAGGGTGCTCCACCCCAAAATATTTTTTTTTATTTTTTGGACAAAATTATTTGTTTTTATTCTTTCATGATTTAGCATCGAAAAATACATTTAATTCTAAATTTTCACTCTTATACGATCAACTCCTGATTTTTAATCGCGATTTTTATATTATTCTGTTCCATCCACAGATCCACAAGATGGCAATCGAATATAATAATTGTAGTACGCTATAATTTTCATGTATAGTTCTATCAACCAATCAGTTATCCGCGCCAGGTGTCTCCCGTTGTCACTTTTCAACTAGCAAACATCATGGATGAGAACGAACCGGGCTTCCTTTCTCTCACTCACTATACAGTTTTCGTCCATTTTTTTTTTGGTTTTATTTGTGTCTCGATCGTAGCAGTGACTGTTATACGTATCATTTTAATTTTTCAGTGCAACTCTCAAATTAATTTTATTCTCATAGTGAATTTATCATTATTTCTCAGTGCTATTATTATTTATTTACATTTTATAAATATAAATTTTATAATGACAGTTTTCACTTCTAATTGATTAAGAAATCAGATATAAATCAACGCGTGTTGTGAGCTCTCGACAACAATTTTACCGGTACCTATATATCATACAAATAATTATAAATTCGAGCGAACGAACGAAGTGAGTAATGAAACAACTAATAATAAATTCGAGCGAACGAACGGAGTGAGTGAGTGAGTAATGAAACAAATAATTATAAATTCGAGCGAACGAATAAAGTTAGTGAGTGAGTAATGAAACAAATAATTATAAATTCGAGCAAACGAACGGAGTGAGTGAGTGGGTAATGAAAAAAATAATTATAAATTCGAGCGAACGAACGGAGTGGGTGAGTGAGTAATGAAACAAATAATTATAAATTCGAGCGAACGAACGGAGTGAGTGAGTGAGTAATGAAACAAATAATTATAAATTCGAGCGAACGAATAAAGTTAGTGAGTGAGTAATGAAAAAAATAATTATAAATTCGAGCGAACGAACGGAGTGGGTGAGTGAGTAATGAAACAAATAATTATAAATTCGAGCGAACGAACGGAGTGAGTGAGTGGGTAATGAAACAAATAATTATAAATTCGAGCGAATGAACAGAGTGAGTGAGCGAGTATTGAAACAAATAATTATAAACTCGGGCGAACGAACGGAGTGAGTGAGTAATGAAAGAATCCTAACTATTAAAATCCTTATAAAAAACTGAACTTAATAAGGCGGAACAAAGTTCGCCGGGTCCGCTAGTAGATTTATATATTATAAATTATAATAGATATGGGCAAAAAAATCTCAATTTGGTGAAATATTTTTCTTTTAAATTGACTATTATTTTTCTAGAACTATCAGCTGACTATACGAAATGGCGAGCGTTACAAAACGGCGTCGATCACGTTCCAGAGATAGAGCCGAGAAAGATCGCGATATCAGAGATCGAATGGACAAAGATCGCGACAATAGAGATCGATTAGATAACAGAGACCGAGCAGAAAAGGACCGTGAAAACAGAGATCGGGCAGATAAAGATCGCGACATCAGAGAACGATTAGATAAAGATCGCGATAACAGAGATCGGATCGATAGAGATCATCGATCCAAAAGGTCAAGATCACGTTCTAAGGAACGATCGTCACATCGCGCGAAACGATCCCGATCGAGAGACCGTGATAACAAATACGATAAAAGAGACAAGGAAAGGAACGATTCAAAGTACGATAAAGATAGGGATCGGGATAATAAGTATGACAAGGAGAGATACGATAAAGACAGAGACAGACATCACGATACGGAAAAAGATAGAAAGTATAGAGATTCTGATGGTAAAAAAAGTAACGATACAAAGACTGAAGAAGAAGAAGATGACGATAAGAAGAAGCTGGATCTGAAGTCACTTAAAAAGGAACCTTTATCGTTGGAAGAGATTTTAGCTAAGAAGAAAGCTGATGAGGAAGCTAGAAGTAAAGTAAGTTTCATAGAATAATTTTGTGCTAAAATCTGACGTTCTAGCTCTAGACCAGCGGTTCCCAACCGGTGGGTTGCGACTAGATTTTGAAACTATCAGAAAAGATATGAAAAATCGAAACAAATCGAATTCTGTTTTGATTGATTTCTTAATTCTTCATTTTTGGCATCTGGGACAGACAATAGAACCACTACATTCCCCCAATTTTTTTTTTACTCCACTACGGACCGTTGGACCATGGAGGTATTCCGATAAGGAAAGCTGATCCGGACTGATTGCTCTAGAGTCTAGACCGATGCTAAACTGAACGATTTTATATAATTTAAATTATCTACAGTGTGTTTCACTTTACATGAGGACACCTAAATAACTTTTTCATTTCAAAAGCAATCATTATAAAATTTTCAGCAGTTATGCAGGCCATTAAGACGCGTCTTTTTTGTTGGAACAAAATTTTTCAAAAGGCAAAATCTAGCCAACTACGATTAAAATAAAAAGTAGGGTTTCAAGTAAACTCATATGTGCGATCAAGATAGAGCAAAATTTTATTAAAAAAAGTTGTTCAGAGTTACAAAAAGTATGAAGTTTCGTAAAAAAAATTCACTTATCAAATTTCTCAAACTATGAATGCAATCTGTAATTTACTTGCTATTTTACTAACAAGAGTGCCATGAAACAATAAAATAGCATATATATTTTGAGAAATTTAAGAAATGAATTTGTTTTGACGAAACTTCATACTTAGGAATTTTTTGTGATTCTGAGCAACTTTTTTTAATAAAATTTTGCTCTATCTTGATCGCACATGTGAGTTTACTTGAAAACCTACTTTTTATTTTAATCGTACTTGGCTAGATTTTGACCTATGAAAAATTTTGTTCCTACAAAAAAGATGCATCTTAAGGTAGTTGTCGTGGTTAAGGCACGCCGTCAGAAAATTCTTAATTTTTGTATACTTATTAAGGACATGATAATACAATTACCTGAAAATTTGAAGTTGATCGACCGTATATAATCCGAGATAAATTCAATTAAAAATTGGATAATTAACATTGATTGTATACGATCTCTGTAGTTCTGAATCAGTTTCTTATTTATAAAAAACGAACTAACTGTCAGAAACTTTAAAAAAACTGACAGTCTTTCAATGCATTTGTTACGAGTTTAAAAAAAAAAAATAAGAAAAAATTTTTGACTGTCTAATTATTTATAAATAACGGTTTAAAGTTCAACAATTTATAGAAAAGTATACATGCATATGAATACTGTATGGGTTACGTTTCCCCGGGTACAGTCTTGCGTACAAATTATAGATCACTTAGCTACAAGCTAGTATACTTTTGTGGCGCGTATAATCTATAACTTTTTGACAATGTTGTACCACGACAACTACCTTAATGGCCTGCATAACTGCTGAAAATTTTATAATGATTGCTTTTAAAATGAAAAAGTTATTTAGGTGTCCTCATGTAAAATGAAACACACTGTATAATATATAAGCCATTAACAGATGCAAATTGTTTTCCGGAGATGATAATCGACCAAAACTATAAAATCTAACCCTAAAAAGATGTCAATAAGAAAGTAAATTTAAAAAATCAAGGAACCCGACTGCGTAAAAAGGGAATAGAAAAAATAGCAACAAGATCAAATGATAATACGCAGTAGGAGACCATACATGTAGTTCCTGCAAAAATAAAACGAACAGAAATATCTGATGCGTCTGACTGCGTATTTTCATTTGATCTTTCTATCTTTTCTGTTCTCTTTTTACGCAGTCGGGTTCTTCGATTTCTTTAATTTACTTTTTTTTTTAACCCCGGTCAATTCAGTGCTCCCTGAGGTATAAGACGAAAACGAACTACCTGCTTTTTACTCTGTCACGCCTAAAAGGAACAACCGATTTGAATGAAATGTGGGATGCAGAGATTACATGACTAGATATAATACGTTTTGTTCTCTCCGCCTACATAATGCATTTTTAAGGCGCTTCTATGGCTATGTGGGCGGAAGCGAAAGTAAAAAATAGTTATATAAGATATATTTTATTTCTACAAAGCTGCAGAACGCTATAGAATTGTTATAAACATTCATTGTTACAATGCTAAATTAGAAAAAATTATTTTTTATCCACCAACACCGTCGGGACTTAAACCCGAATCTTTCCACTTTCGCGGCGGAATGAGTTATCAATTACTCTACGGTGCGATATATAAACAACCAATTCATCATAATAAAGCAAATTGTAACATTAAATGCACTACATGCGAGAGCTACAAAAAAATCAGCTCTCGCATGTAGTGAATTTAATGTTACAATTTGCTTTATTATGATGAATTGGTTGTTTATATATCGCACCGTAGAGTAATTAATGAGTTAAACAGTTACTGATTAACTCATTCCGCCGCGAAAGTGGAAAGATTCGGGTTTAAGTCCCGACGGTGTTGGTGGATAAAAAATAAATTTTTCTGATTTAGCATTGTAGCAATGAATGTTTATAACAAAAAATAGTAAGTTATACATAAAAAAATAGCAATAATTGTCAGGTTTATTGATTTTATTTAACTCATTGCTGACGGCAGTTTGTCGGTAAATTTTAGAAATCCGATTAAAATATTTTTATTTTTCAGCCTTTGTTTTTAACAAAAGAACAAAGAGCCGCAGAAGCGTTAAAAAGACGACAAGAGCAAGTCGATAATTTACGTAGACAACAATCGGAGGACCGGAAAAACTTTTTCGCAAAGAACGATGATCTAAGAAAATACGATGATCGAGAATTCAAGTATGTTGTTTTTCATATTTTTTTTGCATACTGTTTTAAAAATTTGTTGTATAATTTTTGACAAATTCGTCCAGGAATGCCTCAAAATACAGTAGAACCTCTATAAGTTAAAATCCAAGGGAAACGCTAAAAAATTTAGGTTATCGAGAGTTGAAGTTAGAGAGGTTGTCAGAGTAAAATTTTGACTTACCGAGGTTTGTGGATTTTATAGAGGATGTATTTAGTTCAATAGAGGTGACATAATTTTTTTATCTATTCATTTAGAATCAATTATTTATTTATTTAAACAAAGAAATCAGTAATTTTTTTTCCGTTCCGTGCAATTTTGATTTTCTACATCAATTATGTTTTCTTATGTAAAGAAGAACAAATTTCTTCGTTAACATCATCACAACGCTCGATAAAAGCGCGTAAATCGTTCACAGCCTTCCTTGCTCTACTGATTGAGATTGGCGGATCTAGTGGCGACACATTCAAATCTCCATTTATCCAGTTATCAAGGGCGATGTTCAGAATATTTGTTTAAGTTACCGAGGTTTTGTGATTTAAGTAATGGAGGTTTTATGCTTTCAGGGGAAGGAAATTCAAAAAATGTTTAACTTACAGAGGTTTTTAACCTATCGAGGTTCTATTGTATGTAAGAAAAATAATTAATTTGGCTGTGACGTCATACTTAATGATTGGCGTTCATAATCACATGGCAAATGGATTAAAATATAATGTTTAATATTCTTATCAGCTGAGCTGTCTTTTTCAGTCTTAGTTTTTTTTTAATTCAGTGTCAAATAGCCTATCGTAGTTGGAAATGTGTCGAAAATTGCGAATTTCAAATGAATATCGTGACATCAGAATTCGCAAAAATGCAGTTTTATTTTTATCACATTACCGTAGTTACCTAAGTAACAGCAGCATCTTTTATCTTTACACTATGAATAATTATTGTAAAACCTTGATTTCGCAATTCCCAAAACTATGAAAGCGCGACAAAACCTTTTTCTTCATACTGTGCCAAAAGTACGTACTTTCTGATTCGATTTTAATGCCGAAAGTATACATTTATGCATTGTTGTTGTCACAAGCTGGAATTACACCCATATCGTCTGTATGGGCGAGTCTAAACAGTTTTGTCATGCGCACTAATGACGTTTATCATCGCATGTTCGCCCTTAGATGTGTATATGTACGCCAGTAGGCAGTCATCTGCTGTTATATGGACATTATTACATGCATGTGTCATTACGTATATAACCTCACCATTGCTCACTTGAAAGTAAGTAGTTTTTTTATATATTCGTGAAAGTGCGTACTTTCGGCATAATATGAAGAAAAATATTATACACTACGCAAGCAGAAAGCTGAAAGTCTTGCATTGCGCGACATATGATGCCCTTGACTTCGCCTCGGGCATCGTGTAGTGCAGTGCAGGAAATTCAACTTTCGACTCTTGTGGTATAGTATACTATTTATCAATTTTTAACCGTTTACTTTTGGTAAAGGCGGCCACGTGACAGAGATGACCAACAGGACAAATATAAAGACAAGGATAAAGAAAAAGAAGCCGAAGCGATCAAAGAACGATATTTGGGTATCATAAAGAAGAAACGCAGGGTACGCAGGTTGAACGATCGTAAATTTGTGTTTGATTGGGACGCCGGAGAAGACACTAGCGTCGATTATAATTCTCTATATAAAGAAAGGCATCAGGTAATTTTACCGGTTTACATACATTTTTTTCTTAAAATTAGACGGACTTTCATCAATTGTCGGTAAACTATTAATCATGTATATAAATCGCTACTAGGCCCTGAAAACTTGGCAATCGGTAGTTTTGAATCATTTTTATTTTTTAGGTACAATTTTTCGGCCGCGGTAATTTAGCTGGCATTGATATAAAAGCACAGAAGCGAGACCAGTCCAAGTTTTACGGAGAACTGTTAGAAAAACGCAGAACGGAAGCTGAGAAAGAACAAGAAAAAGTTAGGTTAAAGAAAGTGAGACGCAAAGAAGAAAAACAGCAATGGGACGACAGACACTGGAGCGAGAAACAAAAAGAAGAAATGACGGAACGTGATTGGCGTATTTTCCGAGAAGATTATAATATAACCATCAAAGGTAATATTTTTAAAATAATTCGCACTAAAATTCGCTTCTAATTTCTCACACTCTATAACGTTCTTCTTTTTGTTGTATTACATTACGAAGCTCAGTGACAGTTCAAGAAAATATTTTTCTAAAACTGTCATATAGAGGCGCAAGTATCGAAAACGTTGAGCTGAGGCGCCGCCATACGAAATGTATTTATACGTGAATTTTGATTAAAAATTAAACAAAAAAAATTTACCGACCGTCAATCATGTTGACGTTGTTTCAAAGTTAGAATCGTCAGATGGTAGCATTGCTCCATATACTGAATAAATGTATAATTGTTATAATTAATTATTTTGCAAAAACAAAAGCAATAATAGATTTTTTAATTGTTGATACACATAGAGCAAGTAATTATCTATAAAATGATACAAAATTTATGTGGAGTAATTGTGAGGTTTTTTCGAAAAAGGGATGATGATGGTGATGATTATGTAAATTAAATCATTCAATTCAAATTAATGTCAAAATTTATTGCAGGTTTTCAATTCTTTTGTAATTTTGCACACTGTTTATAACGTTCTTCTTTTTATTGTATTACATTATGGAGCTCAGATGACAGATCGAAAAAATATATTTTACTGAAATTGTCACATAGAGGCGCAAGTATCAAAAACGTTGAGCTAAAGCGCCACTATATGAAAAGTATTGATACATACGTGAGTTGATTTGAAATTGAACAAAAGAGTTACCGACCGTCAATCATACTGACGTTGTTTCAAAATCAAAGCCGTCAGATGGCAGCATTGCTGTATTGTGTCTTAATGTATATCTATATATATAATTTTAATAATTAAATTTACGAAAATAAAAGCAATAATACATTTTTTAGTTGTTGATGTCGGTAGAGCAAGCAATTATCTATAAAATGATATAAAATTTATGTGGAGCAATTGTGTGGTTTTTCCGAAAAAGGGAGGCAAACATCTTAACCTTAGCGTATTAATATATATGATATGATGATTATTTTACCATCAGCTACTAGAGTTATCTAGTCATCGTATCCTATCGTATATAGTTGTCGGGTGTTTTTAAAATCGCATGTATTTAATTTTTTACAAATATATTCTTTTGCTTTGTTATTTAGGTGGCCGTATACCGGATCCAATACGTAACTGGAAAGAATCAGGACTACAGAAAGAAATTCTCGAGATAATCGAGAAAGTCGGTTATAAGGAACCGACACCGATTCAGCGACAGGCCATTCCGATCGGTATTCAGAACAGAGACATCATCGGTGTCGCCGAAACCGGTTCTGGTAAAACGTTGGCTTTCCTCATTCCTTTGCTGACTTGGATTCAAAGTTTACCGAAACTGGAACGTAACGAAGATGCCGACCAGGGACCGTACGCTCTTATAATGGCGCCGACGCGTGAATTGGCACAACAGATCGAAGACGAAACTAATAAGTTCGGTCAGCCGCTTGGAATTCGAACTGTCGTCGTTGTCGGAGGGCTCAGCAGAGAAGAGCAAGGTTTTCGATTGCGGATGGGTTGTGAGGTGATGTCACTTTTTAATAATATACTCAGCAGCGCACATGCAAAACCAACTAAATTCATTTTTATTTTTTTCGAGTAAATCGCGAAAATCTGTCACACATAATCCTTTATTAAGTGAGCAAATTTTATTTTATGAATCACTGGCATATAGGTCGTAAATGAGATTATCAGAAAAATATATTTTTTCAACTTTTTTTTTAAACTTTCTTGTTCGGATTTATCGCTTTTTGCGTGCAACCAGAATTTTATAGGGTTTTGTTTGCAAATCTAGTAATATATAGAGACCAGGGGGTGATTTTTTAAAAATCTGTAACTTTCAAATAAGTATCTCGAGTAATAAGCACTCTACAAAAAAATGTTTCAACAAAAGTTATATAATTGGATGGGCTCAGTTTGGCAGTATATGTCACTTTGACTTTGAAGGTCAAGGTCAAATTATGAAGCGTTTTTTTCGATCATGATAGATGGAGCTGTATTCAAGAAACCTGTGCATATGACTCTGCAATATTTTTGCACTAAAAATGTCACGTTTTCATTGTAAATAATCAGAATTGGTCTAAATACAAAATTTATTTTTCAAATTTTCAATTATAATACTTGCCACGATTCTAAAAGATTCTGAAGTTAGTCACAAACAGCATCGCAAATGCATATTTTAGAGCCGTCCCGGTTTTTCTGTAGGAAAGAAGACTCCCACCACCTCCCAGTTTCCGGAACAGAGCGTGCGCTCGTCGGTGATTGGTTATCGCTGGTTGTCGTGTCACTTGTCGCTTTCCTGCTATAAGTTAACAGTCCAGTACGCTATTGATAAGTTGTTTCTTTGATCAAGATGCCTAATACATTTTTTCATAGACAAGCACGAAAAATAATTTTTTGGATGACTTTATGCAAGGAATTAGACCTTCATATTAAAGAAAAAATTAAAAATAATAATATAGCGCGAGTTTGTAGTTTTTCAACCGACTGTACCTGCGCATGCCTCCATTTGCATCTAACTTCAGAACCTTTTAGAACCATGGCGCGTATTATATTGCAGAATCGTACGCAACGTTCCTCAAATATAACTCCATCTATTATGAATCGAAAAAAATGTTTTAAAACTGAAATTATTAATTTATAAACATTTTCAGCGGAGCTACTTTTGCTAAAAAAAACCGAGCTGGGTAGAGTAGTGGTACAGCACTAGACTCGCATTCGGGAGGTCCGGGTTCGATTCCCGGCGGGGGCAGATGTGGCTGGGACTTTTTCCTACTGCCTTTCGCCGAGAAACGGTAATTCCTGTACCGGCCATCTTGATTGAGGTTTTCCATGGTTTCCCTCAATTAATTCCAGATAAATATCGAGGTGGTTCCTTATTTGAGGCCATGGCCGATTACCTAGCAAACTCCTAGTTCAAAAATTACCTACCTTATCCTAATTTCCTGTAATTCCTTCATTCGCCCATTGCTATTATATAAGTTGAAGTTTAAGAAATGTAGAAAAAAAACGGGAAGTGGTAAAATGAAAAATAGTAATGGTGCGAATGGCGTCTGTTATGACATAAAGTCGAGAAACGGACGTTAAACGCATTATTATTATTATTATTATTATTATTACTTTTGCTAAAAAAAATTATTTTGAAATATTTATTGAAATTGTATTTATGTTCGCAGGTTGTAATAGCAACACCCGGTCGTTTGATCGACGTTTTAGAGAACCGTTACCTAGTTTTAAATCAGTGCACGTACATAGTATTGGACGAAGCCGATCGTATGATAGACATGGGTTTCGAACCGGACGTACAACGCATTTTGGATTACATGCCCGTCACGAACTTAAAACCTGACACTGAAGAAGCCGAAGACACGAGCGTCCTCCTGGCAAACTACAACACGAAGAAGAAGTACAGACAAACTGTCATGTTTACAGCCACCATGCCACCGGCTGTCGAAAGACTAGCGAGGAATTATCTGAGGAGACCGGCTGTCGTTTACATCGGTTCTATCGGCAAACCGACCGAAAGAACTGAACAAATTGTACACATGGTTACGGAGAACGACAAACGTAAGAAATTGATGGAGATCTTGTCGAGAGGAGTCGAACCGCCAATTATTATTTTCGTCAACCAAAAGAAGGGTGCCGACGTTTTGGCTAAAGGATTGGAAAAACTCGGTTACAACGCTTGCACACTTCACGGCGGTAAAGGTCAAGAACAGCGTGAGTATGCGTTGGCAACACTGAAAAGCGGCGGTAAAGATATTCTGGTAGCTACCGATGTTGCCGGTCGTGGTATCGATATCAAGGACGTCAGCATGGTCATAAATTATGACATGGCGAAGACTATCGAAGGTATGTTTATTTATTTTCTGATTTTTAAATTGCGTTTGACCGCGACTTTTTTGATAGTCGTCCCATACAGAAGACATTGTCAGAGAGTAACATTAGATAATGTGTGATAATATAATAGGGATGTTGACTGTATTCAAATAAAATTATAATTTTAACGTTAAGTGGTAGTTTCTATGATAGAAATACTAAAAAACACTATATTTTTCCTTATTTTTAAGGAATTTAATTAATATTAAATAAATAAAACCAAATAAAATCACTCTCAAGTCACGTGACAACAGATACCAATCAGAGCGCATGACGTCATATGTTCAGCCGCTGTCAAAAAACTTCATTGTTTGGTTAATATTTAGTGTGTAATTTATTGGAAAATTTCTTTAAAAAAACACTGCAAGGAGTTTTAACGTCATGGAAAGTGTATTTATTAAGGCTAATAGTTCGAAAACTTAGAATTCATCTTTTATAGCAAAAATTACGAAAACACTTTTCATAACCTCATTAATTTACTAGCGCTTATGAGCACAGCCTCCTACATTGTGACCGCATCTACAGAATGGTAGCTCCTGTGTAAACTTTTGAGCCTCCTTTGGTATGAACAGGTGACGTCACGCGACTAGTATTGGCGTTTTGGACCGAAATTTGAAACGGGATTTAAAATACATGATTTTTAAGGCTTGAGTTGTATTTAAATAAAAATAATAAATATTTGTGGCTATATTAGGTACTTATGCACGATTTAAAACACTTTCCCAAAAATAGTCAGCATCCCTATTCCGGGTTTGTTATATGCAGGAACACGTGTTGTCAAATACTTTGTTATATAGAACAACAAAATCAGTGATCTACATAAGAGATTGCTCTTCAAGCTAATTTCGATCAAAATTTGTAGAAAAATGTTGTTTGAAGGTAGAAATTGTACAAAACATTATGTTATGTGTTTAACATAGTTTTTTGTACAATTTCTACCTTGAAACAATGTTTTTCTACCAATTTTGATCGAAATTAGCTTCTAAATAATAAGTGGTTGTGCGCTAGAACTTACACTTCTTTGGCGTGATTGAAAACTAACCTTTAATTTGCACGCAAATAATTTATTGAAATAAATTAATCAAAGGACTGCAGTAGAGCTATTATTACTAATATTCACAACTAACAAAATATGTTTTTAATAATATTCACCAATTCTCACTATCAATCATTACTGTATATAATTTATAAGCACATAGGGGTTCAAGTATTACGTAAGCACGTAAGAGGGGTGTGGGGTCTTTGCTTTTCTTATTTTTTATGACATGGGGGGGGGGATCTAGATGGTAATTACGTCAGCAGTAATTATGTACTTTTTTCTAGAATTATATCTGCTGTTCATGAATCAATAAAAAAAATTACATTAAAAGAAAAATGCATATACCAATGGGGAGGGGGGGGGGGGTAAGAGCTTTGCTTACTTGTGCTGCTAAGGGGGAGGGGGGATAAATAATTGTAGGAAATATGCTTACGTAATAGTTGAACGGCCCCTTACAGGCTGTTCAGACAGTCCCGAAACGCTGAAATATCTCAAAGGAATGGTGTTTTCATGGAAAATGTTCCGAATAAAAGTTTCTCAATTCTAACCAACGTTTATTTTTGGTTTATTTTGGGGAGCTGGGGTCAACTCTAAAATTTCAAATGGCAAGCCCTATTTTTTTCTGTTAGATCGTATTTTCCAGACAAAAATGAACATCTTTTGTCCGAGAATTTTTTTTCTCAAGCTACCGAATGGGAGGGTGTTCAAAAACCCCGGAAGCGTTTCCGGTTATTTTGAACACCCTGCCATTCATGATCGGTAGCTTGAAAAAAAAATTTTCTCGGACAAAAGATGTTCATTTTTGTCTGGAAAATACGATCTAACAGAGAAAAGTAGGGCTTGCCATTTGAAATTTTACAGTTGACCCCAACCCCTCACGGGGCCATCACCAAAGGGGGAAATTTTTGTCACCAAAATAAGCGTTGGTTAGAATTGAGAAACTTTTATTTGAAACATTTTCCATGAAAACACCATTCCTTTGAGATATTTCAGCGTTTCGAGACTTCCTAAACATTCTATAATATATAATTTTTTATTTGTTTTAACATCACCTGACATCTGTCATAATAGTCACTTAAATTTTCGATTGCTGCACCATCAGTCGAAGTTTTGGTAAACGTGTTTAAAATCAAAATATAATAATAATAATATCCAAAGCGTATGGTTTAGCGAGCAATTTCATTTTGTTAATTCTGATGTTAAAATCGGCAACTTCCTCCTGTTGGTTTTGATCTTAACATTGTAAAAATGCATCCTCATTAATTTTTCACAACGCGCTAAATGAAATATAACTTATAAATATTGTTAATAATATTGACTCTACCAACGTCTTATAAATAAAAAAAATTAATTTGAACAGTAATTGCAAGTAATTTCATTTTGTTTAATTATAAATATTGTATTTAAAGAAATTCTACAATGCTTTTCTTAGGGAAAATGATAATAATAATGCGTTTAACGTCCGTTTGTCGACTTTATGTCATAGCAGACGCCATTCGCACCATTACTATTTTCCATTTTAGCACTTCCCGTTATTTTCTACCTTTTCTAAAACTTCAACTTAACTAATTGCAATGGGCGAATGAAGGAATTATAGGAAATTAGTAGTTTTTGAACTGGGAGTTTGATAGGTAATCGGCCATGACCTTGAATACTTTAAAAAATTCTACAATGCTTTTCTTATGGGAAATGTGTTGTTACATTTAGAAGTCATTTTCAAACTAGATTTTCTGACAATGCTTTCTGCAGCTCAACATTAGAGTTAAACTAACAATTCACTGATACTTCAGTCCTCAGAATTTTATAAGTGATTCGTTTTGTTTTTGTTTCAGATTACACTCATCGTATTGGTCGTACCGGCCGTGCCGGCAAGACTGGTATCGCCATTAGTTTTGTAACCAAAGACGATTCAATGCTGTTCTACGATCTTCGTCTGATGCTCCAAGCCAGTCCTGTTTCCACTTGCCCGCCGGAATTACTCAATCATCCGGAAGCTCAACATAGACCTGGAGCTGCGCCGCCACAACCAAAGAAACGTAGGGACGAGAAGATTTTCGCTTAGATTTAACAACTATTATCAAAATGGCCTATGTATTGCAACTGTTTTTAGAAAGAAATACTTTTTAATAAATATATTTCAACAAAACACGGTGTCATTAAACATTTCGTCGAGTAGAAAAATCGATAAAACCATCTTTTTCCAATCTCCAAACCGTTACGAGCTACGTATAATACGCGCCACGGTTCTATGTTATTATTTTTAATTTTTCTTTAATCTAAAGGTCTAATTCCTCGCATAAAGTCGTCCAAAAAATAATTTTTCGCGCTTGTCTATGCAAGACTGTATTAGGCATCTTGATCAATTAACAATCAAAAAAACAACGTAACAAAAGTGTACTGGACTGTATTTTATAGCAGGAAAGCGACAAGTGACAAGACAACCAGCGATAACCAATCACCGACGAGCGCACGTTCTGTGCCGGTAACTGGGGGGTGGTGGGAGTCTTCCTTTCCCACAAAACAACCAGGACGTCTCTAAAATATGCATTTACAACGCTATTTGTGACTAACTTTAGAACGTTTTAGAACCGTTGCGAGTATTATACCCAGTTATGTTTCATTTCAACTATGAAAATGTATTGAAGTCGTAGGCATGATCCGTCTACGAATTTATCATGAAAAATCCATGTAAAAACTTTCATCCTGCAAAATTTCAGATCAATTGGGGAGTCAGTTTTTAATACCCTGATATAAACGGTTGGGTAAAATCGATTTAAAAGATTGAAAGTGTAACGAAATGTTGCAATGCTTGTATACCGTTTACAATAAAATCCGACCAAACAACGTTGTGACAGGTATTGTGGCTGCTTTATAATCTAAAGATCATAGTTTCGATTCTGGCGGTTGGTGCCATTATTATTTTTTTTAATTTCTTTTTTTACAATTATACAAGTTTTACTTCTGTAAATATAAGAATATGTTAATTCTATAAAACTTCAGAACGAGCTATATAATTGTTGTAAACATTCATTGTTACATTCCTAAATTAGAAAAATTTATTTTTTATCCACTGTCACCGTCGGGCTTCAAACCCGAATCTTTCCACTTTCGCGGCGGAATGAGTTAAATAGTTACTGATTAACTCATTCTGCCGCGAAAGTGGAAAGATTCGGGTTTGAAGTCCGACGGTAACAGTGGATAAAAAATAAATTTTTCTAATTTAGCAATGTGACAATGAATGTTTACAACAATTACTTCTGTAATGTGCAGTATAAAATACACACTCTTTTTTTAGTAGAGTTTTTTAATTTAAAGAGAGATTTCATTAAACACAATAAAAGATTTTCTTTAGTTAGTGTATTTGCCATAAGGCAACATACACTATTGGCGTTGGTCGGATGGCGGGACCTAGGGGTCGGACCAAAATTTCTCGACGTTTCATAACCTCCTAAACACTTTGGCACCATTTTTGAAAATGTTTATATATATATGTATATATATATATATATATATATATATATATATATATATATATATATATATATATATATATATATATATATATATATTTATATACGTATATATATATATATATGTGCGGGCAATAACTTTCGAAAGAGTTAATTGATTTTAATGAAATTTGGTCCACGTGTTGAAATCCATCACCGCAAGAAGCCTATTTAAAATGGGCGTAATTGGGGCATTTTAAGGGTAGTTTTTAGGGGTTGAAAAATGTTTTTGGGCCCCAAAATACCGAAAAAATTCTCAGAATCGTTTCAAAATTGACATTTAACCCTTTAGTAGTAATTAAAAGGTGTCCCTGAAATTTAAATAAAATCGGCCCGACAGGACCGGACTTACAAATTTTATGAAAACACTAGTTTACAAATAGTGAATTATGTACTGAAAGTTCTATATAATTTGGTATAGAGGTTCGATTTATAATAATATTGCAATTAAGAAAAAAAATGATATTTTAAGGGGTGTATTAAGGAGTAAAATTTTTTATTTTGCCCAAAAACCAATTTAAGCTCGCAAAATAAAGCCACACTGCCTGTATAAGCAAATACACTATATTGTCGGCAGGGTTTTGGCACTGCGACCCGGGTTTTTTTAATTTGTTTCTGACAATGATTTATATATCTTTAAAGTTTATAAGCTCAATAGACTTTAGTTCACTGATTTTGCAATAGGTTGCGCTTTACTCATTGCATTTATCGTTGTCTACTTTGCGAAACTTTATATAGCCCTTTCTCTTTTCAGCACTTGTCATCGGTGCAATTTCCCGCGTTTTTAAAATGTCATTTTGACGAAGTACTGCCTCGTTGAATAGTTTTTAAAGTGTTTTTAACTAAATTTTAACTTAAATATGACTTTAAAGCGTACCCCTTTACGATATTCGCATTTTGAGGGTCACACGGATGTTTCGTATTCAAACGATGGAAAGTAAGTCTGTCAACATTTACTTTTTTCATTTAATTTAAAAAGTAGAACTTATTTAACCTGAAGTATTATCTAATCTGTTATGTCATTAGGCTTTTAAATGCTTATTTGACGTTTTTTATAAACCCGTTTTATATATTTTTATGCAAATAGTAAATACTAAACATTAAACAATTAAGGTGTTCTTCAATATAAATTGATATCTAATTTAGTACAGGCTGTACGGGAATTTTAGTCTGGAAAATAGGACCGCAAACTGTTCTGTAATATGTTTATCTGATTCTGAGACATTAAGGCTCAAATTATAAGAAAACATGTTGCCATGTCCACTATGCCAAATTGTGGTAGAAGAGGTTAAATTGTGGATTGATAGTGCTCCTAGCGTCATCTTTGAATTTTCAAAGACGATTTTATCTTTAAAAAAATTGTGATAAGATTTACTTCGATTTTGTCCGACTATTTCAATTCAGTTCATTGAAAAGTTAAGGCTGTCGGAACGCTCTGAATTTAAGCCGAAAATAGGGCTTCGGCTGATAGCTGATTGTAGATTTATTCGTCGACATTTTTCAAAAATTCTTTCTCTATAACGAAGATAAAGGACAAATCTAAGTCTCTATTGGACTACTTTTGTAATTTATGTACGATTTAGTAGAAAAAAGTTGGCATTAATTGTGCCAAAAAACACGTTTTTAATGTCAGACTATGACCTTATTCGTACTTATTTCACAAAATTGTTTCATTACAAACCTAAAGTGACTCTTCCTTTTTCGGAAAAGTTTTTTAAATCTTCAAAATATTTCCAAAAATTACAGTAATCAGTTGACAGCGGCACCCTTGCAACAGCATTTTTTAGCTTCGTAGTGTGGCTTAAATTCAGAGACAGCCTTAAGACGCAGATTGTATATTGATTGATATTGTGAAATCGCAGGCATATATTAACATGTGGTAAGGGAGGCGATGTCCGCGTTTGGGAAGGCATCGACGACGATGACCCATCGTCGATCGGAACGGGTGATTCCGCTTTGGGCGTGTGTCACGGTTCGTGCGGCTCCGATAGAAGCCGGTTATACGTCGCCACCGATATGAACAGTGTGGCGGCTTTCACTTTCCCGGACGGTCTGCCCGACGGGATTACGTTGAGATTCACGGCGCCTGCTAGTCACGTCGCTATCAACAAAACAGGCTCGGTAAGTTGACAACCAGAACAGACTTGCAGATTTGTAACCTTAGTCTTATCAACCTTAATTACATTTCGTGATTTTGGTCCAAATGTTACCCACGATAAATAATCGGGCAAGACTACGATAACCGTAGCGCCACCTATTGACGACGTATTCTGATAGACCTCGACCTGATAAAAAAAACGAATAAAATTTTTCGATATCTCGCTTAGTTTTCGAGATATCGAATTTTGAAAGTCTGTTTTTCTAATATACAGTAAGTAAGTTAAAAACCTCTGTAAGTTAAAAATATTTTGAATTCCCTTCCGCTGAAAGCACAAAACCTCCATTACTTAAATCACAAAACCTCGGTAACTTAATTTAATAAATATTCTGAACATCACCCTCGATAACTTAAAATATTATTTTGGCGATCTCCATAAGTTAAAGTATTATCAGTGAGTCATCATGAGTAAGTATCCAAACAAAACGTTTTGCCAAGAACTAGTCTTCCACTAAATCGCTTTACTGATTTCTTTGTTTAAATAATTGATTGTTTAAATAAATAAATAAATAATTGATTCTAAATGAATAAATGAATAGATAAAAAATGTATGTAACCTCTATTGAACTAAATACATCCTCTATAAAATCCACAGACCTCGGTAAGTTAAAAATTTTACTCTAACAACCTCTCTAACTCTCGATAAGTAAAAAACTCGATAACTTAAATTTTTTAACGTTTCCCTTGGATTTTAACTTATTAAGGTTCTACTGTATATGGAAATGGCTACCCGATATATATGCACTAAGAATACATAAAAATCAGTAAATGGACATTTAGCATTATAAATCAAAAGCACCCAACACCCATCCACCCAAAAGCGCCCAACACCCATCCACCCAAAAACGCCCAACACCGCAAACAGCATCTCGATGGGTTGATTCATTCAAGAGATATCGTTGACGAGAAATTTCCAAAAAAGTGTTTTTTAAAGATATCTTTCCAATTTTTGTCAGATTGATTTTTATATTATAGATTACTTTTTTGCGCTTGAAAAACTGCGTCAGATGCCGCAAAGCTAATTAAAATCGATTGATTTTTTCGAGAGATATCATTTACGAAATACATATTTCCATTAAAGTGTTTTTTTAAAATAACTTTTAACAAACACCGTAGGTGAACCAGATCTCAATAGATCGAAAATAGCGGGAAGTTCCAGGGATGGCCTGCAGGGTCAACCGTTTTTCAGATTTTTTCCTAATATTATATACCTTTTCATTGAATACCAATATCGCGGGGGTTTTGAACGAAAAGGTAATCCGCTATCTAGTTTTGGGCGCCATGTAGGATTTAAAATAACGTCACACAGCTTACTGTATTCTACTTCTCATACCCTTTCATTCATACCAATATCGAGGGGGCTTAAAAACAAGGTAATCCGCCATTTTGTTTTGGCTGCCATATTGGATTTAAAATGACGTCACATAGCTTACTGTATTCTACTTGATATATCCACTCATTTGATATCCATGTCGAGGGGGTTGTAAAGAAATAGATTATGTGCCATTTTGTATCGGCTGCCATTTTGGATTTGGCATGAAGTCACACTGCTGATTGTATTCTACTTATCATACCCTTTCATTTGATACCTATGTGAAGGGAGTTGCAAAAAGAAGGTAATCCTCCATTTTGTGGTGGCGGCCATATTAGATGTACCATAATATTCAGTGTATTATATTATATTGTCTTCAGAACCAGTAGCGGTTTTAGGTGCGGCAAACCTGGGCGACCGCCCAGGGCCTCGCGCTAAAATAGGCCTCGCGCAGCCTCGCGCTTAATATTAAAACCCTTTAAATGAAATATTGATTGGAAAATACTATGGCAATACCATTAAATTATGATTATTCAAGAAATCTGCAGTATCAGTACGAATTTCCTTCCCAAATATTACCTTAAGGGAAAATTTAATCTAAACCGCGAAAGCCTCGTAAAAAGTGCACGGCCCAAGGCCTCGCGTTGGCTAACGCCGGCACTGTTCAGAACCAAATGTATGCAAAATTTCAGCATGCTCGGGTATCGGGAAGTGGTCGAAAAATCGATTGCAAGATTTGTCCCTAACAGACAGTAAAGCAAGTTAAATAAAAGTTCGTAAAAATATGCTCTTTTATGGCCTTACTGAGGTTATTAATGAACTCAATATATTACTCTATTGTACTCCTTTTTCATTCTTTTTCTTCGATAAATTATTATTACAAATTTCCAGTTTAGTATACTGTTCCCCTGTTTGTCATATACGAGGAGAAAAGATCAAGCGCGTTATCCCTAGTACCTACTTAGCTTTTTTATAAGTTTTTATCAATCCAATCAAAAGTTTGACGTAAGTTCAGATTATTTAAGAAAATAATAATTAAATATTAAATATTATTTGATTACAGCAGTAGGATTTCGTATAATGTATCTGATAGAGACAGATATAGTTCAGAAATGACTGACAGCTAGTTTGACAGATCTTTCGACAATTTTTAAGTAATATTTCCCCAAAAGTGCATGTGAAAGTTTATTTTTTTAATTTCACGTTATTTAAAACAGACAAACTTTTGAAGAATCAGCTTTTCAAAATTTTGTTTGGAGCCAATTATGATAGACTTTAGTAAATATGGGGATATCCGGCGAGTCTCTCAAAACTAGACGTCCAACATTAAAAAAAATTGAATACCTATCTAAGATATCCATAACATAAAAAATTCGGATTTTTATCTGGACATTGTTCTAATGATTCGAATAACCGTAATATAAACATTGATGAAATAATATTTCCGTTCCTCCGAGATAAATAATTTTGGTTCAATAGAAAAAGTCGTTTTTTATGACAAGATCTTTCGATATCCATTAATGTTTACTCTGAGCAATATTTTGATCAAAATCACGTAACGTTCTTTCCTTAACTGACCCGTTACTCCCACCACTAATATACTCGTTCTCCCACCATGAAAAAAACAAAATTTTCATGACCGCGAAAAAAAACATTTTTTAAAAAAATAAGCAAAAACGTATTTAAATCGGGCGTGTTTTACTGTATACTGCTTTATAACGAATGGATGTAGAGAGATTTAAAATAACACTCAAAATTCTTTGAGTGCCTTAAAATGCTTCCAGACGAAATGTTGAACTTTTAAAAGTTTGCTTCATTATTTCTTAAAGAATTCAGTTCATACTTTGACAGACTGTTGGGAAAAATGTTTTGAATAAAAAAACATTCTGTATGATCAAGGTCATGTTTTATTTACTTATGAACTACAAGATTTCAAAATGTTAATAAGTAAGAACCAAAACTACGTGCTCACTAAATAAACTGGTTATCTACTAACTATTTTGTTATAATAGATTCTTCAATGCATCTTATATAAATTATATTTGCATTAGATAAACTTAAAAGCATGTCATATAACAAAACAGTTACTAGGTAACTATATAAGTTTTAGTGTGTACATAGATTTGGTTTTTACTAAAATGTCGCACAAAAATATTTTTGATTTCTTACGTAAGAAAATAAAATAGCATGTACCTGTATTTACGTGTGAGTTTTTACGAAAAAAGGTTTCAATAAAAGAAATTTGAAACCACTACTTGATAATCGGAAAACCGACTTTTGCGTATCGATTTGTAATAATTAATTGAAAAAATCAAAAATAATTCAAATGTGAATCTGCCAACCAAAAGTGAACTAATAAAGCGACGTAATGAAACAATATAAATGGTAAAAGTCGGTAAGTTATCAGTTATAAAAATAACGTTAAAAGTGGCTCTCAGAGTATGTGGATTTTCCGATCCGTGTAAGTATATATGTGAACAAGCTAAAGGACGCGGCAGACAGCTTGAGACTTCACGGGAAACCAGTGGTATGGGTAGAACCACACCAAACTCGCCCAAAAAGTTAAAAAAATCATAATTGAAAAAGTCAAACGTCTGCAAAAAACTGAGACGATGTCTCGCAGTACCGTTGAAGTGGCCTTGGCTGTCGTTTTTTCATCTTTTTTGGTTTTTTACAATGAACCGTCTTTTGTTAAATAAAATGCTTCATAAGAAATTTTTGTAGATAACAATAAAATAGTCTCTAAATAATGCTTGTGTATACAGGGTGATTCATAAAAGGTACGCAGGACTTTAGGGGAAGATATTTTTTTGTCCAAAAATATGAAAAAAAGTTTTTATAAACATGGGTTCGCAAACGCACCGTTTTCGAAATACAGGGGGTCAAAGTTGAGAAAAAAAATTGTTTTTTATCAATATCTTTAGAGCCGCTAGAGGTACAACGCTCAGCTCTTGCACACGCTTTAACCTCATAAATAACCTTATTTTAAGGTACAGACAAATTTTTTTAAAAAAGTCAGTGGCGTAGATTTAGGGTATTTTTAGTATTTTAATCCCCCTAACTTCTACGTTACTGAAAAAATGCGGTTTTGTGTGATTTTTTAGAACCGCCAATGTGTTTTGAGCAAAAAAGGTACTCTTAGTCCATTGCTCTAAAGTGATCCGTTTTCGAGAAAAATGGCATTTTATGATCAAAAACATAAAATTTTCTTTTTCTTTTTTTTAAATACCCCAAATCTACACCCCTTTTTTTAAACTTTGTCTACGCCTTAAAATATGGGTATTTATGAGGTAAAAGCGTGTGCAAGAGCTGAGCGTTGTACCTCTAACGGTCCTAAAGATATTGACAAAAAACGATTTTTTTCCCTCATCTTTGACCCCCTGTATTTCGAAAACGGTGCGTTTGCGGACCCATGTTTATACATTTTTTTTTTCATATTTTTGGACAAACTATCTTCCCCTAAAGTCCTGCGCACCATTTCTGAATCACCTGTATAGCGGGAATAAGAAAAATATAAAGTCAATTTTTATTTTTTTAAATAATTAATCAAAACGGATATTTAAAAAAAGAAAACGTTTTTAAAGCTATAATAATTTATGAGGTCACATCTACCTGAACGCAATCAAAATGAACGTTTTTCAGGATTTTTTAAGGTGTACAAGGTTAATAAAATAAAATAAAAATGGCATATTATTTATTGATCTCGTATGTTCGAAAAATAACCAAAAACATTGTTTTTGCACGATCCCCTATAAAATAGTTGCTTTTCATGCCTGTATAGCGGTAGTAAAATGACCTGTTTCGCACTAGTATACGTAAAGTAAAACAAAAGAATGCGAAACGTAGGCGACTTACCATTTCCATAGTAAATGTATGAAAATCCAACGCAGTCTACAATTGAATGTCATGAATTTGCTCAAAATTGAACCGTCAACATTTTTGAAAATTATGTGAAATTGTCATAAAAAATAACAAAGAATGGTTCCATACGCGATATAATGCCTTACTTCACAATATTTTTATTTTAATTTTTCAAAACTTTTAGTATGTCTAGCAGTCGCTATGCCGACAGTGAGGCGCCATTTTTTCAACAGGGCTTTCCAAAATCTCATTATACGAAACATACAAATTTCCGTTTACGTGGTTACAAAATAACATTTCGGATAGCAATGTAATCACGCGTTTATTTTAAAATAGAACGTAACGTCTATCCGGAAGAATAACGACTGTCGATAAGTTTCAATTGCTAATACATTTTAAGAGTACAGTGGTTTGATATGGAATATTACTTTAAAATGTATTCCACTGAAGAGAAAATCAAATTAATTCATTGGTGTAATCAAAATTTTTGTTTAAGGTGTCCGATTTATTTCGAATTTCATTTCCCCACCGTCCTACTCCAAGTATTTCCACAATTCAAGAATTGTGAATACATTTAAAAGCAGCGGTTGCATCGACAGGCATAGATATTATGTCCTTATAGAGGCAAAAAAAAAAATGAGATTATTACGCTAGTGTCCAGCAAAGCCATAGCTCAAGCTACCGGTGTAAGGTTCAAATCTAAAATATTCAATGGTGATGTGTTAAACTTAGACCAATTGAAGACTAAAATACGAAATGAATCAAGAGATATAACACCTCTTCAGTTAAGTAACGTTTTGAAGAATTTTCAAGACCGTATGGGCATTGCTTAGCAGTGAATTTTCGAAAATTTACTTTGATTAGTTAAAAAAAATCATAATATCATGCGTATTTATTATTGCTTGTACGCATTCCTATGTTCCATTTAAAAAAAAAGCGCATAATTATATTGTTGTCAGAAATGTTATTGTGTAACCATGTAAACGGATATTTGTATGTTTCATATTGGCGTCGGTCGGATGGCGGGACCTAGGGGTTAATTAATTAATTGATTTTAACGAAATTGGGCCCGCATGTTGGAATTCACCACCGCACGAACCCTATTTAAAATGAGCCCAATCGGGCCATTTTAAGGGTAGTTTTAGGGGTTGAAAAAAGTTATTGGGCCTAAAATTACCGAAAAACATCTCAGAATCATTTTAAAATTGAAATTTAACCTTTTAGTAAAGATTAAAATGTGCTGCTAATTTCAATAAAATCGGCCCGACAGGACCGGACTTACAATTTTTAAGAAAATGCTAATTTGCGTATAAGGAATTACTTACTGACGGGTGCATTTTATTTGGTTCAGATGTTGTATTGATAACAATATTTTAGCTAAGAAAGAATTATTATTTTAAGGGGTGTATTAAGGGGTTCGATTTTTTTTTGTCCAAAAATAAACATAAGCTCACGTAATAAAGCCACACTGCCTGTATTAGCAAATACACTATATTGTCGGCAGGGTTTTGGCACTGCGACCCGAGTTTTATCGTTTAGTAACATGCCATTTTTATTTTATTTAATTGTTACTTTATACACTCGAAAAAACATTCATTTTGAATTCGTCCAGACTCCAGGTAGATATGATCCCACAATCTATTCTACTATTTTTTCAAAATTTGGTGTAATTTTTTGTCGATTTTAGGTAATAGCTGCGGCCGGCCAGGATATGAACGTCCGCGTAGCGAATTTGACGTCCGAGGGTCGCGTGGAAAAAGAAACAATTCTTTCCGGCATGAAAGGACCCGGCCTACGGGTCGCTTTGTGTCCCTCCTCTAAAATGGTAGCTGCAAGTAGCGGCGACGGCGTACTGCGCGTGTGGAATATTGAAACGAAACTGCCGCTTTATGATTTCAATGTGGTGCCAAAAGTTAACAATTTTTTCGCTGCTCAAGTTTTATGTAAGTTGTTGTTTTGTTATTAATTCTTGTTTTATATTTGACTAGCGGCCCAGTCCGGCTTCACCCGGGTGTAAATGTAATATATAGGATATAAAAGATGAGAATCATTATCATTAAATTCTCAACGTGTATTGAATTTGCGCGAATTCAATCGCTTTTATTTGTGAATGTTCAAAAATCGGAGAAAAATCTTATTTCCCAAAAAGAAATTTAAAAAATTCTGTTGATCCTATGGCTATCAAACTTCAGAAGATGACCCGCTGGGCTAATCTAAAGATTGTCTGAAAATTTCATCAAAAATGGTCTACCCGTTTGGAGTCCATAGATTACATATACATCGTCTTTTATCTATATAGATTATCAAAATGTAAAAAGTGGTTATTGTGACATAACGATAATAGTTGGACATATAGTATCGCGAAGTTTTCTGTAGTTATTGATATCTTCTTTAATATTGTAGAACATACTTTTCTTCTATCATCAATAGTTTCCGCAGCGCATGCGACGAAAGATGTTTTATGGCATGTTTTTACACCTTGGGTTACGTTACTAAAGTTTTAGTAAGGATCCCTAATATTTTCTAGCAATAAATATAGCCTATGTTACTCAGGGTGAATGTAGCTTTCTAGTGGTGAAAGAATTTTTTAAATCGGCACAGTAGTTTTTGAGTTTATTCATTACATACACACAAAAATACAAATCTTTCCTCTTTATAATATTAGTGTAGACTATACTACCGTGCTGGATTTATGCTGGATTAAAGCAAATCCAGCATTAATCGATTTTTCAAATAAAATGTAACAATTTTTTAACTCTAGAAACTTTAATAACTATTTCTCTACATTTACATTAAATACTCCCGTACAATTTGTATTAGTTTTAAGTAATTTTTGGTGTTAATAAAGTATTCTAATTGTATCCGGAGTATAATTTAGGCCGTTCAAGTATTACGTAAGCAGATTTACTACAATTATTTATCCCCCCTCCCCGTTGTCATCAAAAGTAAGCAAAGCTCTTACCCCCCCCCCCATTGGTATATGCATTTTTCTTTTAATGTAATTTTTTTTTATTGATTCATGAGTAGCAGATATAATTCTACAAATAAGAAAATAGGCTTAGGATAGAGGACTTTAACGCACATAATATTCATTTAAATAAACTTTATTGACACGGTAGTCAACATAGAGTAAGGACGTAAGGTACAAATATTATAATCTTAAGTAGTATTACGAACAAAACAAACTTCTTTTAAATTTTTGGTATGCATATTAATTCCAATTAACAGTCTTCAGTCCATGACACCCGACTCCATGATTCTAAGATTCTAGACAATGTGGGGGTTGCCATCTGTGTAAAAAAGTAAATAATTACTGCTGACGTAATTACCATCTAGATCCCTCCACCCCCATGTCATCAAAAATAAGAAAAACAAAGAACCCCCCCCGCCCCCTATAGTGCTTACGTAATATTTGAATGGCCCCTTATTAATTATCACAATACAATCTTAAATCACCTAAGTTGATATTCTAGATATCTGAAACAGTTATTCGTTTACCTATTTTACAAACTATGTAGTCTCAGTTTCTCAGTCTCAATAATTTTAGAAATAAAATTGCATTTCCCGCTTATAAAATGTTTAGTTAACTTTTATTAGAAATAAAACTTTAATATAAATTATAGTATATAATTTATGACTTGTTTGTCTTTTAAAGAATAAAGCCGATCATTTATGTAACAGTTTTTTTTTACTTTTTTTAAAGTAAGATCTTTAAAAGGAAATGTTATTGATGTTGTTATCTCCCAGCCTACTTCTTAAAGAACTGCAAATATACCCGCCTGCGGAAAGGGCTCTCTCTACCTCTACGCTGGTTGGCTTGAGAGTCATCAAATAATCGTAGATTAAAGTTAGATTTTCACCTCTTACTCCCTCACTTTCATAATGTGCCATTTCTTTCTTCAATATCTTATCATAATCTTTCTCAGGTCCAGTTAATTACTTGTTTTTAGCTGATTGCGGATCCGCTCCGCTGAATCCAGCGCCAGATGTTGGATCCAGTAAGGTCAAAAATGTGCTGGATCCAGCTGGATTGCTGGATTCAGCATTGCAATCCCTAGTGCTAACAAAGAAAATCTGCAAAGAATTGGTTTTTAGTCAATTCAACTTTTATAAATTTTTCATTGCCGTCAGTTGCTTTTACTACATCAGGGTCAAAATTGTAACACAATTATGAAATGTTACGCTTTATCATTAGGCATTTATGCGGGGTAATTTTTAAAGTGAAATTACTTTGATTTTACGGTAGATTAGCGGCCCAGTGTGGCTTCGCTTGGATTTGTAGATGGCCTATCAACATGTTGAGCTGTCGCGAACTTTTTAACGGAATATAACCGTATTTCCCCGGCGTTTCCGGGGAATAACAGCCCTCTGTTATGAAAGCATAATGAGATATAGGCTGAAACCATCCCACATATTTTATCTCTGTATTCATGGAAGCCAAAAAAATGTCTCCAGCTAGGAGCACTTCATTCCGTGCACGTCGTGTGAAGTCAGAAGTTGAATGACTTGACAACATGTTACGATTTTATATAAATATTTGTATAGAAGTGTATGCCAAAAAAAACGAATTAAATTTTATTAATTAACTTTGCAATAAAATAGTGTAATAAAACATAGCCTATAGCACATCTGGAATCATAAGAAACATAAAAAATAGGATAATGGGAACTTGGACTATTTAAAGCAAATGCTAAATTTTACAAATTATTATGTATTTATTCAAAATAAGTTTCATCAAAATTCTTCAAATAGTTTTTTTTGTTAAATCTGTTAAAACATACATATTATATTATTTTATATACAGTCAAAATCTGTTATAACGACATCGGTTTTTACGACCAAATATGAGTTGACCCACATTTGGTCGTAACAACTGATAGCCGTAACAGCCGGTGATGTTTTAGAGGTACAAAATAATTTTTTATTGAGTATGTAGTATTATTTGGTTCATATAAATCCATAGATATTAATCGGAATATTATTAACATTATTATTATCATTTTTCTGTATTCATGAAATCTGTAATTTTAGTTTGTTTGGAACACTTCTGTGCGTACGAATTTTGTTTACAATACAGCTGGTCGTTCTAACAGATATAATTCTCCGAAGATATGAAGATATTACATTAAATGTAGTCGCTTAATGCGATATGTCGTAATAAGCAATGTAAAAAGCAGTGTTTTTATAAGGCGATCATATAGCATTCAGCCGGGACCTATGATTTTGGTCATTATAACCGGTATGTTGTTCTAAACAATGTCGTCGTAAACGGTTTTTAACCCCCGACGCAAAAACAGGGGTGTTATAAGTTTGACCGCTAAGTGTGTGTGTCTGTCTGTGGCACTGTAGCTCTTAAACGGGTGAACCGATTTGGATGCGATTTTTTTTATATGAAAGCAGGTTTTCTAGCGGTGGTTCTTAGACATATTTTATAAAAATCGGTTGCACCGTTTCAAGGCCATAAGCTCTTTTCTTAGACGTATAACGAGTATTTCGTTTGTAACTAAGTTTAAAAAGTTTAAAATAAAAATTAAATTAAAAATTTAAAAAACCCCCGACACAAAAAAACTTATAAAAAGTTAAAAATAAAATTTCTGGGTCTGATCCTTTAACTTAATTAGTAATATTTTGTGATTCAAACATCGTCGCGTCGGGGGACCGCTAAATAAATAAAATAAAAGCTAGAATACAAATAAAAAGAAGCTTAATATAAGTACTCTATCTATGTTCCCCGACGCGACGACGTTTGAATCATAAAATATTACTAATTAAGTTAAAGGACCAAGCCCAGAAATTTTATTTTTAACTTTTTATAGATTTTTTGTGTCGGGGGTTTTTTAAATTTTTAATTTAATTTTTTTACTATTAGCATTTTAATAATTAGTGAAAGAATTTTTCAAATCGGCTCAGTAGCTTCACAGGTAATCCGAGAACTGTACGAAAATTGTAATGACAGTTGACCGGATTTGTTTAGTTTTGATTTTAATCACGAGATAGCGCAGCTACGCCACTTGTTAATTAGCGTCGCATACAAATGTAACGTGTTTTTCCGAAATTTGTTTTTTATTCATTTTTTTTTCATCGCAGGCCAGCCAAGTTTTGAGCCGGTCAATGCGAAATACTTCGCGTATCCTCACGGAGACGAAGTTGTTGTGGTCGACACGGTGAATTGGGGTTTCACATTTGCACTGCGCAACAACGATGTCGAGGGCGAATTCAGCATCGCTGCTTATTCGCCGTGCGGCCAGTACCTTGCCGCCGCCACTGTTAAAGGCTACATCTGCGTGTGGCACGTCCCCAGCAAAGTCGTAGTTGGCTCTGCGGCACATCCCAACAAACAGAGTGTGTGTTCGCTAGCATGGAATCCTCAAGGTAACTGAGCTGTAGATAGATATTCAGGGCTATTCTACTAATAAAAAAGCCGGGTCGCAGTGCCAAAACCCTGCCGACAATATAGTGTATTTGCTTATACAGGCAGTGTGGCTTTATTTTGCGAGCTTAAGTTGGTTTTTGGACAAAATAAAAAATTTTACTCCTTAATACACCCCTTAAAATAACATTTTTTTTTTAATTGCAATATTATTATAAATCGAACCTCTATACCAAATTATATACAACTTTCAGTAAATAATTCACTATTTGTAAACTAGTGTTTTCATAAAATTTGTAAGTCCGGTCCTGTCGGGCCGATTTTATTTAAATTTTAGGGACACATTTTAATTACTACTAAAGGGTTAAATGTCAATTTTGAAACGATTCTGAGAATTTTTTCGGTATTTTGGGGCCCAAAAACATTTTTCAACCCCTAAAAACTACCCTTAAAATGCCCCGATTACGCCCATTTTAAATAGGCTTCTTGCGGTGATGGATTTCAACACGTGGACCAAATTTCGTTAAAATCAATTAACTCTTTCGATATATATATATATATATACATATATATATATATATATACATATATATATATATATATATATATATATATATATATATACATTTTCAAAAATGGTGCCAAAGTGTTTAGGAGGTTATGAAACGTCGAGAAATTTTGATCCGACCCCTTGGTCCCGCCATCCGACCAACGCCAAAAGTGTATGTTGCCTTATGGCAAATACACTAATAACGGTGATTACCAAGTGTTCAGCAACATAAACACTCTGGGTAACCACTTTTGTTTGTTTCTAATTCTGCTAATCAAAGTGACTGCCACAAGTGGTCAAAATGATCATGTGACGTGTTTATAAGAGTGGATAAATTGTAACTTGTAAATGGGTGTAGTTAAGCTGACACTTTGGGTGTTTATTAATTAAAATGGACGGCGAAATATTTCACTTACTTGTTTTGGAGTTAATTGACAATGGAAACAGGTTAATAATAGAATTATATTATAACGTACACGCCTTATACATTGTTTTATTATTCTTTTACTTTTTTTATTAATCCAAAATTCGAATTGGAATTCAGTATAAGTACTAATTTCTCCCATTTTTATCCACAATTGTGGATTTGGTTGGTGATAGTTTTCCACTCAACATATTTTTATTAGCGTCAATAAAATCAATCATCAATTTGTACTGATTAGATGATACTTTTTTTTTGTCGTTTTTTTGTGATTTTATTATCCATAATAATAATTATTATTAATAATTAATTATTTTCAGCATTTGGCAACTAACACAAAATTCAAAAGTATATAACCGTGGTAACCGCACAAAAATAGACTTGTAATTACATTCAGACAACTCTTTATAAGTGCGCTTTTTTGAAAACAAGTGACAAAAAAGATTTGTAAACACTCGCACAATCACTTGTTATTAATGCTTTACCAGAATAGCACATTAAACATTAGTGATTACAGACAGTGTTTATAAATTTTGTAATCACTGTGGTTACGTAAGAACAGTGATTCGAACAAAAATAGTAGAATAGGGCTAATTTATTTATTTATTCAAATAACATTCTACAGGCATAGCCCAATTACAGAAAAATGTGTTGCTAAGCATTTCTGAATACGTTACTAAATTCACTGAATGTGCAGTTAAAAATGTCAATATTACTGCAATTTTCATTTTATAAGTTTACACATCCTATAAACAGGTGAATTTGTGAACTGACACGTTCTTGATGCAGGTAAATAAAATGATTGGTGCTTTCGGCTATTAAGGTAGTTGTGGTGGTACAATATTGTCAAAAAGTTATAGATTATACGCGCCACAAAAGTATACTAGCTTGTAGCTAAGTGATCCATAATTTGTACGCAAGACTGTACCCGTGGAAACGTAACCCATACAGTATTCATATGCATGAATACTTTTCTATAAATTGTTGAACTTTAAACCGTTATTTATAAATAATTAGACGGTCAAAAATGTTTTCTTATTTTTTTTTAACTCAACAAACGCATTGAAAGACTGTCAGTCTTTGGAATGTTTCTGACAGTTAGTTCTTTTTTTATAAATAAGAAACTGGTTCAGAACTACAGAGATCGTATACAATCAATGTTAATTATCCAATTTTTAATTGAATTTATCTCGGATTATATATGGCCGATTGATTTCAAATTTTCAGGGTAATTGTATTATCATGTCCTTAATAAGTATACAAAAATTAAGAATTTTCTGACGGTGTGCCTTAACCACGACAACTACCTTAAATTTAGAAATATGAAAAGACAATATGTTAAGAAAATCTTGGTTATCAATTTGATTATGTAATAATTTGAATAAGAATAGACAGAGAGCAAAATTTCTGCGACCTTTAAGCGATTTACAAGAGTGAATTTGTAGCAGGTCATATTGTAGACTAAGTCTCGGTTTAGGTCGTACAGAATCCTGCCGACCTTATTTCATTACTCGATTTAACGTCAAACTCCTTTATACGTCGAAATTACTCGACTTTGGTTGGTTTGCCTTGTCCATACAATGATACATTCTCGGTAGCATCACATCTCTAAATAACGACCATATGTCATTATAAAGCAAGTAATTTCGGCAACTTATAAAGCACCTATTGTTTTTAAATACTTTCTAAGTTGCCGAAATTGATAAGAACTGCAGCTTTATTGTCTAGCGTTGTTGTTATTTGTGTTAATAGTAATGTTTGTTTGTAAATTTTATGCGTTATTGTTAAATAAGACTATAATAGTAAAACAATATTGATTTTTCTTTCTCTCCATATAACGACAACTCTCTATAATGCCAGAAAATGCACAGCCTCTTCAGCGTCGCTATATGATCCATTTTTTTACAGGAAATGGAGAACTGGCTTACACCGATAAATCCGGTCAACTAGGAACGCTTCTAGAATGCAATAAACTACAATTAGACAGTCAACCTATCGATTCCGATATGGTTAGCGTAGCCGATTTTGATATTGCCGACATCGACGATGCCAATGACGATGAAGACGGAGAAAATGTTATATCGTTGGAGAAAATCAAAGCTCAAGTCTCAGGAGTTGGTTTGGGCGACGTTGATGGAAGTAAGTAAAAACCAATCTCTCTCTAGCAGATGCTTACAATGGGCTTCAATAAAATTTATTTATTTATTTATTATGTGCTAAGAATTATTTAAAAAAATATGCAATTTTAATATAAGTACTCTAGCTACGTCCCCCGACGCGGCGATGCTTGAATCACAAAATATTAGTGATTATGTATTTAAATATTAAAGTTACAGAACTAGGTCCAGAAATTTTATTTTTTAACTTTTTATAGGTTTTTTGTTTTTAAAATTTTTAATTTAATTTTTTAAAACTTGATTAATTAAACGTTTCAAAGGTGAGTCGCGGCCTACTTCGCGTCAAAGCAGTACAACGACACACGTAGCCACGAAAATTGTTTCAAATCTGCAGTCGCCGTTCCAGCCCAGTTCGACGCCTGTACATTTGACACAACGCTACATGGTGTGGAATCAGATCGGCATTGTCCGTGCGTTCGACGGAGACGAACCGGGAGCACCTTGCATCGAAGTTGATTTTCACGATAAAACGTTCCACAATTCGATGCAAATGAAAAATGATCATCGTTTTACTATGGCCAGTTTGTCAACAAAAGCATTGGTTCTTGCTTGCGAAGAACCCAGGTGAGTTCAAGAATCCATAATTTTATCCTTGATTTGTCATAGGGACAGGGTCGGATTCACCCTGGGCACCTTGAAAAATTCCGCCCCATTACCTAAAGCGGCATACAATTTTCAAATAAATGAAATGACTCTTTATAGTTGAAAATCTTTTTATTATAAACGGGATAATTACACTAAACATTATTTTTCGGTTGCACCTATTCGTCCGGGCACCGGACAAATAATTTTATATTTATTAATACGGATACTGGAAAACAATTATACCCAAACAAATATTAAAAATAAATATAATTTAAATTATTACTCATTGTAAAAAAATTGTATGTTAGATTAATTATTTCAAATTCAATTATTCGGAAAAAAAATATTTTGACCAATGTAAGAACTAAATGCTGACTTATGTTGGCAGCACTAAACAAATTTTAAGTTTTTTTCAATTCTTAACTTTAGAAAAAGAGGGAAAATAAACCAATTTTACTGCTTGTTTCATTTTAATTTCTCATAAAAAAGACTAATTAATGTTATATATAAAGTTTTTACTGATAATTATTCTAAAATAACTCCGATTTCTAGCATTTTTTTGTATAATTTTCGTAATTTAAAAAAAAAACGAAACATAATTATACCCGTATAAATAGTAATTATTTTATTTATCCAGTACCCGTATAAATAGACACTTCCTTCTTTTTCATATTAAAAATCATAAATTGACAAACAAACCGATTGCTCATAAGTTGCGAGATACTATACATCTTTTCAGAGGCAGACGCGTCTGATTTTTTGATTTGCAAACTGAGCATTTTGTGCATTTTGCACCGCGCAATTTAAACTAACATAATGATCATATGAAGCAAATTGTGATCGAGCCAAAAACTTTCAAAAATTCTTTTTATTAAAAATGTGTGTAAAATTCTAGACACTAAATTTTGTTTCGCAGTTTTGTAAATAAAACTGCAATGTTTATAATTTTACACACATTTTTAATAAAGAGAAAAAAATATTTTGTTTATGAATGTTTTTAACACGATCACACTTCTCAAAAAAATTTCTATAGGTACTGTGCCGTTTTTCCTAGGAAGGAAAGACTGCAAGCATGGACCACGGCTAGTTTTGTTAGCGGCTCTGGGTTGTGGGTGCGAGAGCCAAAAAAATAAACCTACCTGATTGTTGACCTAAAACTTCTACGTTCCAAATTTGACACCTAGCTGAGTGCCAACCAAAAATTTTGTTGTATATAATAATATTATATAAAATTGTAAGATATAAGGGGGGGCGCCAGGAACCAATTGACCACTCAGACGTCCAGGAATCGCCGGTTCCAAGCGAACCTGAAATAGTTGTAAAAAAGGGAACCGAAATAATATATAAACTGAAATGCAAATAATGAAACAAAAATGTATTAAAAATATTCTGTAAACAAAAAATAATTACAAGACACGCGTAATTTACGAAAGAATCGACACGAATCAAATACAACATTCATTCAATTTTTGGCACGATTCAAAATACGAATCATTGATTGAAATGCATTTCAATAAAACACTTGCAAATAATTATTTCCAAGATTCTACGTTATTCAAAAAAATATATATAGTAAATGAAGCTGACGAAAAGGAAAAAAATTTTAACCACGATACTGAAGATACGGATTGTAGGCAGAAGGAATATTTTTAGATATACGATTCAATTACTGGACAATTAACAAACCTCCAGCTCTGTCTAAAATCATAATCTTTTAAAAAAACAAGAAAGTAAACAAACGTAGAATCTATTTTGTATGCAAAATTTAAACAAAAATCGACATTTATAGGTAAATTACTATTGATAATAAAAAAATACACGAATTATCGCGACACAAACGCGCAAATCTATACGTGCGATCGACAGGGTAAAGTAGTCAAAAATGTTAACGGCAAACTTTAAAAAAATTTAAAATAGAAATTTTCACTGAACACGTGAAATTACACCCACGTTAAACTTCGCGTAATACAAATCGTTGCGACCAAGGTTGACTCTTCGATAGAAAAAAAATTGGAACAGTACCTGGGTCTTCGTGACAGCTATGCAACTATCACAGATGCGCAGCAGGACTGGCTGGAACCAGCGATGACTGTCGTCCTGGAGTTAATGGTGGGAATGTAATACTTTTAAACAAGCAAACAAACAACTAACTCACTAGCGGGCAACTTTCCCCCTACACAACGACTCACGGCAATTAAAAATGATGCTTAAATAATTGCAATTATTAATAGAAAAACTACACGATTACACTACACTGACAGACGAAAATGGTAGCACGTAATTTCAAAAGAAAGAAACTTTCAAAACGACAATAACTTCAGCACTGTTTGTATTCTCGGAGACAAAAAAAAAAATAACGACCGTCCGACACGACAATCACAATCTCTCTCCTCGCCGTTCTGCCAAAAATATATAAAAATCTTGTCCGGTCCGCTCTCACCATCCATCCTGACGAATCCTGTTAATTATTATTAAATTTTATAATGGAAAACGCCACAGTACCATGAATTTTTTTTTCTCATGTTTCAAATTTTGTCGCCCCTAGCGCCCCTAGTGTACATCTAGCGCTGCGTAGGTAGTTGAAATTTATCAAAGTTTATAAGAAAATTTTAAGTACAGTAGAATCCGTTCATTATGACTCCGCCTATATTGACCAACCGCCTATTATGACGTAATTACAGAACGAAGTTTGGTTTTCATATAAAATTCTTTGTAACACAATCGGATATAATGACTTCGCTTACAGTGACATGTCGCTTATTATGACCCATTTTTAATAAATTTTGTCCGTTTATAGTGACCTACATGATTCTTTACACCTTCGGCAATGTTCGTTGATTCCCGACGACGTTCGGCACGTGGCTTGTTTTTGTTTTGAATCTCAGTGAGTAGATAGTTGAAAGTCACGCATTGTTTTTAGTGATATCCTATGTAAAAAAATGTCATCTCAACGTCGTAAAGCATTTACGATTGAGGAGAAAGGTGCAATAATATGCAGATTAGAAAATGGAGAATCAAACTCATCTCTGGCAAAGAAATTGGGCGTGGGTCATTTGACAATCTCAATGATTTTCAAAAACAAGAACCAGATTAAGCGATCGTTCAATTCAAATGTTCTGAAACCGAAGAGGCTTCGAAAATCGCGACAAGAAAATGTTGATAAAGCGTTAATTCAGTGGTTTAAAATCACGAGAAACAAAGGAATACCCGCCTATGCTACCTAAAAAAAGAAGGTTGTTTTTTTTTCACAAAAATGCTTTGTATGACGTCCGCTTAGTATGACGTGTTTGTCAATTCCCTTCGATGTCATTATAAACGGATTCCACTGTACGTCCATTCTTAAGGACGTTTATACACGAGACTTGATATTAGATAAAAAATGTAATTTTTGATATTCGGCAAATTTAATCACACAATTATTTGCTGTATTTTTATAGATCTCTATAAGTGAGAAAGGCGACCTCTATAAGCTAGAAACTCGGGTTAGTCAAAAACCTCCATAAGCGAAAAAGAGATCGCGGTCCCTTGAACTCTTGCCTATCGAGGTTCGACTGTATTAATTGTTTACCCCTTTTACTTCAACCGCGCGTAAAAGTTCCACGCAAACTTTTTTTTTCTTCGTTTGGTTTTCAGTCGCATCAAATGCATACCGTTGGACAGCGGAGGAGCGCGCGACTGGGACATAGAACTGCCCGAAGGCGAAGAAGTTCTTTGTGTCGCCGCATCGGAACGTTTGATAGCCGTCGCAACGAACGAACGTTTGCTGCGCGTGTTTACGGTGTACGGAACCCAACGTGAGGTACATGACACATTATTACTCGGATTTAAGAGTATAATACTCGCCACAGTTCTAAAAGATTCTGACGTTAGTCACAAACAGCGTCGCAAATGCATATTTTAGAGCCGTCCCGGTTGTCTTGTGGGAAAGGAAGACTCCCACCACCTCCCAGTTACCGGCACAGAACGTGCGCTCGTCGGTGATTGGTTATCGCTGGTTGTCGTGTCACTTGTCGCTTTCCTGCTATAAAGTACAGTCCGCTACAGTACAGTACGCTATTGTTAAGTTGTTTCTTTGATTGTTAATTGACAAAGATGCCTAATACAGTTTTGCATAGACAAGCACGAAAAATAATTTTTTGTATGACTTTATGCAAGGAATTAGACCTTTAGATTAAAGAAAAATTAAAGATAATATAGCGCGAGTTTGTAGTTTTTCAACCGACTGTACCTGCGCAAGCCTCCATTTATATCTAACTTCAGAACCTTTTAGAACCGTGGCGCGTCCTATAACAGAGAGGGATTGTAGATTATAGATGTTTGATAATTGAGATCATCAGCGTCTGTAATAATTAGTCTTGGGCGATTATGAATGATATAATCGAAATATTTCGATTATGGCCAAATAATCGATCATTCGATTATGATAACCGAGATATCATTCGTTTGAAACGATTATTGTTAGCGAGATATCATTCGCTTCAATCGATTGTGAGATATGAAATGTATGTGAATTAATCCCGACATATATCATATTATATCATTCGGTTTCTGCATTTGCGTGCACTGAAGAGTGGGGGTACTTTCGTTTGTTCTGTGTTGTACAGTTGTACTGTTTTGGCATTCCAGTCTCCCAGACTCCAGTAGACCAGTCATTGACTGCATTACTTAAAGTTAGAGCGGCGGCGTATCTTTTGAGATTACGTGTATACGGTACATACATTTCTCATAGTGACCGGTTATTAACTTATTACTTATTATTCACTGTCACTATATTACTACAAAAGCCGTTGCAATCATAAAACAATATTTGTCAATGCCCGATATATCTCGCTCTTCCAATCCCCTTATTTTTTGATCAGAAAACAAAAATTTGTTTCCTGAATTATACGAGCTTCATAAAAAATCTCTCTGTGCGCCAGCTACCTCCGTGCCTTCCGAAAGGATATTTTCAAAAACTGGTGTCATTACTAATGCAAGGAGGAACAGACTCTCACCCAAAAATTTAGATTATATTGTTTTTTTAAATACAAATCTATGAGTTATAATTAATTTATAATAATAAAGAATTCGTTTTATTTTTGTATTGAATCATACCAGCGATTCCATTATTAATGTGTTTTGTATTAACTATTAATCCCGACACAGTACTATGTCGATTGTCGATTATGAATTATCATACATCATTCGATTATGGCAACCGAGATATCATCATATCATTCGATTATGCTTAGCGAGATATCATTCACATGATTCGATTATGCTTAGCGAGATATCATTCGCTTGATTCGATTATGCTTAGCGAGATATCATTCACTTGAACCGATTATGGTTAGCGAGATATGAAATGTATGTATGTCGATTGTCGATTATGAATGATATATCATTCGGTTCTGCATCTGCACACATTGGGAAGTCTGTTGCACTGGAGGTGGGGGTGCTTTCGTTTGTTTAAACCAGGGGCTCCCAAAGTTTTTCGTAGGCGGGCCAATTTGATATTCCCGATTTTTTTGGCGGGCCAAAAAAAAAAGAACGTAATAAAATCAAAACCAATGCGTAATAACTAGACTAGACATACTACAATAATTTTTTAAATATAAAGTAAACAATATTTTATTCATACAAACGCGTATGGTTAAAGTTCTGTAAGAATTTTTTAAAAATATTAAAATATTTTATTGTATCTTATTTGTAATATGTATTATTTATTTTACTATTTACTTATTTATTTTTTAATAAAAATATAATATATCTTATCGATATCGCGGGCCGAATTCACAGGTTTTGCGGGCCGCATTCATAATCGATAATTCAAATCATTCATAATCGATAATTCGAATGATCATTCGATTATAAAAACCGATTATTTCGATTCATTCGATTATTGAAATGTATCGATTATGCCCAACACTAGTAATAATCGGATTTTAAATAGCCGAGATTGTAAGGATGCTGTTGTAACTTGTAACCTTTTTTTTAACAGGTTATCTGCATTCCTGGACCAGTAGTTTCGTTGGCATCGAGTTCCACTTGTTTACTTGTGGCTTACCATAACGGTCCCGGCTGTAACAAGGATCAAAATATATCAATGATGATTATAAACATACAAGGTTTGTAATGTGAGGCTATGTTTTGTTGAAACCCTTTGATTAAAGAAAACATTTTTTGAAATTTAACTTCTTTAGCGACGTATCTGTTTGAAAAAAGTAAGAAATCGAGGGGAAGTAGAATAAACAAATAAAGGGGAAGTTAGTTTGTCCTCTAAATTACATGAAACTGAAAAGGACAGAAGTTTATAGTGTGTTGCATTTTGATTCACAAAATAAACAAGGATGAACGCAAAGTTAGTGTTTTTGGAATCTGACGTTTAAAATTACAAACAATTGAAGTACAAAATAATTTCTGTAATTTGGCGGTCATAAAAACTAAAGAAGTTAAACTTCTTATGGGAGCTTATGACGGTGAGGCTCAATGTGTTTTTTTATATCCAATTATTTAAACCTAAACCACTAAAATTTTCCAACGACAAGTATAAAGCTCGACACTATTTTTGTACAATTTTTTGAATTTTATAAAACAGTAATCTTTCTCCAATAGGAGACTTATTTTTAAATTATCTTAATATGCTCATTGTAGCAGAAGTTCACAGCAATTTTTATTTCGCTTAAATGTAATCGTTTTATAGGCTAAACTAGCACTCAAAATTATAAATATATGTTGACGCGAAACCATGAGCCGCCATGTTTACCCACTGTGGCGTCATTCTTGCAGTATACAAACGCGTGCAAGCAAGGCTCGTTATTGTTTACACGAGGCTTGTTTAGTGTTTACTCAGATATGCATGTTTACGTAGGTATATTGTGTGTTTACTGCAATCTATATTTATATTTTATAGTGTTATCCTTATGCAGATTTTTTATAACGCGAATTTTGTGTAGAGATAATTTTTTATACCTTAGTTTGGATTTTATGTAATATCAATTTTACCTGTCGTGGATTTTTTATTAGCCAAATTTAGAGTAACTTGAATTCTAAAAAACCCGGGTCGCAGTGCCAAAACCCTGCCGACAATATAGTGTATTTGCTTGTACAGGGCCGTGTGGTTTTACACTTTTATTATGTGAAATTAAGTTTGTTTTTGGGCAAAATATAAAATTTAACCCCATAATACACCCCTTAAAATAACATTTTTTTTCTTAATTGCAATATTATTATCAATCTAACGTCTACACCGAATTAAATACACCCTTCAATAAATAAGTCACTATCTACAAATTAGTGTTTTCAAAAAATTTGTTAGTCCGGTCCTGTTGGGCCGATTTTATTAAAATTTTAGGGACACTTTTTAATTGCTGCTAACGGGTTAAATGTCAATTTTTAAACGATTCTGAGAATTTTTTCGGTATTTTGGGGCCCAAAAACATTTTTAAACCCCTAAAAACTACCCTTAAAATGGCCCGATTACGCCCATTTTAAATAGGCTTCTGGCGAAGATGGATTTCAATACGTGGCCCAAATTTAGTTAAAATCAATTAACTCTTTCAAAAGTTATTGCCCGTACACATATATATATATATATATATATATATATATATATATATATATATACATTTTTAAAAATGGTGCCAAAGTGTTTAGGAGGTTATGAAACGTCGAGAAATTTTGGTCCGACCCCAAAACGCAAAAATTTCTTGTGATAGCTGCAAACGACGATTTCACTACACTTGTCTTGGAACTTCCGAACCAGAATTTCGATGCCTTCGATCCGGAAAGAGAACAATCAAGTGGGAGTGTCAGGCTTGCGCTTCGACTGACAATGATATATCATCTCTTAAAGCTATGATTTTAGAGTTGAAAAATGAAATACAGAATATGAAATCCCACCTTAAAAATGTTCCAAATGATTCGTTAGATTATACTTTTGAGGATGTAGTAGCCGAGGTCAGTGACAGAAACAATCGTAGCAAGAATCTAATTATTTTTGGCTTACCTGAGGATACTGATAAATCTGTTGAAGAAAGAAATAAGAATGATTCCGATGCAGTTCACGATATTTTTAATAAATTAGTACCGGGAAATATGTTTGATGGCATACAAATGTTCCGATTGGGAGTGTCTTTTGATAGACCTAGGCCATTAAAAGTAATTATGGCAACTGATGTTGATGCTATGATGATTTTTAAAAATAGGAAGCGATTCAGTAATGTACTATCACAAAATGTAACAATAAAAAATGACCTAACTCCTCGTCAAAGAGATTATTTGAAAGACCTTAGGAATGAGCTTGAAGAACGGAAAATTAACGGTGAGACTAACATTACCATTCGATACGTAAAAGGTCAACCAAAAATAGTTTCGTTAAAAAACTAACTAATCATGGTAGGGAGAAGAAACTTAAAATAGGATATACAAACATTAGATCGCTTATGTCTAATTTGGATTTTTTAATTCCCGTAGTGCAGCAATATGACATATTTTGTATCACTGAAACTTGGCTGTATCCAAATATGGATTACAATTCCCTTATTATTCCGTTATATTCACTAATTAGATGTGACAGACCAGAAGGAAGAGGAGGTGGATTAGCATTATATATTAAAACCACTTTTAAATGTGTGAATCTGTCATTACCCAGTAATCTAGTCGAACAGTTGTGGGTGAAAATAGCAGTTGGTGTAGAATCAATGATTCTTGGGATTATCTATCGTCCGCCTCACTCTCCTAGACAGGAACTTGAACTATTGGAAAGTAATTTGAGACACGTTTACTTGAAATATCGACACGTGATATGTATTGGTGATTTCAATGTCGACCTAATCAATCAAAATATTCAGTCCAAGTTTTTAACTGATATTTTTTTCACACATAATTTCCATCAAGTGGTCTCTGATCCCACTAGAATCACGACAACATCAGGAACATTAATTGATTTAGTATTTGTAACTAATACAGATTTAATTAAAGAACTTAAGCAACAACCTCCGATAGGAAATAGTGACCATAATGTTATTAATATTGAATATGCAGTCGATTTGCCACACCAACATAAACCGACAGTACGTTATAGAGATTTTACTGGATTTAATTATGAGCTATTTGCTTTTGACGCTGTAAATATTGATTGGGAAGGCATCAATGGAATGTTGACAATTGATGATAAGGTTGCTTATTTAAATAAAAATATTAACTGTCTCTTGGATACACATGCGCCTTTAAAAACACGGACTGTAACAACTAAAAAACAACCATGGTTTCATCGTGACCTACAGTTACTTGTGCGACATAAAAATAATGCGTGGCTAAAGTTTCGGAGGACTAAAAGTCAAGAGGACTGGTTATACTTTCGTCGGTGTCGTACACACGCCAGACGGGCTATTAGAGAAGCCAAAAATGACTGGTTTAATTTGCGCATCAACCAAAATGTAAATAATTCAAGTAAACTTTGGAAAGAGCTCAAAAGACTTGATGTTCATAGCGCTAACACTAATAGCAATAGTCACTTGCCAGATCACTTGTGTAACGTTGAAGAAATCAATAAATCATTTAATATTTTTACAACTAATGCGCCTAGTCCACTAACAATTCACGAAATAAACCGAACACTAGCAACTCAGTCAACTAACGTTTTCGATTTAAAGTGCGTAGATGATACTGATATTATTGAAGCAATTCTTTCCATAAAAAGCAAAGCTCAAGGCAGCGACGATTTCAACATTGATCATATATTGTTGTGTCTTCCTTTCTGTTTACGTTCAATAACGTGCATAATAAACTTTTCAGTTACGTCGGGTACCTTCCCGTTACTGTGGAAGGAGGCAATTATCACTCCACTGAACAAATGCAAAAATCCCACTACTTATAAAGACCTGCGCCCAATTAGCATATTATCAGTCCTTTCAAAAGTTTTAGAAATTATTGTGTTCAATCAAGTGACTACCTATATTACTACTCACAGCATTTTATCCCAGTGTCAATCTGGTTTTCGTAAGCAACACAGTACTTGTACTGCACTCTTAGCTGTAACAGGTGAATTTAAAAAGTGTTTGGATGCTGGTCATCTTGGAGTACTTGTGCTTCTTGATTATAGTAAAGCATTTGACTTAATAAATCATGATCTCCTGTTAGCTAAGTTTAGTGCCTATGGTTTTTCCGCTTCAACTATTAAATGGTTCGCAGCATACTTATCAAATAGAACACACAAAACTAAAATCTTGCATCAAGGGCAACAAAACTTTTCAGATTTGCTGACCATCAACAGCGGTGTCCCGCAAGGAAGTATACTGGGACCTTTGCTATTTAATTTGTATGTAGTAAATTTAAGCTCAGTAATTAAAAACTGCTCAGTTCACCAATATGCTGACGACACGCAAATATTCATAACATTTCCTAAAACGAATTTACACGCCGCCATACGAAATGTAAATGATGATTTAAAATCACTTCAAGTCTGGTCAGAGGCTCACTGTCTAAACATCAACCCTACAAAAACTGTTGCTTTAGCTATTGGTTCACAACATAACATCGAACTTTTCTCTTCTGCGCCGCCAATAATGGTATGTGGCACGTCACTTGGCTACGTAAACACTGCGAAAAACTTAGGAGTGATTATTGATAGTGCGCTCAAATGGGAATGCCATATAAATAGTTTGTGTCAGAAGGCTTATTTTAAGTTAAAGTGTTTGTATCGGTTCGTGAACACATTAAGTGAATCCGTAAAAATAAAATTAGTCAACTCTTTAATATTGTCAGTGTTTGCATACTGTGACGTAGTTTACCATGGCATAAGTCGTCAACTAAACTATAAAATACAAAAAGTTCAGAATTCTTGCATGCGTTTTGCTTTTAAAATAAACAAACGTGACCATATACAACCCTATTTAAAAAGCTTCGGTATCCTTAACATGGAGCAAATGAGGATAGTGCATTTGTTAACTCTTGTACATAACATAGTGTTATCTTCAGAACCCTCTTATTTGTATGATAACATCAAATACACTCAGCAGTATCATGACTACCACACTAGAAACAACTATGAGTTAGAGATACCTTTAAGTAAGACTACGATAGGAGCCACCTCATTCTATGTTACCGGGCCACGTTTGTGGAATGAACTACCTCTACATATACGTTTGGTGTATAGCGACAGTGGATTTAAACGAGAATGCAAGAAACATATTTTATCTATTTCAGCTTAACTTGATATACCTTGCCGACTATGTACATACATTACAAACCACTGAACTTATTATGTTGATTACATTTTTCTTTGTCGTTATTAATGTTGATGTTTAAAATGTTAATTTTAATATGTCTAGTATACTGATTTTTAAAGTGTTTTAAATATTTTATATTAATGTACTATATATGTATCGTTTTTAGTAGAGGGCGGACTAGATAGCCACATTGGCTTGTCCGAACCCTAATAAAGAAATTATTATTATTATTATTATTAGGTCCCGCCATCCGACCGATGCCAATAGTGTATGTTGCCATATGGCAAATACACTAATAACGCGAATTTTATTTGACGCGATTTTTATGCTACACAAATTTTATATAACGTGAGTTTTACATAATCCAGATTCTCAATAAAACGTATATTATAATATAATTACTCATATTCATTGACCAAATCTATATAAAGGTGATATCAAACGGTTCATTTTTAACCGATTTCAAAAAAAAGGAGGAGGTTCTCAATTCGTCGGAATCTTTTTTTATTTTTTATGTACGTATGTTCCCCGATTACTCGAAGACGCCTGAACCGATTTAGAAAATTCTTTTTTTGTTTGAAAGGGTATACATCCCAAGTAGTCCCATATAGTTTTAATTAAAATCGGTTCATCCGTTTTTAAATGACGTCAAAAAAACATATTTTTTAATGTATGCTGCTCTTATCTCCCGCATTTGTAAACCGATTTTGATGATTTTTTTTTATTTACACATCTTCAGGGTGATCCCACATAAATTTTATTTAAATCGGTTCAGTAGTTTTTAAAAATGTGCGAAATCAAATCCACCACTAAAAAGTAAAAAACAAAAAAACTTAAAAAAAAAAATTAACCTCCTTCAAAAAAATCACTAAAAAGATGAAAATAATGAAATTTTGAGGTCGGAGCTAATTTCATTACAAAAACTTTTAATTACATATCTACGTTTATTAAATAGGCGCCGACCTTAAAATTTCATGTGACTTTTTTTGTAATGAAATTAGCTCTGACCTCAAAAATTCATTTTTTCATCTTTTTAGTGATTTTTTGAAGCAGGTTAATATTTTTTTTTTTAGTTTTTTTTTGTCTTTCATTCAGCATCTTTCATTCGAAGCGAAACGTCTGAGCACAAAATGAAACAATAATGAAAAATGAATTCATTAATGAACCGATCCAACAACGCTATACATATCAGCATTCGGCATGATTCATTCGCACTCCAAATGAGCGAAAGAAAGAACATTCATTCAGGTTCGATCATTTTGTGTTGTGTCTTGTAGCGAACGGACTTAGGACTGCGACACCGCATAGTGAATATATTCTGTCTGTGGATGAGACAAAATGGTATTCAAGTGGAATGACCAAAACACGCTGCTGTTTTTGGAGAATTTCAAAAATTATCCATGTCTTTGGAACCACAAACTCGACGAATACAAAGACAGAACAATACAGACAAATTCCGTAAAATCTCTAATTAATGATTTAAACTTAGACTTTGCTTCTTTTTTGTAAATTCTTTGATCAAATGATCACAAAATAAACGAATTCATTCGACGACATCTTCGACAAAAAGACTGGATGAACGTTCATTTCTATGTCATTCTGTCTGTGCCGTGTGAACGCGGAATGAAACAAAAATGAACATTCAGTCAAATGAACATTCATTCGGAATGAACCGTTTGATATCACTGTTTTTTCCATGTGTACCGTTTGGGAGTCATTTCTTTTTTTAAGTCGTTTTATTATCTTTTAGGTATTCGTCTGGTAAATGCAGAAGTAAAAGTGCCCCTTTCACATGGCGCTACACTCACCTGGCTAGGTCTGACCGAATCAGGCTCTCCCGTTACGTACGATTCAGTTGGCATTCTGCGCATATTCGTTCCGAAATCGGCCGTATGGATGCCGCTGTTCGACTATTCCGTACATGTGAGTGAAACATTTGTTATACACAAAACATGTGCTAGTCAAAAAAACTTAGTTCTTATTATGAGTAGTCTTGGGCAATTATGAATGATATAATCGAAATATTTCGATTATGGCCGAATAATCGATCATTCGATTATGGTAACCGAGATATCATTCACTTGAATCGATTATGAAATATGAAATGTATGTGAATTCATCCTGACACAATACTATGTCGATTGCCGATTATGATATATCAAAAATTTGTTTCCTGAATTATACAAACTCCATGAAAAATATCTCTGTGCGCCAGCTACCTCCGTGCCTTCTGAAAGGATATTTTCAAAAACTGGTGTCATCACTAATTCAAGGAGGAACAGATTCTCACCCAAGATTTTAGACTATATTGTTTTTTTAAATACAAATCTGTGAGTTATTAATAATTAATTATTAATTTATAATAATAAAGAATTCGTTTCATTTTTGTATTCAATCATACCAGCGATTCCATTATTAATGTGTATTGTATTAAGTATATTAACAAATCGAAAATTAAGAATTGCAAAGTTAGCACATCATTCATAATCGATATTTTGAATGATCATTCGCTTATACTGTACATAAAACGAAATTAATAATTGCGAAGTTTGCGCATCATTCATAATTGATAATTCGAATCATTCATAATCGATAATTCGAATGATCGGTCAATTACAAAAACCGATTATTTCGATTCATTCAATTATTGAAATGCATCGATTATGCCCAACACTAATTATGAGTAACAAAGAAATGAATATTGCAATAATTTTCGGACGCTGGTTGTGTTTGTTGGTTTCTTCTTTTTGAAGGTTTTCATCAAAGTGGATAAGCCGCACGCGCAGAAACGGTTCACATACGCGCCCATCATTTAACCTAAGAAACCAATGAACACATCCACTAATTAATTTTTCTTTATAATTTGCATCAAAACAAATGGAAATTAGATTGTATTTTTATTTTGTTTTGAGAAACGGTCGACGTTCAGCACGGTATAAGAAAGAATGGTAGTGTATCTTATTTTCTTTTATACATGGAAGGGGTGAAGCTCTTATTGGGCGAGTAGCGCTGCGAGCACACCAGCAATGCTTGCTGTGCTTAAAGAGATGCGTAACGGATTTGCCTATGCGTTGGAGTTGCGTAGTACTATACTTTGAAAATTGAATTTAATCTTTTTACTCTTTTTATTTAACACAGCAAGCATTGCTGCTGAGCTGGTAGCGCTTATCCGCGGGCTCTCCGTATACTAGCCCAATAAGAGACTCACTTTTTTATATGGGAGTTATACTACCATTCTTTCTTATACCGTGACGTTCAGTGAATAGTTGAATGTATCCGATTGTCAAAATGATTTGTAAAAAATGTCGATAGTGCTTTGTTTTTATTTCTAGCGCAAAGGTGTGTCCGATGACTTGTTCCTCATTCAAGTTTTAGAGAAAGAGCAAGTGCTGCGAGCGATTGTTTGCAAAGGTAGTCATTATCCAGCGGTTTCCAATTTCAACTACCCTATGGAACTAATGTTACAGGTAACATAACCAGACATTTTCGGTCATAAAAAGTTTTTTTTATTCAACTTTACATGTTTGTCAGTCAGTCAGTTGGGGTAAAAACTTGAAACCTAATTTTCGACTGGTTCTAATGGAGTTAAAGCTTTGAAATTTTGTTCACGTGTACAGTACGCGCCATGGATCTAAAAGGCTCTGAAGTTACCTACCTTATCCTAATTTCCTGTAATCCCTTCATTCGCCCATTCATATTACATAAGTTGAAGTTTTAAAAAATGTAGGAAAAGTGGTAAATGGAAAATAGTAATGGTGCGAATGGCGTCTGTTATGACATAAAGTCGAGAAACAGACGTTAAACGCATTATTATTAGTGTATTTGCCATAATATGGCAACATACACTATTGGCGTTGGTCGGATGGCGGGACCTAGGGGTCGGACCAAAATTTCTCGACGTTTCATAACCTCCTAAACACTTTGGCCCCATTTTTGAAAATGTTTATATGTATATATATATATATATATATATATATATATATGTGTGTGTGTGTGTGTGTGTGTGTGTGTGTGCGTGTGCGCGTGTGTTCGAAAGAGTTAATTGATTTTAACGAAATTTGGCCCACGTGTTGAAATCCATCACCGCAAGAAGCCTATTTAAATCGGGTCATTTTAAGGGTTGAAAACTGTTTTTGGGCCCCAAAATACCGAAAAAATTCTCAGAATCGTTTCAAATTGACATTTAACCCTTTAATAGTAATTAAAAAGTGTCCCTAAAATTTTAATAAAATCGGCCCTACAGGACCGGACTTACATATTTTATTAAAACACTAGTTTACAGATAGTGAATTATTTACTGAAAGTTGTATATAATTTGGTATAGAGGTTCGATTGATAATAATGTTGAAAAAAAATGTTATTTTAAGGGGTGTATTACGGAGTAAAATTTTTTATTTTGCCCAAAAACCAACTTAAGTTCGCATAATAAAGCCACACTGCCTGTATAAGCAAATACACTATATTGTCGGCAGAGTTTTGGCACTGCGACCCGGGTTTTTTGTTATTATTATTAGTATTCGTGCGAACACAAGGTTACCTATTTTTTTATGTAAGACTAAAATCAAGTATATTAATAAAGTTTAGCAACGGTATAGTTTCGTAAGACTAATTAATTACTAGAATACTCGGAGGTTGGGCGAAAGAGGCTATAAATATGGTCACGTCTGTGATTGGTTGAGTCGATTGCTTACGTCACCGATGCCCATGGCTTGGTTATTCAAGTATGTTTATCCCAACTGTTTGGAAAAAGACTCCACAAGGCTACTTCCCCCGCCCTCTCTCGCGTCTCGCCTGATCATAACTTTAGCAATGCTAACACCCAACCTTAGTTTCTAGTAATCTTGGGTTTTTGCTACCATGGTTGTTACTTAGCAATGGTAGCAAAACTTTTTTTTTTTTTTTTTGTATAAACGTTAGGGCTTCGGCAGCAAGGCCATTAGCTCCAATTCTATAAATGATCACTGTATAGTATATATAACTGTTTATCACTGGTTAAATTTTGTTAAGAAGGTCAGTTTTTTCAAGGAAACGAAATAGTTTGTAAATATTTTCACTGTAGTTATCCTACTGTGACTAAAAACAAGATTTGTTTATTTCGAAGACAATCGAATCAGGCGGTCAATTTTTTAATGTTTCAGTTTCCATTATGCGGAATCGACGAGAACGACAAGAGCCAACTCGAAGATCAACTGTTCCGATTTACGCATTTAGATGTCGTCAAAACGAGACAGATGGCTGAAAGTTCGACTGCAGACATTGTGTTCAAAGAATCGGCCGTCAAATTGTTTTCGGTATGTCGTCTATTTGAGTGGAAATTCTTATCTTTCAATTTACAAACGTAATTCATTTCTCAAAATTAATTACCATCATTCATAGTTGTAATTTGAAAATAGGTTTTGTTTCTTAAATATCTACTTTTTATATTTTAAATACTTCTGTATTTTACTAGAATTATACTCTTTGCTGAACGGCGTTCATACAGTTCGGCCGTTGCGAACTGAACTATATAATTTTATCTACTGATGAACTTGCGTTCCAAACGCAAATTTATCTATCACTAATTTTAGCTATATTTAAAATACCGATAGTTAGTTAGTTAGTTAGTTAATCTTTATTAAAGAACCAAGTTTGGTATAAATAGCGTCAAAAAACATAATATAAAATTCTCATTAAATATACCATTTTGCTTAAAAAGAAACATTTCGATTGGCCGGTTGAAATCCAAAAATTTTTCCCACGAACATAATACATATGAGACGTCAAAATACATTAAAATTTATGATTAAAAAATTCTTCTATGGTATAAAAACAGTTATTTGATAGAAAGTTCTTCAATGATTTTTTAAAAGTTTCCAGTTTCATCATTTTGATTTCATTAGGCAATTTGTTATATAGTTTTAGAGACAAATATGTGTAATTTTTTTGAACTGTGGCTAGTCTATGAAGCGGCAAAGAAAAGATGTTTTTAGTGTATTTGCCATATGGCAACATACACTATTGGCGTCGGTCGGATGGCGGGACCTAGGGGTCGGACCAAAATTTCTCGACGTTTCATAACCTCCTAAACACTTTGGCACCATTTTTAAAAATGTTTATATATATATGTATATGTATATATATATATATTTATATACGTATATATATATATATATATTTATATACGTATATATATATATATATATATATATATATATATTTATATACGTATATATATATATATATATATATATATATATATATATATATATATATATATATATATATATATATATATATATATATATATATATTTATTTATTTATATGTGCGGGCAATAACTTTCGAAGGAGTTAATTCATTTTAACGAAATTTGGCATACATGTTGGGACCCATCACCGCACGAAGCCTATTTAAAATGGGTCCAATCGGGTCATTTTAAGGGTAGTTTTTAGGGGTTGAAAAAAGTTTTTGGGCCCAAAAATACCGAAAAAATTCTCAGAATCGTTTCAAAATTGAAATTTAATCCTATAGTAGCAATTAAAAAGTGCTCCTAAGATTATAAGCAAATCGGCCCGACAGGACCGGACTTACAAATTTTATGAAAACACTAGTTTGCGTATACGAATTTACTTACTGAAGGTCGTATTTAATTTAGTGCAGATGTTGGATTGATAACAATATTTCAACTAATAAAATTATTATTGTAAGGGGTGTATTAAGGGGTTCAATTTTTTTTTATTTTGTCCAAAAACAAACTTAATTTCATTTAATAAAGCCACAATACCTGTATTAGCAAATACACTATATTGTCGACAGGGTTTTGGCACTGCGACCCGGGTTTTTATGTCTTGTGTTGTAGCTATGAAACTCGGAATTTGTTTCAAACATATTTTGTTCTTTTTTGACATAAACCAAGCAATGATAAATGTACAAGGCTGAAAGAGTCATTATTCCATATTTTATAAAAAGAGGTCGACAGTGCTCATGTCTTTCCACTCCTGCCAATACTCGAATCGCAGCCTTCTGTAAAGTGAAAATTCTTACGGCAGAAGGTGCGCCTCCCCAAATTAAAACGCCGTATGTCATACAGGAATGAAAGATAGAATTGTAAACGATAAGTGCTGCTTGATCGGTAACTGTTTCTTTTATGCGTCTTATTGCATATATGGCACTGGTGAGCTTATTGCTTAGTGTATTAATATGCTGATCCCATTTAAGAGATGGATCTAGTTTTATACCAAGAAATGTTGCGTTTGCAGTGCTCTGCGATCTCATCTCAAACAGGACTCTTTCAGTCTTGTTCATATTTAAACACAATTTATTTGAAGAGAACCAGTTTAAAGCCTTCGTTTGTGTTTCACGTGTTTTGGACAGGTTTGTTTCATCCAGGAAAGTTGTATCATCAGCAAATAGGAAATATCTTAGATATTTCTATTGCAAATATCTGTATCCGTAAATTAAAATACTTTTCAAAAGTATTTGGTATCTATGATAGTTTGAAGTTACTAAAATGCTTTGAAAACTCTCATAGTTACTTTGCTTTACTAAAGCATATTATAATATTTTAGATCATTTCATACTAAGTATTCTTTTGTCCTTTTTGGTATTGACTGGTTGGCATCTTGTATCTAGATGCGCGTCAAGTTGCATGGACCAACTTACATTTTTTTAACTTTTTCAACGCCAATCGTTTGTTCTACGTTTGTACCTGATGCCTGCAAAATTTCATCGTTTGTACTGAAAAAATAAAAAAGTTATTAGCAATAATAGGTGGCCAGCCAACTTGACGTCAAGTTGTATTGACCACGTACTAATAACCACTTTTTTTCAATTTTTTCAACGCCAATCGTTTGTTCTACGTTTGTACCTGACGCCTACAAAATTTCAGCGTTTGTACCGAAAAAATAAAAAAAAATTAGCAAAAGTGGCGTTGAAAAAGTTAAAAAAATGTAAATTGGTCCATGCAACTTGACGCGCATTGTATCTAGGCACTTTTTTCGACTCTTTTGTAGTTCTGCTTGAAACTCATTTTTAAAATTTGTAAATTGAACCATAAGCGTCCGCGTTTCTTAGAAAACTAATCGGACCAACAGAATAACTTTAAGACATATTGTTTTACAGTTGGCATGTCGAAGCGATCAGGACAAACGTGCTCTAGAACTCATTTCATTGGTCCACTCACATTCGCCGCATTTGTTGTCGCTTTCAATCAAACTAGCAGCTAAATATGGTCGCATGCTGCTTTCGGGCCAACTCGCTCGTCTCGCCGATGAAGATGAAAATGATGAAGACGACCAAGGCATTGTAAGTATTTTTACGATAACAAATCTCAATATATAAAAAAATTTACGTTGGTTATTCCTGGTTATTAATCTGTCTCTCAGACCGAAAATACATACATATATAATGCTCGCCACGGTTCTAAAAGGTTCTGAAGTTAGTCGCAAATGCATATTTTAGAGCCGTCTTGGTTGTTTTGTGGGAAAGGAAGACTCCCACCACCTTCCAGTGACCGGCACAGAACGTGCGCTCGTTGGTGATTGGTTACCGCTGGTTGTCGTGTCACTTGTCGCTTTCCTGCTATAAAGTACAGTCCAGTATGCTATTTTTAAGTTGTTTCTTTGATTGTTAATTGATCAAGATGCCTAATACAGTTTTGCATAGACAAGCACGAAAAATTTTTTTGTATGACTTTATGCAAGGAATTAGACCTTTAGATTAAAGACAAATTAAAAATATTAATATAGCGCGAGTTTGTAGTTTTTCAATCGACTGTACCTGCGCAAACCTCCATTTGCATCTAACTTCAGAATTTTTTAGAACCGTGGCGTGTATTATACCTAGCTAATATACAGGGTTGGATTTACCCTAAATGCCGCCCCATTACCTAAAGTGGTATAAAATGACTAGAAGCCTGGTTGTGCTTTGCCCGGGATTAAAGCGTATTATGCTGCAGTGGTTTTTCTCATAGAATAATAGATGAATTTGCCCGGGGTAGCTTTCTATTTATAATTAATAGCCGCCCCATTCGGCAGCAACAACAGTAGTGAAGCCTTTGGCTCCACCTACAGAGTTCAGTTGGGAATCTAAACCATTCAACAATTCATTAAAATCGGTCCAGCCGTTTAGTAGGAGTTTAGTCACATACACACGTACAAAATATTTAAAAAATGTTACAAAATTAAACAAAAAAAAAAAAACAAATTTCCTTATTCTCGCTTCTGTTTCTCTTATACCTATTATCTACGTATTAACCGTTTACGCCACAACGGAAGCTCTCAAATGAAATAATTTTTCCCGTTTTGCAACATTTTTCATTGATGCTCCTCTCCTATTGGTCGTAGCATGATATTATATACCCTATAGCCTTCCTCGATAAATTGACTACCCAACACAAAAATAATTTTTCAATTCGAGCCAGTAGTTCCTGAGATTAGCAAGTTCAAACAAACAAACAAACTCTTCAGCTTTATAATATTAGTATAGTTTCATTTATAGTCGAAAATCTTTCTATTATAAACATTCTTTTTCGTATTGAAAATCATAAATTGACAAACAAACCGATTGCTCATAAGTTGCGAGATATTATACATCTTTTCAGAAGCAAACTCGTCTGTCTTTTTGATTTGCAAACTGAACATTTTGTGCATTTTGCACCGCGCAATTTAAACTAAAATAATGATCGTGTCAACCCTTCCGAGATTTTGTTCATCCTAACGTCGCCCAATTTTTCAATTTTTATCCCAAAGGGAAACAACTTATAATTCGCTTTTTAAAGTCACATTGGTTCGAAACCTGCCTTTAAAGACAGAGGAAATTGTTACATATGTTTCGTATTATAGAATGCGTCACACAGTTTTTTTTTTTGCAAATTTATAACTAATTAAAACTGAAAATAAATCGTGAACTTCTTTTGGTTGTTCTTGACTGTTGCACAGAAAAAAAGTATACGAATCCTGTGTTTGATATCAATTTATTATTAAACTTAACAGGGTCCAAATCAGATAACCATTATTTAAGTCCATTTTAAAAATATTCATTTTTTAATAATTCGTATCATGTTTTTGAGCTTGTTTTTTTTTTTTTAAATAATGGTTATAAGTTGTTTTCATCAACCAAACAGAATTAAACAACTGACGAGTGTTTACGCTTGTGGGTATATAAACTGCCTGACTGAGAAAATTGTTTATTACAAACGTCACACTGATATGGTTTCTCACCAGTATGTATAATGCTATGATTTTTCAAATAGCCAAATGAGCTGAAACACTTATTACAAACGTCACACTGATATGGTTTCTCACCAGTATGTACGCGCTGGTGTATTTTCAACTGACTTGAATTGCTAAAACACTTATCACAAGCGTCACAATGATATGGTTTCTCACCAGTATGCACGCGTCGATGTTGTATCAAATTACCTGGTTCACTGAAACGTTCTTCACAAACGCCACACTGATATGGTTTCTCACCAGTATGCACGCGCTGATGTTTTATCAAATTATTTGAATAGCTGAAGCATTTATTACAAGTGTCACACCGATAAGGCTTCTCTCCAGTATGTCCACGCTTGTGAATATTAAATTGGCTTAAAAAAGCAAAATATTTATTACAAAGGTCACACTTATATCTTTTTTTATTTGATTCTTTGTGCTTCTTATGACTTTTCGATGTATTTTTGTTTGTATCTTCACTGTTATCGAAGTATTCTGTTAAATCACCAACAGGAAGACGTGTGAAGTTGTTCGATTGTTCTTCGATTTCTGAGCTTTTTAATTTTTTTTCGGTAACTTTGGATAAAGTGTCTATTAAGCTATTTGTACATTCCGTTGGAATTGATAAATTATCATCTATTGGTTCTTCTTTAAATTCACAGCTGGTTTTACTACCGCGTCCTGTAGATACAGTTTTTATTAAATTATCCGGGCATTCCGTTGAAATTAATGAATCATCATCTATTGGTTCAACTTTAATTTCAGATTTTAAAAATATTTTCTCATTAATTGTGTATGATGAATTTATATTTGAAGACACCTCTTCTTTCAAGCTGACATTAATATCAGACACGTCTTGAATTTCTGAAGATTCACTTTTAATCTTTATAGCTCCATTAGTGGCATGAATTAAAGACTTCTCAGAAGATCCGTGAATGCATTCAGCCTTGATTTGTTTGTTAGAAGTTTGTAGTTGCTGTAGATACCGGCGCAATGTTGTGTCAGACTCTACTATTTGCTTCTGGAACTGGTGACTTTTCTCCAGTTGATTGTAGCATGATTGGCAGATAAAATTCGGCATCTGATCGCATCTCGTTATCTGACAATAGATATTATATTTATAAAATAATTTATCTTTTGTAATACAAAAGTGTATGACAATGAACATATATAAGTGATCCTAACAATCTGTTTAAATCACACACGAAACATTTATTTTTAAATTTGAAACGTCTTAAATCGTTTTATGGGTTTGTTCTAATAACGTTCTTTTGCACATAGCAAGGTTTCTTGTCAAATGAATATTCATGGTATTGTTATCTATGTGTAATGTATAGCCACGCAGTTAGCTACAGAATAAAAAAGAATTAAACGTTAATTCTTAAACTGTAATGATTTTCGAAGTGTGTAAACATTGTAAATCGCAAACTATTTATAAGGGAATTACCTGAACTGGAGCACACTTCATAATTACATCGGCTACTTGGTCCATAAACCTGTTTGAAAAGGCAAATATATTTAACGTCTTAACGCCTCTTGATAAGCACAATCGGCACATTGCACTTAAGTCAAAGCTATTTAATAATATTTCTTCCATAATCCAAATTTTACACCCACAATACGCCTCACTGACAAAAAAACCACTGATATGAACCGTGTACAGTGGATAGTCTTGTCGGAGCGTAAAAAAATTGCACTATTTAAAATACTTCATACCTCCACCTCTATCAGGGCACTTTAGACTTACGGAGTACAGAATATAATACGCACCACGGTTCTAAAAGTTTCTGAAGTTAGATGCAAATGGAGGCTTGCGCAGGTACAGTCGGTTGAAAAACTACAAACTCGTGCTATATTATTATTTTTAATTTTTCTATAATCTAAAGGTCTAATTCCTTGCATAAAGTCATCCAAAAAATATTTTTCGTGCTTGTCTATGCAAAACTGTATTAGGCATTTTGTTCAATTAACAATCAAAGAAACAACAATAGCGTACTGGACTGTACTTTATAGCAGGAAAGCAACAAGTGACACGACAACCAGCGATAACCAATCACCGACGAGCGTACGTTCTGTGCCGGGAACTGGGAGGTGGTGGGAGTCTTTCTTTCCCACAACACAACCAGGCCGGCTCTAAAATATGCATTTGCGACGCTGTTTGTGTAACTTCAGAATCTTTTAAAACCGTTAAAATTCGGCACATCTATTGCAATAATGCAATTTATGTGATGACGGGTAATCGAACAATAATGCAAAATTCCATGTAAAAAGAAAAGTTTTTTTATGTTTTTTAAAACATAAATGAACTTTTTTTGATGTGGAATTTTGCATTATTTAATTATTTAACTTTATTATTAAAAAAAAAGTTATTCCCTCTCAAAATAATAATACATTTTTAATAAATTAAATTTCAATTAAACTCTTTAATCCTTTTTTCTTCAATACAAAATTTCTCTATAATAGGTAAAATGAATATGAATATTTATTTGTAAAAGAGACTTACAGAGAGTCTATTACATTGTCAAGTAAAATAGTTACAAGTCATTCAGACTATAGCATTTTTTTCCTAATAAAATTTTTTTTAATGCGCACGCAAATTTGTTGTGATCTTTTATATTCATTAAATCATTCGGGATCATATTGTGCACTCGTATTATGGCGTTAGTGATATCACGATTTATAACAGTTAATGAGCTGTTATTTATTTTCAATTTTTCCTTATTTCTTGTGTCATATTTATGGTTATAGATATTATTTCCAAAAAATTCTGGATTTCCTTTAAAGAACTTACTGCATTCCAATATGTATAGATCATAGATAGTTAATAATTTTAATTTTTGAAAGAGGGGCTTGCAGTGTTCTCGTGTTGTAACTCCCGCCATTGTATGAATGCATCTTTTTTGAAGTATTAAAATTCTTTTTGTGTCTGAAAGTATGCACAGTAAACACTCAATAGAGTTTGTATATTTAGGGCATAAGTATATTTCAGAAATCTCAACATATATATGGCTTTATTTAATTTTGGAACTAGACTATCAATGTGCGATTTCCAATTTAGACTGCTGTCTATATTTATTCCCAGAAATTTTACACAACTTTTTATTTCTATTTTGTTATTTAAGATATTAATACTATTAGGCATATCGAAGTATTTTCCAAATTTTATTATTTCTGTTTTTGCCTGATTCAGTTTTAAGCTGTTTTTGTTAAACCAACTGTTGAGGTCATCTGTGCATATTTTCAGCCTGTCGATTAATGACGCTTGATCCCTCTCCTCACATATGACAGTAGTGTCATCGGCAAATAGACACATTTTTTCTTTTATAGTATCACATATATCATTTATAAATAAGATAAACAGAATCGGTCCAAGTATACTTCCTTGCGGAACACCTCTGCTGTGCTCTCGCCATGTGGAATAGTAATCTTGTATTTTGTGATTATTGTACGTTTTTATTTTGACACACTGTTCCCTGTCTGTCATGTTATGCAATATGCATGAACCGTAATTTTAACGACCAGCATGTTTGTTAAGTACTCCAAATTCAAATGTCGTTTTCCTTAAATATTCCAAAAATTATGGGTTCTAGCGAAAAACACTTTATGTACAAAATTAATACACATAAACATTTCGTACAAAAAAAAGTTGAACCATTTTTCTGTAGTATCTTTAGTTTACGAAATATAAATGGATGATAAAAATGAAATTTTTGAACCACATGTGCTCAAGCAGAAGTACTTGAACCTTTATCCAGAAAGGCGACAGCCTTATTCAATAACTTTTAGGAACTTAAATAGAAATTTTAAGGTATACGGTTCATTTTCAAATAAAACAGGCAACATTCAACACTGTGAAGAAGAATTAGTTTTAGCAAACTTTGAAATTAATGAAGAACAGTCAACCAAACAACTTGAAAATGAAGTCGGTGTAAATAAATCGACAGTTACGAGAATTTAAAAAAATAGAGGTATCATCCATATAAATATTACGAATAAATTTGATTTTTATATCGTTTTTTTAATATTCCCAATCTACCATCCGCAGAAATTTCTATCAAGTTCCTAACAGTTTTTTAATTAGGCTGTCGTCTCTCTGGATAAAGGTTCAAGTATTCTGCAAGCTGTCTGGTTGACTTTTCTCCATTAATTTCAAAGTTTGCTAAACCTAATTCTTCTTCACAGTCTTGAATGTTGCCTTTTTTCTTTGAAAATGAACCGTATACCTTTAAATTTCTATTTAAGTGCCTAAAAGTTATTGAATAAGGCTGTCGCCTTTCTGGATAAAGGTTCAAGTACTTCTGCTTGAGCCCATGTGGTATTTTTGTTACGCTGAATGTACGCACAAAAATAGCCTGTTTCTCCAAATTTGAGAATGCTTAAGCCATCTTAGAGAGTAAATCAAACAAAATGAATTAGCAAAACTAGCGATCGCTCGACAGATTGTTAACCTGTCGACATGTATTTGTTTCAACAAATTTTGTTTTACACGGCACACTGATCGGTATGGATAACGTCAAAAAGCTATTTTGGTCAGTTTTATAGCTTCTGATTCGTTTAGATATGGGATATGCTATGTCAAATTATTCAGAAAAATAAGCAGAATTCGAATATCTGAAAATCCAAAATGCCGTCCATAAGAAAAACCAGAGTTCATGTCAATATCTCATTATTTTTAATTTTAATTTATTTATTTTACTTCTGGATAGAATCTATAGAGGTGGGTTACACCTGTGCATAGAGCCAGAAGATACAAACAGTTATACAATATTTATACAATAGAAAATAAAAATATATATTTGATTGCACAAAGAAATAAGTGTTATAAAAGTTAACAAAATTTTAAAGAATTAGAGTAACTTAAATTCTAATGAATTAAAGTAGGTATGGATTTTATCCACAATCCTAACTTTTTACGAAGTATTTTTTTAGGGCAATTTATCAGTTTCATATAAGTGGGAAGAAAATTAAAATATTTTATTGCTACATAATAGGCGTTTTTAGTACTTAAAGTTTTATTTATTTTCGGAAGAGGAAGTAGTTTGGATCGAGTATTTAAAGGTCTTTCGACATATTGATTTTTGCAAAATGTGAAGTAATTCGTTAATGCACTGACAAATGTAGTGGAAATAAAAAAATTAAACCTACGCCACTGAAAAGACCTTAAAAAGTTATCAAAAAATGGTTAATCAAATTTTTAAATACCTTCATAAATAAAAAAGTTATGGCCAGTTTTCATAAATGGCAATTTTCACTATTTTCTGAATAAATTCATAGGGTGTCAAAATTCAATTGTTTTTTCGACGGGACGTTAATGAGCCCAATTTTCTGCACTACTTTGCCCATTTAACCGACTTTCTATCTCCACTAATAACAAAGTTACCCATGCTAGCCAACGTCGTTTGAGACACCCTGTATATAAACATTTTTAAAAATAGTGTCAAAGTGTTTAGGAGGTTATGAAACATCGAGAAATTTTGGTCCGACCCCTAGGTCCCGCTATCCGACCGATGCCAATAGTGTGTGTTGCCATATGGCAAATTCACTAATAAGGGTTTTCCGTAAGTCTGCCGGTCACTGGCTCCTAGATAACGGAAAAGGAACATAAATATAATTATAGCGTTACCATATTTTGAAGAAAATAGAGAGCTGCCATCACGAGAAATTTTATAAATTGTCTTTTATACTATACGTCATTCACAATTACAGTGCACCCCAAGTCATCAAAATTTTGGAAAAGTACAACACAATCAAACAAAATTAAACAACTGACGAATGTTTACGCTTGTGACTTATTAAACTGCTTGATTGAGTAAATTGTTTATTACAAACGTCACACATATATGGTTTCTCACCAGTATGAATACGGTTATGGTTTTTCAAATGGTCAAATGAGCTGAAACCCTTATTACAAACGTCGCACTGATATGGCTTCTCCCCAGTATGTACGCGCTGATGTGCTCTCCAAGTACTTGATTGGCTGAAATTCTTATTGCAAACATCACACCGATATGGCTTCTCACCAGTATGTACGCGTCGGTGCCTTATCAAATTTTGCGTAGAGCTAAAACGCTTATTACAAACGTCGCATTGATGTGGTTTCTCACCAGTATGCACGCGTCGATGTTTTGCCAAATTACGTGAGTCGCTGAAACGCTTATTACAAATGTTACAAACGCCACCTTTAACTGATTTCTCGCCAGTATGTATCAGCTGATGTGTTCTCAAAGTGCCTGATTGGCTGAAACTTTTATTACAAATGTCGCACTGATATGGCTTCTCACCGGTATGTACGCGTTGGTGTCTTCTCAAATTGTCTAATGTGCTGAAACTCCTATTACAAATGCCACACTTAAACGGCTTCTCACCAGTATGTACGCGTTGGTGTTTTCTTAAAGTACCTGATTCGCTGAAACACTTATTACAAATGTCACACGAGTATGGCTTCTCGCCAGTATGTACGCGCTGGTGTTGTTTCAAAATATCTGCTTTGCTGAAAAACTTATTACAAACATCACAGTGATACGACTTTTCACGAGTATGTACACGCTGGTGTGTTTTCAAATGAACCGATTGGCTGAAACTTTTTTTACAAACGTCACACCGATATGGTTTCTCGCCAGTATGTAAACGCTGGTGTATTTTCAAATAGCTTGAATTGCCGAAACACTTATTACAAACGTCACAACGATATGGCTTCTCACCAGAATGTACGCGCTGATGTTTTAACAAAGTACCTGGTTCGCTGAAACGCTCTTCACAAATGCCACACTGATACGGTTCCTCTCCAGTATGCTCACGTTTGTGGATATTAAATTGATTTAAACAAGTAAAATACTTCATACAAACGTCACATTTATAGACCATTTCATTGGATTCTTTGTGATTTCCCGAAGGATTTTTGTTTCCATCTTCACGATTATCCAAATATTCTGTAAAAGCAGTAGGAGGAATTGGCGTGAAACTATCAGATTTTTCTTTGATTTCTGAGTTTTTTAACTTGTATTCAATACTCTCGTTGCTCACGGATAAAGTGTCTATTAAGTTATTTGTACATTCCGTTGGAATTGATAAATTATCATCTATTGGTTGTTCTTTAAATTCACAGCTGGTTTTACTACCGCGTCCTGTAGATACAGTTTTTATTAAATTATCCGGGCATTCCGTTGAAATTAATGAATCATCATCTATTGGTTCAACTTTAATTTCAGATTTTAAAAATATTTTCTCATTAATTGTGTATGATGAATTTATATTTGAAGACACCTCTTCTTTCAAGCTGACATTAATATCAGACACGTCTTGAATTTCTGAAGATTCACTTTTAATCTTTATAGCTCCATTAGTGGCATGAATTAAAGACTTCTCAGAAGGTCCCTGAATGCATTCAGCTTTGATTTGTTTGTTAGAAGTTTGTAGTTGCTGTAGATACCGGCGCAATGTTGTGTCAGACTCTACTATTTGCTTCTGGAACTGGTGACTTTTCTCCAGTTGATTGTAGCATGATTGGCAGATAAAATTCGGCATCTCATCGCATCTCGTTATCTGACAATAGATATTATATTTATAAAATAATTTATATTTTGTAATACAAAAGTGTATGACAATGAACATATATAAGTGATCCTAAGAATCTGTTTAATTCACCCACGAAACATTTATTTTTAAATTTGAAACGTCTTGAATCGTTTTATGGATTTGTTCTAACAACGTTCTTTTGCACATAGCAAAGTTTCTTGTCAAATGAATATTCAGGGTATTGGTATCTATGTGTAATGTATAATAATAATAATATAACTTTATTCGATTTTACCAATGAAAATGGCATTGAATGCGTCAAAAATAGTTATATAATAATACATTTACTTTAAAATAATTCATTAAAATTTATGTCGTAGTATTCACTTAGCTGTATATTACTTTATTAAGAAGAATGTTTTTTAGTCTTTTTTAATTTAATTACATTTAAATTTAAAGTATTAGATGGTAATTTATTACATATTTTAACTATTGTATTATAAGGACTGTGAAGTGTAATATTTAAGTTACTAGTTTTATAATTTATATCTTCTTGGAATCGAGTGTTGTGTTCATGTACATTTGTTCTTTTACTAAAGTAATTTACATTCTTCAGCTTAAAATGTAAATACTATAGACAGTTAAAATATTTAGTTGTTTAAAACGAAGTCGACAAGAATGTCTCGGGTGAACCCCAACTATAGCCCGAATTAATTTCTTTTGTCTTATAAAAATATTTACAAAATCAGTGGAATTTCCCCAAAAAATCACACCATATGTTAAATGACTCTCCACATACGCGTGATAAGCAACAAAAAGTGTTTCAATACATACAATATGTTTCAAATTGCTTAAAATGAAGTACGATTTAGCTAGTTTACCCAGCACATAGTTAATATGGTTTTTATATGACATTTTATTGTCCAGTAAGATTCCTAAAAATTTAACAGTTTGTTGAATGGGTATAGTACTGTTATCTAATATGATATTATTATCAAAGTTATCATAATTACCTACACGGAATACTTGGGTTTTCTCTATGTTCATTATTAATTCATTGTTATTAAACCAATTTGAAACTATTGAGAAGACATCATTTAATTTATTAGATATATTATTGAAACTATTCATCTTGGCAATAATGCAAGTGTCATCAGCAAATTGAAAACATTTATCTGTTATTGAATCCGGAAAGTCATTTACATATAATATGAATAAAATCGGGCCCAAAATAGAGCCTTGTAGTACTCCCCTACTGACATTTTTCCATTCTGACTTAAAGTCGTTAGCTTGACCATCTTTACTCTTACATTAAATTTGTACTTGTTGTATACGATCCTTTAAATAAGATTTAAAGAGATCTAAGGTGATTCCTCTTATTCCATAAAGCTGTAATTTTTCAATTAGTTTCGTATGACTGACACAGTCAAAGGCTTTAGATAGGTCAAGTAGGAGAGCAACCACATGCTCTTTTTTGTCCCAAGAATTATATATATGCAGGTAGCTACAGAATAAAAAAGAATTAACCGTTAATTCTTAAACTGTAATGATTTTCGAAGTGTGTAAACATTGTAAATCGCAAACTATTTAAAAGGGAATTACCTGAACTGGAGCACACTTCATAATTACATCGGCTACTTGGTCCATAAACCTGTTTGAAAAGGCAAATATATTTAACGTCTTAACGCCTCTTGATAAGCACAATCGGCACATTGCACTTAAGTCAAAGCCATTTATTAATATTTCTTCCATAATTCAAATTTTACACCTCCAGAATGCGCCTCACTGACAAAAAACCACTGATATGAACCGTGTACAGTGGTGAGTGGATAGTCTTGTCGGAGCGTAAAAAAATTGTACTATTTAAAATACTTCATACCTTCACCTCTATCAGGGCACTTTAGACTTTACGGAGTACAGAATATAATACGCGCCACGGTTCTAAAAGTTTCTGAAGTTAGATGCAAATGGAGGCTTGCGCAGGTACAGTCGGTGGAAAAACTACAAAGTCGCGCGATATTATTATTTTTAATTTTTCTTTAATCTAAAGGTCTAATTCCTCGCATAAAGTCATCCAAAAAATATTTTTCGTGCTTGTCTATGCAAAACTGTATAGGCATCATGATCAATTAACAATCAAAGAAACAACTTAACAATAGCGTACTTGGCTGTACTGTATAGCAGGAAAGCAACAAGTGACACGACAACCAGCGATAACCAATCACTGACGAGTGCGCGTTCTGTGCCGGGAACTGGGAGGTGGTGGGAGTCTTCCTTTCCCATAGAACAACCGGAACGGCTCTAAAATATGCATTTGCGACGCTGTTTGTGACTAACTTCAGAATCTTTTAGAACCGTTAAAATTCGGCACATCTATTGCAATAATGCAATTTATGTGATGATGGGAATCGAACAATAATGTAAAATTCCATGTAAAAAGAAAGTTATTTTATGTTTTTTAAAACATAAATGAACTTTTTTTGATGTGGAATTTTGCATTATTTAATTATTTAACTTTATTATTAAAAAAAAATTATTCCCTCTCAAAATAATAATACATTTTTAATAAATTAAATTTCAATTAAACTCTTTAATCCTTTTTTCTTCAATACAAAATTTCTCTATAATAGGTAAAATGTTATGCAATATGCATGAACCGTAATTTTAATGACTTTAGCATGTTTATTAAGTACTCCAAATTCAAATGTCGTTTTCCTTAAATATTCCAAAAATTATGGGTTCTAGCGAAAAACACTTTATGTACAAAATTAATACACATAAACATTTCGTACAAAAAAAAGTTGAACCATTTTTCTGTAGTATCTTTAGTTTACGAAATATAAATGGATGATAAAAATGAAATTTTTGAAAATTTAATTATTTTGGTTTTATTTGAAACAAAAAAAAAAACAAAAAAACCCGGTTAATTGCGAGTCGAACTTTCGAGGAGAGGGTTCCGTGCCATTCCATTTTCCGTGAGAACTTTAAGACTGGATTTTCGTTTAGGTTTTTCTATAAACTAAGGGTGACGCCATATATCCCCTTTTTTTCAAAATTTTAGGCTCAGTAATTTCGGTGATAAGGGGAGGGGCCGGGGTTAATTGTCAATTTTCATCTTTTTTTTTTAAATAACTTCAAAACTATTTTAAAATTAAAAAAAATATATATATATTTGAGACCTTTATTACAAGCCCTTTTATTTGATATGTCACACGATACAGTTTGCAAAGCTTTTTTTTTAATTTCTTAATTTGCCAACTCAAAATGACCCCCATGTTCAAATATTAAATTTTCATACTTGAGGGACCATAGAAACCCTCGCTCGAATTAACGAGTTTCAATTTCATGTACGCCGGTTTAAGAGAGTTCATAAAAAAATAAAAGGTTTTCCCTAAGTCTGCCGGTCACTGGCTCCTAGATAACGGAAAAGGAACATAAATATAATTATAGCGTTACCATATTTTGAAGCTGCCATCACGAGAAATTTTATAAATTGTCATTTAAAAAAGTATACTATACGCCATTCACAATTACAGTGCACCCCAAATCATCAAAATTTTGGAAAAGTACAACACAATCAAACAAAATTAAACAACTGACGAATGTTTACACTTGTGACTTATTAAACTGCTTGATTGAGTAAATTGTTTATTACAAACGTCACACATATATGGTGTCTCACCAGTATGAATACGGTTATGGTTTTTCAAATGGTTAAATGAGCTCAAACTCTTATTACAAACGTCGCACTAATATGGCTTCTCCCCAGTATGTACGCGCTGATGTGCTCTCCAAGGACTTGATGGGCTGAAATTCTTATTGCAAACGTTACACCGATATGGCTTCTCACCAGTATGTATGCGCTGGTGTATTCTCAAATAACTTAAAGTGCCGAAACTCTTATTACAAATGTCACACTGATACGGCTTCTCACCAGTATGTACGCGTCGGTGTCTTCTCAAATTATGCAAAGAACTAAAACGCTTATTACAAACGTCGCATTGATGTGGTTTCTCACCAGTATGCACGCGTCGATGTTTTGCCAAATAACGTGTGTCGCTGAAACGCTTATTACAAATGTTACAAACGCCACCTTTAACTGATTTCTCGCCAGTATGTATCAGCTGATGATTTCTCAAAGTACCTAATTGGCCGAAACTCTTATTACAAACGTCGCACTGATACGGCTTCTCACCGGTATGTACGCGTTGATGTTTTCTCAAACTACCTGATTCGCTGAAACACTTATTGCAAACGTCACACCGATACGGCTTCTCACCAGTATGTACGCGTTTGTGGTTTCTCAAAGTACCTGATTCGCTGAAACACTTATTACAAATGTCACACGAGTATGGTTTCTCACCAGTATGTAGACGCTGGTGTTGTTTCAAAATTTTCGATGTGCTGAAAAACTTATTACAAACATCACAGTGATACGACTTTTCACGAGTATGTACACGCTGGTGTGTTTTCAAATGAACCGATTGGCTGAAACTTTTTTTACAAACGTCACACTGATATGGTTCCTCTCCAGTATGCTCACGTTTGTGGATATTAAATTGATTTAAACAAGTAAAATACTTCATACAAACGTCACATTTATAGACCATTTCATTGGATTCTTTGTGATTTCCCGAAGGATTTTTGTTTCCATCGTCACGATTATCCAAATATTCTGTAAAAGCAGTAGGAGAAATTGGCGTGAAACTATCAGATTTTTCTTTGATTTCTGAGTTTTTTAACTTGTATTCAATACTCTCGTTGCTCACGGATAAAGTGTCTATTAAGTTATTTGTACATTCCGTTGGAATTGATAAATTATCATCTATTGGTTCTTCTTTAAATTCACAGCTGGTTTTACTACCGCGTCCTGTAGATACAGTTTTTATTAAATTATCCGTGCATTCCGTTGAAATTAAAGAATCATCATCTATTGGTTCAACTTTAATTTCAGATTTTAAATCTACTTCCTCGTGTAATCTATAATATGTAGTATAATTTGAAAGCATCTCTTCTTTCAAGTTGACATTAATATGAGACACGGCTTGAAATTCTGAAGATTCACCTTTAATTTTTATAGCTCTATTAGTGTCGTGAATTAAAGACTTCTCAGAAGATCCGTGAATGCATTCAGCCTTGATTTCTTTGTTAGAAGTTTGTAGTTGCTGTAGATACCGGCGCAATGTTGTGTCAGACTCTACTATTTGCTTCTGGAACTGGTGACTTTTCTCCAGTTGAGTGTAACATGATTGGCAGATGAAATTCGGCATCTCATCGTATCTCGTTATCTGACAATAGAGAGTATATTTATAAAATAATTTATGATACGTTAATACAATAAGGTTAAGATGTTTGCCTCCCTTTTTCGAAAAAACCTCACAATTACTCCACATAAATTTTGTATCATTTTATAGATAATTACTTGCTCTATGTGTATCAACAATTAAAAAATCTATTATTGCTTTTGTTTTTGCAAATTAATTAATTATAACAATTATACATTTATTCAGTATATGGAGCAATGCGGCCATCTGACGATTCTAACTTTGAAACAACGTCAACATGATTGACGGTCGATAAATTTTTTTTGTTTAGTTTTTAATCAAAATTCACGTATAAATACTTTTCGTATGGCGGCGCTTCAGCTCAACGTTTTCGATACTTGCGCCTCTATATGACAGTTTTAGAAAAATATTTTCTTGAACTGTCACTGAGCTTCGTAATGTAATACAACAAAAAGAAGAAAGCTACAAAGCGTATGAAAAATTAGAAGCGAATTTTAGTGCGAATTATTCGCACGGGTACCGCTAGTATTTTTTTTAATACAAAAGTGTATGACAATGAACTTATGTTTTAAATTATCGTAACAATCTGTTTTATTCACCCACGAAAATAAAATTTACATATTTTCTGATTTGAAAAATCTTGACAAACAAAAAAATCTGAAAAACGGTTGACCCTGCAGGCCATCCCTGGAACTTCCCGCTGTTTCCGTTCTACTGAGATGTGGCTTACCCCTACGGTGTTTGTTACAAGTTATTTTAAAAAATTCCAGTCAATTGGACGACGGGGCCATTCCAACTTCATAAATATTGACATTTGAAATATTATAATAAATAAAACGAAATTTTTGTTACCGTGCGCAGTGACGCGGGTAACGGCTAGTAACACATGATATTTGGTAAACTAATAATTTTACAATACGACAATTAATTCAAAAAAAAAATTATATTAATTTTTTTGAATAAAATAAAATTTATTAAGCTGGTTTCCAAAAATCTATCAAATTTGCTATTTGTTTCCATGGTTACATAATACGGTTTAACGTAAAAATTAATCAAAGCATGCTTGTCAGCTACCTAAACTAATTTGTTTTTGACAGATCTTCGAATAAAAGAACATCTGATTTTTTTATATTTTCAAAATATTCTCGAAATTATGAAATTTAGAAAAAAAGTTTTTCTACGAAATTTTTTTGGAAAAATGTATAGAATATTAAACCTATATAAAAACTTTTTTACCAACATTTTTCTCTGACGATAGCTCTCGAACGAATGAACCGATTTTGATGCGGTTTGCGATGCTCAACGTTGTTTCATGAGGAATAGAGCTGATTAGATTTTAGAACTAATCGATACAGTAGTTTCGAAGATATTGCAAAATATTTCAAAAAAACTGTTTCCCAAAAAGCTTTATTTTTGACATTTCTCAAAATCTACGTGGCCGAATCAGTTCAAATTTTCAAAAAATCTAAGCTCAGCAAGACCCATTCAGATGCCGCATTCTGCATTTGAATCAGTTCAAAAGTTATGAGAGGTTTACATACACACACAGACATACGGACATCATTGTGGAAATGGTCAGAATAGCTTCCTAGGACCTCAATTCGTCGAGATCTGACGAAAATTCAAATTTCGAAAATCGAGGTGAAACCAATAACTTCCCAATTTTTGAAAATTTCAATTTTCGTAGCGGGAAGTTAAAAAAAATCGTGAGAATTTGGTTAAATTTGTTTTTTTCATTTTTCCTAATATTTACCAAATTTCGATTTTTATGGTTTGTGCTAAATAGTGCTGCTTTGCATACAGAAACGTTTTAGTTTATTATGTTTTTTTTAGCTTTAAAACAAACTACGAACTATTTTATTGCAATACAGACATTTTCATATATACAGGTATATTGTGTCCCATTGTAATATTGATTTTAAAACAGATATAACTCTCTTGGTGCGGTTTTGCCGAAAAATTGTTTGGAACAAAAGTTGTTTGGTTTCAAGTGAACGAACGTTTGCGCAAAAAATCACCCCTCCCCCCTTCACCCTCTCACTGGGGGTGATTTCAGATTTTCAAATGGGAACCTCTATTTGTTATTAGTCGATTGTGTTCTCTGATAAAAGACAGATAACTTTTGTTGCAGGCTCGCCTGCGCACAAAATCACCCCTCCTTCCTTCACCCCCTTACGGAGGATGGGGGTGATTTGAAATTAGCGAATATCCGGGGGTGAAATTTTTCTTACTGGACCAAAAATGTTAACTCTTAATCGGGGACTTAGAGCAACGAAAATCAGGAGTTCCTATTCGCTAATTTCAAATCACCCTCATCCCTCGTAAGGAGGTGAAGGCTGGAAGGGTGATTTTGTGCGCAGGCGAGCCTTGTCTCGAAGCCAAGCAACTTTTTTTCTCGAACCTCTATCGATTTGAAGCTGACGAAAAAAAGTTATCGACGTCGAAATTTCCTTTCTGCCATTTTCAAATCTGAAGCTAAATAGCGACGAAGGATGAGGTCGGACAAAAAAAAGGTTCCAATAAAAGATGTTTGTTTTTGGTCAGAGAATACAATCGATCAATAAAAAATAGGGGTTCCCATTTGAAAATCTGAAGTGAAGGGGGGAGGGCTGATTTTTTGCGCAAACGCTCGTTCGCTTGAAACCAAACAACTATTGTTCTAGACATTTTTTGGGCAAAACCGCACCAATAGAGTTATTTCGGGGTACCGGGACTTTGTCAACATCCCCCGTATCTACATATATAATTTCCAATTGTGTGTCCAGATGTCCGGATGTCCGTCTGTCTTTCCAGACCCTGCAGAAGGCCCCAGCAGACTTAGGAAGTTGAAATTTGGCACACTTATAGTACGAAACACGGGACAGATCCTTACGTAGCTGGATTTTTGATTTTCTCCCCGGGGGTCAAAATAGAGGGTTTTTTAGAAAAAAACTTCATAGAACACAATAGGCCATGGATGGATATTTGGTTGCCTTGGTTACCAATAACAAACTCAGAAACATTCCGATATCAAATGTCAAATAAGTTTGCAAATAATTACAAATTTTTTAATTAAGCTAATAATACATTGAAAAAAGTGTAGAATAATTGTGTGCGCAATGAGTTATTAGTTTACAGATTATTTTTCGTCTTATAGTAGTAAAAAATGTGAATTAAAGGAAACATTGAAAATGTGAATATTACAATTTAGTGCAAGCCTCATACTTTAACTGAAATATTTTAACGGTATTTTTTCATTATTTAAAAATTTTTATTTGTTGATTCTTTGTTACCAATTTTTTCAATTGTTATTTTAAATGAGAAAAAAATTATTTAAAAAATGTATAGATTTTTGTATACTATTTTAAAAATCACAGCAAATTAATATCATGTTTATTGAACTCTCCGAGCAAAGCTCGGTCTCCCAGGTACTAATTAATTAATTCATGTAAGTTTTTTTGACATGTAAGTATAGGTAATTATTAAACCATTAAAAAAATAATTTTTCGCCCAGCGTGGGACTTCAACTCAGGGCGCTGCAGATTTGAATTGACTCATACATTTAGACTTCCTATGTCAACGGGACATATTTTAAGGGGATCTTCTAAAATATATGTAAAAGAAAAATGCCATTTTGAATATTTGAAATTCAATTGCGCCTGACGGAGACAGGCTTAACCCACTAGTATGTATATATGTCGTAATAATTTTAAATAATACAGAAGGAATAAAAATTCGTGTGGATGTAACAAAAGTCTCTTGAACGCATAATTTTTAATTTTCAGAGATTAAAAATTATTAATAACTAATGGACAAGTCTATATTTGTTTCAGATAAAGATAGCTACCACAAAATAATTAAAAAACACAAAGTTATAACACTTTCAATACTTCATTCACAATTTAACATTTTGACGTTTTGGAATTCAGATGACAGTTGTTTTAAATAATTTAAAGTAAAACTTACATGATGCAAAGCTTTTTTCATAATATACAAAAGTCATGCGTTATTCATTTGTTCAAAATCTACAATAATGAAATAGACTTGAAGTTATTGAACTATAATGCTTTTTAGTGTATTTGCCATAAGGCAACATACACTATTGGCGTCGGTCGGATGGCGGGACCTAGGGGTCGGACCAAAATTTCTCGACGTTTCATAACCTCCTAAACACGTTGGCACCATTTTTAAAAATGTTTATATATATATGTATATATATATGTATATATATATTTATATATATATTTATATATATATATGTGTACGCGCGATAACTTTCGAAAGAGTTAATTGATTTCAACGAAATTTGGGCCACGTGTTGAAACCCACCACCGCAAGAAGCCTATTTAAAATGGGCCTAATCGGGCTATTTTAAGGGTAGTTTTTAGGGGTTGAAAACTGTTTTTGGGCCCCAAAATACCGAAAAAATTCTCCGAATCGTTTCAAAATTGAAATTTAACCCTCTGGTAGTGATTAAAAAGTGTCCCCACAATTTTAATAAAATCGGCCCGACAGGACCGGATTTACAAATTTTATGAAAACACTAGTTTGCAGATAGTGACTTATTTATTGAAGGGTGTATTTAATTCGGTGTAGACGTTAGATTGATAATAATATTACAATTAAGAAAAAAAATGTTATTTTAGGGGGTGTATTAAGGGGTTAAATTTTTTATTTTGCCCAAAAACAAACTTAATTTCACATAATAAAAGTATAAAACCACACGGCCCTACACAAGCAAATACACTATATTGTCGGCAGGGTTTTGGCACTGCGACCGGGTTTTTTAGATTTAGAAGCACTGTTTTTTTTAAAAGCGACTTACCTGAACCGGAGCACACTTCATTATTACATCAGCTACTTGGTCCGTTAGCCTGGTTGAAAAGGAAAATATATTTAACACTGTAACGCCCCTTGATAAGCACAATCGACACATTGTACTTAAGTCGACGTCATTTAGTAATATTTCATTCATCATGTGAATTTTACACTTTACAATAATAGCACTGCACATACGAAAAAGCATAATATATTAATATTACTACTAGCAGCCCGGTACGGCTTTGTCCGGATTAAGACGTTTTATGCTGCAGTGGTCTTTCTTATAGAATAATAGACGAATTTGCGCGGTGTTGCTTAATATTTTATTTTCAGCGACGTTTCGTTCCTTGTTTGGAACTTTATCAAGCTTTAATAACTATTAAATGTTATGATTAAGTAGATATAAAAATAATATAATATATACATGTGAATATAAATTTGAGTTTAACAATAATTATTAATAAAAAGTTTATAATAATTTCGTTTTATTTAAAAAATGTTTTTTCAGTTGATGTTTATTTATTATTAATGTCGCAGGTGACCGAGATTAAACACTGCAGTGACAATGGCATTAGAGTCTTCGGCTCCGCCATATAGTGGAGTGCCGTTAGACGTAAAAATTGTAAAAGCTCGGAATCCAGGGCCAGTCAATGAATCTTCATAAAAACTTTTGGACGGCATTGTTAAAAGCTCAAATAAAAAAGTTAAAAAAAAAATTTTTTGCGATCTCGATTGCGGGGTGGATGCCACCCCTTCTCGGCGGTGAAAAATGTTTCGTTGAAAATAAGCACGGAAATGGATAGGTTGACTAATTCTAAGCAATTTTTGTTCTATAAAGTTTTTTCTGAAAGTCCATACTTTTCGACTTATTCGCGAGTGTAAGTGTCAATTTTTCAACCAATAAACCTACGTTTTCAGATGGTTTTTCCCGAATAACTGAAAAAGTAAGTATTTTATCGAAAAAATCATTCTTAGTAAAAATGTAGCTTATAAAAAAACAAAAATAATGATGAGTTTACAGTGTCTGTAGACCCAATACAAATGGAGAACTACCTTGTTGAAGGTTGGTTCTTATTCGTCAAACGCCAAAATTGAAAGTTTCAACGTGAAGTTACCAAAATACAATGTATTTTTCGGGGGAAACTCATGGAACATTTTTTGAAGTGCTTGAAAGAACCTTTATTTTTATTTTTTATAAAAGTCCCTAGTATCAAAACTAACTGAGCTCTGACGAAAATAATGTTGGTCCCTATTTTTTTCGGCGTCAAAAAATGTGAAAGTCACACCCTTATTACTACACAAATTAAAAATAATCGTTACCACTTCACAATTCACTTTATTTATGTACTTGTAACATGCTCTAGAAGTTTGACAGGTTTAAATTGCTTAGTTTTGAAAAAAATTGAGTTTGAAGTAAAAAGAAAGCATTTTTGTATTTTTCCAAAAAAATGCCTTTTCTTCAAAATAACTCAAAAACTATTAATGATACACAAAATTTTGTAGTCTGCCAAATTGTGGGTTTTGCTTTTCTGAAAAATTTCGTTTTTTTTTCTGTAGGATGAAACTTGAATAGGATATGGTCGTTTAAAGTTTGCATATATTCGTAAATAGTAACTTTTCGAGTTCTTTCAGCTCTAGCTCTTTCAAAACTAAGCACTTTAAACCGGTCAAACTTCTAGAGCATGTTACAAGTACATAAATAAAGTGAATTGTGAAGTGGTAACGATTATTTTTAATTTGTGTAGTAATAAGGGGGTGACTTTCACATTTTTTGACGCCGAAAAAAATAGGGACCAACATTATTTTCGTCAGAGCTCAGTTAGTTTTGATGCTAGGGACTTTTATAAAAAATAAAAATAAAGGTTCTTTCAAGCACTTCAAAAAATGTTCCATGAGTTTCCTCCGAAAAATGCATTGTATTTTGGTAACTTCACGTTGAAACTTTCAATTTTGGCGTTTGACGAATAAGAACCAACCTTCAACAAGATAGTTCTCCATTTGTATTGGGTCTACAGACACTGTAAACTCACCATTATTTTTGTTTTTTTATAAGCTACATTTTTACTAAGAATGATTTTTTCGATAAAATACTTACTTTTTCAGTTATTCGGGAAAAACCATCTGAAAACGTAGGTTTATTGGTTGAAAAATTGACACTTACACTCGCGAATAAGTCGAAAAGTATGGACTTTCACAAAAAACTTTATAGAACAAAAATTGCTTAGAATTAGTCAGCCTATCCATTTCCGTGCTTATTTTCAACGAAACATTTTTCACCCCCGAGAAGGGGTGGCATCCATCCCGAAATCGAGATCGCAAAAATTTTTTTTTTTTAACTTTTTTATTTGAGCTTTTAACAATGCCGTCCAAAAGTTTTTATGAATATTCATTGACTGGCCCTGGATTCCGAGGTATAAACCTAACGGCACTCCACTAATATTAAAATTTTACCTCGCGGGACTGTGCCCCGTTCGGCAACGTCAACAGTACTCCACTTACCATTGTGACTCTAAATCATGAATCCACTTGCGCGCACATAAAATTTTTCATCAAAATCGGCCCAGCCGTTTAGGTGGAGTTCGGTTTTACATACACGTACAGAAGATTGTAATTCCCTATTTGAGACAAACCTGGTGTCAATAATTTTAAATATAATCCATATTTTCGCATTAAGGTAAAAAAGTGATATACTTATGTTATTGCAACGAATATTATTGCAATTAATTAATATTATTATTTTCTGTGAGAGCAACACCGCATTTCTAACTTAAAATTATTACTTTTGACATGCATCTCGCCCTACAGTACGCTTTTAATTAATATATCACGTACATTACTATATTTTTTTCATCTTTTGAAGCTTGGCATTGAAAGACTGCTCACACTGACAGATTGAGTTTGTATTTGCGACCGATCCTTACTTTACACACACGCAATATCTATTAAATAAAAAGTTGGCAATCACCATATTTCCGTCATGCATACGACAGCGCGAGCATAATACGCGTCACGATTCTAAAAGGTTCTGAGGTTAGTCACAAACAGTATTGCAAATGCATATTTTAGAGCCGTCCTGGTTGTTTTGAGGGAAAGGAAGACTCCCACCACCTCCCAGTTACCGGCACAGAACGTGCGCTCGTCGGTGATTGGTTATCGCTGGTTGTCATGTTACTTGTCGCTTTCCTGCTATAAAGTACAGTCCAGTACGCTATTGTTAAGTTGTTTCTTTGATTGTTAATTGATCAAGATGCCTAATACAGTTTTGCATAGGCAAGCACACGAAAAATATTTTTTTGGATGACTTTATGCAAGGAATTAAACCTTTAAGTTTTAAGTTTGCAGTTTTTCAACTGCGCAAGCCTCCATTTGTATCTAATTTCTCCGAGCCTTTTAGTTCCATGTCACGTACTCAGTGGCGGATCCAGGGGGGGGGCTATGGGGGCTAAAGCCCCCCCCCCCCAGAGCCACAGTAAAAAAAATCATTTCTAGATATCCCAAGATAAATTTCTCCCCAAACAAGACAAGAATACTTTATCCCCGAAAGGAGTTTTCCAGTCTCAAAGGCACATTTTTATATAGGAATCAAGGTTGAAAAAGTTGTGGATACATTCTGTAAATTGAAACCTCGACGAATTGAAACCTCGACGAATTGAAACTTAAGACTGGTCGGTCGATGATTCAGATGAGAATTTTGAAAATCAAAACCTCGACGACTAGATTTTTTGGATAGGTCGGTAAATGATTTTTCCAACGTGAAAACGGGACTACAAGCTTTCAGTATTAAATGAGAGTGTAATGAATGGAATATTGTAGCCTCCAAAGTGCAACATGGAAAAATCATTATTATTATGTACTGTTATTGTAATGGTTTATAATAGGATATAATAAAGCATTTGTAATAAAAAGTCTATCCATTGAATTCAAATATGTATTCACACAAACTTTACCGAAGAAAAAATTTTGTACTGAAAACTTTCAATGAGTAGTTGCAATGAATCAACTCAACTGGATGTTCGAGGTTTTAACTCTCGAGCCTCCCCCCCAGACCTGGATCCTAGATCCGCCACTGCACGTACTATACAGATTGTATCAACTCAAAGCTGTCCATAGGGCACTCTGTGTGTAAGACAGAGCACCATACACAAACGATACGGAAGAGTGAGATAAATGATCGCTAATAGGTAGTAATTACTGTGGTTACTGTAAAATAAATTTAAATAAACGTCTTTGTTTTCTAAGTAAAAATAGCCATTTTATCAATTAATTTATTATGTCGGCGGTTGAATTACCACCATAAAACCATTTAATTATTTGGATTTTTTCGTGAACAGTATAAATAGCCATTTTATCAATAATTTCGGTAGTGACTACAGACTGTCATTAATTGATAAAATGGCTATTTTTACTTAGAAAACAAAGACGTATATTTAAATTTATTTTACAGTAACCACAGTAATTACTACCTATTAGCGATCATTTATCTCACTCTTGCTTATCGTTTGTGTATGGTGCTCTGTCTTACACACAGAGTGCCCTATGGACAGCTTTGAGTTGATACAATCTGTATACACATATAACTTTTTTATGTATAAAAAATTAAAAATTGTCATTTTTTATTTTTTTTTGTATAAAAAAGTTAAAATTGTCAATATCTGACTACATTATAAAAAAAATTGTATTGTAAAAATCCTTTCTTTATAATACTTTCAGAGTGTCAAAGAACGGGAAATTGCGTTTTTTTTTCAATTTTTAAAAATTAACAAATTGGTCAAAAAATTGACAGAATTGTTTTTTGTTCTTTTTGTTATAAAAAAGAATGTTTTGAACAATATCAGACCAGGTTACCGTCTGGTAACATGAGTTTTCATAATCAATATTCGGTTTTCTGTACTAAGTCTAGCAAAAAAAATGAATCCAAAATGAAAAGGCCCTGCCGATTACCCCTGGTCTAATAGGCAGACTATTTATGTATACTAGTATACCGACCAAATAAAGATTATTATTATTAGTGTATTTGCCATAAGGCAACATACACTATTGGCGTCGGACGGATGGCGGGACCTAGGGGTCGGACCAAAATTTCTCGACGTTTCATAACCTCCTAAACACTTTGGCACTATTTTTGAAAATGTTTATATATATGTATATATATATATATATATATATATATATATATGTATATATATATATATATATATATATATATATATATATGTATATATATATATATATATATATATATATATATATATATATGTATATATATATATATATATATATATATGTATATATATATATATATATATATATATATATATATATATATATGTGTGTGCGGGCTATAACTTTCGAAAGAGTTAATTGATTTTAACGAAATTTGACCCACGTGTTGAAATCCATCACCGCAAGAAGCCTATTTAAAATGGGCGTAATCGGGCCATTTTAAGGGTAGTTTTTAGGGGTTGAAAAATGTTTTTGGGCCCCAAAATACCGAAAAAATTCTCAGAATCGTTTCAAAATTGACATTTAACCCTTTAGTAGTAATTAAAAAGTGTCTCTAAAATTTTAATAAAATCGGCCCGACAGGACCGGACTTACAAATTTTTTGAAAACACTAATTTGCAGATAGTGAGTTATTTATTGAAGGGTGTCTTTAATTCGGTGTAGACGTTAGATTGATAATAATATTACAATTAAGTAAAAAAATGTTATTTTAAGGGGTGTATTAAGGGGTTAATTTTTTTATTTTGCCCAAAAACAAACTTAATTTCACATAATAAAAGTATAAAACCACACGGCCCTATACAAGCTAATACACTATATTGTCGGCAGGGTTTTGGCACTGCGACCCGGGTTTTTTATATTATTATTATTATACGCCATTTTAAATCCGAATAGAATATAATCAATTAAAAAAACTGTTATATTTCGATGAATCATCCATCTCTTCTCACAGTACTCTCATTTAACAGGTGTCCTATATACACGGGGGTCGGCTAAACGCAATGGCGCCGGCGCGTGAAATTTACATAGAGAAACCGTCTCAAGAATCGACGGTTGTCATCGCGCCAAAAGCGATGACGATGAAACGGAATCGACAGCTCAGACGACCTTCGGTTGAAGAAAATTCGTCCACTGTTGAGCGAAAACAGCGCGCGGAATCTCCGAGCATTTTCACACCTCAGTCTGAAGAGCTTGTCAACGAGGTCGCAGAATCGGCAGATATTATGGAAACAAGGGTAAATATTCTAACGTTTCCTGCCTAAATATAGTCGGACTCATGGATTTTCAAAACCTTCTATTTTAATCGAAACCCAAAAAAATAGCCTTGGAAAAAATAGATTTGGAATAAATAGCCCCGGAAAAAATAACCCTGGAAAAAATAGACTCGATATATATACACTAAGAATACATAAAAATCAGTAAGTATATGGGCATTTAGCATTATAAATCAAAAGCACCCAAACTCCATCCACCCAAAAGCGCCAAACAACCACCCACCCACCCATTTTCTGCGGGGCTATTTTTTCCAGGTCTATTTTTTTCAAGGTTATATTTTCTGGTTTATTTTTTCCGGAGCAATTTTTTCCGATTACCATTTTAATCACGTATTTTCAAGTTTTTAGTCTCTGCTTATCACGCAGTGTCTCTTACTACAGTGCTCAGCCAATAGAAAAATAGGTTTGACAACGTTTAACCTAAAAATTAATAAAGGTGTTTTTTTCTGATTGGTCTGTGACTGCCGTGAAGTGAGAATGAAGAGAAGTTGAAAATCCATGGGTCACATAGTCTCGACAGGTTGAAAATATATGTTCTACTGTATCATCTATGATAAATATTATAAAGAGGAAAAGTGTGCTCGTTTGTTGAATTGATTTAAAAACATTTCTCGCTGTTCGATAAGTGATAGGTACTGTGCTTTAGGACACAAGCTATAATGACTGACAGGTTTGACTTAGCTCGGTTGAAAATAGAATTGAATTCGCTATACTGAACAGATTTGAATGCGAGTTTTACCACTCAATAGCTTATTTCTTGGGGAAGATTTGGATCTAGAAATAATATCTGACCCAGGTGAAAATTGTATCGAATTCATTATACTGAACAGATTTGATTGCGCTTTTTACCATTCGCTGCTATTTTATAATAATAATAATTATTATTTAATCCAGTTGACATTACATATAAATAGCATTACTTAAAAAAAGTCATTTAAAGAATAGTGACAATCGTTTACTAGTCTGGTAAACATTTTCTTTTTGAATTGCTTCATAGGCAGAAGTCGAATTTCAGCGGGAATAGAATTATAAATTTTTATAAGGGAATTAACGACACCTTTATTAACCACTGTTACAGTCCATAAGAATTGTTTTAAAACTGTCCTTGTGTCTGGTATCATGGGAGTGATCAAACTTATAGTTTTTAAACTGGGATTCGTTGTGTTTGACAAATACCATACACTCGTAGATATAAATGTCCGTTAAAGTCAGTAAATGATATCTTCTAAAGAATTCTCTGCAGCTTTCATATGGCTTTAAATTAAAATTGCTCTTATACAGCGTTTTTGAATGTGGAACGCATCACTGAATCTTGTTGAGTTACCCCAAAATATAATCCCGAACCTTATGATTATGTGCTCTATAGACTAAGAGTACAGTTTCTAATGAAAGAACGGTTTTTAAGTACCTTAAATCAGGGGTTCCCAAAGTGTGCGCCGCAGCGCCCTGATGCGCCGTAGAGAGTAAAGAGAGGCGTTCTCCGGAAACTAAACTTAGGTATTTGAGGCTACAAAATAAACAATTTTTCTTAAATAATAAACGTATTCGTGTCAATATAAATATAAAAAGTCAGCTTTATGTAGTATCATTTTACCCTATTCCGACTAGCTAGGGCGCCGAGACAAAATACTAAACCTGTAAGTGCGTCGCGAACTGAAAAAGTTTGGGAACCCCTGCCTTAAATTATAACAAGATTTGGATAACCTTTTGCAGATATATGAACTTTCCTGTTCAGAGCTTTGTCTAGTTTGATTCCAAGAAAAGTGATCTCATCTTGCAGTTAAATATTACCATAATCCTTTAGGCGTATGTCCTGAATATGCTCTCCACAATTGCCAAACTTAATGGCTTAAGTTTTGTCAATGTTTAAACACAGTGTGGTTGGCGCTAAACCAATTAGTTAAACTGTGCATTGAACTATTGATATGTTCATGTAGTAAATACAAATTTTTATTCTTGTATCGTCCGCGAATAGAAATATGGAGTCATTAGTAATGCTAGGAAAATCATTTATATATAAGACGAAAAATAGAGGCCCTAATACCGACCCTTGAGGTACTCCTCTGTCAATTTTCTTCCATTCCGAAAAAGTAGGTTTCGAAGATGTATTAATTACAAACGCCCTGATATCTATCTGACATATATGATTTAATTAATTTCAACGCCGTTCCCCGAATTCCATAATTTATAATACAGTAAATTGATATCAATCGAATCGAACGCCTTTGATAGATCCATACACATTGTCACTACGTGGTCTTTGTTGTTCAATGCACTTTAATGCAGTTTAAACAGCGATTGATTTATATTTAGTCCTTTCACGAAGCTAATATTGAATGTTTAATTTTAATTAATTAATTAATTTTTAATTTAATATCGACCCATTGGCGTCAGCGAGAAGTGTCTGATTATGCTGCAATAATTACTTTGAATTTCTTTTAAACATTATTAATTGGTCAACATAAAGGTGTTTACCCGACGCTCAACAATATAGATTTTCTTTAGGAAAGTGAAGACATGTTGAACGAAACTGCAGATTCACTCAACGATGTAACTGCAGGAGGTCTGGATACTCCGGGACCGACTGTAATGTCGTTGCTTGAAAACACACCTAAATGTGCGGTTCGTAATCCATTCAGCAAGAACACAGATGGTAACGAGGACGATAAACGGAGCGCCCTCGAGATCTTTGACGATATTAGTAAAAAGAACAAGGAGAATCTTGCCTTGAAAAGTAACGAGGCACAAAAGGTACTTTTCATCTGTTATCAAATCACTTTTAAGATTTTTTTAGGTTTTGTTCCTCAAAGTGAAAGATGGAACCCCTTGTCCATATGTCCTACACAGTTGAATTTCTCTAGACTGTGCTGAAATTTGGCATTTCCATGATAGTCACAACCTAAAAAAAGTGAGCGCGTGTACTTATTATATACGCTCGTTAAAAATTCTACTCCTTTGGCGTGATTAAAAACTGATTTTTAATTTGCATGCAAATAATTTATGGAAGTGTTTATTTATACGGGTACTTAAAATTTGTTTAGTGCTACCAACATAAGTCAGCAGTACCTGGGAGACCGAGCTTTGCGCAGAGGTTCCTAATTAATATTTCTTCTTTTTTATTAAAATAATTCACGTTTTACAGTATTTTTAACACAATTGTTCATTTGTAATTCCAAAGCTTACTTACAATATTACAGTATTTTAAAACGTCAAAAAAATTTTTTTTTTTTAAATGATAAAATCTGTGTGAAAACTAATCTTTCCGAGAATAAGACCTTGCTAGATCGATTTTTTGTCCCCCAATACCCCTTTTCACTGAATTTCATCCAAATCGTTAGAGCCGTTAGTTAGAAATTTCGCGTATCTAACGGCTCTAACGATTTGGATGAAATTCACTGAAAAGGGGTATTGGGGGACAATTTTTTTACAATGAGTAATAATTTAATTAATTATATTTAATTTTAATATATATTTATATACTATTTGTTTGGATATAACTGTTTTCCAGTATCCGTATTAATAAATACAAAATTATTTGTCCGGTACCCGGACGAATAGGCGCAGTGTCGGTCGGTGGTCAAAAAGTGTAGGCATGCGCAAAATAAATGCCAAATTTTTTTATATATACAGGACACGTTCACTATCCGACAACAGAAGTTTTCGCGTATGTCGGATAGTGAGAATGTCAGATTACCGAATGTAAGCACGGACTAAAACTTTAACTATTAAAAAAAAGTTCTTTTAACTTTTTTTTATTCCTAAAGTCAATAACGACTTTATAAAATAATACATATTTATAATACATAATGCACTATTGAAGGTTTTAACAATAAAACAATTTTTAATTTCGAACTTTTATAACACACACAACGTGACGTCTTCTCCTTCCAATGTCTATTGTCAGACTATAGAGCCAACGACACCACGAAACGTCGGGGTATAGACAAGTATTTGTCAAGTAAACACGTGTGTCGGATTACAGAGCGCAATATCGTAAAAATGTCGAATTATAGAGCGATTTTTCTAGACCTCTACATACTTAAGGCTGTCGGAACGTTCTGAATTTAAGCCAAAAATAGAGCTTCGGCTGTCAACTGATTGTAGACTTATCCGTCAACATTCTGCAAAAATTCTTTCTCTATAAGGAAGATAAAGGACAAATCTAGGTCTCTAATGGACTACTTTTGTAATTTATGTACAATTTACTAGAAAAAAATTGGCATTAATTATGCTAAAAAAACACACGTTTTCAATGTCACACTATGACCTTATTCGTACTTATTTCACAAAACTGTTCCATCACAAACCTAAAGTGACTCTTCCTTTTTCGGAAAAGTTTTTTAAATCTTCAAAATATTTCCAAACATTAGAGTAATCAATTGACAGCGGCACCCTTGCAATAAAATTTTTTAGCCTCGTAGTTGGCACCAGCCAAAAATTGAAACGTGCGGATGATTTGAGCGAGACAGAGCTAAAGAAGGTCACACCCACAATATGTCTTTTGCCTACCTCGCCCCTTACCGCTGGGACTCAGCACAAATAAAATTCAGAGCGTTCCGACAGCCTTAAAACAGCAGGTTACTGGACGTGTCGGATTAACAAGCAGTGGATTATCAATCGTGTCCTGTATATAACAAGAAAAAAATAAACCTTATTTATAGAGAATATCTATTCTGCGTTGCTTCTGATGAGACAAAAACTTGTTGATTAAAATCCAACACTGAATTAATTAAGTCACTGTTCTTTTTCAGAAAACTAAAAACCCGTTCAAAAAACAAAACATGTCAAAACAGAACAACCCTTCGGTGAAACGCAAACAGCCAGATACCGAAGAAGTCAATCCTTCAACAAGCAAACAATCGAAACTAAGCGCTTTCGCTTTTATGAGTCGAAAAGATTGAAGTCGCTTTATATGTGAGTAGTTTTAAAACTGAAGTTATTATTTATTTTTTTACTGTTTTAAGAGTATTATAAAAACAGAATTTATTTATGGTGAAATATCTGGAAGTTTTTGTTCGTTAATGTCCTCAGTTATCTACCGTCCACAATCTATCTATCTTTTGTTCCTATCCTTAACCTTGAACACTAACAGTGATTGTTTTGTTTTGTAATGTGAATGTTATATAAAGGTTTGGTATTGGAAAGATCGTGGTTTATTGATCAAGTTAGCAAGTTTGGAACGGTTAACAATATATTAGTTATTCACAATAGAATGTCAGAACTATAAAATTTAATAATAGCATCAAAAAACGCACAGATATTGAGAATTTATCCCATATACCGGGTGTCTCAGAAATCGCGCACCCAATTGTTGGGATCAAAAGAGAAAAATATTCTGAACCCAAAAATCCATGTTTGGAAATTTTTGATAACGTAGTTAATTAGTAATTAATTAATGAAAGTGACCAATCAGGAGCGCGCTACAGAAGAGAGTGTCGTCGGCTGATTTATTTATTAAATTCATTTATAAAATTTTAACTAAATGAAAAGTTGATCAGAGAAAAATGTTTTTCCATTTAAAATGAAGTGGGAAAAAATTAAACTGATGAATTTTTTAAATGAATTCGAAAAAAAAGTTTATTTAAAAAAAACCCGAGGGCCTTGACAAGACAGATGCGAAAAGTGGAAATCACTAGCGAGCGTTAATTAAGAGGAACGAAAAACAATATACGATGAGTTAATTAAGTTATTTTATTCATTAAAAATTATTAGTGTAGTTTAAAAAAAAAAATTCGAAACTGGACTCAGACAAAAACTCTGGAAGGCTTTGATACAATAAATTTATTTATTTAGAAATACTAAAGCATTTTCATATTATAAATCCAACGATCGACATAGATAATTTTTCTCACAAGCGTTTTTTTTTTATTTTAATAATAATCATTATTTTACTAATTAACCGAAATAAATCAGCCGACGATACTCTCTTCTGTAGCGCGCTCCTGATTGGTCACTTTCATTAATTAATTACTAATTAACTACGTTATCAAAAAATTCCAAACATGGATATTTGGGTTCAGAATATTTTTCTCTTTCGATCCCAACAATTGGGTGCGCGATTTCTGAGACACCCGGTATATAGTAAACTAATTGACAAAATATAACCTGATTACATAAATATCATTCTTAAAAGTTATCAAATCATATCATTATTTCCTTTCAGTCTTAAATAAAAAAAAATCTTTTTTGAGTTGTTACCATCAATTTTGTTTAGTGACAATTTTTAATCATTGGCATAAACTAATTTTAATTAAAATATTATTTTACTACAATTAACCATATTATTAATTTTCTGTATATTGTCAAGCCAATCACCATGTTTACAACCTCATTTCGACTAAAATATTGATATGATTTGACAGCATTTGAACTCTGAAGATGGTGCAAAGCGTCCGAAACGTTAGTGAAAATGCTATTTTAATCACAGTATTGCTGTTTTATTGATCCTGCGTCACGAATTTTATCCAAACTTATCCGACAAATAATTTGTATTACAATTTACAAGTCATTAAATAATCATTTGTTTATCATTTTTAATATATACGAAATGTTGCTCATAGTAATATTATGTAATACTATTTTTATTCATCAATTTTGTTCGTTTACTCATGAAACAATATGCAATCACTGAATAAAATGAACATGACCAACAGAAATAATGATGAATAATATCCTATTAATCACTTGGTCCACTTTTTAGTGTATCACTCCGCGACCAGAATAAGATAAATTTTTTATCATTAGTGTATTTGCCATATGGCAACATACACTATTGGCGTTGGTCGGATGGCGGGACCTAGGGGTCGGACCAAAATTTCTCGACGTTTCATAACCTCCTAAACACTTTGGCACGATTTTTAAAAATGTTTATATATATATGTATATATATATTTATATTTATATATATATATATATATATATATATTTATATACGTATATATATATATATATATATATATATATATATATATATATATATATATATATATATATATATATATATATATATATATGTGTACGCGCGATAACTTTCGAAAGAGTTAATTGATTTCAACGAAATTCGGGCCACATGTTGAAATCCATCACCGCAAGAAGCCTATTTAAAATGGGCCTGATCGGGCTATTTTAAGGGTAGTTTTTAGGGGTTGAAAACTGTTTTTGGGCCCCAAAATACCGAAAAAATTCTCCAAATCGTTTCAAAATTGAAATTTAACCCTTTGGTAGTGATTAAAAAGTTTCCCCACAATTTTAATAAAATCGGCCCGACAGGACCGGATTTACAAATTTTATGAAAACACTAGTTTGCAGATAGTGACTTATTTATTGAAGGGTGTATTTAATTTGGTGTAGACGTTAGATTGATAATAATATTACAATTAAGAAAAAAATGTTATTTTAAGGGGTGTATTAAGGGGTTAAATTTTTTATTTTGCCCAAAAACAAACTTAATTTCACATAATAAAAGTATAAAACCACACGGCCCTATACAATCAAATACACTATATTGTCGGCAGGGTTTTGGCACTGCGACCCGGGTTTTTTTTATTAATTAATATCTCAGAAACATTTTACTTATATATGGATCGACCAGAAAAACCATAATCTGTCCAATATAGTTTAAAGGTATATGATGCTTAAACATTTTCAGAATAAATAACCTGACAATAATATCCTTATTAGAATGAACTAGTCGAGAGTAAATTCGCTTCGTGTGTTTTTACGTTTCACATATTATTTTGTCATGGAAGATAACTTACAGATCATAACTTGCTTTTCACAACCAAACATAAATTGACGAGTATTATCGCTTGTGACTATTTTTAAACTGGCTAGCTCTAAACTGTTTATTACAAACTCTCACCAGCATGCACGCACTGATGTTTTATCAAAGCACCTGTATCGTTGAAATAGTTATCGCAGACACCACACTGATACGACTGCTCAGCAGTGTGTTTACGCTGATGCGTTATCAATTTATCTGATTCGCTGAAACACTTATTACAAACGTCACACTGATACGGCTTCTCGCTAGTATGTACACGTTGATGTGCTCTCCAGGTACTTGATTGGCTGAAACTCTTATTACAAACGTCACACTGATATGGTTTCTCACCAGTATGTACGCGTTGGTGTCTCATCAAATTTTGCGAAGAGCTGAAACGCTTATTACAGACGTCACACTGATATGGTTTCTCACCAGTATGTACGCGACGATGTTTTGCCAAATTACGCGCGTCACTAAAACGCTTATTACAAACGTTACAAACGCCGCACTTATATGACTTCTCACCAGTATGTATGCGCTGGTGTGTTCTCAAAGTACCTGATTGACTAAAACTCTTATTACATACGTCACACTGATATGGTTTCTCACCAGTATGTATGCGTTGGTGTGTTACCAAATCATGTGAAAAGCTAAAACACTTATTACAAACGTCACATTGATATGGCTTCTCACCAGTATGCACGCGCTGATGTTTCATGAGAACACCTGAAACGCTGAAACACTTTTTGCAAACGTCACACTGATACGGCTTCTCTCCAGTATGTCCACGTTTGTGAATATTAAATTTACTTAAAAAGGCGAAATGTTTATTGCAAAACTCACACTTATATCCAATTTTATTTAATTTTTTGTGCTTGTGAGATTCCGAGGAATTTTTGTTTCCATCTTCACGATTATCCAAATATTCTCCGCAAACAGCAGGAGGAAGACGCGTGAAGTTATCCGATTGTTCTTCGATTTCTGAGTTTTTCAACTTTTTTTCGGTACCGTCGTCACCCGCGGATAAAGTGTCTATTAATTTAACAGTACATTCCGTTGTAATTGATGAATTATCATCTATCTCTTCTTTAATTTCAGATTTTAAATCAGTTTCGTCGTGAAGTACGTACGCGGAAGTATAATTTGAAGGCATCTCTTCTTTCAATTCAACGTTAATATCCGACATGTATTGATATTTTGAAGATTCACATTTGACTGTAATATCTGTATAGGTGGTATGGATTAATGGATTCTCAGAAGGTTCTTGAATGGAATATTCACTTTTTATTTGTTTGTTAGAAGTTTGTAGCTGCTGCAGATAGCATCGCAGTGTTTTGTCAGATTTCACTACTTGTTTCTGGAACTGGTGGCTTTTCTCCAGTTGAGTGTAACATGACTGGCAGATGATATTCGGCATATCATCGAATCTTGTTATCTGGAATATATTTATAAAATAATTTATGCTATTTTTTAATACAAAAGTCTATGACAATGAACACATATTTCAAGTGATCCTCTTTTATTCACTCACGAATACAAAGTTTCATTTATTTTCTAAATTTGAAAAATCTTGATCGGGATTTTCATATTTTCACATTACCGGAAATTTTCTTCACAATCAGGGACGGTTTCAGAGGCGCACAAGCCAGAGGGTGTGAAATGCACAATTTCGAAATACCGTCGGAAAAGCAGCACTCACACGTAAAATACATAAAACATAAAAAATTAGTACAATCACAATATTACAAAAAAAAAAAATTTAATATTGTGGTCGCACTAACTTTTTGTTATTGTAATTATTCCAGTTGCATGAGGAAGTATAAATAAATAAACGAAACGTTGCAATTTTCACAATAGCCTAACTAGTAATTTTTGTCCACATTCCGGTAAAAAATCATTAATTATAAGCATTGTAAACCACAAACTCTTTAAAAGCGATTTACCTGGACCGGAGCACACTTCATAATTACATCAGCTACTTGATCCATAAGTCTGGTTGAAAACGCAAATATATTTAACGTTGTAACGCGTGTTGATAAGCACAATCGACACACTGCACTCAAGTCGAGGGCATTTACCAATATTTCTTCCATCATGCGAATTTTACACCTTCACAATGATAACAGTGCAACTCAATACTCATATCTGCCCATATACCATAATATATACCTATCGCATACAAATGCAAAATTGCCACACATAGATAAGAATAGATGCGTAGCTCCAAATTATAACAAAAAGAAATGCGAAAAAGGGACCAAACTCTGTACCTAGAAAGTACAGCTCGCCGAAAAAAAAACAGATCTAAATGGGTGCCAAGCTTTTACGTGGCGAGTTTTTCCACACGAATCATTTATTTATAATATAAAACATGAAAACTTGTCAAGTAAAAGCTTGGTATCTTTAGATCTCAATTCTTTTTTCGCCGAATTTGTTCTTTCTAGGTACCAAGTTTGTCTCCTTTTTCCACATTTATGATTTGTTGGGATAGTAATACTTTCTGCAAAGTCACATTCTACATAAATATAGACACACTAGCCTCTTCCCGCGACTCCGTACGCGATTGAGATGTAATAATGTTTTATACAACAGTAGTGGAGCCATTCCATTAAATGAATCAGTGAAGTCAATGAGTGTGTCGCATAGTTTGGTAACTTTGAAAAATGTTTAATTAATTTTGTCAGCTAGAGAAATCATTCAGATTTATTTTCAACTAGCGACCCGGTCACGCTTTGCCGGGATGTAGTTTATTATTTGATTTTCTTACCCATAAAATAAACGCTTTATTACATTGCTGTCAGTAATGTCATTGCGTAACCACATAATGAAAAAAATTATATTTTACCAAATAGTCATGGAAACGATTATTTTCATTTTGTAATGAAACAACAAAAGTAAAGTAACATATTTCAAGTGAATACATCCTGTAGTTCGTTTTTTGAAAATCCCGCAGAAGTCTAACATATTTTCGGGATAAAAAGTATCCTATGTTTTAATCCAGGTAATCAACTAATGTGTGCCAAATTTAATCAAAATCCGTTCAGCCGTTTTTGCGTGAAAGCGTAACAAACAAACTCACATTCGCATTTATGATATTAATTAGGATGTATGTTTTCCGTTGAAACATTAATTTCTCGTTATTGAAATTACTTAGATTTAAAATAAATTGTTATCCAGCATATTTTCATTATCTATATATATCAATAAAATTATTGTCTGTTTGTAATGTTAAAATAACAGCTTTTTACTAGACGCATATGAAAAAGTACATACGGTTTTTCCCGGCTAATCTCCGAAACGGTTGGACCGATTTTGATGGGACTTACACTGGCAGTTAGTTAATGTTAGAGGAGTAATTTAGGCCACTTTTATTTTAGAAAAATAATTAGGGTTCCGCGCATAAAAATAAAACCCATGAAATTATAAACAAAATCCAATTCAAATAAGCATACATCCAAATATCTATCTACAGGTGTTCAAAAAGTCCTGAAACGCTGAAATATCTCAAAGAATGGTGTTTTCATGGAAAATGTTCCGAATAAAAGTGTCTCAATTCTAAGCAACACTTATTTTGGGGATATTTTTTTTTCCTCGGGGGTACCCCCGTGGGGAGCTGGGGTCAATTCTAAAATTTAAAATGGCAAACATCTTTTGTTCGAGAATTTTTTTTTCAAGCTACCAATCACGGATAGGGCTTGAGAAAAATTCCAAATTACCTCCAACCTCCTGCTGAATAGGTGAATGGGAAAGCGTTTCCATACAAAATTTCCAAGCACGGGGTTGGAGGTAATTTGGTAATTTTTTAGAGCGATTTCAAACCGATCGATCATACGCATTATATAACATGACTGTATAAAATACCATATTCCGAATTAATAACAACCTCATTTTTGAGTAGGTATTCAAAAGGGTACAGTGTATTCTTTCATTAAACGATTTCTGTCGTTATCGCCTAGTCTATCAGGTAGAAATACCATTGGATCACGGCTTATAAGTCTGGAAAACAAGATTTGGAACAACTCTGCCAACGCCGATCGTGAAAACCTACACACTTGGATATGAAAGGTGAGTTCAGATCAGACCAAAGTTGGTACTGATACACCGGGAAAAGCCAATCCATATCAGAGAACGTTCGTATGGCTAGTCCCGGCGTGCTGATAGTTCAAAAGTATTTAAACACAAATACTCTGACTTCATTGAGTATTTAAATACAAGTTTGTTCCTAGAGTATTTGAAATACAAATACTTTTGGGTCATATCTACGAAGATATTTTTGAGCAATAATTATTAGTGTATTTGCCATATGGCAACATACACTATTGGCGTCGGTCGGATGGCGGGACCTAGGGGTCGGACCAAAATTTCTCGACGTTTCATAACCCCCTAAACACTTTGGCACCATTTTTAAAAATGTTTATATATATATGTATATATATATATATATATTTATATATATATATATATATATATATTTATTTATATATATATATATGTGTACGCGCGATAACTTTCGAAAGAGTTAATTGATTTCAACGAAATTTGGGCCACGTGTTGAAATCCATCACCGCAAGAAGCCTATTTAAAATGGGCCTAATCGGGCTATTTTAAGGGTAGTTTTTAGGGGTTGAAAACTGTTTTTGGGCCCCAAAATACCGAAAAAATTCTCCGAATCGTTTCAAAATTGAAATTTAACCCTTTGGTAGTGATTAAAAAGTATCCCCACAATTTTATTAAAATCGGCCCGACAGGACCGGATTTACAAATTTTATGAAAACACTAGTTTGCAGATAGTGACTTATTTATTGAAGGGTGTATTTAATTCGGTGTAGACGTTAGATTGATAATAATATTACAATTAAGAAAAAAATGTTATTTTAAGGGGTGTATTAAGGGGTTAAATTTTTTATTTTGCCCAAAAACAAACTTAATTTCACATAATAAAAGTATAAAACCACACGGCCCTATACAAGCAAATACACTATATTGTCGGCAGGGTTTTGGCACTGCGACCCGGGTTTTTATTATATAAGCGAGTGTGAAAGCTCAACTAATTAAAAAAGTGTTCTTATGTGGGCGTCAGACACAGACAAATATTTGAACAAAGACTTTGCTCACACATTTGACCACATGTTTGCTGCACCAGCCAGACATGCTTTGCAGACACTTTGCAAAGTATTCAAATAGATAACAAACAAGATGGACGACGATTTTGTGGACCAAATTTATATTTTTATGATTTTTACTTTTTGGGTTCCATATACATGGTTCTTCTTCAAGTAACTCAATAAATTCAAGGACACTTTCGTTGCTCCAGTCCACCGTTCTTCTCGGTGATTAATGAGTAACTGAACTTTGCGCAAGTGTAGCAGGTTATGCAAACATTTGAACTTTGAACGCTTTGATGGGCGCTCGAAAAACCGACACCGAATGGCAAAGTGCAAATGTGTGATCAAACTTTGAACAAATACCCACTGGCGGATTCACAAATTTGCCGCCACTAGGCTATTAAATTTTTGCCGCCCCTACTGACCTCTGAAATTCGATACCCTAGCTCGCAATCTCATGTCTTGTCATCCTTGCTCTCAATTTAACACATTTCTCTTTAAAAATGGCATTTTGGTAATATTTTAACACAGTTGGCAAAGAAAAAAAAGAGTTTTGCCGTAGATGAATTGTCCATGTAGTCGTTTGTCCCAAACTGATCTGATATGACTTTTAAGTAATTATAAAAACGAACTTCTTATGCTACTAAATATTTTTGATATAATATCAAGTTGCTTTGCTGACTGTGTTAAAATGTTACCAAAATGCCAGTTTTAAAGAGAAATGTGTTTCGGAAAGCCTATTTTTTTCTAAAATACCTATTGAATTTTTTGTTAAATTTTCGAAACTCGTTTTTTCTCTATGTATATAATGTTTTTTTTTTTATTTCTGTAAAACAAAAATTTTTGGGCCGTCCCCTAAAATCTGCCGCCCTAGGCTTCAGCCTACTCAGCCTGCTGGTAAATCCGCCACTGCAAATACCCAAACACCCGTGCCTCATAACTGTTCAAATATTGTTGCTGTGTCTGGCGCCGGCTTTAGGCAAGTATATACTTGTAAAAAATACTTAATTTTAAGTATTTAAATACAAATACTTAACTGATAATTTCTTATTTGGAAATGACATTGCATTATTATTTTAATAAGAATTGTTTGAATAATTGATATGTAATTATATATATTGTTGTCTTGAATTATTCATTAATCATTCATAGCTACAAAAAATTATATTAAGTATTTGCAAAATCAAATAAAATATCAAAAAATTTGTATTTGAAATACAGATACTTTTATTGAAAAGTATTTAAAATACAAATACTAGAAAAGTATTTGTATTTGATTTTGGAAGACTTTTACTCAAATACTTCTCAAGTCTGCCAGACTTGGCACAAAATGTCAATCAGGTGACAGTAGTTAAATGCTAAGTTCTATACAGACGCAAAAAGGGAGCTTAACTTTACATAAAACAGCTTTCCCGTTCGGTTTTTCCCAGGTAAATTTGGTTTTGCGGAAATAAAGATTGTACACAAACAACATTTTAGTTATATAAAACTTTAATAAATATTAATTTCAATTATTTTATACATAAAAAAGTTTGCCCTTTCAGTTCTTATTGAGCAATATCTACAATATTTTGGTTTCGACTTCTGCAAAACAATCGCTAGACTAGAAGACATACAATAAACAAACGAATTGCTAAAATTATACACTAGATTTTATCTGGCATAAAAGGTAACGAATAATCAAGGAGTTAGTGATTTTTGGATATAGCATGAAGGAAGCTTTTGAAAATAATTTAATAAATGATTCTCGTCCATGCTTAAGGCTGTCGGAACGCTCTGAATTTAAGCCACACTACGAGGCTAAAAAATGATGTTGCAAGGGTGCCGCTGTCAATTGATTACTCTAAATTATGGAAATATATAGACATCTACGAATAAGGTCGTAGTGAGACATTGAATACGTGTGTTTTTTTGGCACAATTAATGCCAACTTTTTTCTAGTAAATCGTACATAAATTACATAAGTAGTCCATTAGAGACCTAGATTTGTCCTTTATCTTCCTTACAGGGAAAGAATTTTTGTAAAATGTTGACGAACAAGTCTACAATCAGCTATCAGCCGAAGCCCTATTTTTGGCTTAAATTAAGAGCGTTCCAATAGCCTTAAAGTTGTTACTTTTATAGCACGGTATTCCGCCAATAACAATGCTAAACCGTTGAACGTCGCTTACAATACCGCGTAACACAATGTTGCAATGGCACGGAAGTGTTGGGAACAAAATTTCACATACCGGAAACAAATATTGAAGCGTCCGATTTTAAAGTCCCTCTGATTGGCTAATTCACACGAGCACCGATTCATTATGCGCCAATGAGGTCGCAGATCACGCCTGTACGAAATCTCAATTAGTAGTTACGCGGTATTGTACAGTGACGTCAATGACAAGGAGTTGTGGTCCATGATTGTCTTGGAAGAGCCGAAAAATACTGAAATAGTGCAAAACTTCACAATAAATATTTGTATGAAACAAAAGAACGTAAACAAACATTTATTTTTGTATATTTTTCAGATCAACTTACATCTTTAAAATTTATTAAACGCGCAGGTCAAACGCTATGTTTTTAGCATATAACCGAATATTAACCCAATGTTATTGTGACTATCATCGTGGGGTACTTAACCGAAAATACAAACAAAAAGATCAGTTCAGAAAAATCTGTGTTCTATGTAGACACTTAACAACAGAAAAGACAATAATTACTCGGAGAAAAAATAGTACCTTGTGCTACTAGGACACATTTGGGGTCTGTGATTCGTTTTGATTGCCACCCTTGAATAACAGTACTTTTTCTAATTTGTAATAAGTGCATTGAGAGGATAACATTAAAATCATACAAAAATACCATAAATGAATAGTATAGGTTACGCGAACTGTCAGCTAGTTCACAATCATCACGTAGGATGGTATTCTGGTTTTGAAATTTAAAAAGAATCGATTTTTTTAAATATATATTTTCAAAGTCTAGACCTTTAAGAATACGGGCCTAAAAGGATTTTTTGAAATTCGGATTATTTTCAGAGTTACAGCTGTTTTTGTGACGCGTCGACTATTATCTGAGTTATGCTGCCCGAAACTTTAAACGCGATTTTCTCGAAACTACTTTTTGCGACTTGGTTGACATGATATCTCAAGTTTTAATTAACCTATTTACTAAAAATTTTGTATATCCTTCTATATCTGGGACCTTGGATTTTGAAAAAAACAAATTTTTTTACTTTTTTTAAAAAAATCGTGAAAGTCAAAAAAAGAGGCCTTAAAATGTTTTTTTCTTTCATATCGTCGCCATTTTGCGAAAAAAATTAATTTTTTTTCCAAGGTTCGGGCTATAGCGACGTCTACTAAACAAAAAATTTTTGTTTTTTTTTTTATTCAGACAACTACAAGGGTTGGAATCATGTCAACTGCGACACACCGTTTTTTTTTTTTTGGCCCCTACTTCACAACATCATAATTCGATGAATTTTTGATTTTTTTTTTTGCAAAATTATTTTGCATTCTTAAAATATCAATAAATATTATGTAAAAAATTGATCGTAAAATGTTCTTAGTTTTTTTTTATCCTACGCGAAAAATGCCTAAAATTTAAGCTTCTAGACCAGAATAGGGGGTATTCTGGTCTAGAAGCTTAAATTTTATTTTTCGTCAATGACGAAAAAGCCAACTTTTGTCCTTGAAAGTAAGTATGTAATGTTGAACTTTCGATCCAAGTATTACAAAAACAAATTTACTTATCAACACAAAAGGCAATTACCCAAAGAATAAAATATAAATAAGAATTTTTATTACCTGAATTATTTCGAATCTAATTCAAATAGGCCACTGATTAACTTAGGTCATAAAGTTTTGCCTCTTCCCTACTATTTCTGCACTTCCATGCCTTGGCAGACATTTGTTTGGCTTTTTATTTTTCCCAAAAAAATGCACCGCACTTACATGTGGCCAGCCCTCAAATTTGGTCGCCCCTAGACCATAGCCTAGCCATTTGCTTGATTACTCATAATACAAAATTTATAACCTTTCGGTATGCCACAATAACGTTGGGTTAAAACGAAACTTAAAAATTAACGGTTACGCTAACAATAACCGTAATTTTGATCCACTTTCTAATTATTAATTTTCAGTTGTTTTTTTATACATAATACTTTAATTACAACAACAAAAAAAAGATGTGTATTTTACACTACACACTACAGAAGTGAAACTTTAGTCGCGTTGCCAGTAGACACACGATGCCATATTATGCACAAGCTGTCTAATTACTGCAGCAATACTCTCCCAGCATTTCAATCTAGTTCCAATTGATTCTGCCGTGCATAAAAAAGATTCACTTCAAGTATTTAACACCGACATACTAAATATAGAATTCTGTAGCCTCGCCCTTGTGTCAAATGAAAGTTAGTGTTGCTCTCTAGTAGAAAGATAATTAAACAGAATGTTTACGCTCATGCGTCAACGCAGAGCGCAATTGACTTTGCGCAATACAATTCAGAAATTGGCAACTTGTTTAGAGCGCATTTCAGTAATAGTATGAATACAATAAACATTTTTTCGATTCGAGATAATGAGATGTCTTAAACCTTCACCAAACAATCGTCCAATTTTCTGAAGTTTAAATAAGAAAGTGATTCCTTAAAATTGTTAGCATAACCTAATATCAATATTATTTAAATGCGCGTCCACTGACAAAACAAACAGTAGGTATCATTTGTTTTATAAGAGGTTGGTGATATATACATTCATACAGTTGGTCACCATGACAAAAAGAAGGAAACAGGTCCGCCAACTGTAGAACATGTCATCAAACATAAACTTACAAAGAAATATTTTTTTGAGTCTTGAAGAATAAAAAATATTAGATACATTTTATATCTGTACAACACAGGTGCCTGTAAAGACGATAGAAAACGTTTCATAGTAAACTCATGGGACAAACGAATTTACATTAAAGTGCACCTTTTTGAAGACCCAAGCCTTAAAAATTCGAGCATACAAAATTTATTTTTATATTGACAGAATTATTTTAGATAGATGGGAATTTAATTGTCACTCATAAAACGTTCTTAACTATAGATGTCAAAGTGAAAAGCTATAATTCTAGGACGTTCAGAAAAATACAGAAATGTCTGCTACAGTAGTATCGTTTAGAGAAGATAGTAGCGTACAAAGAGTTTTGTGTCGGCCGGGTCCAAAGGCGGCGGAAGGCGTGGGCGACGTGGGCCATCGCCTATGGCCTCGCGGTCTGAGGGGCCTCGCGCCTCGAAGATTTATACATCACTTTGAAGTCCAAACTAAATAATGATGAAATTCAATATCGACGCTGGTTGCTTTATTCAAATTCTCAAAATATGTTTTCCATGTAGACTATTTGGCAATTTACAAACTCAGATGTTATAGGAAGGGTGCTGTAACCCCCTCCTCCTCTTATATCACGTGATATTTTTCGAAATTTATATTAATAGGGTAAATGCATTGGATTTATTTAAAAAAACACGATTGGCTTGATTACCTATTTTTATTTAAAACCACGATAAATATTATTGTGTCGGATTTTGCCGCATTTTAGTCAAGAAACATGTTTAACTTTAATTTAACCCAATTTTCTCGCAAATTACGTGATGTTTGCCGAGACTCCCCCTCTTCCCCACGTGAGATTTGGCGAAATTAGGCTCGACCCCCTTCCTACCCCCTGAACACTTCACGTAATTAATGGAGATCCCCTAAGAATATAATTCGCATTTTTATGAAAAAAAATTTGATAGTTCCAACTGTTTTTTTATTTTATAAAATCCGTCTTGTTGCGCCACCAGAGGGCCTCGCACGATGTACCTTGCCCACACCAAATTTAGGTCTTGCGCCGACACTGGACGGGTTTATGTTTTCTGACAATGGTCCTATGAATATGGTCATTTAAAAATTACAAATCACACTGTTACTGATCGCTTTTCCCACTCTTCTTACTTCCCTACCTCACTATTATCTTTCTTAAACAATACTACTCTAAATATCTAAAACGAATCTGCCAATGAAATAAAACACTTTGACAATCGCAACTCTGAGAAATAGAAAGACGTTAGACATTTTAGGTTATCAGCGTCTACCCCATTAGTCTACTGTAAAACGTTGTCAATAGTTTATATAGACACCCAACACATTTGCCTGACCATTTTGCGAGTATTTCCGATGTGCTTGGCGTTTGGTATGAACAGGCATAAATGGTCCAGCTTTGGTAATATCACAATATAGTGGTTTATTCCAGAATACTATGCAAATACTTGAAACTGTCTGATAAGTTTCTTTGAAAGATCGATTTTTTTACGTTGACAAAAAAGCCTAAAATCAAAATATTCCCATACAGAAGTTATTTGTTGAAATAAGTATTTTTACTTATACGAGGAACCTGTCGATTTTTACCTCGGAACACTGGATTCATCAGATTCCAAGCTCAAATCGGTGCTACACTACAAAAATCGATGTTTTGTGTGCCATCGAACAAATTTTGAGTGTGGAAAAATAGCATGCCAACAAAGTTGTGGGGATCATGGAACCCTAATGTGATGTTTGATGTTGGCTTTTAACCTTTCAGAGTCAACAAGTTTTATTTAGGTTTAAAGTCCGTCAAAAATCTGTTTTACACCATTAGTTTTATGAAATACGTAATTTTAAAAAAGCACTGGTCTAATCCTATCCTAGCAACGCAAATAAAAACTAGAGACTACAACAACTGACGATCGGTTATTTGAGGTTATGTAAACAAATCTATTTTTCTAAATCAGAACCGAATTATAATATTTGTTCTTCGACTTAATACTGAAAATCACATTCAACGTAAACTAACAGAAATATTACTATGACAATTAAAACATAATAAATAAAAACCCGGGTCGCAGTGCCAAAACCCTGCCGACAATATAGTGTATTTGCTAATACAGGTATAGTGGCTTTATGAAATGGAATTAAGTTTGTTTTTGGACAAAATAAAAAAAATTGAACCCCTTAATACACCCCTTACAATAATAATTTTATTAGTTGAAATATTGTTATCAATCCAACATCTGCACCAAATTAAATACGACCTTCAGCAAGTAAATTCGTATACGCAAACTAGTGTTTTCATAAAATTTGTAAGTCGGTCCTGTCGGGCCGATTCGCTTATAATTTTAGGAGCACTTTTTAATTGCTACTAAGGGGTTAAATTTCAATTTTGAAACGATTCTGAGAATTTTTTCGGTATTTTTGGGCCCAAAAACTTTTTTCAACCCCTAAAAACCACCCTAAAAATGACCCGATTGGGCCCATTTTAAATAGGCTTCGTGCGGTGATGGTTTCCAACAAGTATGCCAAATTTCGTTAAAATTAATTAGCTCTTTCGAAAGTTATTGCCCGCACATATAAATATAAATATATATATATATATATATATATACGTATATAAATATATATATATATATATATATATATATATATATATATATATATATATATATATATATATAAACGTTTTTAAAAATGGTGCCAAAGTGTTTAGGAGGTTATGAAACGTCGAGAAATTTTGGTCCGACCCCTAGGTCCCGCCATCCGACCGACGCCAATAGTGTATGTTGCCATATGGCAAATACACTAAAAACGTAATTTCATAGGAAACCGATGAAAAACAAAGAAACTTTCCAGACAGTGTTGGTAGTTAGTACATTTGTCTACAGATGCTATGGCAGTATGGTGCGGTGACGCCGTCAAAACAAGTGACGGTCAGACCGCAGAAAAAGATTCGGCAGAGAGGGGTACGTCCGATGTTCACGCTGTCCAGCGCGACTTTTGCAGCTCTATCTGTCCCTCGAGAGTTTTGGACAAGTATATGACAAATAATTGAGATAGGGCTACGGCCAGCGCTATGCCTGCTATTGTGTACAGATTGCGTTCAGCCCACGACCGCACAATCTCTATACAGCCCGACGTCCATACTTTCTTGCTCGCTTCGGCGACCTGTCAAAAGTTATATTGAAAGATATTGTAAATTATAAACGCTCTAGTCACCTAGCGGCTATAAATAAACTGCCGTGTCAATAGACTTCAATGATATTTCTTCGATCCAAAATAATTTAGACAATACAGTACAATCGCGATAATATGAATATGCACTCTTATGAACGACTCAGTAATATGAACATAATTTTTTCTCCATTGACTACTCTGTAGTATGAACAGCGTATACTGTCGACAATATGAACAAGAACAAATTTGTTAGAGCCTGTGTTTGTTTTTTGTTTCGCCGTCTAAGTTTTTCTGTTACGGTTTAGTCTTTCTTCAGTTTTCTTAAGTGTGTGGAAGTGAATTTTAGTTTGGTGGTGTTCATCTTTGAGGCTAAAGAGTGTAACACATATGTACATAGTTACTTAAATCGTTCTTTATTTCGTGCATTGATCAGTTTGAAATGGTCAAACTAAAAGGAAAATCAAAATATCTTTCTGTTTCTGAAAAACCAAAACTCACAGAAGATACCAATAAAGATTTACGAGTGACTTTACTGTCAAAAAAATATGGTATTGCTAAGTCAACAGTTTGTTCAATTAAGAGCAAAAGTGTTGAAAGAGTAGCTAATACAATAAAACCAACCAACAAATGCACATTAAAAAAATCTGAACTTCCAGACATGGAATATTTACTTTATAAATGATTCCTTGCCCAACGCGAAAGGAATATTCTGGAGACATGATAAAGCAAAAATTATTAATATACACTACATAGTATACTGTGGACAATTATTAATATGTATATACATGTTTCTTGCGAACCTCGATAATATAAACATACTGCTAGTATGAACTCCTCAGGATTTTTTGTGTTCATGTTACCGAGATTGTACTGTATTACATTAGAGAAATAATGTCGCCGACCGTTGCTAAATCGTAATATAAAGCGCTATGATACGTCACCACTCACTAACGTTAGTTTGTAATAACTTACCGGTGACTTCTGTACTCCGTAACCACACATAATGTTGACGAGTCCCGAACTGATATCGGTAGCGTTGATGCAGCAAGAAAACGGCACTCCGCAATTTTCAACGCTCGGCGACGAACAATTAAAATACTCATTCTTCGACCAGTCCATGTATCCTTCGGAGCTCAGACCGCAACAGCGGAACTCCTGTTGTGCGAAATCGATGAAGTTCTGTAAATCGGCATCTTCACGATACGTGTGAATGATTTTGTCGGTGAAGCTTTCTTCGAGTACGGATTGCATTGCGTGAGGAAATACGAAACCGACTATCGCGACGGCCATTTCCAATAAGAAGAACACCAATAGACATAACGAGTAGAATTTGAGCAAGCATGTGTTTTCTCTCAGTGCTCCGACGCAACCGGCAAACGAAACGACAAACACGACCGCTCCGGATATCGCCATCACGAGAGATATGTTGAGCACGACATCGTAAACTGTTTCTAGTTTGATCCAACCGGTCAATTGTAATTTATCGAAGAATGTGTAAAGTCCGACACCGATTAATAAACCTCCGAACAGCTATAAATGGAGAAATAATCGAAATTACTGCGTGCATTTTTATCAGCTTGTAAAAAAGTCTCTGACTTTCCGTTGACCATACATTGTGACTTCTCTGACCAAAATTTATATTTTTGATTTTAAATTGAAAATTCATTTGATACCTTTGTTATTACTGTATTTGTCCCCGAAACCAGCAGTTATTGAGTCTCAAAATTTTTGTCACCAATCCCGGTATTTTGTATAATATATTTCTCTATAATAGAAATTAGTTTCACGGGTAATTGGAATAAAAAATCAATTTATTTTCTACAATTTTCAATTTGATCTTTGTAATGCAAAATTGCCTTTTATATCAAAGTTTTATTATAATTTAAACATGCTGAGAGCTTGAAAAAGTCTTAATTTAATAAAGACGAAACGTTGCAATCAATAAGTGTTTAAATTGATTTTTTAAACCAATTACCCGTGAAACTAATTTCTATTATTACATATTTTGGAATTGAACTTTAAAGATGAATATTTCTCTATATGAAGGCATTGCGGAATTTCTAAATGGATTCTGTTCAAAAATAACTGATCAATTCAAACGTTATTTTTTCGAAGCCTTTTCATGCATAATTTTTCTCTTTTGGCATTTTTGTTAAAATTTAAACGATCTCCTATGGGCAGATATCATTTGTTTTTCTATGAGTATAATGTAATGATTTACATAATAAAAATTTTGACAGTAATCTCAGATTGTTCCATCATCTTACATCATTGTGAACCCAAATTTATTACAATATGTTGTGTAACCACATGCAGTATTTAAAGATACAAAAAAAAACGAATGTTTTAATTTCAAAAGTAAGTCAAATAAATATTAATATCTACTGTTAAAATTGCCTTTTCCAAAAATGTGTTTCTTAGCTATCTGTTCGTTCATATCTCTTATTTTTTCTTAACAGAATGTTTATAAGAAAATATACTTAATATGACATTTTAACTGTGAAGTATCTATTTTTCTCAGAATTTGAGGGCGGACAAAAAGGTAATAAATACAAAACATACAGGAAAATCTGAATCATTTTTTCTTTTTTTAAATTAATTTAGTTGATTTGCGTGCCGAATTGACATTGTTTAAAATAAATGTTACTTACCCAAAATATGAAATTTAATAAAAATATTAGATATTTGACACAAGAACTAACGTATGTAAAATTATTCGTCCGCCTCCGATTCATGTTTACATACAAACCACGCCTATTCGACAGTTTGACGGCTATATAAAATTTCTTATTAAATTTAAAATGCACAATTTACAATCTAAATTCTCTTTTCTCCAACAGAAAATCTATTCGAAGTCTTATGAATCTATATTAAATCCATAACAAAGACGACTTCAGATATGACATTTGTCACCATTTGTTTCTCAAACGTCACATCTATCGCAGTTATTTATATTTTTACGATAAGGTTGGCAACAAAAATAAATAGCAATCGTTCGTTTTCACAGTTGTTCAATTGTTTCGTTTTACCGGGAAAATGTACATTTTCTTCGCCAATAATTAGATATTGTCAGTTTAATTCTATTGTTGTGGGAAAAAAGATGGTTTAATTTTTGTGTAAACTATACTAACAGATCTAAAGAAGACACGTTTGATGTTTTTATGGATAACGTTGTTCGTTTAAAAGTGTTAAGTGTATTGAAACAATGATTTATGATAGGTACGGGAGTTTTGCTGTCTCTGCTTTTTGAGGAAAAAGGACAGGTACGTCGAATTTTTAATAAAATTCTATTTGTATTTGCTGACTTCAACTTTATATATAATTTCTTTTTGTTGTTTTAACTCAGCAGTTTGTCAAGCAATTTCCTCATTTGTTTTTAAAGTAGCTTTTATGCATAGGTACATATTATGCATGTATTTATTTCTCAATCAAGTTTCCTATATCATTTATACAGCCGGAGAGTTAAATTAGCCAGGTAGTTATACCCTGACAAACTGTATGCCTAAAGGAAGGCTGGCCAAATTACTAAATGTAACATATAAAACGGCTGGACAATGCTTGGCTTTCTGTTTAAACAAAATTACTAGTTTGCTAGGGTGATCATGACTTGGTTGAAGAAAATATAATTGATAATTTTGGACACACCTGGGTGAGAAGATTGACTATAAATATAGCAGTAGATATAAGAAAAGAATGCCTTTTTATACTTAAAGATTTTTTTATTTCGAATAAAATGACTGTATTTCGTTGAAATCAGAAGTTTTACTTAAAAAAAAGCAATCAGATTTAAACATGATGGCAGCTTTTGAAGGGCAGGCTTTCGATCAGGCTAAGTGTTAAATGTCACACGCGTCAACGTTATTCAACTAAAAGGCTAGACGTTTAACTGATAGGCCAGCTGCTCAATTAACTCGCTAACTTAACTATTGAGCTGCGACATATAAAACGCGCCACGGTTCTAAAAGGTTCTGAAGTAAGTCATAAACAGCGTCGCAAATGCATATTTTAGAGCCGTCCTGGTTGTTTTGTGGGAAAGGAAGACTCCCACCACCGGCACAGAACGTGCGCTCATCAGTGATTGGTTATCTTGTCACTTCCCTGCTATAAAGTACAGTTCAGTACGCTATTGTTAAGTTGTCTCTTTGATTGTTAATTGATCAAGATGCCTAATACAATTTTGCATAGACAAGCACGATAAATAATTTTTTGAATGACTTTATGCAAGGAATTAGACCTTTAGATTAAAGAAAAATTAAAAATAATTATTAATATAGCGCGAGTTTGTAGTTTTCCAACCGACTGTACCTGCGCAAGCCTCCATTTGCATCTAACTTCCGAGCCTTTCAGATCCATAGCGCGTACTATAACGCCCTGCAGTCTGTCATTTTCATTTCCACTAATTAGACATCAGCTTGGTTTCAAGGAACGGAGGGGGGGGGGGGGTTATTAACGAGAGTACTGTGCTCTATTTTGATACAAACAATTATAAAATAAAATCATTTCACTGTATAAAAATCTCTATATACAATAACAAAATATGTTTTAAACAATAAACATAACAAAGCATTTTTTTAAATTGATGTTTTACCAATTCGCTGTGGTTTTCTTTATTAAATTTGCTAAAGGTTTGTCCACAGTCCGCGAGTCTGAACAAACCTCTTCATTCCAAAATTCATTTAGCGGTTTAGCAACGTGACATATAATCACTTCGGTAAGCACAACTTCTTCGTACAAATCTTTAATCTTCATTTCTACGGTTCTCGCACATTCGTTCAATAACCAAGCGAAACTATCCGGCAACTTATTTATAATATCGATAAACGTTTCATCTGTCACCGATTTATTCATAAGTCCATGGTACAACCAATAATTCTCCCCGGCATTCAAATGTTTAAAACGTTTGTTTTTGTTACCGACCATCTCTGTATCGCTATCGTTTATAGTAATTGTACCGTCTATATCCTTTCCAGTATGTCCGTTCTTTTCGGTGGTATTAAAAATATGTTCTTGAAGATGAACATCATATGCTTCTTCGAATTCGACCCCATTCCCATTTAAACGAGTTCGTTTTCGTCTTTTCTTTTGGGGATATTCTGATTGGTAATTAATATTCGGTCTTTTAGCTTTTGAAATCGAAACAAGTTTATTTAAATCTTGTAGTTTATTTCTATAAACATTGTAAGTGAAATAATCGGTTTTTATTTTGAGTTTATTGACTTCTTTGTTTACGTTTTTCATTTGTTTAGAGACATCTTTGTTTGGTTCGAGTATAAAACTTAAATCTGTATCGGAAAATACTTCTTTTCTGATGATTCGTTTATTAATTGTTAAATTCGATTCTACGATAACATCCATATACGAAACAAACGGTGTTAAAGACGCACTTAAATTCTTTAAAAAAACAGTTTCTTTATTTTCTTTTTCGCGCGCCATTTTCAGTAAAATATCTTTTTTCGGATTCGGTTTCATATCATCGGAATCTTCTTCTTCTTGTTGTTCTAAATTTTCCCATTGTTCTAGAATTTCGAGTGTATTTTCTTTCATCAATACTTTTTTTGTGGGACGATGAAAATAGCTGAGAACAACTTTCCTATATTCGATATATTTCACCCAATCGTTCCAATTAAACAAAGTTTTGCACCTGCGCGGTTCTGTCAAAGTTTCGTCAAGCAAAAGTAACTTACTCAAACTTTTATCGGTATCATTTTGAGATATCGGAACGTCTAAACTATTCATTTCATCGGCTTGTTCCGATAAAAACTTTTCAGTGACTCCGTTCAAACCGAACAATAGTTTTAACGATACAATGATGTATGACATTGCTCTACCCTCGTAATTTGGAATGGCAGTTAACTTATCTGTTGTTTTAAATGACGGTGGATACACATCTATCATTTTTTTAATTATTGGTAATAAATTTTCTGTAAAATTAAAATGTTAAATGAGTCCATAACTCAATTATCAATATACTTTAGAGCAGTGTTTCCCAACCTTTTTTTCCTCGCGAACCAAAAGAAAGGTCCGAAAAAATTTGACGAACCCCCTATGTAGTCGTTAATGACAGGTAAAAAAAAGCAATAAAATTTGATACAATATATATTTTTCATATTGCAGAATAATTCGATCAGTGTTGTCAGACGCCACTTTTATTATTTTTGGAATATTGAAAAATAATAAATAATAATTAAAATTTAATTTAAAAAGAATTAAGACTAATTTAACAAACTGGTTCTTATGTTTTACATTTGGAAAAACTCTTAATGAGATATTTGTGGCTGTTTGATAGAACAAAGCAATTCAAAGTTAGGTTCAATATCTGACAATTTCAGTCTTAGATCAGGTTCTGCATCTAACCTGTTTCTGTATTTATCTTTCAGATAAAAAGAAATGAAAATATTGAAATTCATTATAGATTTCTTAACAAAGAGGCAGCGAACATTTTGTTTTACAGTGGGTGTGTTCTTTAATTTTTGTGTTTTTGTTGTTTTTTTTTTGCTTTTGATTTTAATGGCGTTTTAAAAAATCCGCCATTACAATATTATTTTCGCGAACCCCCTCTGCAAACACTGCTAACCCCCAGGGGTTCGCGAACCACTGGTTGGGAATCACTGCTTTAGAGGATTGTATAAATCAATATAGAATCGGAAGTTCTATATTGTAATTGGTTCTTAGTAGTGATGCAACGATTCCCGTTTTATACAATTATGATTTATAAACCAATAATCGTACAAATGAATTAAAGATATAATATATAATCTTTGCTGGTTGATGCCTTCGCAAAATATTTCCAAATATTCCTAATTTCTCTCCTTCAAGTACAGTGGAATCCGTTTATAATGACATCGAAGGGAATTGACAAATACGTCATACTAAGCGGACGTCATACAAAGCATTTTTGTGAAAAAAAAAACCTTTCTTTTTTTTAGGTAGCATAGGGCCGCTGACGGGTATTCCTTTGTTTCGCGTGATTTTAAACTACTGAATTAACGCTTGATCAACATTTTCTTGCGCGATTTTCGAAGCCTCTTCGGTTCTTGTTTTTGAAAATCATTGAGATTGTCGAATGACCCACGCCCAATTCCTCTGCGAGAGATGAGCTTGATTCTCCATTTTCTAATCTGCATATTATTCACCTTTCTCCTCAATCGTAAATGCTTTACGACGTTGAGATGACATTTTTTACATAGGATATCACTAAAAACAATGCGTGACGTTCAACTATCAATTACTCACTGAGATTCAAAACAAAAACAAGCCACGTGCCGAACGTCGTCGGGAATCAACGAACATTGCCGAAGGTGTAAAGAATCATGTCGGTCACTATAGACGGACAAAATTTATTAAAAATGGGTCATAATAAGCGACATGTCACTGTAAGCGAAGTCATTATATCCGACTTTGTTACAAAGAATTTTATATGAGAACCAAACCTCGTTGTGTAATTACGTCATAATAGGCGGTTGGTCAATATAGGCGGAGTCATAATAAACGGATTCTACTGTATACGTCATTTTTTCCAAAAAACGGTAATTCAAAGAGATGAACTATTAAAAAAGTGCACTAAAATGCCCAAATTGCATTTCTAACAAAGCAACTTTAAACTAAACATACCTATCTGCTGTAATCGCAGAAACACGTGTCTGTTGTACTGTCGACAAAAATCGTAAAATAATCATAGATTATGATTAATCATACAATTGCAATAATCGTGAATTCATCGTAATCGTAATTGTTGCATCACTAGTTCTTAGATGTATAAAACAATGTAGAATTGAAAGTTCTACATATATTATAATTGGTTTTTAGACACATAAGACAATATACTATACAGAATCGAGTCCTGTTATTTGACTGATTTTTAAAGCCAATTCAGACTAGCCGTTCTCGGTTACGATTCACCGGTCCGGTTGGGAGCTCGACCAATCAGGGCGTAGTCGTTTGACCGCAATCGGAAACGACTACGCCCTGATTGGTCGAGCTCCCAACCGGACCGGTGAATCGTAACCGAGAACGGCTAGTCTGAATTGGCTTTTAGAAGTATAATTTTTTCCTTCATTAATCAAACAATTTTACTTACGAGGCAGTTGTAGTTCCAAACAGTATCTCTCACACAATTTGTACAGATTTGGAGCTGGTAACTTTTTGACATCTATAAATTTAGCGACTTTAGCTGCGAGATTTCGCAATGATAAATGGTTCGGAGTTGTTACTATACCTGAAATTAAATAAATTGAATTTTTTTCTGCTTTCAATTTTTGGATATAATACGCGCCACAGTTCTAAAAGGTTTTGAAATTAGATGCAAATGGAAGCTTGCGCAGGTACATTCGGTTGAAAAACTACAAACTCGCGCTATATTAGTATTTTTAATTTTTCTTTAATCTAAGGTCTAATTTCTTGCATAAAGTCATCCATAAAATTATTTTTCGTGCTTGTCAATGCAAAACTGTATTAGGCATCTTGATCAATTAACAATCAAAGAAACAACTTAACAATAGCATACTGAACTGTACTTTATAGCAGGAAAGCGACAAGATAGCCAATCACCGACCAGCGCACGTTCTGTGCCGGTAACAGGGAGGTGGTGGAAGTCTTCCTTTCCCACAAAACAACCAGGACGGCTCTAAAATATGCATTTGCCACGCTGTTTGTGGCTAATTTCAGATTCTTTTAGAACCGTGGCGGGTATCATACTCTAGTTCAAATTGGCTTATAAAGGTTACCTATATTAACTGACAAATTGGAAGTCACTATCAAAAATAACTTACCGCTTGCAAACAAAGTTTCAAATTTCCGCGTAAGATTAAAATCTTCCGGAAAATATTTTTGGAACGAATTGTATTTCAAATGACCTTCTCTTATAAATCTTAAAAGATCTCCGAGTTGAATATCGGCGTCGTTGATGAGCAACGCTAAGTACAAAATCGCCAGCAGCTTGCTTCTGGTGAGATGTTCCGGCCCTTGGACATAATTAGAGCCGAAACTATTCGCCGACATTTTGTGACAACTCAAGTCGGCACGAATCCGATGTTCTTTGATATGATTCTTGCTCATTTTATTTTTTAAAACTTTCACCGCGTTCCTATTGAACTGTATTCTTCTTGTTTCCGATTGATTTGTCGTCGTACTTTTCATACTATATATACTTTCGTTCACTAGACTGTATTGGTCAGTCATTGATTGTGACGCTCGTTCGTATTCGGCTTGCATGAACTTTTTCTGAAAGAAAAAAAAAATAATCGTTACATTCAAGTAAAATACTCGCCACAGTTCTAAAAGGTTCTGAAGTTAGTCACAGTGTCGCAAATGTATATTTTAGAGCCATCCCAGTTGTTTTGTGGAAAAGGAAGACTCCTACCACCTCCCAGTTAATGGCACAGAACGTGCGCTCGTCGGTGATTGGTTATCGCTGGTTGTCGTGTCACTTGTCGCTTTCCTGCTATAAAGTACAGTCCAGTACGCTATTGTTAAGTTGTTTCTTTGATTGTTAATTGATCAAGATGCCTAATACAGTTTTGCGTAGACAAGCACGAAAAATAATTTTTAGGATGATTTTATGCAAGGAATTAGACCTTCGTGAGATTGTAGTTTTTCAACCGACTGTACCTGCGCAAGCCTCCCTTTGCATCTAATATCACAACCTTTTAGAACCATAGCGCGTATTATAGCAACGGTACTAAATAACACTAATGCAGGGTTGCAGAACGCATCGTTAGAAATTCTGGTTTGACAATGAATCATATAACAAGCTAATGTTGGTGTCAAACTTTTTATTATGTAGAACATAAGACTCGAGTCACAGAAAATTGACTGATTCATTGAAGTGAAACTTCTTTAGGCGCGTTTTGTGAATTTGTGTTACAAAAAGCATGTGACGTTTTTGCGCTGCTTACCAAGTTCGTTTACGCAGTATAGCACATCTATACATGACGTAAAATGTTCTTTATAATTACAGCAACGGATTACAGAATCCGTATACTGCGAGAGTAATTGCGAGAATTATACTAAAATTAGTTGAATGGTGGTTGACTGAATACAAATAGATAAAATCATAACTTAGTTTGTAATTGTACACTTTGAAAGATTCTTAGAGTGAATTTTCAGTTTTCGTCATTTTTTGACTATTTATTTATCTTTATCTACTACAGTATACAGTCAAAATCTGTTATAGCGACATCAAAGGGTCTACTCATATTTGGTCGCAAAATTCAATAGTCGTAACAACCGGTGAGGTACAAAATATTTTTTTATTATGTAATAGGAATAATATTCACATCATCATTATTATTTTTCTGTGTTCATAAAATCTGTTTGGAAGACTTCTGTACGTACGAATTTTGTTTACAATACAGCTGGTCGTTCTAATAGATATAATTCTCCGAAGATTCGACGACATTACATTAAATGTAGTCGCTTAATGCGATATGTCGTAAAAAGCAGTGTTTTTTATAAGGCGGTCATATAGCATTCAGCCGGGACCTAAGATTTTGGTCAATATAACCGGTATGTTGTTCTAAACGATGTCGTCGTAAGCGGATTTGACTGTATATATAAAAAATTGTGAATCTAATATATGTATTGTTTACATGTTTTACTGCAAGCGCGCATAAAGGCTACACGCACACTGTATTTAGAGAGAGATCATTTTTCAAGCTAAATTTTTATCGAAATTCCTAGAAAAATGTTTAGGAGAAAAATTATATTAAGTACAGTTGTATTTCATTTATAACGACTTTTTGGCTATAGTGACGAAACACTAAAGTCTCTCGAATGTAAAGTATACTTTTAGATGAACACAATTTGGCTATAGCGACTTTGGATGTAACGCCGATTTCGGGTTTAGCGACTAGTTTTAATGAACCATTGCTAGAAAACTGAAACAATACAATATTCCAGTTTTTTTTTAATATCCATGTGTAAAATGTGTATAGTATTATTAAGTAGATATTTTGGCAATAAATACGGTTTTCTTTTTTTCACCTATGTATAGTACGCGCCACGGTTCTAAAAGGTTCTGAACTTAGATGCAAATGGAGGCTTGCGTAGGCACAGTCGGTTGAAAGTCTACAAGCTCGCGCTATATTATTATTTTTTATTTTTCTTTAATCTAAAGGTCTAATTCCTTGCATAGTCATCCAAAAATTATTTTTCGTGCTTGTCTATGCAAAACTGTATTAGGCATCTTGATCAACAATCAAAGAAACAACTGAACAATAACGTACTGGACTGTACTTTGTAGCAAGAAAGCGACAAGTGACACAACAACCAGCGATAACCAACCACCGACGAGCGCACGTTCTGTGCCGGTAATTGGGAGGTGGTGAGGGTCTTCCTTTCCCACAAAACAACCAGGACGGCTCTAAAATATGCATTTGCGACGCTGTTTGTGACTAACTTCAGAACCTTTATATATAGCGACGGAATTACAGTGGTCCTTTCATTGTCGTTATAATCGAAATCCATTGTACATGTAAACGCAGTTTTGAAAAATATTGTTTCAATCAATCAGTTATATTTTTAACAAGGTTGCTTTATAATGTTACTCCGCTTTTATTGTGAAAAAATTAATTAGATCGCAAAGACCAGATTCTCTGACATTGTGTTCTGCAACGCAGCACAGCAGTTATTTAATATTATTGTTCTCGGACAGAACAAGCTTAAAGAAGAAATCGGCGGACCAACTCCATTTGTACACAGAGGAATCTGTACTTATTAGTGTATTTGCCATATGGCAACATACACTATTGGCATCGGTCGGATGGCGGGACCTAGGTGTCGGACCAAAATTTCTCGACGTTTCATAACCTCCTAAACACTTTGGCACCATTTTTAAAAATGTTTATATATACAGTGGTACCTTGAGATACGAATGCCCTGACATATGAATTTTTTGAGATACGACGAATAATATTCGAAAATTTCTACCTCGACATATGACGAAAAATTTGAGATACAAATTTTAATGCGCGATAATTTTATAGATGATCGCTAGATGGCAGAGCGTTCGCTCTGTTTGGTTGTTAACACCGTCGCCGCATCGTTCCTTGTTCACACGTAGCTGTGTTATTCATTGTGTTGTGCCTGTTTTTCGTGCTATTTTAGGTGGGCCAGAGTTCAAAGCTAGTCGTGGCTGGTTTGACAATTTTAAAAAACGAACTGGAATTCATTCGGTAATTCGTCATGGAGAAGCATCTAGTGCAAATATTAAGGAGGCTGAAAATTTCATTAAGTTTTTTGAAAAACTCGTTAGTGAAGGATACCTACCGCAACAAGTGTTTAATGGCGATGAGACGGGGTTCTTTTGGAAAAAAATGCCTAGGCGCACTTATATTACCGCAAAAGAAACGAGGCTACCCGGCCACAAGGCTATGAAAGATAGGCTAACGCCTATTATTGGGGTAGTTTCATATCGCTAGAACGCAATAATATACATTACATTGTTTTAAATGGGAAAAATTGCTTTGAGATACGATTGTTTTGACATACGACGATGATCCCGGAACGAATTAAATTCGTATCTCAAGGTACCACTGTACATATATATATGTGTACGGGCAATAACTTTCGAAAGAGTTAATTGATTTTAACGAAATTTGGCCCACGTATTGAAATCCATCCCTGCCAGAAGCCTATTTAAAATGGGGGTAATCGGGCCATTTTAAGGGTAGTTTTTAGGAGTCGAAAAATGTTTTTGGGCCCCAAAATACCGAAAAAATTCTCAGAATCGTTTCAAAATTGACATTTAACCCATTAGTAGCAATTAAAAAGTGTCCCTAAAATTTTAATAAAATCGGCCCAACAGGACCGGACTTACACATTTTTTGAAAACACTAATTTGTAGATAGTGACTTATTTATTGAAGGGTGTATTTAATTCGGTGTAGACGTTAGATTGATAATAATATTGCAGTTAAGAAAAAAAATGTTATTTTAAGGAATGTATTAAGGAGTCAAATTTTTAATTTTGCCCAAAAACCTACTTAAGTTCGCGTAATAAAGCCACACTGCCTGTATAAGCAAATACACTATATTGTCGGCAGGGTTTTGGCACTGCGACCCGGGTTTTTTACTGATGAATTACCTAGTTAACCACACATAGTACTTTTAGAGACTAGCTTGTTAGCAGATATTGCTAATCTTACAATATTCTGGGGTGCTCATCTCAGAAACCATTAAGCTGACTTTGATTAAACTTATTTATCGTTTGTTGTAGTCGCAAAAATTACATTTCCACCTTCTGGGTATAAAACCCTTAAAATGCATGAAATAAAAAAAAAAAAAATACCTTGCTACGACGCCTTAATATACTGTTATCAGTTATAGTGAAATCCGATTCGCTTGAAACTTTCTTCCTTTTTCTCTTAGCTTTTTTTATTCGCCCATATAAAATGTCTCGATCCCTAAACAAAAAAGATTTTTTTTATACAATTTTACGATGGTAAATATATAATTTCGATTATAAGAACACAAATAATTTTTGATAAACAGCGGCGGCCTTAGGGGGTGGCAAACAGGACAATCGCCCGGGGCCTCGCTCTTGCAGTGGCCTCGCGCAACAACCCAAGCAAATTAAAAAAAATATAGATTTTTTTAACTATATTTTTAGTGTATTTGCCATATGGCAACATACACTATTGGCGTCGGTCGGATGGCGGGACCTAGGGGTCGGACCAAAATTTCTCGACGTTTCATAACCTCCTAAACACTTTGGCACCATTTTTAAAAATGTTTATATATATATGTATATATATATATATATATATATATATATATTTATATACGTATATATATATATATATATATATATATATATATATATATATATATATATATATATATATATATATATGTGTACGCGCGATAACTTTCGAAAGAGTTAATTGATTTCAACGAAATTTGGGCCACGTATTGAAATCCATCACCGCAAGAAGCCTATTTAAAATGGGCCTAATCGGGCTATTTTAAGGGTAGTTTTTAGGGGTTGAAAACTGTTTTTGGGCCCAAAAATACCGAAAAAATTCTCCGAATCGTTTCAAAATTGAAATTTAACCCTTTGGTAGTGATTAAAAAGTGTCCCCACAATTTTAATAAAATCGGCCCGACAGGACCGGATTTACAAATTTTATGAAAACACTAGTTTGCAGATAGTGACTTATTTATTGAAGGGTGTATTTAATTCGGTGTAGACGTTACATTGGTAATAATATTACAATTAAGAAAAAAATGTTATTTTAAGGGGTGTATTAAGGGGTTAAATTTTTTATTTTGCCCAAAAACAAACTTAATTTCACATAATAAAAGTATAAAACCACACGGCCCTATACAAGCAAATACACTATATTGTCGGCAGGGTTTTGGCACTGCGACCCGGGTTTTTTTTATTTAAAACTTTTGATTTTGATCCTTAATTATTTATTCAGGTTATAACATAGCGGTAAATTAAAATAAAGTTAATTAACTAATTCATTCATTCCAAACATAATTGAAAAATTCATTATGTAGTACTTGAATATCGCGCCTCGAATTAATTTTGTAAATCTTTCAATGTAAAATATTTTAAAACTCAAATTTTATTTATTTGTATAACTTTAGCATTTCTCGTCAAACATGACAAGTACCTAAACCAAACAACCAGACCTACTTTCGCATCACATACTTTTCACAAAGGGCCTCGCAAAGACATGCCGCCCGGAGCCTCGCAATGGGTAAGGCTGCCGCTGTTGATAAGAATCTATTTTAAAAGGTCTGTGTAAGGCTTTTGCTAATTTTTAGTAGAAATTATGTTTGCTTATCATATTTTTCCCAATTTTATTCAACATACATATAAATTAATGATTAATGAATAATGGAAATTAAATGATCGGAAAAGAACATTGCATTTTTAACATTCCATTTGTAAGTTGTACTTTTTTACCAAATAAAATATAAAAGTTAATTCATTTTAAGGTTTCGTACAATTTTTTAAACATTTTTCTGTGTCCAACAGCAAACAGAAGACAAATTCGTTTTATTAAATTTGAATAAGCACGAAAAAAAGACGCGAAATGTTTTTGAATATTTAGCCTCTATTTTACATTTGTTACAAAACTTACTGTTGTTTGTAGGCGGCTGAAAGTCTGGGTAAAACGCATTCTTCTTTCGAAATAAAAGCAACTTCAAGTTTTTTTAGGTAAGCAGCCCATAGTTGTAGTGTAGTTAATCTGATTTCGGGCGAAGCTCCCAGTTCGATGATTTCATCTACTAAGCCAACCAAGATGAAGTTGAAACCTTCCCAAGACGTCCATTCGACTTTAGTCGGGTCGTCGCTATTTTTTACCTCTTTTATTTTTCTACGTCTACTTTTACTGCCTTTCAATAAGATCGTTTCGTGCAGATCATCACATTGTTCCCGTACTTCTTGAGTTTGAGTATGACATTCGGTACAATAGTAAAAACCGCCTTGAGCTGCGAATTCTTCTCCTTCACAAACGTGACATTTTGTCTTCATTTTGTATTTTTATTAAAAAAACATGCCCCATGACATTTATTACAATAGCCCAATCTAACGTCTTGATAATCTACACCGATCTACACATAACCTGTAAATTATGACGTACGGTTCTGGTCAAAGATGCACAGAACACGTTTTGTGCATAGATGTCAATAGAGCAGGGGCTCTTAACCTTTTTCAGCTGGCGACCCACCTTTCCTTATCGGTTATAAACATTCATTGTTACAATGCTAAATTAGAAAAATTTATTTTTTGTCCTCTGTCATCGTCGGGACTTAAACCCGAATCTTTCCACTTTCGCGGCGGAATGAGTTATCAATTACTCTACGGTGCGATATCTAAACAGTTAATTCATCATAATAAAGCAATTGTAACATTAAATTCACTACATATGAGAGCTGATTATTTCGCTAGGTATCGCTAGACAAAAATCATCTCAGTAGCGAGAGTATGAATGAATCAAGTAAATTTCTATTTTTTTTAAATTTTTTATTATTAATCATTAATTCAACCTTAGTACAATATGTAATTCGAAGGCAGATATAGGGCCTACAGCTAATCTATGTTATCATATGGAATTTTTTTTTTAATACGAAATACTTCCGTAAAGTTTTTAATAATATATAAGATATATGTTAATTCTGCAAAGCTTCAGAACGAGCTCTATAATTGTTATAAACATTCATTGTTACAATGCTAAATTAGAAACATTTATTTATGGTTCTTGTCTAGCGATACCTAGCGAAATAATCAACTCTCGTATGTAGTGAATTTAATGTTACAATTGCTTTATTATGATGAATGAACTGTTAAGATATCGTACCGTAGAGTAATTGATTAACTCATTCCGTCGCGAAAGTGGAAAGATTCGGGTTTAAGTCCCGACGGTGACAGTGGACAAAAAATATTTTTTTCTAATTTAGCATTGTAACAATGAATGTTTATAACAATTATAGAGCTCGTTCTAAAGCTTTGCAGAATTAACATATATCTTATATATTTCCTTATCGGAATATCTCCACGGTCCATCAGTGCATGGTGGAGAAAAAAAATTGGGAGGAATGTAGTGGTTCTGTTGTCTGTACCAGATACCAAAAATCAAGAACCAAGAAAACAATCAAAACACAATTCGATTTGTTTCTTATCTTTTCTGATGGTTTATTCGAAGGTTTCTGATAGTTTTAGGATCGAGTCGCAACCCACCTGTAACCCTTCCGCGACCCACCGCTGCCATAGAGAATATATGTGCAAGTAGAGTCCAAGTAGAGCACTAGTCCAAGTAATAAATACGTATGGTACACAGAACGGTGATTTCAGAGATAAGGGTTATGATTTGTTGTATGGTAACATAGGAATGCGCATAGGTGGGCATTAACTCGTTAATCCGTTAATTAACGAAGTTAACAAAGTGCTTAACGATTTAACTGTTCAGTTAACTTTAAAAAATGTTAACGGACACATTAACTTCCGTTAACTTGCCATAAGTCCGTTCAATCGTTAATTAAGTACCTACAATTCACAAGGACACCGTGCGGACCGTGCCGCGCCGCGAAAAACACGTTCAGACATGTACGGTTTTGCCGGTCGGCCGGCGGTCATTGCGAGAAAAAGTCACAAATCTTTAAGAACTAAAGCTCAAAGTCTCGTCAAAATGTGGCTAGACATGAAGTCAAAAGACTCTTTTAACGATGCGGCATTCCTCGGAGAACAGATAATAATAAATCTGTTTATTAAATATAGTACCGTCAAGTGCTGCAGTCGAACGCCTTTTTTCTACGGGAAAAGACATTTTAACGCCTAAAAGAGCCTCACTTTCCGACGAAAACTTCAATATATTGTTGTTTATGAAGGGGAATATGCACCTTATGTCACATTGAACATTTATTATTAAAAACTCTAATGATACACCTTTCTTTTACTAATATTTCATGACCTGCCTAAACTTCCATAGCCCGTATTAACATTAAATATAAAATAGAATTTCTATCGCGAGTTAACGATTTACGATTCGTTAATCGTTAACCTGCAAGATTAACGGCTTAACGATTAACGAAGTTAACTTTTTTAGTAACGGATTAACGATTAACGAAGTTAAGTATTTGATTAACGGTGCCCAGCTATGGGAATGCGTATATCATAGGCTGATTCTATATCTACGAATGTAGCAACCGAGATTTCTTTTCTCGAAAATGATGGTAGAATGCCAGTTACTAATAAAGCCACATTGTCTATCGAGCGTTTTCCCTTTCTAAATCCGAATTGATATTGTGATACAATGCTATTAGTTTCTAGCCAATGTTCTAAGTTCTAATCTACCCTTGATTATGGTTTCAAAAGTGCAATAGATCTAGGACTTTATATTCATTCGGGTCTCTATTCGGTTTCAATATTGGTATAATGGTATGTTCTTTCCAAGTGATGGCTATAAATTGGCTATATAGATAGATAGGCTGTTTATTTTTAACAGATTGAAACAACAACATTTAAAATGTAAGAATTATTATTTATATAAAATATATAAGGCACTAAAAAAAAGTCAAAAAATGGACGGAAATAAATATAAATACAATACAAATTTATTAACTTATGCTAGGTATGCTTATTGATAAATTTCAACTTACGAAAATGTCTATCAAATAGTTTATAAAAGCAAGGCAACGAAGGCTACAAATATATATCTTAGTTCGTGAGCAAGGCACTTGTTTTCATTGTACAATAAAAGTCAAAATATTAGAGTTCGCGATTTACTCCGAGTTTAATTTTTTTTTCTACTCTCCGCATTAATCGATCATTCGTTTGTAGAAGTGCTGGTTATCGAAGCACCAATGCGATTGTTTTTGTGTGACTGATATAAATATTTTAATGAGTAAATGTTGATTTTGTTTTTGAAATAATATGTAATCTTTTCAATTATACAAGGCATGGCACAATAGTTTGTATAATACCTCGTTCTGGCCATACAATCGATACATGAAGAAAAAACAATTTTCACATCATTTTTAAATTTTTCTCAGTTGAAATTTATCTGAAGGATATTTCATAATACACTTGGTGTAATTCTGATAACATTGGTCAACATAACCTAAAAAAACTTTATACTGACACAAATAAAATTATCTTTTTAAACATTAAGTAATTTCTTTTTAATAAAGAATTTCGGAATGTAATTTTAATATCATTTTTTGGAAGGTCTGAGATGTTTAATTAATTAATATCAATAAAAAATCCGGCATCTTATAAACAAAATCAGAACTTTATATAATTGTTTCTAACGAAATTTTGACTTAAGTTTATAGAATACCTAAGTAAAATCAGCTATTTTCATTTTTATTTATCTATCTGTCTGTTACGGGTTAACTCAAAAACCAATTTTTATGAGACTAAAAAATCGACAAAAACGCGAGTTAGTTAATATTGATTTACAACTCCTAATTGAAATGCAGTTGCTAGTGTCGCAGGGTTTTTGAGTCACCCAGTAAATACATCCATTCTTCGATTTATGAACACTAGAAATATTTCATTTACAGAGAAAGAGTAAAAATGTTGTAGCTAAAAATACTTTTTTGTGCGACCCTCTATAAAATAGCTACTGTTGTTGCTGTTTAACGAGGCACAGTTCTGCGATGCAAGGCTAATACGATGGAATCGAAGGTTGACACTGCCTGTGTTTCATCTTAATCGCGAGCTGAGAATTATTTTTCTTCATACTATGTCGAAAGTACATACTTTCTGATTCGATTTTAAAGTATAACATTTATGCATTGTTGTAGTCACAGCTGCAATTACGCGCATATCGTCTGTATAGGCGGGTCTAAACAGTTTCGTCATGCGCACTGATACATGAGACTGGCGTTTGTCAGGTCACATGTTCTAGTACGTAGCCATCTGCTGTCTTTACATGGACATTATTAGATCCATGTGTCATTACGTATAACCTCAACATTGACCACTTGAAAGTAATTCATCTTTTTATATATTAGTGAAAGTGCATACTTTCGACCGGATGTGAAGAAAAATAGTATTCACCACACGAGCAGAAAGCTGAAAATCCCGCACTGCGCGACATATGATGTCCTCGACTTTGCCTCGGGCATCATGTGGCGCAGTGCAGGAAATTCAACTTTCGGCTCTTGTTGTATAATGTACTATTTCTTCGCCTAACGTTTTTTTTTTTAAATATTGACCATGAATCCTGTTAACAATGCAACAAACAGACGCGTCAAACCATAGTAAGAAACTATGCACTTTTTTTATTTTGCGTCCGCGAGCGTGACATTCGGAAACAGTTTAGCTCTACATAGTTCATAACCAGTACCTACTGACATTTGAATAACATTGACGCGAACCTCACTTGCCAGTGGCGCTATTGGTGGCAGAAAAAAGTCTGGTAGTCCTTCATTAACTGCAAACCATTTTTTTAAAAACTGTTCATATTAAGAACAAAAAACCGTTCATAAACCGAAGAAGTGTAATTTGAGTTGCTGATCCACTGAAACTTTTTGAATACTGTTTAAATTAGGTATACTTATTCACAATAAAACCAGTACAGCTTACAAGAAATATCAGCTGAATCAGTCGTAGCATAAAACCTAATACGCGCATGTATGCTGCGCAAGCGACCGCCGCGTTCTTGGCACGCATAACTGTCCTTTATTATTGTGAACTGAGTTCAAGGTTTGATAAATTAGCTGACAAATAACAAAGTGCTGATAGTCGAGTGAATCTGCTGATGTTTCTATATGCTGTGCAACCGGCTTCCTATAAAGGTAACATAAAAATACTAAGCTGTACTTTATTACAATGGCATGGGAAATATAAAATCAGTTGAATGAAAAACCATTCATAATTTATAAATAAAACAAAAAATTAAACGAACTAGAAACAGTAGATATCTTTGACTATTTAATTTAGAAATGGCCTCTCTTTTTCCCATATTAACAACGCACAACAGATTTAGTTTGAAATTTATGTGGGTTGTAAGTTAAACATTAGTGATTTTCAAAATTGCATCTACCAAAAATGAAAATAACTTGACCTTAAAAAATTTGATATAATAATATATTATCTTACATAAAAAAACTATAATCACTAACCGCTGTTTACATGGCGTCCCCATAGCAACGCCATTATATTCAAAAGTTTTAGTTCTTAGCTTGGCCGTTACTTGAACATCGTGTCACTAAAGGTCTTGTAAACAAGTGTGAAGTTAGCTTTGCTAGCCCACAATTAAATCGTCAAAGGCAGATAAAGTAAAAACTAAATCTACGTACCAAATAATTTAGTTACCTAGTAACTATTTTGTTGTAATATAGACTCTTGCATTTATATTATGTAAATTATATTTGTATTAATAATATTGACTCTACCAACAGTAATAGAATATTAAATAAAACGAAACCACTTGCGATTACTGTTCAAAACATTTTTTTATTTACAAAACGTTTCGACCAAATTTTGGTCCTTTTCAATTTATTAAAATATAAAATAAATTATAATTTATTTTATATTTTAATAAATTGAAAAGGACCAAAATTTGGTCGAAACGTTTTGTAAATAAAAAAATGTTTTGAACAGTAATCGCAAGTGGTTTCGTTTTATTTAATATATTTGTATTAGATAAATGTAGGTCTGTATTACAACAAAATAATCCGTAAGGTAACTAAAATTTAGTATGCACGTAAATTTGCTTTTTACTATACATGAGGACTACCATTTTCATATTCGTCAAACGGTGCTAGCGGCAAGGAAGGTATGCTTTTAGAGATTAAATTAATAATTTCCATAACTACCGTCGAACTGTTGGATTAAATTAATCATTTTCAAAATTACCAAATCAACTAAATTAAATTTTGTGCATGACAAGTACTGACATTTGAATGACATTGATGTATATCTTACTTGCCAGTGGCGCTATCAGGTGATAGAAAAAAGCCTGGTAGCTCTCATTGCCATAATGAAACAAAAACATGCTTGAGTTAATGCAGTTTTGTTTTGTTAATTATATCCGCTAAACTATATACAATATTGAATATTTGTGCGACATTAAAATTTAAAAATAAAACAAGTTCGATACTTATAATATCGATAATAATTCAAACAGAACAGCAATATATTTTCTGTGGATTGGTAGTTCCGCTAATTCCGATAAATTTGTTCATAATACTAATTTACAATTAAGTGTTAACTGCAAAATTTCCATATATCTATTGAAATCGGAAAACTAAACTTCATTATATTCGATAATGATAAACAATGAGAGTTCGTTGAACTTAAATGCTAAATTTATAAAAAATATTGGTTCGTGTAAAAATAACCATTAAAGCGCTTGCTTTAACATTAATCGATAATTACAAATGCTTGTCTTAACTAAGAGATTCACTGTACAACATGTTTTAAGATAAAAAAAGGTAAAACCATCTTTTGTTTAATGTAATATTATGATATCATAATTTGATATTTGACAATTTAAGGTTATGTAATAATAATAAAAATGTCATTGGCTGTGTTCGTTGGCATATTTTTGGTCTACATGTGCATGCGCTTTCATGCAAAGGCGTCCAATTTTATTTATTGCGCATGCGCAATAAACAAAACACAGCCATTGAAATAATAATTGCTGCCAACTGCACTTATTGTGAATTGTCAAATATAGATAATTGTATTCAACTAGAAAAGATATACTGAACATGTAAACTAATTTTGAGGTTAAAAGAATTTAATTATTTATATTCTAATAACTTTACTTGTGTGAAAAAAATAATGGCTCAGGTATCATTTTACTGCATTAAAAGCTTCCTTATACGATGCACAAATATCACGCGCCATTTTAAAGTTGTTTTATCTTGATAACCTCAAAATAAAAACAGTTATCTCAAAGATGGCGCTACAAATGATGTGACAAATGTCAAAGCGACAATTAACAAAACAATCGGACCTGACGTCAGCGCTCCGGCATGACAATCGACGATACGACGCGCTCTCATGAAATCGGCTCCCAGATACGTCGAGTAGTATCTTCTTTCGGGTTCGATGATTTTAAGCTGTTGCGCCGCGTCTTGGAAAATTAAATCGCTGTATGGCGGAGGTGAATAAAACATGCTAAAACTGCAAACAACCAAACAATATAATCAGTACTTTTAAAGCGGAAAATTGTCGGTTTCCTACCCTGGAACTGGCATCGCCAAGTTGGGTAGGAAAATTTACACAATTAAATTGATTTTTACGAAAAGATCAGTTCCTTCTTATAATAGAAAACAGTATCACGGGTAATTGGAATAATGAAAATAAATCAATTTAAACACTCATTGATTGCAACGTTTCGCCTTTTCTTTAATTAAGACTTTTTCAAGCTCCTCAATATGCTTCAATGATAGTAAAACTATGATATAATATGCAATTTGGCACTACAAAAAACAATAATTTATTAATTGTTTTTTGTAATGGCAAATTGCATATTACATCATAGTTTTACTATCATTTAAGCATATTGAGAGCTTGAAAAAGTCTTAATTAAAGAAAAGACGAAACGTTGAAATCAATGAGTGTTTTAAATTGATTTATTTTCGTTATTCCAATTACCCGTGATACTGTTTTCTATTATAACATATATCTGGAATTGAACTTTAAAGATCTGTTCCTTGCTTTTAAATATAACAAATAATTCAGAGAATAATAATTATTCTCTGAATTATTTGTAAAATTATTTTTGGAGCGGGTAAATAATAAATAAATTTGCCCGCTCCAACAATTATCCTCTGAATTATTTGTAATAATTAAATTGATGTTATCTAAAAATGTCATGATAAATAAGTATAAATAAATTAATTAATATTAAGAATACAGAATAATTCAAATATCCTTGAATTTTACACACGCACTCTTTTTTTTATCAATAGGGATGTTGACTATTTTTGGGAAAGTGTTTTAAATCGCGCATAAGTACCTAATATAGCCACAAATATTTATTATTTTTATTTAAATACGACTCAAGTTTTAAAAATCATGTATTTTAAATTCCGTTTCAAATTTCGGTCCAAAACGCCAATACTTGTCACGTGATTGTCGTGACGTCATTCGGTCATACCAAAGGAGGCTCAAAAGTTTACACGGGAGCAACCATTCTATAGTTTCGTAGCTGTTGCTATAGTTACATGTAATTTGACGTTTCCTATAAACAAATAATAATAAATTACACACTAAATATTAACCAAACAATGAAGCCTTTGACAACGTCTGATGCTTGTACATGACTCCGTGACGTTATGCGCTCTGATTGGTGTCCGTTGTTACGTGACTTGAGAGTGATTTTATTAGGTTTTATTTATTAAATATTAATAAAATTCCTTAAAAATAAGGAAAAATATAGTGTTTTTTAGTATTTCTATCATAGAAACTACCACTTAACGTTAAAATTATGTTTTTATTTGAATACAGTCAACATCCCTATTATCCTAACTATCCTATCCTATCTTACTAGTATTATAAACGCGAATGTGAGTTTGTTTGGATGTTTGTTACTTAATCACGGAAAAATGGCTGAACGAATTTGGATGAAATTTGGCACACAGTTTATTACCTCAATTAACACATCGGATACTTTTTATCCCGGAAAAATGTTAGGTTCCTGCGGGATTTCGTCCATGGCCTGTTATATTCTATGATATAACAGACCATGGATGAGTTGTTGGTTTCCTTAGTTACCAAGAACAAACTCTAAAACATTCTGATATCAAATGTCAAATAAATTTGCAAATAAATATAAATTTTTAAATTAATGTTTAAAATTAATTTGATCAAAATTATTTTCTACTTTTTAGTGCAAAAGAAAACCATTGTTGTTAAAATATTTTTTGAAATTTATTTTATTTTTAATTTTTTAGTCTTAATTATTTTTTTATTCAAATAATTTACGTTTAGCTGTTAGTCCTGCTAAAATTTCCACTACTGCTGTTGTTGCCATGTTTTATTACAATTGCGGGCGGAGCCGCGGGGAGCGGCTAGTAATATTATAAATGTGAATGTGAATTTGTTTGTTACGCTTTCACGCCTAAATCGCTGGACAGATTTCGATAAAATTCGACAAAGAGATAGATTGCATCCTACAGAAGGACATAGGCTACCTTCTGTCTGAAAATAAAAACTTAAAGGGAGTGAAATAGGAGATGAATGTCACTGACAGATCATCACGATACCTTCCGGAACCAATGGACCTCCAGACTTGAAATTTGGCAGACGTGTTTCTTTTGTTGAGTAGAGATACTAAAGTAGTCTTCTAAGGTGTGGAAAGGGGGGAAAGTACAGGGGTGTCAATGATTAACACATTCTCATTTTTAAAATACAGTTTCTATGGACTGAAAATGTAGCTGTTAGGTCTTGTAGAACAGGGGTGGCCAACAAGTCGATCGCGATCGACCGGTCGATCGCGAGGCCAATTTTGGCCGATCTGTAGCTATTTTGAATTAATAAATATTATTAATAATTATCCATGTTCTCTTAATTTCCGTGGACGTGAGTTTTTTGGTCCTTTAAATAATTATTGTTGTTGTTTTTTACGTAGGTAGATAAGCCGTACATCTATATTTCAGTACGAGGAGTATTCAGCGAGCTATTGATAGATTAGCAAAAAGTATGTCATATTATTTTTTCATGATAAATTTTCCTAACCCAAAAAAAAAACTCCAAAGTGAAATATTGAAATCAAATAATCAGCCATACTGTGCATTTTTGTAACAACTTTTTCATATTTACGAACAAATTATACATTGCAGTTGATAAAAAAATTAAATTGCATTTTAAGTTAGTAAAAATCTATCTTGAAAAAGTGTCGGAAAATCTTAGGTACCGCATGTACGGAATGCTGCTATCAAAAATTGGGTCTGGAAATTTATGTTCTTTATGAGCCTATATCTCGAAAACTTAATAATTGATTTAAAAAATAAAAAATAGTTTTAAACATATATTTTACTTATCTACCCATACCTCGCTGGAGTGCACATTACACTGAAACACAGTGATAAACATAGTATGCATTTCACGCCCCTTCTACCCTATTAGACTACGCCTATAACAACAAGTCGATCGCGACACACTTTTAAGATAAAAAGTAGATCTTATATACAGAAGTGTTGGCCACCCCTGTTGTAGAAGATTCCACTACTGTTGTTGTTGCCGTGTATCATAACAATCGCGGGCGGAGCCGCGGAGAGCGGCTAGTTTTTAATATTTGTGTGTGAAAATTGTACTGTTCTATCAATTGGTGTCCCATTTTTTATCATAGACATCCATGGTTTTGATTACATGCAAAATACTAGGGGCGTCTTATTTTAGGAAGCTTTTTATATACAGGAGTTCGTAATTCTTGCATAGAGTTGATGGAGATTTGTTCAAAGAAACTTTTAAAATACTCTTCGTAATGTTATATGATGATAAATCGTTTCGTACTGTATGGAACCATCGATGCATGAGTTCAACTCGAACTTGACCAATTAAAAAAAAAAACTAACCTGAATTCATCTGGATTCTTGCGTCCGTAAAACTGCTGCGCATAAATAAAAAGATTGGTGTAAGCATTTATCTCTGTTTCATTGTAACCGTAACCACCACGCGAGACAATCGCATTCGAAGCCACTTTGCCAAGATTGCACTTCTTATATTCATTTACTTCCATTCTGGTACCTAAATCGAAACAAATATAAAACAAAACGCGTATTAAAACAATTGAACATCTTGATATTAACATCAACTTTTAGAATGGGCTGTGCGTGTCAAATGACATAGGAGACACCAATATAGTCCTAGGTCATTCCGTCTGCTTTCAACAACAAAGACGTGTTTTAAAGAAAATGTCTTGTTGAATAGAAATCAGTTTTTTTCTTTTATTTTGACAGTTATTATTATACAGGGTGTATCATAAAAAACCGAACATAGGGAACACTCCATTGTGCAAATTAGTTAGGATCAGGGATTGCTTTGGCCACATTTGAGAATGGGTACCATGGCAACGCTGACACCATTATTTAATAACAATAATAGCTAATAATAGTTAAAATAAATTCAATATTAAATGAATTTATTTTTATTAATGAAACAATGTTTTATTAAGACAATATTTTTTTAGTTAATAATTAAACGAGACAAACAGTTATATAAAAAATTAAAGCAAATGTTCAAATAAACATCCATTTTGAATTAAACAGAGGCTTAATCGGTTATAAAAAGTTTGTCTAATATTACAGGAGTCACATTGAAACATACTTCGACGATGTCTTTAAATTCATCCAGAGTTTTATTTGTAACTTAACTTCAATAACTAAACTGTCAAATGAACAGCAATAATATGCCTGTTACTATATACGTACACCATGGTAACCATGGCAACTACCTCTGAATAGAGGGCAAAGCAATCTCTGATCTTAACTAATTTGTACTGCGTACTTTTCCCTATTTTGGGTTTCCTGTGATACACTCTGTATAATACTACATAGAATACTGTTGCCACATTGTGAGAAGTTAAAACATACTTTTAAAAGAAGTTTTCGATGTTTTTCGTTCTTAACTTATCTAATTCACCGGTATCTAACATCAATGAGCTTAAGGTTTATGGATTATAGCGGTTGTCTCATTCCTTTGGATAGTAGTGGGAAATGACGTCATCCAACAGATTTGTCGATTGATTGCGTGGCAGTGGCTGTTGTTTATGAACAGGAGATGTCAAAGAAATCAAAAGACAGAATATTGATATTATTTTGCAATGAACTGAATTTTTAAGATAAGAGACCTACATGGACTTAGTTAAAAATCTATACATATTATAAATGTGAATGTGAGTTTGGATGTTAGTTACCTTATCACGCAAAAAGGGCTGAACGGCTTTGGATAAAATTTGGCACACAGTTTATTACCTGGATTAACACATAGGATATTTTTTATCCTGGAAAAACGTTAGGTTCCACCGGGATTATCAGAAAACTCGTCCGTGGCCTGTTATATTCTATGATATAACAGACCATGGACAAGTTGTTGGTTGCCTTGGTTACGAACAACAAACTGAAACATTCTGATATCAAATATCAAATAATTTGCAAATAATTGTAAAATTTTTAATTAATGTTTAAAATTATTCTGATCAAAATTGTTTTCTACTTTTTGTTTTTGAAATATTTTTTGAAACTTAATTATTTTTTTATTCAAATAATTTACGTTTAGCTGTTGGTCCTGCTGAAGTTCCCACTATTGCCGTGTTTCTTTACAATAGCGGGCGAAGCCGCGGGAAGCGGCTATTAATTATAAATTCGAGCGAACGAACGGAGCGAGTAATGTAGCAATCCTAACTATTAAAATGGCGGGCGGAGCCGCGGGGAGTAGCTAGTAAATAATATTTTTGATATTGTTATTATAGGTTGATATAAATGTTATTGGTCCGTCAGCTGACGTCATTCCGCGTTTACGCTGATTGGACAGATAGAATGAGGCAACATCCGTAATCTACTAGCCTTGTACAACGTCAATGGTTAAAGATACAATAAAAAAAAAAACACCAGACTGAGACATACATATGGTCGGGTGTATTGGTTTCTCTTTTCTGTCAGTTTGGCTGGACTGGAAGTAAATCTCGATTGATTTTAATACTAACCGTCTGGACACAGCAATTGAAAGTCTTTAGTTAATGTATTCCTGGCCCAGAATTCTCTGCGCTTGCCGCCGGTAATTTCGGCGACAGTCGTATGTTTCAAAAACGCGACGTCGCCCCCTCCTTCCACGAGACAACGGAATGCACCGGTGTAACCGTAATAGTCCTCGGAAGCGTCGCGTCTACAATATCTGCAAAGTGTAAAATACCAAATTAATTTATAGAATGTATTTCACTTTACATGAAAATACCTAAATAACCTTTTCATTTTAAAAGCAACCATTATAAAATTTTCAGCAGTTATGCAGGCCATTAAGATGCATTTTTTTTGTAGGAACAAAATTTTTCAAAAGCCAAAATCTAGCCAACTACGATTAAAATAAAAAGTAGGTTTTCAAGTAAACTCATATGTGTGATCAAGATAGAGCAAAATTTTATTAAAAAAAGTTGTTCAGAAACACAAAAAACTGCAAAGTATGAAGTTTCGGCCAAAAAAATCATTTTTTAAATTTCTCAAAATATGAATGCAATCTGTAATTGCATAGACAAGCACGAAAAATAATTTTTTGGATGACTTTATGCAAGGAATTAGACCTTTAGATTAAAGACAAATTAAAAATAATAATATAGCGCGAATTTGTAGTTTTTCAACCGACTGTACCTGCGCAAGCCTTCATTTGCATCTAACTTCAGAGCCGTGGCGCGTATTATAATAAAGTACGGGCCTCTCGGTCAAGTTTCAAGAGTGATAAAAGCAAGACAAAAGTGTTGAATAAAGTCGAGTCTTACCGATAGCTCGCGCCGTGACATAAATCGCACATATTGTCGTACGGAACTCCTGTATTATATTCGGTACTAAGAGCTCCGGGAACGCACGACTTGCTGAAATATTCAGCCGCTGCGCGCACGGCGTTGCAGCCGTACGACCTGATCCATCCGTTCGAGATCAAATAAGCGAGCGGATACACCCATCCGGCCGCCGTGCTGATTCCGGGATGACACGTGCGCTTTCCGCGTAAGTAAGTCAGCTCCGTCGAGGGATCTTCCTCGCGGGCGACCGCCACCACGTAATATTCGGGCGTCTCTAAATTGTACACTTCGCTGATGAACGGTACGAGATCGTATCGTAGACCTGCCGTATAGACGTCGCTGGCGTCTAAGACGGCGACATCGCTTCGGCCCGCACGAATTGCTTGCATGCAGTTGATTTGTGAATGGCCGCGGTCACACGTCAGTTCCGGTTTCAATAATTGAGCTTTCAAAGCCATCTGTCAGAAAAGTTTTATTAAATCGTTGCTTTCTGGGTCTATATCAATATTTACATATTAATTCAATTTACGATTAATATAATATACTAGACCAGTGGTTTTTAACCTTTTTGGAGGTACTGAACCCAATTAAAACCATTAAAATATTAAAACATGATTTTCACACAAAAACAAAACCATAATAATGAATATTTACTGCAACTCAGTGCCTCCGCCGAACCCACGAGACTGACTCACCGAACCCCTGGTGTTCGATCGAACCCAGGTTAAGAACCACTGTACTAGACTAATAAATTCGACAGAGTAAGAGATACCTGGAAAAGTAGCTTAGAATTAAATGAAATACAGGACACGTTCACTAATCCGACAAAAGAATTTTTCGCGTATTTCGGATGTAAACGTGGACTAAAACTTTAACTATTGAAAAAGATTTCTTTTAAGGTAGTTGTCGTGGTACAATATCGTCAAAAAGTTATAGATTATTCGCGCCACAAAAGTATACTAGCTTGTAGCTAAGTGATCCATAATTTGTACGCAAAACTGTACCCGTAACCCATACAGTGTTCATATGCATGTATACTTTTCTATAAATTGTTGAACTTTAAACCGTTATTTATAAATAATTAGACGGTCAAACATTTTTTCTTATTTTTTTTTAAACCCATAACAAATGCACTGAAAGACTGTCAGTTTTTGGAAAGTTTCTGACAGTTAGTTCTTTTTTTATAAATAAGAAACTGGTTCAGAACTACAGAGATCGTATACAATCAATGTTAATTATCCAATTTTTAATTGAATTTATTTCGGATTATATACGGTTGATCGACTTCAAATTTTCAGGGTAATTGTATTATCATGTCCTTAATAAGTATACAAAAATTAAGAATTTTCTGACGGTGTGCCTTAACCACGACAACTACCTTAATTATTTTTTTGTTCCTAAAGTCAATAATGACTTTATATAATACATATTTATAATACATAATGCATTATTGAAGGTTTTAACAATAAAACAATTTTTAATTTCGAACTTTTAACACCAACAACGTGACGTCTTCTCCTTCCAATGTCTACTGTCAGACTACAGAGCGAACGACTCTACGAAACGTTGGAGTATTGAGAAATATCTGTCAAGTAAACACGAGTGTCGGATTACAGAGCGCAATATCGTAAAAATGTTGGATTATAGAGCGATTTTTCTAGACCTCTACATGCTTAAAAACAGCGGGTTACTGGACGTGTCGGATTACCGAGCAGCGGATTATCGATCGTGTTCTGTACTTGCGTTGTTTATATTATTATAAAGAAACACATTTTTTTTCACAAGTTGGAATCTGCGTTACGACTAGACAATAAAACAATTTTTTTGAAAATTTTCCCGAAGCTTAAAGTGTGAATTTTTCAATGTAATTTTAAACGCTACGGAGTTACGTCATTGCTAGACAGCTTCGATGTGTACTCTCCATTTAAGGTCACTGCCTAAATAAACTCCTACGAATTTTACATGTATCGATATATGTTATTTGTCGGTAGTATCAGTTATAGAATGTTGATCTGGCAAGAACTAGGAGGCCCCATCGATCGCGGGGCCCTGGGCATGTGCCCAGAGGGAAAGATGGCCCTGGCCTCGTCCAATTTATTAGTATCGATAAAAAAAAAACGTATATGAGACAAACCTGCATCTTGACACACTTGTCGAATTCCGGTTCAGATGTAACACATAACCTCATTTTATTAACGGGACAATATCTCACACCCAATATGATGTCCAAAGTGTGTCCTAAAAAGCCTTTATAGGTCTGATCCTCTTCTTTAATTGAAGCAAATCTTTCTGTCACATCCTAAAAGCACAAAAATATAATTTTTTTTTTAACGTTCAGTTTATACTATACACTGCGGAAGGGAAACTTTTGATTTACACGAATCATTAAAAAGCGTGGTGATCTAGTTACGTCGACTGTATCAGTAGCATACAAATTGAATGTTTTTAGAATTTTAAACCCATTATTTATTGAGTAATCATATTTACCTGAAATATGAGATTATGAAATCGTCCATACTTGGGTGTCGATTCAAACATGTCAAATTTTTCGTAAACAACTGAATCGTTTAGCGGTTCGTTGTTATCCTGACCGAAAAATTCATTGGCGCTATACTTGGGAGCTTCGAAGTTACTGTTCAATCTTTCGTCGTACTGAGTGTAACGATTCCGGCTATTGTTTCGATCGTTAGAGTTTGATCGATAACGATCGTTATCGGTACCGTAAACGTTACTACCGGTACGATAGTTATCATTACCGGTTCGATAATTATCGTTAGCGGTTCGATAAGGATCACGTTCGGTACTGTATGCGTTGAATCCAGATTGGAAATTATCTGTACTGGTTCTGTACGGGTCATTACCGGTACCATAAATGTTACGTGAATTATTATTATTGGTTCGGTACGGGTCATTATTATTACGATAAGGGTCATTTCCTGTACCGTAAATGTTGCTTTCCGTGCGAGAATTATTATTACCGGTCTGGTAAGGGTCGTAAGGATTGCTTCCTGCACTGTAAGGATTGTTTCCGGTACCATATGCGTTGCTCCCAGTACGGTAAGGATCGTTTCCGTTACCGTAAGCGTTGCTTCCGGTACGGTACTGGTCATTTCCGGTACCGTAAGCGTTGCTTCCGGTACGGTACTGGTCATTTCCGGTACCGTAAGCGTTACTTCCAGTACGATACTGATCAGAATTGCTTCCGTATTGATTATTGCCACTTTGGTACGGATCTGTGCCGGTTCTATACGGATCGTATTGAGCAGATCTGCCGAAGCGGTCGGAGGGTTTGGATTGTTGGTAAGTCGACGAGTTCTTTTTACCGTAAAGGTCAACGGCAATGGTGAGGAATTCTTGATATTTCCTGCGTTGCTCTATGCTTTTGGCCGATGAAGTAACTATTGCGTGCGTTGGAACTACGCCCCAGTTACACGACTGGTATTGATCGACGGGACGACGTGTGCCATCGACGCACAGTAAATCGAAATTGTCTTTCGATACGGAGCCTGCAATATTAACGGAGCAAATTATGGTTGGATAAATATCATAAACTAGACTTCATTCGCAATAGAGCCTCTCTTGTTTTATAGTAAGGTAAAAAAAAATGCCCTAAACTGTTTAAATTCTGATATTAGTTGAGTATATTAATAACATAAGATTGTGAAGACAAAAATCTGAAAAACGGTTGACCCTGCAGGCCATCCTTGGAACCTCCCGCTATTTCCGATCTATTGAGATGTGACTTACCCCTACGGTGTTTGTTAAAAGTTATTTTAAAAAATTCCCGCCAATTGGGCAACGGGTCAATTCAAACTTCATAAATATTGACATTTGAAATATTATAATAAAATAAAAGTTCTGTTAACGCGCGCAGTGACGCGGGTAACGGCTAGTAACAAATATGATATTTGGTATTTTTTTTCAAAATATTTCCGAAATTATGAAATTATAAGCCATTATAAAATTCTGACAAAGATTTGGAAAGATATATTGAAAGAACATTTTTTGTCAACGATATCTCTCGAACAAATCAATTGATCGAGATGCTGTTAACGGCAATCGAAGCAGTTTTTCAAGCACAAAAAAAAAATTATTATAAACAAAAATTTAAGAAGATATTTTGAAAAAACTTTTTTTTCAAAATTTTTCTCCGACGATAGCTCTCGAACGTATGAACCGATTTTGATGCGGTTTGCAGCGATCGACGTTGTTTCATGCGGAATAGAGCTGATTAGATTTTGGAATTAATCAGTGCAGTAGTTTCGAAGATATTTCAAAATATTAAAAAAAAAATGTTTTCCAAAAAGCATTATTTTTGAGATTTCTCAAAATCTACGTGGCCGAATCAGTTTTAATTTTCAGAAAATCTAAGTTCAGTAAGACCCTTTCAGATACCGCAATCCGCATTTCGATCGGTCCACTCGTTCAAAAGTTATCGAGAGGTTTACATATATACGGACATCATTTTGGAAATGGTCAGGATAGCTTCCTAGGACCTCAATTCGTCGAGATCTGACGAAAACTCGAATTTCGAAAATTGGAGTGAAACAAATAACTTCCCAATTTTTGAAAATTTTCAATTTTCGTAGCGGGAAGTTAAAAAAATACTTTTGGAATATTTATGAAACGCCCTTTCAAATACTGTCCCACATGATCACATACAAAGTTTTTTAGGGTGTCAAACTTGGTCTTAATTCAAATTTACGGGAAAATATGTTTATACGGTCGTCATACAAATGTTTAAAAACCCGGGTCGCAGTGCCAAAACCCTGCCGACAATATAGTGTATTTGCTAATACAGGCAGTGTGGCTTTATTATGCGAACTTAACTTGGTTTTTGGGCAAAATAAAAAATTTGACTCCTTAATACACCCCTTAACATAACATTTTTTTTCTTAATTGCAATATTATTATCAATCGAGCTTCTATACCAAGTTATATACACCTTTCAGTAAAAAATTCACTATCTGCAAACTAGTGTTTTCATAAAATTTTTAAATCCGGTCCTGTAAGGTCGATTTTATTAAAATTTTAGGGACACATTTTAATTACTGCCAGAGGGTTAAATTTCAATTTTGAAACGATTCGGAGAATTTTTTCGGTATTTTAGGGCCCAAAAACATTTTTCAACCCCTAAAAACTACCCTTAAAATGGCCCGATTACGCCCATTTTAAATAGGCTTCTTGCGGTGATGGATTTCAATACGTGGGCCAAATTTCGTTGAAATCAATTAACTCTTTCGAGAGTTATTGCGCGTACACATATATATATATATATATATATATACGTATATAAATATATATATATATATATATATACATATATATATATATAAACATTTTTAAAAATGGTGCCAAGGTGTTTAGGAGGTTATGAAACGTCGAGAAATTTTGGTCCGACCCCTAGGTCCCGCCATCCGACCGACGCCAATAGTGTATGTTGCCATATGGCAAATACACTAATAACTTCATTATATTCAGTCATGAATATCAAAACTTTATGTTATTAAACATTATCATAACGAGCGTAAATAAATTAATAACATTAGCTTGTTCTTCTTGGTTTCCGGGCTTGTACGCCGTGGTCCATTGGTATTTCTACCTGACGTTTCGTCTACAACTGCGGTAGACATTATCAAAGGCGGTGTGGTAGCGGGCGAAGTGTCCTTCTCGGCTGCAAAACATCAAGCTGCTTGTGAGCAGCCGAGAAGGACACTTCGCCCGCTACCACACCGCCTTTGATAATGTCTACCGCAGTTGTAGACGAAACGTCAGGTAGAAATACCAATGGACCACGGCGTACAAGCCCGGAAACCAAGAAGTTTTGCAACAACGCCAGCCGTGAAAGCCTACACAATTGGATTAGCTTGTTCCTTAGGCATGATGGCGGATTTTGAAAAACTGTTCTATAATTGGTGTAAACATTCGTTGTTACATTGCTAAATTAGAAAAAAATATTTTTTTCACTGTCACCGTCAGGATTCAAACCTGAATCTTTTCACTTTCGCGGCGGAATAAGTTAATCAGTTGCTCTACGGTGCGATATCTTAACAGTTAATTCTTCATAATAAAGCAAATGTAACATTAAATTCACTACATGCGAGAGCTGATTATTTCGTTAGGTATTTCTAGACACGAATCATCACAGTAGCGAGAGTATGAATGAATCAAGTAAATTTCCATTTTGTATTATTATAGCTCGTTCTGAAGCATTGCAGAATTAACATATTCTTATACTGTTCTATAATGTTCGAAAATATATATTATTTACTACGAAAATCGTATTTCTGCAGAAAATAAAGGTTTAGTAGAAAAGAAATTACATTTTAAATTTTAATAGAAATCAGGATCACGGGTAATTGGAATCCACCAGCGAAAGAACCCTATTTAAAATAGACCCAATCGGACCATTTTAAGGGTAGTTTTTAGGGGTTGAAAAAAGTTTTTGGGTCCAAAAATACCTAAAAAATTCTCAGAATCGTTTCAAAATTGAAATTTAACCCTTTAATAGCAATTAAAAAGTGCTCCTAAAATTTTAATAAAATCTGCCCGACAGGACCGGATTTACAAATTTTATGAAAACACTAGTTTGCAGATAGTGAATTATTTGCTGAAAGGTGTATATAATTTAGTTTAGAGGTTCGATTGATAATAATATTGCAACTGAGAAAAAAATGTTCTTTTAAGGGGTGTATTAAGGAGTCAAATTTTTTATTTTGCCCAAAAAACCAACTTAAGTTTGCATAATAAAGCCACACTGCCTATATTAGTAAATACACTATATTGTCGGCAGGGTTTTGGCACTGCGACCCGGGTTTTTTTTATATCTGGAATTGAACTTTGACGATGAATTTAAATTTTAAGTTTAAAATTTCCACCAAAACGACCACTGAAAAAACATTCGACAAGCTCTACAACTTTCATTGAAACTTTTTTTCCTGTACTGTCAAAAACAAACGAGATACATAGGAAAAACCGGTTTTTCATACTTTTGATGGATGATTTGTCTCTTCCTCCCCAGCCACACCCTGAACTAAAAGTACCGAAGTGGTAGCTCACTTTATCAATCGGAATTTTTTTTTTTGATAATTGTGCGTTCACATTTAGAAAGTCCTTACTCTCCTATAAAACCATTTATATTTTATGCCTTTGGTGAAGTTTAATAAATTAAAAAAAAATGATCAACTTACTAAATTCATTGCCTTGCGTAATCATTTCAGTCACGGTCGTATGTTTTAGAAAAGCGACATCTCCTGCTTCCAACAAACATCTGAACGCTCCTTCATATCCATAATACGGATCCTGTCGGGTACACCGACCTCCCGGAATTTTGCCGATACACAACTGACACAATCTATCCGAATTATCGCCGATCGGATTGTATCTATCGATGAGCGAATTAACGGCGCACGACGGTCCGAAGAAAACCGTTGCCGATTTGACGTGATTGTTGCAATCTACGATACTCATTCCGCCCTTTTGCATCAGCGTATAGATCGGTATGACCCATCCGGCCAGCATTCCGACGGCAGCGAAACATGCTCGCTTGCCGCGGAGATCGGCTATCGTGTTCACGTCTGGAATTGAGTTGCGTTTGACGACGGCGACCGCATAATATTGTTTGAACCCGCCAGGATACACTTCTTGCATGAACGGTACCAAACTGTGATATCGACCTCCGATGAAGACTTCGCCCGCGTCGAGACTCGTTATGTCGGCGCGTTCCTCGTCCAACAGAGACATGCATTCTTCTTTGTCAAAACCCTAATAATAAAAAAAAAATGGGTGAATCTGCTTAGTAGACGCTAAACAAATGTGGTCATTAGCGGAATCTGGTTAGTACTTTCATAGTAGGTGTAAACATCTTTTATATGTACAGTACAATCGCGATAATATGAATATGCACTCTTATGAACGACTCAGTAATATGAAAATAGTTTTTTCTCCATTGACTACTCTGTAGGATGAACAGCGTATACTGTCGACGATATGAACAAGAACAAATTCGTTAGAGCCTGTGTTTGTTTTTTGTTTCGCCGCTTAAGTTTTTCTGTTACGGTTTAGTCTTTCTTCAGTTTTCTTAAGTAAATACATAGTGTTTTAGTGTGTGGAAGTGAATTTTAGTTTGGTGGTGTTCATACATAGTTACTTAAATCGTACTTTATTTCATGCATTGATCAGTTTGAAATGGTCACACTAAAAGAAAAATCAAAATGTCTTTCTCTTTCTGAAAAACCGAAACTTATAGAAGATGCCAATAAAGGTTTAGGAGTGACTTTACTCTCAAAAAAATATGGTATTGCCAAGTCAACAGTTTGTTCAATTAAGAGCAAAAGTAGAAAAAGTGTTGAAAGAGTATCTAATACAATAAAACCAACCCAAAAATGCACTTTAAAAAATCTGAACTTCCAGAAATGGAAAGTTTACATTATAAATGGTTCCTTGCCCAGCGCGAAAGGAATATGCCAGTTTCTAGAGACATGATAAAGCAAAAAGTATTAATATACTCTATGTAGTATACTGTGGACAATTATTAATATGCATGTACATGTTTCTTGCGAACCTCGATAATATAAACATACCGCTAGTATGAACTCCTCAGGATTTTTTGTGCTCATGTTCGAGATTGTACTGTACAATTAAACAGCTGACGTGCGCACTGGTTTTGTCGCGGATGACGTTTTTCATCACATCAATTCCCTGAGATTACTGTAATTTAATTTGTTTTGAGAAAGCGCGAGTTTAGATGTTTACAGAGAATTATTCGACTTATGGAAGTTCGAGTTCGGGAAGTTCAACTATATACAGTAAGACTCCCGTAGAAGAAGATGTCAAGACAAAGAGGAGAATGCTCGTTGTAACACTGTTTCGTAAAAATTCGATTTTACGACAAAAAGAAAAATATAGAATATGCACATATTTGGTGTTATTTTATTAGGTGTACGGAAGTGCATTCTGGGTTATAAACAAAAATTGAACGTCCCTATTAGGGATGTTGACTGTATTCAAATAAAAACATAATTTTAACGTTAATTGGTAGTTTCTATGGTAGAAATACTAAAAAACACAATATTTTTAAGGAATTTAATTAATATTTAATAAATAAAACCTAATTAAATCACTCTCAAGTCACGTGACAACGAACACCAATCAGAGCGCATGACGCCAGAAGGTCATGAACAGCATCAAACGCTGTAAAAAGGCTTCATTGTTTGGTTAATATTTAGTGTGTAATTTATTATTATTTGTTTATAGGAAACGTCAAAGTACATGTAACTATAGCAACAACTACGAAATAGCTCTCAATATTAATAATATTGACTCTACCAACAGTAATAGAATATTAAACAAAACGAAACCACTTGCGATTACTGTTCAAAACATTTTTTTATAAATTGAAAAGGACCAAAATTTGGTCGAAACGTTTTGTAAATAAAAAAATGTTTTGAACAGTAATCGCAAGTGGTTTCGTTTTGTTTAACTCTCAATATTGTTCACGTCCATTATAATTAATAAGTTTTTTTATTTTTTAACGGGAAATTGGACTATTCAAATTTAATATAGTTTTTTTTATTTATTAAATTTGAATAGTCCAATTTCCCGTTAAAAAATAAAAAAAACTACGAAATAACCTTTCATCACCTCATCAGTTTACCAGCGTTTATGAGCACAGCCTCCTACTTTGTGGCCGTCTGACATCACGGCAGTCACGTGACAAGAATTGGCGTTTTGGACCGAAATTTGAAACGGAATTTAAAATACATGATTTTTAAGGCTTGCGTAGTATTTAAATAAAAATAACGAATATTTGTGGCTATATTAGGTACTTATGGACGATTTCAAAAATTTTCCCAAAAATACGTTCCGGAAATGTCTAATTTCTATGAAAAATCTTATTCAATCTTTGATGTTCATGTTTCAAAACTATAAATATGTACTATTCTTTCCATATGACCACAGTTCAAAATTTCTCGAGAGCATATTTTCAGAGGGATTTGTCCCCTTGCGAGGGTTTGTAATGAAATCTAGGATTGAAAGGATTAGCACCAAGCAGTGGCGGATTTACCAGCAGGCTGAGTAGGCTGAAGCCTAGGGCGGCAGATTTTAGGGGGCGGCAAATTTGGCCCAAAAATGGTTGTCTTACAGAAATAAAAAAAAACATTATTATATAAGTATACATAGAGAAAACGAGTTTCGAAAATTTAACGAAAATTTCAATATTTTAGTACTGTACAGTATAGTGAACACTCTAACGTCTGCATCTGAAAAATTACTAAACGCTCTGTAAAATATACTTTTTTGATCACGAATTTTTTAAAATATTCCAATAGCGTTTCAATATTACGATTTAAATTTAGTAATTTTTACTATTTTTTTTCATTAATCATAACTATAATTTTACCTACCTAAATGTTACTAGGTCCACTCATGCAATTCAATCAACGTATAATATGTCTCAACACCTAAATTTTTTTTTTTGTACAACGTACTTGCATAGTCGTTTTTGTAATTAATATGATTGCGAACTAGGGTATCGAATTTCAGAGGTCAGAAGGGTCGGCAAAAATTTCATAGCCTACTGGCGGCAAATTTGTAAGTCCGCCACTGGCATCAAGTTTGCTTTAATATTACCTGCTTGCACTGAAGATTGAAAAAGTCGCGTCCGAACCGCCTCTTGTCTCGAAGTGTTGCATGCATAAGATTAGTACATTTATATTGTTCTTCTTTACTTATGGTGCACCAAATCAGCGTACTTTCATTCCGTTGAGGTTGAGTCAAAACTTGACCTGACGCTAATAATCAAATACATTAGAAAAAGCTTTGTCTTGCAATTAGATATAATGCGTGGACCAATTTTTACAAAATTTGACTTGGGAATATTTTGAACCGAACGACGTAAACAAAAGACTCAAAATATCCACGGTCGGTTCATTGGGAGTGGTTTGATTTCTTATTAATGCTGAATATAAGAATGTGACTAAATAACGTTTACATTCAAAATTTTGTTTGCATTAGTCATCGTTTAAATTATACAAAAATATTGCACCCTAAAAATACAATTTGCAGAAACAATAATTATTTGTAAATTACAGGTTCGTACCACAGAACTGCGTTACGGACCCGTAATATTTACAAATAATTCTTGTTATCCTAATATACAATGTAAAGTCATACCACATATTATGCTATAATGGTTTATTTATAAACAGAATCCACAAGTGTTTACCTGAGCTAAATAAAATAAACACAACAGTTAAAAACACTAAAATTAAAAAGCACGTACACAGTTTAAAAGCCATTTTATTGTTTCTATAACATATTGTTCTTAAAGAAAGAATTTTAACTGATTTCTTATTAAAATATTAAAAATTAAATCATAATTGACACATTTGATTACAAATTCTCACTCAAGCACACGCCCATTAACTAATCACCGCCCTGTAAATAACTTAACGAAACCAAATAATCAGTGCTTCCAAAACTTAATCTTTATACTTTTATATTTTCTATTAATTATTATTAGTGATGCAAAACGGTAAATTTCTGTCTAAAATTCCGCTTAAATAGCCTTTGTAATTTATTTTAAACAGCCACGGCAAATTTATTATTAGTATACAAGGCTGCGTCCGGACGTGTTAGTTTTTTATTGTTTATTTAAAAAATATTGAGGGGCTAACGATAAAAATTGGGCGCTATCATCTTGATCGTTAGCACCATCGAATAAGCCTAAATACATAAAAATCCGTTAATATCAGATGCTACGTTGATCAGGGCCCTTTGTTTCGTTAGTTGGGCTCTTTCATAGATATATTCTTATGTCTATGAGCTTTTTCGTTATAGTTGGCAATCAGTATCTGCAACGTAAGAGAACTGACGAGTTGTCAGAGTGCCCAAGTGTCAGAACTGTACGAGTGACAACTCTATAAAGAGAAAGTGAAAGTATAAGCATGGCCGGACCATACAGAGCCATTTACGCTTTTGCCAGAGAAATTCACCCAAAAACGGTGAAAAAAGACATTCAGTATGGAACGGCGGGATTTAGGACCAAGTATGTTTCATAAAATAGAACTTATTTTCGCTATTTTATTTTTTCAAATTTCTGTTGCGGCATCTCTGCTTTGTTTTAAAGAACGGAAATGTTAATTGAAATTAATATGCTCTAATTGACACTTCTGTTTCGATAAACATGTACCTGGTTTTAGTACAATGGGTATTTGATCAATAAAATGAATTGCGGATCGTTGACCTGAAAAATTACCATAAAGATTGATTACATCCTCTCATTATTGTAAATTATAGACGATCGACAACTCAGATCATTAGCGCCTTTCATTATTCGTGTACTAACTAAAAGCAACTGATAGTTTAAACTTAAACCTTAAAATTAGTGATGCAACGATTACGATTAATTCACGATTATAGCAATTGTACGATTAATTGTAACTTACGATTATTGCTAGTAGTATGGTACTTGTTAAATTTTAACGTTGCTTTGTTACAAATGCGGTCCGGGTGTTTTAGGGCACTTTTTTAACTGTTCGTTCTTTCCTTGAATCAGCGTTTTTTGAAAAAAAGTGCCGCATACTGGAAGGAGAGAAATTTGGGATATTTGGAAGTAAAAGGCATCAACTAATAAAGATTAGTATAAGATATACTTTTATTATAGAAAAACAATTCCAAAATTTTTTAATATAATTTATTTATTTATGAGCGCTTTCGACGATAGTCATCTTCAGATAATACATATTTTATTTACAACAAAACTGTTAAAATTTAAATTTTAACAGTTTTGTTGTAAATAAAATATGTATTATCTGAAGATGACTATCGTCGAAAGCGCTCATAAATAAATAAATTATATTAAAAAATTTTGGAATTGTTTTTCTATAATAAAAGTATATCTTATACTATTATATTTTCCAAATTTCTTTACGTAAAATATTATAATAATAAAGATTATTTTAAATTATATATTTTATTCATCTATAATTGTAGGATTATTGGTTTGTTAATCGCAATCGTACAAATAGGACTCGTTATATCGCTATTTAAAATCAGTTATTGACAGCAACTTAATTCTTTTTTTTAAGAATACAGTAAAAACCGTTTATGACGACATCGTTTAAAATAACAGACTGGTTGTATTGACCAAAATCATAGGTCCCGGCTGAATGCCATATAACCGCTTTATAAAAAACACCGCTTTTTACGACATTGTTTATTACGACTACATTTAATGTAATATCTTCATATCTTCGGAGAGCTATATCTGTTAGAACGACCAGCTGTATTGTAAACAAAATTCGTACGCACAGAAGTGTTCCAAACAGACTAAAATTACAGATTTAATGAATACAGAAAAATGATAATGATAATGGAAATATTATTCCTAGGGATGTAACGATTCTGATACTGATATATCGGCCGATTTAATCGGTAGGCCGATATATCGGCATCGCCGATTTTATACAACCGTTATCAAACAGTTTGAAAAGCGCGAAACGATGCCACATGCGCGTGATATTGCCGCAGCGTCGCAGGTGGGAGAATTGCGCATGTTTAGGGACATGGTAACACAGCAGATTATCTGCAAATAATTTGAAAAAATTTTTGTTTCTTAAGAAAAATCTGCCAAAAGTAAACTTTAATTACTGACTTTATTAATCGGTTTATTACTTTTTCAAGGATGAGTCTCTGTTAAATATAGGTAAGTGTTAAGCATAACAAAGACGTACAAACGCCCAAGGTACATAATTTATTATTTATTTGATTTATTTTCTACTAAGCCATCGATATCGGTATCGCCGATTATTTACTACAAGAATCGGTATCAGTATCGTATCGGCAAAATAATGTATCATTACATCCCTAATTTTTCCTATTAATATCTATTGATTTATATGTACCTACACATTCAATAATACTACATACTTAATAAAAAATTACTTTGTACCTCAAAACTATCGGTTTTTATGACCAAATATGAGTAGACCCTTCGATGTCGTTATAACAGTGTTTGACTGTATTTTAGTTTCCGAACTCAATTCGTTGCTCAGAGGTAGAATTTTTTTCAATTAAAGATATAAACGGAGTATTATTTAAAATATATTGTTTCAGGGGATCGGATCTTGGATATGTTTTGTTTCGAATGGGCTTACTTGCAACGTTACGTGCTCGCTACAAAAAAGGTAATACTAACATTCAAACAGTTGCATAGCGTCTATAATGCTATTAATTTGTTTGCATTCATTTGTTTTATCATAATAGGTACAATCGGCCTAATGATAACGGCCTCTCACAATCCAGAAACTGACAATGGAGTTAAACTGGTTGATCCAATGGGTGAAATGCTTGAACAAAGCTGGGAAAAACTGGCCACACGAATGGCTAATGTTGCGTGAGTATTTTTCTTTATACTATGCCGGAAGTACGTACTTTCTGATTCGATTTTAGATCAGAAAGTATGACATTTCTGATTTGTTATTGTGACAAACTGCAATTACATCCATATCGTCTGTATTGTCGGTGAAACTAGCGACTTTGTCAAGTCACATGTTGGCCCATAGATGGCTATTTGTACGCCTGTATAGTACGTGCCATGGATCTAAAAGGCTCGGAAGTTAGATGCAAATGGAGGCTTGCGCAGGTACAGTCGGTTGAAAAACTACAAACTCGCGCTATATTATTATTTTTAATTTTTGTTTAATCTAAAGATCTAATTCCTTGTATAAAGTCATCCAAAAAATTATTTTTCGTTCTTGTCTATGCAAAACTGTATTAGGCATCTTGATCAATTAACAATCAATGAAACAACTTAACAATAACGTACTGGACTGTACTTTGTAGCAGGAACTAGCGATAACCAATCACCGACGAGCGCACGTTCTGTGCCGGTAACTGGGAGGTGGTAGGAGTCTTCCTTTCCCCCAAAACAACCAGGACGGCTCTAAAATATGCATTTGCGACGCTGTTTGTGACTAACTTCAGAACCTTTTAGAACCGTGGCGAGTATTATACTAAAATTTCCGATTTTTTGTCCGGGAAACTGCTCTATTCATTGAATAACCATAAGAACTGTCATTACGAAAGAAATTGCTCAGGTCCTTGAGTTTTGTTACAGAAAGTTTCGACTGTATTAACTTTATATTTTAATGTGTTTCATCTGCCAGGGACGATCAACTCGAACAGATCGTTGCCGAAATAGTCTCCGATTACGAAATCGACATGAATGGCCACGCTAGCGTATTTATCGGCAAAGACACGCGTCCGAGCAGCGTGAAACTGTGCAAAGCAGCAATGGACGGCGTGGTCACTCTCAAAGGCAAGCCGATCGATTTCGGAATAGTGACGACGCCGATGCTACACTACTTCGTCGTCTGTCGGAACAGCGAAGGTGCTTACGGCCGACCTTCGGAAGAAGGCTATTTGGACAAGCTGTGCTCGGCGTTCCGATCGTTGCGCGGTCCGAACCGAGATAACGGTAATTATCGAGCGCTGTTACTGTTTGACGGAGCCAACGGTGTTGGCGCCAAAAAAATCGGTGCTTTTAAAGAACGGCTCGCCAATTACATCACGTTTGAAGATTACAATAACGCTGTTATTGGTAGCGGACAACTCAATCATTTGGTAATTATAATATCGAATATGAGTTCTATTTAACGGCCACAGGCTGCTGAAGTAATAACACGGGCTAAAATCTCGACGACGATTCGCAATTTTTACGCTTTTGACCTCAAAAAGAGAAACCAAACCCTTGTAGGATTATTCGTTTGTCTGCCTGAATGTTTGTCTGCCGAAGTCGAATTTCTCCGGACTAAATAAAGATATGCTGAATTGAAATTTGGCATAGTTATAAAGCTTACTAACTTTTATATTATATTCCAATAGCCAAAAGATAAAAAATATTTTCCCATAAACTGGAAGGGGGAGAGCAAAATTTGACACAAAACAAATAATAACTTTGCGATCAGTCAAGTGGGGTATCATTTGTAAGAGTTTTTCTTAAATTTTTGGGATGAAAAGTTGTTTCGTAGTCGTTGCTATAGTTACATGTAATTTGACGTTTCCTATAAACAATTAATAATAATAAATTACACACTAAATATTAACCAAACAATGAAGTTTTTTGACAGCGGCTGAACATATGACGTCATACGCTCTGATTGGTGTCTGTTGTCGAGTGATTTTATTAGGTTTTATTTATTAAATATTAATTAAATTCCTTAAAAGTAAGGAAAAATATACTGTTTTTTAGTATTTCTATCATAGAAACTACTACTTTTCATTAAAATTATGTTTTTATTTGAATACAGTCAACATCCCTATTACAGTAGAACTCAAGTATTTTCCACTTCTCCTTCATCTACAGTCAGAAACCAAATTGAAAAAATCTTTATTAAACGTTAATGCCCTAAACGGTCATAAAAATTCTTCAAAACGTTACATAACTGAAGAGGTGCTATATCTCTTGATGCATTTCGTATTTTAGTCTTCAATTGGTCTAAATTTAACAGATCAGCATTGAATATTTTAGATTTTAAATACCCCCAGTAATAAAAATCATTTGAGGCGAGGTTGGGTGACCTAGCTGGCCACGCTACCTCAGCGCCTTGCCCAATCCAACGACTTGGAAACGTATGGTTTAAAAATGTTCTTAACATTTTGAGCTTTGCTGGACAATCTGTTATTATTTTCCACTAGCGTAATAATCTCATTTCTTTTTGCCTCTGTAAGGACACATCTATGCCTGTTTCTTTCTTTATGGTGTAACTCGATGCAACCGCTGCTTTTAAATGTATTTGAAATTTAGACCAATTGAAGACTAAAATATGAAATGCATCATAACATAATGCAGATATAACACCTCTTCAGTTAAGTAATGTTTTGAAGAATTTCCATGACCGTTTAGGGCATTGCTTGGCAGTGATTGGGGGAATTTTCGAAAATTTACTTTGATTAGTTAAAATAAATCATATCATGTGTATTTATTAGTGTATTTGCCATAAGGCAACATACACTATTGGCGTTGGTCGGATGGCGGGACCTAGGGGTCGGACCAAAATTTCTCGACGTTTCATAACCTCCTAAACACTTTGGCACCATTTTTGAAAATGTTTATATATATATATGTATATATATATATATATGTATATATATATATATATATATATATATATATATATATATATATATATATATATATATATATATATATATATATATATATTTATATACGTATATATATTTATATACGTATATATATATATATATATATATATATATATATATATATATGTGTGCGGGCAATAACTTTCGAAAGAGTTAATTGATTTTAACGAAATTTGGACTGCGTGTTGAAATCTATCACCGCAAGAAGCCTATTTAAAATGGGCCTAATCGGGGTTGAAAAACGTTTTTGGGCCCCAAAATACCGAAAAAATTCTCAGAATCATTTCAAAATTGACATTTAACCCTTTAGTAGTAAGCAAAAAGTGCCCCTAAAATTTTAATAAGATCGGCTCGACAGGACCGGACTTACAAATTTTTTGAAAACACTAATTTGCAGATAGTGACTTATTTAATGAAGGGTGTATTTAATTCGATGTAGACGTTAGATTGATAATAATATTACAATTAAGAAAACAAAATGTTATTTTAAGGGATGTATTAAGGGGTTAAATTTTTTATTTTGCCCAAAAACAAACGTAATTTCACATAATAAAAGTATAAAACCCCACGGCCCTATACAAGCAAATACACTATATTGTCTGCAGGGTTTTGGCACTGCGACCCGGGTTTTATTATTACTTGTACACATTCCTATGTTCTATTTTAAAATAAACGCGTAATTACATTGCTGTCAGAAATGTTATTGTGTAACCATGTAAACGGAAATTTGTTTGTTTCATCTTAAAATAAATTCACGGTATATGTTACGTAGTTTTCAAATTTTCCTGAAAACACGCCTTCAAAACTGAGTGAATTTAGAAGCCATTAGGATAGTGAGATCCCAGTGTACATAGACATGTAAACCAGATATTATTATGCATTGCAGTGTGGGGCGGATTACGTCAAAGTGCACCAGACGTCACCGAACGGTCTTCCGGTCAAGCCGAACGTCCGTTGTGTTTCGGTCGACGGCGATGCAGACAGAATTGTATATTTCTACACAGACGATGAAAACAGATTCCATTTATTAGATGGCGATCGTATCGCCACGCTCGTCGCCGCTTACATCACAGAACTGTTGCGGGAAGCAAACGTCGATGTTCCCCTTGGTCTCGTACAAACAGCGTATGCAAATGGAGCCTCGACTAACTACATAACCAATAAAATGGTGCGTACGAAAAACGTTTTATAACCTTACATTTACATAATATATTTTTCGTAATGTCAAGTTACGTTATGTGGATTGTAATTTATACATATTGTATAGTACGTGCGATGGATCTAAAAGGCTCGGAAGTTAGATGCAAATGGAGGCTTGCGCAGTTACAGTCGGTTGAAAAACTACAAGCTCGCGCTATATTATTATTTTTAATTGTTCTTTAATCTTAAGGTTGAATTCCTAGCATAAAGTGAACCAAAAAATTATTTTTCGTGCTTGTCTATCCAAAACTGTATCAGGCATCTTGATCAATTAACAATCAAAGAAATAACTTAACAATAGCGTACTGGACTGTACTTTATAGCAGGAAAGCGACAAGTAACACGACAACCAGCGATAACCAATCACCGACGAGTGCACGTTCTGTGCCGGTAACTGGGAGGTGGTGGGAATCTTCCTTTCCCACAAAACAACCGGGACGGCTCTAAAATATGCATTTGCGACGCTGTTTGTGACTAAAGTCAGAACCTTTTAGAACCGTGCCCAAAAAATATTTTCGTTTGTCCAAAACTCAATATTAACGGAATTACTGACGATTTTGTGTTAAATTGAGCGTCTATAATTTACAGTCTCTCTATTGACACTCAGTTCAATTTTGACAGAACATTCCAGTAGCCTGCGTCTCAACAGGCGTGAAACATTTGCATCACAAGGCGTTAGAATATGATATCGGCGTATACTTCGAAGCTAATGGTCATGGCACGGTAGTATTTAGTCAAAAAACCAAAGATTGTATCAAGATGGCGGCTAAAGAAGACGGCAGTCGAACTGCTGAACAGAGAGCTGCAGCGGAGAGACTTTTGATGCTTATAAACGTTGTTAACGAAACAGTAGGCGACGCTTTTTCAGACATGTTGTTAGTGGAAACGATCCTACATGCACGCGGATGGGACTTGCCCCAATGGGAGGCTACCTACACGGATCTACCCAATAGACAGCTTAAGGTCACCGTTCAGGTATATATAATGTTTACTTTTGTCAATAATTTGTTTGTAGTTCACTTCGACATTATGAGTTTTTTAAGTATCAACAGAATTGATCTGTAATTTTAAATATAGGGTATTTGGGACTATAAAAAATAAATTATTAAGTCATGTGAATACGATAATTTATCGACTCAGAAATCAGTAATTATTGATTTGTATCCACAAAAACACGAGGTTGATTTATCATTTCAATTTTAAAATTGCAAATTTTTGACATATCTTAAAACGCTGCTCGCTATAATGGTCTGAAGTGTGACGTCAAACTTGTAGTAAACACACATATTATACCTACATGAGTAAACACAGAACGAATCTTGTGCAAACAATACCAAACCTTATTTGCGCTTGTTTTGTATACTATAAGAATGACGTCACAGTAGGTAAACAAACGACTCGTGTTTTCGCGCCAACTTAAATATTTCAAATTTTGAGTGCTATTTTATTCTATAAGATGATTCCATTTAAGCAAAATAAAAATTCCTGTGGACTTATACAACGATATGAACATTTTAAGACAATTTAAAAATAAGAGTCAAATATCTTTCTGCACGGTGATTAGACAGTGCCACCTGAGCAAACTATTTAGTGAGTTATTGTAGATTATAGATGCTCGGCAAACAAGGTCATAAACATCTTATAACACACAATTTAATCAGGTAATAAAATCGTTTGTTATTAGACGCTTATGAACCTTAGTTGCATAGCTGGGCACCGTTAATCAAATACTTAACTTCGTTAATCGTTAATCCGCTACTAAAAAAGTTAACTTTGTTAATCGTTAAGCCGTTAATCTTGCAGGTTAACGATTAACGAATCGTAAATCGTTAACTCGCGATAGAAATTCTATTTTATATTTAATGTTAATACGGGCTATGGAAGTTTAGGCAGGTCATGAAATATTAGTAAAAGAAGGGTGTATCATTAGAGTTTTTAATAATAAATGTTCAACTCAAAATACAGCTAGTCTGACATAAGGTGCATATTCCCCTTCATAAACAACAATATATTGAAGTTTTCGTCGGAAAGTGAGGCTCTTTTAGGCGTTAAAATGTCTTTTCCCGTAGAAAAAAGGCGTTCGACTGCAGCACTTGACGGTATAGCGGTACTATATTTAATAAACAGATTTATTATTATCTGTTCTCCGAGGAATGCCGCATCGTTAAAAGAGTCTTTTGACTTCATGTCTAGCCACATTTTGACGAGACTTTGAGCTTTAGTTCTTAAAGATTTGTGACTTTTAGACTTTTCTTTACTTTGAGTGACCGAAATAAAAAAGTCTTCTTCATCTTCCGTACATGTCTGAACGTGTTTTTCGCGGCGCGGCACGGTCCGCACGGTGTCCTTGTGAATTGTAGATACTTAATTAACGATTGAACGGACTTATGGCAAGTTAACGGAAGTTAATGTGTCCGTTAACATTTTTTAAAGTTAACTGAACAGTTAAATCGTTAAGCACTTTGTTAACTTCGTTAATTAACGATTAACGGATTAACGAGTTAATGCCCACCTATGCTTAGTTGTCATATTTCAATAGTTTACAATAACTAATTAAGTAGTACTTGAATCATTCAGTCCAGTATGTCACCACTAGTTGTTGAGCGCAATTAAAAGGTTTCCCATTTTTTTTCACTCTTAAATCATACTTGTAGAAATTATAAAATTAATGGCGGAAGAATTTTTGTAATATCTTTAAAAATAACTAAGTTATGCTACTTAAAAGTTTAAGGTAGTACCCTCGAGACAATCGTAGTAAAAAGTTTATGCTGGAGTGTACAGTACATGTAGTTGAGAGTCGTTATTTACAAGCCCAATAATTTTTGCAGTTTCTGTACTAATTTTAGCCAATCCCGAGCAAGAAATCTGGCGACACTGTCGGAGCGTTAAGATATTTTATAGTATAATATGTTGTACTTATTATTTTACTATGGTATATCGTACTTTAAGCAGCCTAACTTTTACCGGGACATGTGTTTATTTATTTATCTACATAAATTGACTCAGAAATATTATTGAAATGTCTGAAAAAGTACACTATAGAGGACGATTTATTAGAAAAAAAGTTCGTGATTTTTAAATAGATAAAATTAGTACCTATGTACCTCACATAAATTATGCTTTTTAAAATTTTCAGCGCATGCGCACTTATACTTGTTTCGCGGGTTAGATAACTATGCATTGTTGCCAGATCGTTTATCGTATAATCTTTCCTCTGCTGAAATCCGGTAAATTTTCCATTATTATTTATTAAATATATCTGAAACTGTGTTGTAACTGTTAATGAGACTATTTTTAAAAAAATGTTTAGTTGTTAGTTAACGTTACTTTAGTTTTTTAAAAAGATCCTAAGAAAAGTTTCTGAGATACAAAAATATTTCTCGGTAAATTTTTGATACCCTATATACCGTAATGCAGGGGTTCCCAAATTTTTTCAGTTCGCGGCGTACTTACAGGTTTAGTATTTTGTCTCGACGCCCTAACTATGTGGAATAGGGTAAAATGATAGTACATGAAGCTGAGTTTCTATGCTTATATTGACACATAAGAATACGTTTATTATTTAAGAAGAATTGTTTATTTTGTAGCCTTAAATTTAGAGTGCCTCACGGCGCTCCTATTTACTCTCTACGGCGCACCAGGGCGCCGCGGCGCACACTTTGGAAACCCCTGCCGTAATGTATAAGAGTCTCAAAAATTCTAACTTTGGAATTTAATATCTCTGAAACTGTGTGGTTCAAAAATTTCATTCTGCGCCAATCGATGCAGAACTACATAAACATTAGTCTGGCTAAATTTTAAACAAATCCTAAGAAAACGGGTTTGGCGAGAGTACTACCTTAATTAAGTTTGACAATAATTTCTGTGCGCTATGCCGTTCTCAGGACGAATGACGTCACGCGGCCAAACTATCAAAAGTTGGAGATATTGATATTTTTTTTCCCATTAAGGATCGTAATGTAATAACGACAACGAACGCCGAACGTGTTTGCGTAACCCCCGAAGGACTTCAAGACGATATAAACGCGTTCGTTCAAGAGTACAGTCAAGGTCGAGCATTTGTCAGACCTTCTGGTACCGAGGATGTTGTCAGAGTTTATGCGGAGGCCGCTACAAGACAAGAATGCGATGCGCTTGCGTACAAGGTCGCCGCGGCGGTATATGAAAAGGCGGGGGGCGTCGGCACTCCGCCTTCTTTGCCTAACTAATTTTAGTCTGAACAGGCAGGGTAATATGAAACCAAAAATGTAAAGATGCCACTACGGGTGCTTAAACCATATTACATTACCTGATTAAATGCTACCGACCTATTGAATTATTCTATTTAAGGTTAGTGGCAACACATTCCTACCTTGATTTTGCCTAAATACATTAAAATCGCTTAGTTTCAAAAATATATATAAATACTAACAAAATATTTTTTTATATTGGGCAGGCTCCATCGGGTTCATGTTTTTATTAGAAATGTATTGTATTTTATAGTGTTCTACTGAAAATTCGAGAAATTTTAGCTGATGACGTTTTGTAAAGAGTGAGGTTTATTTTCATCCATTAGTTGTTAGTTCCAACCATAGACGTATAACATATTGAACGATTAGAGAAAAGTGAACAAGATTGTGAGATATAATAACAGGGTCATATTCCGTCTGTTTAAAATTTAGCTGTAGTATGCAATTTTTGGACAGATCCACATAGCTTTGTTAGCCATGTTCGCGATGTAAATATTCGTGATTTTAAAGCTATGTATAACCATGGATCTAGAAAGTAGTGGAATGGTGTACACATTTGCGGCGGGGAGTGGTGGAAGCGACTGAGGGACGAGTGCGAGGTCAGAATGGTGTGAAGTTTTGATTGGTCGGCGCATTGCGCATGTTTAGTGGCATGAAATTCAAACGTAATAATTATTTTTTTTGACAGATGCCAAAAAAAGATTGCTGGAAAATGATAATTTGATAAAAAACATGTCTTTTATAATATACTCGTCTTTCCCGCTGAATAATGATTTTATTGTATTATTATAAATATAATTTTCTTCATACTGTGCCGGAAGTACGTACTTTCTGATTCGATTTAAGATCAGAAAGTATGACATTTCTGATTTGTTATTGTGACAAACTGCAATTACATTCATATCGTCTGTATTGTCATGCGCACTGATAAGTGAGTCGGTGAAACTAGCGACTTTGTCAAGTCACATGTTGGCCCATAGATGTCTATCTGTACGCCTGTAAGTAGCTATTTGCTTTTCTACTGACATTAGATGCCTGTGTCATTACGTACAAACCTCAACATTTATCACTTTGAAGTAAGCAGTTTTTTATATATTGGTGAAAGTGCGTACTTTCGGCATAGTATGAAGAAAAATAGTATACATCACACGAGCAGAAATCTGAAAGTCCTGCACTGCGCGATATATGATACCCTCGACTTCGCCTCGGGCACCGTGTGGCGCAGTGCAGGAAATTCAACTTTCCGCTCTTGTGGAGAAATATACTATTAAACAAAAATGAATGCATTGAATTTTTGCAAAAGCAATTGTCTTTTTATACAATACTGAAAAGTATATTGAATAATATTGTCTTCAAACTTAATATATATTTTAAGTAATATTTCAATTTAAACACAAAATCAATTTTTAATATTAAAATAATTTAAGCAATCAACCAGCCGGCCAATAAAAAATTGGTACCACTCTACCTCGTCGCGTCCTCCAAATCGGCTTTACGTTCCTCGTCTAAAGCCCTAGCACATACTCTGTCTCTATATTCCAAGGCTATGCTATGTATTTATTTGTGGTTCAAAAAAAAATCATTCAAATGAGCAATTACTAAAATTGACTGGTTACTGTCTAATGGTGCGCTTACACGGGCAACTAAAATTGCTCAACTCCGGGCAATATTGATCAATTATGTACATCAGCAATTCACGGCAATGGCAACATGGAGCAATTATTGCCAAAGATACCGCCACACCATATTACGCAATATGGAGCAACTTTGAGCAACTAGGCAATACAAGGCAATCATTCATACACTATAGCAATTCAATTGAACTGTCACTGGCTATGGACGAGGTTTTACAGGCAGCGGCGTGTAGTGCTTTTATTATAATAAGTTTAAAACGAAAAAAAAAAGAAAAGGAATAGACAGATTTGGGTGCGAACGTATCTAGCAAGACGAAAGCCATCTTTATTGTGTGATGATATGGACAATTATTTATTCAAAAACTTTACCAAAATTGATTTATTTCTTTTTTGTCCTTGGTAATTAATATAAAAATGATTTTTCGGGAAAAAGGACTTTTTTTAAATAAACACTTAATTTTTTATTTACAGCAACGTTTCGTTCCTAGTTTGGAACTTTATCAAGCTTTAATAACTATTAAATGTTTTGATTAAGTAGATATAAAAGTCAATATACACATATAAATATAAATTTGAGTTTAACAATTATTAATAAAAAGTTTATAATAATACCGTTTATTAAAAAAATGTTTTTACAGTCGATGTTCAAATCAACTGTAAAAACATTTTTTTAATAAACGGAATTAATATAAACTTTTTATTAATAATTGTTAAACTCAAATTTATATTTATATGTGTATATTGACTTTTATATCTACTTAATCAAAACATTTAATAGTTATTAAAGCTTGATAAAGTTCTAAACAAGGAACGAAACGTCGCTGTAAATAAAAAATTAAGTGTTTATTTAAAAAAAGTCCTTTTTCCCGAAAAATCATTTTTATTTTTACTTTACCAGAATGTCTCGGGGTGATTTTGAATTACTTTTATTTTTATTAATCCACGTACAGCTGTACTGCACTGTACAATAGAAGCAAAATAAATGAAATGACAGCGGCGCATCTCATTCCCACCATCGGTCTGTCACCACACGAAAGTGAGACAATAGATACGTATACAAGCGAGATAGAAGAAAAATTGACTAAAATTTCCAAACCATGTAGATATTCGGCAATTCATGTCGGCCACTTTGGGCAATAGGAATATATGGAGCAATTCGAAGCAATATTGCCGAAACTATTGCCGCAATTTTATAGAAATTGCTCCAGGTTGCTCCATTAATTGCTCCAGATTGCTCCATTGTGTTGCCGGGCAATTATTGCTCAAAAAATTGCTCGTGTAAAGGCACCATAACAAATTAAAGATGACGCGCGCAGAGAAATAGAGATAGAAAATAGCCCCTGTAATCTCTGTTTCACAATCTTAGTGCCTTCAAAATCCTTCTTGAGGATTCGGAACAGTGACGTAACTACAAATTTGGGACCACTGGCGCATCTTTATGGTTGGTCTTCTAACATAATGAAAATTACGTGGTGCCCTGCCCACCCACTTATTAGCCAACGCGGGGCTTTTTGTCAGTCCTGCCGCCAAGGTTATTATACAGATTGTATCAACTCAAAGCTGTCCATAGGGCGCTCTGTGTGTAAGACAGAGCACCATACACAAACGATAAGCAAGAGTGAGATAAATGATCGCTAATAGGTAGTAATTACTGTGGTTACTGTAAAATAAATTTAAATGAACGTCTTTGTTTTCTAAGTAAAAATAGCAATTTTATCAATTAATTTATTACGTCGGCGGTTGAATTACCACCATAAAACCATTTAATTATTTGGTTTTTTTCGTGAACAGTATAAATATCCATTTTATCAATAATTTCGGTAGTGACTACAGACTGTCATTAATTGATAAAATGGCTATTTTTACTTAGAAAACAAAGACGTTTATTTAAATTTATTTTACAGTAACCACAGTAATTACTACCTATTAGCGATCATTTATCTCACTCTTGCTTATCGTTTGTGTATGGTGCTCTGTCTTACACACAGACTGCCCTATGGACAGCTTTGAGTTGATACAATCTGTATACAGAGGTAACCTCGTTCCATTGGATAGTAGTGTGTGGACGACGTCATCTAGTGGACTGTCAATTGATATTGCGTGGTTGACATATATACGTAGAACGGTCTCCCAGCTGACGTAAATTCATTAACGAAGTAACCTTTGTATAACTAATGACCTTGTCCTGTGAACATCTTTTTATTACGCAACTGCAGTTCAGAATTAATACATTATACGTTACGTCAATGGCATCAACGACAGTTGTAACTGATTCTTTTGAACCTGCCCATTGTAGATAAAATGCAAATATATTTTCTATATTTTCTATTCAGATCCTGTATATATTGTATGTGTAGATAGAACACAGGCACACTCAAAGTTTCTGATACACGTTAAAAAAATTAAAGATGCTAATCGAAAATAAAAAACGAACGCTTCATTTTTGAATTATTTTTTAGAAGTACATAAGACAAGTTTAATTAGAAAGTTTTCCTTTCTTTTGGTTCGTTTTCTACACGACAATCTTTATTAAAAAACTAGACTTAGGTTGACTGCGCTGAAATTGCACTTTCAATCGTTTTTCTTGTACATCCTTCAAATGTTTTCATATTTATCGTACCTAAATCATTACATGATCTTTTTCAGAACATCGATCAGATATAATCTATTCTTAGAGACAATACATATTAATTGCGTATCGTCTTAAAACATGGCCGATAATTAATATAATAAAATAAACGTCAATCCTTCATTATACATCACATCAAGGTACTTGCGTTAGAATTTATAGAACATAACCTCAAATATTTAACAACACTGCCAAAACGCCGAAGTGAGGCATAATATACCCAGTAAATTAAAAATGGTGTCGACAAAAGATGGAACGTTGTGTCTCTTATGACACAGCAAATACAATTATAATCATTCTTTTTATGTGCTTTACGGTGTAATAACCTAACATCTGTTTAGTTTGCAAACACCTCACTAGATAGTGCCAGCTGCAGTGTTCAATGTAATGATAAAAATCCGAATTATGGTGTTACGACCTAGACTATGCTAAATGATATCTACTTACCGGCATAAAGTTTTAAAACACATAAAAAATAATAAACAGTATAATAACTATCGTTGGATTTTTGAATGAACTTTTTTTTACATAAATGGAAAGATCACGTACAAGTTTTATAGCAAAACGCTTTTATTTTATTTATTTTTTTATATAATTAAAAAACGATAATGCGCAAAAACGTGCGTGACGGCATAATGTTTTTATGATCCTTGTTTCCATAGTTATCGCTTCATAACCATAAAATACGTGTGGCACTCGGGGACTGCCGCGGTAAAGCTATTGCATATTTTTATCACTTTCTTCATTAATAAATGCACTTTGTTTATTCATATTTAAAACACTTTATACACAAATAAAGATAGAATCAGTTATGAGCAGTTAGCAGCTAGTCTACACGCATACGTCTAGTCGCACGCACACAAACACCGTGCCGAAGTCTGCCGAACTGAAACGACGTTAGACGATGCACGGCTTTCAACGCCGCACTGCTGTGCCGGTCGGAGTGGGGGGTGTTAGGTTTATTTTCGTTACGGAATTTCTTGATTCGGTCGCCGCGCTCAAAGCCCGCGATAAAAGCTATGCAATAGCTTAATAACGTTACAAATATTTCTGGCGCGTTTTGTAGTCACGTGATATAAAGTTTTATACATTTCAATTAATTAATTGTTGAGAAACACCCATTGTTACATTGCTATATTAGAAAAAAATATTTTCAAACAATTGTCACCGTCGGAACTTTAACCTGAATCTTTTCACTTTCGCGGCGGAATGAGTTATCAGTTACTCTACGGTATCATATCTCGACAGTTAATTTTTCTTATAATAAAGCAAACTGTAGTAAATTCACATCATGCGAGAGCTAATTTTTAACTTGGGTAGCGCTAAACACGAACTGTGGGAGTTTTTGGATAATTCAAAGATGAAGCTTTCCGTGCATTTATTCGAATAAATAAATAATATTAATGTTATCATCCATGATTATTCACATAAAAATATAAAACTATCAGGAATGTGGACAGTAAATCGTTAAAAACGGAGACAACCAATTCCGCGACGTTTCGACCATTTTATTTGGTCTTCATCAGGCGTCTTGGTTTATAATGCGTAACAATACGAACTTATCATACACCATCATCACTCATCATAAATCACAAAATTCGTTTATTTTATTAATTAAAACAACTAATAGAAAAGAATAAGTGAATCCACATTACTGATAATTTCATATTTTTATTTTAAATAAATAATTTTTTCTAATATAGCATTGCAACAACGGGTGTTTCTTAACAATGATAGCAAACGATAGCCATTATACTGTTTATTAATTTAGTCTTACAAACTGTATACTGGTGAACAATTTACCAATATAAAAAGTAATCAAGTTAATTATTTAATGGTGCTTTTAACCATTTTAATCAGTGCACTTCAAGGTTATTTTTAACCGTTAACATTATTTTAAAAATTCTCAACCGGGAAAGGGTTAAATTATGTATTACAATACCTAATAATTAATATTAAACAAAAAAAAAAAAAAATCCTAATTTGAGGCCCTCAAATGCTGGGGATAATAAATTATTATTAGTGATTTTAGTTAACAATTTGGCAATAAACGACCGATTTAATAATTATGTATATATAAGGTTTGTGGCAATTCTTCTTGCCATTTTATATTTTTAATACGATGTATAAAAAGACATCCTCATTTTATATACATTTTTTATACTTATATATGCTCAATTTGTTTATTAAAATATTTTTTATAAAGAAAATAATTTAATTTATTTCTTTATTATTATTATTGTGAAGTTTTGTTCAATTGAGTCATGTCTGTTCACTTGTTTTAATACAAAAAAATCCGCACCACCCTCTAGTAAAATGAGGTGGGTAAAGATCGGCCGTTTTCCGCCCATTGGCCTATCTTTATAATATCACTTTTTTTTAAATGTTTTTACTCTGGAATATAAAATACTAAGATTTATGATATGTTTTTATTACGGAACAAAAATGATACAAAAATAACCCCCAAAATCGGAATTGGGTCATCTATAATGTATCAAATTGTAATTTTTTTCGACCAGTAGATTCGGAGAAAGTAAGCTGTGACAGACAAACACGAGAGTGATCCTATACTGGTTTCGTTTTTTCGTCGGATGTGCGGAACCCTAAAAAGGTTATTGCAATGATTTGATTTAAAAAATATTTTTTATTATGATTCTTCGTCGGTTCTTTGTCTTAATCTTCACGCAGTGATGACTCAGTCACAGGCATCCGCAGAGACTTTTTTGTTAAGTTTCCGTACATCCAATGGAAAATGGAACCCTTATGGCAGGGGCTCCCAAACTTTTTCAGTTCGCTGCGCACTTACAGGTTTAGCATTTTGGCTCGGTGCTCTAGCTAATCGAAATAGGATAAAAAGATACTACATGAAGCTGAGTTTTTGTATTTATATTAAGACACAAAAATACGTTCATTATTTAAGAAAAATTGGAAATAAAATACAATGGCAACTTAATCAATGTGAGGTGTGAGCTTGGTGATCACACATTTTTTCAAAGCGTGGGATAAGGCTTGACACCGCTACTCTCATTTCTTGCCCTACACTGATCTTTGAGTGATATTTACTCTTTATTACAGCTACAGCCAGTGGCGGATTTACCAGCAGGCTGAAGCCTAGGGCGGCAGATTTTAGGGGGCGGCAAATGTGACCCAAAAATTTTCGTCTTTTTTTTTATTAATCATTATTCATTACTATAATTTTTTTCTCCATGTAGAGTAAACAACTAGTCATTGGACAGAACACATTTTCATTAGCTATAATAAGAATAAGAACGATGCTAAAGCAGATTTGATTGACTTATAAAATGAGTCATTCAAATCTGCTTTAGTATCGTTCTTATTCTTATTATAGCTAATGAAAATGTGCTCTATCCAATGACTAGTAATGTCCAATGACTAGTCATTTACCCTACCTAAATGTTACTAGGTCCACTCATACAATTGAATCAACGTGTAATATGTTTCAACATTTAAATAATTTTTTTGTACAACGTCGTTTTTGTAATTAATATGATTGCCAACTAGGGTATCGAATTTCAGAGGTCAGTAGGGGCGGCAAAAATTTAATAGCCTACTGGCGGCAAATTTGTAAATCCGCCACTGGCTACAGCTGAAAACTCGACTTCACGTAAATAAGGTGTTGCAAAGGGAATGAGAATTCTCAGAGCTTTTGAACTTAAATTTGGATATTCATTTTGGATTGATATCCAAATCGAAACATGTTAATTTTGTTTTAAGGATGCTGTCGCAAGAGTTCAATGAGTAAACAGGAACGCCTCACGGCGCCCCTCTTTAGTTTCGACGGTGCACCAGGGCGCTGCGGCGCACACTTTGGGAACCCCTGCCTTATAGGATCACTCTCGTGTCTGTTTACCCGTCTGTCTATCTGACACAGCTTATTTTCTCCGAATCTACTGAACGAAAAAACTTGACATTTGGTACATTATACAGATTGTATCAACTCAAAGCTGTCCATAGGGTACTCTGTGTGTAAGACAGAGCACCATACACAAACGATAAGCAAGAGTGAGATAAATGATCGCTAATAGGTAGTAATTACTGTGGTTACTGTAAAATAAATTTAAATAAACGTCTTTGTTTTCTGAGTAAAAATAGCCATTTTGTCAATTAATGATAGTTTGTAGTCACTACCGAAATTATTGATAAAATGGCTATTTATACTGTTCATGAAAAAATCCAAATAATTAAATGGTTTTATGGTGGTAATTCAACCGCCGACGTAATAAATTAATTGATAAAATGACTATTTTTACTTAGAAAACAAAGACGTTTATTTAAATTTATTTTACAGTAACCACAGTAATTACTACCTATTAGCGATCATTTATCTCACTCTTGCTTATCGTTTGTGTATGGTGCTCTGTCTTACACACAGAGTGCCCTATGGACAGCTTTGAGTTGATACAATCTGTAGAGTTAGATGACTGAATCATAGACGTATATAATATAAATTAGAGAATTAAGTTATTTTTTTAAAGATATTAAAGAAAATATGCGAACATACTGAGCCTTTTGAAAAAAAAGATGGAATATACGGTCTCACTCATAGTTTACAGAAAAACATAATTGAATTCTCACAGAAAACGGAATGGTACAATCTCTGTCCACGCGAGTACGGTTCCCACTCGACCAGTTTTGTGTTTTCTATTAAATATAGATTCGCTCGATGAACCAAAGTAACCAAACCTTTATTGACAAGTGTTTTGAATCTTACACTTCAAGGAAAAGAGACATATTTTGGTCCATGCGGCACCACAAGAATATAGTCACTAAAAATTCGAAAATGCGTCTCGAACGCTGAAAAATCAACAAACATGCTTTGAAGGGGTTGTTTATGTATCTTATTGTAATGTTTTTTGAATAAATTTTATAGGCATATAAGCTCTATTCTTTAACTCGAATCAGATTCAAAATAAATGCTTAAATAAAAACTTTTGATTTTACTCACCTCTTTTGTTTATATTATTAACTCAAAATATTAGTACCAATAAATTCCACTAGAGTGTGTTGTTAATCTAAACTTGTAGTAAAACAAAGGTTAACATAACATCTGAAAATTCAAAATAGTAAAAAAAAAAAATCAATGTCAAAAGTTGTGCAATACTTTATATTTTTAATTCGATCAGATGTAATATATTTATCTGAAAATAAACCAATCTGTCAAATTAATTATCTCTATATTTTACTGTTATCCAACACGAGAACACAGAAGCTCTTCTTAGTTTAAAAAAATCACTATACCAGCATATTCTATACATATTTAGGAATCAATTTATACATAAAAAAAAATTATAATGAGCCTTACTCTCATGAGCTCACACAATACCTAATAGCACTGAAAGTACTTTAGTGAATATTTTAAGATTTTGTTCCCCTAAAGTTACTAATTGATTTCTTGGTTCCTCCGTACGAACAGACATTGGATGGTTTCCATTTTGATGTTTTGATTTGAGACAACCATTAGTTTTAAATTTGTCTATTATTCTGCCAATCGTTCATTGATTTGGTTTAGGTCTGTTCGGATACTCGTCAGAAAATGTCTCAGCCACTGACCATAAGCTTTTATTTGAATAATACCACATTATCATAGAAATTTTCTGTTCGTGCGTACATATGTTCAACCTGTGACAACTACTTTGACAATATGACAACTGATGGTGCATTTTACTGAAATGTATTAATAATAGAAAACAGTATCACGGGTAATTGGAATAATGAATATAAATAAACTTAAACACTCATTGATTGCAACGTTTCGTCTTTTTTTTATATATTAAGACTTTTTCAAGCTCTCAATATGCTTAAACGATAGTTGAACTATGATATAATATACATGATATAATATACATACAATATGATGTAATATTATATCATAGTTCAACTATCGTTTAAGCATTTTGAGAGCTTGAACAAGTCTTAATATATAAAAAAAAAGACGAAACGTTGCAATCAATGAGTGTTTAAATTGATTTATTTTCATTATTCCAATTACCCGCGATACTGTTTTCTATTATAACATAATATATGTATCTGGAATTGAACTTTAAAGATGTATTAATAATTTCCATAGCTACAAAATCAATAAAACTTTGTATGGTGCGTCTCAAATGACTGCATACAGAAATATTAGCCGATTCGTTCGACAAACGTTTGTTTGCTAATTTCGAAGACTTTGACGCGCTAGCCCCGCTCCTACTTTTGTAGAAGTCAAAGTTGGCAGATGCATCTGCTGAGAACATGGGGATCGTTTGCGCAGCATGTATGCGCGAATTTTAATTTACATTTCAAGTGATTCAGCTGATATTTCATTCATTCGTTCCGTACCGTTCAGTGTTCACCATCCCAATTTTCGTCAGATAGATATTATTATGTGTGATGAGTTTATTTTAACCGATTTCGCTCTATGCTGCGGTCAACATGAAAGTTCGACACGTACATGTGCCAAAGCGATCTGAAGTTTAGGTTATGTTTCATTGTTGTCACATTTTGCTAGTTTATACAAGAAAACTAGAAATAATAAGGAAACTGAGTGCATCAGTCAGTGGCGCATTGCACTATTGCGCCGGTGATGTTTGTGTTAGCGCGAAGCACTGTAATCTCACTTCCTTCTCCAGTGACGCTTTCACGTTTTTTTTTTTAATTGATTATGGTCCAACTTTTGTCTTCGACCAGTAGATGCTTCCACTTCAAAGTGAGGTTACGGTCGATTTACATAGATTCTAACAAAAAATCACCTGCGCAGTAGTGCATTGCGCCGTCCACGTATGGTCTCGCAAAGTCATGAGAGGTGGCCAGAATTCGTTCCAACGCTCTCCAGTTCCCATACAAAAGCAACGCAGTTCGCTATCCTGGTTCTTTAGTATTATAATACGCGCCACGGTTTTAAAAGGTTCTGAAGTTAGATGCAAATGGAGGCTTGCACAGGTAGTCGGTTGAAAAACTACAAACTCGCGCTAAATTATTATTTTTAATTTTTCTTTAATTTAAAGGTCTAATTCCTTGCATAAAGTCTTCCAAAAAATTATTTTTCGTGCTTGTCTATGCAAAACTGTATTAGGCATCTTGATCAATTAACAATCAAAGAAATAATTTAACAATAGCGTATTGGACTATACTTTATAGCAGGAAAGCGACAAGTGATACGACAACCAGCGATAACTACTCACTGACGAGCGCACGTTCTGTGCCGGTAATTGGGAGGTGGTGGGAGTCTTCCTTTCCCACAAAACAACGGGGACGGCTCTAAAATATGCATTTGCGACGCTGTTTGTGATTAACTTCAGAACATTTTAGAACCGTGGCGAGTATTATACTAGTCTTCTTAGTTTTAGGTTATGTTCCATATTATACTCAGCGGTTACATTGTGCTAATTTGTTTATAAGCGGGCTATGGTCTATACTATAACTTGTATTTCCTTATGTAGATAGCGAACAAGCTGCTTATTTACATCAATATTGGCTGCTAAGATTTTTGACATCGAAGAAAGAATATCAAAGGAAAATAGGTCATACTTGCATCACGATAGAATACATTTCTCAGCAACTTACGTTAGACGTGAAAATTTGTCATCTTTAAAATAACCAGTGAGGTAATTGACTATTCTAAAGGAGCATAGCCAATCACGTCGTTAATAATATTGCTATTTAACTAAACGAATGACTAGTTCTATTTATAAACCTCAAATTAAATTTATCGACAAACGTATTCTAATCGTGCAAGATGAAAATGAGTTTCGATTCGTTGGTTTGTATTTTATTATTGCATTATAATAACGTTTATACAGATCGGCTGTTCAAGCGTCAAGTCTTATACCAAAATGTAAACAAAATATTATATTACGTTTCATACAACAGCTAGGCAATACCTGGGTTGTCACTACAAGAGGATAATTTTGTACAAGTAGCAGCGGAATATAATAAACCTACCTATTATATTACTATAACAAAAAAAAACACAAGCTGTTTCTTTTTTTTTCACTATCACTTTCCACCTTTATTCATAAAAAAATACCATTATTATTATCAAGTTTATAAATAAGTGTTATTATCATTTGTTTATTTCACTCGACTGATTTCGTTTTTTTTTTTACACTACACACTGTTTACTTCCGTGTCAAACAATTGAATAAGTAGTTAAACCAATTGATTCTGTGCATTAAAAACAAAAGAACCTACATGTAACTTATATGTACAATTAAAAAGTAAGCGACGCCGTATTACAACAAATTAAGTCGGTCAAATCTTATTCACTGACATGTGATTGCATAAAAACAACTAAATGATCTCAGTTCTGCCTTTTGAAGCTAGTCACCATTTGTAAATACGGCAGTTAACTGTAAATTTTGTGCACTGAACCTATATTACAATGAGGCCCAAATTTAGCATTAGGACTAAACTAAAAAACTGTTTTCTTCTCCGACTGCAGGTCATTTCAATGTTTTTATGCAACAAAAGAATTTAAAAATTACGATCCAATCTGTGTTACTATGGTTATTGTTACTAGTAAATCGGGTTACATTTCCTTATATTAATAAAGTTAAAACAACACACAATCAACAACTACAAAAATCTCATCGTACAGACCACAGTTCCAATACGTCGACACATGAAGCCAGAAGCAGTTCGGAGATGTAATCATCGACACTGAGTTTAGCATTCGAGTTGGATGTCGGTTCAAAACAAAACTTTATTTGGAGTACTGTTCTTTAATTGAACATAAGGCCAGGCCACACTACAACCAGTAGTTTCAAGCTTTTATTTTTTTGTTCTCGATCACGTGACTCTTCACAACGTTCTCGGTAATGTAATTCACTTTGTATCAAGTGTATGCCTTGTTTCGTTTGATTGTAGTGGGAGATAACGTCACCCGGCGGACACCTCAAATGATTGAGGAAACAGCTGTTGTTCATATACTTAAATGCCAGCATCAATATTCGGCACTTTACGTTCTTTGACATTAATAGTCAAATAGTGGCATTAAAGTGTCAGCCGTTGCCTCGCAATAATTTGACAGGTCCGTCGGATGGCGTCATCCTACTACTATCAAATGGAACAAGCCAACCTCTGTTCAACTAACCTTATCACAAAGTAAGATATAAAATCTTTTCATGATTTTGTTCAGGACGTATTGTTCGCGCAATGATGACCGGTGACAAATCGATGACATTTTTCTAGCATTACTGTAGCGCGCCCCCAATTGTTACGCCACTGGAAATAACAAGGCTTCTCGAACTTGAACAGAAGTTTCTGGAATTATCGAGAACGGAATGTCTGCTCCTATAAATACAGCGCGTGTGGGGTGTGACAGGCATTCAGAGACAGTGATTCAGTGCATAGTCAGTCAGTGGGTAGGTTCAGTGAATACATAGCGAGCGAGCAGTTGGAAATCATTGAGCTCACACATAAATAGATCGTCGACATAAATAGCATTATTAATTTCGGTGTGTTGTAAATAGTCATGTGTGTATATAATTATTGTTCTATAGTTATTGCTGTGTTATTATTTATAAGAATCCGTTTGTTTATTTCATTATTAGAGAGTTCATTTCATTGTTGTAAGAGAAGTACTTTTTAGTTTATTTGTTTATATTTATTTCGTTTGTTGAAAATAAATCAGTTTTAAACCTCCACAAAGAACAATTTAGTTACATTACGTTTCACCTCCTGATATTCATATTTCGTGAACCTTGCGCTACTGTTGCATTGCACTACTACACACGTAATTTGCGTCTGATTGGCGGCACTCTTGAACATCAGCGGAAAAGCGAATATTGAAACTACCGATTGTAGTGTACCAAGCGTTCGAAAGAATCGGTATGCGTTCGGTGACGATGTACACACTGAACAACGGTTACGACTATTTGAATACGTGTCTTCGGTGACGGGCCTTTGGTCTGTATGCGATTTTAAACCATATTCTTTTGCAGCATCGTAAGTGACGTATCGGTGGACCGGTACATGCGTGTAAAGTACTGGTGAAATAAGCCCCGACACAATTTTTACTTTTTTTTAAGAACTAACCGAGCATAGTATGAGTATATCATCTTTTATTGTGACATAGTATTCTTAGCAAGTAGCCAAATTATACAGTTGTTCAGCGACTCGAGTGACATAGCTTAAGAATGTATTCCTTTGACAATTTTCAATAATCAAAACTCAATATTAACGTAATTATTCCTAATATATTATAATAGGAAGTGTCTATTTATACGGGTACTGTATAAACAAAATAATCACTATTTATACGGGTGCTGGATAAATAAAATAATCACTATTTATGCGGGTTTAGTTGTAATGTTTTTTTTTTCAAATTACGAAAATTATACAAAATAAATTTTAGAAATAGGAGTTATTTTAGAAATCTGTAAAAACTTTATATATAATCTTTTTTTATGAGAAATTAAAATAAACTTGGTTTATTTCCGCTCTTTTTTTAAAGTTTATCTGAAATTCGTGTGTATTGTTACCGCCCATACGACCTGAAAAAAACTTAAAACTTGTTCAGTGCTGCCAACATAAGTCAGCACTTAGTTCTTACATAGGTCAAAATATTTTTTTGCAAAATAATTGAATTTGAAGTGATTAATCTAACACAATTTTTTTAAAATTTTAATATATATTTAATTTTAATATATATTTATATAGTATCTGTTTGGGCATAAATTTTTCCCAGTATCCGTATTAATAAATACAAAATTATTTTCCCGGTACCCGGACGAATAGGCGCAGCCTATATAATATTGAGTTATGCATATAATGCTTACACATATCTCAAAAAGAGCTGTGAATGATTTAAACTTAAGTGCTTCTTGAGAATATGGTTCACACTGTATTCAAAATGGAATCCTGAACCTTTTTGTTTAATCCAAGTTCTGGACAGATTCAAAATAACTGGATACACTGCTTGCTTTCTAGTGAGAAATTATTTAATCGACAAATTTTTTATTGCATGCTTTTCATTTAGTTATATGAGTTGCCTCGTGTCGGCAAAAGCGCTTTCCATTTGATCTGTGTAGTCAAGTGTAAAGAGAGGGAGGGGGGGGGGGCAAAAACGCGAACAGTTGCGAACTATATGCGATAGTTCAAAGCCTCGAATAAAAAAATATAGGAAGGTATCCAAGTATCTGCATAATGCAAAAACTTAAAGGTAATTTCACCGCGTCGTACTGTTTGGCAGTCGAAGCAAAAAAATGGAAAGTATGCATTATTATCAGATGATATTAATACACTCGACGTTGAAATAATTAAAATAACCCCATTAGTATCAGCAAATTACGCTAGAGCGTGATGATTATCGATTCACATAATAATTTAATTTTCTCACGTGATTATATTGACATAAATTTTAGCTTATTTTAGATCTAATATGTAATGAACAAATGAAAAAATGTACTGTTTTGTTTTTGTTTTATTTTTATAGCTGGAAAACCGATAATAATTTATTTACATCTTATAATAATAATGTTTATTAACTAATATATATTTTTAATACGTTTTTTTAATTATTAAAATCATTTTCACCTATTTTTGCTATGAAGAATTACTGTTTTTAAAAAAACCCACCATTACGTTTCATAATAAAAATTGCATGGGTTCAGGAGCCCATTATGTAATCAAAATCCCAGTAAAAAAAATAGATCAGTGATTTCCAACAAAGTTAAAGCAATTTTCACTTGTTTTTTCATCTTTTGTTATTGTTTTACACTGCTGTCGATACTTTGTTTTTAAACAAATCAATATTCTTTATCAGTGTTTATTGTCTGGAGCCATTTTGGACCCAACAATTTTTAATGGCACATATTAAAAAAAAAAAAAAAAAAAAACCAAACGCATTTTTTAATTTAACTCTCATTGGAAAACACTGTCAGAATGATGTGTTTACGTGCTCGAAATATTACAAACAATTCCCGATTTACAAGTTATTTTTTCAATAATTAATAACAAATGCTAAACAGTCATAAGTATGACATTTCAAACCTCGCGCGTAACTATTGGGATTTGACATAAAACGATATGGCATCTGGTGACAGAAATTTAAACCATAAATAAGCACATTACAAATTTGCATGACTGTTAGTGTTACCTATAAATACGAAAAATCAGTAAAGCTGTTTAGACTGTACGCGTGATACAAAAAAAGCCTGACAGATTCACAAGGATACAAAGTGAATAAATATAGCGTTTCCAGCCATTGCTTAGGTTGCGCCTAAAAATGGTGGATTCGACATTACATGTGGCCTAAACTCCGCCCATATTATGTCAAATTCCAATACAATACACTTCTGTGCTTGCGTTTGTTCAGTCAGATGAGGAGAACGTCTCCGGTGATACTACAAAAACCACTGAATGCCACTCGGCAATATCGCGCAACATGTCATCGTTATATTCTAACGCACGAAAATAAAATTTTACACAGAGCAATTATTCGAACGAGTTCACATGAGCGATACCGTTATCATAATTCTCTGATTGGTTAACTCGAAAAATATCGTCACAAAACGCAAATTTGAATTTTCATAACTCTGTCATTTTTTAAGATACCTTAATAAACCTTTCATAGATTTAGATCAATTTTTGTTTTCGTTAATAAACTTCTGTTGCGAGGTATTGCCGAGTGATATCGAACAGTTTTGCAGTATAATACTCTCCACGGTCCTAAAATGTTCTGAAGTTAGTCACAAACATAGTCGCAAATGCATATTTTAGAGCCGTCCTGGTTGTTTTGTCGGAAAGGAAGACTCCCACCATCTCCCAGTTACCGGCACAGAACGTGCGTTCGTCGGTGATTGGTTGTCGCTGGTTGTCGTGTCACTTGTCGCTTTCCTGCTATAAAGTACAGTCCAGTACGCTATTGTTAAGTTGTTTCTTTGATTGCTAATTGATCAAGATGCCTAATACAGTTTTGCATAGACAAGCACGAAAAATAATTTTTTGGATGACTTTATGCAAGGAATTAGACCTTTAGATTAAAGAAAAATTGAAAATAATAATATAGCGCGAGTTTGCAGTTTTTTAACTGACTGTACCTACGCGAAACCTCCACTTGCATCTAGCTTCAGAACCTTTTAGAGCCGTGGTGCGTATTATATATGATCGATGAATTTTATTACAGTCTGCGAAAGAGACTCGCAAACCTACGCCCAACACGCAACGATCAAGAGCTAAGATTGGGTTTCCTTTGTTGTTTCTACTAAAATTTTGACTGTAGCCGGCGATGACAAATGAAATGTTTGCACTGCAATGAGCACGTTGGTCCGGCAGTCTTGTATCATGCAAATATCAATCGTATTGAATTGTTCAAATGCGAGCAAATTTTTCTACGCATGTCGACTTGTCCGGCATTCCATTTGTGGGTGGGATTTAGTGAATACGATCGAGAATATTTATTTTTACTAGATTTCGCTTTACGAGCGCGAATCCAGGAACGGATTAGCTCTTTAAGTCAGTCACCGCTTATAATCAAACAATACTCTATATAAACGGTGCATTAATAAAAACCAGTGCAATGCTCCCTGGTACATATAAATCAAAATATAAATATTAAAATCAATTCAATGTATCGATTATTAGATCCCATTAAGTTACGCTGCAAAAAATCTGTATTCTTTATAATATGTTAAACCGTACTGTAAATTATAGGCGCCAAACAGCTGATGTCATCAGTGAACTGCACTGTACTGCGTGTCGCTAGCAATCTGGCAATATCTATCTATAATTTTTGTCAACGATTTACTATTGTTCTTTTTAAGGGGTTACACTACCTAGACGCGTCGGAAAAATAAACTTTTTTTTTGTGATTTTTTTTCTCGAGTTCTAGGTGGTGGATAAAAAAAAAAATTTAGGGTTTTATTACACATATATTAAACTTTTCAAAAATATTTTTTATTTAAATATATATAACAAAATGGCGTCGTGGCAGTATAAAAAAACAAAAAAAAATTTTTTTTCGGAGAAAATCAGCAGAATAATTTTTCAATCATAAAAATCGTGTGTACTTCTATGGAAAAACTATCTAACAAGTTGCAGTTAAAATTTCAAGTCAATCGGACAAAAATTGAACAAGATACGGTGTCCTTCGATTTTCTCCGAAAAAATTTTTTTTCTTCTGTTTTTTATACTGCCACGACGCCATTTTGTTATATATATTTAAATAAAAAATATTTTTAAAAAGTTTGATATATGTGTAATAACGCCCCCTAGAACTCGAGAAAAAAAATCACAAAAAAAAGCTTATTTTTTCGACGCGCCTGGGTAGTGTAACCCCTTAAGTCAGACGTCTCTTAATTCTTTCTCTGATTTCGAAGTAGAAATTGTACAAAAAACTGTATACGTAGTTTAAAAAAAAATTGTTTCTAATGATAGATTATTTTTCAAGCAGGATCGATTTAATATTTTTCAATGATTTTTTCATGGAGAAATATGTGAACAATCTAATGTCATTGTCAAATCAGATTTTCTAATGTCTACCGATTTTGAGTACGCGAGGAGATTGAGCACAGTATATTTTTGGCATAAGCAGCAAACTATAGAACATCACATACATAAAAGTGGCGGATTAAAGAATTTTTGCGTTATGACTTCAACTAGTAAAAAAAATGGGGATTGTAATGTTCGTCGGATAATCGAGCGGTGGATTAAAGAAAGAAAACTGTATTACCGGATAAAAATAATAACCAATATAATATCCATTGATCGTCAGATGATTAAATTTTGTAAAAACAGAACGAGATATTTTATATGTAAGGTATTGCCAAATGGCCCGCAACACAACCTTATTTAACAAAATGGCTAGTTGCGTCATAAACTGAATGAAGTTAGCTATAACACGCCATTTTATCTGGGGCCTTAGAGCATACACTATACTTTATTATAATAATTATAGGTGTGCTTGTTGCTAAGTTCTGAACTCTCAAAGCGTCTGTCAGTAATACAGAACTTTGTAGACACCACTTCTTGTTTGCTGGTCAAATTATCGACTCTTCAGACTGTTCGAACTTGGTTCTAGCAGTTCTAGGTTTCTAAAACCGCTAAAACCACGTTACAACAGTAACGCGCAGTTGTGTTCGAAGAATTCTATATTGTTGACAGATGCTTTGGGAGTTCAGAACGTATTAATAAACCTTATTTATAATTTCGTAGAAGCAGTCACAGAGAAAAAGATATATGGCTCAGAATGACTGGTAAGTTTGAGTTGTATCTCGTTCAATATGCGCAGGCGTTATGTTGCCAAACTGCAACAAATGGCGGTCATGTAAAATGTACGTTTGCATGTCATGCACATATAGGCCTGGGACCAAATCAATGTCTTTCTTTGACATTTTGATAAATATTGTATTGTCTTCCTTTTTTTTCATTCGGTCACGACTAAAATGGACATATTATAAACAGGACGACTCTTTTCAGTAGTGTATGCTCTGAGGTTATGTTTATATTCCCACTTAAAATGGCTGCCAACACGGCGGCGTTAGCTATCTAATTTACGGTGCACTATTATATTATGTCCTCGGTAGTATTGCATGTCGGTCAAACCCAATCGATATCGAAACATTGTTTAAGACTGATTATAAAGAATTCTTCCGATACGTTTTTTTATTTAGATTTTGTCCGATACAAAACTAACAATTGGAAGAACTAAAAACGATCTGCTTAAATGCCACAAAAAATTGTTTTCATTTAATTCTAATTTCCCTTACATTTATATAGCAAAAACAGTCAACAGATGTGATGATTTGTTGAGTGAATTTCACTCGTTTTAATAAAAAAATCACTAAAAACTTTTATTATATAAGTGTTCACATTTTCAGCCAAAATAAGGCTAGAAGCCAATCTCATTAAATAAAACAACGATTTTTCATCAGCACGTTATTCGCTGCTCGTTAAGAGAAGGTTGCAAAAAAACAGTCGCATGTTTATAAAAAAAAAATTATTCAGTTGTTGAATACATTGAAAAATTATTATTTAAAAGTCCTTATTTTAAACGATATAAAGGTCGAATCAACAAAATGTACTTACTGCTCCGAAAACAAATAAATAAAAACAACAAACTATCGATAATAATAAACGAATTTGGCTAAAAAGTTTTGAATAAATCACGATATAATAATTACGGAACGTTTCATAACTAGATCGATTATATAATGGTTACAGATAGCCATTATACCATCACGCTTTTTTTAAATTATTATTTAAAAAATAGTTTTTGTAAATCAAATTAACTAAATTCATATTTAAAAATTAAAAATAGATACGCATAAGTTTCTCCGTCACAGACAACAAAAGAATGTCTATCACTGAGATATTTTAAGACAATTTCACTTACAAATAATATCCCAACCTCAAAATTTTACTTTGCTATTCAAAAATTCGAAATGGACTTTACAGTAGTGAAAGTCTCAATCATTTTCATTCAAGCGGTTTTTTCATTTCAAGCACTAAATTCATTTCGATTTAAAAGCTACATCAGTGAGAAAAAACCTTTTGTCACATCATTCGTGACACTGGGCCTTCTCTTTGAAGAAAAAATATATTATTGAAAGTACGGGTTTGCGATTAACGAAAAATAAGAATAATGAACGACACATGTACCCACCGAGCGGTTAAAAATTCAAAAACGGAACGGAAAATATAAAAAAAACAGCGAAAACACAGTTCCTTACAACTCGGTTTTAAACGGCGAAATAAGACCAGAAAGAGTACAAACTTTGAGGTTAGAAAGTCAATAATGGTCGAGTGTAAATTCTGAGTTTAGAATGACAGCGTTGAGTGAAAGTGGCTTAAAAACCAATCAATAGTTAAAATAGCGAGTACATTTCTTTGAGATCACCCTTATATACAAATTTTGTAAACATTTTTCAGTATGTATCAAAAACTATAATTGCAAATAATTATAATATTATAGTCGTGTCAAAAGTGAATCATTCCACAAAAGGATTAAGATGACATTATTACAAGCAAACACGCTGTTGCGTTTCTATAATCCCTTTTTTTTTTTAATAAATGTGTGACTAATAAGTAGAAATGGGCATGCACTGTCGGTCCAAACCAATGGCACATTATTAAAAAAACATGTTTGCTCAACTATGGCGGCCGACCTCTCGCGATTAAAAGAACGACCGTTGATTCTTGTTCGCGCACGCGCGTACGACAATTGTCTTTTGTTTCAAATGTACTCGTTTAGTTTTATTATCGTAATATTAGCCTAGTTTTGTGTTATTTCGCTAGAATTTATCTTGCAACAAGAACAAATTATTAGTGGCTGCTACGGCTATAATGTTTTCGGTCGGATGCCAGGCGGTATGCAATATTTTCTTATTGAAGTCTAAACAATCAACACTGATCTCATCTTTTTTCCTTTTTCCGCCCGTACACACTTTTCTAGGTTTCAATATTGTCTTCGGTTTGGCGATGTCCCTCGAAGCTTCGAGCGTCGCTTCGCGCTTCGTAGTGCGATCGAACATTCGGAAGAAATTATTATAGGAACCGGTCATGATGGCCGAGTCGTTGCCATTCCAGCAGCACTCGAACTTGTCGAATATGCAGTCGTTTTCGTACAATGAGCACAGCTTCGAACGGAGATATTCGTGCACCTGCAAACAAAACAACTGTACGACCGACCTCTTCACGCTTGCGCGGACACATCGTCACCATTGAATCGAAATGCAGTACGGCTTCACAAACCCCGACGCTCAGGAAGCCTGGACGGATAATTCTTCCGGTCTCGTGACTCCAAAACGCGGACGCTTTCATAAAAATTAACGACCTGTTTTTAATTACAAAATTGCTCGCGACTTAGACCGCAGTCTGTAGTTATTACTGGCACAGTTAGAATTTTATTTCTTAAATTGGGTAGCAAACAAAAAAACACGAAATCTAGACGAGAAATGTCGGATTCTGGATCGTTTGAGCAAGGCAAATGGTATATATAAAACATTTTTTACAACAAGACAAGTGTTTCTTTTAATTTAAAATTCATTAAAAAAAACAGATCAAAAACCAACATTTAAAACGGATTTATTCACAGAATCGGACGATGCGCGGTCCCATGTGTCCGGGTTTGTGAAGCTGTACTGTACAGCAATCCCTTGCTTGAATTTAAGCAAAATCGAGAGAGAGAGAGAGAGAGAGAGAGAGAGAGAGAGAGAGAGAGAGAGAGAGAGAGAGAGAGAGAGAGAGAGAGAGAGAGAGAGAGAGAGAGATTATAAGTGCTCAACAATTAAGGTCATCATCGTCTGGGCAAAGGTAACAGATAAATAGGTAATTTGCAGTGTTTTTTCACTCGACACATGGTTAAACATGATTAATAATAACAAGTAATTAAAAACACTTGAAAATTCTCTACAAATAATAATTTATTTCTCGATGATCGTTTCGGACAATAAGTCCATCCTCAGAAGTACAAAAACTTATACTGTATAAGTATAAGTATAAGGATGGACTTATTGTTCGAAACGATCGTCGAGAAATAATTTAATAAATATTTGTAGAATTTTCAAGTGTTTTTAATTACTTGTTAATATAAATAGGTATTCTGATCATCCAATGTATCTAAGGAATCATTGTGTCAAGAAAATCAAACGTAATCAATAAAGGCGCCGCGCCATGGTATATTAATGAGCTACGGCGACAACTGTTTGTTTGTTGGCCAAATTCTTGGTTTTTTGGGATCGTTTGAACTTGGTTCCGGCAATTCTAGGCTCAAAAAACTAAAATTGTTAGAGCCAAGTTCCAACACGAATAGTTTGAGTTTGACTAACAAATATGAAGCTGTATCCGCAGAGTTCTGTATTGCCGACCGACGACTATGGAAGTTAATAATTTAGCACAAACATACATAACCTGCAAAAAAAACATTAATTGCCACCATTCAGTATAAATTTATAATAAGCATGCTTACCATAATTTCCATAATTTATGTAAAAGTGTGTTTTAAAAAAAATAGGGCGTCCTTCAATAGTAACTGAGTTTAGCCGGTTATATTTTGTACAATATTTTTTTGATGAGGACAGATCGCTACATATTTTATGAAACTTGTCTTTTTTTTATTGCCTAACATAGTTCTGAATGACTTCATTATAATTACTATCATTTTGCTTCATAATAATATGAGGATGTATAATCAATGCAAATATTTTAAAAGGCTTTTTAACAAACGATCCTAAACATAATATAAAAAAAAGTCATGGCAATCCATTTGTACCGGATTATCTTGAGAACTACTCAACAGATTCATTTGCAGTTTTTACCATCTGATAGCTCATTACTTGAGAAAATTGGATTAATTCCCAGTTGGAGAACAAATGTACAAAGTGAGCAAGTATAATACGCGCCACGGTTCTAAAAGGTTCTGAAGCTAGATGTAAATGGAGGCTTGCGCAGGTACAGACGGTTGAAAACAAACTCGCGCTATATTATTATTTTTAATTTTCCTTTAATCTAAAGGTCTAATTCCTTGTATAAAGTCAACCAAAAAATTGTTTTTCCTGCTTCTCTATGCAAAACTGGATTAGGCACCTTGATCATTTAACAATCAAAGAAACTACTTAGCAATAGCGTACTGGACTGTATTTTATAGCAGGAAAGCCAGCGATAAGCAATCACCGACGAGCGCACGTTCTGTGCCGGTAACTGGGAGGTGGTGGGAGTCTTCCTTTCCCACAAAACAACCGAGACGGCTCTAAAATATGCATTTGCGACGCTGTTTGTGACTAACTTCAGAACCTTTTAGAACCGTGGCGAGTATTATAAAGTATTAATCATGAATTCTAGCGAATGAGCAAAGTGAGCGTATAACGCATTAATTAAAATCGAGCGGCCGAGCAAAGCTGCCGGTAACATAACTCGATTAAACGAACTGAGTGACTGAGATCTCTTATTTAAAAGGAGTTTTGAAATAATCAAAATATATTTACATGAACGAAACCGGACCGGCCAGCTAGTTATAAACAAACTATACTCCGAAACATATGTTTTCGGTCTGACAGCAGACTCTGGTTATTAATAAAGAGAAACTAGATACAAAAAAATTGAAATAATATTCACTTACAGGATAAGTTTCAATAGGTTTTGTTTCCATATGAAGATCCCACACTTTGACCGATAGGTAATCTCGAGAAATCATATATCGGCCTGTATTGGAAAGTTTTACGTCAGATATACTCGATATAATTTCAGAGAAGAAACTGCGATTGGTTGGATCTTCGGGTTCTTCGAATAATTTTGAATGACGATCACACAGTGCCGCTGCGCGCATATCACAGAGTCTTATTGTTCCTGTAAACAAAGCACAAACACAGATGTCATTAAAACAAGTGAAATTATAGGATTATTTTTCAAATTTTCCGTTGTTTCATCACGGAATTATTACATGTATGATAAGTTAGTCACTTGGTAAGCTGAAGAAAGAAGTAAAACAATTATTGCATATAAATAGTGATGTAAAAGGGTAAATAATCGGCTAATTAGCTGGCTTGCTAAACTACTGGTTGGAACTGAAAAAATATTTTTGTGTTGGATAGTCCATTTATCGAGGAAGGCTAAAGGCTGTATAATATCACGCTACGATCAATTATTAATACCCTTATAGATCGTAGTGCACAAATTTACACCGAGAAAATAGTGTATTATGATAACTAGCTGACCGGCTCGGTCAACTTTTTTATGATAATGATTCTCATCTTTTACGATATATCCTATATATTACATTTACACCCGGGCGAAGCCGGACTGAGCCGTTAGTTTATTATAATTACTATACAAGGATGCGCATAAAGTTGTACGCATGACTGTAAATTCCGGTTTGACATTTTAGTTTTAATTTTATTGCCCATATCTACATAAATATAAATATTAATACACTAGCGAACCCATGCGAATACTTCGCACCGTTAGTGGTCAGTTATGTAATATAACAGGGTGGAAATAAATTTTATTCTATATTCTACTCATATTACCGGCAACTGTTAAAATAAACAGATCGCTACCAGATGGCTAAATTTGTTTTTTTTTTAATGTTAAGTTCTGTAATGAAATTGTTAAAATTTTTAAACTGTAATTTTTTAATCAAAATATTTAAATTTAAGATATTATTTTATTTTTCGTCATTAGAGATGAAATAATCTCCAAAATGGTGTATCAAACATTAATTTTGATACAGTATTAAGGGAGATATTTCCGATCGACAAAAAACACCTTTGAGAAAATAATAATATATACCGATTATTTAATTCTTTCGATTCTGCTGTTAAAAACTACTCTATTGTTTTGTTTTCTGTTGTTCTGAGAAACAGAAACCGGAAACCGCCATGTTGTTTAATAGATGACCGGTTAATTATGCGCCTAAACTGGTTACAATAAAAATTAACAGCTAATACACTACATACAAATATTCAATTAAAAACGCAAATGGGTGAAACGTAAAAATAATCTTACCTTTACTGCTCGAATAAACAAACAAATTGCATTCGACCGGGTGAAATTCGGCAGCAGTTATCACTTCAGTAAGCTCCTCCATATTGGTCGGTTTTATGTCGACTATGTTGAAGCTTTGGTCGGTGATTTCCAAGTTCCACAAATTGATGCGTAAATCATCGGCCGATAGGTACGTTTCTTGATCTGAATTGACAGATATCGAGTTGATGTGATACGTATGTGCATTGGCAAAGATTCTGCGGGGCGACGCCTCCACCATCAGCTCCATCGGCTTGATAGTAGGCACTCGAAGACTCGTTACGCAAGACGGATCGCGAACGCATCCGTTCTCTTCTTTCGTATTGTAACCTTCGACTCGTTTGTCTCTCTCCGATACTTTCCATAATTTAATAGTTTTATCGTTAGTCGACAAAAGAAAGTGTGCTTGATTTTTTCGTTTCAGCCATCTGATTTTATTAATTTTTTCTTCTATTTCCAAACTTTTGAGGTAGTCGAATTCGGGCTCGTGTGACTGAAACGTCGAATATACATTGTATTCGCCGCGTCTCGGTATTGCAACTTTGGAATGTGGATCTCTCTGGAATATAACTACTCGACCTCCCTTGTCTCCTGTTGCCAAAAGCTCTCCGTCGTGATTGAACTCTACACAGGATATGATGTCTGCTTCCGTAACGTCGTCATCCAGTGTACCTTTTACTTGGGAGAAACACCACTGTATGTCCCCATTACCTATTTGTGCACAGAAAATAAAAAAAACAAAACATTAACGCACAAGAAAGTGTAACGAGTTTTATTGTCTGAACACAAATATCATCGATTGAATTACGTATATTTCACAGAATTTAATAATTTACCACTGGAACTAACATTCTTTCCAAAACATTTTGACTTTTACGTCCAACTCGAGTGAATGTTTGTAATATATTGTACTTTTCGGTGCTTAGGTTGTGTAAGGGCAGGGTAACTAATTCCCTTTTCATGGACAATTTCAATATAATTGCGTTCGACAATTTATATTCAAATATTTATACATTAAAACAATTTTACAGAAAAATACATTACTACTGACGGAGTTTACCTTCCATTATTAAGTGAAAATTAAGAGAAACTCAAACTAAACTAACATATCGAGGTCAGGGCTGACAAGCTCGTTCACTGCACCACCATTTACCGGCCATTTTCATTATGGCGCGCAGTATGAAATAATATTTAGTAACATATTTTGTAATTAAGAAATAAAAAAAAAATAATAATAAAACGAATAACAAAATATGAGCTGATTAAAGCGAACCATTTTTGAATACCAACAATAACTTCAATATTGTTCGCAAATAACTAAGAAACGGTATTAATACGACTGTGAATTTATAACATCCAGTGCACTTGCAATTTTTTTCTAATTGCATTTTTCTATTAAAAAATATTAATAAACGAAAACAGAGAAAAATGTACAGAAGCAATTAAGTTATATCTTATTCGTAATTAATTTCATGAAAATTGATTCTAAAATATTCCAAATTAGTGATGTAAAAGAATATATTACCGACTAATTTATCGGATAAATAACCGCCGTAATTTATTTTTAATTACCACGGCTACATATTATTATTATTATTATTATTATTATACAAGATTTCGCAGAAAGTTTTGCGCATTGTAGTAGTTTCTGGTCGAGATTTTAATTTTATACCAATATCTTATATAAATATAAATACATTATAAAATTTATTTGTTGGGAAAAAAGGACACTTTATCTAAACACTTATTTGTTAATTTGTTAATAAGTGTTTACTTAAAGTGTCCTTTTTTCCCAACAAATAAATTTTATATTAATTACCAAGGACAAAAAAGCAAAAAGTCAATAAATACATTATTTAATTAATTCTTCTGATTTGCTATTGAAAACTGTACTGTTTTTTTCTCTTTTTTTTGTTGTTCTGAGAAACAGAAACCGGAGGCTGCCATTGTGTTTTATAGATAATCAGTTAATTAACTGGCAAATTATCCGGTCAGAATGGTTCTATCATAAATAACTATAATAGCTTGGTTCACTTAGCATCCGATTTTCACGGATTTTGGTGTATTTAGGCTCATTTGATGGAGCTAACGATCAGGACGATAGCTCCCAATTTTTAACGTTAGTTCCGCAATAGTTTTTAAATAAACCATAAAAAAACAATGCATCCGGATGGTGTATTTCGGAGATGGTTTCTAACGTCCAGAAACCGTTTAAAAGAAAAGTAAATAATGAAAAGTCATTAAATTATGTTGTTCTTGATTGCTCCGTCAAAAAACCCGCGAGAAAAGAATATTTAATATTTAAACGGTTTTATTAGCTTTACCTGTATGTTTGCTTGTAACGGCATGTTTGAATGTGAAATTCATCCATTTTAAAACGTCAGATTAAACTAAAAACTTTGCAAAGTTATCAAGGACCGATGACAATACAATAATTTCAAAAGCTTGTCTCATTATCCTGACCAGGATCATCAGGATAAAAAATAAGACCAAAAAAATAATAGTTTAAAAAAAAACGCTTTAATAGAAAACCGAACTAAAGAGCAAAAGATTTTTTTTTATGTAAAGAAGCGTGGGGTGCTTATTACTAATTTTATATTATACTTTTACAAATAGCTATCAATGAAATATTTATACCTGTGATATCACGCACCCCACGCTTTTTTACAATAAAAAAAATATTTTTACTTTTTAGTTCGGTTTGCTATTAAACCGTGTTTTTTGGTTTTTTCAAACTATTTTTTTATAGCTTTAAGAAGGACGATATATCAATGAATAATGCCTACAATTAATAATATAAAATTTAAAACTATTTAAGACTTCTGATCTATGCAGAACAAGGAGGTAGATATTTACATTATGCAAACTGCCGTTAGATATTTGACAACCTAAGCTCAATACGTCGGCAACTGTCCAATAAGAGAGTTAGGCAAAAACAACAACAAAAAAATAAATTGACAACTTGCAACTCTCCGATGCAAGCGAATAGAAGGTAAAAATGGTTCATTTAATTAACTGCAAATAAATATATAATACAAATGGATTTTTCAAAAAAATATAATTTGTCGGCCGAGTCAGTCAAAAGATGAATTGGAGTCAGTTTTTGAAGTTACAACGTTTGAAAATAATGAGCTATTATTTGGGAAATCTAACAGGTGTACGAATGTGCAGGTAAATATTTAGTCTATTAAATAGGTGTTTTAAGCAGTATTTTAAACTAAATTAATATACTTGTATTTTTCAAATTTGGTTTTGAATTTGTTTGTAGAGGTTAAAAAAAAAAAAATATTAACCTCCTTCAAAAAAAATCACTAAAAAGATGAAAATAATGAAATTTTGAGGTTGGAGCTAATTTCATTACAAAAACTTTTAATTACATATCTACTTTTATTAAATATTAGGCGCCGACCTCAAAATTTCATGTGATTTTTTTTGTAATAAAATTAGCTCCGACCTCAAAATTTCATTATTTTCATCTTTTTAGTGATTTTTTTGAAGGAGGTTAATATTTTTTTTTTTTAAGTTTTTTATGTTTTACTTTTTAGTGGTGGATTTGATTTCGCACATTTTTAAAAACTACTGAACCGATTTAAGTAAAATTTATGTGGGATCACTCTGAAGATGTTGGAGATAGGAGGTAGCATACATTACAAAATATGTTTTTTTGACGTCATTTAAAAACGGATGAACGGATTTTAATAAAAACTATATGGGGTCACCTGGGATCTATACCCTTTCAAACAAAAAAAGAATTTTCCAAATCGGTTCAGGCGTCTTCGAGTAAATGGGGAACATACATAAAAAATAAAAAAAAAAAAGATTCCGACGAATTGAGCACCTCCTCCTTTCTTTTGAAGTCGGTTAAAAAATGAGATTTTACATTACAAAATCTGTCAAACGCGTAGGTATACAATATATCAAGCAAACATACGCATACAAAAAGCAATGCGAAACTATCGACAGTGTTCTTTGTTTACACATTGAAATGCAAGAAAACCGAAGTTAGTTAAATCGGAATCTTTCTTTTACTTTTATGATCTTGAAAATGAAAATATAGCAGTTCCAGTTATAAGCGATTCACAAATTGTTTCACTAAATGAAAAGGATAAAAATTTCAAATTAGAAGAAAACAGCGACAATGCACCTATGGAATTGCCACTGACGTTTTTAATCGAACTGGAGGTTGTCAAAGAAGAAAATACTCAAACTAATTTAGACAACTTAATGAAAAACGAATTAATCCAGCTGTAAAACTAGAAATGCTTAACGAAAACGTAGAAATATGAGATATGAATGAAACGACTGAAGCGTTAGAATTGTACGAACTATCGAACGGCAGTGGCACTCAAATTATTTTGGTTGAAGATTGATGCTGGGTTGCAGAAAGGATTGTCAAATAATTTGATTTGACAATGACCTTAGATTGGAACACACATTTTTCTCCATAAGAAAAGCATTGTAGAATTTTAATTTGATTCTGTTTGAAAAATAATTGATCGATTGAAATGATATTTTTTCTAAACTGTCTATACGTGTATTTAACATAGTTTTTTGCATAATTTTTACTTCGACACGACCTTTTTCTACGCATTTTAATCAAAAATTAACTTGAAAAATGAACTTTTTCTGTGTAGAATCAGGCATTTATTTTTGTGTGAATACAATCTAATGTTGTACATGACAGGGAGTTTGAATACATTAGACTGCTCTCGCATCTAAGAAAACTGTAATTATATCATCACAATCTAAGGTCATTGTCAAATCAAATTATTTGACAATCCTTTCTGCAACTCAGCATTAAAATTGGAAATCTAGCGAAAAATGCAAAATCACTTTCAATATGTAAAACATTTAATGTATGTCCACTGCGAGGCTAGAAAACTTTGTAAAGTGTGTGGAGAAAGTTTCCAAAAACAAAGCTTTGTCACAGGTCAAATTGCCCGTAAAAAATGAAAAAAAATCAATTATGTTTTTAATTTATATTGTTATTTAATATTGAATTGTGATTTATTATTGTTGAAATAGCGAGTTCGCCTACAAAAATTCCTCTCTTTTTATATGCGTTTCCTGGAAGCAGTAGACAGGGTATTCGAACCCAGAATCGTATATCTAAGTATATTTCATTTCAAGTATGCAGACTAAAAACTAAAGCTACGCACGGTCCGTTAAAACTGTACGATTCGACTGTGCAGTTTTAACTGTACAGATAAATCGCATTTGTGTAGTTTAATACGACGTAGTTTTCAGAACTGTGCAGTTGATCGGAGATCAATTGACAATACCAACTGATAAAACTGTAACGATTAAACTGTGCGGATAAATAATAACTGTACAGCTTTTAGTTTCACTACAGCTACGTGCTAAAGACACTGATTATGGTGATATAATGGTGGAATATTTAAGACATTCATAGGTTCTTCCGGGCGCTATAAGATAGGTCGTTGGCAATCTTTCATGAGGTGATAAAGCATCCCTCATTGGAGTATTTTGTTTTTGGATTAGTGGTGTAGCTAGAGAAAGAAGGTACAAATAGGTATCTTCATTCATCCGTAAATAATATTAAAATCTGTTGGAGTAATTTAATTCATTTAACAAATTTGTATGTAAATATATATTTCGTTTTAGTAACCATTGTGTACACCATAGGTTACGTTTTTGATTTTTTAAAATACACATTAATCCGAGAATTGCAAGAATCTGTCGTCTCCATGTTCGACTACTACGGCTCTATGATTTATTCCGATTGTATGGTCAAATCGTTCAGTTTTAGCTGAACGTGTGTAGCGCACATTAATTGTGGATAGTTATTAATGTAAATATGCGATAAATAAGTTCACAGCTCTGGACGCATTGCTACCAAAATATAGTCTTGAACGACGCTTACTCTGCAACAGACATACCTTCCAGTGTGCTCATAATAAATAAAGATACAATGTATAAACTATAATAATAATATGAATAATGCGTTTAACGTCCGTTTCTCGACTTTATGTCATAACAGACGCCATTCGCACCATTACTATTTTTCATTTTACCACTTCCCGTTTTTTTCTACATTTCTTAAACTTCAACTTATATAATAGCAATGGGCGAATGAAGGAATTACAGGAAATTAGGATAAGGTAGGTAATTGTTGAACTAGGAGTTTGATAGGTAATCGGCCATGGCCTCAAATAAGGAACCACCTCGATATTTATCTGGAATTAATTGAGGGAAACCATGGAAAACCTCAATCAAGATGGCCGGTACAGGAATTACCGTTTCTCGGCGAAAGGCAGTAGGAAAAAGTCCCAGCCACATCTGCCCCCGCCGGGAATCGAACCCGGACCTCCCGAATGCGAGTCTAGTGCTGTACCACTACTCTACCCAGCTCGAGTAACGAATCAATAATAATTTATTTAAAACAACGACCTAATTATCCATAATCCAAACAGATTATGGGCCCAGGATACGTTGTTAATTAAATAAATTATTATAATACAAATTTTCATATACTTCAAAGTGGAATAGACTGATTGTTTCCATATTTAATTTATAACAATATATTTAAAAGATCCACGACCCAATTATCCATAATTAGAATATTAAATATAAATTTAATTTATTAAAATTTTAAAATTATTATAATTAAAGATATCGATTTTTTTGTATTTCGGCTTAGTTTCGCCATTCGACGTATCGTGACTGCGTCGCTTGTGTAAACAATCACGATGATGAAGTGATATGTGGGTGCTTCCGATTTTCGGCCTTGATCAACGGAAAAAAAGAGGCTTTTTCTGCAAATAATAGAGAAATAGTTTTGGATTGAAAAGAAGAAAATAACGAAGCTGGATATATGCTTAAAACATTTTGGATAAGGTTTATCGTTTCTCATTTCATTGTCTGTCTTATTAGCTCTTCTGGAATATCGTCTAAAACTGCCGTGTCAGTTTTCGTCAAGCCCCCTATCATTATAACTAATATCTGTTACTTGTAATGGGAAATAATGAATTAAAATGCCGTGTTATTAGCTTAAAATATTTAATCGAACTGATATAGTACAGAATAAAACAAAATTAAAACCTTCATTATGTTACGCAATACTTTTTTTTTTTTTCCTAAACCCAATGGTTTCAGAGGGGACCCCCATGTACCAAACACAATACTTAAATATACAAATTATACCAGGTGTATTAGGGTGGCTTCCCACGGTCTGTGATATCACAGATCATCTACGCACAGCCAACTAGCTCAGACAGCAACGCACCGCAGACAAGGTTGTTCCAACGGTGCGTGTCGGTCTGTGTAGGTCCTGGAACTGACCTCGGTTTCGTTCAGTACGTAGATGCAAAGACAAACAGAACGTATCGTCGCTGCATAATAATAATTATATGCGTTCTAGGAAAATGAAAAACTGTAGTATATCTAACCCTACTGCCAGACTATGCTCATCGCACTGCTACTCGCTCTGCTCATCGCGCTGTCGCGATGTTGCCCTAAGCGGCCAAACACTCCCGTACTCGCGAGGCTCCTCACTTGGCTTTCGCCTTTCGGCAATGGAGGTCGATACTGTGGCAGCGTGCCACAGTCGGAGAGCTAGTAACACGTGTTTCATGAAGTGTTTGATGCACCTTAAAATTTTTCAAATGTAGTATCTATGAGATAAAAAGCCAGAATACCTGTGTTGGCTTAGCCAACCCGGGACACCAGGTACTGCGCATTACAGAAAGGTGTAATAAAATTGAACCCGAAAAAAGTGTTTAATTCAGAGGCCAACAAACTTTAATCGAAATTTTAAATGATTTTAAAAATAAAATTTAATAAGGCAGACATTTTTGAGAGGGTTTACATATAATTAAACCTCCCCAAAGTTTTTTTTTTAATACTATTTGAAGTGTTTGATTCACTCTGAAATTTTAATAGCCTCTTAATTAAATATTAAAAAAATTAATAACAAAAAGCCACACACTTTTTCCGGGGTTTAATTAACGGCAGACATGAAAATAGCTCTTATTTAAAATAGAAAGAGATAGGTAGTGCGTGGTTGGCGGCGTGAGTGAGCAGCGATCACCGCAGTAGCTCACTCCCTTTCAACAGAAAAAGAATCAGAGGACAGTGGTGATGAGGAAAATTGAAGATACTTTTAAAAACATTTTTATGAAACCTATTTGTAATAAATATTTTTCAAAATGATAATAAACCTATAAAATTAACTATATAATCTAATCGTGAAATTTTCAGTGATAACCTCATAATCTCCTTTTTTTTCTTATATAACATTTCAATTCAAATTTTTCAGTATGACTTATTTGCAAAATTGTTGTATCTTGAGAAATTAAAAGTTTAAAAAAAAAATTGTGTAAATAATGAAACAAATTTCAGTTCTATTCATAAGTATGAATTTTAAATTTACAGCCGGTAAGGACACGTGACCAGCAACCAATGAGAGCGTAGAAAGGGAGTCCCGGAGTCAGCTACTGCGGTGATCGGTACTCTCACTCACGCCGCCAACCACGCGCTACCTACCTCTTTCTATTTTAAAGAAGAGTTATTTTCATGTTTGCCGGTAATTAAACCCCGGAAAAAGTGTCTGCCTTTTTTTATTAATTTTTTTAATATTTAATTAAGAGGCTATTAAAATTTCAGAGTGAATCAAACACTTCAAATTGTATTTAAAAAAAAAAAACTTTGGGGAGGATTAATTATATTTAAACCCCCTCAAAAATGTCTGCCTTATTAAATTTTATTTTTAAAATTATTTATAATTTTGATTGAAGTTTGTTGGCCTTTGAATTAAACGCTTTTTTCGGGTTCAATTTTATTACACCTTTCTATTATGCGCAGTATCTGGTGTCCCGAGTTGGGCTTAGACGACACAGGTATTCTGGCTTTTTTTCTGATAGATACTGAATTCGAAAAATTTTAAGGTGCATCAAACACTTCATGAAACACGCGTTACTAGCTCTTGGACTACTATACCTTTATACTTAGACCGCTTGATGCGTACTGAGTGGCGCGGGAGTATGTAGCCGGCTTACTCGTTCTCGTATTGCCGGTCCTTTGACTCGCGCACAAAAAACCGACAATCGAGGGAGCACTGGGCATGACGATGAACATGACGTGCGGCATGACGAGTAACGCGGCCACACAACGTCTCTGCCTCCTTTCCTCGCTATTTCCCACGCCACTCGTCGAGTGTGTGGCTGAGGCATAATAATTTTGTTGAGATGAATGCAATCCATAATCAGACGTTTCTAGAATAAGTCGAAAATTTACTGTTAAATACATCGTTCTTTATTTAAATAAATATTTTTTTTTGTTCTTAATAAAATAATTTGTTTTATTACACAAAAAATATTACAATTGGCGACGAGTAATCCACGTGCATCTTTCATAAAAATTATAAAATGATCGGTAGTGTTTCAAAATTTAGTCATTCTGAAAATGATTGGACTCACTGCAAAATACTGGAACAATTTTTCATAATTTCTAATAAAATTGAAGATGATTCGATTAAACGGGCAGTACTATTGAGTTCGCTAGAAGAAAAAACGTATAAATTACTGTATGACCTTTGTTATCCAAGCGAACCAGAAGAAATAGCTTACCGCGAGATAGTGAAAAAATTGAAAGGTCATTTTAAACCCGTAAAGGCAACATTTGCAGAAAGATTAAAATTTTACACAGCAAACAAGGAAAGTACTGAAACTTTTAGAGATTGGGCTGTTCGTTTACGTAATCTTGCAAGTACTTGCGAATTTGGGGTAAATCTAGAAAGCGTCTTAAGGGAAAAATTGGTCATTGGATGCGACAAAGGCTTAATAAAAGAAAAGCTTTTTCAAGAAAAAGTTGAGACACTAACATTCGAGAAAGCTCTTGAAATAGCAAATGCGATTGAATGTACTAGTTGTCAATTTAACGAAGAGGCAGTTGTGGTTAAGCAAGAACCAGCATTCAGTGTTAGATCAAAAAACAAGAATCAAAGTACTTCTCACTGGTAACAAGCGTAAGTGTAAAGTATGCGGATAAACGAATCATACTCACGAGCAGTGTAGATTTCGGAAGTATAAATGCAAGCGCTGCCATAAAGAGGGGCATTTGAAGAAAATGTGTCCGGATAAGCCGAAGAATACAGAGAATGTTGGAAACGTCAGTGTGAAAAGCGACACAGAAAATGAAGAATCAGTCAACTTTATAGACGTCGGTCAAGAATTAGCGATGTATGTTTTGAAGACTGATAAAGAACTGAAACCCATCAGTGTCGAGGTCACTCTTAACGATATTCCTGTCAAGATGGAAGTGGACAGCGGAGCATCTATATTGGCACTTCCAAAAACGGTTTGGCAACAATATTTTAGTAAGTATGAATTGCTTTCCACAAATGATACCATTATAGGTAGTCGCTTTAAGCCACTGGGTATTTATTATTTAAATGTCATGTACGAAAATAAAGAAAAAAAGGCTGAAATTTTACGTTGTTGAAAATGCGGGACCACCGATTTTAGGTCGAAACTGGATGCTAGAATTTAACATCGGCTTAAAAAAATAAAATTTTGTATCCGAAAATGATGTAGGTACAATAATTCGAAAATTTTCTAAAGTTTTTGATAATTCATTGGGCGATTTTAATAAAGCTGTTGTTAGTTTAAAATTAAAAGAAAATTCAGTCCCGAAATTTTTCAAACCACGACCGTTGCCGCTAGTTCTAAAACAAAAAGTCGAAACCGAAATAAAAAGATTAGTTTCATTAAATGTGTTAGAACCGGTGGAATACAGCGAATGGGGTACTCCGATCGTACATGTTATGAAAAAAACGGCACCGTGCGTTTATGCGGGGATTTTAAAGTTACGTTAAACCCGAATTTAATCGTAGAAAAGTATCCCATTCCAAGAATTGAAGAACTTTTTTCCAAATTAGCGGGGGGGAAAGAATTTTCAATAATAATAAAAGACAAGGTTCAAAAAAGTCAAATAATTCAAAATAAAAATTACAGAGGGAAGAAAGATAATATGTTTAATGTTGACGATACCATTGTTACAAAAAATTATTCTGTTCCCGGTAAAATTACTTGGATTAAAGAAAAAATTTGTAGTGTTAGGATTCAGAACTTACCTAGTGAAAATCCTGGAATCTGGAAAAATTTGGAAAAGGCATACAAATCAATTAATCAAATGTAAACCTCATCAATCTGAACCAATTCCAAATTCTTCCGAAACCAGCTTAGTAAATACTGATCATACTGAATATAGATATAAGTTAAGAAACAGACAGATTTGATTGTTTTTTTTTATAATTTAAAATTATAAATTGTGTTTAAGTTTTTAAGGAAGGAGTAGTGTAGTATATCTAAAATAGATTTTTGTATAATTTTGTATTTTGTTAATATTACGTAACTTATCGGTTACATCAGACGCCTAATGCTAATAATTTTGTTGAGATGAATGCAATCCATAATCAGACGTTTCTAGAATAAGTCGAAAATTTACTGTTAAATACATTGTTCTTTATTTAAATAAATATATTTTTTTGTTCTTAATAAAATAATTTGTTTTATTACACAAAAAATATTACAAAAACAAAAAAAAAAAAAAAAAAACACGGGTCGCAGTGCCAAAACCCTGCCGACAATATAGTGTATTTGCTAATACAGGCAGGGTGACTTTATTATGCGAACTTAAGTTGGTTTTTGGGCAAAATAAAAAAATTAACCCCTTAATACAACCCTTAAAATATTTTTTTTTCTTAATTGCAATATTATTAACAATCTAACGTGTGTACCAAATTAAATACACCGTTCAGTAAATAGGTCACTATCTACAAATTGGTGTTTCCATAAAATTTGTAAATCCGGTCCTGTCGGGCCGATTTTATTAAAATTTTAGGGACACTTTTTGATTACTATTGGAGGGTTAAATGTCAATTTTGAAACGATTCTGAGAATTTTTTCGGTATTTTGGGGCCCAAAAACGTTTTTCAACCCCTAAAAACTACCCTTAAAATGGCCCAATTACGCCCATTTTAAATAGGCTTCTTGCGGTGATGGATTTCAACACGTGGGCCAAATTTCGTTAAAATCAATTAACTTTTTCGAAAGTTATTGCCCGCACACACACACACACACACATATATATATATATATATATATATATATATATATATATATATACGCATATATATATATATATATATATATATATATAAAATATATATATATACATATATATATAAACATTTTTAAAAATGGTGCCAAAGTGTTTAGGAGGTTATGAAACGTCGAGAAATTTTGGTCCGACCCCTAGGTCCCGCCATCCGACCGACGCCAATAGTGTATGTTGCCATATGGCAAATACACTAAAAAAAAACCACGCCGCTGGTGGATGTCGGCGTACAACAAAAGTCGTTCAAGGTATGTAATTATAAAATGATATGCTCGTCTATGTTTCTACGGACGAGCTCGGACTGCGACGCACAAGTTCGCACGCACCTTTGAAGTTGCCGACTCACGACGGATTGCGCGCACCGCCACAGATATGTCTGTGCTACCACAGACGAGGCCCTTCCCACGGTGCATTGGTACGTGCTGGTCCGCGTCTGTCTGCGATATGCACAGACAGTGGGAAGCCACCTTTACACTCCTCCAACAAAAGTTTTTTTTAAATAATAAAAAATACAAAATTAAACAAAACAAAACCACTTGCAATTACTGTTCAATCCAATTTTTTATTTACAAAACGTTTCGACCAACCATTTTGGTCCTTTTCAATTTTTTAAATATAAAATAAATTATTAAACAATTATAATTTATTTTATATTTAAAAATTGAAAAGGACCAAAATGGTGTAAAGCTGTTCATAGTAGTATTATTCAGGTCCATATAAATCCTAAAGTAAATACAGGTGGACCTCGACTTTCGCACAATTAGCTATTTCGCACATTTTGGGGCGATCAATAAAGACATTGCATGTTATAAAATACTATATGAAGAAAAGAAATAGTGGCAAACAACTCTTGATAACTTTTTGAGGGGAACACCCGCAAACTCCACTTAAACGGGAACATTACAAAATACCTTCTTTTGAAGAGATTTCTGCCAAGTTGGCAAATGCAAAATATTTTTCAAGTCTTGATGCTGAGCGAGGGTTTTACCGAATACCGTTAGATAATTATAGTAGCAATTTATGTACAATCGGAACTATCTTCGGAAGATATCGGTTTTTAAAACTTCCATTTGGTATTCGGTCGGCGCCTGAAGTATTTCAAAAGTGCATGAAAAAATTATTTAATATTCAAAATGTAGAAATTTATATGGACGACATTATAGTACATGGTAGTACAAAAGAACAGCACGATACAGCTTTGCAAAATGTATTGGAAATAGCCAAGTTTAATAATTTAAAGTTTAAACTGGTAAAATGTATATTTAATGTCGATCATTTAAACTTCTTGGGTCACAAATTTTCAAGAGAGGGTATTGAACCAGATAAAACGAAAGTACAAGCAATTATTGACATGAAAAAACCAGAAAACCTATCGAGACATATTCCGAATGCTTCTGAGCTAACTTATCCACGATTGCACTTGGTACAGTAGGTACTCCTTCAGGAAGGACAGCCGATTGCATACGTTTCCAAAGCCTTAAATCAAACACAACAGCAGTACGCTCAAATTGAAAAGGAGCTACTAGCTGTTGTATTTGGTTGTAAGCGGTACTATCAGTACAAATATATGCGGTAAACGCATTGTGATTGAGACGGATCACAAGCCGTTAATTTCAATAGTTAAAAAACTACTGTCTTTGTGTCCAGTACGGCTTCAACGCATGCTGTTGGCATTACAAAAATATGATTTTGATTTAGTCTATAAACCTGGAAAAGAAATGTATCTTAACAATGAACTAAGTAATAATTATTGTTAAAAATGTAATATCATATTAAGTGACCAAAAATTAGTTCAAACCTTAAACAATGTTAAAAGCTTGCATTTTTTTAGAAATCAGGTAGATATTATTTTTTTGTGCACGAGACATTATTAATTTATTCGTATATGGTGGTGTTGATCCATAGAATGTCTCAGTAAAGGAAGATTTGGTTGAGGATCAATAAATAAATAAGCTTTACCAAAGTTTCGCTATGGCCAACGTTTCGAAAAATTTATTTTCATCTTCAGGGCCACAATTTACCACCATTCGACCAGCTTAAGGCCCTGAAGATGAAAATAAATTTTTCGAAACGTTGGCCATAGCGAAACTTTGGTAAAGCTTATTTATTTATTGATCCTCAACCAAATCTTCCTTTACTATTATTAATTTATCTGACTTGATTAGAAAAAAATATGTGAATAAAAACAGATATGTTTATTTATCTTGCTAACTAAAAGCAGATATGTAAACTTACCCGGGTTTTTTTGCAAATGTTATTTTTAGATAACTTATTTTGTCTTATATTTTAATGAAAAAAAAGCATCTATAGTGAAAAGATGCAGATATTATCACTTATCTTATTTTTCATAGTTAGAAACAAGTAAAACCTAGCTTACATTATTTTAAACGTTCAAATGCAAGATATGTGAAAATTTGCGGTGACAAAAAATCATTATTTCAAGCTAGAAAGACACTTGTCGTATTTTTTACCACACTTTTAGGTACCCGAAAATACACATATGTCATTTTTGACAAAATGTGCACTTATCCGGTTTTCCCGCCGACGCTAGATATGTTTAGTACACGAAAAACTAAAAGAAAATATGACTGATAATAAAAACAAAGAAATTATAGAAGAAACTAAAAAAGACAAAGTATTACAACTAGTAAAAAAATACATACCTAAATGAAGGATGGCCTAATAAAAAACACATAACTAAAGAAATTCTAGACTTTTGTAAAATTAAAGATGACATATCATTTTCAAATGGTTTGTTATTAAAAAATAATAAAATTATTATATCAATACAATTGAGAAAACAAATTTTAGAAAAAATACATTTTGCTCATCAGGGGCTGTGAAATGTAAACTTCTGGCGAGAGAATGTGTATATAGGTCCTCCATAATTAAAGACATTGACAAGGTCGTCAAATCATGCAATATCTGTAATAAATTGGACATACATCGTAAAGAACCTATGATTCCACATCCGGTTCCTATCGGTCCTTGGTATAAACTGGGTTTAGATTTATTTCAATTTAATAAAATGTAGTACCTCCTAGTAGTTGACTATTTCTTAAAATTTGTAGAAATTAGAACCTATTCTTCATAATAATTCTACTAGCGCAAATGTAATCAAACATTTAAAAAGCATTTTCTCAAGACACGGTATACCGTTCGAAGTAAATTCAGACGGAAAACCGAAATTTGTCTCAAAAGAATTCAAAATTTTTTCAGAGGAATAGGATTTTAAACACACCATTTCCTCGGCATATCACTCTAGATCAAATTGACTAGCGGAAAGACACATTAAAACTAGATAAATTACTGTTACAAAACAGCTCGGTTGATAAATCCGATATCTATCCTGCAAAACAGGGAAAGAAATTATAACATAAAAATGGAAGGTGTTGAGATTATGAACAGAAATAATAAATTCTTGCATGTCTATTCTGACCCAGAAATACCGTCTGAAAATCAAATAAAAAATGAAAATATTCCAAATAATGATTTACTGTATTCATATCCATATTAATAAATGATTGTTAATATTCATAGGTATTTGGATTGACAAGACTTGTTTAAAAATAATTCTTTAATATTTTTGTACAACGTTCGTCTCTCTCGAGACTTCTTCAGGTACTAAAATTAGAACACAAAAAATAAATAAATAAATATCATTTTTACAAGTCAAGAGTTGTAAAAATGATATTTATTTATTTATTTTTTGTGTTCTAATTTTAGTACCTGAAGAAGTCTCGAGAGAGACGAAACGTTGTACAAAAATATTAAAGAATTATTTTTAAACAAGTCTTGTCAATCCAAATACCTATGAATATTAACAATTCCAAATAATAATGTTAATGAAAACATGTTAACACAATATAGTTCGTGGGGCAGAAAGATAAAGCCTCTCGACAGATTAACCTATTATTGAAATTATTGCATTTATTTTTCAAGAATTAGTATTAGTTTAGTAAAATAATTATGTTGTAATATGTACGTTATAGAATTGAATTTTGTAACGGGTTGGGTTCGTCACAAAAATAAAGCTTGTAGTCGAGCACGTTTTTTTAAGAAACAAACTAATATATATTTCCAAGGTATTGCAAATTATTTCAAGTAGTTAAAAATAACGAAAAATAAGCATATAGTTTCACAGTTATTATAATTAAAAAATGTCATTAATAGTTCAAGCAAATAATATATCATTCCATCCTCGGATGTGAATCAGAATTAGGATGAATATTTGGTGGGCGGCCACGCTTACGGAGAGGCCGAACAGGTGAGGCTTCTGTTTTTCCTGTAACAAAAGGAGTTAAGTTTCTTACATAGTATTTCCCAATGGGAATATTAGGACTCGCAGGCGTTGCCAGATCGTAGCTAGTCGGTCCCGTGGCTTGAAAGATGACGTATGCTCCATCCCTCTTTATGTTTATCTGAAAAATAGGGAGATGTAATATATTGGACGGTCCTGTATATCTGTTATACAAGGGACTAGAGATTATGTATAATCACTTGTGTGAGAAATCCGCCTGTTTCGCACCGCTGTACCTACATTTTGAAATTGAAGTAATGAAGTAATATGCTTACGCAACACGATATAAATTTATAGATATTTTTGTTAGATGTATTCAGATAGAGATTGAATTGAAACGTGTACGGGTTCGAATATTATATCTAAATTAATAAATATAATTGTTTGATTTGAGAATTTTGTGTATAAGTTTATTTAATTTTATAAATTTCCTACACTTGTAATTCATAGCTGCTGAATTTAATATTGAAGGCAATAAAACAGTATTACGTCAATCCCAAGAAAAACGTTTTTTGATTGCTGTGTCTGGTCGTAAACGCGGAGGTGGTGTGCTATTGGCAATCAAGAATAATCCAAGTGATTGGAATTGTCAACGTATTGACTTGTTTGATAGTGCTATCAGTTCGCATTGTGAATTATTGTGTGTTAAAGTAAATGTTTATCATTCAAAAAACATATATTTCCTAATTGTGTATTTTGACCCCACTGCTAATATTCAGGATTATTTAAATTTTTATGAAGTTTTTGAACAAGTTAAAGATACATTTTGTGAAAGTGATCAAGTAATAATTTTAGGTGACTTGAACTCTCCATCAATTACGTTTTTGCCGGATATGATAAAAGATATGTACCTATGCTTTTGAGTTCCATAATTTTTTAAATTTTAATAACCTATATCAATACAATAGAGTTTTTAATATGGATTTTAAAATACTTGACATTGTCGTCAGTGATATCTCAAATATTGAGGTTACTGTGTCAAGTGACCCTCTGAGCAAAATTGATGAACGCTTTCATCCACCATTGGACATAAATATCCCATTTAATTCTAAAATAAGTAATAGGATTACACCTAATAACTCAGCAATTTTCAATTTCAAAAAAGCCAATTTTGCACTTATGTATGAATTATTAAAGAAATGTGATTGGACGGAGTTGAAATCTATAAACGATGTTAATGACTGTGTAGATCGTTTTTATACGGTACTTACAGAACTGTTTGAAAAATGTGTCCCGAAAACTATCCCGACCAAATCAATATATCCTTGCTGGGATACTAAAAAGATTATACAAAAAATTAAACTGAAAAATAAAATGCACAGAAAATTTAAAACAACGCGTAGTCAGTTGTTGTATAACAAATTTCACAAATTACGTTCTGAATTAAAAAATGAAATTAGATTGGAATATAAAAAATATATTGATAAATGTGTGGCAAGTATTCATATGGATCCTAGGTATTTCTGGACATTTATAAAAAGTAAAAGGCAAACAAGTGACATCCCTGACGATATGTTTTTCGGTGATTTAACTGCAAAAGGTCCTCAGAATTGTGCTAACTTATTTGCACAGTATTTTCAGTCAGTGTATACTAGGTGTAAGCAGTTTGAAATAGAAAACGCTGATCTATATTTAAAGTTTGACACAATTTTAGAGCAGGACATTCATGAGGCCATTGATCATTTGAAAGGCAATAAGGCTATTGGTCCTGATGGCATCCCTTCTTTTGTTATTAAAGGCTGTAAGGATTTTTTCATTTACCCTCTTTCTTATCTATTTAACTTAATTACCAAAAATTGCGTATTTCCTAAAAAAATGGAAAATATCATATATCTGTCCTATTTACAAGAGTGGAGAAAAAAATTAAGTTAAGAATTATAGACCAATAGCTTTAGTGTCTGTTTTGTCTAAAATTTTTGAACATATTTTATACAAGAAGCTATTCGATCATGTCACTAACCGGGTTACAGAATACCAACGTGGTTTTATGCCCTGTCGTTCGACAGTGTCGAACTTGCTTAATTTTGTGCAACCTCACCTAAATAATATGGAGAATGGCTACCAAACTGATGTAGTTTTTACTGATTTTGAAAAAGCCTTCGATCGAGTCAGTCATGTAATTCTTATGCAAAAAATTTCAAATTTTGGTTTTGGTAAAGAATTGTTAGTGCTGTTAAAATCTTACTTAGCAAATAGATCCCTAATGGTTAAATGTAACAATGCTATATCTAGACCCTTCAGTGCTACATCTGGGGTGCCTCAAGGATCAAACCTTGGGCCCCTTTTATTCCTTATATATATAAATGATATTGTTGAGGTAATAAAACACTCTGAGGTTTTTCTGTATGCTGATGATTTAAAATTATTTAAACGAGTAACTAGTATTGATGACTGCAAACAATTACAAATGGATGTTAATCTATATCTATACTTTTATAAATATAATATTATAAAGAGGAAAGATTTGTATTTTTGTATGTATATAATGAATAACTACTGTGCCAATTTAAAAAATTCTTTCACCATTAGAAAGCTACATTCATCCTGAGTAACATAGGCTATATTTATTGCTAGAAAATATTGGGTGTTTTTAGATTATACCGGGGTTTTTTAGATTATACCGGGTGTTTTTAGATTATATCGAGTGTTTTTAGATTATATCGAGTGTGATGCTAGACTCCTATCGGGCGCCTCCCCAGGTTGCGGATAGGGGAATGCCTTCCAGATATGGATGGTACCGGGGAAATCAAATACCCGGGGCGGACAAAAACTAGCAAAGGGAAAATCCAGCAGGTGTCTGTCTCGGAGCGAGCGACTTGCTGGTCAGCGTCTGTTCTCCATGTTAGGAGCGGCTGTTTTTTTAGTCCTGGCCGTACGGATAAAAGGCATTAGGAAGGAGAATGTAGGATGAATAAGGATAAAACTTTACTGTCTACGGTGCAGGGGAGGGATACCCCAGTACTGGTCGGTGAGGGCAGTGAGCAAGTGGGCTCCCCCCGACCATCAGCAAGCGACCACATGGAAGATGAGACTAGCGAAACAATAAACGAGCAGATACTAGTCAAGGATAATAACAATACGGCAGGAATAGCAAATCCCTTTCTTCGAAGAGACACACTACTGAGGACTCCTCCGAGACAAAGGGCGCAGTCTGCCTCGGGGATAGAAAAATACCTGAGGGACGAATTCAATCCGGAAAAACTTATTGCTCAGTCTAGCAAGCGAAGAAGAACTGACGTGACAACTGGAGACAAGGCAGATTATACAACAGCGAATCTACTTAGGGATATCCTAGACGGGATAGGAACCCAGGTCAAGCAGCTAGAAAAAACCCTTCAAGGGATGTATAAGCCGAAAGTGGAATTAAAAGAAATCGCCATAAACTACTTCAGCAAACTGAGCAGCTGCAGACGAAGAGGCTTAAAAGCTGGCTCGACGAAGTAACACGTAAACCACATGACGAAAATGGGCAAGAAAACATACACGACGCGAACCAAGAACTTAGACAGAAGCTATTGGAGGCGGAACAAAAATACAACAAGGTAATGAAAGAGAGGGCGCGAAACGACATGTGCGAACAGTGCAAGAAAATACAAGAAAAAAGGTAAGAAGGGAAAAATTCTTTAAAGAGAAAAGTTTTGATACCTTTCAGCGTATAACAGAGGAAGATTGGGAAAACGAAATTTTCCCTAGAATAGAAATACATCAAGGCCATATCTGGGATGCGCCAATAGAATGTCAGCTCATACTACCCTGTAGTAAAGAATTTGACTCAAAAGGCAAGGCAATTAAAAGGGCTCTAAATAAGTTTGGAGGCAAAGAAGGTCTTCAAAAACAAAATAAAGAAAAAGGGGAAATCGCAATGATGATGCACTCGTTGGGTTTCCCGAACTCGGACGGAAACTTTACGCAACTCTCAAGATGCATTTACTACCCCATTATCACTAATGATGATACAGAGGAATGAATGCAAGAGAAAGATGCTTTCAGAGCTATACAGTACATAAAGGAACACATGGTAACGCATAGTAAAACCAAACTGGCTGATACGGATATCCAAATACATCTATATAAAGCAGAGGACGCCCCAAGAAATGCTATGGGGAAAGCGAAAACTGATACCACGGCCTCACGAAGGCATAGAATTGACTCCAACAGGGAAGATGTCAGCAAGAAGAGAAAAACCAGAGAAGACGCTTTACTGATTACAATGCAGAACAAATCATACGCTGACCTGTTAAAGACGATTAAGCAGAAGATCAACCCCAGCGATATTGGAGTAGATATGAAAGACGTAAGAAAAACAAGAAATGGGGAACTACTCCTCACGGTGGAGAACGGCTCAGACAAGGCTGGAGTTCTAATGAAAGAGATAAAAGAGAAATGTCCAGAAGCAACAATATCACAACTGGTCGACAAAAAAGTGCTCCACATTAAGGGATTAGACGAAGTGGCAACATTGGAGGAAATAACAAACGTCATCTCCAAAGAAATATCCATCGAACCAGAGACATTTAAGGTAACAGCCCTTCGGCCTGCGTACGGTAGTAAACAAAATGCCACTATAATAATGCCAGCAATAAGCGCAGAGAAACTCATCCAAATGGAAAAGATCAAGATTGGTTGGATGAGGTGCAGAATAGAGGAGAGGGAAAAGGAAATTAAATGCTATAGATGTTGGCAATACGGTCATATAAGAGCTCAATGTAGGGGCCCAGATAGAGTAAATCTGTGTCTGAAATGCAGCCAAGAAGGGCACAAAGCATCTGAGTGCCAGAACAACCCATACTGCGTTTACTGCAGTGGGCCACCAGTCCGGAAACAGAAGGTGTCCAAACAACAATAATAGAAGCAGGAAAAGAAGGAGAGCTGCATCAGAACACAGCAAATGCAGCGAAGAGGGACATCAGCCTGAATCTGTTTTTAGATTATACTGGAGGTTTTTAGATTATACCGGGTGTTTTTAGATTATATCGAGTGTTTTTAGATTATACCGGGTGTTTTAGATTATACCGGGTATTTTTAGATTATACCGGGTGTTTTTAGATTATACCGGGTGTTTTTAGATTATATCGGGTGTTTTTAGATTATACCGGGTGTTTTAGATTATACCGGGTATTTTTAGATTATACCGGGTGTTTTTAGATTATACCGGGTGTTTTTAGATTATACCGGGTGTTTTTAGATTATACCGGGTGTTTTTAGATTATATAAAACGCGTTACGAAAAACGTCTTATACGAAAGGGACTTCGTTCCAAACGCGTGTCCCGCGACACGTTCCAAGTTTTTTTTTAAATTTCTTTTTGGGAAATAAGTTTTTTCTTCGATTTTTGAACATTCACAAATAAAAGCGATTGAATTCGCGCAAATTCAATACACGTTGAGAATTTAATGATAATGATTTTCATCTTTTATATCCTATATATTACATTTACACCCGTGCGAAGCCGGACTAGGCAGCTATAATATATATAAGTGGAGTTTGCAAAATAAATTATTTTTTAATATATCAAAATGCAGTGTTATGTGCTTTACACGTCGAAATATCAATCTTAATTTTAATTACAAAATGGATAAATATAATCTACAAATAAAAAATCAAATAAGAGACTTAGGTGTTATATTGGATAAAAAACTTGACTTTTCTGAACATATTAAAATTACTAGTGGTAAAGCTCAATTTTATTAATATTTTATTATTTTTTTAATATTTTATTATTTATTAATTTTATTAATATTATAAGAAACTCAAGAGATATCTATAATATTAATACTCTTTCTTTATTATTTAAAACTTTGGTTATGTCTGTGCTAGAATATGCTTCGGTTGTCTGGAGTCCGGTGTATAAAGTACACATTACTCATTTGGAATCTACGAAATAAAAATATATACCCACAAAACACCAAACCGTAGGTTCCATCACTCTTCTTGGATTTGGAATCTGTTCAGCGTAAATTCTTAAAGCATCTTTACTACAGAAAGCATGGGTCTTATCCACCTCAAGATTTTGATCATGAACTATTGTTAATTGAATTTAATTTTAAATGTTTAGCTTCTAGACGTAACTATTATTCGGTACTTTATCTGTATAAAGTTCTGCATAATATGGTGGACAATTCTGCATTTTTGAGTCTGATTCCTTTCAATGAACATGTAAGCAGGATGCGACTCACCTCAACTTTTTACTTGCTAAAACTGTACGCTTGAAAAATTCACCGCTGCATGTGATGTGTGATCTTATCAATAAAAATAATATTGATATTATGGATAAGTCCTTGAGTTCCATAAAAAAATTACTAAGACAATTATTTTAAACTGTCCAACTTTTTTATATTTTATTACTTATGTATTTTTAACTTCCCGCTAAGAAAATTGAAAATTTTCAAAAATTGGGAAGTTATTGGTTTTACCCCGATTTTCGAAAATAGGAAGCTATTCTGACGATTTTTAAAATGATGTCCGTATGTACGTATGACGTGTGTATATGTGTGTGTGTGCATGGGTGTATGTGTATATATATGTGTGTGTGTGTGTGTGTGTGTGTGTATGTAACCCTCTCATAACTTTTGAACGGGTAGACCGATCGAAACGCGGATTGCGGCATCTGAAAGGAACTTGCTGAACTTAGATTTCCTGACAATTGGAACTGATTCGGCTACGTAGATTTTGAGAAATCTCAAAAATAAAGCTTTTTGGAAAGCAGTTTTTTTTTAATATTTTGAAATATTTTCGAAACTACCGTACCGATTAATTCCAAAATCTAATTAGCTCTATTCCTCATTAAATAACGTCAATCGGCGCAAACCGCATCAAAATCGGTTAATCCATTCGAGAGATATCGTCGGAGAAAAATTTTGAAAAAAAGTTTTTTCAAAATAACGGTTCGAATTTTTGTTTGATTGATTTTTTTGTTATAAGTTATTTTTTTGTGCTTGAAAAACTGCGTCGATTGCCGCAAACGGCATCTCGATCACTCAAGAGATATAGTTGAAGAAAAATTTTGAAAAAAATGGTTTTTCAAAATTTTGCGTTAGATTGATTTTTTTGTAATAGATTATTTTTTGTGCTTGAAAAACTGCTTCGATTGCTGCAAACAGCATCTCGATCGGTTGATTTGTTCGAGAGATATCGTTGACAAAAAATTTCCAAAAAAGTGTTTTTTCAATATATCTTTCCAAATCTTTGTCAGAAATTTATAATGGTTTATAGTTTCATAGTTTCGGAAATATTTTGATAATAAAAAAAATCAGATGTTCTTTTGTTCCGAAGATCTGTCAAAAAGAAATTAGTTAGGTAGCTGACAAGCATGCTTTGATTAATTTTTAATATAAAATACCATAATCGTAAACCGTTAATTAACAGAAATTTTATTTTATTTTATTCTAATATTTCAAATGTCAATATTTATGAAGTTTGAATGATCCTGTCGCCCAATTGGCTGGAATTTTTTAAAATAGCTTTTTACAAACACCGTAGGAGTAAGCCACATCTCAATAGATCGGAAACAGCGGAAAGTTCCAGGGATGGCCTGCAGGGTCAACCGTTTTTCAGATTTTTTTTTTGAGTTTCTTTGGCTTTTGCCAGTAAACTCATTAATACGTGTAATTTTTTTTTAAAATCATTACAATAGGGTCCTTCTGGAGCCCTAATTTTTAAAAACCCGGGTCGCAGTGCCAAAACCCTGCCGACAATATAGTGTATTTGCTTATACAGGCAGTGTGGCTTTATTATGCGAACTTAAGTTGGTTTTTGGGCAAAATAAAGAATTTGACTCCTTAATACACCCCTTAAAATAACGTTTTTTTCTTAATTGAAATATTATTATCAGTCGAACCTCTGTACCAAATTATATACACCTTTCAGTAAATAATTCACTATCTGCAAACTAATGTTTTCATAAAATTTGTAAATCCGGTCCTGTCGGGCCGATTTTAATAAAACTTTAGGGATACTTTTTAATTACTACCAGAGCGTTAAATTTCAAATTTTAAGCGATTCGGAGAATTTTTTTGGTATTTTGGGGCCCAAAAACATTTTTTAACCCCCAAAAACTACCCTTAAAATAGCCCGATTAGGCCCATTTTAAATAGGCTTCTTGCGGTGATGAATTTCAACACGTGGGCCAAATTTAGTTGAAATCAATTAACTCTTTCGAAAGTTATTGCCCGCACACATATATATATATATATATACGTATATATATATATATATATATATATATATATATATATATATATATATATATATATATACATATATATATATATATATATAAACATTTTTAAAAATGGTGCCAAAGTGTTTAGGAGCTTATGAAACGTCGAGAAAATTTGGTCCGACCCCTAGGTCCCGCCATCCGACCGATGCCAATAGTGTATGTTGCCATATGGCAAATACACTAAAAAGTGCAATTTTAAATGCAATTTATAAATATTTAGAGTCATAGATCCAGTCAATATTTATCGATTGTGCTTGCTTTTATAGTTTGACATTGAAATTGAAAACAAGTGTAATTACGTTCTATCATAATACATTTGTCGCAGAAATTAAAGGATATAAAAAAACCAAATCTTTCGCTATAGGAAATAAAAAAAAAAAGGAAATTGTATTTTAAAGTGTCTCGTATTCGAATCTGGACTTTAAATTTTTTTTAGCGTAAGCGATTTTTCAGTTATCGTATAAAAACCAATGAAGAAAAATTTTTCCAAATTTTTTATCGTGTTTAACACGGTCTATGGGCTTTGGTAAATTTTTGTTGGTCTTGCCATTATAAAGCTCTTTTAAAAAATTCAATTGGCGCGAAATCATCGTACAGAGCTTTCAAGAAGGTCAACTTCTTGAAAGCTCTGTACGATGATTTCGCGCTGAGTTATCGCCAATCAAAGCAAAAAAGCCTTTTTTGACATTGATAATTAATTACCCGGGACATAATGATCGTACAGAAAATTAAAATAGGGTTTTGTAAGCTGCAAAATATTGTCTACGAGAAGTGATTAGTGGCTTTCGAAGAAAACACTTTTTTCGAAGTGAAAATGTTGAATGAAAAAAAGGTAAAAAATAGCATATTTATGAATATTTGGATAACTTGGTGTAAACTTTGGATATAATGGATAAACGAAGGATATCGCCTATACGTTTTCAGCCTCAAAGTGTCCCAAAGATAACCTAAAGTTTCAAAGCGCTGCAATTTTTTTTCTTAGTGCTAGGAAGATTTAAATTTTTCGTTTTTTCCAAAAATCAACGTAAAGTGCAGTTTTTTATTCATTTTTTCAAGTACAGAATGTTTTTCAGCAGTAATCATTATTTTCTCAATTTGTTTCCAACTTTTTACAACAATCAAAGTTTTTGATTGAGGAAATAAGGATTATAGCTAAAAAACATTTTGAACTTAAGAAAATAAATAAAAAATTGCACCTTACGTTGATTTTTGGCAAAAACGAAAATTTAAACCTACCGAGCACTAAGAAAATAAAATAGTAGCATTTTGAAACTTTCAGAGTATTTTTGGGACACTTCGAGTTTGAAAACGTATAGACGATATCCTTCGTTTATCCATTATATGGAAAGTTATACCAAGTTATCCAAATATCCTTAAATATACCATTTTTTACCTTTTTTTCATTCAACATTTTCACTTTGCAACAAATTTTTTTTTCGAAAGCCACTGATCACTTTCTGTAGGGAATATTTTGCAGTTTACTACATCCTACTTTAATTTTCTGTACAATCATTATGTCCTGGGTAATTAATTATCAAAGTCAAAAAAGACTTTTTTATTTTGATTGGCGTACAGAGCCTTCAAGAAGGTCAAATTAAAGCTGGTTGGATTTTCTAAAAGAGCTTTATAGTGAAATGATCAAAAAGAATTTATCAAAGCCCATACACCGTGTTAAACACGATAAAAAATTTGGAAAAATGTTTCTTCATTGGTTTTTGTACGGTAATTCAAAATCGCTTCCGCTAAAAAAAAATAAAGTCCAGATTCGAAAACGAGACACTTTAAGCTACAATTTCCTTTTTTTATTTCCTGTATGACCATTTCCTTCCAAGTTACAGCCTGTTAAAAATCACCCAAAAACTTGGATTTTTTTATATCCTTTAATTTCTGCGACTAATGTATAATGTAAATTTTATTACTATGTAAATTCACATAAATATGTACTTCCAAAAAAGTATTATTATATTATATAAGTTATACAAATATTATTGTAGTAAATGTACTTAAAATAAGGTACTTACCCTAAAATAAACTCTTTTATACCAAAAGCCTAATTTAGTTCTGAAATAATTTATATTAAAACATCAACGTAAAAATAAGTTTGGCAATTATTAGATCCCAGAAAAAGTGTCTGGCTTTTTGCGAATATTTATGAAGCGTGCCTCAAAATTTTTTTTTTATTAAAAAAAAAATACAACTTTGGGGTACTTTGAATCAACTTTAAATAACCAAAAAGTGTCTGCCTTATTCATATTTTTCTTTTAAATCAACTTAAATGTTAAATACTTTTCTGGATGCATACTATGCCCAGTACTTGGCACCTGCCGTACTCAGGTAAGTCAGGCGAACATTTTGTTTCTTACCCATCTATCCTATCGATACCACCAAATAAAATGTCTACCTGCATCAAACAAAAAATGTGTCGTGAGCTTTTGCACAACTTGGACTTCGATATTGTGTCTAGCGAAAACAGATTTGACCATTTGTTCAAATAACGAGATACCTTATTGTTTTTTTGTTTTTTTATTTCCTCAGATTGCACTAATATTTAGGCGCGACGGCTATATCTAAAGCAATTCTATTTAATGTGATTGATCTCTCAGATAGAACGATATGCTCTCGGGCAAAATATGGTCGCAAAATTCATTTTATTACTGATTTTACTAGTCTTATTTCACTGAAAAATGCGAAATAACTCGTTCTTTCGCAAAAGGTTACAACATTACTACCGTAATGAAACATTATTATAACAATTTTGGTACGAAGCACTATAAATGTTGAATGCGGGATAAAGGGCAATTAAAAAAGTGTGAACCTCACCCATATAAGCTCGTGGGTGGAGTGAAACTTCTTTGGAGTGATTCATATAATAACATGGTATATAATTTTAAAATAAGTACAGATTACTTATAGTTAGGGTCTTGGTGACAGAAATGCCTTCAACTCTCAAACGGAAGAAAAGCAGGTTTTTGTATAGTTTGAGCGGCTACAGTGTTTTTTTCAGATTTGCCCGAGTGATTTTAAAAAACATCTAAAAAAATGGAAGAAAAATACTGAAGGGTAATCTAGGCAACCCCCCAATCGGATGAAAAATATTTTCTTCCAATTTGCTCCTTGCAAAGAGCTCATCCAGGAGCTCCAAAAATGAGAAAAAATTAGCCACATACATGAAATCGGACTCGAATGATTCGTTATTATTTATTTTATCAAAAAAGAAAGTTTTCTTCTAAAATGCACCTTGCTAAAATATGCGAAATAACAAAAAACCTCGTCAGCGCGTTTTCCGGCTACCAAACCAAAAGTTTTCACTGCAGAACATCCAGATCGGAAGAGAATCTTCCTCAAGCATGCCACAATGTTGTGTGAAAATTTGATTCGAATCAGCTTAGAATTAGCCAACCTATCCATTTCCGCGCTTATTTTCAACGAAACATTTTTCACCCCCGAGAAGGGGTGGCATCCACCCCGCAATCGAGAACGGCAAATTTATTTTTTTTAACTTTTTTATTTGAGCTTTTAACGATGCAGTCCAACAGTTTTTATGAAGATTCATTGACTGGCCCTGGATTCCGAGGTATAAACCTTACGGCACTCCACTATATAATAATAAAAAAATAAAAAAAGAACATACTATTTTCTACAATTTTTCAATTTTTAATAAAAAAATTGTGTATTATATCATAGTTTAACTACCGTTTAAGCATATTGAGAGCTTGAAAAAGTCTTAATAAAAAAGATGAAACGTTGCGATTAATGAGTGTTTATTTTCATTATTCCAGTTACCCGTGATCTTGTTTTCTATTAAAAAAAATAATAAGGATTTAATTTTTTTTTATAGAAAAGTGAAAAACAATCATTAAAAGAGTTTTTTTTATTATTAATTTTCCTCACAAGTAATACATGTTGTCTTTGCCAATGAATTTTCATCGCAAACTGATTTCACGCAAACCACACAGGACTTCTAGCATTACGTTTTTTCGTCTCTAGCTCTCGGCAGGCATAGCAGCTACCAACGACAGGGGATGTTCTACGACTACCATGAGGTAGTTGAGCACCATTTCTACTGCACTTCGAAGAAAATGATTTCTCATCATTACTTGGTTTATACTCCAAGCTTCATTTGCAGGCATACATATATGCCAAAAATGCATCGAGTTTAGTTTCACTAATCGCCTCGAATGTTTTTTTTGTGTGGCCGTATCGAAAAATCAGGGGAAGTTTCTAGCCATATTTTTCAAATCGTGATTTTATATACACAAAATGGTACATTTGAATGTACATACTTCATATGCATATCTACGATTTAACATTACCAAAGCTTACTTGTAACTAATTTTCTTCTTACGGAAAAACAATGTTAAATGGGAGATATGCATATACATTCAAATGTACCATTTTGTGTATATAAAATCACGATTTGAAAAATATGGCTAGAAACTTTTTTGTAGAGAATTTAGTGTTCTACAAAATGGCGTCATTGATTTTTTTATGCAAGATCGAAAAATTTCGAGTTATTTCGAAAAATTAAAGTTTTTAAAGGTTTTTATTTTTTTTCACTATGCCGCAAACGTTCGATTGATATAAAAATAATATATGTTATACAGAGCTATGTAAGAAAACTGAAAAAAAATAAATTGGAGTTGTGCAACGAGATTAGGTATCATACTAAAAAATAAATAAAAAAGAAAAAAAAAGAGAAAATAATTTTTTTTTAAGTGATTTAGTAAGTTTTGACGGTTGATAATTTTTTTGTAAATGACTCTTGGATGTATTTAGGCCGTGATTTTTTTTCAAATGAATTGGTGAAATAAATCAAAAATTAAATTTTTTTTTCTCAAAAATGAAAAATAATTTGTTTCTCGAGTACCAGTGGACAAAAGGAGCTGAAAATTCTACAGAAAACGTTTTTTATACACCCGAATGTATGACTCAAATTTCATTAGAAAAAGCGCGGGGGCAATTTTAACATGCTTACCCAGCTATGGCCTTTGTATTCCCATTTTTTGGAGCTCCTGGAAGAGGTCTTTGCAAGGAGCAAATTGGAAAAAATATTTTTTAGATTGCACTTCAGTAATTTTCTTCCATTTTGTAGATGTTTTTTGAAATCACTCGGGCAAATCTGAGCAAAACACTGTAGCCGCTCAACGCAACGCGCCTGACCCTAACTCGACAAGTCGGATTTCGAGAAGGAGACTCGAACTATACAAAAACCTGCTTTCCTTCCGTTTGGGAGTTAAATGCATTTCTGTTGCCAAGACCCTAACTATTCCCAATGTATAAAAACATGTAATAAACGATCCTACCGAAAACATTTCATGTGAAGCTGGTTGTCAAGCATCGCTACATAATTTTGAGAAGAAATATGTGTGGCGCGCATGTGCGTGCGTATGCACGTACGTGGTAACTTTTTTCGTCTTCGATATCTCGTGAATAAAAAATTACACCGACTTCGTCATGGCACCAATCGTCACGTATTACCATAGATAAGATTTGATTAGATTATCAATCACTTTGATCCAATATGACCGCCATAAAATGGCGGATTACCTTTTTCTGCATAACCCCCTTGATATAGTTGGTGTTCAGTAAACGGGTTTGAACAGTAGAATACAGCAAGCTGTGTGACGTAATTTTACATTCAATATGGCGGTCAAAACAAAATGGCGGATTACTGTTTTCTTTAAAATTCCCTCGATATTGGTATCTGTTGTAATGTTCTTTCTCGATAAATAATTTGATTTATATTTTAGTTTGAAAATACTTCAGTCTGTTCGATTGAACGCAGAACATTTATGGATTTAAAAATTTATAGTATTTTAGTACAAATTAATTTTAGCAGATTAGGTAATTTGTTACAAAATTATATAAATTTTAAGGCTGTACAATTTAGTACATCACACCTCCCTTTTTAAAATAAAAGTATTCTAGAAAAAAAACTAAACTATATTTTATATATACAGTGTAAACTCTTTATAACATTATTCTTTATAACGATAAACTCTCTATAACATAGAAAAGATCACAATTTGGTTGGTTTACCTTAAATAGCGCAGCAGCCATTCTCTATTACAAGGAAATATGTTCATATTTAGACACAGAAAATCGTCATTGTCGGTGTTATTGTTTATGTTATCTTATCAGGTTACAAAAGACGCCGACTAAACCTTTAGAAAAATGTTTATTGTTTGAAGAAGATTTCACCACATATCAAGAGATGGATAGAATACAATACAAGTACTGGCAAAGCAAAAAACGTCAGGCAAAGTTAACTGTCTATGTATTAATTTTATCAAAAACATACATATTAAAGTCCATTATAATTAATAAGTGATTTTTATTTTTTAACGGGAAATTGGACAAATCAAATTAATAAGTTAAACTAAATTAAAAAATTGCGACGTTTCGTTAAATGATTTCAACTTCTTCGGGCAGAGCTTTAAGTAGTTAACCATAACATTAATAAAATTTAGATATTTAATAATACATATATTTACTTTATATTTATTAAAGTAAATATATGTATTATTAAATATCTAAATTTTTAATAAAATTTAGATATTTAATAATACATATATTTACTTTATATTTATTTAATATTTATTAAAGTAAATATATGTATTATTAAATATCTAAATTTTATTAATGTTATGGTTAACTAGTTAAAGCTCTGCCCGAAGAAGTTGAAATCATTTAACGAAACGTCGCAATTTTTTAATTTAGTTTAACTTATTAAATTTGATTTGTCCAATTTCCCGTTAAAAAATAAAAATACATATATTAAAGATTATTGTTAATTTGGTTGTTTTGCTTTCTTCGCTCCATATAACGGTAACTCTATAAATAAAATAAAATAAAAAATGCTTAGTCCCTTGAGTTTCGTTATAAAGAGTTTACACTGTATCTATATATTATAATAATAGACAAGATGATCGGGTTTTTTTACAAGTCTTCTTGGTCTTGCAGAATCATTGACTGTTTTCTCTGCATTCTCTGAATTATTTTTAAAATTTTTTATAGGATTTTTGTTAACTGTATCTGGAGAATACACAGGAATCTCAGACAATACGTTTTTATTTTGATTACATTTTATAATCTGATTTGTGTGTCTTTTCCAGATACGGTTTATTTCTGGTATTATAATTAGATATACACAATTACCAATTTTTTCTTTAATTTTACCTTTTATTCACTTTGGATTATTAGGTACGCGGTAATCCTTTACAAATACGTGCTCATTTACATCAAAACTTATATTACGATTTCCTACATAATATTTCTGCTGGTTTTCTTGCTTTTTTAAGATTTTACATTTCAATGCATTTTTAATTTCAATAGAAAACAGTATCACGGGTAATTGGAATACAAATAAATCAATTTAAACACTCATTGATTGCAACGTTTCGTCTTTATTCAATTTTTAATTGATTTTTGTAATGCGAAATTGCTTATTATATCATAGTTTTATTATAATTTAAACATATTGAGAGCTTGAAAAAGTCTTGATTGAATAAAGACGAAACGTTGCAATCAATGAGTGTTTAAATTGATTTATTTTTATTCCAATTACCCGTGATACTGTTTTCTATTATAACATATATCTGGAATTGAACTTTAAAGATTTAATTTCAATATTTTGTTTAGGTATTAATAATGAAAAACGCGTTCGTAACGGTCTACCAAACATTAAAACGGCAGGACTCACGCCTGCTGTGGTATGAACTGACGTTCGATAATCAAATAAAAAATTGTTTAATGCTAAGTTCAAATCAATTTTCTTATTAGTGCCTATCGCATTTTTAATACTATTTTTAATTAATTTGACAGTATTTTCCGCCGCACCATTAGATGACGGACTATAAGGAGGAGACGTAATAAATTCAATTTTGTTTAGAGCTAAAAAAGTTTTAAATTCATCCGAATCAAATTGTTTCCCGTTGTCAGAGACTACCGTTTTGGGTAAGCCAAAATGCGCAAACGTAGAACGTAAAACTTTGATTGTAGCACTAGCTGTAGTCCATGACATCGGAAAAGCTTCTACCCATTTCGTGTGAGCGTCGACTAAAACTATTATATTTAAATTACAAAACTGTCCTAAAAATCTATATGGATTCTTTCCCATGGATTTTTAGGTCATTTCCAATTGAACAATTGTGTTTTATTTGGATTATTTTTATTAATCATACATGATTCACAATTTTTTGCTAAATTTTCCATATCTTTGTCAATATGAGGCCACCAAAAATATGAACGAGCTAATGACTTCATCTTGACAATGCCCATGTGTGATTTATGTCATTCATCTAAAATTTTTTTCTCATTTTTACAGGTATTATTAATCTTTGATTCCACAATAAACAACCTTGTTCAATTGAAATCTCTTTATTACGTAAGAAGTATGGTTTTAAATTGTCTTTTAAATTATCTTTATTTTTGACATACTTAATAATATTTTGCAGTAATTCATCATTTTTTGTAAAGTCTTGTACCATTTTAAAATCACTAGGAAAATCACCATTTGTACCAAAGTAATTACAAAAATCAACATCATTGTCTAAATTGTCTGTAACATTGTCGGATAGTGGCAAACGTGACAACTCATCTGCACTAATTGTTTCAGAAGAAGTGTACTGTATTTCATATACATAATTTGATAGAATGATAGCCCAGCGCCTTAATCTATTTGCACAAAATTGAGGTATCGCCTTGTTTAGACTAAAAATTGCTAAGAGCGGCTTATGGTCAGTCGCTAAAATAAATTTTGTACCCATCAAGTACTGGTTAAACTTTTTCAATCTAAAAAAATATAGCACACCCTTCTTTTTTAATTTGTGAAAACTTACGTTCACTTTCCGACAGTGTTCGAGACTCATAAGCAATTGGCTTTTCGATTCTCCATGGAAAAACATGGCTTAACACACACCTTAAGCCTACATCAAATGGATCTACTGTTGATTTAAATTTAAGTTTCGGATTAAAATGAACCAAAATTTCGGAAGACATTAATACGTTTTTTATTTTTTCAAATGTATCTTGACAATTACTATCCCAGGACCACTTTACATCTTTTTTAAGTAATTTAAATAAAGGAGCTAATAAAGTAGATAAATTTAAATTAAATAATCAGTTTGATCAGACCAAAATTTGTTTTAATGTTGATTACACCTTCATTACATTACAACGTTTCATCGGCCATCCCGACTTCATCAGGTAATCTATAGAACACATACATAAAATTTTTTTTTACAGTTAAATTAAATAATTGAAAATAATTAATTATATAAATCATCATACCATGAAATTATATCAACATATTATTAATCTTAATATGATGATTTATATAATAAATTATTTTCAATTATTTAATTTAAAATGTTAACTGTAAAATTTTTTTTTTATGTATGTGTTCTATAGATTACCTGATGAAGTCGGGATGGCCGATGAAACGTTGTATTGTAAGGAAGGTGTAATCAACATAAAACAAATTTTGGTCTGATCAAACTGATTATTTAATTTATATTTTACATAGATCTGAACAATACCACTATGGATGTAGATACATTTTTTTATAAATTTTCCATAAAAATGGATCATACCTGAAAATGACTGCAACTGTTTTATATTTATGGGAGCAGGTGCGTTTTAATAGCAACTAAATTTTCGTCAGAAGTTTTTATACCATCTTTACTTATAACATGACCCAATAGTTAACTGAGGACTGGAAAAATTTACATTTGTCTTTTGAAACTTTTAAACGACAATCATGTAGCTTTTGTAAAACTAATTTAACCCGACTTAAATGTTCACAACGATTTTTTCCGGTAACACTTAAGTAATATGATCAACAGATCATGTGATGTGGTGTCAAACGCTTTTCTATAGTCCACCCAGGCCGTTGACAGGTTGCGTTTATATTGGACAGCATCTTGACAGATGCTTCTGTCAACTAGCAGATTGTCTCTGCAACCAGCAACGCCACGTTTAGAGCCCCTTTGCTCATAAACGTCTCTCCAAACCGGCTCAATATGTCGCAAGATGCGTTCGTTCAGGATGGAAGTGAACGCTTTGTACATAGTGTTGAGACAGGTTATCGGACGGTAATTTTTCGGATCTGATAAGTTTCCTTTCTTAGGAATGAGAACAGTGCGGTCTTCTGTCAATCAAGTTGGTATAGGGTCTAAATTTGTTACTAGAGATGTGAAAATGCGGGCTAGATGTTTATGCGTGGATGGGAACTTTTTCCACCAAAAGTTGTTTACAGCATCTATGCCAGAGGCAGATAAACTCTTTTTACCCAAGAAGGCGTTTTTCACATCTGCTTCACTAATTGACAGTGGCACTTCATCCTCATCCAGGTGTCGGCTGCAGAACTGCCTAAACAAATGGATAGCTGAAGTATCTTCATTTAATGGTGGCTTGGTTTCGTAGAGCACCTTCCAAAAATTCTCGACTTCTATAGCAGTTGGCGGTGTGTATACAAGTGGCGAACTTGTCTTAAAGACACGGGAAGGACATGTATTAAAGGTGGCGTTCTCCTTTTTAGCTCTGTTACGCCTTACTAACTTCTTTTTGGCAGAAGTTAGCGCCCGTATCTTGTCCAGGCCATGCTGCTTGATGGTGTGCAACGTGGTTCTATTCAGTGTGTGATATTGTCCCCTAAGAGAACGCGCAATGCGTTGGACTTTAGCTGTAAACTTACGGCCAGATAATAAATAGTCTATCACACACTGAATCCTGGACACTAACTGCCTTGCTGATTTTATTTTTACGTCCAGCTGTTTTATACGTTGCCCAGACTTATTTCCTGCATGTCTAGAAAGTACAGGAGTAGCTAATACATTAGCTGCAACGTAAACGTCGCAATTTATAGTCCAGAGGTAGGAATCATTCAAAATATATTCATCTAAAACCTCATCCATTTCGGCCAGATGAACGGGCCGCAGCGATAACTTATGATGAACTGATCGCTGCCTGTCCTTTAAGTCAATATTAGCATTCATTATGGTTATTATTATTATTCTTGTTGTTATTATTATTATAAACAATAAATACAAGTATGTGAATAGTATGAAAAGTGAAAAGTATGTATACAATATACAAGCGTTGTAAACATATGTGTATACTAACAAGACGTGATGATTAAATAGGAGGTAATAGAAAAAAATAAGTTCTATAAGTTTAACCCAGAACACCGTGCCTTTAAACATAATATTAATAAAAAAATCTGAAAAATGCTTGACCCTGCAGGCCATCCCTGGAACTTCCCGCTGTTTCCGATCTATTGAGATGTGGCTTACTCCTACGGTGTTTGTTAAAAGCTATTTTAAAAAATTTCAGTCAATTGGGCGACAGAATCATTCCAACTTCATAAATATTGACATTTGAAATATTATAATAAAATAAAATTTCTGTTAACGGTTTACTGTTATGGTATTTGTTTCCATGGTTACATAATATGATTTAACGTAAAAATTAATCAAAGCATGCTTGTTAACTACCTAACTAATTTCTTTTTGACAGATCTTCGGAACAAAAGAACATCTGATTTTTTTATTATCAAAATATTTCCGAAACTATGAAACTATAAACCGTTATAAAATTCTGACAAAGATTTGGAAAGATATATTGAAAAAACACTTTTTTGAAATTTTTTTCTCAACGATATCTCTCGAACGAATCAACCGATCCAAATGAGGTTTACGGCAATCGAAGCAGTTTTTCAAGCACAAAAAATTGTCTATTAAAAAAAATCAATCTAACGAAAATTTGAGAAGATATTTTGAAAAACCATTTTTTTAAAAATTTTTCTTCAACGATATCTCTTGAACGAATCAAGTGATCGAGGTGCCGTCGGCGGCAATCGACGCAGTTTTTCAAGCCCAAAAAAATAACTTATTACAGAAAAATCAATCAAACAAAAATTTGAGAAGTTATTTTGAAAAAACTTTTTTTTCAGAATTTTTCTCCGACGATATCTCTCGAACGGATCAACCGATTTTGATGCAGTTTGCGGCGATTGACGTTATTTTATGAGGAATAGAGCTGATTAGATTTTGGAATTAATCGGTACGGCAGTTTCGAAAATATTTCAAAATATTAAAAAAAACTGCTTTCCAAAAAGCTTTATTTTTGAGATATCTCAAAATCTACCTGGCCGAATCAGTTCCAATTTTTCAGGAAATCTAAGTTCAGATGCTGCAATCCGCATTTCGATCGGTGCACCCGTTCAAAAGTTCTGAGGGGTTTACATACACACATACACAGACATACGAACATCATTTTAAAAATCGTCAGAATAGCTTCCTGGGATCTCAAAACGTCGAGATCTGACAAAAACTCAAATTTCTAAAATCGGGGTGAAACCAATAACTTCCCAATTTTTGAAAATTTTCAATTTTCTTAGCGGGAAGTTAAAAATGACGTCATCATCTATCAAAACAATCTCAATATTAGATTGTAACACATTTTGTTTAAAGAGTGATCATAATATGTTTCCATACCACACAGACAACTGAAACTATTTCGCGATTTATTAGGTAAACTCGAGTTAATACAGTTTTTATTTGATTTTATCTGTATAAAAAAAACTGTTTGAACACATTTTATTATATGAAATTTTTGTAGAACATTGTCCTCTTTAGGCAGGTTTTGAATCGATCTAAGTGTAGTTGAGCGATATATAAGCATATAAATTTGGATCATTTAAACTTTGAAGGCCACAGATCCCTTTACGGCGCAGAAAATTTCAAACAGATACGTCGCTAAAGAAGTTTGACTTCAAAACTAAGCTTTTTTACATCAAAATGCATATTATTATGCAGGAACTTTCGCGCCTTGTAATATCTTATTTAATTGACGTTAACGTTGTTTGTTGTGTTTTACCAGAGTAGGAGAAAATACCTACGTCATTAAGCGCTTGATTAGTATATAACCAAGTTATATTGCATTTATAAATTAAAAATCTTAACCGATTCTTGTGAAAAAGTTTAAGAATTGAGGACAATTCATTAATGTAACTTTTGATATTGATTTTGCTTCAAAATGAATGAAATATTTCAAAGCATTTTTAAACAAAACGCTGCAAATGTCCTCACGAAACTTCTAATTGCGATGTGCGTTATCATTGTGTCATGGTCAATTAATTTTTATTGGAAAAGAAGACGAATGTATGAGTTAGCATCCAAACTTCCCGGACCAATTTGGTTTCCAATAATAGGATGTTCGAAGCTATTAGGACTGGATACCCATAGTAAGCAATACATTTTAATATTTGTTTAATAATAAAGCTTCTCATAAAAAACAATTTGACCTTGAATGAGCTTAATTCTTCCACCCAAAGTAAAAGCACGAGATATACTGGCGAACTGCCCCTATCCAATTATACAATTTTTATCCATAGTGGTATTATTCAGGTCTATGTAAAATATAAATTAAATAATCAGTTTGATCAGACCAAAATTTGTTTTAATGTTGATTACATCTTCATTACATTACAACGTTTTATCGGCCATCCCGACTTCATCAGGTAATCATGAAAATTACATTAACACATTATCAATAAAAACCCGGGTCGCAGTGCCAAAACCCTGCCGACAATATAGTGTATTTGCTTGTATAGGGCCGTGTGGTTTTATACTTTTATTATGTGAAATTAAGTTTGTTTTTGGGCAAAATAAAAAATTTAACCCCTTAATACACCCCTTAAAATAACATTTTTTTCTTAATTGTAATATTATTATCAATCTAACGTCTACACCGAATTAAATACACCCTTCAATAAATAAGTCACTATCTGCAAACTAGTGTTTTCATAAAATTTGTAAATCCGGTCCTGTCGGACCGATTTTATTAAAATTGTGGGGACACTTTTTAATCACTACCAAAGGGTTAAATTTCAATTTTGAAACGATTCGGAGAATTTTTTCGGTATTTTGGGGCCCAAAAACAGTTTTCAACCCCTAAAAACTACCCTTAAAATAGCCCGATTAGGCCCATTTTAAATAGGCTTCTTGCGGTGATGGATTTCAATATGTGGCCCAAATTTCGTTGAAATCAATTAACTCTTTCGAAAGTTATCGCGCGTACACATATATATATATATATATATATAAATATATATATATACAGGGTGTCTCACCGAACGTTGGCTAACATGGGTAACTTTGTTATTAGTGGAGATAGAAAGTCGGTTAAATGGGCAAAGTAGTGCAGAAAATTGGGCTCATTAACATCCCGTCGAAAAAACAATTGAATTTTGACGCCCTATGAATTTATTCAGAAAATAGTGAAAATTGCCATTTATGAAAACTGGCCATAACTTTTTTATTTATGAAGATATTTGAAAATTTCATTAACCATTATTTGATAACTTTTTAAGGTCTTTTCAGTGGCGTAGGTTTAATTTTTTTATTTCCACTACATAATGAGATATTGACATAAACTTTGGTTTTTCTTATGGACGGCATTTTTGATTTTCAGATATTCGAATTCTACTTATTTTTCTGAATAATTTGATATAGCATATCCTATATCTAAACCAATCAGAAGCTACAAAACTGACAAAAATAGCTTTTTGGCGTTATCAAAGTGTGCCGTGTAAAACGAAATTTGTTGAAACAAATACATATCGACAGGTTAACAATCTGTCGAGCGATCGCTACAGTTTTGCTAATTCATTTTGTTTGATTTACTCTCTAAGATGGCTCAAGCATTCTCAAATTTGGAGAAACAGGCTATTTTTGCGCATACATTCAGCGTAACAAAAATACCACGTGGGCTCAAGCAGAATACTTGAACCTTTATCCAGAAAGGCGACAACCTTATTCAATAACTTTTAGGAACTTTTCTCCATTAATTTCAATGTTTGCTAAACCTAATTCTTCTTCACAGTTTTGAATGTTGCCTTTTTTCTTTGAAAATGAACCGTATACCTTTAAATTTCTATTTAAGTTCCTAAAAGTTATTGAATAAGGTTGTCGCCTTTCTGGATAAAGGTTCAAGTATTCTGCCTGAGCCCACGTGGTATTTTTGTTACGCTGAATGTATGCGCAAAAATAGCCTGTTTCTCCAAATTTGAGAATGCTTGAGCCATCTTAGAGAGTAAATCAAACAAAATGAATTAGCAAAACTGTAGCGATCGCTCGACAGATTGTTAACCTGTCGATATGTATTTGTTTCAACAAATTTCGTTTTACACGGCACACTTTGATAACGCCAAAAAGCTATTTTTGTCAGTTTTGTAGCTTCTGATTGGTTTAGATATAGGATATGCTATATCAAATTATTCAGAAAAATAAGTAGAATTCGAATATCTGAAAATCAAAAATGCCGTCCATAAGAAAAACCAAAGTTTATGTCAATATCTCATTATGTAGTGAAAATAAAAAAATTAAATCTACGCCACTGAAAAGACCTTAAAAAGTTATCAAAAAATGGTTAATGAAATTTTCAAATATCTTCATAAATAAAAAAGTTATGGCCAGTTTTCATAAATGGCAATTTTCACTATTTTCTGAATAAATTCATAGGGCGTCAAAATTCAATTGTTTTTTCGACGGGATGTTAATGAGCCCAATTTTCTGCACTACTTTGCCCATTTAACCGACTTTCTATCTCGACTAATAACAAAGTTACCCATGTTAGCCAACGTTCGGTGAGACACCCTGTATATATATATATATACATATATATATTAACATTTTTAAAAATGGTGCCAAAGTGTTTAGGAGGTTATGAAACGTCGAGAAATTTTGGTCCGACCCCTAGGTCCCGCCATCCGACCGACGCCAATAGTGTATGTTGCCATATGGCAAATACACTAATAAGTACATCGTATTTGATTAAATGAAGACACCTGCTTCTTGTATAAATTTTTAAACTTCAGGTATTATTAATAACCTCCTGATTACCCCAATTCAATGTATAATAATATTATTAGAAAAATTTACACAAATTAACCAAAATGACATACAAATGAATAAAATAAAATTATAAAAGTAACATAAAATATACAGCCGCAACTTTATTTTCTCAAATATTGCGACAAACTAAATAAACAAACAAACAAAACACATTGTTTATTTAGTTTGTCGCAATATTTGAGAAAATAAAGTTGCGGCGGTATATTTTATGATACTTTTATAATTTTATTTTATTCATTTGTATCGTCATTTTGGTTAATTGTCTAAATTTTTCTAATAATATTATTATACACTGAATTGGGGTAATCAGGAGGTTATTAATAACACCTGAAGTTTAAAAATTTATACAAGAAGCAGGTGTCTTCATTTAATCAAATACGATGTACTTATTGATAATGTGTTGATGTAATTTTCATGATTACCTGATGAAGTCGGGATGGCCGATAAAACGTTGTAATGTAATGAAGGTGTAATCAACATTAAAACAAATTTTGGTCTGATCAAACTGATTATTTAATTTATACAATTTTTGTTTGAAACATTTTTTCGTAGAGTGCTTATTACTCGATATGACATTAGTCACAAAAATCAAAGGATATAAAAAAAATCCAAATTTTTCGTTGTCTTTTAACAGGCTGTAACTTGGAAGGAAATGGTCGTACAGGAAATAAAAAAAAGGAAATTGTAGCTGAAAGTGTCTCGTTTTAGAATCTGGACTTTAAATTTTTTTAGCGTTTTTGTAATTGGTTTTTGCACGATAACTCAAAAATTGCTTACGCTAAATAAAATTTGGAGTCCAGATTCGAAAACAAGACACTTTAAGCTACAATAATTACCTTTTTTTATTTCCTATACTACCATTTCTTCCTAAGTTACAACCTGTTAAAAATCACCGAAAGATTTGGAATTTTTTTATATCCTTTAATTTTTGTGACTAATGTGAAAGTTTCAACTTGCATTTGTTTAGACTATGAGGGCGCTTCACAACCACGGATGGCGAACCTATAAGACATTGTAATGGATTCGTTTTATATCATATTCTTTATAGATATTCTGAAAGTTTTGTCCGAACTGCATGAAAAATATCCTGGATATTACAAGATATGGTGTGGAACAGAACTGACAATTGTTATTACTGATCCTGAAATGCTACAAACAGTTTTCACAAGTTTCAAGATATTAACAAAAGCACTCTTTTACAAATTCACGGAACAATGTTTGGGTAATGGATTGTTAACAGCTCCAGGTAAAACATCAGTTTCAAAAACTTCAATTATTTTAGCATACGAAAACCAATCTTTTCATTGATATGGATTTTTCACTAACAGTGCAGTGCACGAGTGCACTTGAAGACGAGCCGTTACTACTTCTGAGTTAGTAACTTAGTACTACCAAAACTAATTTTATGAGGTATATATATATATATATATATATGATGATTCACAGAGTTCCATATTTTTTGACCGTTATATTGGCAACTTTGTTATTTGTGATTGCAGAGAACAGCAAAGTAGTGCAGTTTTTTCAGGTATTCAGTCGCGAAAAGATAATTGATATACCGGGTGTTAGTAAAAAGATATTGAGAAAAACGAAATTTTCAATTTTTTTTTGTTATGCCACGTAGAATCTTAATTTGAAAGGCTACAGAAAACTGTCCTGGATTTTTTAAAATACTCCGCAAGTAGATGAAAGCTATCGAAACAGTAATTCTTAGATAGCTTTTCTCATACTCGAATACGGGACTAGGTTGTTTTTTAATTGAAATTCTGATGGGCTATGCTAGTAATTGAAAGACTTTTTTCCTGTATTTATACATCTAATACAATGGGCACATTTAATTTGAACACTTTTGATATAGTCATTTTAAAATTTTTTTAAATCATTGTCTTTCATTGTTTACTATATGGTCACATGTTGTACTAACAGCTCGGTCCAGCTGAACTCAAGATTATAAAACGAAAAAAATGTTTTTAGAGCTTTTAATAACCATCAAAATTAGAATTAAAATAAAAAACTTTAAAAAAATCTGAAAGGTGGGTGATCCTGCAGGCCTTCCCTGGAACTTCTCGCTATTTTCGATCTATTGAGATGTGATTCAATTACTACGGTCTTATTTAAAAAAAACCCGGGTCGCAGTGACAAAACCCTGCCGACAATATAGTGTATTTGCTTATACAGGCAATGTGGCTTTATTATGCGAACTTATGTTGGTTTTTGGGCAAAATAAAAATTTGACTCCTTAATACACCCCCTAAAATAACATTTTTTTCTTAATTGCAATATTATTATCAATCGAACCTTTATACCAAATTATATACAACTTTCAGTAAATAATTCACTATCTGCAAACTAGTGTTTTCATAAAATTAGTAAGTCCGGTCCTGTCGGGCCGATTTTATTAAAATTTTAGGGACACTCTTTAATTACTACTGGAGGGCTAAATGTCAATTTTAAAACGATTCCGAGAATTTTTTCGGTATTTTGGGGCCCAAAAACGTTTTTCAACCCCTAAAAACTACCCTTAAAATGGTCCGATTGCGCCCATTTTAAATAGGCTTCTCTTGCGGTGACGAATTACAACATATGTACCAAATTTTATCAAAATCAATTAACTCTTTCGAAAGTTATTGCCCGCACATATAAATATATATATATATATATATATATATATATATATATATTATAGGCGTCGTTCGGCGTTGTTCGAAAGTATTCGGAGATATTCGAATTTATTCGAAATTATTCAAAGTTCAATAAAACTTGGTGTAGGGTTAATATCTTTCATTTGTAGCACCGAAGAACCATTTAAACTGAATCCGAATTTAATCGGTTGCGCGGCTAGCTTCAGCTGGCGCTTGGCCGGGGTTTAGTTTAAAAAAAATTTAAGAACATAATCGCATAAAAACTATCCAAACACAATTACGAAACGTGAATAGACTATATTTAAGAAAATGCCTTAAAAGGCGCTTAAAAATCCACCACCTACCACACGACACAAAGGACAGCACAAAATAACGAGTTCTCAAAAAAATATCCCAACGGGAATGACCGTAGAACGGCCTGGAAAAATCCTACCACCTACCACTCGGAAAATTAGCAACCACAAGACACGAAAACACGTAGCTGACCAAAATCGGTTCTGATATTCAAAAAAAATTTACGTATTCTCCGACTGAGTTACCTGGGGCGCCAAGACACGAATCGTAAATAGCCACACCTAGATAGTCCAGACTAGGAAGCTTAGACCCAAATGGTTCAACTACAACCCTGGAAGGGCAAGGCATAAGACACAGTACACGAAACACTAAGAATAACACGTTAAAAAAAAACTTTGGACTAGAACGCAAACATATCTTACGGAATACTTGATCTGGGAATTATCGGACACCCGGTATATTAAATCCTTGCCGTCAAATACACTTAAGATAGGATTGCGATAAATAGAAACAGTTCACAGGGCGATAATTAATCCGTAAATGTTCGTACACCCTGTATATAGGATCTCCGACGTCACGGGAATAAATCCTGATTGAGATATGCGTAAACGACACAAAGAAAATAAAAAACAAAAACACAGCAAAACTAAGCACGTAACTTTGTGGACACCCTGTATATGACGTCGGTGTCGTCATGGGAAGCGTTAATATTAATAACCATACAATGATAAAACCGAGAACTAATCGTTAGATCTAAAACACCATGTAGAAATGTGGCTTAACTGAACTTAATGCACATTCCTCGAATATTTTCTCGGTCCTGAATCCCGAACTGAAATTTTATTTAGTCCGACGGGACAGTCGGGAATAGTTTGCCAAAAAGCTTTATTCAACACGGAACCGATGCACAGGAATGTTCGAAGTAAAATAGAATTGTAACACAGTTTTAGAAAACTGTGGAATGTATTCCTGTATTCCAGAATCCAGATCCACACAATTACGACAATCTAAAAGATCCTTGATGAATAATTCACGGTAAATATTCCCTATTCCAAAAACGCTCCTAAATCCAGGTATATAAAGGGCCACACGGAAAGCTACACTTCCTAACAACGCTCGCAACAATAACCAACAATTGAACTTATCCAAAAATCCAGGAAAATACGGGAATTACGATAAACGGGATAAAATCTCTGGATAGATACGATAAGGCTGGAATCAATAACGGAAACTAGAACGATACACCTCCAGGCTAGCGACAGATAATATCAATCGAAATTTGTGAGATAAATAATTGATTACTGGCGATAATAATATATTATTTTATTTTGCTGTGTTAAAATATCACACGCTATTTGTCAATCTAGCCAGCCCAGAGGCCAGCCGATGACTGTCGTTCATAAACATTAAAGACAAAATACGCGAATTAGACAAGTTCTCTAACATGAATCTGCGAAATCTATGCAGTATCTATCTCTCTAAATACACAAAAACATATGATCTTCTGTTTCAACATCGTCCAAATGAAACCGATTTCTGTCTTTTAACACAAGTTCGTGTCATTATACACAAATTTTAGTAATATAAAATTTATAGTGCGTTCGCTGTTACTGTAATAAAAGATGTTTGCTTTAATTTTGATGATACGCAATAAATGTTTCTTTTATTTTCATGAAAAGCAAAAACGATCTGGTGTTGCATTCTTATGTATAATGAAATTCAAACACTAAAGGGGGTCACACACGCTCAAGTTTTTATTTTTTAATTTTTGAAGCCAAATGTTGTCCTAGAGTTACGGGAGTTGTTGCTATGGATCCGGGTACTCTAGACCTCGCTTTTACGACGGAAATTAACATTCTATAATATATATATATATATACACATATATATAAACATTTTTAAAAATGGTGCCATTGTGTTTAGGAGGTTATGAAACGTCGAGAAATTTTGGTCCGACCCCTAGGTCCCGCCATCCGACCGACGCCAATAGTGTATGTTGCCATATGCAAATACACTAAAAAACACTTTCTTGGAAATATTTCGTAAGTGATATTTCTCGAAAAAATCAATCGATTTTAATTAGCTTTGCGGCATTTGACGCAGTTTTTCAAGCGCAAAAAAGTAATCTATGATAAAAAAAAATCAATCTGGCAAAAATTTGGGAATATACATATATTAAAAAAAAAACTTTTTGGAAATTTCTCGTCAACGATATCTCTCGAACGAACTAACCGATTGAGATGTTGCTTACAAAAAAAATAATTTAACGAAAATTTGAGAAGATATTTTGAAAAAACATTTTTTTCAAAATTTTTCTTTAACAATATCTCTGGAACGAATCAACTGATCGAGACGCTGTCGGCAATCGACACAGTTTTTATTTATTATTGCAAAAAAATCAATCAAACAAAATTGTGAGAAGATATTGTTAAAAAACGTTTTTTTCAAATTTTTTCTTCTACGATATCTCTCGAACGAATTAACCGATTTTGATGCAGTGGACGTTGTTTTATAAGGAATAGAACTGATTAGATTTTGGAATTAATCGTTAGAGTAGTTTCGAAGATATTTAAAAAAATCGAAAATACTGTTTTCCAAAAAGTGTTGTTTTTGAGATTTCTCAAAATCTAATGAACCGAATCAGTTTCAATTCTCAGAAAATCTAAGTTCGGCAAGGCCCTTTAGTCGCAAACCGCGTTTCGATCGATCTATCCGTTTAAAAGTTATTAGTGACTTACATATCCACACACACACACACACACACGACATACGGAGATCATTGTTGAAATGGTCAGAATAACTTCCTAGGACCTCAATTCATCGAGCTCTGTCGAAAACCGCGGTGAAACCAATAACTTCCCAATTTTTGAGAATTTTCAATTTTCTTAGCGGGAAGTTAAAAAATTAATAACCTCCTTCCAAAAGTCACTAAAAAGATGAAATTAATGAAATTTTGAGGTCGGCGCCAAATTAATAAAAGTGGATAGGCATGTAATTAAAAGTTTTAGTAATGAAATTGGCTTCGACCTCAAAATTTCATTATTTTCATCTTTTTAGTGACGTTTTTGAAGGAGGTTAATATATTTTTTTAAACAAAACGAAACCACTTGCGATTACTGTTCAAAACCTAGGTTTTTTGTGTCACTCATTGTTTTAATATATGGCATTTCATTACCATAGATTATATAATTTTTATAAAAAATTTTAGTAACTGTTTTTAGTGTATTTGCCATATGGCAACATACACTATTGGCGTCGGTCGGATGGCGGGACCTAGGGGTCGGACCAAAATTTCTCGACGTTTCATAACCTCCTAAACACTTTGGCACCATTTTTAAAAATGTTTATATATATATGTATATATATATATATATATATATATATATATATATATATATATATTTATATACGTATATATATATATGTGTACGCGCGATAACTTTCGAAAGAGTTAATTGATTTCAACGAAATTTGGGCCACGTGTTGAAATCCATCACCGCAAGAAGCCTATTTAAAATGGGTCTAATCGGGCTATTTTAAGGGTAGTTTTTAGGGGTTGAAAACTGTTTTTGGGCCCCAAAATACCGAAAAAATTCTCCGAATCGTTTCAAAATTGAAATTTAACCCTTTGTTAGTGATTAAAAAGTGCCCCCACAATTTTAATAAAATCGGCCCGACAGGACCGGATTTACAAATTTTATGAAAACACTAGTTTGCAGATAGTGACTTATTTATTGAAGGGTGTATTTAATTCGGTGTAGACGTTAGATTGATAATAATATTACAATTAAGAAAAAAATGTTATTTTAAGGGGAGTATTAAGGGGTTAAATTTTTTATTTTGCCCAAAAACAAACTTAATTTCACATAATAAATGTAAAAAACCACACGACCCTATACAAGCAAATACACTATATTGTCTGCAGGGTTTTGGCACTGCGACCCGGGTTTTAATATTTTGTTTTGTTTTTATACAAACAATTATAATTTATTTTATATTTTAAAAAATTGAAAAGGACCAAAATTTGGTCGAAACGTTTTGTAAATAAAAAATTGGTTTGAACAGTAATCGCAAGTGGTTTCGTTTTGTTTAATATTCTATTACTGTTGTTAGAGTCAATATTATTAATATATTTTTTATTTTTTACTTTTTTGTGGATTTGATTTCGCATGTTTTTATTAATAATATTTCGTCGTTGCTTTGTTTATGAATTATAATTAAAAAGTCTTCAGAACCGATTAAAGTAAATTTTATCTGGGATCGCTCTGAAGGTATGCCTTATTAAATAAGAAAAGAATCATAAAAATCGGCTCACAAATGCTGGCGATATTAGGTAGCATTCATATAAAAAATATGTTTTTTGATGTCATTTAAAAACGGATGAACCGATTTTAATGAAAAACTACATGGCGCCAATCCGCTAGCATTCTGAACAAAATGGCATTAACATTTTTCAAATCGGTTCATAATTGGCGGAGTACAAAAAAAAAACATACAGACGAATTGTATAACCTCCTTTTTTTGAAGTCAGTTAAAAAATAGCATATTATAATAATGTCATGGGTATTAGAAAAATTAAACAATTATTTTGTAAAAAAAAAAATTTTCTTGATGTATTAAACAATTTTACCATTCCCTAAATGGTTTTAATGGTATAAGCCAAAACTCACTTTTCAAAATTTTACAATATTTTTTTCGTTTTAGGTGTTCTGAATTCAAAAAACATATTTTTGAAAACAGTTCTTGCATTTGTTTGTCTGTTTGTCTGTCTACAGTCTATACGATATAGATCAAACGGATGAGCGGATTAAAACCAAATTTTGGGGAGACATTTAATTTGCAAATAAGAAGAGTTCAATTTTTTTGAGGAAAATTGACAGAAGAGATATAATATGCTATAATGTTGTTTTTTGTATAATGATGGTATACTCTTTATAACGGTTTATATTTCCAAGAAAGTTTCGTAATTTTTAACTTCTTGCTAAGGAAATTGAAAATTTTCAAAAATTTGGAAGTTATCGGTTTCACCTCGATTTTCGAAATTGAGTTTTTCGTCAGATCTCGACGTTTTGAGATTCTAGGAAGCTGTTCTTACCATTTCCACGATGATATCCGTATGTCTGAATGTGTGTGTGTATGTAAACCTCTCATAACTTTTGAACGGGTGAACCGATCGAAAAGCGGTTTGCGGCATCTGAAAATAAAGAATGTTGTTTTATTTTGTAATTGAATTAATAATGAAAATTGTCGAAATTAAACAGATTTTATTCGTAGAAAATAATTAAAGAAAATAAATACAATTTTGTTACAAAAAGTATTTTAAATTATACTTTAGCTCGCAACCGTTTTATTTAGTTGATAAATACAAAATTGAACTGAATGAGAATTTCTTAATTTTTACTTGAAACAAAAATTTCCATCAAAAAGACCTTTACAATGTTATTAGCATAATAGTTAATTCATTACATAATTATTTATTATTCTGAAAGAAAAGGCGGATACACAACACTCCCTTTCGCATTTTCACAACATTTTAAAATTACTTTTGATGCACTGAATTTTTTCTTTAGCAAGAGGGTTCGTCAGTGTATATGCAAGTTGATCATTTGTTGATACATACTGAACATCGATCTCATCGCTTTTCACCATATCACTTGTGTAGAAAAATTGAGTGTCAATGTGTTTGGTTCTTTTGATCGACTCTGGATTTTCAACAATGGTAATCGCTCTTTGGTTTCAACATTTTACAGATATGTCGGTTTTGACTGTTTATATCCCAATTCTGCTAATAACCGTCCCAAACTACTTCTTTGGTTGCTGAGCACAGTGTCATGAACTCGGCTTCTGTAGTCGACGTGGCGGTTACTATTTGTTTCCTAGAATTCCATGCAATCGGACCATGATTCAGAAGACAAATTCACCCAGTAAAGCTTCGCCTTGTATCAATATCACCGGCCCAGTCTGCATCACAATATGCAAGTAGTTCAGTGTCGTTTGTTCTTGTGCCGTAAGTTAACCCATGCGTTGTGGTACCACGTAGGTATTTAGAGACGCGTTTGACGCCATTCCAGTGGATTTGTTGTGGATTTTCCATATACCGACTTAGTATTCCTACGATATATGCGATGTCAGGTCATCAAATACATGAGTGATCCTATCACTCCTCGATATGGATATTTTCTATTTTCATTATTGTCTTGACAATGACTGGAAAATGTTATGCTTGCGTCCGCAGGAGTAGAAACAGGATGACAATCGAATTGACTGAACTTTCTTAGAACTTGTTCCGCATATGTATTTTGATGAATGTTGATATTTCTTCCATCTTCACCTTTTTCAATTTGATTCCCAACAAAATATTCAGCCTTTGAACTTGTAATATCAAGTTCTCTGTGTAAATGATTTAATAGTTCTCTCATTTCAGTCATGTTGTTGCTGCATAAGGGGTTAGGGGTAGTCAGAATTTTCAAAAAATTGATTTTTTTTTGCATTTTCTTAAAGTATAGTATATTAAAAATATTCTCTGAAAGTTTGAAGTGAATCCGACAAATATCTTTCGAGTTATTCAGCGAAGAATAAAAGGCTCTCGAGCGGTCTAATATTTCCGAGAACAGGTAGCTAGCGGCAGCTGCAAGCAAACGTTTCTTGGGTTCTATTGTTAAGAATATCTGACCGGTTCGATGTATATGTATTTATACGTATATATATATATATATATATATATATATATATATATATATACCCTACTATAGGTGGATTTAATCAAAATAATAATGAGAGCTTCAACCAACTAGTGTGGAAAATATGCCCAAAAACTATCAATACTAGTTTTACCATTGTTCAAATTGCTGCATACGTAGCTATGAGTATATTTAATGAAGGTACAAAGTCATTATTAGTAATAATGAACACACTGGGACTTAGTTGTGGGCCTAATTCACATCGGTATACTGAAAAAACCGATAGTGCACGTGTAAAAGTAGCTGATCAGCGCGCTAACGACAACACTCGCGAAGGTAGAATGCGACGTAGACAACATCAAATTGATGTTTTAGAAAGTTCTACAACGGCTGAAGAACTCTTATATGGTCCAGGAATAGATGACTCAGTGTAAGTATTGAAATTATTCGTATTACTGTACATTAATCGACTGTAAAACTTTAAATGCGTTTTTCTCAAAACTATGTTTTTTGAACTGGTGATCACTGTAACTCAAAAATCGCTCGATAGATTTGAATGAAACTTATACAGCTTTTAGAAAACATAAAAAGCTAGTGCCTGATCGAAGGATTTTTTTTTTAAAAACTTCGATTTTTTATAAACAATTAATTGTTGGTTTTTTCCCGAAAATCTGCAAAAAAATTTCCAGAGACCGCCATTTTGTTAATTTTGAAAAAAAAAGCTTCGATCAGGCACAAGATTATCTATCCATAAAAATAATCTTTTTTGTTTCATTGATTTTAGATGAATCTCCAAGGAGCTGTAATGGTCACCTCAAGGACCCATTATTAAAACCTGTTCAACTTAGACCGCCATAACTTGTAAAATAATAATATTTTTTTTTTGAAATTTAAGTGAAGTAATGTTAAAGTATGATGAAATGATACTATGTTTTTACTTATGTGAAATAAACTTAATTACTAGTAAAAAAAAAATTAATAAAAAATGGCATTTTTTCACGCCCCTGACTACACCTAACCCCATAATAGACCATCGTCCACATATAGTGCTAAATACAGTTTAAATGTGTTGATCTTTTGATGTTCGATAAAATATGCATGGATTCGCTTTTGATTGTTGTAGTCCGTATTCGAACAGATAGTCTACTATTCGTTTGTTCCATAACCTTGAAGCTTGCTTCAGTCCATATAGTCGTTTTTTTATTGACATGCTGCATCATCTTTTTCAAAACCACATGACTGTTCCACGTATATTTCTTCTTTCAATTCTCCATAAAGAAACGCTGTTTTAACATCAAACTGAAGAAGTTCTATATTTTGAGCTGCTGCTGTAGCCAAGAGTGTTTGAACGGAATCATACTTGACCACAGGAGCAAAAGTTTCCTTAAAATTGATTCCTGGTTGTTGTGAAACACCTCTAACAACCAATCTTGCTCTATATTTGTCACTCTGTCCGTTTGCTTCAAATTTCTTTCGGAAAATCCAACGGTTCGAAATTATAGTTTTGTTTGTTAGTCCAGGGACCATAACCCATGTGTTATTTATTTTTAACGAATTTAGTTCAGCGTTGATTGCATCCAACCATTTTGAAGAATCTTTTGATTGCATTCCTTCTTCAAGAGTTGATGGCTCGATCTGCACCATGTACACTTAAGCAATTGTTGCTTGATGTTGTTCTTCATCTTCACTCTGATTTGGACTTTTTCTTTTCGGATACGGGTCTCTTGGAATTGGCAAACGTGGATTTCTTCGCTTTATATCGTCTTGTATAACATCAACTGATTCCACCTATCGATTTATTTGATTGTCATCGGGGACTTGTAAAATCATTGAGTCATTCGCTTCTTTTTTTATTGAGTCTATCACTTCGTGCGGCGTTGATATGTTCATATTTTCGTGAAAAATTACATCTCTTCTTATCTAAATTTTTCTATTTATCGGATCATAAACCCTATATGCTGCTTCCTTCGGAGTATCCAATCATTTGGCATTTAATTGAATTTGCTTCCCATTTAGGTATATGGACGTAGCAGTCGCATCCAAATACTTTAAGATGTGCTACGGAAGGTTTGCAGCCATGCCACTTTTCAAATGGTGTGATTCCTCCAAGAGTGTCCGACGCTGTTCGGTTTTTCAAATACACAGCAGTATTTACCGCTTCAGCCCACAAATAAATAGGTAGACTTCTTGCATGAAGTATCGACTTGGCCGCTTCAACAACTGTACGTTTTTGACGTTCAATATAGCCGTTCTGCGCTGGTGCTTTTGGGGTAGTTACCTCGTGTTTAATTCTTTTGGACAACAGAAATGTATTTACATCATTTGTAGTATCGTATGGAATCAATAAGGCCAATTTTGTATAATTTGAAGCATTTCATCTCAATGCTTCAAATTATACAAAATTGGCCTTATTGATTCCATACAATACTACATATATATTAAGTTGGCCGTATAAAAATAAGAAGAAAAAAAAATAAGGATTTATATATTTACATCATTGTTACAAAATTATTTTCCACCGTCAGTTCGTAATCACCTGAAATGATGCCCGCTTGCCAGCACTTCAGTATAAAATTGCTTGAGATTTTCTGAAACATCGGTTTTATTCTTCAAAAAATAAACATAGCAATATCTTGAGAAATCATCTTTTAGTAAGAAAAAATAATTTGCTCTACCAATTGATGACGAACTCATCTTTCCACATAAATTGGCATGACAAAATTTCACTAGGTACCAATGAACGCCTTGCAAGTTGTTGTGGAAACGATCTACGGTGTTGTTTACCATAAACATATCCTTCACAAAAAGGATCTTTGCTAATCATATTCGTAACCTTGAGATCTTTAACTACTTTGTTTTGTTGCATTATTCTTAGTGCCTTGAAATTCACATGTCCCAGACGTTCATGCCATGTCATTAGTGAATTTTCAGCAATATTCAATTCTGCTATCTTCACTGATCTCAAGTTGAGTTGGTACAAATTATTTTTCTTTATCCCATCAACACTAACTTCACCCATCTTTTCAAATCCTACTCAATTTTCACCTTCTTCGAATATGACAGTGATATCTTTCTTTGTTGATTTGCTTATTGATATTAAATTATTTTCTATTTTCGGAACATAAAGAACGTCGGTAATTGTATGCGTCATAATTGTGCCTCCTCTGCTTTCGGTTTGAACATCTACGTCGCCTCTCCCTTTGGCTTCAATTAGGGTTCCATGACCAATTTTTACCGTGTATGTTTGTCCAGAATAAGGTATGAAACTTTTGAACCATTCTCTTTTACACGACATATGCTTAGTTGCTCCTGAATCAGCATACCGGGCATAGTTTGTGTTAACAGCGAGCAACTTAGAATTTTCAGCTATTAGAAGTTGGGCTCTGTCCGTGAAAGGTCGACTTGATGACTCTTCTGCCTCACTTTTAGACTGCGATCTTTGAGCTACTAGCGACTGATTATTGTTGGTGCCTTGTCGGTCCCGCTGTTTCTTGCGACTTTCTCTTGTCCAATGACCAGGTATTCCGCAGTAATTACATTTGCCTAATCGCTTTAATCTGTTTCCAGATGCTTCTCTCTGCCTCTTCTCGCTGCCTCTGACTCTCGTTCAGCGCTCTCCGTTGATCTCGCATTTAATAGAGCTTCCTCGTTGACAAGATGATCGGTTAATTTTTCAATCGTCTGATCACCTGTGGGTACAGCATACCATGCGGTTCTAACATTGTCAAACTTGGACGGCAAACTTCCTAAAATTTTTGATATTATCATTGGCTCCTTTTGTTCTAAATTCATGTCCTTCAATTTTTGTGCAAGTGATACGGTTTTTGCTACATGATCAGCCATCTTCTCGTCTTCATCCATCTTGCAGTTTATAAAACGATCTAATAACACCTGTATTGATTGGTCGGTCTTTTCAGAATGTACAGTCTTAAGTCTTAACCACATCTGAGCAGCGGTTGTGCAATCTGACAAGTATTTTAGTTGCTCCAATTCAAGACCACGCATCAGGAACGCTTGAGCTTCAGCGTCCTTTTCATCACATGCTTGTCCGTTTTCTGCAGGTCTCGAAATTGTTACACAAATATACGTCTTAAGCTTGTTTTCTGTCATATATATTTCCATTTGTCGACGCCAGAGATGATAATTTTCTCCAGGAAACCGGTGAATTTGATACATTTTTGCTACCGACGATTTTGGTTCCTCAAGTTTTCTGCAGTTCGTAAATCTTCACAAATATTTTTAACTTTTAATAATGGCCTGGGCCCAAAACCTCACAATTACTCCACATAATTTTTGTATCATTTTATAGATAATTACTTGCTCTAGTTTCCTTATAAGACTGCAACTAAATCACCTTTCGGTGTTAGTGTAGGTATACAAAATGATGAAGTCAATAAATGAACACGTATTCAATTGTTAAATAAAGTATATTCAATTCAGCAATACAATCATTATGAATTCTATTCCGTCTTGACACAGAATGCTACAACATCCGCTTATAATCTTCACAATATCAATGTATGCAGCTTAGGTAACATAGAACCACTACATAATTCATAGTACAATACTGATTGACATTCGTTTAAATACTATAAATTAAATATATTTCTACATTACTCCATCCTGTCATGCGGTATGTCCCCATACAGCCAGTCACTTCTTATGCTCGTCTACAATACAATCAACACAAGTAATACAATCAACACAACACAATTAACACAATGCAATCAATATCTTAGATTGAACAACGTAATAATCACCATTTTTTTAATTTGCACTGGTTTTTCACTTGGCACTCGTCTACTTGTTGACATAATTTTCGTCTTGCATTACATTCTTCTACGCCAGTTGTCATCGTCATAATGGTCAATTCACAGTAACCATCTTCTTGCATCTTCATACACGTATCGACGCGGGTACCATGTAGATAATGTCGATCACTGGTCAGTGTACTGCGGCAATTAGCGTATTTCACTTCATTGTGGTTACAACCACCTATTGTGTGACCGCGATCATAGTCACCCGTCATTCGGTCGTGACTACCATCACCAACCACCTGCCTGCGACTACAGACACCTTTCCTTCGGTCGTGGCTACCACCACCAATCTTATAACTGCAATTCGTTACCCATTGTCCAGCGCTGCGACTCATCAGCTACCACCAGGATCCGCATCTTGCGATGAACCTCGAAATCGATCATTAGCTGGCGACCCTCTCCCCCATTGGACCGACTAGTCCTCAGCACCAACATCAGTCATCGATCGGCTGCCACCACGGTCCGTGCTTGTGATGACCCTCGAAATTGGCAATCTGCTCGCAGCACTCTTCAACACTGGATCGACCAATCCTTAGCACCACCACCAGTCATCGATCAGTTGCCACCACGGTACGTGCTTGTGATGACCCTCGACATCAACATCAAGACACTGGTCCACGTCAGCACGCTCAACCTGCGCCAGCACTCTCAACCTAATAGACAAATCAGAATAATCAATCAAACATCAAAACTATAAACAAAACCATAATTCACCATCAGGAAGCACAGACTTCTAATATCTGTTTCAACTTTGTCCTTGTCAACCGTTCTTTCATCTGCTTCTGGTTTTCAGTCATTCGTTTCACATTCTCGACTCTCAATTCTGGGAAAGCACTTTTTTAGCCTTACCCGCACTTCATTCAAGGTGCGCGCTTCAACACACATGCGCAACACTTCGACAATCGTTTTCTGATTTTTTGCATTTTTCAGTTTGGTATAGTCTTCCATCCTCAAGCATAATGTCCATTTTCAAAATACATTCAAGGGATTCAAATCTGTGAATTGTAGTCGATCAGCGTTTTTTGTAAGCGGCAAGTTCAATTGTTGAGAGAGCTAATTTCTGTTACAAGTTCCAGCATCGTAAATCCAATGTTAAAGCCCATCATCTGTAACGATAAGATAGCGTCATCAAGTCGAGCTGTCACGGCATATATGAAGCATTCCCATCGCAACCAATTCAGATTCACTTCAAAGTAATCGCCAAAGGTTCTTAGCTACATGGCTCGTCCATCTTGATTCAACAATCAGGTGTGAGTTGAGTTTATTTACTGCACCCGACATATCACACACAAATTCAATCAGTTTAATCGCAACTACCTCTCTTCCCAACTTTTGCCGCAATCTTCATGTCAATTAAACCATACGCGACCCAATCTCTTCAGCTTCAGAGTTCAGAACTATAGTTGCCACTTTTCTTTTAAATTATCAACAGCACTATTTCGCCCCACGAAGAATTGAATTCTTATCAATCAATACTCTGATTTCACAGTACATACTGTATTCATATAACCGTTCGCAATTCGGAAGTACGCCTCTGTTCCTTACCGATTTGATATGACATTTATTTATTTATTTATTTCCCAAAAAAAAAGATAAATATACATTGAAAAGTAATAACTTTTTTTCTGTCGTTACATAATTGTACTTTGATTTTTTTTCAAGGTGACATTCTTTGTTCATTTCATACAGTATTTCTTTTCAACATAATTTCAATTATTTTAAGATATACTTGTTAAAAACCGTCTCATCTTTTTCAAACACACTGTTAATTAATCTATTCCACATACCTCAGTATATTAAAAATAGCATCTTTACATCTTTCAGCATAACGCATCATTCTTTCCAAATATTTCTTCTCATTCACGCAACTTCAGTTTCCTTTGTTCATCAAATTACTTTCTTACTAAGATTAACTTATACCACTTTAAATTGGTTTACAGACAATGATTTCATAAAATTGAACTGTACTATTTAAACAATTTCTTTTTGTCCCAAAGAGACCACACGCATACATTAAATTCATATTCACGTTTGTCACAATTTTCATTTCGTAAGTTATCAAAAATGTTCAAGAATGCGACATTAACTTCTGTCTCCTTTGCAATATTCACACCACATTCGTTTAACCGCATTCATCGTTTCCACTATTGTCCCGTTTAAACATCAACGTTACAAAACTGCCAATATCACGTATGTTAATCTTGCATTTTTCGGTATTTCTTTTCTGGATCAATATTATTTCTTTTCTTGGTAAAGCAGATAATATTTACATGGGCCCAGCAACTTAAAACCTTTTTTTTTACATCTGCTCGATACTCGGCCTAAAGGTTACAAAATATCTTCTCAAATTTTTGTTAGAATGATTTTTTTTCGTAATAAATTATTTTTTTGTGCTTGAAAAACTGCGTTGATTGCCGTAAACCGCATCTAGATCAGTGGATTCGTTCGAGAGATATCGTTGAAGAAATTTTTTGAAAAAAACTATTTTACCATTCCAACCCCACTAGTGGGGAGTGGTACTAATTTAAATTAAAATTGACTTTTCAAAATTTTACAATATTTTTTCGTTTTGAGGTCTCCTGAATCCAGCATCTGTTAGTCTGTTTATCTGTTAGTCTGTTTGTCTGTTAGTCTGTGAGCACGATACAGCTCAAACGGATGAACGAATCGAAACCAAATTTTGGGAGGATGTTTGGTATGCAAATATGAAGAGCCCTATAGTTTTTGGAGAAAATCAGCGCACACGCAAAAGAAATATATGCTATAACGTTGTTTTTTCTCACATAATGATATACTTTTCCATAATGATTTATGCTCTATTTATTTTTTTAAGAAAGTTTTGTTAGAAATGTTTTTTTCCTAAGCTTTATAGTTTCGGAAATATTTTGAAAATAAAAAAAATCAACTGTTCTTTTGTTCCAAATATCCGTCAAAAAGAAATTATTTAGGTAGCTGGCAGGTATGCTTGATTCATTTTTACATGTTAAACCATATTATGCAACCATGGAAACAAATAGCAACTATCATATTTGTTACTACTCGTTGCCCGCGTCGCTGTGAATATTTTTAAAGTTGGAATGGCCCTGTCGCCCAATCGGCTGGAATTTTTTCAAAATATCTTCTCAACTTTTTTATAACTTTCTTTAATGTAATATAAACACAATAGTATCAATTTATTGTAACGTATTTAACACATAGCGGGAAGTTTTAGGGTTGGCCCACACATCAACTGGTTTCCACATTTTTTTTTAATGACACAGTTTAAATTAAAAATGATAGTTTCAATTTCAACAACATCTGAAGCTGAAGGTCCGGGAAGAATTACGTCCCGAAAGGAGGCAGTCTCGATTATTAACAATAATTAGCAATCCAAATATTGGAAACTCCCAGTGCGGAATGCAGAAAGAAATGAATAACAATCGATAAAAAAGCCAATACCGCAAAAATAGTTAAAATAGTAGATAAGGCAATCGAAATTGGCGACGCTATACAACTAACACAATCACAATATTTGCGTTTAACGATACATCAATACCAAAACAAAAATAGATTCATCATAATATGATATAATTTCATCCGTAACTATAATAGGAACGTTTATCGTAAAACGTATAAATAACAATAATAGAAATATTCTCACAAGTTATTATCGCAGTAAAATTTTAATAATTAATTCTAAATAGTATAATTTGCTTAGGCCAGAACGGTCTTGAATTACAAAACTTATCCCGTCTAAAAAGAACTCTACACTTAGAAAAAGATCGCTTTTCAAGCTAAATGATAAAAATGCGTAGAAAAAAGTTGTTTGGAGTTGATAATATATTAAAAATATTTCGTTTTATTTTAGTGGATATTTGGAAACGGCATAAGAAAATTATATCTCCAATATTTCAGCAAAACATTTTAAATACATTTGTTGAAATATTTACTAGGAAGACGAAAATTCTTGTTGAGTTGTTGGAAAAGGAAGTTGACAGAGGTTACTTTAATGTTTATAAATATTTAAATCCTTGCACGTTAGATATGGTTTGTGGTAAGTTGAAATTAAGATTTTAAAAATAAACAAAAATACTTTTAATTAAAAATAAATAATGAAAAAAACAACAACAAAAGACCCGACTGCACATAAATGATATAGTTCAGTGCAGTCATTGAAAGGTTAACATACGGCGAAATTGCTGAATTCTGCCAAGCAGCACCGATTTGCACAAAAATTTGGATTTAGGTTCTACTTACCCTCTAGTTCAAAGTTGTCTCTGTGCTGGAGGGTGCTTTTACCGTGGGAATGGATGCCACCCCTTCTCGGGGGTGAAAAAGGTTTCACTAAAAATATGTCCGGGAGTAGATAGATTGACTAATTCTAAGCTACTTTTGTTCTATAAAGTTTTTCCTGAAAGTCAATATTTTTCGACTTATTCGCGAGTAAAAGTGTGAATTTTTCAACAAATAAACCCACACTATAATGTTTCAATATACGTGCTCTGATATTTGCAAAAATATGTGACTGGTTTTTTACCAATAACTATCAAATCCTACAGAAAAAACATTTTGTAGATTTTTTCAAGGGCTATAAGCTCATATAAATTTAATTTTTTTTCAGTCCTTATTTTTGAAAGGGTTTGAGCTGAAACACATGAACAAGTTAGTATTTACGAACGTATGAAAACTTTAAACGGCCAGATCTTACAGATCCTACAGCAGAAAAAAAAACAAAAATTTTCAGAAAAGTAATACGTCTACAATTTTGTACTCTGCAAAATTTTGCGTAGCATTAACAGTTTTTGAGTCATTTTAGAGAAAAGGCAAATTTTTGCAAAATTACAAAAATGCTTTTTTCACTTCAAACTCAATTTTTTTCAAAACTGAGCACTTTAAACCGGTCAAACTTCTAGAGTATGTTAAAAGTACATAAATAAAGTGAATTGTAAAGTGGTAACGATTATTTTCAACTAGGGTGGAAATTAGAGGGTGATTTTCACATTTTTTTGATGCCGAAAAAAATTGGGACCAACATTATGTTCCGCATAACTCGCTGAGTTCTATAAAACACAAAAATAAAGCTTTTTTTAAGTACTTCAAAAAAGGTTCCATGAGTTTCCCCCGAAAAATTCACGTCGAAACTTTTAGTTTTGGCGTTTGATGAATAAGAACCAACCGTTTGTGTTGGGTCCACAGACACCGTAAACCCACCATTCCTTTTGTTTTTTATAAGCTTCATTTTTACTAAGAATGATTTTTTTCAATAAAATACTTATTTTTTTAGTTATTCGCGAAAAACCGCCTGAAAGCGTGAGTTTATTTGTTGAAAAATTGACATTTTTACTCGATAATAAGTTGAAAAATATTGACTTTCAGAAAAAACTTTATAGAACAAAAGCTGCTTAGAATTAGTCAATATATCCATTACCGGGATTATTTTCAATAAAACATTTTTCACCCCCGAGAAGGGGTGGCATCCATTCCCAGCGTAAAATCACCCCCCGGTAAGGAGACAACTTTGAAATAGAGGGTAAGTAGAACCTAAATACAAATTTTTATGAAAATCGGTGCTGCTTGGCAAAATTATGAGGGAAAATGGTCGTGGACTGGGCTAACATTAATTAAAAGGAAGAAGATAAGTTAGTAAACCCCTTCAACACCCTCCTCATAAATAAAGAGGGTGTCGAGAAGGTTTTTCAGCTTGTTTTCTTCCATTTAATTAATAACATTTTTGTACAGTTTAGTTCTTTAGACCGTTATTGTAATGGTTCTGAAAATAGATTTTGAAATGTTTAACATTTTTATCTTTTTAAAGTCACGACAGTTATTTTACGTTATTTTAAAAAAAAAGGTGTCGGGATGTGTGTGTGATTACGTATGTACGTACGTGGTCATTTATTTCTAGCATGAAATCGAAGTATTTTTAACGTCAATATGATCTGAAAGCATTTTTTCAAAACCGGTATTTTTTTTGCTTAAATAAAATAATTACAAAAAATAAATTTGAGAATTTTTTGAAAAATATTTAATTTGTTCTGGTGGTAAAAACAAATTTATTTAATAATTGAAATGCTAACTTTACCGTTGTATACAAACACAATCTAAGTACTAGTATATCCAACGCATAATGAGCTATTCGCATAAACATCGCCGTTTCTTATGAACGCCATGTTGGAGTTTGACATATTTTAACGCATTTTCTAAGTAATATCAAGGGTAGTTTTACAGTGTCAGGATGACAAATTCGTAGGGGCGGCCAAAAAGAAGAAAATAATATAAGTCAGAAAAATGGGAAAAGTATATGCTTTTCACATGTGTGTGAAACAGAGGACTAGCTTATAACTCGCTTATAATTTAATACTAAAAAACAAAATGGCTGTAGTTCTCATATAGGTACTATACCTATTTTAACAATGTTTTATAATTACATACAATAAAATCCGGACTACTTGCTTTAGGAGAGGAATTTGGGAAGAAATTGAGGGGGAGGGAGTAATATAGGATGAGTATAAACATTTATTTACGAGGGGCGGCAAATGCTGGTTTAGCTCAAGGATGAGGATAAACTAAATCTGTTCCTGAATAATTTTATACAAGACAAAGTATTGTTCATCTTTAAAGTTCAATTCCAAAATATGTAATAATAGAAATTAGTTTCACGGGTAATTGGAATAAAAAATCAATTTAAACACTTATTGATTGCAACGTTTCGTCTTTATTAAATCAAGACTTTTTCAAGCTTGAAAAAGTCTTGATTTAATAAAGACGAAACGTTGCAATCAATAAGTGTTTAAATTGATTTTTTATTCCAATTACGCGTGAAACTAATTTCTACAAAGTATTGTATTTACAATGCATAATATTTCAGAAACAATGATGGGAATGGATTTAAAGACACAAAAGGAAAATGGTAATTTAATGCAGCAGTGGGATCTGTAAGTATTTTAATCTTATAATGAATTATCACTTATTGTATTGGCCAGCCAATCTCTAAACACTACGCAGACTTAAGATCAGCAGTTGTAAACTTTTTAGGCCAAGAGTCACATTGTCTACTTTAGGAAGGTTTAAGGGTCAGGATTATCGATAGTAAGGATGAGCATCAGAAACCGATGTTTCGAAAACATCGATGTTTTACTGTCAAAGTTGATGGTTTTTTCAACGATATTTTAGTGGAATCAGTGTTTTACAATCGATGTTTTAGAATAATGAAAATGCCAGATAGCACTTTGCTGATTGATCATTCAATTCCGTATTTTGTTGAATGAAATTTCACAAACATTGATAACCGATGTTTTGCAACTAATTATCCGATGTTTTTGATATCGATTGTTAGTTGCGATATATCTTTCTATATTAACAATAGGGATTGGCATTGAAAATCGATGTTTTGGAAACATCGATGCTTTACTTTCGATATCGATATATATTTTTCAACAATGTTTTACAGTCGATGTTTCTGTGACATTGATATTTTACAACCAATGCTTTAGTGACATCGATTTTTTTCCGAAGTATATTCTTTTTCTCATTTCTTTCAATTCATTATTTGCACATTCAATGAAAAAACTGAACCTTTATAGAATCACTCTCGTGACTGTGTTTCTATCTGTCTGGTACAGCTTATTTTCTCCGAATCTATTGGACGAAAAAAGCTGCATTTGGTACATATATAGAAGTAAATCATCGACGCATATATATATATAATTTTCGGAACCAAATTAGAAAATTTATATATATATATATATATATATATATATATGTATATTATATGTATATATGTATATATGTATATATATATATATATATATATATATATATATATATATATATATATATTATGAGCACAATCAAAGAAAGCATAGTTACCACACAGATTTATTCATTGAATGTACATTTCGAGAGCAAAGCTCCCATCTTCAGCAAACACTACACTAAATATATAACACAAAATCCTTAATTTAAATACAATTCAGGTAAAAATATAATAGATATCATTAACTATAACCTAAACCATAGACCCAAACATGTGAAATGGTCAGGTAACAGAAATCTTGAGATCCAAACATCCATGGAGTCGGGGTCTTCGTCGATGACCAATCTGTAAATAAAAGCAAAAAACACACCGAAAACAAACTATCGAGACAAAAGATCAAATAATGCCGAATAAGGAATAGGACCGTTGTCTGAATTTAAGAGTTTATGGGTATCTCCTTTAGCTATGTAAATACTCTCAAAGCTATCTAGTTGATGTTTATTATTTACTGTTTTAAGCAAACTTAATTTATTTATGCTGATGTTATGGTTGGTTTCTAAAATATGGTTAGCCACACTAGATTTTTCCGGTCTACAAAATTTAATATGCGAGAAGTGTTCTTTCCATCTTGTAGTAATTTGACGTCGGGTTTGTCCTATGTATAGTTTGTCACATGTACCGCAATTAATTTGGTAAATAATAAACATCAACTAGATATATATATATATATATATATATATATATATATATATATATATATATATATATATATATATATATATATATATTATAGGACCTTAAATCTAGTCCCTGAAGGTCCCTAGGACCCTTCCCTAACGTCAGGAAGCAGTTGCGCTAACTAAAAAAAATCTGTGTGTTTGTATTTTCGATTAATTTTGAACCCCCCTGTATCTCTTGGTGTGAATATAAAAAACATTTTATTTACATATTTTATTCAGATTGGGGTGAAAAAGTTTTTGTCGGACTTTGCGTAGTTTTTGAAAGTTTGTGTGAGTCCAGCTTTATTGAAATTACGGAAATGATCGCTTTAACTAGTCAAGGATCAGTCGGCTCAGGACCGGAAGAGAGCGCGGAAGTCTGTCAAACAACTATTGGTGTTGAGTTTGTGAGAATTAGTTTTTTTAATATTCGGTATTTTATTATATACTCATTTACAGACTGTTGGAGTACATAGGTCAGAGAATGTTAAATCCTCTTTTACACATGGACTTTATATACAAGTTTTTTGGATACCAGAAACAAATGGATAAAGTGTGCTTGTTCATAAACCAGTTTAATGAAGATATAATTAGGAACAAGCAACGTTTACTTACTGAAAAAAAACTCAGCAACAATTGTGAAGCCGGTAATATATATTTTTTTAAAATTCGTCTGAAATGTGCAGACGTTGATTGTGTAATGATTTTTAAACAGTTACGCTCCTTTTTATGCAGATTAATTAATATGAATCACACTTTATTTATGTAATTTCGACAACATATGTAGAAATCGATTAGATATTTTTGAGCACGAGAGACTTAAATTTCTAAAACGGGTCTCGTGCGGAGAAATGTACTTAGCATAATCAATGTTAAGTTTTTCAACCGAGCATTTTAAGCATTTAAAATCTTTCATTGTTCTACAAATGAAACCATTTTTGATTTTTAAACTTCTTTATTATATACATATAGGAAAAATATATATGAAAAATTACTGAAACTAATTATTTTCCAGAAATATATTCGAAAAAACACAAAAGTTTTTTGGATTTGTTGTTGGAAATGCCCGAGCTTGAATCGAATCTTACAGATATAGAAATCAGAGATGAAGTTAACACAATGGTGACCACCGTAAGTTGTTAATTTTATATGTTATAATATTTTTTTCATTATCCCCGATCTTTTCGTGCGTGTTCAGTGGTTGTAAAATAAACCATATAACATATCTTACATTAAAAGGTATGTGGAACGGAATACTGAGAATAAGTTATTTTGCATGTCACGAAAATATTTTAGAAATTCTACACTATAAATGTAAACCTGCTATAATGTAAAAAAATAGCATCGACCGCCGAAATCAACCTACGACTTTTTGGTTACGAGGCAATCTTTCTACCTTGCCACCACCTTAGTTAATCTTCTATAACTGATTTTTCTAGTACGTATAATATGGTACGAGTAATTGACAAGCCGAGCCCATAGATGGTACTGTTTTTTAACAGCTGCATAGAATGTATTGTAGGAATTCACAGCTTGACTTGATTTTAAAGCTACTTGAAATTAAGTCAAGCTCAAGTCAAGTATTAAAATCCAAAAATCAAGTCAAATCATGCAATATCAAGTCAAGTTTTTTTTTGTGAGAGGGGGAAATCCTTTTTACGGACGTCAGGGAAGGTGGCCCTGGGTAGTTTGGGAGTCGAACCAATGGCCCCCTACCCACTAAAAACCCCCTCCCGCGACACCGACGATCTGTCATTCCTTCGCGGGAGGGGGGTTCAGCCATCAGCTTTATCGCGCTGTCATGGTTCTGATGATTGCGACAGCAAATTCGTGTCCTGCTATTCAATTTTGCTCAGAGTGCAGCATAGTAGCTCCTTCTTTTTGTGCTCAAAACGCGCGTATTTAGTGAGCACGTGTTCGGCGCCCTCTATTACTTGTGGGCACGTTGGACACTCCGGTGTGCTTTCAACTCCTATTCGCGTCAGATACTTTTTGAACACTCCGTGTCGAGAGAGTATCTGTGTTAGGTAGTAATCCACCCGTCAATGTTTCCGTTTTGCCCAATTTGCTATCTTAGGGATCAGTCGGTGGGTCCACCTCCCCTTTGTTGTACTGTCCCATCGTGATTGCCAGGACGTGATGGTTTATTCTCTGTCCTAGTGTCGGTCCATATCTTCGGTCTCTTCTTGTGGTCTATGTCTCCTATTGTGCAGGCTCATTCGCTCTTTCGCCAGTAGTTCAAACGAGGGAAGCTCCGCAATCACCAGTACAGCTTCGCTAGATATGGTTCTGTAGGCGGATGCAACTCTTATTGCCCCTTGTCTATAGACTGAGGATACCAACCTACCGTAAGATGGTGTATTCAGGGCCTCAGCCCAGATCGGCGCCCCGTAAAGTAACGTGCTGACTCCGGCTAGTAGCATCCGCTTATTTTGACATGATCCGCCGACATTGGGTAGGATCCATGCAATCGCTTTTATAGGTCTTCCCGCCTTTTCGCCAGCGTATTGGAGATGCCGCTTAAAGCTCAGTCTTAGGTCGATCTTAACACCCCGATACTTAATGGACGGTTGTGTACTTAAGGTGTGGTTACCGTAGCGCAAAGTAATGTTCTTTCCCGTAATAAGGACGAACTCAGTCTTTTGGATAGCAAGGGACAGTCCATTGTTCTCCATCCAGTATCCCACCCTTTTCATAACTTCTTGGAACGTCTTCTGGAGGTCATCTTTCTCACCGGTGATTAGCGCTGCGAAGCCGTCTGCGTACGCGATGAGTTCGACATCTGGTGGCATTTCCTCCTTCAGCAGACCGTTATAGAGAACGTTCCAGAAGTTGGTCCCAGAATCGACCCTTGTAGGACCCCACAGTCAAGTGTTATATTCCAAGTGTCAAGAAGCTTGAAAAATTAAATAGTTCCACAAGACTACCTGATTATTCATCAATTTCATGAAAAAAATTAAATTGTAAATTATAGACACCAAACAACCAAGGCTATTATCGTTAATACCAACATTTTTCTAACAATAAGTTATTGTTATTATGTCATATGTTTAATTAGCTATTATGAAAAAAATTATATAAAAAATTTGTGGCATGTAGATTTGAACCCAATACGCAATGCCGGATTTAGAGGTCTGGAGGCCTCGGGGCAACAAAGGAGTGGAGACCCCCTGGCTCCAAAATATTTTCCAAATAAAATGGACAATTTTTTTCAGTCGAGTTTTCGAATAAATAATTTATTGTGTAACCAAGTATTTTTTTCAGAAGTTTCTATTGTGGGGGCCCCTCTTTTGTGGAGGTCCCGGGGCTGTAGCCCCGGTTGCCCTCCCCTAAATCCGGCCCTGCCACTACGATTTTAGCTCTAGCAATGCATGTCCATAAGTACTAAATATGTATCTAAGTTCACCGGGCCATAAATTTCATACACTAGTATCAAGAAAGGATTATGAACCTACTGAAACGCAATAAAAACTTTGAATTACAAAACTATCTCCATAATTATTGTATTATTCTGGACTCGATTTCTTAACATAATTTGTAGCATAAAATATTGTTCGCTAGTAGCTATCTACAAGCTAATTATAATTTTTTACCTACACAGGGAAACGAAACTACAGCTAACGCTACCGGCTTCGTGTTTATGATACTGGGAATTTTTCAAGACGTTCAAGTAAGTACAGCTTACGTATTGTCACTAACTCTGCAAGCACAGAATTCACCAAGTCGAGGTTTGTATGACGGTTCTGCACGGGTTCTTCAGTACTACATATTAACTTTCAATTGAGTTAAACGAAATTTGGCCCATACGCTGAACTCCATCACCGCACGAATCCTATATGGACCTAATCAGACTGTTTGAAGGGGTGTATTTAGGGGTTTAAAATTGTTTTGGGACCCAAAAATACTGACAAAAATTTTCAGGTTTGATTCAAAACTGAAATTTAACACTTAGTATTAATTAAAAGATACTCCTAAAACTTTAATAAAATAGACTCGACAGGGCCGGACTTTTTATTATTTTATGGAAACTGTAGGTATATAATTGATAAAACAGGGACGGAATACTGAAATTATGAAAAAAATATTAGTTAAGGAGTGTATTAAAGCGTTAAATTTTTTATTTATTCAAGAAAAAAAAATAAATTCAATAATAAAGTCTCACTGTTTGTATTATCAAATACACTATATTGTCGGGCAGGGTTTTGGCACTGCGACCCAAGTTTTTTATTTATTTATGCCGTAACAAACAGATGAAAATCTCATTACATATAAGATTATGAGAATTTAGGATACGGTAGGCAACTTACGGGCTTGCCCCATCGCGATATTCACAAAGAAGTTTGTATGGCTTAATATATGAAATCTAAATTCCATTTTTTTACATTATTTTTTATTAATCACAGCAAAAAGTCTATGAAGAATTGATCGATGTCCTTGGCGATGGAGACAGTTCGATTACTCCCGAAAATCTTTCATCGCTGATGTACATGGAACGTGTGATCAAAGAAACTATGCGATTATTTCCTTTACTACCGATAATAGCAAGATATCTATCTGAAGAAATACAAGTTGGTATGTATTCTGTGAATTTTAATTTAGCTTTTTTCTAGGCTGTGACTAGCCTCCCGGTTCCGGTATTCATATCAATCTCGGCTGACATATAAAATGAAGCCAATGACGTTGCCGACAGTCGAGACTATTCGAAATCCGGATTAGATCATGGCAGGTTTCTCCCTTTAAAAATCGTCCACAGTGAAAATAATACTTAGGGCTGACAACTTGTAATAAAAAAAATCGTTTCACGAGGGGATTCACATCACCTGTCCTTGTCGCACTCACTATATTCGGACTCTATCTCTTCCAAACCGCAAAGTTGTACGAAAATTGAATATTACAAAAATTTGATTTATGTGTTTTTCCTATTGTTGAAATTATATTCAACAATGTATTTACTAGTGCTGGCATCTATTACATATTAGATTAAATATATTTTTTCTGTATCTATGCAAAATAAACGAAAGTTGTTTATTCAGTTCAAAAACATATTAGCGTTTTATTTCAGGTTATTGGCCCAGTGAATCGCGAGTTAATTTCACAAGTTTTAATAAGAATTTCGGTCTCTACCGAGTGTTAAAAGACTGTTTAAAAGCGCAATTGAACTGAATCAAAATTTTTTTTGAAGTATAGAAGTTTAGTGGTTGACTTTAAAAATGTCTGCAAACTACCTTGTAAATGTGCCCAAGTTAAAGGGACGTGAAAATTATAGTGAATGGTGTTTCGCGGCAGAGAATTTCCTAATCCTCGAAGGCATGAAATGTTGCATTAAGCCAGAAGCAGGAGTGAACATAGGAGCTGCAGATGACGAAAAAACCAGGGCAAAATTAATTATGACAATAGACCCGTCTTTGTTCGTACATATAAAAAGTGTACAATCATCGAAGGAATTGTGGGAAAAGCTAAAGCAATTATTTGATGACAATGGCTTTTCGCGAAGAATAAGTTTGCGGCGAAATTTAATTTCGATTCGCCTAGAAAATTGCAGTTCGATGACGTCATATGTGACTCAGATTATCGATACAGCACAAAAATTAAGCGGAACGGGATTCGAAATTAATGATCAGTGGACAGGATCTTTACTGTTGGCGGGATTACCTGATCGATTCTCCCCAATGATTATGGCTATTGAACATTCTGGGATGTTGATAACGGCGGATTCCATAAAAACCAAATTGTTAGATATGGAATCAACAATAGAACATGAGAATGAAGTTAGCAGTGCATTTGCTTCTCATTCAAAATTCAACAAAAATAAGAATACGAATGTTTCCATGGTTCGAAATAGTAATATTGGCACTGAACTGTCAAAGTCAAATGTCAAATTAGTGAAATGTTATCGATGTAAACAAACAGGTCATTACAAAAACCAATGTACAAATAAAGAAAATAAATCATCAAATCCAAAAAATAAAGAACGAATGCAGTCCAATGCGTTTAGTGCAGTGTTCCTGAGTGGAAATTTCAACAATAATGAATGGTATATCGACTCGGACGCAAGTGTACACCTGACAGCAAATGAAAGTTGGGTTACAAATGCTTCGTATGAACAAAGAAAAGAAATTGTTGTTGCAAACAGTGAAAGGGTGCCGGTTTTATGTTCTGGCGATGTGGAAATTACGACAAAAACTGATAATTTCGAGTATGACATCGTGGTAAAAGACGTGTTTTGTGTTCCAAGTCTGACGACAAACTTGCTATCTGTCAGTCAACTGATAAGAAAAGGCAACAGAGTATATTTTTCTGACAGCGGTTGTTCAGTATACAACGAAAAGAATGTGCTGGTGGCTACAGCATTGTTAATCAATGGAGTGTACAAGGTAAATTTGTCTAAACAAGTACACTTGGCTGCATCAGTAGTTTCAGGAGTTACATGGCATCGCAGATTGGGACATATTAACAAAGATTATTTGAAACAGATGAAGAATGCTGTGCTGGGTATGTCCATTGACGATAAAGTGGATATAAGCAAGTCTTCGTGTACTACATGTTGTGAAGGCAAGCAGTGTCGCTTACCATTTAAGAACACTCGTCAGAGAAGTAGTAACTTGCTAGATATAGTGCACACAGACATCTGTGGACCTATGGAGAATGTGTCTATAGGTGGCTCAAGATATTTCTTGTTGTTTGTCGATGATCACAGCCGTATGGCATTTGTTTATTTTCTGAAACACAAGAACGAGGCATTGAAGTATTTCAAGGAATTCAAAGCTCAAGTGGAAAATCAAACAAAGAAGACAATCAAAGTATTAAGAAGTGATAATGGGCTAGAGTACTGCAACAAAGAATTTGACGACTATTTGAATAGTGCTGGTGTGATTCATCAAAAAACCAATCCCTATACTCCACAACAAAATGGATTGTGTGAGCGATTTAATCGCACGATCGTTGAAAAGGCAAGATGTCTGCTCTTTGATGCAAACTTAGGCAAAGAGTTCTGGGGTGAGGCCACCAATACAGCAGTGTATCTGCAGAATCGGATTGTGGCAGCGGCATTGGGAAATAAAACTCCATATGAAATATGGACTGGCTCTAAACCGGACGTTAGTAATATCAGAATCTTTGGTAGCGTTGTGATGGTCCATATAGCTAAAGAGAAACGAAAGAAGTGGGATAAGAAGTCAGAAAAATGTATTCTCATTGGATATCCTGAAAACATAAAAGGATATAGACTTTTTAATCCAGAAACCAGGACTGTGTTGACTAGTAGAGATGTAATAATAATTGAGCAGGAATCAAAATCTGAATGTTTGATTGAAGTACAAGATCAGAGTTTTGATTCAGTGGGGGAAGAAGCCAATGTGGAAGAATCTGACCTGTCAAAATCAATTTACAGACAAGATAACACAAAAGACTTGGATGATACACTACTAGACAATGATGATGATGTTCCCAGTGATTATGAAGATACAGATAGAACCACCAGACCTGTACGGTTGAGGAAAAGACCAGAGAGGTTTGGTTATTCAAATCTGTGTGTGGGAAATAAAACCTATGATGTAGCGGCTGGTTTATCTCTGCAGGAAGCTTTAAATGGATCTGAAAAAGAGCAGTGGAAGATAGCTATGAGTGAAGAGTTACAGAGTTTCAAAGACAATGATGCGTGGGAGTTGAGTGATGCTCCACAAGACGGTAGAGTTGTGCAATGCAAGTGGGTGCTACGTAAGAAATATGATAGTGAGAATAATGTTCGATTTCGTGCACGTTTAGTGGCTAAAGGTTTTTCACAAATAGAAGGTGTAGATTTTACAGACACGTTTTCTCCCGTAGTGAGGCATACCACGTTAAGATTATTATTTGCATTGTCAGTTCAACTAGGATATGATATAACACATCTTGATGTGACAACTGCTTTCTTGAACGGAACTCTTGAGGAAAATATTTATATGAAGATACCAGAGGGATTTTCTGATATGACAAAAAGTGGCCAAGTACTTAAATTAAAGAAGGCAATATATGGCCTCAAACAATCCTCAAGAGCATGGTATAAGAAAGTAGATGAATGTTTACTAAAAATTGGCTATATCAAATCAAAAATAGAACCATGTATGTATTTAAAAATTCAAGATAAGTTGACAACTGTTGTCACGTTGTATGTAGATGATTTTTTTATTTTTTCTAATGATAGTAAAGAAACCAAATATTTAAAAGATATTTTAGCCAGTCACTTCAAAATTAAAGATTTAGGCGAAATTAAGAAGTGTCTTGGTGTAAATGTAATTGTTAATAAATCTGAGAAAACAATATCATTAAGTCAGAAAGATTATATTGATCAGTTATTGCAAAAATTTAATATGAGTCAGTGTAAAACTGTTCAGACTCCAATGGAGACTAAATTGCATGTATCTAAAGATGAGAATTATGCAGGTAAATTTCCTTATCAGCAAATAATAGGTAGCCTCATGTATTTAGCAGTACTCACCAGGCCTGACATTGGATATGCAGTAAGTTTTCTGAGTCAATTCAATAATTGTTATACCAATGAACATTGTTCATATGTTAAACGAATATTAAGGTATTTAAAAAATACTAAACATTATGGCTTAAAGTATACCGCAAATGGGAATTCAATGCTAGAAGGGTTTGTTGATGCTGATTGGGGTGGTAATATTATTGATAGGAGATCGTACACTGGACTCTGTTTTACATTATCTGGATGTGTGGTTTCTTGGGAAACTAAAAAGCAAAAAACTGTTGCTCTATCTAGTAGTGAAGCAGAGTACATGGCGATGACTGAAGCTTGTAAAGAAGCTGTTTATTTGAGAAATTTACAGTATGAAATAACAAAGAAAATGTACCCTATTGATCTTTTCAATGATAATCAGAGTGCGCAAAAGCTGACTGCAAATCCAGTTTTTCACAAAAGAACCAAGCATATCGATATTCGATACCACTTTTGTAGAGATTGTGTAACAAATAAAATTGTGAATGTTAAGTATTTGCCTACAGCAGAGATGCCTGCTGATTTGTTTACTAAGAGTCTATGCACGGTCAAACATTATAGTTTTTTGAAAGATTTAGGTGTTCAGCATATTCAATTATGAATTATGTATAACTACATTGTTAGATATAGTGGGGGTGTTGAAATTATATTCAACAATGTATTTACTAGTGCTGGCATCTATTACATATTAGATTAAATATATTTTTTCTGTATCTATGCAAAATAAACGAAAGTTGTTTATTCAGTTCAAAAACATATTAGCGTTTTATTTCACATATAATTATTATTATTCACTATAAAATATCTTATTGTATTTTACCTTTACAACAAACTATTAAATTAATTCAAGTTTTGTCACATTTGTGAATTATATTGCATCAGTGCTGTAATCATAAAACTGTCCCGTCTTGATTTCAAGTAGATTTCGTCACCACGGTAACCGCCTAAACGTAAAAATCTTCACGTTTTCTACGAAATTTGGACGAGCTTATACACTTGATTATTATTTTACAATTGTGCAACAGAGATACGATTTTTAGAGAGAGTAACCAGCCTAATGAGCACACCATGGAATATTTGCACCATGGTTCAACTTTAGAATTCGACTGGGGCCTTAAGGGGACAGACAGGCATACAACATAGTAATTCCATTCCAGTTTTGCAGTGAAAGACTAAAATTTATTATAAATTAGTGCTTCACTCAAAATTATTCTATAGCTTCTAATGGGCTCAAAAAAAAAGAAACTTATCATTTTCATAAAGCAAATTTCGCTCTAAGCTGTATTTTTAATCGTACACCGATATCCTTAAAACTTTAGAAGTTATAGGCAGGGGTGGATTTCGATTAAGGGCGTCAAATTTCGAGAAACGGTTTTAACAGAGGGAATTAATGATTAAAACATTTATATTTCTTAAATTCAAGCTGGAATATTGAGCAGACCAAAACAATTTTTAATTTTGACTATATTTTTCATAACATTAAAATATCGTAAATAATTTTTTTTCAAAGATTGTTCCGATCCTGACTAATTAAATAGATGAAAAATTGTCCGAGGACTTAGGATCAATAAGTCAATACTAAATTTTTATTTTTATCGCGACGTTTCAGAATTTATTTATTCTTTCATCAGGCGTCTGTCATAAATTATTTTTTATGTATTGACTAAATAAAACAGTCAATAGATAAAAAATAATTTATGACAGGCGCCTGATGAAAGAACAAATAAATTCTGAAACGTCGCGATAAAAATAAAAATTTAGTATTGACTTATTGATCCTAAGTCCTCGGACAATTTTTCGTCTATCGTAAATAATGTTTAGCTATTTTAAACAGTTCTTAAAAATCGTTCAATAACAAATAAATCCTTTTTTGAAATTTTATCGACTGTTCAAAGGGAAATGAGAAGTGTTAAGGTCATATAAATTATCGAACTATAGTTTTAGCAAAAATATTTGGTTTCAAATTTTTTTTAGCTAGAAAAACTTTTCTGCTCCTGTCGACTGGACTAATATATCTGTTTTTAGGAGACAAACTTTTTCCAGCTGGTTGTAATATTGGAATAGTGTCTGATTTTCTACACAGAGATCCTAAAATGTGGTCGGAACCAAATAAATTCGACCGGATCGCTTTCTTCCGGATAAATTTTCTAAAATACACCCCTACAGCTATATTCCATTTGGCATAGGTCAACGAAAATGTATAGGTAAGATTGTGATTGATTTTAGGGTTCCGTACCTCAAAAGGGGAAAAAAAGCGGTCAAGTGCGAGTCAAACTCGCGAGAAGACGGTTTCGTACTATTCCGTGAGTACTTTAAGACTTAAGATTTTCGTTTAGGTTTTCCTGTAAACTATGGGTGAAACCTGACATTCCATATTTTTTTCAAAATTTTAGGCTCAGTAGTTTCGGTGATAAGCGGGGGTGGGAGAATGGTCAATTATTCATCTATTTTCTTAAATAACTTTAAAACTATTTATTTTAAAATTATAAAAAATATATATTTGAGACCCTTATTACAAGCCCTTTCATTTGATATGTCATACGGTACAATTTTCAATTTTTTTTTTTTAATTTTCTAATTTTTTCCCCAAAAAGGACCCTTATGTTCAAAATTCATTTATTTACGTTACACGTCCGTCTTATGGTTACCGACTTACTTATGTGTATCAAATTTCAACTCAATCGGTCCAGTAGTTCAGAGCAAATTGGCTGTTACAGTGGGACGGACAAACACACGAGTGATCCTCTAAGGGTTCCGCTTTTTCGTACCTCAAAAGGGAAAAACGGAACCCTTATAGGATCATTCGCGTGTCTGTTTGTCCGTCCATCTGTCACAGTCGGTTTGCGCCGAATCTACTGAACCAGTTAAGTTGAAATTCGGTAGACATATGAATTTCTGTGATCCAAACACGGACGTATAACGTAAATAAATGAATTTTGAACATGGGGTCATTTTTGGGGGAAAATTAGCAAATAAAAAAAAGTTTTGCCAACTGTACCGTGTGACATATCAACTGAAAGGGCTTATAGTAAGGGTCTCAAATATATCTTTTTTATAATTTTAAAATAATTAGTTTCAAAGTTATTTAAGAAAATAGATGAATAATTGACCATTCTCCGAAACTACTGTGCACAAAATTTTGAAAAAAATAGGGAATGTCGGGTCTCTTCTCTGCCTCGCACTTGACCGGTTTTTTGTTTTAATTTATGATCAAATTTAACATAATTTATTTCGCTTATCTCACAAAGTGATTTTCCTACTTATCGATTTTGGTAAAACAAATGAATGCATAAAACTTTTACGCGCGACTGATATAAAACTTACTTGATAGTGTGGGATACATTATGATTAAATTTAAGTAATAAATAATTTTTCACTTATTAATGAAATCTTTATCATAAAATAATAAAAAAAAAAATTATTAGTACGGAATCATTTAAAAATAGAATAGAAATAAATATAACAATTTTAATAACAAATCTAACCAATCAGAACCATCGAGCTGTTTCCACAAAAAAAGGACAGAAATATATGTTTGCACTCTAATCATGCTAACTCGATTTTTGTACTATTCGAAGTACATATTATTATAACGTGGATGATGGATATGTCGTAGGATAATTAAAAAAATCTGATCTTTGCGAAAATCCTAGGAAGATTGCAAAAAACCGGATAATTGGAATCCGGTTTTTTGCAAACATCCTAGGATTTTCCCGATTTTTTTAATTACTCGAAGTGTTACCAAGTTCACGCTGATATAGCAATCAAACGGCAAATGACAGCTAGTGCATTTTTTGACAAACGTCAGTCTGTTATATTGTTTACAAGTTTACGGAAGCATATCGTTTTACGTCGCAGTTAAAAAAAGTTATCGAAATGAAATTCAAACGCAACAGTGTTATCGCTTTGTATTTGGCTGAAAAATCGCATGCAGCCATTGTTAATGAGCTACGACATTTATATGTGAACAAAATGTTTGTCTGTCGGACCATTACACATTACAATGATACTGGTAGTATCAAAAAAAGTCATGGAGGTGGACATCCAAAAACAGCAACATCGCCAGAAATGGTCCGAAAGGTGAAGGCCAGAGTTCAACGTAATCCACGACAAAGTGCAGTTCAATTGGCGAAAAATCTTAATGTGTGCTCGTAGCATGGAACGCATATTAAAAAATGAACTACAATTGAAGCCCTACAAAATACAAAAAGTGCAAGATGTAACACTTGCACAAAAGGCAGTTCGCCTAGTAAGAGCAAAGGTATTAAAACACTTGCACGTTGGTGGCGAGCTTGAGAATTTGGTTTTTTTCTGATGAAAAAATTTTTACGGTTCAACAATATGTAAACAAACAAAATGATCGTATTTGGTTAGAGTGCAAATCAAAAGACAATTTGGACCAGCAAATTGCTCTGCGGTAACTGCCACAGGACGTCCACCACTCGTTTTCATTGAACAGGGTGTAAAGGTAAGTCAACAAATTTGCCGTGAAAAGATTTTAAACGATGCTTTGTTATCTTGGGTACGTAAACAATTTGGTAGAAACCATTGGACGTTTCAGTAAGACTCGGCACCATCCCATAAAGGCCGTGAAACCAAACGTTTTTTACAAGAAAAAGTTCCAACCTTCATTTCTTCACAACAATGGCCACCATATTCCCCAGAGTTAAATCCAATGGATTTTTCTATATGGTCCATTCCTGAGGCCAAAGTATTAACTAAAAAATATGAGACGGTCGACGCCTTAAAGATTGCTCTTCGCCGAGAATGGGACAAAATACTATCAGATCACATTCGTGCAGCGTGTCGAGCCTTCTCGGACATACCCTATGCTATTATCCAGGCTAAGGGTGGCTACATCGAACAATAACATATTTTGTGTTAAATTTGAAATGTTTTTACGATATACTGAAGTTTTGAAATAAAAAAAATCAAAATTGACAAATTTACAGCATTTTTAATTGGTAACACTTCGAGTGCCGACCCCTGTATAAGTAATTACTTTTATCGGGGTTTGTTTTCAATTTGACAGCGCAGTGAGGCCACGAACATCCAGTCAGCCAATCAATTTTTATAGCGCCATATTTCCATGTTTAAAAAAACATTAAGAAATACGCACTTTTAGGATTTTTTTCGTAAAAAAAGCTTCCGAAAAATTCTTAAGAAATTGTTTTATAATTTATTTGTAATGCAGATTCCAAAAAATTGCAATACATTAAAATATCGCTATAGTCAAATTTCCAGTGATTATAATTTGTTTCAGGTCAAAAATACGGAATAATGTCTATGAAAGTAATAATAGCTTCAGTTGTTAGACATTATCAAATCAAATGTGATTACAAAGTAGAAGATATCAAGCTGATATTCGCAACAGTTTCTAAACCAGTTGGTGGCCACAAAATTAAATTGTCGCTGCGTAAGCCTCAAAATTAACACTAAATAGTAGAAAAAGACATACTGTAACATAATGCTTTTCTCATCATTCTGTTTCAATGCTTTTCTTCTCAATTTTCATACATATTTTTAGCCTTTGATATTAATTACCTATACGTCGGCAGCAAAATTCTTTTTATAGGGATTTTTTGGCTTCTACACTGTTAGAAATCTAAAATACACCCCTGTCTTTGACGTTTACTTCTGATTTCATAATTATTATTTTTTTGTTACGTAGTTGTACTTTTATTTATTTTAATGACAAATTTTTGTTAATTTTAGTCGAACTGAATAATTTATTTAAAACAGTTGTTTAGGATTAACAATAAATTTAAGGATAGTGGATTCGTGAAAGGAAATGATAATTAATTTTTAATTGAAGCGAGCACCGTTTAAGTTTTAAGCTATTTTATTGTATTGACAATCTTGTACTGAATTTTGATTGCGAATTGATTAGATTTTTAACAAAAAAGGAATGTACAAAAATGTTATGTAATAAGTTACAATGAACAATTTCATAATAGACAAAAATTTAATACAGGGTGAAACAAAATGGAAATTTCATTAAAAATATATTGGATGTTTTCTGAACATTCCGCCCGCCTCGTTAGAGCTTTGCGCGAAACGATTAATTTTCTAAAACAAAAAAGAACTAATTAAAACAAGACAAAATTATTCGTAAATAAATATTAACCGCCCGCCAAGACGGAACAAACGGATTATTTTGACATCTTGTCATTAGGTTCAGTGATGAGAAGTCGACAGAGCTTTACGATAGGTCGTTTCATTGTGGATGTGGCCGTTTTCACAGTTACCACTCTTACTCGATCGTCGCTTCCTGGGTGAATTTCCGTAACGCGACCAAGCAACCATTTTGAAGGAGGCTGAAGTTCATTTTTGATTAATACAAGTTCGTTTACAGTTATATTCGATTCAGGATGTTTCCATTTTTGTCGACCTTGCAGAGTGTGCAAATACTCACTAGACCATCGGTTCCATATGTGCTCGTGCAGTTTACGGACTAACTGCCATCGAGACAGACGATTTTCCTGGATATTTAGAAGTGACGGCTCGGGTACAACAGCGATAGGTGTTCCAATTAGAAAATGTCCCGGAGTGAGAGCAGTGAAATCGTTTGGATCATCATGTAGCGGACCTAGTGGTCTTGAATTTAAGCTCGCTTCTGTGAGGGCTAAGAATGTAACTAATTCTTCGAAAGTAAGTGTGTGACTTCCAATAACGCGTCTAAGGTGATGCTTGAACGCTTTTACGCCGGCTTCCCAGAGTCCTCCAAAGTGTGGGGCAGCGGGAGGAAGGAAATGCCAGGTGGTGCTATCAGAAGCAAGTTGTGAGACAAGATTCTTGTCATGAGATACAGCTTTAAACGCTTGTCGAAGTTCGGCATCAGCTCCCACGAAGTTCGTTCCATTATCACTGTATAGATCTGATGGAATACCTCGACGAGCTGTGAAGCGCTGAAATGCTGCTATGAATCCTGATGACGTATAGTCACTGACTAGTTCAAGATGAACAGCACGCACGGCAAGACATACAAAAACTGCTACGTACGCTTTGTGTGTCTTGTGTCCTCTTCCTTTTGCTGTGCGTACCAACAACGGACCTGCGTAGTCCACGCCAGTATGAAGAAATGGCCGCGATGGAGATATTCGAGATGTACAAAGGTCTCCCATGATTTGCGAACTGCCTTTAGCACGCTCACGAATGCAGCGAACACAGTGATTGATGTGTGATTTAACAAGTTGTCTACAGCCAAGAATCCAGTAATTCTGTCGAATAATCCTGATGGTGAGCTGCGGACCTCCATGAAGAGTGCGAGCATGAGCATTGTTGACAATGAGAGTGCTAACTGGGTGTCGTGGAAGCACATATGGATGTTTCTCATTGTATGCTAGAGGTGAATGACGTAACCGCCCGCCAACACGAATTAATCCGGAGTCGTCTATGAATGGATTCAATTTTGCTAGACAACTTCCAATTGGAAGTGATGTCTTGAGTTGCAGAGATCGAATTTCTTTTTCAAAAGCTCGTTGTTGCACGTATTTGATCCAAAAAGTGCGCGCATTACGAATTTCATTTCCAGATAATCCAGATAACGAACGCTGATTTGCTTTGAGACGTAAATTTAAACAATAAGCTGTTACTCTTAGAAATCGAGACCATGAAGAAAATCTAAGCGGTAAGTCCCATTCTTCTGCCTTTTCTTGCGCTAACTGAACGTGGTGAGTTCGTGTTTCGACGTCAATGTGAAGTGGAATATCACGCTGGGATTGCGGCCAAAATGACGAAGGCTGGCTTAGCCATGGAGGCCCGTTCCACCACAGTGAATGATCAATCAACTTATCTGGCGACATTCCGCGTGATGCACAGTCAGCAGCATTATCGGCCGTCGGAACATGACGCCACGTGGCATCTGGTAAACGTGTTTGTATGTCTGCGACACGATTTGCTACGAAAGTTTGCCAGCGCGATGAGTGACTCTTAATCCAAGCAAGTGTGACAGTTGAATCGGTCCATGCAAACATCGGAATCGTCTCAAATTTCATCGCACTTACTACATATTCTATTAGACGAGTAAGAAGCTGAGCTGCGCAGAGTTCAAGACGTGGCAGACTTATTGTTTTTACAGGCGCAACCTTCGACTTGGCGATTAACAAACGAACCTGAATGTTGTCGTCCTGAATCACACGCAAATATACGGCTGCTGCATAGGCACGAGTGGAAGCGTCTGAAAATCCGTGGATTTCACAATGAAGGCTGTCCTGTTGACCGGTGTAGCGAGGTACAGTAATTTCTTGTATTTGCGGTAGCACACTGCAGTAGTCATGCCACTTTAGTTGAAGTTCACGAGGAATCGGTTCATCCCAATCGATCTTAAGAAGCCACAATTCTTGCATGATAATTTTGGCTATGATGACGACTGGCGTTAACCATCCTAATGGATCGAACAGTTTTGCTGTAACAGAAAGTATTGAGCGTTTGGTCAAAGCAACGTTGTCAAAACTTGCGATTGAGACATGAAATTTAAATAAATCCTTGTGCGGATCCCACATTAGTCCTAAAACGTGGATGCTCTCATCTTCTTGAATGCAGTGAACGTCGTTCATGACACAATGATCTTCTGGAATGTCTTCAAGACATTCAAAATTATTACTCGCCCATTTTCGCAGCGTGAAACCACCTGATTGCAATAAACTGTTGAGGTCTTGACACATGCGTTTAGCTGCTGTAACGCTGGATGCTCCAGAGAGTAAATCGTCAACATATAAATCATTTTCGAGTATTTGTGATGCGACAGGGTACTGCTTTCGTTCATCTGAGGCAAGTTGCTTTATTACACGCAAAGCTAGATACGGTGCGGATGCGGTGCCGTAGGTTACGGTTTGTAATTTAAATGCTTTTAATTCTTGATCTTGTGATGAGCGCCATAATATTCTTTGAAAATTTGCATCGTCGCTATTCATTCTAATTTGTCGGTACATTTTTTCAATATCAGCTACGATAGCAATGGGATGCTTTCGCCAACGCAGAATGATGCTTACAAGGTCCGGTAAGAGTTTTGGACCAGGTAACAGATGATCATTCAATGACGTACCGTTTGAACTTAGGCTTGAGGCATTGAAGACGACTCGAAGACGTGTGGTTGAACTTGTTTCTCGAAATACTGCGTGATGAGGTAAGTATACGACTTGCGAATTAGGTGGCAAATCAAGGCCTTGGACACATTCCATGTGACCTAATTGCTGGTACTCCTCCATGAACTGCACGTAAGACTGAAGATGTGCGGAATTTTTCATCAAGCGTGACTCTTGTTTGTAAAACAAAAGTGTTGCTTTGGCGAGAGAATCTCCAATGTTGATTGGTAGATCTTGTTTGAAGGGCAGTCGAACAGTATAGCGCCCGTCCAACTCCCTAACATGCGTACTTTTGAAATGTTCTTCACACTTCTGTTCTTGCTCGGTTAAAAGACGCACCTTGGGCAGCTCTTCGTTTTCCCAGAACTTTCGAAGTGTTTTGTCTAATTGATTGGTGCATATACAGTGATGTACTGTAAAGCCAGATGATTGTGGAGCTTGTGAAGAGGAGACTGCTCCCGAAAGAATCCAACCAAAAATTGTTCGTTGTGCTAATGGACCTCCGTCTGAACTACTGTGAACCCCATCAAGAAGAACTTGACCGTAGATATCAGCCCCGATAAGCATTTCTATTTTTGCGGAGCTGCTAGGCTCTGGATCAGCGAATTTTAGACCTTGTAAATATGGCCAATTGTTCCAGTTAATTGTTGCTTTTGGTGCGTACGACGTTAAGGTTGGCAGCACGAAAGCATCAAATGGCAAGACTGGACCATTTGCGTGACATGGTTTGAGCAAAAGCGATACTGCTGAATTCACGTTGAATGTCGAATGACCTTCTAGACCAGAGATGTTTGCTCGAATCTTCTGTTGTGAAGCGTGTAAAGTCTTCACAATTGATTTTGTAACAAACGATGTCTCAGATCCTGGGTCAATCAGAGCTCGAACTTGAACACTTCGACCGGCGGCGGTTCGTAGTTCAACATTGGCAGTTGCAAGCAAAATTGTCTTCTGATTTACTCCGTTGGTTCGAGAGGCAAAATGACAACCGACGGTGACTGATGAATCGGAAGTAGCTGCTGATGTTTCTGGCTTGGTAACGTTGGCTGAATTTACCGATGTCGAATAATGTAGGAGTGTATGATGGTTGCTGTTGCAATGTTTACATCTTCCTTGGCTTGTGCACTGTTGAACCATATGACCAGTGCGCAGACAATTGTAGCAGCAGTGATTATTTTTAACAAATTCTTTTCGCTGAACTAGCTGAATTTTTCGAAACGTTGGGCAGCGTGCTAACAAATGACTTTGGTTGCAATATATACAATCATTTGAAGCGTTTTCAGATGCGTGATGACTTCTCAAATTTGGAACTTGTGCTTCTCGTGTTCTTTTCGAAGATGTCGGATTCAACGCAGAAGCGGTAGTGGTTTGAATTTGCGAAGCTGATGCAGTATGAATTGCTTCTAAAGCACGGGCTCGATTTTCTAAGAATTCATTTATTTCAGCGTATGATGGAAATTCGTTTTTTCCACCCAATGATAACTCCCACTCCTTGTGAGAAGCTGCGTCGAGTTTTTGTACTGTCAAAAAAACCATTATATCATCCCATGATTCAACGGGTCGATTAAGGTTTTTTAAAGCTGCGAGCGATTCATTTGTTTTGTCTCGCAACTGTCGAAGTTCAATTGCTGACTCTGATGAAACAAATGGAACATTCATAAGCGACTGTAGATGAGACATAACTAGAACACGCTTATTATTGTATCGCGCCTTGAGTGTGTTCCATGCCGAATTATAGTTGGCTTCAGTGACGAGAACACTCTTGAGTAACTGGCTGGCTTCTCCATCTAGGTTGGTTTTCAAGTAATGGAAACGTTGAACATTTGTTAACGTGGCGTTGTCATGAATCAACGATTCGAAGAGATCGCGAAAATTCTCCCATTCTAAATAATTACCAGAAAATTTTGGAATATCAATTTTCGGTAGGCGTACTGAGAATTTCGGCGTTGGATTCTGATTGTCGTTTATCGTTGGTAAAACAGACTGATTTAGTGACTCGAAGTGATCATACAGAAACGTCAGAGCGTCGAGATAAGCTTCTTCTGCTAACATGTAACGCGATTCTTGAAAGTAAGGATCTTGTAAATCTTCTTCAGAGGTATCGCGATTGAGTTGATTGTTCAATGCTTGGCATTCCCTCCAAAGGTTTTGAAGTAATTCAATTCGACCTTGAGTTGCGCCTCGAGTCATATTCACTTTCCCTTTCTTCTTAAAATTAGGGATTAATCTGTTGATTCCATCGATTACGCGCTGTTGATCTTCTAAGATGTTTGAATCTATTGGCATGTTGATTTCGCGTGAACAAACTTTAACACTATTAACGGTGCTATTACAATATTGGTAAAAGTAATTATGCGTCTTGCGGTTTCAGGAATTCGGCACGAAGGACCAGAAAATGTTTAGGATTAACAATAAATTTAAGGATAGTGGATTCGTGAAAGGAAATGATAATTAATTTTTAATTGAAGCGAGCACCGTTTAAGTTTTAAGCTATTTTATTGTATTGACAATCTTGTACTGAATTTTGATTGCGAATTGATTAGATTTTTAACAAAAAAGGAATGTACAAAAATGTTATGTAATAAGTTACAATGAACAATTTCATAATAGACAAAAATTTAATACAGGGTGAAACAAAATGGAAATTTCATTAAAAATATATTGGATGTTTTCTGAACAACAGTGTTAAAATATAATTTCATCAAAGAACATCTTTTGTTTTTTGGTCTCAACGCACGATAAAACCTTATCAGATATTTTACATTCCTTTACCTATCTCAGTCCACTAACATTTTGGTCCTTCGAAAGCCGAATTATATTCCCAAAAAAATCCAAATCAGTATTTTGCAATGTCTACGGAAGAAGTTGAAGCTTACATCAAACGACTAACCGATACATGTAAATCAATCTCGAATTTTGTCACTAATTTCAAGAAAACCGGGAAAGCAAATTGGACAGAAGCATTTATAAACATTCGACTGAAGGTTTTGGACGATTTGTGGTCAAAGTTTGAAGATAGCCACACTGAATTAATTTCTATAGCCAATGAAGCGGACAAGTTACTTCCATACTTCGCAAATAATCAATATGAAGCTTCGCAATCGAAGTATATGGCTTTGCATGTATTTTTCGACGATCTCTTGAATAAACCAGTGCCAAAAGAGAATCAACAGACTTCACAAACAAACAAGATATCCGAACCTCAGTCGCAATTACAATTACTGCCAAGAATAACTCTATCGAAATTTTCTGGAAACTACGAAAAATGGTCGTCATTTCGAGTTCTATTTTCGGCATTAATCGACAGAAATTCTAGTCTTACGAACGTCCTTCGCCTGCAGTATCTTAAAACAAGTTTACAAGGAGATGCTGAACAGTTTTTGCGAAATGTGGAGACCACAGAAGCCAATTACAAGGTGGCATGGCAACATTTAACTGAACGTTTCGAAAATAAACGTATGCTTATACAGATACATGTAGAAGCTTTAATATCACTAAATACAGTTAATACTGAATCGTCTAAAGATTTAAAGCAGCTTTTAGATGGAACTGTTGAAGCTGTACGTGCATTCAAAAATCTTGAGAGACCTGTTGAGCACTGGAACGACTGGTTGGTGTTCATCACTGCAAATCGTTTAGACAGCACAACTCGAAAAGACTGGGAAGACTCGCTTTGTGGTTCAACTGATCCGCCAATTTTTGATCAACTTTAAACCTTTTTTGAAGCGCTTTCTCCGGTCTCAAAACCCTCAAGTACGCCATCTCGTCGAATTGGTCCCAACAGCTTTTCACATCAAACCTACAATACACATCACGTCACAGCACCGCAACCTGACAATTCTAATCAAACTTCTAATAGCACTCGTAAGTGTTCGTCTTGTCAAGATAAACACATACTTACGTATTGTCCAGTCATAGCGTCAAGAGATAGCGTTCAACTGTCTTCGCACTGGACATTCTGTTTCGGAATGCAATTCAACAAATAGATATCTAACATGTTAAGACAAACATCATACGTTATACATCGTGGTGCCAGGACACCTAATGTATCAATTCCTACGTCTACAGCCACGGCTGCTACAGATGGCAGTTCTTAACCAATCGCAAATCAAGCTCGAACAGTATCACATATGATACAAGGTTCATTCACAAGACATACACCTGTATTGCTGGCTACTGCTCTTGTCATAGTCGAATCTGAAGATGGTCGTCGTATCCAGTTGAGAGCTCTTCTGGATCAGGGATCCGAAGAATCTTTCATCTCAGAGATAGCAGCTCAACAATTACGCTTGAAACGTACGTCACAGCATATCGAAATAACAGGTCTTGGAGCTCTAAAAACAAGCAATGCTAACGGTGTTATAAGAGCACGCCTGCGTTCACGCATTGACACCGATTCGTATGTATCATTTAAAGCATTCGTGCTTCCGAAGCTTACTCAACTGCTATCTTCAGCGTCCGTTGACAATGACCAACGATGGCCACACGTAATTAACATTGACTTAGCTGATCCCACGTTCGCTACACCTAGTCGCATTGATTTGTTGTTAGGTGCTGATATCTTTAGTCAAATATTGCTCACTGGAGTTCAACAAGGGCCTCCAGGTACTCCTATTGCTCAAGAAACAATCTTTGGATGGGTTTTAACTGGACCAACTACTTACAATATTGCATATTTTATATATTTTATATTGCATATTTTTATTGTTTCAAAATGTGCAACCAATACAAACATTTCATTGCATCTCTATTCAAGATCTGTCAAAAACTCTTCAACAATTTTGGGAAACGGAAGAAATTTCCACTTCGCCAAAGATATTTACTCTTGATGAACAGAAATGTGAAGAGCATTTTCAAAAAAAACTGTTCGAAGAAATAGTGATGGAAGATATGTAGTCAAACTGCCACTGAGATATTTTTTAGGAGATTCAAGTTGACACTCAAGATACAGATTTACAACGAATTCTGTGGCGATGGTCTTTAAGTGAACCTGTTAGAGATTTTCGTTTGCAAACTATCACGTATGACATGTCATTCGTGCCATTCGTGTTCTAAGACAACTTGGTCAAGATGAAAGAGAGATATTTCCTGAAGGCTCTCAAATTATCGAAGACGAATTCTACGTTGATGACGTGTTATCAGGTGGCGACAGTATCTCAGAAGTATTAACGCAACAAAACCAGCTTATTCAAGTCTTGCAAGCAGGATGATTTCAACTGCGATAATGGGCTTCAAATTATGAAGATCTCCTAACTAGAATTCCTCCAGAGCATCAAGGAAATGCTGCCGAGTTACAGCTAAATCCGGCTGCTTTCGTGAAGACACTAGGTATAATCAGGAACTGATTCCTTTTTATTTGTTGTTCAAATACCTGACATTTCAAAGCCGCTTACGAAACGGATCGTTTTGTCTATAATTTCATGGTTATTTGATCCATTGGACTGACTAGCCCCAATCCTCATCACAGCGAAGATCATGATGCAGACATTGTGGTTGGAACATCTCAATTGGGACGACCCGCTTCCGACGTACCTTATCGACAAATGGTAGACTTTTCAAAATAGGCTGAAAGAAGTCACAAGAATTTTTATGCCGAGATGGTTAAAATATCACTAGCAAATTATTTATTGTGAACTTCATGGATTCTCAGACGCCTCAAATCAAGCATATGCCGCCGCTGTCTACATAAGAATCGTTTCACACCTCAAGAAAATTGATGTTAGCTTAATTAGCGCAAAGACAAAATAAGAATTATGCTCTTTTACTATCACGTTTGATGAAGAATATACGCCGAATTTTAAAATTTCAACACATCCTAACTCACATATGGACGGACTCGACAGAGAGACTAGCTTGGATAAAAGGTCAACCTGCACGGTGGAAGACATTTGTTGCAAATCGGGCACATGAAATTCAAGTCAATGTTTCAGACGCTGTGTGACATCATATCTCAAGTCAAGACAATCTCGAGGACTGTTACCGGACCAGCTCCAAGATAACACCCTCTAGTGGCAAGGTCCAAGTTGGTTGAAGCAAGATACGTCTCACTGGCCACAGGGAGTCACTGACATCAATCCTGTCACGGAAACTGAAGAACTACGATCAGTTCGCGTGAATATCGTTCAGCATCATAACACCGACCAGGTAAATATTGTTGAACGTTACTCATCATTTAATCGTCTTAATCGCGTAACAGCTTACTGTTGGCGTTTTATTTATAATTTACGTCACAATGCTACTGAACGTATCACGACAGCGCTCACACCAGCTGAGATAACGAAAGCTTGTCAATTTTGGATAAAAACCGTTCATCAAGTTATATTTGAAGTAGATTATCGAATTCTTTGCGATGGCCGAAATCTTCCTAAAAGTAGCATTTTGTATCGACTACGTCCCTTCATTTCTGATGGCGGACTTATTCGTGTAGGTGGACGTTTACGACACTCTATGTTAATCTTTGAAGAAAGGCATCCCATGATTATACCACGGAAATCGCATCTCACTACTCTTATTGTAGATCAGGCACACCGTACTATGCTACATGGAGGTACTCAACTAACATTCTACATTCGTCAACGATTTTGGATCATAGGCGGACGTGCTGTCGTTTGTTCTCATATACATAAATGTGTCATTTGTCTAAGACAGCGAGCCGTTCCAAGTCAACCATTAATGGGTGACCTAACCGCAGCCCGTGTAACACCAGCTCCACCATTCTACAATTCAGGAGTAGACTATGCAGGTCCGATTGCAATTAGAACTTCCAAAGGCCGAGGTCATAAATCCAAAAAGACTACATAGCCATTTTTATCTGCTTTGCAACTAGAGCTATTCACCTGAAAGCTGTCAGCGATTACACGGCTCAAGAATTCATTGCGGCCTTCAAGAGGTTCACAGCGCGACGTGGTATATGCGCAAATTTGTACAGCGACAATGGAACCAATTTTGTTGGTGCCAATCAAGAACTACAAACACTGTTTTGTTCTGCGTTTACACAATGGCGTCACATAACTGATCTGTTAGCTACTGATGGAACAAAATGGCAAATGGCACTTTATTCCACCTTCAGTTCCACAGTTTGGAGACCTCTGGGAGGCTGGAGTCAAATCAACGAAACATCATCTTTGTCGTGTTATCGGCGAAACGATTCTTACCTATGAAGAACTCTCATCCCTACTCACGCAAATTGAGGCATGTTTAAATTCACGACCGATTCATCCGCTGACTGATGACTGTGAAGATGATGCCGTTTTAACACCCTGTCATTTTTTGATTGACCGAGCTTTGACGACTCTTCCTGAACCTAGTCTACTGGAAATCCCGACAAATCAAATGACCCGGTAGCAGCTCGTCCGTCAAATGCAAGAACATTTCTGGAATAAATGGTCAGCCGAATATCTACACCACCTCCAACAGCGCTATAAGTGGAACTCGACAGATCATCCCGTCAGAATTGGAGATGTTGCGTTATTGAGGGATGAACGACTACCACCGACAAAATGGGCCTTAGCTCGTATTATCAACATTCATCCAGGCTCCGATCAACAGATACGAATTGTAACTATACATTTCAGTGGATCTACTCTGAAACGACCAGTCAACAAACTCTGCCTATTACCACGTCCTGAAGACTTCAAACATACATAAATCTATTTGTCATAGCAGGCAGCGCATTTCGTTGAAAACGACGAGGCGAGCAGTATGTTAAAAATCTAAAATACGCCTCTGTCTTTGACGTTTATATTTGATTTCATAATTATTATTTTTTGGTTACGTAATTGTACTTTTATTTATTTAAATGACAAATTTTTGTTAATTTTTTTCGAACAGAATAATTTATTTAAAACTGTTAAAATATAATTTTATCAAAATACATCTTTTGTTTTTTGGTCTCAACGCACTATAAAACCTTATCAAATATTTCACATTCCTTTTCCTATCTCAGTACACGCACCTATATCTGAAATGCCTACCCGCACCTATATCTGAAATGCCTACCCGCACCTATATCTGAAATGCCTACCCGCACCTATATCTGAAATGCCTACCCGTACATATATCTGAAATGCCTATCAGCACCTATATCTGAAATGCCTATCAGCACCTATATCTGAAATGCCTACCCGCACCTATATCTGAAATGCCTACCCGCACCTTTATCTGAAATGCCTACCCGTACATATATCTGAAATGCCTATCAGCACCTATATCTGAAATGCCTACCCGCACATATATCTGAAATGCCTACCCGCACCTTTATCTGAAATGCCTACCCGTACATATATCTGAAATGCCTATCAGCACCTATATCTGAAATGCCTACCCGCACCTATATCTGAAATGCCTACCCGCACCTTTATCTGAAATGCCTACCCGTACATATATCTGAAATGCCTATCAGCACCTATATCTGAAATGCCTATCAGCACCTATATCTGAAATGCCTACCCGCACCTATATCTGAAATGCCTACCCGCACCTTTATCTGAAATGCCTACCCGGACATATATCTGAAATGCCTATCAGCACCTATATCTGAAATGCCTATCAGCACCTATATCTGAAATGCCTACCCGCACCTATATCTGAAATGCCTACCCGCACCTATATCTGAAATGCCTACCCGCACCTATATCTGAAATGCCTACCCGCACCTATATCTGAAATGCCTACCCGCACATATATCTGAAATGCCTACCCGCACCTATATCTGAAATGCCTACCCGCACCTATATCTGAAATGCCTACCCGCACCTATATCTGAAATGCCTACCCGCACCTTTCTCTGAAATGCCTACCCGTACATATATCTGAAATGCCTATCAGCACCTATATCTGAAATGCCTATCAGCACCTATATCTGAAATGCCTACACGCACCTATATCTGAAATGCCTACCCGCACCTATATCTGAAATGCCTACCCGCACATATATCTAAATTGCCTACCCGCACCTTTATGTGAAATGCCTACTCGCAACTATATCTGAAATTCCTACCCGCACTTATATCTAAAATGCCTACCCGCACCTATATCTGAAATGCCTACCCGCACCTATATTCGAAATGCCTACCCGCAAATATAACTGAAATGCCTACCCGCACATATATCTAAATTGCCTACCCGCACTTATATGTAAAATGCCTACTCGCACCTTTATCTGAAATTCCTACCCGCAGTTATATCTAAAATGCCTACCCGCACCTATATCTGAAATGCCTACCCGCACCTATATTTGAAATGCCTACCCGCACATATATCTGAAATGCCTACTACCCGCACCTATATCTGAAATGCCTACCCGTACCTATATCTGAAATGCCTACCCGCACATATATCTGAAATGCCTACTACCCGCACCTATATCTGAAATGCCTACCCGCACATATATCTAAATTGCCTACCCGCAACTTTATGTAAAATTCCTACTCGCACCTATATCTAAAATGCCTACCCGCACCTATATCTGAAATGCCTATCAGCACCTATATCAGAAATGCCTACACGCACATATATCTGAAAAGCCTATCCGCACCTATATCTGCAAAGCCTTCCTGCACCTATATCTGAAATCCCTACTCGCATCCATATCTGAAATGCCTACTCGCACCCATATCTGAAATGCCTACTCGCACCCATATCTGAAATGCCTACTCGCATCCATATCTGAAATGCCTACAAGCACCTATATCTAAAATGCCTACCCGCACCTATATCTGAAATCCCTATCCGCACCTATATCTGAAATGCCTACCCGCACCTATATCTGAAAGGCCTATCCGCAACTATATCTGCAATGCCTTCCTGCACCTATATCTGAAATGCCTACCCGCACCTATATCTGAAATGCCTATCAGCACCTATATCTGAAATGCCTACCCGCACCTAGATCTGAAATGCCGTCCCGCACCTATATCTAAAATGCCTACCTACACCTATATCTGAAATGCCTATCCGCACCTATATCTGAAATTCCTACCCGCACCTATATCTAAAATGCCTACCCGCACCTATATCTGAAATCCCTATCCGCACCTATATCTGAAATGCCTACCCGCACCTATATCTGAAAGGCCTATCCGCAACTATATCTGCAATGCCTTCCTGCACCTATATCTGAAATGCTTACCCGCACATATATCTGAAATGCCTACACGAACCCATATCTAAAATGCCTACATGCACCTATATCTAAAATGCCTACCCGAACCTATATCTGAAATTCCTACCGGCACCTATATCTAAAATACCTACCCGCACCTATATCTGAAATGCCTATCCGCACCTATATCTGAAATGCCTATCCGCACCTATATCTAAAATGCCTTCCCGCACCTATATCTGAAATGCCTATCCGCACCTATATCTGAAATGCCTAACCGCACCTATATCTGAAATGCCTATCCGCACCTATATCTAAAATGCCTACACGCACCTACATCTGAAATGCCTATCCGTACCTATATCTGAAATGCCTATCCGCACCTGTATCTGAAATGCCTATCCGCATCTATATCTGCAATGCCTTCCTGCACCTATATCTGAAATGCTTATCCGCACATATATCTGAAATGCCTACACGAACCCATATCTGAAATGCCTACACGCACCTATATCTAAAATGCCTACCCGAACCTATATCTGAAATTCCTACCGGCACCTATATCTAAAATGCCTACCCGCACCTATATCTGAAATGCCTATCCGCACCTATATCTAAAATGCCTATCCGCACCTATATCTAAAATGCCTTCCCGCACCTATATCTGAAATGCCTATCCGCACCTATATCTGAAATGCCTAACCGCACCTATATCTGAAATGCCTATCCGCACCTATATCTGCAATGCCTTCCTGCACCTATATCTGAAATGCCTACCCGCACATATATCTGAAATGCCTACTCGCACCAATATCTGAAATGCCTACACGCACCTATATCTTACATGCCTACCCGAACCTATATCTGAAATTCCGACCCGCACTTATATCTAAAATGCCCACCCGCACCTATATCTGAAAACCCTATTCGCACCTATATCTGAAATGCCTACCCGCACCTATATCTGAAATGCCTACTCGCACCTATATCTGAAATGCCTACCCGCACCTATATCTGAAATGCCTACCCGCACCTATATCTGAAATGCCTACCCGCACCTATTTCTGAAATTCCTACCAGCACCTATATCTGAAATGCCTACCCGCACCTATATCTGAAATGCCTACCCGCACCTATATCTGAAATCCCTACCCGCACCTATATCTGAAATCCCTACCCGCACCTATATCTGAAATGCCTACGCGCACCTATATCTGAAATGCCTAGCCACACCTATATCTAAAACGCCTACCCACACCTATATCTGAAATGCCTACCCGCACCTATATCTAAAATGCCTACCCACACCTATATCTAAAATGCCTACCCACACTTATATCTGAAATGCCTACCCGCACCTATATCTAAAATGCCTACCCACACCTATATCTAAAATGCCTACCCACACCTATATCTGAAATGTCTACCCGCACCTATATCTGTAATGCCTACTCGCACCTATATCTGAAATGCCTACCCGCACCTATATTTGAAATGCCTACCCGCACCTATATCTGAAATGCCTACCCGCACCTATATCTGAAATGCCTACCCGCACCTATATCTGAAATGCCTACCCGCACCTATATCTGAAATGCCTACGCGCACCTATATAAAATGCCTACCCGCACCTATATCTGAAATGCCTGCCCGCACCTATATCTGAAATGCCTACGCGCACCTATATCTGAAATGCCTACCCGCACCTATATCTGAAATCCCTACCCGCACCTATATCTGAAATCCCTACCCGCACCTATATCTGAAATGCCTACGCGCACCTACATCTGAAATGGTTACCCGCACCTATATCTGAAATGCCTACACGCACCTATATCTGAAATGCCTACCCGCACCTATATCTGAAATGCCTATCCGCACATATATCTAAATTGCCTACCCGCACCTTTATGTAAAATGCTGCTTCGCACCTATATCTGAAATGCCTACCCGCACCTATATCTGAAATGCCTACGCGCACCTATATCTGAAATGCCTATCCGCACCTATATCTGAAATGCCTACACGCACCTATATCTGAAATGCCTACCCGCACCTATATCTGAAATGCCTATCCGCACATATATCTAAATTGCCTACTCGCACCTTTATGTAAAATGCCTACCCGCACCTATATCTGAAATGCCTACCCGCACCTATATCTGAAATGCCTACCCGCACCTATATCTGAAATGCCTACCCGCACCTATATTTGAAATGCCTACCCGCACATATATCTGAAATGCCTACCCGCACCTATATCTGAAATGCCTACCCGCACCTATATCTGAAATGCCTACCCGCACCTATATCTGAAATGCCTACCCGCACCTTTCTCTGAAATGCCTACCCGTACATATATCTGAAATGCCTATCAGCACCTATATCTGAAATGCCTACACGCACCTATATCTGAAATGCCTACCCGCACCTATATCTGAAATGCCTACCCGCACATATATCTAAATTGCCTACCCGCACCTTTATGTGAAATGCCTACTCGCAACTATATCTGAAATTCCTACCCGCACTTATATCTAAAATGCCTACCCGCACCTATATCTGAAATGCCTACCCGCACCTATATTTGAAATGCCTACCCGCAAATATAACTGAAATGCCTACCCGCACATATATCTAAATTGCCTACCCGCACCTATATGTAAAATGCCTACTCGCACCTTTATCTGAAATTCCTACCCGCACTTATATCTAAAATGCCTACCCGCACCTATATCTGAAATGCCTACCCGCACCTATATTTGAAATGCCTACCCGCACATATATCTGAAATGCCTACTACCCGCACCTATATCTGAAATGCCTACCCGTACCTATATCTGAAATGCCTACCCGCACATATATCTGAAATGCCTACTACCCGCACCTATATCTGAAATGCCTACCCGCACATATATCTAAATTGCCTACCCGCAACTTTATGTAAAATTCCTACTCGCACCTATATCTAAAATGCCTACCCGCACCTATATCTGAAATGCCTATCAGCACCTATATCAGAAATGCCTACACGCACATATATCTGAAAAGCCTATCCGCACCTATATCTGCAAAGCCTTCCTGCACCTATATCTGAAATCCCTACTCGCATCCATATCTGAAATGCCTACTCGCACCCATATCTGAAATGCCTACTCGCATCCATATCTGAAATGCCTACAAGCACCTATATCTAAAATGCCTACCCGCACCTATATCTGAAATCCCTATCCGCACCTATATCTGAAATGCCTACCCGCACCTATATCTGAAAGGCCTATCCGCAACTATATCTGCAATGCCTTCCTGCACCTATATCTGAAATGCCTACCCGCACCTATATCTGAAATGCCTATCAGCACCTATATCTGAAATGCCTACCCGCACCTAGATCTGAAATGCCGACCCGCACCTATATCTAAAATGCCTACCTACACCTATATCTGAAATGCCTATCCGCACCTATATCTGAAATTCCTACCCGCACCTATATCTAAAATGCCTACCCGCACCTATATCTGAAATCCCTATCCGCACCTATATCTGAAATGCCTACCCGCACCTATATCTGAAAGGCCTATCCGCAACTATATCTGCAATGCCTTCCTGCACCTATATCTGAAATGCTTACCCGCACATATATCTGAAATGCCTACACGAACCCATATCTAAAATGCCTACATGCACCTATATCTAAAATGCCTACCCGAACCTATATCTGAAATTCCTACCGGCACCTATATCTAAAATACCTACCCGCACCTATATCTGAAATGCCTATCCGCACCTATATCTGAAATGCCTATCCGCACCTATATCTAAAATGCCTTCCCGCACCTATATCTGAAATGCCTATCCGCACCTATATCTGAAATGCCTAACCGCACCTATATCTGAAATGCCTATCCGCACCTATATCTAAAATGCTTACACGCACCTACATCTGAAATGCCTATCCGTACCTATATCTGAAATGCCTATCCGCACCTGTATCTGAAATGCCTATCCGCATCTATATCTGCAATGCCTTCTTGCACCTATATCTGAAATGCTTACCCGCACATATATCTGAAATGCCTACACGAACCCATATCTGAAATGCCTACACGCACCTATATCTAAAATGCCTACCCGAACCTATATCTGAAATTCCTACCGGCACCTATATCTAAAATGCCTACCCGCACCTATATCTGAAATGCCTATCCGCACCTATATCTAAAATGCCTATCCGCACCTATATCTAAAATGCCTTCCCGCACCTATATCTGAAATGCCTATCCGCACCTATATCTGAAATGCCTAACCGCACCTATATCTGAAATGCCTATCCGCATCTATATCTGCAATGCCTTCCTGCACCTATATCTGAAATGCCTACCCGCACATATATCTGAAATGCCTACTCGCACCAATATCTGAAATGCCTACACGCACCTATATCTTACATGCCTACCCGAACCTATATCTGAAATTCCGACCCGCACTTATATCTAAAATGCCCACCCGCACCTATATCTGAAAACCCTATTCGCACCTATATCTGAAATGCCTATCCGCACCTGTATCTGAAATGCCTATCCGCATCTATATCTGCAATGCCTTCTTGCACCTATATCTGAAATGCTTACCCGCACATATATCTGAAATGCCTACACGAACCCATATCTGAAATGCCTACACGCACCTATATCTAAAATGCCTACCCGAACCTATATCTGAAATTCCTACCGGCACCTATATCTGAAATGCCTACCCGCACCTATATCTGAAATCCCTACCCGCACCTATATCTGAAATCCCTACCCGCACCTATATCTGAAATGCCTACGCGCACCTATATCTGAAATGCCTAGCCACACCTATATCTAAAACGCCTACCCACACCTATATCTGAAATGCCTACCCGCACCTATATCTAAAATGCCTACCCACACCTATATCTAAAATGCCTACCCACACTTATATCTGAAATGCCTACCCGCACCTATATCTAAAATGCCTACCCACACCTATATCTAAAATGCCTACCCACACCTATATCTGAAATGTCTACCCGCACCTATATCTGTAATGCCTACTCGCACCTATATCTGAAATGCCTACCCGCACCTATATTTGAAATGCCTACCCGCACCTATATCTGAAATGCCTACCCGCACCTATATCTGAAATGCCTACCCGCACCTATATCTGAAATGCCTACCCGCACCTATATCTGAAATGCCTACCCGAACCTATTTCTGAAATGCCTACCAGCACCTATATCTGAAATGCCTACCCGCACCTATATCTGAAATGCCTACCCGCACCTATATCTGAAATCCCTACCCGCACCTATATCTGAAATCCCTACCCGCACCTATATCTGAAATGCCTACGCGCACCTATATCTGAAATGCCTAGCCACACCTATATCTAAAACGCCTACCCACTCCTATATCTGAAATGCCTACCCGCACCTATATCTAAAATGCCTACCCACACCTATATCTAAAATGCCTACCCACACCTATATCTGAAATGCCTACCCGCACCTATATCTAAAATGCCTACCCACACCTATATCTAAAATGCCTACCCACACCTATATCTGAAATGTCTACCCGCACCTATATCTGTAATGCCTACCCGCACCTATATCTGAAATGCCTACCCGCACCTATATTTGAAATGCCTACCCGCACCTATATCTGAAATGCCTACCCGCACCTATATCTGAAATGCCTACCCGCACCTATATCTGAAATGCCTACCCGCACCTATATCTGAAATGCCTACGCGCACCTATATAAAATGCCTACCCGCACCTATATCTGAAATGCCTGCCCGCACCTATATCTGAAATGCCTACGCGCACCTATATCTGAAATGCCTACCCGCACCTATATCTGAAATCCCTACCCGCACCTATATCTGAAATCCCTACCCGCACCTATATCTGAAATGCCTACGCGCACCTACATCTGAAATTGTTACCCGCACCTATATCTGAAATGCCTACACGCACCTATATCTGAAATGCCTACCCGCACCTATATCTGAAATGCCTACCCGCACCTATATCTGAAATGCCTACCCGCACCTATATCTGAAATGCCTACGCGCACCTATATAAAATGCCTACCCGCACCTATATCTGAAATGCCTGCCCGCACCTATATCTGAAATGCCTACGCGCACCTATATCTGAAATGCCTACCCGCACCTATATCTGAAATCCCTACCCGCACCTATATCTGAAATCCCTACCCGCACCTATATCTGAAATGCCTACGCGCACCTACATCTGAAATGGTTACCCGCACCTATATCTGAAATGCCTACACGCACCTATATCTGAAATGCCTACCCGCACCTATATCTGAAATGCCTATCCGCACATATATCTAAATTGCCTACCCGCACCTTTATGTAAAATGCTGACCCGCACCTATATCTGAAATGCCTACCCGCACCTATATCTGAAATGCCTACGCGCACCTATATCTGAAATGCCTACCCGCACCTATATCTGAAATGCCTATCCGCACATATATCTAAATTGCCTACTCGCACCTTTATGTAAAATGCCTACCCGCACCTATATCTGAAATGCCTACCCGCACCTATATCTGAAATGCTTACCCGCACCTATATCTGAAATGCCTACCCGCACCTATATCTGAAATGCCTACCCGCACCTATATCTGAAATGCCTACCCGCACCTATATCTGAAATGCCTACCCGCACCTATATCTGAAATCCCTACCCGCACCTATATCTGAAATGCCTACCCGCACCTATATCTAAAATGCCTACCCACACCTATATCTAAAATGCCTACCCACACCTATATCTGAAATGCCTACCCGCACCTATATCTAAAATGCTTACCCACACCTATATCTAAAATGCCTACACACACCTATATCTGAAATGCCTACCCGCACCTATATCTAAAATGCCTACCCACACCATAATAAAAATGGCGTCAAGCAGTGTAAGCACGGTTAAAACACGCAGTTCAAAAAATGATGAAATAAGTGGTTCAAATATCATAGAAAATTTTGAAAAATTACTAACGTGTAGTGAATTCAACAAGTTCTTAAGTGACATAGTTGTTAAAGCTGTTAATAAAGCCATCGATCCGCTACTTAAAGAAATAAAAGATTTAAAAGAAGCGAATAATAAATACATAAATGATGTTACAGCCAATATGGATAAACAGGGCTGTCAAATGAATGATCAAAATGTTCAGAAAAATGTTCAAAAAAACAAACAAAAGACAAAGAACAAATCAGCTCAAGCTACTAAAGAAACTGAGGAACATGAGAAGAAAGAAACTTTAGAAATCCCCAGCAACGGAACAGAAGAAGCAAAGAACACGGAAAGTGACGACAGTAAGGAAGAATTCATTGAGGTAAAAATGAATAAAAGGAAAAACAGAATTATAGGAAAAGCAGAAAACACGCATGGTCTCAGAGGTGCGGAAAGAAAATTATGGGTACACATTAGTCGTGCTCATGAATCTACATCCGAAGAAGACGTACTTAAATATCTAAACGATAAACATCCAGATCTAAAGTTTGGATGCTCAAAGCTACAAAGTAAAAGTAAGAATGCAAGTTTTAAAATAGAGGCAGACCTAAAAATTGAAAATGAAATATATTCCGAAAATTTTTGGCCATCCGGTGTAATAGTTAAACGATTCACGTTTTTTCGGAAAACAGGACAATTTTGAAAATAAAAATGGTTTAAATAATCTAGTAATAAACAGTTTAAACATACAAAGTCTTAGGTCCAAAATCGACAATTTAGAAATTCTACTAAACAATAAAACCAAAAAGATCGACATATTGTGTTTAACTGAACACTGGATGGAAACTGAAGAATTACGTTGTCTGTCTACGTTAGTTAATCTACAAATAGTCGCAGAATTTTCACGTAAAACAAAAAGACATGGTGGAGTGTGTATCTTCGCAAATAAAAACTTAGAATGCCAGGAAATCGAAGAAATAAAATACCTAAACGAGGAGATAGATTTTGAGTGCTGTGGGATGAAAATGTTGAAAGAAAAAATTGTTATTTTATGTGTTTACCGTTCACCACTGGGCGATATAAATTTATTTTTAGAAAAGTTTTATGAGTGTTTAAATATAATTTTTAGATCTAGGATGACTATAGTAATTACAGGTGATCTCAATATAAATGTCTTTAATAACACAACGTCTTTAAAAGAGTTAACAAATTTAGTGAGTCAGTTTGACCTGACTTTAAAAGTAAATGAGCCTACCCGTACTACCAAATCGTCTTCCACATGCATAGATCATGTTATTAGCAATGTGGACATTTACAACCTTTGCATCAGTGATATAGATATTTCCGATCATAAATTAATATCTTTCGAATTAGAATGTCAACATAAACAAAATGATAAGCAATGCCACAAAAAATATTATAAAAGAAAGTATTCAGAAAATAACCTTCAATTATTTGTAAATGCCATGCATAATGAAAACTGGGATAGTTTGACTGGTAACTCCAATGATATGTTTGATCAATTTTTGGAAACCGTCGTATATTTCAATGAAATGTTTTTCCCAAAAAATGGTTACCTAAAACGAAATTCATTTAAACAGAAATGGATAACCCTAGATGTAATACGTCTATCAGAACAAAAACAAAACTTGTTCAATGAAATTAAATATAACCAATACAGATCTGATCATGTTATTAATGCATTGAAATATCAATACAAACAAACGTGTAAACAACTCATTTCCGAAATTCGTACACAAAAAAAAATTATATATAATGAGAAAATCAATTGCTCAAAAAATAAATCCAAAACTGTATGGGATATTGTAAATCAAATAACTAAACGAAAAAATAATAAAAAGCAAATAAAAGAAATACAATCAAATGAAACAAATGACACAATAACAAACAGTCAAACTATTGCAGAAAAATTTAACAATTACTACATAAATATTACAGATACTATAAATTTGCCCGACCCAAAATTGACTGACATTATCACAAATAATACTCAAAATCTATTTCTTTACCCCACTAGCCCAAATGAAATATATAACATTTGCATGGCATTGACAAATAAAAGTTCTGTAGGTAAAGACGAAATTGGAGTGAATGTAATTAAAAAAGCGGCGCATATTATATGTCATCCATTAAGTAAAATAATAAACCAATGCTTCATCGATGGTATTTTCCCAGAAGCATTAAAAAAGGCAATTGTGGTCCCAGTATACAAAAAAGGTGATGATAAAAATATAATAAATTATAGACCCATTTCATTACTTTCTAATTTTGCTAAAATTTTTGAAATTGCAATAAACACAAGATTAATGAATTACTTATATAAATATAAAATAATAGCTGAGGAACAACATGGTTTTAAAAAAGGAGGATCCACTATTAAATCAGTATTTAATGCAGTAGATGCTATACTTAAAGCGTGGGATCAAAAAATTCCAATCGTTTTAGTGCTTTTAGATTTGCAAAAAGCATTTGATTGTGTTGACAAAAAACTCTTATTAAATAAATTAGAAAAATACGGTATACGAGGAACAGCGCTGAATCTTTTCGATTCATATATGACAGGCAGGCAGCAAAGAGTAAAAATAGGTGAGTCCTATTCAGAATGGAAGCTTATTAAAAAAGGCGTGCCGCAAGGTAGTGTCCTTGCACCAAGTTTATTCTTACTGTTCATCAATGACCTACCTAAAGTAATAAATGAAAAAATGTTCCTGTTCGCTGATGACACTGCCGTCATATGTGAATCGAGGGATTCAGCATCGATGGCACATAGTGTTCAATATGCCATTTCCAGTCTTAACAACTGGATCAAAGAAAACGGATTAAAACTAAATGAAACAAAAACAGAAATTATAAAATTTGGAAACTACTATGAAATGCCCAAACATATAAACATTCTGAAAAACAATATTACATTCCAAAATACAGTCAAATTCTTAGGAATAGTTATAGATAAAAATATGAACTGGAAAGGGCATATTGAACACATTGTTCCAAAACTAAGTAGGGCAACATACAGAATAAGAGTTTTAAAAAACAACCATCTAAGCACTGAAACTATTATAAGCATCTACTATTCCATATTCCACGCGATACTGCAATATGGTTTAAACAGTACTAACTTTAAAAAATCATTTAAAGATGTTTTATTAAATTCGAATTTTTATCGTGTTGAACAATTTTTATAACTTTTATGTACTATTGACGCAATTTATATTCTTATAAGAATGTCTAAATAAAGACCGCATTATTATTATTATTATTATTATTATATCTAAAATGCCTACTTACACCTATATCTGAAATGCCTACCGGCACCCATATCTGTAATGCCTACCCGCACCTATATCTGAAATGCCTACCCGCACCTACATCTGAAATGCTTACCAGCACCTATATCTGAAATGCCTACCCGCACCTATATCTAAAATGCCTACCCGCACCTATATCTGAAATGCCTACCCGCACCTATATCTGAAATGCTTACCAGCACCTATATCTGAAATGCCTACCCGCACCTATATCTGAAATGCCTACCCGCACCTATATCTGAAATGCCTACCCGCACCTATATCTGAAATGCTTACCAGCACCTATATCTGAAATGCCTACCCGCACCTATATCTGAAATGCCTACCCGCACCTATATCTGAAATGCCTACCCGCACATATATCTGAAATGCCTACCCGCACCTATATCTGAAATGCCTACCAGCACCTATATCTGAAATGCCTACCCGCACCTATATCTGAAATGCCTACCCGCACCTATATCTGAAATTCCTACCCGCACCTATATCTCAAATGCCTACGCGCACCTATATCTGAAATGCCTACCCGCACCTATATCTGAAATGCCTACCCGCACCTATATCTGAAATGCCTACCCGCACCTATATCTGAAATGCCTACCCGCACATATATCTGAAATGCCTACCCGCACCTATATCTGAAATGCCTACCAGCACCTATATCTGAAATGCCTACCCGCACCTATATCTGAAATGCCTAACCGCACCTATATCTGAAATTCCTACCCGCACCTATATCTGAAATGCCTACGCGCACCTATATCTGAAATGCCTACGCGCACCTATATCTAAAATGCCTACCCGAACTTATATCTGAAATTCCTACGCGCACCTATATCAAAAATGCCTACCCGCACCTATATCTGAAATGCCTACCCGCACCTATATCTGTAATGCCTACCCGCACCTATATGTGAAATGCCTACCCGCACCTATATCTGAAATGCCTACTCGCACCTATATCTGAAATGCCTACCCGCACCTATATCTGAAATGCCTACCCGCACCTATATCTGAAATGCCTACCCGCACCTATATCTGAAATGCCTACCAGCACCTATATCTGAAATGCCTACCCGCACCTATATCTGAAATGCCTACCCGCACCTATATCTGAAATGCCTACCCGCACCTATATCTGAAATGCCTACGCGCACCTACATCTGAAATGGTTACCCGCACTTATATCTGAAATTCCTACCCGCACCTATATCTTAAATGTCTACCCGCACCTATATCTGAAATGCATATCCGCACCTATATCTGAAATGTCTACCCACACCTATATCTAAAATGCCTACCCGCACCTATATCTAAAATGCCTACCCACACCTATATCTGAAATGCCTACCCGCACCTATATCTAAAATGCCTACCCACACCTATATCTAAAATGCCTACCCACACCTATATCTAAAATGCCTACCCGCACCTATATCTGTAATGCCTACCCGCACCTATATCTAAAATGCCTACCCACACCTATATCTGAAATGCCTACCCGCACCTATATCTAAAATGCCTACCCACACCTATATCTAAAATGCCTACCCACACCTATATCTGAAATGCCTACCCGCACCTATATCTGTAATGCCTACCCGCACCTATATCTGAAATGCCTACCCGCACCTATATCTGAAATGCCTACCCGCACCTATATCTGAAATGCCTACTTGCACATATATCTGAAATGCCTACTACCCGCACCTATATCTGAAATGCCTACCCGCACCTATATCTGAAATGCCTACCCGCACCTATATCTGAAATGCCAACCCGCACCTATATCTGAAATGCCTACACGCACCTATATCTGAAATGCCTACCCGCACCTATATCTGAAATGCCTATCCGCACATATATCTAAATTGCCTACCCGTACCTTTATGTAAAATGCCTACCCGCACCTATATCTGAAATGCCTACCCGCACCTATATCTGAAATGCCTACCCGCACCTATATCTGAAATGCCTACCAGCACCTATATCTGAAATGCCTACCCGCACCTATATCTGAAATGCCTACCCGCACCTATATCTGAAATGCCTACCCGCACCTATATCTGAAATGCCTATCCGCACATATATCTAAATTGCCTACCCGTACCTTTATGTAAAATGCCTACCCGAACCTATATCTGAAATGCCTACCCGCACCTATATCTGAAATGCCTATCCGCACATATATCTAAATTGCCTACCCGTACCTTTATGTAAAATGCCTACCCGCACCTATATCTGAAATGCCTACCCGCACCTATATCTGAAATGCCTACCCGCACCTATATCTGAAATGCCTACCAGCACCTATATCTGAAATGCCTACCCGCACCTATATCTGAAATGCCTACCCGCACCTATATCTGAAATGCCTACCCGCACCTATATCTAAAATGCCTACCCACACCTATATCTAAAATGCCTACCCACACCTATATCTGAAATGCCTACCCGCACCTATATCTAAAATGCCTACCCACACCTATATCTGAAATGCCTACCCGCACCTATATCTAAAATGCCTACCCACACCAGTAGTAGCTAAGGCGATTTAGGCAGACATACCCCCACCCGGCAGACATACCCCCACCAGGCAGACACATCCCGCCAGGCAGCTCACTAGACCTATTCAGACTCATTCATACACTTCTTGATATACTGTGCTTAGCTACGTTCCACACCCCTCTACAACCCTTTCTAAGACGTTACAAGTTACGCTTTTCATCCCTCCAGATGCTCGTTTCCTCCTTGTTTCCATACTTACTTCTTTCCCTTCTAGACTTATAATCTTCTACACACCATATCCCGTCTAAGTCACCGAGGTTGATCGTTGCCCGATTCACCCGCTACGCAACCCGTGTCCTGTTACACAAGTCCCATTATTATGTTATGATGAAGCTATTTTGCATCAGCTTGGTAATTATTTTTAATTCCCGGTAATCCATTATCAATTCCAGACATTGTAAACATTACGCTGTCCTGCTTAAAAGTCACTGAATAAAGCCAGTAAACCAGATCGCTTCCGAGCTGTGGATTCGAACCTGGAAACGTTCGTGCGCTGACGAGGACGGCGCTTTTGACTGCTCGAGCATAATATTAAACTGCCATTAAAATGTGTTGAATATTACACAGATTTTGCAAAAGACGATTTTAACCCCAGGTAGGTATGCAAGGTACAATACGCTAGAAATGTCCACCACCAAAAGTTGATATTTTAATCGCCTACAACGTAGGCAGCCCGCACAGCTTTTTTTTCATGCTAGCGCGCCAGTGTGTTTTCGAACCCGAGTTCCATAGCTTGGCGTTCCGATACTCTACCACAGAGCCATGGTAACGTGTTGTCGAAGCGTCGTTAAAACATGTATATATAAAACACGTCGCTTCTACAGCTGATCATTTAAGGTTGATTGAATACAAGCAAAAATGTGGTTACAGGCTGTTCTAATACTGCGGTGCTTTGTTATCAACTACAATATGTGATGCGTTATAATTGGAATTTATTACAATAGGTTATAATAATAAGCATGTATTTAACATTTTTTATTAACATCAAATTCTATTATTTATTTATTTTAAAACATCATATTATAAAAAAAAATCTACCTAGTAGCTTTTATAGGTTCATACAGGAATAAATATTAGCGAACAGATAGACGGACATTCCATTTGTTTTTTATCAAGAAGATAGACAGACAGACAGATAGACAGAACCATTTTTATGCTTTTTAGGACGTAAGTTTATTCATGATATTGAGTAATTACTTTGATTACGTTATTATATATTATTATATAAATCATTATTATTAGAAATCACACTGAAATAAAAATTGTTATTTATACTTTAAAACGAGTGTTCACAACAATCTGCAGAGATACTTTTAACATTAAGGTTCCTATCGAGAGAGAGACAGAGAGAGAGTTCTCGTGTCTCTATTTTCAAAAAAAAACAGCTCATAAGAAATCATATTATCCAAGCGTTGTTTGGTTGTAGAAGTTTGTAAAAAAGGGGGGAAGAGAGACTTTAAAGGTTTATATAAGGCCCTAGTTTATGTAACTTGAATATTAAAAAGCTATAAATAGAACGTCAATCTGAAAAAAAAAGAGGCAGTAAGCATTGAGCTTCCGAGCAGTCAACAACGAAGAAGAAGAAGAATTAAATAATTAACATGGCAGATAATACGAAATTTGAGATCATCCAAGAAAGTGTAAACAAAGTTAAACGTTTTGGAATAAATGGTAGACGTTTGGTTTTTAAGATCAAAGAAGAACCTAAAGGGAATACAGGCGATTCCGTTTTATGAATCAAAAGTGCAATCAACGAGGTCATAGAATATATTACAAGTGAACTGACACCTGAAGACTACGTGGGAATTAGCTTTAACAGCTTGGATCACTCAACGGGTAAAGAAGGATATTTACCCTTTCGAAAAGCTAAAAATTTAACACTTGGAGACGTATGGAGTATTCTAAGCGGAATACATCAATCTTGTGGACAGGCATTAAGCACAGATAAATTTCAAATGAGTGTTACATACGTGAGAAAACCATAAAGTAATGAACATGTATTATTTAAAGGTTTCCCAAAAATGTTATGCATGATAAAGAAAAATAAAGAATTTTAAAGACATTTATACCGTGTTTTGTTAATCAGCCTGTAAACGTATTATTATTCAACGACCTTCTGTGCAAATTAGTGATGCATTTCTTAAGTATGTATGCTTCTTTTTATATGCGTGTGTAGGTTGTCATAATACCATATACTTTTACTTATATACTGTTTATATGAAAGTAAATTCTTAGCCACGCAGGTCAATAAAATGAATTGAGAACATCATACACTAATAAGCGGAAAAGTGTCACCGTTGTCTCGCCAAACATTTTGGATAAATCGATATTTAAATGTATTACAATTAATATAAACACGTATGCATGAATGTGTGTAGACATCGTTGTTTTTTTTGCAGTGGGAGTAATGAACAAGATTGTATGCAAACATAGCTGGTTTTAAATGATGCACAAAAAAGTTATAACATAAGACGTGTGCTAATATTTATGTACAATACTTATTAAGCTATATTATGACCATAATATAATATTTGAAGTGTATGTATTGCAGGTGATAATGAAGTCGGACTTTCATATCGAAATAATGAAACCTGAAGTCTTTGTATGATATTCACCTACATAACGTACGTTACATGAACGTATTGCGATCACTTGAGGCAGACAATTTGTCATATTATGTTAGATAGACGTGTTAGTATTTATTGTTATTCAAAAAAAGAGCAATATCAACTTTAACTTTAGAGTCGTTTCAAAAAATGCAAATAGGATATTTTTTATGACAATGTACGTATTAATGTTAAATTCTAGCACTATTTATAGGTTGTCCACTAATCTTAAGAGAATAGATTTGTTCCAATCTCTCTCTAAAAAAAGAAGGCATTATTATCGTCACACTCATGTGTATTAGATAAAAAGCGTTCCAGCCGAGGTATCAGGGGGGGTGGTCAAATGGTCCTTTAATAGCTCCATACGAATTTGTCATCGTTGTGCACAATTTGTAAAGCGATTATTGCAAACTAATCATTTAAAAACGTTTGCCTCTGTTTAATACTGACTAGTGACAATTCTTTATTTATTTCACAGTTGTTTTGGCGAAAAATGAATGACGAAAGCAATGGCTATATATTTTCTATAACATTAAAAACGTTATTACTTTTTTTATTTAATTACGAAAACTTTTGTATATTTTAATTGAATCATAATCAAAAATGTTGGACGATTGCGTTACTTTTTAGTAGATTTACAAAACCCTAAGATCGGAAAATATTAATTAGTATGACAAAGTTAGGAGTTATGCCAAGTTTCAACCTTCATTGACATTTTGTATGACTAAGATACAAAAATACATATTTACGTCTACATTATTTTTAAGATTACAAAATACTGAAAATAAGCAAGGTAATCTTAATCAATAAAAAAAGACATTTGTAAATATTTATTGCTTTTTATTAATAGCGACACATACAGAAATATAATAATACAAACACTGTTATAAATGATAATAATTAAAAACATCAGTACTTATTAAACAAGATTAATAACATTATTTACAATACAAATGCTTAGTGACAACAGAACTTAATACTATGTTGCTTTACCTATATCTAAAAATATATCATTTATTATTAGACAAAATAACGCAAATATCTTACTTTAAGTATTATTTGAAAATATATTCTACAACAGTTAAAAATATCTTCTCTCTTTCTCTCTAGAAGTAAAATTATATTTTAATCTTATATTATCAAACCAAACGCAATAATTTCTTTTAATTATTTTTATTATGATAGTTTTTGTGCTTTTTTATAGCCAAATGGCAAAGAATAATCATCATAAAATTTTCTTTTTATCGAATTTGGCTCGAAAGTCTTTGTCGTTTCACATGTGATTATATTTAAATCGTGTGTACGTCTAAACGATTTATCAGACACGATAACTTTATTGTTGTCAGTATTTATTTTTAGAGTAAAATTTTTCATGACATTAAAATTTATTTTTTCTAAATTTGTATAATTTAACGTTATTCCTTTCACTTTTATTACGGAAAAATAAATTTTTTTTTCAGGTGAATAACCAACGTAAGCATAAGATTTAGGACCACCTGAACAAAATTCCACTATATAACTGTCAGGTCCAAAATCTTTACAAAGTTCATCTGTCATGTCTCCTAAGAATTCACCTGTTTTTATAGGATTTTCAACATGTGAAACAAATATTGTAGAATCGGTATCTAAATATAAACATTTTTCTTGTAATTTTTCCAGGTATTTATACAACTCAAGTCTGGCTTGAGCCGTAACATAACTGGCTATGACAGGGTTAACAGTTCTTAGTTTACATAGTGAATCGTCAACGTATTGATAATTTACAGCTATTACTTCATCATTAATTGTCTTTATAAAATTTATTTCTATCGCGGGGTTTACAGATAACGAATACCAATCAGCCGGGTTTCTAATTATCGTAGTATTTGCTAACCTTTCAACTTGACCAAATTTTCCCCAGAAACTATTAAGCATTAACTTAGCTAAAGCTCTAAGTCCCGGATTTTTTTTAATATTAGAGTAATCTAATTGGACGCCTTCTGAAGACAAATATTTGTCAATGTATGACCTTTTCTGCTCTTCAGTGAGACATCCAGATGGCCAATCATCGCTCTCTTGCTTGAGTTTGACAAATTTATTTACAAAATCAGAAAACAAACCGCCAAATTTTGTTTCTTCATTATATTTGGTAGATTTATAACTCCATATCTCGTAGACCTTAAATATTTTATAACCCAAATCTACGGCTTTTGCAATCTCTTCAAAAACCCACGTGCCTGTTAGCATTCGCTCTTCAACTGTGTGTGTACAGTCGGTTTGTTGCATATTTTCACCACAGGTTTTGCATAGTAAAAACATTAATTTACTATGCATTTTCACTGGAAGAACTGGAAAATACAATGATTCAGGAGGTAACACGTCACATTTAATCAAACCACACAGATTTGTCAACCCTTTTTCGTGTATACGTTGCATACACTCTTCACTTCCTATATAAATTTCTGGGTGACCGATAGGAAAACGACCATATTTACATATATAAGGGTATAGGGAACAAATGTCGTAATAATATATTTTTTCATTGTTTTTAACTTTATAGTACTCGACAATATTGCTAGTTCTTCCACCGTAGAACGCATCGCGAGAAAGTATAGGCGTGAATTTCATAATGGGATGAATCGCTGTCCATTGCATATCTGGTTTATTTTCTAACATTCTTTTAAATTCACATTCCCATACTTCAACAACTTCGTAACCTTTAGCTGCTATTCTCTCCGTGTTGTTTTTCGTTTTTTCATATAAACTATTAAAAGTTGTGTACGGATGTCTGAATAAGGAGAATTCTCTTGAAGTATTAAAACAAGAAGGACAACCGTGCCAAAAACATCCATGAAACTGAAATACTTGCTTTGTTGCGTTACAGTATCCATCGACTCGTAATCTAGAACCTGGTATGACAACTTCTCTAGAGTTTCCAGCATGCTGAATAGAAATATTTCGCGTTTTTTCCTCCCAGATCAACCATTGCAAGGCTATAGCCGAGTGCTTATCAGCTAATCTATATCCTTGAGCAGGTATTAGACCAATTGTTTCAGGTTTTAAAAATAATCGACGAAACATTAAATTACAGGCGCTGGCTATAGTTGTCGCTTCAATAAAAGGACAAACGTTGCATTCTTTAAGAAAAAGTCTTCTAAAATTTAGACAGGCCTGTTCTAATATTTTTACATCCATTTGACAGTATTCTATCAGCTCCTTTTTAAAATCAAAAACGTAGTTTTGATCACACTTTTGACGATACCAATTTCTAAAACACTCTCTGTTATCATCGTTTTCTCTAATCTGCTGTGTTAATTCTGCGTCCTTATATTTCTGAGTTGTCGATTTTGGTTTCAGTCTATCTACCTCAAAGAACTTAATGTCAGGCATAGGTCCAATGTAATTTTCATTAACTTTTTTATTAAACATGTACGGAAAGTATCCTTTTTTCAAATCTATATTTAGCCCGAAAGTTTTAGGCAACGCCGATAAAGACATTGGAAAGTAGTTGAAGGAATCTATGAATTTTACATTATCTACTTTCATCATTATGATTTTTGTGCCTTTTGTTAATAATTCAGGTTTTATAGATGTTTTTTCTACTATGTATTTTAGGGGGAATATTCCATCGAAAGCTTGCAAATTATGTGCTAAAATCACCACTTCTTTATATATTTCTCTTATACCCAGAACGTATTCCATGAAGAAATTTACACAACTTTCACCATACATGTATTTTTCTACACTACCGCACAGTTGACAAACATCACCCCGTTCGCTATCAATACACTTAAAACATCTTATTTTGAAAACTATTAGATTTGGTTCATGCACCATAGTATTCTGATCGTACAAAGATAAAGGTCGTTCCTGTCGTGTTTCAACGTCAAAAAATATGAACGCGTATCCTGTTTCTGGTGGTATTTTATTATCAGCTTGTATGTAACAGAGATGCGTGGTTTCGTCTTTTTTTATGTAGCTTGATTTACACATTGTGCAATAGTTTTCATTACAGATGTGTGTTTTTTTCAGACTTTTATTTATAATTCTGAAACATTCACTGCATTTTTGTTTTTTATCGCATATTTGTGTTTCTTTGTGAATGTGAAAGCAGGACAGCCCTTTAAAAGATCTGTTACATTCGTAACATTTCAAGAAAGTGTCGCCTTGTTTCTTCACACATGATCCTTCACACCTTTTACACATATTTTTGCATAAGTGTTTATCTTTTTCGCTGTAAGGTGTATGACAATCTTCACAGAAGTATGAGGACACAAATGCTGCTGTAAGAGAGTTGATAACGTTATAGTGCCCCTCGTGATATAAAAGATTGATTCTACAGTTTGCTTCTTCGTTCAGACCTTCATAAAAAAGTTGACGACCTTTCGTAGCGTACTTGTAAACTACTATTTTGAAATCTTTTAAATGTGCTTGAAATTGTTGCAGGGTTGTAATTCCCGAGCCTTCTTCAGGTATAGAAATTTTGGCCTCATTCAGAAGCTCAAGGGCTCTGGTTTTTTGAAGACTGTCCGTTTTTCTGAGTTTTACGTACTCGGGATTATTGGTTTTTTGAGCTATTGCTACCACCAGAGCTCTCGGAAGACATAAGCTATCTGTGTTTTTAATAACAACAATACCTTTCCGTTTAAGACATTCTTCATCAAAGGAATTAAATTTCGTACTCGTTTTCCTTTTGCCTCTACCTCCTGGTATTTTGAATGAGGTTACGGTCATTTCAAACGTATCGGTGTTTTGAGAGCCGACATTGGATTGAAAAATGGCACCTATTATATTCCAAACATCACCAAAGGTGACATGACGTGCTTGACGAAACGATAGAAAACCTGGTCCTTTAGCGTCCTTGTCAGCTATGTTGAAAGTGATACCCATGTATGATTCCGGTTCCACGTCTTCTAGTAAATCAGTTATAACTTCATTTATTCCCTCTTTAATCCATTCGGCTCCGTTAGCTTCCATGGGTATATCTTTCAACTTAAAGCTTAACTTTTTCCCCGATATATCAAATTTTCTCACTAAACTATGTTCTTCATTAACTTTTTCGTATTTTTTTTCTTTCATTTTATTATTGTCAACGTGTTCTGGAGTGTTGATTTCTTTTTTCTCATCTTTGCAGACAGTTTCGTTTTTATTAATCTGCTCCATTGTCGCAGTTTATAGTCACACAGTAATAAGGACAGATCTGGTTGTTGTTGACAGCTGCAAGACAATTAAACAAATTCAGTTTTGGCATTTCCTTTTATACAATAAAATGTATGCTTGAAAAATGTGTAGTTATATAAGTAAAGCCTTGCAGGAAAATGTGGAACATATGCACTGATATCAAACATTTGCATCATAAATTATTATCGCACACAGTCTTTCAAAATGCCACATCTTACATTATGCCGAAAATGAGTTGTGCTCAGTACATTAACAATAGCAAACAAGAGTAATGTATTTCGGAATATTATGTATAAACAAATAAAAATATATCTATTGTAATAATAATAACAACAGACATATTTCAAAGATAAATTTTTATCTCGCAACAGGAATAAATCGCATTTGAATAATTAACAAAATAATAAACTCTCATTCAAAAGAACCAGCACTGTTGCGTTCGTCTGAAGTTAAGGTAGTTCACACGCGACAGTCGTAGACAAATGTATAAGTAGCAACAGTTAGAGATTCGCCGTGCTAAAGACTTGTATTTTTTTGTAAGAGACTGTACTCGACATATTTAATATAAGCTTTAATATACAGATACAATCCTATACAGTTACAATAGGTATGATGGCAGATTTTTAAAAATCCCGTTCTATAATGTAGGTTCACGTCTACTATTTCCGAAAAAAGCATTATTTCAATAATAAATTAAAATTTTAACGCAAATTATTGCATTTTTTATCTTTCTATTTTGAAGTAATAGCGAAAACGCTTGTGACGTCACGCCTCTGTGACAGCTGACATTAGATGTTGTATTTATGGGTGTAGAGCTGTGGTGCAGAGGTATTTCGCAGAAAGATATGTAAATTTACTTAATGATATGATTTATATTAAGTATTTTCTTAAAAGTAGGTAGGTACTTAGTAGTAAAAAATAGTACGACTTTCTTTAGTTGCAAGCTAACTAACCTCAAAAATAACTTATGACATAAGTGTTATAAAATATCACAAAACCACGAATAAACAACACATCAACTAATTAAATGATGCTGAAGTGAATGTTCGCAACAAAAATTTAAGCGATACGGTGATTATTTACTTCAAGTGTTTATGTTTTCTTTGATTTACAAAGGCGTGATGTCGTTCGGTGTTTCAATTAACATGGCCGATTGCAGTATTTAAAAACTTTTATTTTATTAAAAATCTTATTAATCTCAATGTTTATATTAACACTGGATCATTTTTAAAAATCTTTTCAACATATTTTTGTCTCAAAACCAGTTCTTCTTCGATTCTTTTATACTGTCATCATGCAAGTACAATAACAATATTTTTTATTTTAAAACTCTATATTTTTTAACAAATCGGTAAAAATTCAGTTTTTTCAAAAAAATTTATAATTTTTGAATTTACAATATAATTTTTGAATTTACAATATAATTTTTGAATTTACAATGTATTCGTTTTTTTTAAGAAATATACTAAGAACCGTTTTCGAGATATTTTTGGAATTTAGATACTCGTTTTCTTTATACGTGGTATATCTCCAGTATGTTAATTATGCACATTTTGATTGCTATTATCTCTTTTTTACAGTCGGTGAAAAAATTATTTTTTGAAATTAAATATAAAGCACTTTTATTCACCTCGTACTTCAATTTTATTAAATTCCTAAGAAAAGCCTTTTTTACAAGTGAACAACCTTAATTTAATTGTTTTGTAAGGTATTTGTCCTATTTAACTTAACCTTTATTAGTACTGTCACTATAAAGTTGATAATAGAAGTGTATAGGAGAGAGCATTTTCAAATGAAATCATATTGTTTCAACGTATTAAGGATTTACGCTCCCCTTGGCACTCGAAAAAGGTATAAAAATAAACTTTTTTTTGACGCTGCAGCTATTAAGTAATAAAATGATCTTTCTTTACACATATAGGGAAATAGTAGTTTATGAAGAATTTGCAATATTAACAATTAAAAATGGTGGAATTATGAGCCGATAAGTAGGACACTCTTTTGAAAATTTTTCCTGATGGTATACTTGATTTCTCTGTTGGGCCATTTTTTGAAACATAATTTTTCCCTATTTAGAAGGACAATAGCTAAAATGTCACGTAAGAGAAAGAGTTTTTTATACAGAAAATAACAGCTGTCTGGAAAAAAAACTCGAATTTGTACTGAAATTTTGACATTAAATTTATAACATAGCACCTCAATAAAAAAACCCTGTCACCTTCTAGATAATATTATAAAAAAATAAGTGCTGTAATTTTTAACTAAATCGGCAGTTGAGTAGAGATCTTGAGATATATCGTGTACACCGATTTGAAAAGAGTAGTTTCGAGAAAAAATGCTAAAGAAAAACTAACTGGTAGAATTTTCTGTGAGTCTAATATAAACTAGTTCCTACTTTGAGTACTCTAATCTATAGTGTAATACAGAAATATAATATATAAAGGGTTCGGCATTTATGACTACGAATATACCTGAGTAATATTTGTAGCTTCCGAAACTCCCCAAAGGAATCATGTAATTTAGGATCTCGTAACGGTCCGATAGCTATTTAGAGTCGACTCGAACGCTAACTTCGGTGACAATTTGTATTCTGGAATAGTTAAACGCTTAAAATGTTCTCAAAAGTATAACAATTCATCTAACCAAAAATCGATTTTTTTTTTTAATCTCAAGGAGGCGTAAACGCTTAAGTTTCTTTTAAAAAGCCGGTATTAAAAAGAAATCGTATTTTACACTACACACTATACAAGTAAAACTGATACCTATAATTGTAAACAAAATAATAATGACACCTACTGCCGGGGATCGAGGCTACGAGGCAAGTATTATACCTCGCCGTCAGCTTAGCGTTATGTTCTATAAAAATTCTCTTTCTTCTTCAAAAATACAGTGATCTTAACACTTAATTTAATTTTCATAATATTAAATTTATAGATCAGTTTAATTTATGGATCTGTTTTCAGTTAACTAATTTTTTTTCTAAAAAATTTTGTCTTTCTTAAAATCACCTATTTTATTGATTTATGTCGTTTTAATTGAAAATTATCTCGTCAATAAAGAAGAAAAAACCATCTCTAAATAAATAGTACAGTTAGTGGATATTTGTGACAGATGGAAATAGAGACTGGGTGAAGCTATGTGTTTTTTTTTCTTATTTTGGTATGAAACACTTAAAACAACGTAATCACTTTTACATAAATATTTACTCACATTTTATGGTATCTATATGCTGTTTTTTTTTCAAAAATTTTCACAAAATTGAGGCACTGTTTTTTGGATTGTAACAGGTTTTTCTGAATTATTCTTTTGATAAAACCGACTGTCCGTAGCTTTGTATAAGGTGAACTGTCACGCGAGAACTCATAATTTGATGCCCCCTGCAATGGATTTTATACCCAAAAGAAGTGCACGTAATGTTTCCGTAAATGTATTTGAGTTAAACTTTTGTGCAACTGACTTTCTTTTGTATATTGAACAAAGTAAATAACGTACATGTCTGCAATAATATTAAACGTTTTTTATTTTGTACGAGGACACTGTGTCTTTTCTCAATGACAGACTGTAAAAAGTTAAATATCGGATTGGCCTTGCATATAATATAATGTGTCTTTGTTCCAACGTATAAAGATTGGTACATAATATTATAGCCATGTGACATGCAATTTAGTAACCAAACTTTAGTAAATGATTTAGTTCATTTTTGATATATTTATTAGTTGAGTAGCAATATCTGCCTCACTCTGAGGTTTACTAAATTTACCTTAATTTAATCGCAATCATTAGCTGCCCCAAAATTTCATTTCTTTAAGCAAAGATCGGGCTGTTAAACCTGTTACTCAATATTTACAACACAAGTGCTTTTGGAACGTTAGATCCCTTTATAAAAAATATACCAGTCAAGCAATCTGCTTATGCTGATTTGCTTGAAAAAGTAGATTTTTTTTCAAGTCGAAGGAGATGTATGTGAGTCTTCTTAAACTACATCCTGTAGCTAAAAAGTAGAGAACTATCTGTAATTTTGTTTTTTTGTGAGAACTGCTGCACTTCTTAAATGGCTGTCATTACTCTAAATTTGTGACTGAATTTTCATCAACAGGAAATTAAAAAAGTCATTTTAAAGTTTTCAAGTATCTCAGATTTTAACTGAAGACTAATCTAAATGTGTGCGCTTAATTATATTTTTTTCTCGTGTCATGAAACAATTCAATAATTATCGATTTTATTAAGATTTTTTATTATTATATTATATAAATGTGATTTCTTGCTTTTTCTTTAAAAATATCTAAATTAATTCGTTTTTCCTTTCTTTTTAAAAATTAATTGCACAACTCAGGAAGGAAATAAAGATATTTATCTTAACAATTAAAATTAGTGTTATAATTTTAAATGCAAAATGTAAGAGTTTACAGTGTTGTTACATCACATAAGTTAATGTGAGACTGAAAATTAACACTGCTGTTAACCGACTTCAAAAAAGGAGGGTTTCTCAATTCGGTAGTATGTTTTTTTTTTATGAATGTATTTGTTTAATTGTTGCTCGGGGGCGAAAAAGAAAAAAAACGGTGATCGCAAACAAGACAAAGAACCTGTAATGATTACTATATAACGGAGCGCGTCTTAAAGATCCGTTCACGTACATATAAACAGGTCAAATCACGTACCCGCTCAATGTCAGACGTTCCATTCTTTGCATATTAATTAATAAGCAGACAGTCAATCCGTTAAAAATGCTCTATACCTGATATGCATATATTTGTCTCTATTCAAAGCTTTACGAGTATATGCACGTATCATTAAAGACCGTATTGTATAATTTTGTTGATAAATCTTAATTCATAGCAATTACTAGAGCGAAAAATTCAATAATTAAATGTATTTATATTTTTTAAAATTAAAACTCATAATTAATGCAGTGTTAGAATACAAAAAAAGATAATCTTTTGTTTTATATTATCGTGTATTTTATAAATGCTAAATGTTTTAGACGCTTGAATAAAAAACCCACATTGTTAGGTACGAAATGTGATATTCGACTTACCACCATGTAATATAAGATTATTACGAATTTGCTGAAATATTTATTTGTTTGAATAATTCTTAATGTTAAAAACCAGTTTCTGTTGTGTGTAGATATACTGCTGCATACATTACCATTTCCGCGCATATCCACCACGTATTGACACATACCTAACATACCGACTGTTTTATAATAACGTGTTGTTTAAATATTTTTCATTCTAAATTTATGACGTGTACTCACTGTACCCCCCCTTTTCTATTTGGTGTCTCTTTGGTGTCTCTTTGGTGTCTCTTTGGTGTCTCTTTGGTGTCTCTTTGGTGTCTCTTTGGTGTCTGTTTGGTGTCTCTTTGGTGTCTGTTTGGTGTCTCTTTGGTGTCTGTTTGGTGTCTCTTTGGTGTCTCTTTGGTGTCTCTTTGGTGTCACTTTGGTGTCTCTTTGGTGTCTCTTTGGTGTCTGTTTGGTGTCTCTTTGGTGTCTCTTTGGTGTCTGTTTGGTGTCTCTTTGGTGTCTCTTTGGTGTCTCTTTGGTGTCTCTTTGGTGTCTCTTTGGTGTCTCTTTGGTGTCTCTTTGGTGTGTCTGTATATGTGTCTCTCTGCGTGTGTTGTGTGTGTGTGTGTGTGAGTTTTACAATTACATTAAAATGAAAAGAATAGCAATGAAGTACTGATTTGTGTCAAGTGATTGCCCATGTCCAAGATGATGTTACAAGCACAAGTATTAGAATTATAATACATGTAGGTGCTTTGTGTTAATCCTAACTTTATTTATTTTATGCATACTTTATTGTTTTTTTAATTATGTTTCACTACTGACATTTTTAATTATTTATATATTGGAAAATGGTTCCAATGCAACATTTGATAATTTTTAGACGGCCAACTCTCTGATTTTACTAAATAATATTTTCACATTTGGATATCATACCGCGACTTTGTATGAAAAAATTGTCGATGTCAGAGAATCCCTCATGTGAAAACTTGTAAATGTTCCCCATTTTCAATAGTAACGAAGTCAAATTTCTGAAAAATGTGTGGTATGAAGATACAAATTTTAACTTGCCATTGTGACGTCACAACGGTGACACTTTTCCGCTTATTAGTGTATGATGTTCTCAATTCATTTTATTGACCTGCGTGGCTAAGAATTTACTTTCATATAAACAGTCTATAAGTAAAAGTATATGGTATTATGACAACCTACACACGCATATGGAGAAATGCATCACTAATTTGCACAGAAGGTCGTTGAATAATAATACGTTTACAGGCTGATAAACAAAACACGGTATAAATGTCTTTTAAAATTCTTTATTTTTCTTTATCATGCATAACATTTTTGGGAAACCTTTAAAAATACATGTTCATTACTTTATGGTTTTCTCACGTATGTAACACTCATTTGAAATTTATCTGTGCTTAATGCCTCCATACGTCTCCAAGTGTTAAATTTTTAGCTTTTCGAAAGGGTAAATATCCTTCTTTACCCGTTGAGTGATCCAAGCTGTTAAAGCTAATTCCCACGTAGTCTTCAGGGGTCAGTTCACTTGTAATATATTCTATGACCTCGTTGATTGCACTTTTGATCCATAAAACGGAATCGCCTGTATTCCCTTTAGGTTCTTCTTTGATCTTAAAAACCAAACGTCTACCATTTATTCCAAAACGTTTAACTTTGTTTACACTTTCTTGGATGATCTCAAATTTCGTATTATCTGCCATGTTAATTATTTAATTCTTCTTCTTCTTCGTTGTTGACTGCTCGGAAGCTCAATGCTTACTGCCTCTTTTTTTTTTCAGATTGACGTTCTATTTATAGCTTTTTAATATTCAAGTTACATAAACTAAGACCTTATATAAACCTTTAAAGTCTCTCTTCCCCCCTTTTTTACAAACTTCTACAACCAAACAACGCTTGGATAATATGATTTCTTATGAGCTGTTTTTTTTTTTGAAAATAGGGACACGAGAACTCTCTCTCTCTCTCTCTCTCTCTCGATAGGAACCTTAATGTTAAAAGTATCTCTGCAGATTGTTGTGAACACTCGTTTTAAAGTATAAATAACAATTTTTATTTCAGTGTGATTTCTAATAATAATGATTTATATAATAATATATAATAACGTAATCAAAGTAATTACTCAATATCATGAATAAACTTACGTCCTAAAAAGCATAAAAATGGTTCTGTCTATCTGTCTGTCTGTCTATCTTCTTGATAAAAAAAACAAATGGAATGTCCGTCTATCTGTTCGCTAATATTTATTCCTGTATGAACCTATAAAAGCTACTAGGTAGATTTTTTTTATAATATGATGTTTTAAAATAAAATAAATAAACAGTTTGGAGAGGTGCAAAGCTAACAAATTAATAAAACTTATTGCGAGGGCAATTATTATAGAAGTAATATTCTTTTATCTAACCTCTAGAATTTTTCCTGTCTGAACCTATAAAAAAGCTACTAGGAAGATTTTTATAATAATATGATGTTTTAAAATAAAATAAATAAACAGTTTGATATAAATAAAATACATGCTTATTATTATAACCTATTGTAATAAATTCCAATTATAACGCATCACATATTGTACTTGATAACAAGGCAGCGCAGTATTAAAAAACAGCCTGTAACCACATTTTTGCTTGTATTCAATAATATTTATTGTACAATGTACAACCTTAAATGATCAGCTGTAGAAGCGACGTGTTTTATATATACATGTTTTAACGACGCTTCGACAACACGTTACCATGGCTCTGTGGTAGAGTATCGGAACGCCAAGCTATGGAACTCGGGTTCGAAACACACTCGCTCTGGCATGAAAAAAAAAGCTGTGCGGGCTGCCTACGTTGTAGGCGATTAAAATATCGAAGACATCAGCTCTGTAGCTTATGTATTGCAGATTGCATACCTACCTGGGGTTATCTTTTGCAAAATCTGTGTAATATTCAACACATTTTAATGGCAGTTTAATATTATGCTCGAACGGTCAAAAGCGCCGTCCTCGTCAGCGCACGAACGTTTCCAGGTTCGAATCCACAGCTCGGAAGCGATCTGGTTTACTGGCTTTATTCAATGACTTTTAAGCAGGACAGCGTAATGTTTACAATGTCTGGAATTGATAATGGATTACCGGGAATTAAAAATAATTACCAAGCTGATGCAAAATAGCTTCATCATAACATAATAATGGGACTTGTGTAACAGGACACGGGTTGCGTAGCGGGTGAATCGGGCAACGATCAACCTCGGTGACTTAGACGGGATATGGTGTGTAGAAGATTGTAAGTCTAGAAGGGAAAGAAGTAAGTATGGAAACAAGGAGGAAACGAGCATCTGGAGGGATGAAAAGCGTAACTTGTAACGTCTTAGAAAGGGTTGTAGAGGGGTGTGGAACGTAGCTAAGCACAGTATATCAAGAAGTGTATGAATGAGTCTGAATAGGTCTAGTGAGCTGTCTGGCGGGATGTGTCTGCCTGGTGGGGGTATGTCTGCCGGGTGGGGGTATGTCTGCCTAAATCGCCTTAACTACTACTCACACCTATATCTAAAATGCCTACCCACACCTATATCTGAAATGCCTACCCGCACCTATATCTGTAATGCCTACCCGCACCTATATCTGAAATGCCTACCCGCACTTATATCTGAAATGCCTACCCACACCTATATCTGAAATGCCTACCCGCACCTATATCTGAAATGCCTACCCGCACCTATATCTGAAATGCCTACCCGCACCTATATCTGAAATGCCTACGCGCACCTACATCTGAAATGGTTACCCGCACCTATATCTGAAATTCCTACCCGCACCTATATCTAAAATGTCTACCCGCACCTATATCTAAAATGCCTACCCACACCTATATCTGAAATGCCTACCCACACCTATATCTGAAATGCCTACCCGCACCTATATCTAAAATGCCTACCCACACCTATATCTGAAATGCCTACCCGCACCTATATCTATAATGCCTACCCACACCTATATCTAAAATGCCTACCCACACCTATATCTGAAATGCCTACCCGCACCTATATCTGTAATGCCTACCCGCACCTATATCTGAAATGCCTACCCGCACCTATATCTGAAATGCCTACCCGCACCTATATCTGAAATGCCTACCCGCACCTATATCTGAAATGCCTACCGGCACCTATATCTGAAATGCCTACCCGCAACTATATCTGAAATGCCTACGCGCACCTACATCTGAAATGGTTACCCGCACCTATATTTGAAATTCCTACCCGCACCTATATCTAAAATGTCTACCCGCACCTATACCTAAAATGCCTACCCACACCTATATCTGAAATGCCCCCCCACACCTATATCTGAAATGCCTACCCGCACCTATATCTGTAATGCCTACCCGCACCTATATCTGAAATGCCTACCCGCACCTATATCTGAAATGCCTACCCGCACCTATATCTGAAATGCCTACCCGCACCTATATCTGAAATGCCTACCCGCACCTATATCTGAAATGCCTACCCGCACCTATATCTGAAATGCCTACGCGCACCTACATCTGAAATGGTTACCCGCACCTATATCTGAAATTCCTACCCGCACCTATATCTAAAATGTCTACCCGCACCTATATCTGAAATGCCTACGCGCACCTACATCTGAAATGGTTACCCGCACCTATATCTGAAATTCCTACCCGCACCTATATCTAAAATGTCTACCCGCACCTATATCTGAAATGCCTACCCGCACCTATATCTGAAATGCCTACCCGCACCTATATCTGAAATGCCTACCCGCACCTATATCTGAAATGCCTACGCGCACCTTCATCTGAAATGGTTACCCGCACCTATATCTGAAATTCCTACCCGCACCTATATCTAAAATGCCTTCCCACACCTATATCTGAAATGCCTACCCGCACCTATATCTAAAATGCCTACCCACACCTATATCTAAAATGCCTACCCACACCTATATCTGAAATGCCTACTCGCACCTATATCTGTAATGCCTACCCGCACCTATATCTGAAATGCCTACGCGCACCTACATCTGAAATGGTTACCCGCACCTATATCTGAAATTCCTACCCGCACCTATATCTAAAATGTCTACCCGCACCTATATCTGAAATGCCTACGCGCACCTACATCTGAAATGGTTACCCGCACCTATATCTGAAATTCCTACCCGCACCTATATCTAAAATGTCTACCCGCACCTATATCTGAAATGCCTACCCGCACCTATATCTGAAATGCCTACCCGCACCTATATCTGAAATGCCTACCCGCACCTATATCTGAAATGCCTACCCGCACCTATATCTGAAATGCCTACCCGCACCTATATCTGAAATGCCTACCCGCAGCTATATCTGAAATGCCTACGCGCACCTACATCTGAAATGGTTACCCGCACCTATATCTGAAATTCCTACCCGCACCTATATCTAAAATGTCTACCCGCACCTATATCTAAAATGCCTACCCACACCTATATCTGAAATGCCTACCCACACCTATATCTGAAATGCTTACCCACACCTATATCTGAAATGTCTACGCGCACCTACATCTGAAATGGTTACCCGCACCTATATCTGAAATTCCTACCCGCACCTATATCTAAAATGTCTACCCGCACCTATATCTAAAATGCCTACCCACACCTATATCTGAAATTCCTACCCGCACCTATATCTAAAATGTCTACCCGCACCTATATCTAAAATGCCTACCCACACCTATATCTGAAATGCCTACCCACACCTATATCTGAAATGCTTACCCACACCTATATCTGAAATGCCTACCCGCACCTATATCTAAAATGCCTACCCACACCTATATCTGAAATGCCTACCCGCACCTATATCTAAAATGCCTACCCACACCTATATCTAAAATGCCTACCCACACCTATATCTGAAATGCCTACCCGCACCTATATCTGTAATGCCTACCCGCACCTATATCTGAAATGCCTACCCGCACCTATATCTGAAATGCCTACCCGCACCTATATCTGAAATGCCTACTCGCACATATATCTGAAATGCCTACTACCCGCACCTATATCTGAAATGCCTACCCGCACCTATATCTGAAATGCCTACCCGCACCTATATCTGAAATGCCTACACGCACCTATATCTGAAATGCCTACCCGCACCTATATCTGAAATGCCTATCCGCACATATATCTAAATTGCCTACCCGTACCTTTATGTAAAATGCCTACCCGCACCTATATCTGAAATGCCTACCCGCACCTATATCTGAAATGCCTATCCGCACCTATATCTGAAATGCCTACCAGCACCTATATCTAAAATGCCTACCCACACCTATATCTGAAATGCCTACCCGCACCTATATCTAAAATGCCTACCCACACCTATATCTGAAATGCCTACCCGCACCTATATCTAAAATGCCTACCTACACCTATATCTAAAATGCCTACCCACACCTATATCTGAAATGCCTACCCGCACCTATATCTGTAATGCCTACCCGCACCTATATCTGAAATGCCTACCCGCACCTATATCTGAAATGCCTACCCGCACCTATATCTGAAATGCCTACCCGCACCTATATCTGAAATGCCTACCCGCACCTATATCTGAAATGCCTACTCGCACCTATATCTGAAATGCCTACCAGCACCTATATCTGAAATCCCTACCCGCACCTATATCTGAAATGCCTACGCGCACTTATATAGAAATGCCTACCTGCACCTATATCTGAAATGCCTACCCGCACCTATATCTGAAATGCCTACCCGCACCTATATCTGAAATCCCTACCCGCACCTATATCTGAAATGCCTACGCGCACCTACATCTGAAATGGTTTCCCGCACCTATATCTGAAATTCCTACCCGCACCTATATCTAAAATGTCTACCCGCACCTATATCTGAAATGCATATCCGCACCTATATCTGAAATGCCTACCCACACCTATATCTGAAATGCTTACCCACACCTATATCTGAAATGCCTACCCGCACCTATATCTAAAATGCCTACCCGCACCTATATCTGAAAAGCCTATCCGCACCTATATCTGAAATGCCTACTCTCACCTACACTGGACAGCAAATAAATCGGGCCACCCGCCAACTTAAAGCTCTAAGCCAATTTTCCCGAACGGTATAAAACTTACACCTATCAAACTTATACCTACAGAAAGAGCGTTTAATAACGATTAAAATGACAATAAATTTAATCTCAAATATTGTCAGCTCCCGCTGTAATCAAGCAACAAACACAATGCTAACGATTTGCTCTGTTTTGACTAGTGTTCGTGCTTAGCATTCTTTTCTTCTACACTGAGGGTAATCGGATATTTCTTATCATTTCTTTAGTTTTTGTCCATCTTTGTCTCCGACGCGTGTATTTTGGCTCATTTTATCGGTTAATAATGGATACGACACCTCAAGAAGCAGTTCAAGCTGTAGCACTACTTCAAACAGGCCTTGGGCATCGTGAGGTCGCTCGAAGACTTCGAATGAGCAGATCTTCGGTGCAACGAGTTTACAGACGATACTTAAAGACTGGAGCATTCGATCACCGTCCGGGTACGGGCAGACCTAGGGCTACATCAGCAGCAGATAATCGTTATATCCAACTTATTGTTTTGCGAAATCGCCGCCTCTACGCAGTTCAAGTCCAATAAAGTCTGCGTGACGAACGCCAAGTGGTCATAAGTTCAGATACCGTCAGAAGATAACTTGCTGAATGGAACCTGACTCCAAAAACAGCTGCAACAGGCCCAGAATTAATGGTAGCCCACCGTCGAGCACGACTACAATTTGTTCGAGAGCATAGGGATTGGACGTTAGAGTTTCCTCGATGCAACACTGAGAATAATGTTCTCCAGGGCGACGATGTACTCTCTAACGTCGATCACTTCCATGTAAACTCAACCTGGTCTCATCGGTGAAGAGTACATCACACCCCACTGCTCTAACGTTCAATCTCTATGTTCTCGAGTAAATTTAAGTCGTGCTCGACGGTGGGCTACCGTTAATGCTGGGTCTTTTGCAGCTCTTTTTGGAGTCAGGCTCCGTTCAGCACGTCTCCTTCTGACGATATCTGAACTTCTGACCACTTGACGTTCATCACGCAAATTTTGTTAGACTTTAACTGCGTTGATGCGGTGATTTTGCAGAACAGTAAGTTGGATATAACGATCATCTGCTGCTGATGTACCCTTAGGTGTGCCCGTACTCGGACGGCGATTGAATGCTCCAGTCTCTAAGTATCGTCTGTAAACTCGTTGCACCGAAGATCTGCTGATTCGAAGTCTTCGCAAGACCTCACGTTGTCCAAGGCCTGTTTGAAGTAGTGCTACAGCTTGAGCTGTTTCTTGAGGTGTCGTATTCATTGTTGACCGATAAAAGTAGCCAAAATACACGCGTCGGAGCCAAAGATGGACAAAAACTAAAGAAATGATAAGAAATATCCGCTTACCCTCAGTGTAGAAGAAAAGAATGCTAAGCACGAACACTAGTCAAAACAGAGCAAATCGTTAGCATTGTGTTTGCTGCTTGATTACAGAGGGAGTTGACAATATTTGAGATTAAATTTATTGTCATTTTAATCGTTATTAAACGCTCTTTCTGTAGGTATAAGTTTGATAGGGGTAAGTTTTACACCGTTCGAGAAAATTGGCTTAGAACTTAAAGTTGGCGGGTGGTCCGGCTTATTTGCTGTCCAGTGTATATCTGATATGCCTACCCACACCTATATCTGAAATGTCTACCCGCACCTATATCTGATATGTCTATCGGCAGCTATATTTGATATGCCTATCGGCATCTATAATTGAAATGCTTATCGGCAACTATATCTGAAATGCTTAACGGCACTTATATTTGGAATGCCTATCGGCAACTATATCTGAAATTCCTATCGGCACCTATATCTGAAATGCCTATCGGCACCTATATTTGGAATGCCTCTCGGCAACTATATTTGAAATGCCTATCGGCACCTATTTTCGAAATGCCTATCGGCAACTATATCTGAAATGCCTATCGGCACCTAAATCTGAAATGCCTATCGGCACCTATATCTGAAATGCCTATCGGCACTTATATCTGAAATGCCTATCGGCACCTCTTTTTGAAATGCCAATCGGCAACTATATCTGAAATGCCTATCAGCACCTATATTTGAAATGCCTATCGGCAACCGTATCTGAAATGCCTATCGGCACGTATATTTAAAATGCCTATCGGCACCTATATCTGAAATGCCTATCGGCACCTATTTTTAAAATTCCAATCGACAACTATATCTGAAATGCCTATCAGCACCTATATTTGAAATGCCTATCGGCAACCATATCTGATATGCCTATCGGCACCTATATTTGAAATGCCTATCGGCACCTATATTTTAAATGCCTATCGGCAACTATATCTGAAATGCCTATCGGCATCTATTTCTGAAATGCCTATCGGCAACTATATCTGAAATGCCTATCGGCACCAATATTTGAACTGCCTATCATCACCTATATTAGAAATGCCTATCGGAAACTATATCTAAAATGCCTATCGGCACCTATTTTTAAAATGCCAATCGGCAACTATATCTGAAATGCCTATCAGCACATATATTTGAAATGCCTATCGGCAACCATACCTGAAATGCCTATCGGCACCTATATCTGAAATGCCTATCGGCACCTATATTTGAAAAGCTTTTCGGCATTTATATCTGAAATGCCTATCGGCAACTATATTTGAAATGCCTATCGGCATCTATATTTTAAATGCCTATCGGCAACTATATCTGAAATGCCTATCGGCATCTATTTATGAAATACCTATAGGCAACTATATCTGAAATGCCAATCGGCACCTATATTTGAAATGCCTATCGGCACCTATATTTGAAATGCTTATCGGCAACTATATCTGAAATGCCTATCGGCATCTATTTCTGAAATGCCAATTGGCAACTATATCTGAAATGCCTATCGGCACCAATATTTGAACTGCCTATCGGCACCTATATTTGAAATGCCTATCGGCAACTATATCTGAAATGCTTATCGGCACCTATATCTGAAATGCCTATCGGCAACTATATCTGAAAAGCCTATCGGCACCTATTTTTAAAATGCCAATCGGCAACTATATCTGAAATGCCTATCAGCACCTATATTTGAAATGCCTATCGGCAACCATATCTGAAATGCCTATCGGCACCTATATTTGAAATGCCTATCGGCACCTATATCTGAAATACCTATCGGCACCTATTTTTAAAATGCCAATCGGCAACTATATCTGAAATGCCTATCAGCACCTATATTTGAAATGCCTATCGGCAATCATATCTGAAATGCCTATCGGCACCTATATTTGAAATGCCTATCGGCACCTATATTTTAAAAGCCTATCGACAACTATATCTGAAATGCCTATCGGCACCTATATTTGAAATGCCTATCGGCACCTATATTTTAAATGCCTATCGGCAACTATATCTGAAATGCCTTTCGGCATCTATTTCTAAAATGCCTATCGGCACCAATATTTGAACTGCCTATCGGCACCTATATTTGGAATGCCTATCGGCAACTATATCTGAAATGCGTATCGGCACTTATATCTGAAATGCCTATCGGCACCTATATCTGAAATGCCTATCGGCACATATTTTTAAAATGCCAATCGGCAACTATATCTGAAATTCTTATTAGCACCTATATTTGAAATGCTTATAAGCAACCATATCTGAAATGCCCATCGGCACTTATAATTGAAATGCCTATCGGCACCTATATCTGAAATGCCTATCGGCACCTATTTTTAAAATGCCAATCAGCAACTATGTCTAAAATGCCTATCAGCACCTATATTTGAAATGCCTTTCGGCAACCATATCTGAAATGCCTATCGGCACCTATATTTGAAATGCCTATCGGCACCTATATTTTAAATGCCTATCGGCAACTATATCTGAAATGCCTATCGGCATCTATTTCTGAAATGCCTATCGGCAACTATATCTGACATGCCTATCGGCACCTATTTTTAAAATGCCAATCGGTAACTATAACTGAAATGCCTATCAGCACCTATATTTGAATGCCTATCAGCAACCATATCTGAAATGCCTATCGGCACCTATATTTGTAATGCCTATCGGCACCTATTTTTAAAATGCCTATCGGCAACTATATCTAAAATGTCTATCGGCATCTATTTCTGAAATGCCTATCGGCAAATATATCTGAAATGCCTATCGGCACCTATATTTGAAATGCCTATCGGCACCTATATTTTAAATGCCTATCGGCAACTATATCTGAAATGCCTATCGGCATCTATTTCTGAAATGCCTATTGGCAACTATATCTGAAATGCCTATCGGCACCAATATTTGAACTGCCTATCGGCCCCTATATTTGAAATGCCTATCGGTAACTATATCTAAAATGCCTATCGGCACCTATATCTGAAATGCCTATCGGCACCTATATCTGAAATGCCTATCGGCACTTATTTTTAAAATGCCAATTTGGCAACTATATCTGAAATGCCTATCAGCACCTATATTTGAAATGCCTATCGGCAACCATATCTGAAATGCCTATCGGCACCTATATTTGTAATGCCTATCGGCACCTATTTTTAAAATGCCTATCGACAACAATATCTACAATGTCTATCGGCATCTATTTCTGAAATGCCTATCGGCAAATATATCTGAAATGCCTATCGACACATATATTTGAAATGCCTATCGGCACCTATATTTTAAATGCCTATCGGCAACTATATCTGAAATGCCTATCGGCATCTATTTCTGAAATGCCTATTGGCAACTATATCTGAAATGCCTATCGGCACCAATATTTGAGCTGCCTATCGGCCCCTATATTTGAAATGCCTATCGGTAACTATATCTAAAATGCCTATCGGCACCTATATCTGAAATGCCTATCGGCACCTATATCTGAAATGCCTATCGGCACCTATATCTGAAATGCCTATCGGCACTTATTTTTAAAATGCCAATTTGGCAACTATATCTGAAATGCCTATCAGCACCTATATTTGAAATGCCTATCGGCACCTATGTTTGAAATGCCTATCGGCACCTATATCTGAAATGCCTAGCGGCACCTATATCTGAAATGCCTATCGGCACTTATTTTTAAAATGCCAATTTGGCAACTATGTCTGAAATGCCTATCAGCACCTATATTTGAAATGCCTATCGGCACCTATATTTGAAATGCCTATCGGCACCTATATTTTAAATGCCTATCGGCAACTATATCTGAAATGCCTATCGGCATCTATTTCTGAAATGCCTATTGGCAACTATATCTAAAATGCCTATCGGCACCTATATCTGAAATGCCTATCGGCACCTATATCTGAAATGCCTATCGGCACTTATTTTTAAAATGCCAATTTGGCAACTATATCTGAAATGCCTATCAGCACCTATATTTGAAATGCCTATCGGCAACCATATCTGAAATGCTTATCGGCACCTATATTTGTAATGCCTATCGGCACCTATTTTTAAAATGCCTATCGACAACAATATCTACAATGTCTATCGGCATCTATTTCTGAAATGCCTATCGGCAAATATATCTGAAATGCCTATCGGCACCTATATTTGAAATGCCTATCGGCACCTATATTATAATGCCTATCGGCAACTATATCTGAAATGCCTATCGGCATCTATTTCTGAAATGTCTATTGGCAACTATATCTGAAATGCCTATCGGCACCAATATTTGAGCTGCCTATCGGCACCTATATTTGAAATGCCTATCGGTAACTATATCTAAAATGCCTATCGGCACCTATATCTGAAATGCCTATCGGCACCTATATCTGAAATGCCTATCGGCACTTATTTTTAAAATGCCAATTTGGCAACTATATCTGAAATGCCTATCAGCACCTATATTTGAAATGCCTATCGGCACCTATGTTTGAAATGCCTATCGGCACCTATATCTGAATTGCCTAGCGGCACCTATTTTTAAATTGCCAATCGGCAACTATATCTGAAATGCCTGTCAGCACCTATATCTGAAATGCCTATCGGCACCTATTTTCAAAATGCCAATCGGCAACAATATCTGAAATGCCTATCAGCACCTATATTTGAAATGCCTTCTGGCAACCATATCTATAATGCCTATCGGCAACTATATTTGAAATGCCTTTCGGCATTTATATCTGATATGCCCATTGGCACCTATATTTGAAATGCCTATCGGCATCTATATTTTGAATGCCTATCGGCAACTATATATGAAATGCCTATCGGCATCTATTTCTGAAATGCCTATCGGCAACTATATCTGAAATGCCTATCGGTACCTATATTTGAAATGCCTATCGGCACCTATATTTTAAATGTCTATCGGCAACTATATCTGAAATGCCTATCGGCATCTATTTCTGAAATGCCTATCGGCAACTATATCTGAAATGCCTATCGGCACCTATATCTGAAAAGCCTATCGGTATCTATTTCTGAAATGCCTACCGGCAACTATATCTGAAATGCCTATCGGCACCAATATTTGAACTGCCTATCATCACCTATATTTGAAATGCCTATCGGCAACTATATCTGAAATGCCTATCGGCATCTATTTCTGAAATGCCTATCGGCAACTATATCTGAAATGCCTATCGGCACCTATATCTGAAAAGCCTATCGGTATCTATTTCTGAAATGCCTACCGGCAACTATATCTGAAATGCCTATCGGCACCAATATTTGAACTGCCTATCATCACCTATATTTGAAATGCCTATCGGAACCTATATCTGAAATGCCTATCGGCACCTATTTTTGAATTGCCAATCGGCAACTATATCTGAAATGCCTATTAGCACCTATATTTTAAATGCCTATCGGCAACCATACCTGAAATGCCTATCGGCACCTATATTTGAAATGCCTATCGGCACCTATATTTTAAATGCCTATCGGCAACTATATTTGAAATGCCTTTCGGCATTTATATCTGAAATGCCCATCGGCACCTATATTTGAAATGCCTATCGGCATCTTTATTTTAAATGCCTATCGGCATCTATATCCGAAATGCCTGTCGACATCTATTTCTGAAATGCCTATCGGCAACTATATCTGAAATGCCTATCGGCACCTATATCTGAAATGCCTATCGGCAACTATATCTGAAATGCCTATCGGCACCTATTTTTAAAGTGCCAATCGGCAACAATATCTGAAATGCCTATCAGCACCTATATTTGAAATGCCTTTTGGCAACCATATCTATAATGCTTATCGGCAACTATATTTGAAATGCCTTTCGGCATTTATATCTGATATGCCCATTGGCACCTATATTTGAAATGCCTATCGGCATCTATATTTTGAATGCCTATCGGCAACTATATATGAAATGCCTATCGGCATCTATTTCTGAAATGCCTATCGGCAACTATATCTGAAATGCCTATCGGTACCTATATTTGAAATGCCTATCGGCACCTATATTTTAAATGTCTATCGGCAACTATATCTGAAATGCCTATCGGCATCTATTTCTGAAATGCCTATCGGCAACTATATCTGAAATGCCTATCGGCACCTATATCTGAAAAGCCTATCGGTATCTATTTCTGAAATGCCTACCGGCAACTATATCTGAAATGCCTATCGGCACCAATATTTGAACTGCCTATCATCACCTATATTTGAAATGCCTATCGGCAACTATATCTGAAATGCCTATCGGCATCTATTTCTGAAATGCCTATCGGCAACTATATCTGAAATGCCTATCGGCACCTATATCTGAAAAGCCTATCGGTATCTATTTCTGAAATGCCTACCGGCAACTATATCTGAAATGCCTATCGGCACCAATATTTGAACTGCCTATCATCACCTATATTTGAAATGCCTATCGGAACCTATATCTGAAATGCCTATCGGCACCTATTTTTGAATTGCCAATCGGCAACTATATCTGAAATGCCTATTAGCACCTATATTTTAAATGCCTATCGGCAACCATACCTGAAATGCCTATCGGCACCTATATTTGAAATGCCTATCGGCACCTATATTTTAAATGCCTATCGGCAACTATATTTGAAATGCCTTTCGGCATTTATATCTGAAATGCCCATCGGCACCTATATTTGAAATGCCTATCGGCATCTTTATTTTAAATGCCTATCGGCATCTATATCCGAAATGCCTGTCGACATCTATTTCTGAAATGCCTATCGGCAACTATATCTGAAATGCCTATCGGCACCTATATCTGAAATGCGTATCGGCAACTATATCTGAAATGCCTATCGGCACCTATTTTTAAAGTGCCAATCGGCAACTATATATGAAATGCCTATCAGCATTTATATTTGAAATGCCTATCGGCAACCATAGTAGTAGAAATACGAGAGAGCAGTGCCCTCCAGTTAAGCTCCTCCCACTTGGGATAGAACTTGCTGTGAAAACTTGTTCGCATGCACATGTTGAAATATGGTAGTCGTTACGTCTGCGACATCTGTTTGGTCTTATTCCTCCACTTTTCGCGTAAAGGGAGGGGGGTACGCCTATAAGCCGCCGCCACCGACTTCACTGGTTGTTGATTTTTTTCCATAAAATATGGCCGCTTTGAAAACGTGACGTGAGAAAGGTTCGAGCCACCCGCCGCCGCCGCCCGCACTCACAACACACGCAGAGAGAGATATACACACACACACACACACACACAGCAATTAACGTTTCGCACACGTTGACTGACTGACTGACGCTGGCCTGAAGTTCTTACAATGTTGACACCTACGCGATGCAGCATATATACGGAATGTTTTATAATAACGTGGTCCATTTTTTTCCGACACCGAATATATACTCCCAGAGACACATATACAGACACACCAAACAGACACCAAAGAGACACCAAACAGACACCAAAGAGACACCAAACAGACACCAAACAGACACCAAACAGACACCAAACAGACACCAAAGAGACACCAAATTGACACCAAAGAGACACCAAAGAGACACCAAAGAGACACCAAAGAGACACCAAAGAGACACCAAAGAGACACCAAAGAGACACCAAAGAGACACCAAAAAGACGCCAAAAACACACACGCAACTCTGAAATATAAAAGTATTTTTTTAAATTTTAATAAAAACAATTAAAATATGTTTTAAAATATTTATTAAAAGAGAAGCAGTACAATGTTAATAATTGCTTAAAATCTAAATCTGAAAGATAAAAATATTTTTTTTAATTTTAATAAAACAATTAAAATACATTTTAAAATATTTATTAAAAGAGAAGCAATACAAATGTTAATAATTGTTTAAAATCTAAGATTCAGTCAATATCGTTAGGTATAAAGAAATCGTTGACGCTTATCTAAATACATATTATAAAATAATTTCACTGTATTTGAATGGGAAACGTACGAACGCAATAGACTATCAACAATGTTCTTCAGCTCCAACAGACTTTCCCATTCACTTTTTGATATTATCAAAGAAATGCAAGTATTTGATCTCTTAAATTTTAAATGTTTAATTTTCTTTAAATAAACTTCTTTAATTTCCACATCTCCGCCGATCACTGAATAAAAACCTTTGTGAGCGTCATCGTTAAAATACTTATTTATATGATTACACAGCAACATTAGAGCAAACCAATCTATTTGATCGATAAAAATACTACACCTCGATTTCACATCTCTCAGTTCGAGTTTAGCTTGAAAATCTTGAGGAGAAGAAGAAGAAGAAGCGGGTAACCAACCAACGTTTATGTATTTAGTTCGTTTCTCATCAAAGAAAAAAATGTTTTGCACTAACAGTTTTGTTTCCGAAGGTTTTGTTGCTGTTGTCACATGCTGAACAGACGCTGATGATGGTGATGACGCTGTTGTAGCAGCACTTCTAAAGTCGATCTCGCGCACTAACGGAAACTCTACAATGTCTTCACCCCTAGGCTCCTCCACTTCTCCCTCGTTCGTGTTCATCCGCACGATGCTGTTGTTGTTGTCATTAGAGTAAAACTGGAATATATTAGGAGTAGCCATGTGTGTGTGTTGCTTCAACATTGTACGCTTACTGAGAGAGAGATACCGGTCTGTTTTCTTTTCAATAGCGCTCTAAAACAGTATTCTTCTTCTTCTTGTTCTTGTTTTTGTTGTTGTTAACCCCCACCAATGTAGAGTCTCTGACGCGGTCACCGACGGCGATGTCGTCTCTTAATTCTCTTCTTATGAAATCATCCGTGTCCGTGACTTTGTCTTCTGGCTCAATTTTTAAATTTTGTTGTAGTTTTTGCACGAGACAGTAGATGTCTTTTTGTAAATTTACATCAGTCTTCAAAAGTTTCAACCGTACCAAACAGGTGTATATTTTGTTGTAGAGATTGTCCAAGGTTTGTTTATCGGTGACGTGGAGCAAAAAGATCTTTATGCAATGTGTATTTTTGATAAACACAGTGAAAACTATACGACTGTCGTCTAAAACAAATCGCACGTGACGAGGATCCATTTTTAAAAATCTTATACCCTCATTCCAGGGAATGGGTGTTTGCTGTACAACGTTATTTTTATCGAAAGTAAATCCCCATTCTTCTAGTTTTCGTTTCTCGTCTGCAGTGAGATTTGAAAAACGTCTGCTCTGAGAATTTCTTCTAGAGTAGTCGTCGGTGAGCAGCTTGGCACAAAACCAACACTCCAAAGATTATTATCAACACCGCCAACACAGTCATAATCACTTGTACTTTGCATTTTTTGTTAAAGACTGAATAATTTAAAAATAACTTTGTCTTATATACATTATTCAAATCCTCACTCCCCCACCATAATGTTTGCACAGCAACCGCCTTTGTTTGTTTTATTTAGATATTTTTGCAGCTTGAGTACATTTTTGTGCGCGCAATTGTTATTAAAAAAATGTTACGTTTGAACGCAGATTACACACGATTTTAATATTAATTAACGAATTATTATTAATTTCAAAAAAAAAAAACATTTTACTACCCTATACTAGACAATTTATGAAAAAAAAAAACAATTTTTTGAGCCCATCATTACAGTGGAATAAATTTCCCTACCTTTGCCGCCGCCTCCAGTATCAAATCTGGAAATTCTTTTCCGTATGTCCTCAGTTTTATAACGTTTTTATATGCGCAATTGCTATCAAATTTTGTATTATTGTGCAGTTCGCACATGATTTCATTTTCAATTGAGTGTGGCGGCAACGGTAATACTTTTAATGCGGGGCATTTTGAATCTAAATCTACATAAAGTAAATCAGGTCCGTTCTTTTTTAGAAATCTTTGTTTTTGGAGTCCTTTAACTAAAATTAGAGATGAACCTTTAAAAATGTTTGTCAGTTGTTTATTTAGTTCACGATATTCAATGTTGCCATAGTTCCAGTCGAGACCGTTTATTCTACTGTTATTGTAAGCATTCTGTTTTCTATACTTTTCATCGAGCCAGCGTTTCTCGTACGGCGGCTCAAACACAATACATTGTGGAATACTGCCACTAAACAATTCACAATAGGCCAATTCCTTTGCAAAATATTCATGCTCGTTACCGACAACGAATTGAATATCGCACACTTCAATTTTTAATGCCATATTGTTTTTTAACGTTTAAAATGTTTTATAAATTTTATAAATTTTTAGAGTACACACTGACTATTGTTGAATAAATTTAACTATTAACTTCAGCTTGAAGAGAGACGCTTTTTATAGCATAATTTTTTTGGTGTTGGGGAGAGAATTGTAGGAAGTATTTTAGTTTCGCATAAACAAAAAGATGCAATTTGATGGTAAACAACTTTACGTCATATAAAATCAAGGTTTGTTTGTGAGACTGAATTAAAGGTAGTTGTCGTGAGGTTAATGCACACCGTCAGAAAACTTTCCTGATAACCATAATATGACTGCATGATCATTTTTTTAATAGTGCATTGTTTACAGTGTGGGATTAAGGACAACGCGGGGGTCTGTAGCAAATTCTGTCAAGGGGCTTTTGGTTTTGCTTTAGGTTCTCAAGTTTAGGATATTAAACAGAACAAAACTGTTACAAATGAACTTTTCTGGATTTAATATAAGACAAAAAAAAATAGAGATAATACTTTCAAAATAGACTTCTTTAAGCAAATCATGCTTTCTATATTCAACAAAGTGTGTGTGTGTGTGAGAGAGAGAGAGAGAGATAGAGAGAGAGAGAGAGAGAGAGATGATTAAGGCGTTCTTGAATCTACCATGTTTTCTAATTCATTTTAATGTTCGCCACTGCAAAATTTATTGTATTGAATAATGAGTAATAAAAAATAATAAGGTCCCCCCAAATTCGCGATGTCCATATCATTTGCTACTCTTGCTATATGGCTAATCCGACACTGATTACATATAAATGCTGTTGTTCATTCTTATGCAAAAATTTAAAAAAATTGCATAGACGTGCCTGCCTTGAAAGTCTTTGTGTAAATCTAAAGTGCAATGTACGTGAATTATCTTGCTAATCTGAGCTGCGACGCTTTGTTTGAAATCGTTCTTTGTTTATCAATAACTATATATATCTCAAATTTAAAAAAATTGCATAGACGTGCCTGCCTTGAAAGTCTTTGTGTAAATCTAAAGTGCAATGTACGTGAATTATCTTGCTAATCTGAGCTGCGACGCTTTGTTTGAAATCGTTCTTTGTTTATCAATAACTATATATATCTCAAATTTTAAAAATTGCATCGACGTGCCTGCCTTGAAAGTCTTTGTGTAAATCTAAAATGCAATGTACGTAATTTGCCTTGGTAATCTGAGTTGCAACGCCTTGTTTGAAATCCTCCTTTTTTCTGACTTGCAATGTTGAAAGTTGAGTTCTTTGTTTATTAACGACTATATATATCTCAAGTGATTTAAACATCACAGTTCTCTCTTGTACGTGTTCGTAAATGGAGATAATTTTACACAACTCCACACAGTTCGGTATTATAACAATTTTGGTTAATTTGAAAGTGATACAGTGCGCAGATGTTGATGTAAATACATTTCATATCGTTCGAGTGACATTTAATTCAAAAAATTCTTTAACAATTACTTTAAAATATAATTGTACTGAATTTCAAGTTGAACATATATTTCACGACCAGACAGTTCACGAACTTTTCACTATAGACCCCTCGTCGACAAAATATCTCGAAATGTGTGTTTCAAATCAGCAGAGAACTCAAAATTTTTACTTTAAACGAAAATTGCATCATTTTGTCGAAATTTCATCGGTTGAAGAGGAAATTCAACACTATAAACGTGAAGTGTACGAGTCAAATTTACTGTTGAGTCAAAAATATTTATACAACTACATATCAATCCACAAAAAAGTAAATATCGAGAGGGCTTATAAGGTAAAACATTTTTTATTTTAATAATTTTGTTTACATGCATGCAGTGCACGGTTTATATGTATGTACATTTTTTTAATTATTACTTTTGTTTTTGCAGATGGACAAATTCAATAAGATTGGAAACTGTGAAAGTAACACCGATCATAATGAACAATTTCGTAAAATTAGCGATCTAATCATCAACAAAAAATACGAAATCAAAAAAATCCATACAATGAATACGAAATACGGACCTAAAATAATAATAAATCTTTCGGAAGAGAATGGTATATTTTTCTTACCAGCCAGATTCCAGAAAATGAGCAATACTGAAAAAGAGGAATTGATGAAAATGAAAAACATATCATTTATATACAAGGGTGAAAAGATCATTGGAAAATATAATAATAAGACATCGATAGTAAATTTTTTAGAAAATGATCAAGAAGAATGTGTAGAGGAATCGGATGAGAACGAAGATGAAGAAGAACCAAAAAAGAAAAAAAAGAAAACTTCCACCCCCCCAACCGCCAACGTCTAATTCTTCTTCTTCTTCTTTGTTTTTGCAGATGGACAAATTCAATAAGATTGGAAACTGTGAAAGTAACACCGATCATAATGAACAATTTCGTAAAATTAGCGATCTAATCATCAACAAAAAATACGAAATCAAAAAATCCATACAATGAATACGAAATACGGACCTAAAATAATAATAAATCTTTCGGAAGAGAATGGTATATTTTTCTTACCAGCCAGATTCCAGAAAATGAGCGATACTGAAAAAGAGGAATTGATGAAAATGAAAAACATATCATTTATATACAAGGGTGAAAAGATCATTGGAAAATATAATAATAAGACATCGATAGTAAATTTTTTAGAAAATGATCAAGAAGAATGTGTAGAGGAATCGGATGAGAACGAAGATGAAGAAGAACCAAAAAAGAAAAAAAAGAAAACTTCCACCCCCCCAACCGCCTTTTCAGAACCTACTAGAGAGAGATGTTATCTAAATGTACCTATAATAAATACTGTGTATTATTGCGCTCTCATAGATTATGATAATGTAATATATTTTTTAATAAAGACAGATTGAAAAATAAATACTCAAAAATGTTTACGTGTAGTGTATGCAATAAGGTTTTCACAAAGCGGAGATATAGACAGAAACATCTTAAAATTCATGATAAAACCGAAATTTCGGAGTGTATTGTATGTGGTGAATATTTTAAAAGAATCGATAACCTGAAACGTCATTTGGCAAGGGCGCATTCTATAAAAAAACGTGTAGTTTCTAAAGAAGATAACATTTCTCAAATGAACTATGAGGGTGTTGCATCTACGAGTAAACGGGTCAGCAGTAGTGAACGTGAAAATGGGCCAGTGAAACGAGTTAGAAACGAACAATTATGTGAAGTCTGCGGTATTCTGGTACCCTCTAAAGGGTTGCTCGGACACAGAAACAGCACTTTACATAAAGAAAACTCGTTTATGACTCTTCGCAATAACATAGAAGTTTGCAAGTCAGCCTTTAAAAAACGTATTTGTTCGTATAAAATTAATAATAACAACAAGTCAAATTTAGATGTAAAGCTCTTTTTACAATCGGTCAAATCCGACATAGTCGACTTGCTCGTGCTCTGTTTGGAGCGTCATGTAGCTTTAAAATTCAATTTAGAACTATTTGCAGACTTCTATAAGGTGAACGCTTACGATGGTGAAAGGCAGGAGAAGGAGAAGCAGAACAACGATGCGATGATGTACGAGCTGAAATCGTTTAATTCAAAAAACCTAGTGCTTACTCAGGGCAGTGATCTGCCTACTGTCTATGATGAAATGGCTGTTAAGATTGTAAAGAAAACAGAAGAATTTCAGGAGGTTCAAAGCGGTTGGGCGATAGGGCAGATACGCTATATAGAATTAAACATAAGTAAGTACAATCCATTGCGCGGTTCCAGCTTCATAGAACTACCTAGGAAAATTCTCAAAAAGCAAGCCGTGGTGAATGTTGAAAACGACGATAATGCCTGCTTTGCTTGGAGTTTAATGGCTGCGTTATACCCAGTGAAAAATAATCCACATCGCACAGCATCGTATGCGCATTACAATACGGTGTTAAATTTTAAAAACATAAACTTTCCACTGAGAATTAAAGATGTGTGCAAGTTTGAGAGACAAAATCTTAGTATAAGTGTAAATGTATATGGATTGAATGAAAACAATGAATTAATTATCTTATATATCACTAATAATAGAAAATCTAATCATGTGAATGTATTGTATTTATGTAATGCTGAAGGTAAGACGCACTATGCATGGATTAAACACCTATCGCGTTTAATTAGCAGTCAGTTGACCGCGCACAATGGCCAAATCTATCTATGCGATGGGTGTTTGATTTCATTTCCCAATATGTTTAAGCTGCAAAGACACCAGGAGCAGGATTGCGGTAGGGTTCGTGTATCTTTGCCTACAGCTGACATTGTGATGGATCGTCTGGGCAGGTGCGTACCAGGTAACATAGTTCAATTTAAAAATTATGAAAGAACAATGACAGTTCCATTCGTTATTTATTGTGATTCAGAGAGTTATTTGGAGCCGATTCTCGGCTGTACGCCCGATTCATCTAAATCATACGTTCAGTCGTTGCAAAAACATACACCCTACAGCTTTGGTTACTACATAAAGTGTTCCTATGACGACGCATTGTCTACATACCGTTCCGTTCGAAACAGTCGTTGCGTAGAAGAATTCATAGATATGCTAGTGGCCGACGTCCGACGACTGGCTAAAATATCACAGACGGTGGTACCAATGCGTCGTCTGGAAGCCGACGAGCGTCAACAAATCTATTCGGCCACAGTCTGCAACATATGCGGTGATAAATTCACCGAAAATGACGTTTGTGGGAAGAAAAATGTTGTTTTAGATCACAATCACCTGACGGGCGACCCCAACGGATTGACTCATAACGCGTGCAATATAAATTATAAGGTTCCCAAGTTTGTACCGATATTTTTCCATAATCTAGACTATGACGTTCATTTGTTTATTGTCAAGTTGGCTGAGAAATACAAGCGAATCTCCGCAATTCCATTGACCAAGGAAAAATACATTTCATTGTCAGTCAAAATTCCTATTGATGACGAGAACGAGGACGACGACGACAACGACTGCGGCGACGGCGATGACAATAACGTTGACGACTACTATAGTGACAAAGACACTAAAAATAAAAATAAAAGAACCGTAGAGTTGAGATTTCTAGATTCTTTTAGATTTCTCTCGTGTAGTATTGACAAAATTGCAAAGACTCTAGGCCGACGACGAGTGTTTGGAAATGCGTAAACTCTTTACTTGCGATGAACATTTCAAATTGTTGAGACGCAAAGGGCACTTTCCCTACAGCTATGTAGATTCCCTGGCAAAACTCGACGAGACTAACTTGCCAAACAGTAAAGAGTTTGCAAACAACATCAACCGCGATCAGGTTAGTGAAAATTATCAACACGCTCTCAACGTTTGGCAAACATTTAACTGCACCACACTTGGACACTATAGTGACATTTATCTAAAGACGGACGTGATGATTTTGGTGGACGCCTTTGAAAAATTTAGATACGCTACAAAATCCCATTACGGGCTTGATCCAGCACATTACTTTACATTGCCGGGGTTAAGCTGGGACTGTATGTTAAAATTTACTCGCATAAATCTCGAATTGATAACAAATATCGACATGCTCCATTTTATTAAACACGGACTTAGAGGGGGGATCAGTCAGTGCTCTATGCGCTATTGTGAAGCTAATCACAAATATATGCAAACATATGATAAAAAAAAACCTTCGTCTTACATTGTATACTTGGATTGTAATAATCAGTATGGGTGGAGCTTGTCTCAAGCTATACCCTATGGCGGCTTTCAATGGCTGCCCGAAAGCGAAACTGAACATTTCGACTTTGAAAGCATAGCATTAGACGCAGACGAAGGTTGTTTTTTAGAAGTGGACTTACAATACCCTGAAAGTTTACACGACCTACACAAAGACTTGCCGTTTTGTGCTCAGCAGGAAGTGCCACCCGGTTCAAAATCTAAACAAACTAAACTTTTAGCTACGGTGACTGATAAACACAAATACATTTTACACTATAGAAACTTGCAACAGTGCGTACGACACGGCTTACGCGTTACAAAAATACACCGCGTGTTGACATTTAAACAACGCAACTTTTTGAAACCATACATCGACACCAACACCGATCTCCGCAAGCTGGCCACCTCTGATTTTGAAAAGGACATGTACAAACTCTTCAACAATGCCATTTTTGGTAAGAGCGTTGAAAGCGTCGAGAAGCGCATCGATATTAAACTAATTAGCCAGTGGAAAAGTAGCGGTAAAAACTTGGATGCAGAAACGCTAATCAGTCGACCGAATTTTCATTCAATCAGTGTATTTAATGAGAATTTTGTCGCTATACAACTGAGACGTCTTTGTGTCAAGTATGATAAACCAAATTATATAGGTCTAGCCGTACTTGACATTTCAAAAACAATAATGTATGATTTTTTGTATGCTTACATGAAACCGAAATATGGTGATAGTGTCCGCCTGTGCTACACGGACACAGATTCGTTCTTGTTTGAAGTTTTTACAGAGGATTTTTACGGTGACATCAAGGATGACTTGCGCGAGCGGTTCGACACCTCTAATTTTCCAGTGGACAATCCTTACGCTCTACCGTTGGTGAATAAAAAAGTCTTGGGAAAATTTAAATTTGAAGTTACAGATAACATTAAGAAATTTGTCGGATTGCGATCGAAATTGTACGCATATTTGACAGACAAGACTTGTGCTAACGGTACCGACGTCGCAACCACCACCACCCATGCTGAATGTTGTAATCATTCGACGTGCGACTATGATGAAAATGCACAGGGAAGTTGCTTTAAGAAAAGCAAAGGAGTTAAAAAGGATGTCGTCGCCGCGTTCAAGTTTCGTGATTATTTACGGTGTTTACATAGTAAAAATAGTCTAATGTGTAAAATGTGCGTGTTCAAATCGATCAAACATGAGGTTTATACTCAACAAATCAATAAGATCGGTTTGAGCGCGCACGATGATAAGCGTTTTCTAATTTCGGGAACGCACGATACTCTGCCCTGGGGACATTATAAAATTAAAAAGTAATATTTTCTATTGTATTCTATTGTTTTATAATAATTCTAAGTTTATTAAAATATTGTATTCATTAATATATATAATAAATGCTATTTTTAATTTGAAAAACAACTCTCTCTTGTTTTTTCTTTGAATTTTCAGATTGATTAAATTGAAGGGACTCGAACCCTGCAGACGTTTCTTCCCATTAAAAGTTCAATGATCTTCCAATTGAGCTATGTAGGCTGCACGCAATGGTGACCAGTGTGATAGTAATAAAGTACCTTAAGCCTTTTCTTTTTCCTCAGTCGGCTTTGAAAGGTGGTGGTGCAGTTGTTTTGAAAGTTGAATAGAAAAAAAATAAAAGTTGTACAACAACCAATAAAAATTAAAATTTTAAATTTAGATGAAAAAAGTGAAAAGTCATCGAAGTCTCTACAACAGGACAAATATCGACTGCTTGCGTGATCGACAAAGACTCGGACATGAACGATAAATTCATAGTAGTGAAACAGTAAGTATAAATATAATTGAAACGTGTCCCTTTTGGTTATTACACGCTCGTACTCAGTGTCTATACCGCACAGTGCTGTAGTAGTGAAACATATTATAACACACAAGACTCATAGGGGACGCTAGACTAAAAGGGGTGGTGAAAAGAGTATAAATATAAGGCACGAGTACTCAGTATTGTCAGTGTAGTGTTCTTTTCACTAAAGTGAAAACGGTGAATAATTGCTTAGCAGCAGCATTTAACGTGAGCAGAGAGAGAGAGAGGAAATTATATTTATTTTTTAATCAATTTCGTGGAAAAGTTTGCTTTTGCAAAGAAGTTGGGATAAATAGAAAAAAAAACACTTTTCTCTTTTTTTCAAACAAAATAAATTTAGTGAGTGTGGCACACTCTACTCTTAATCCTTAAAAGCACAATGAATATTTTATTATTATTAGTATTGGTGTTGTATTCGAATGTCTATGCAGATAAGAATGAATACGTGTTTGACTATCTAAATAAGTATGGTTTTGTAGAAAATAGCAGTTTAGACGCAAATAACACACTTGTGGACATTGAACAAAAAGCATTAATAGATTTTCAGGATTTTTATAATATACCCAGAGACGGTGTGGCAAACGAAGAAACTTTAAAATTAATGAACAAATCCAGGTGTGGTGTAAAAGATAACCCTTTTCACTATAGTATTCACACAACAAAATGGAATAAAACCAATCTATCGTGGTATTTTGCTGGCGGTACAAGCGAAGTTAAGCAACTTGCGGAAAAAGCTTTTGAAGCCTGGGCCAACATATCTAATTTGAAATTTACATATGCATTTAACAATGCAAATATTGTAATTTCATTTGCAGACAGACCTCTAAAACACAGTAATGATGCAAGTTGTATGTGCGGTGAATGTACATCTTATTTTGATGGTCGAGGGGGTTCATTAGCGCACGCTTTCTTACCTACATACGACAACAAATGTAGGGAAGTGCATTTAGACATATCTGAGAATTGGTATTATGGACTCGATAAGGCACCAGGCAATCAGACAAGTTTGTACTCTGTTTTATTACACGAAATCGGTCACACTTTAGGCTTGGAGCATTCTAGACATAACGAATCAATAATGTACGCTGTTTATCAAAATACAATTGTTTTAGCTGACGATGATAGTTTCGGTGTTCAGAGACTGTATGGACATAAAACAAAAAAACCGACAACTCCTATTTATCCACCTATTGCAAGCAGTCCACCTCCACCTACACAGTCGACAACAACTAAATCAGAACACTCACCATCGGTGAAACCGCCTTTACCGCCCGCAAATCCATCATTAAATTCCGATTTGTGTAATGTACGCGATGCGATCAATACGTTTTTGATTCTTAACAGTCGCTTGTATATATTTCATAAAAGAAATGTTTGGTATATTGATTTGAAAAGTGGACTCCTCAAACGAGAATCTAAACTGATAACTGACTATTTAAAATTTTTACCTCAAGATTTTGAAGAAATATCACACATTTCTCAAAGATCCAACGGCGAAGTAATTATCGTGGTCAACGATTTGCTTTATGTAATGACCGTTCCGGACTTTAAGGTGAATGCTGTTTATAACGGTGTCTCCCTTGAATATTTAGGCGTTGGGAAAAGTAAGGAAGTTAATTCTATTTTCACTACTTACTCCGGACAGACGTTTATATTTTACGATAATGAGTTATACGTTGAGCTAGACGTGTGTTCATTGTCGGTGAAAAAACATGGACAGATTTCAGAGCGATTTACCAACTTACCCACCGATGTAAATAAAGCATTTAGATACACAAACGGGCTGCTATATTTTTTCTACAAAAATTATTATTATGAATTTAACGAGTTCACTAACACACTAGTTAAAGCAAACAAGTTTAATTTATCGGTGTTTGGAGTCAATTGTGGGGTTATTGAAGAAATTAAAACACTACTTTATAAGCTCATGCAACTTGAAACATACAAGTAAAAAGGAAAAAAACTCTATAATTTTCAATTCTGACGATGATGACTAGACTCACACACACACACACACTATTGATAGACTATAGATAGAATGCGTTTTCTGTGTAAATCACCATATGCAGTGACATTATTGTCACGATAAAAATCATCTAAAGGACACACACACACACACATCTACCCACTTATATTATGATAATAATAGTTTTTTACTATAAAAGAAAAAAATAGTAGCAATGGTGGAATCGGTTTAAAGTCGTTTTTTTTTTAATTTTTTAATTTATAAATTTAAACAGCTAGAAGCGACAGACGTCTCATCGTAAGCAAAAAAGATTTCTTACAAAAATCTCAAATTTTGAAAAATAAAAAAGTTATAGGCATTTGTGTAAAAAGACCCGCCCCACCACCATATCGACCCGTTACTCCCACCACATCCTTGAAAACATCCTTTTCTAAAGTGTCCTTAAAAAGTAAATATTCGTTAAAAAAAATTTTTCCCGAAATTATTTTTCCAAATTTTCAAAAATTTTCCGGGCACTATTCTTCACCGTCAAATATTAAACACATATGGTCTCTTGAAGAATTGGTGAAAAACGAAAATTTAGTTCTCGCGCAGAAAGATGTGCGGTTACAATTTTATATATCATGAAATCACTCAATAAGACATAAATATTACTTAATTAATCAATTATCTTTTAATTAAAAAATAAATACAGTCTATCACAAAAAACAATTATCTAATAGAGCGTTATTAAAATGTAAAAACCAGATATTTCTAACAAGTACTATGTTTATCTCGTACATAATGGCATTATGATTTGTATGCAGACCTCGTTTTTTTTTTTTTTTAACACATCTAGTCGTAATAAGCCCATTTTCGCAACTAGACATACAATCTATTATTACTTGTGAATTTTAGAAGCAAATTCAGCATTTAAAACAGTTCTATTGTTCACATGTTAAAATTATAATAAGTAACTTATAGATACGTCGTGTTAATGATATGAGCAGTTTTTTAAACACGATTATTCATCGTTTAATTACGACTGCACACCGAGTGCAATAATTGAACAAAAAACTGCTGTCGCTCAGATCTGATGGAAGAAGAGATTAGCTGTATATATGTGGCGTTTCAAATCGGCCCCGCCAGATAACGCCAGCAGTTCAAGACGCAAGCAACCTCATCCCACGCTTCGACTTCTCGCCGCAAGGCTGCGCCGCTGAGGGCAAGATGTGGCCGCATTAAACATTCAACAGCGCCTTGTTTTATGAAATCTAACTTACCGACCATCAGAACGTAACTGTACCGTTGTTGGAATGCGACATTACCGACAAAGAAGTTACCGCCATAATTATTAATAAAATGGATGGACATATTTCATGTATAACGCGACAGCGGTAGAAAAAACTAACTATTATCATATTCAATTGATTATTTTTTGTATTGTCTAAATAAACGGTTATTTTGTGAAACTATTTGTTAATAAATTTATTGTAGTGGCAACCATTATAAGTATACCGCTACAAAGAGCGCGTCACCCGTCGAACGCCACTAGGTCAAGATTCACCGATGACGACAGATCAAACAGCTAACAGTTAAAAATGTCGTTTCATGTTATGAGTGCAATATCAGTGTTAAGTGTTGTTTATTAGTTCTTAAATATAAGTAATAGAAGTAATCATTCTACCTAATGCTAGCAAGCCTTTTCTGTTCTCAAATATTATATAAATATATAACGTATTATTTAAAACTATGGAAGCATTGCAAGTTTCTTTGTACAACATTCATTTTTTCATTAAGATAAGAATCACGAGAAGCTGATTTCTTTTTTGAAGACCACCCCAGCCGGTTAGGTGCACGTCTTGGACCTAGCACCAATTCATATTTTCAAATAATCATTCAATTGACACTTTTAAAGGCTCTCAGACTCGCACCCGGAAACTGAGAGCTTGTAATAGTGTATAAGTAAATCGAGAATTATAAGGTGTGAAATTTAAATAATATTTGACATTGGGTAATAGTGAAATGCCCCCCCCTCCCATTGACTAGTATTCACCTTTTTAAAACGCTTTTTCTTGAAGTTTTATTTTGTTCTTCTGACACGACGGCTGTCTCGCTTATTTAATTCTATAAACATTCACGTATAGAAGTGTGATGGTTATATGACGTATAATTTATAAATTTATAAAATCATTGCTGACAATATTTTAAACTAATAAGTAAAACGACAGGAACATTTAACGTAAAGTTCAAAAAATGATGCCAAATAGCTTTGAATTAAATGTGAAATGTTGAGAAATTGTGGTTTGGACTGCCCGCCGCATTCGACCCGACGTCAATAGAGATTATGTGTCATAATATAGAAAATACATTAAGAATATCAGTACCTTCCTGGTTTTTATTAACTTAATGGACCACTGTTCAGAATGCGTTACGTGCCACAATTACCGGTGTATGGCAAAAAAAGGCATGACTTGAATGAGTTAAGTACGAAGAGTCTTCGCTGAGAGAAGGGATTTTCTCGTTGTTATTATTGTATCTAAATGCGTCTATTGTATTATAAACACTAAACTCTTTTCTATGGAAACTGTACAGTGAATTAACACACAAGACGTGAAGTCGCGATTTGAAGCAGTCATACCAAACTGGTGTATTATAATACAAAATGTGCAATGTAATAATAAGAGATAAAAACACAAAACTAGCTCAGTTATCCTCCAACTATATCGATTGTATGGATTTAAAGTCACAAAAAGAAAACACTTATATTTGAAGATTTAAAAACTTAAAATTATATTTGAAACTGACGAGGATATAGTCCTAGATTTGTAAAATAACTTGCGTTGTTCCTTATAAGAGAATAGCAAATTTCAAACTCCACAATATTTTAATTATGAACAGTTTATTTTGGATAAAACCTTTTATATATTTACTAACGGCCCAGGTCCCATCACTTCATCCGAATGCAAATTTAATATATAGATGTAATAAAACCTTAGCCCGCGATTTGTTATTATTGTTTTTTTTTTTGGTGTAATAATATATTTTATGCCTAGTATGGTTTTGTGTCTCTGTAAATTTAATTCTCCTATCTCTCAAAAAAAAAAAACAACAACCTTTAAATAAGTTTTTTTAAATGTGCGTCGTTCATTAAATCGATACGTTACACACTCGCTTTATTCGCTCGCTAACTTTGAATAAATCCTATTTTCAGTAGGATAAAACCGATCTTATAGACCTAAATCTTCCTCAAAAAATAGCTATCGAAAAAATGTTAAAACTACACTCAAATCTGATCAATATTACAATGTGCGGATGTTGTCAATAAAAAACTGATATATTTGTTGCTCGGGGGCGAAAAAGGAAAAAAAACGGTGATCGCAAACAAGACAAAGAACCTGTATTGTTTACTATATAACGCGTCTTAAAGATCCGTTCACGTACATATAAACAGGCACGTACCCGCTCAATGTCAGACGTTCCATAACATTCTTTGCATATTAATAAGCAAACAGTCAATCCGTTAAAAATGCTCTATACCTGATATGCATATATTTGTCTCTATTCAAAGCTTTACGAGTATATGCACGTATCATTAAAGACCGTATTGTATAATTTTGTTGATAAATCTTAATTCATAGCAATTACTAGAGCGAACAATTCAATAATTAAATGTATTTATATTTTTTAAAATTAAAACTCTTAATTAATGCAAAGTGTTAGAATATAAAAAAGATAATCTTTTTTGTTTTATATTATCGTGTATTTTATAAATGCTAAATGTTTTAGACGCTTGAATAAAAAACCCACATTGTTAGGTACGAAATGTGATATTCGACTTACCACCATGTAATATAAGATTATTACGAATTTGCTGAAATATTTATTTGTTTGAATAATTCTTAATGTTAAAAACCTGTTTTTGTTGTGTGTAGATATACTGCTGCATACATTACCATTTCCGCGCATATCCTCAACGTATTGACACATACCTAACATAGGTACCGACTGTTTTATAATAACGTGTTGTTTAAATATTTTTCATTCTTTTGTATTAACTTTTGTAACTTTTGTAACGTGTATGTATATGACCATACTATTTAAACAACACGTTATTATAAAACATTCCGTATACATGCTGCATCGCGTAGTTGTCAAGATTGTAAGATACCTTAAGCCAGCGTCAGTCAGTCAGTCAACGTGTGCGAAACGCAAATGATCTCTCTCCAGAGTCGGACTATATAAACGGAAAAGTTTTTTTTTCTCGTTCAAGGAAAATGGTGTGTGTGTGTGTGCATGTCTGCTGTGTGTGTGTGTGTGTGTGTGTGTGTGTGTGTATCTCTCTCTGCGTGTGTTGTGAGTGTATATTCAATGTCAAAAATGGACATCGTCTTTTCTTTCTTTTTGCGTTTACATTTTGTTGTTTCAACCACACAATGGTGGGAGAGCGGGCGGCGGCGGCAAGTGGCTCGAACCTTTCTTACGTCACGTTTTCAAAGCGGCCATATTTTTATGGAAAAAAAAACAACCAGTGAAGTCGGTGGCGGCGGCTTATAGGCGTACCCCCGTCCCTTTACGCGAAAAGTGGAGGAATAAGACCAACTAGATGTCGCAGACGTAACGACTACCATATTTCAACATGTGCATCCGAACAAGTTTTCACAGCAAGTTCTATCCCAAGTGGGAGGAGCTTAACTGGAGGGCCGGAGGGGCACTGCTCTCTCGTATTTCTACTACTAACCATATCTGAAATGCCTATCGGCGCCTATATTTGAAACGCCTATCGGCACCTATATCTAAAATGCCTATCGGCACCTATTTTTAAAATGCCAATCGGCAACTATATCTGAAATGCCTATCAACACCTATATTAGAAATACCTATCGCCAAACATATCTGAAATGCCTATCGGCACCTATATTTGAAAAGCCTATCGGCACTTATATCTTAAATGCCTATCGGCAACTATATCTGAAATGCCTATTGGTCCCTATATTTGAAATGCCTATCGGCAACTTTATCTAAAATGCCTATCGGCATTTTTTCTGAAATGCCTATCGGCAACTATATCTGAAATGCCTATCGGCACCAATATTTGAACTGCCTATCGGCACCTATATTTGAAAAGCTTATCGGCAACTATATCTGAAATGCCTATCGGCACCTATATCTGAAATGCCTATCGGCACCTATATCTGAAATGCCTATCGGCACATATTTTTTAAATGCCAATCGGCAACTATATCTGAAATGCCTATCAGCACATATATTTGAAATGCCAATCGGCAACTATATCTGAAATGCCTATCGGCACCTATATTTGAAATGCCTGTCGGCACCTATATTTTAAATGCCTATCGGCCACTATATCTGAAATGCCTATCGGCACCTATATCTGAAATGCCTATCGGCACCTATATCTGAAATGCCAATCGGCACATATTTTTTAAATGCCAATCGGCAACTATATCTGAAATGCCTATCAGCACCTATATTTGAAATGCCTATCGGCAAACATATCTGAAATGCCTATCGGCATCTATATTTGAAATGCCTATCGGCACCTATATCTGAAATGCCTATCGGCACCCATTTTTAAATGCCAATCGGCTACTATATCTGAAATGCCTATCAGCACCTATATTTAAATGCCCATCGGCAACCATATCTGAAATGCCTATCGGCACCTATATTTGAAATGCCTATCGGCACCTATATCTGAAATGCCTATCGGCACCTATTTTTAAAATGCCTATCGGCACCTTAATCTGAAATGCCTATCGGCACTTATATCTGAAATGCCTATCGGCACCTATTTTTTAAATGCCAATCGGCAAATATATCTGAAATGCCTATCAGCACCTATATTTGAAATGCCTATCGGCAACCATATCTGAAATGCCTATCGGCACCTATATTTGAAATGCTTATCGCCAACTATATATGTGATGCCTATCGGCATCTATTTCTGAAATGCCAATCGGCAACTATATCTGAAATGCCTATCGGCACCAATATTTGAACTGCCTATCGGCACCTATATTTGAAATGCCTATCGGCAACTATCTCTGAAATGCCTATCGGCACCTATATCTAAAATGCCTATCGGCACCAATATTTGAACTGCCTATAGGCACTTATATTTGAAATGCCTATCGGCAACTATATCTGAAATGCCTATCGGCACCTATACCTGAAATGCCTATCGGCACCTATATCTGAAATGCCTATCGGCACCTATTTTTAAAATGCCAATCGGCAACTATATCTAAAATGTCTATCAGCACCTATATTTGAAATGCCTATCGACAACTATATCTGAAATGCCTGTCGGCACCTATATTTGAAATGCCTATCGGCAACCATATCTGAAATGCCTATCGGCACCTATATTTGAAATGCTTATCGGCAACTATATCTGTGATGCCTAACGGCATCTATTTCTGAAATGCCAATCGGCAACTATATCTGAAATGCCTATCGGCACCAATATTTGAACTGCTTATCGGCACCTATATTTCAAATGCCTATCGGCAACAATATCTGAAATGCCTATCGGCACCTATATCTGAAATGCCTATCGGCACTTATATCTGAAATGCCTATCGGCACCTCTTTTTGAAATGCCAATCGGCAACTATATCTGAAATGCCTATCAGCACCTATATTTGAAATGCCTATCGGCAACCATATCTGATATGCCTATCGGCATCTATATTTGAAATGCCTATCGGCACCTATATTTTAAATGCCTATCGGCAACTATATCTGAAATGCCTATCGGCATCTATTTCTGAAATGCCTATCGGCAACTATAGCTGAAATGCCTATCGGCACCAATATTTGAACTGCCTATCATCACCTATATTAGAAATGCCTATCGGCAACTATATCTGAAATGCCTATCGGCACCTATATCTGAAATGCATACCGTAAGAAATGCCTATCGGCACCTATTTTTAAAATGCCAATCGGCAACTATATCTGAAATGCCTATCAGCACATATATTTAAAATGCCTATCGGCAACCATACCTGAAATGCCTATCGGCACCTATATCTGAAATGCCTATCGGCACCTATTTTTAAAATGCCAATCGACAACTATATCTGAAATGCCTATCAGCACCTATATTTGAAATGCCTATCGGCAACCATATCTGAAATGCCTTTTGGCACCTATATTTGAAATGCCTATCGGCACCTATATCTGAAATGACTATCGTCACCTATATTTGAAAAGCCTTTCGGCATTTATATCTGAAATGCCTATCGGCAACTATATTTGAAATGCCTAACGGCATCTATATTTTAAATGGCTTTCGGCAACTATATCTGAAATGCCTATCGGCATCTATTTATGAAATGCCAATCGGCAACTATATCTGAAATGCCTATCGGCACCAATATTTGAACTGCCTATCGGCACATATATTTGAAATGCCTATCGGCAACTATATCTAAAATGCCTATCGGCACCTATATCAGAAATACCTATCGGCCTCTATATCTGAAATGCCTATCGGCACCTATTTTTAAAATGCCAATCGACAACTATATCTGAAATGCCTATCAGCACCTATATTTGAAATGCCTATCGGCAACCATATCTGAAATGCCTATCGGCACCTATATTTGAAATGCCAATCGGCACCTATATCTGAAATGCCTATCGGCACCTATTTTTAAAATGCCAATCGGCAACTATATCTGAAAGGCCTATCAGCACCTATATTTGAAATACCTAACGGCAACCATATCTGAAATGCCTATCGGCACCTATATTTGAAATGCCTATCGGCACCTATATTTTAAAAGCCTATCGGCAACTATATCTGAAATGCCTATCGGCACCTATATTTAAAATGCCTATCGGCACCTATATTTTAAATGCCTATCGGCAAGTATATCTGAAATGCTTATCGGCATCTATTTCTGAAATGCCTATCGGCACCAATATTTGAACTGCCATTCGGCACCTATATTTGAAATTCCTATCGGCAACTATATCTGAAATGCCTATCGGCACTTATATCTGAAATACCTATCGGCACCTATATCTGAAATACCTATCGGCACATATTTTTAAAATGCCAATCGGCAACTATATCTGAAATGCCTATTAGCACCTATATTTGAAATGCTTATCGGCAACCATATCTGAAATGCCTATCGGCACCTATAATTGAAATGCCTATCGGCACCTATATCTGATATGCCTATCGGCACCTATTTTTAAAATGCCAATCGACAACTATATCAGAAATGCCTATCAGCACCTATATTTGAAATGCCTATCGGCAACCATATCTGAAATGCCTATCGGCACCTATATTTGTAATGCCTATCGGCACCTATATTTAAAATGCTTATCGGCAACTCTATCTGAAATGCCTATCGGCATCTATATCTGAAACGCCTATCGTCAAATATATCTGAAATGCCTATCGGCACCTATATTTGAAATGCCTATCGGCACCTATATTTTAAATGCCTATCGGCAACTATATCTGAAATGCCTATCGGCATCTATTTCTGAAATGCCTATTGGCAACTATATCTGAAATGCCTATCGGCACCAATATTTGAACTGCCTATCGGCATCCATATTTGAAATGCCTACCGGTAACTATATCTAAAATGCCTATCGGCACCTATATCTGAAATGCCAATCGGCACCTATATCTGAAATGCCTATCGGCACTTATTTTTTAAATGCCAATTTGGCAACTATATCTGAAATGCCTATCAGCACCTATATTTGAAATGCCTATCGGCAACCATATCTGAAATGCCTATCGGCACCTATATTTGAAATTCCTATCGGCACCTATATCTGAAATGCCTATCGGAACCTATTTAAAAATGCCAATCGGCAAATATATCTGAAATGCCTATCAGCATCTATATTTGAAATGCCTATCGGCAAACACATCTGAAATGCCTATCGGCACCTATATTTGAAATGCCTATCGGCACCTATATTTTAAATGCGTATCGGCACCTATATTTGAAATGCATTTCGGCATTTATATCTGAAATGCCTATCGGCACCTATATTTGAAATGCCTATCGGCATCTATATTTTAAATGCCTATCGGCAACTATATCTGAAATGCTTATTGGCATCTATTTCTGAAATGCCTATCGGCAACTATATCTGAAATGCCTATCGGCACCTATATTTGAAATGCCTATCGGCACCTATATTTTAAATGCCTATCGGCAACTATATCTGAAATGCCTATCGGCATCTATTTTTGAAATGCCTATCGGCAACTATATCTAAAATACCTATCGGCACCAATATTTGAACTGCCTATTAACACCTATATTTGAAATGCCTATCGGCAACTATATCTGTAATTCCTATCGGCACCTATTTCTGAAATGCCTATCGGCATTTATTTCTGAAATGCCTATCGGCAACTATATCTGAAATGACTAGCGGCATCAAAATTTGAACTGCCTATCATCACCTATATTTGAAATGCCTATCGGCAACTATATCTGAAATGCCTATCGGCATCTATTTCTGAAATGCCTATAGGCAAATATATCTGAAATTCCCATCGGCACCTATTTTAAAAATGCCAATCGGCAACTATATCTGAAAAATCTATCAGCCCCTATATTTGAAATGCCTATCGGCAACTATATCTGAAATGCCTATCGGCACCTATATTTGAAATGCCTATCGGCAACCATATCTGAAATGCCTATCGGGACCTATATTTGAAATGCTTATCGGCAACTATATCTGTGATGCCTATCGGCATCTATTTCTGAAATGCCAATCGGCAACTATATCTGAAATGCCTATCGGCAGCAATATTTGAACTGCCTATCGGCACCTATATTTGAAATGCCTATCGGCAACTATATCTGAAATGCCTATCGGCACCTATATCTAAAATGCCTATCGGCACCAATATTTGAACTGCCTATAGGCACCTATATTTGAAATGCCTGTCGGCAGCCATATCTGAAATGCCTATCGGCACCTATATTTGCTATGCCTATCGGCACCTATATATTTTAAATGCCTATCGGCAACTATATCTGAAATGCCTATTGGCATCTATTTCTGAAATGCCTATCGGCAACTATCTCTGAAATGCCTATCGGCACCTATATTTGAAATGCCTATCGGCACCTATATTTTAAATGCCTATCGATAACTATATCTGAAATTCTTATCGGCATCTATTTCTGAAATGCCTATCGGCACCAATATTTGAACTGCTTATCGGCACCTATATTTGAAATGCCTATCGGCAACAATATCTGAAATGCCTATCGGCATCTATATCTGAAATGCCTATCGGCACTTATATCTGAAATGCCTATCGGCACCTCTTTTTAAATGCCAATCGGCAACTATATCTGAAATGCCTATCAGCACCTATATTTGAAATGCCTATCGGCAACCGTATCTGAAATGCCTATTGGCACCTATTTTTAAAATTCCAATCGGCAACTATATCTGAAATGCCTATCAGCACCTATATTTGAAATGCCTATCGGCAACCATATCTGATATGCCTATCGGCATCTATATTTGAAATGCCTATCGGCACCTATATTTTAAATGCCTATCGGCAACTATATCTGAAATGCCTATCGGCATCTATTTCTGAAATGCCTATCGGCAACTATATCTGAAATGCCTATCGGCACCAACATTTGAACTGCCTATCATCACCTATATTAGAAATGCCTATCGGCAACTATATCTGAAATGCCTATCGGCACCTATATCTGAAATGCATACCGTAACCTATATCTGAAATGCCTATCGGCACCTATTTTTGAAATGCCAATCGGCAACTATATCTGAAATGCCTATCAGCACATATATTTGAAATGCCTATCGGCAACCATACCTGAAATGCCTATCGGCACCTTTATCTGAAATGCCTATTGGCACCTATTTTTAAAATGCCAATCGACAACTATATCCGAAATGCCTATCAGCACCTATATTTGAAATGCTTATCGGAAACCATATCTGAAATGCCTTTTGGCACCTATATTTAAAATGCCTATCGGCACCTATATCTGAAATGCCTATCGTTACCTATATTTGAAAAGCCTTTCGGCATTTATATCTGAAATGCCTATCGGCAACTATATTTGAAATGCCTATCGGAATCTATATTTTAAATGCCAATCGGCAACTATATCTGAAATGCCTATCGGCATCTATTTATGAAATGCCTATAGGCAACTATATCTGAAATGCCAATCGGCACCTATATTTGAAATGCCTATCGGCACCTATATTTGAAATGCTTATCGGCAACTATATCTGAAATGCCTATCGGCATCTATTTCTGAAATACCAATCGGCAACTATATCTGAAATGCCTATCGGCACCAATATTTGAACTGCCTATCGGCACCTATATTTGAAATGCCTATCGGCAACTATATCTGAAATGCCTATCGGCACCTATATCAGAAATACCTATCGGCCTCTATATCTGAAATGCCTATCGGCACCTATTTTTAAAATGCCAATCGGCAACTATATCTGAAATGCCTATCAGCACCTATATTTGAAATGCCTATCGGCAACCATATCTGAAATGCCTATCGGCACATATATTTGAAATGCCAATCGGCACCTATATCTGAAATGCCTATCGGCACCTATTTTTAAAATGCCAATCGGGAACTATATCTGAAATGCCTATCAGCACATATATTTGAAATGCCTATCGGCAACCATATCTGAAATGCCTATCGGCACCTATATTTGAAATGCCTATCGGCACCTATATTTTAAAAGCCTATCGGCAACTATATCTGAAATCCCTATCGGCACCTATATTTAAAATGCCTATCGGCACCTATATTTTAAATGCCTATCGGCAACTATATCTGAAATGCTTATCGGCATCTATTTCTGAAATGTCTATCGGCACCAATATTTGAACTGCCTATCGGCACCTATATTTGAAATTCCTATCGGCAACTATATCTGAAATGCCTATCGGCACTTATATCTGAAATGCCTATCGGCACCTATTTCTGAAATGCCTATCGGCACATATTTTTTAAATGCTAATCGGCAACTATATCTGAAATGCCTATCAGCACCTATATTTGAAATGCCTATCGGCAACCATATCTGAAATGCCTATCGGCACCTATATTTGAAATGCCAATCGGCACCTATATGTGAAATGCCTATCGGCACTTATTTTTAAAATGCCAATCGGCAAATATATCTGAAATGCCTATCGGCACCTATATTTTAAATGCCTATCGGCACCTATATTTGAAATGCCTTTCGGCATTTATATCTGAAATGCCTATCGGCACCTATATTTGAAATGCCTATCGGCATCTTTATTTTAAATGCCTATCAGCAACTATATCTGAAATGCTTATCGGCATCTATTTCTGAAATGCCTATCGGCAACTATATCTAAAATGCCTATCGGCACCTATATTTGAAATGCCTATCGGCACCTATATTTTAAATGCCTATCGGCAACTATATCTGAAATGCCTATCGGCATCTATTTTTGAAATGCCTATCGGCAACTATATCTGAAATGCCTATCGGCACCAATATTTGAACTGCCAATTAACACCTATATTTAAAATGCCTATCGGCAACTATATCTGAAATGCCTATCGGCACCTATATCTGAAATGCCTATCGACATCTATTTCTGAAATGCATATCGGCAACTATATCTGAAATGCCTAGCGGCATCAATATTTGAACTGCCTATCATCACCTATATTTTAAATGCCTATCGGCAACTATATCTAAAATGCCTATCGGCATCTATTTCTGAAATGCCTATAGGCAACTATATCTGAAATGCCTATCGGCACTAATATTTGAAATGCCTATGAGCACCTATATTTGAAATGCCTATCGGCAACCATATTTGAAATGCCTATCGGCACCTACATCTGAAATGCCTATCCGTACCTATATCTGAAATGCCTATCAGCACCTATATTGAAATGCCTATCGGCAACCATATCTGAAATGCCTCTCAGCACCTATATTTGAAATGCCTATCGGCAACCATATCTGAAATGCCTATCGGCTCCTATATTTGAAATGCCTATCGGCACCTATATTTTAAATGCCTATCGGCAACTATATCTGAAATGCCTTTCGGCATCTATTTTTGAAATGCCTATCGGCAACCATATCTGAAATGCTTATCGGCACCTATATTTGAAATGCCTATCGGCACCTATATTTTGAATGCCTATCGGCCACTATATCTGAAATGCCTATCGGCACCTATATCTGAAATGCCTATCGGCACCTATATCTGAAATGCCTATCGGCACATATTTTTTAAATGCCAATTGGCAACTATAACCGAAATGCCCATCGGCATCTATTTCTGAAATGCCTATCGGCAACTATATCTGAAATGCTTATCGGCACCTGTATTGAAATGCCTATCGGCACCTATATTTTAAATGCTTATCGGCAACTATATTAGAAATGCCTATTGGCACCAATATTTAAACTGCCTATCGGCACCTATATTTGAAATGCCTATCAGCAACCATATCTGAAATGCCTATCGGCACCTATATTTGAAAAGCCTATCGGCACCTATATTTGAAATGCCTGTCGGCAACGGCAACTATATCTGAAATGCCTATCGGCATCTTTTTCTGAAATGCCTATCGGCAACTATATCTGAAATGCCTATCGGCACCAATATTTGAACTGCCTATCGGCACCTTTATTTGAAATGCTTATCGGCAACTATATCTGAAATGCCTATCGGCACCTATATCTGAAATGCCTATCGGCACATATTTTTTAAATGCCAATCGGCAACTTGTAACGGTACGTCATTTGTACCGTTCCTAAAAACTGAATTCGGTTTTGTTTGTGTTTTAAAACAAGTGTTTGTGATTCCTGTTCAAAAAGTGATAATTACTTTTGTGTTTAAAGAAGTGTCTAAAACAGTGTTTAGAGTATTTTTCTAACAAAGCTGTTAAAACCAGAAAGTGTTTATCTTAGTAATAATTAGATACTATAACACAACCGGCCGTCCGCTGTGCGAGAGCTATTATAAAAAGCCACACGGACGTTCGTTTGTGTTCGACTGTACTTCGTGAACACGAGCTATACGCTGTTCGTCCACGGTACGTCCGCTGCAGTGGGGGAACAGCTAGGCGTATATAAACCGTCCGCATGGCAGTTTACAATGAGACTCGCTTCTCGCACGTTAAGAAGCAAGCCTCAGCTTATGAAAGTAGTGGTGTTAAATTACTGGCTATAAGTTTACCGTTTACCTGATACCGTTCCGTCATGCCGACCTGTCCTATTGTACAATTAGTGCACTGTGATAAGTGTACGTCGCGAAAGCGATAGCTTTATACCTGTCTCATTTCTACGGTTAGTGCACTGTGTTATGTATACGTCGCGAAAGCGATAGCTGTATACCTGTCTCGTTTCCACAGTTAGTGCACTGTGTTAAGTGTACGTCGCGAAAGCGATAGCTGTATACCTGTCTCGTTTCCACAGTTAGTGCACTGTGTTAAGTGTACGTCGCGAAAGCGATAGCTGTATACCTGTCTCATTTCTACGGTTAGTGCACTGTGTTAAGTGTACGTCGCGAAAGCGATAGCTGTATACCTGTCTCGTTTCCACAGTTAGTGCACTGTGTTAAGTGTACGTCGCGAAAGCGATAGCTGTATACCTGTCTCATTTCTACGGTTAGTTGCACTGTGTTAAGTATACGTCGCGAAAGCGATAGCTGTATACCTGTCTCGTTTCCACAGTTAGTGCACTGTGTTAAGTGTACGTCGCGAAAGCGATAGCTGTATACCTGTCTCGTTTCCACAGTTAGTGCACTGTGTTAAGTGTACGTCGCGAAAGCGATAGCTGTATACCTGTCTCATTTCTACGGTTAGTTGCACTGTGTTAAGTGTACGTCGCGAAAGCGATAGCTGTATACCTGTCTCATTTCTACGGTTAGTTGCACTGTGTTAAGTATACGTCGCGAAAGCGATAGCTGTATACCTGTCTCGTTTCCACAGTTAGTGCACTGTGTTAAGTGTACGTCGCGAAAGCGATAGCTGTATACCTGTCTCGTTTCCACAGTTAGTGCACTGTGTTAAGTGTGCGTCGCGAAAGCGATAGCTGTATACCTGTCCCGCTTCCACAGCTAGTACACTGTGTTAAGTGTACGTCGCGAAAGCGACAGCTGTAGGTTCCGATTTATGTCAAGATTTATGTACTAATTTATGTCAAGATTTAAATACTGATTTATGTAAAAATTTATGTATTGATTTTTGTAACGAATTTGTATTTTTGTTGATTTGAATATGGTATTGAGTTCTTATTTCTCAATTAAACATTTTTAAGAAAATACGCCAGAATCTTTTATTTTCTTTATATTATTATTATTTCAATCGCTGCCTATGTACTTGAACTCTGGCTCCGGCGAGCAGATCCGGCCTGACATAGACTAAAAAGCAGCGACCGTTACAAACTATATCTGAAATGCCTATCAGCACCTATATTTGAAATGCCTATCGGCAAATATATCTGAAATACCTATCGGCACCTATATTTAAAATGCCTATCGGCACCTATATTTTAAATGCCTATCGGCTACTATATCTGAAATGCCAATCGGCAACTATATCTGAAATGCCTATCAGGACCTATATTTGAAATGCCTATCGGCAACCATATCTGAAATGCCTATCGGCACCTATATTTGAAATGCCTATCGGCACCTATATCTGAAATGCCTATCGGCACCTATTTTTAAAATGCCTATCGGCACCTTAATCTGAAATGCCAATCGGCACTTATATCTGAAATGCCTATCGGCACCTATTTTTGAAATGCCAATCGGCAAATATATCTGAAATGCCTATCAGCACCTATATTTGAAATGCCTATCGGCAACCATATTTGAAATGCCTATCGGCACCTATATTTGAAATGCTTATCGGCAACTATATCTGTAATGCCTATCGGCATCTATTTCTGAAATGCCAACCGGCAACTATATCTGAAATGCCTATCGGCACCAATATTTGAACTGCCTATCGGCACCTATATTTGAAATGCCTATCGGCAACTATATCTGAAATGCCTATCGGCACCTATATCTAAAATGCCTATCGGCACCAATATTTGAACTGCCTATAGGCACCTATATTTGAAATGCCTATCGGCAACTATATCTGAAATGCCTATCGGCACCTATACCTAAATTGCCTATCGGCACCTATATCTGAAATGCCTATCGGCACCTATTTTTAAAATGCCAATCGGCAACTATATCTGAAATGTCTATCAGCATCTATATTTGAAATGCCTATCGGCAACTTTATCTGAAATGCCTATCAACACCTATATTTGAAATGCCTATCGGCACCTATATCTGAAATGCCTATCGGCACTTATTTTTAAGATGCCAATCGGCAACTATATCTGAAATGCCTATCAGCACCTATATTTGAAATGCCTATCGGCAGCCATATCTGAAATGCCTATCGGCACCTATATTTGATATGCCTATCGGCACCTATATATTTTAAATGCCTATCGGCAACAATATCTGAAATGCCTATCGGCACCTATATCTGAAATGCCTATCGGCTCCTCTTTTTGAAATGCCAATCGGCAACTATATCTGAAATGCCTATCAGCACCTATATTTGAAATGCCTATCGGCAAACTTATCTGATATGCCTATCGGCATCTATATTTGAAATGCATATCGGCACCTATATTTTAAATGCCTATCGGCACCTATTTTTAAAATGTCAATCGGCAACTATATCTGAAATGCCTATCGGCACCTATATTTAAAATGCCTATCGGCGCCTATATTTGAAATGCCTATCGGCAACTATATCTGAAATGCCTATCGGCATCTATATCTGAAATGCCGATCGGCACCAATATTTGAACTGCCTATCGGCACCTATATTTGAAATGCCTATCGGCAACTATATCTGAAATGCCTATCGGCACTTATATCTGAAATGCCTATCGGCACCTATATCTGAAATGCCTATCGGCACATATTTTTAAAATGCCAATCGGCAACTATATCTGAAATGCCTATTAGCACCTATATTTGAAATGCTTATCGGCAACCATATCTGAAATGCCTATCGGCACCTATAATTGAAATGCCTATCGGCACCTATATTTGAAATGACAATCGGCACCTATTTTTAAAATGCCAATCGGCAACTATATCCGAAATGCCTATCAGCACCTATATTTGAAATGCCTATCGGCAACCATATCTGAAATGCCTATCGGCACCTATTTTTAAAATGCCAATCGGCAAATATATCTGAAATGCCTATCAGCACCTATATTTGAAATGCCTATCGGCGAACATATCTGAAATGCCTATAGGCACCTATATTTGAAATGCCTATCGGCATCTATATTTGAAATGCCTTTCGGTCATTTATATCTGAAATGCCTATCGCACCTATATTTGAAATGCCTATCGGCATCTATATTTTAAATGCTTATCGGCAACTATATCTGAAAAGCTTATCGACATCTATTTCTGAAATGCCTATCGGCAACTATATCTGAAAAGCCTATCGGCACCTATATTTGAAATGCCTATCGGCACCTATATTTTAAATGCCTATCGGCAACTATATCTGAAATGCCTATCGGCATCTATTTTTGAAATGCCTATCGGCAACTATATCTGAAATGCTTATCGGCACCAATATTTAAACTGCCTATTAACACCTATATTTGAAATGCCTATCGGCAACTATATCTGAAATGCCTATCGGCACCTATATCTGAAATGCCTATCGGCATCTATTTCTGAAATGCCTATCGGCTACTGTATCTGAAATGCCTAGCGGCATCAATATTTGAACTACCTATCATCACCTATATTTGAAATGCCTATCGGCAACTATATCTGAAATGCCTATCGGCATCTATTTCTGACATGCCTATGGGCAACTATATCTGAAATGCCTACCGGCACCAATATTTGAACTGCCTATCGGCACCTATATTTGAAATGCATATCGGCAACTATATCTGTAATGCCTATCGGCACCTATATCTGAAATGCCTATCGGCACCTATATCTTAAATGCCTATCGGCACCTATTTTTAAAATGCCAATCGGCAACTATATCTGAAATGCCTATCAGGAACTATATTTGAAATGCCTATCGGCAACCATATCTGAAATGCCTATCGGCACCTATATTTGAAATGCCTATCGCCAACCATACCTGAAATGCCTATCGGCACCTATATTGGGAATGCCTATCGGCACCTATTTTTAAAATGCCAATCGACAACTATATCTGAAATGCTTATCAGCACCTGTATTTGAAATGCCTATCGGCAAACATATCTGAAATGTCTATCGGCACCTATATTTAAAATGCCTATCGGCACCTATATCTGAAATGCCTATCGTCACCTATATTTAAAAAGGCTTTCGGCATTTATATCTGAAATGCCTATCGGCAACTATAATTGAAATGCCTATCGGCATCTATATTTTAAATGCCTACCGGCAACTATATCTGAAATGCCTATCGGCATCTATTTATGAAATGCCTATAGGCAACTATATCTGAAATGCCAATCGGCACCTATATTTGAAATGCCTATCGGCACCTATATAATTGAAATGCTTATCGGCAACTATATCTGAAATGCCTATCGGCACGTATATTTGTAATGCCTATCGGCACCTATATTTAAAATGCCTATCGGCAACTATATCTGAAATGCCTAACGGCACTTATATCTGAAATGCCTATCGGCACCTATATCTGAATTGCCTATCGGCACATATTTTTAAAATGCCAATCGGCAACTATATCTGAAATGCCTATTAGCACCTATATTTGAAATGCTTATCGGCAACCATATCTGAAATGCCTATCGGCACCTATAATTGAAATGCCTATCGGCACCTATATCTGAAATGCCTATCGGCACCTATTTTTAAAATGCCAATCGGCAACTATATCCGAAATGCCTATCAGCACCTATATTTAAAATGCCTATCGGCAACCATATCTGAAATGCCTATCGGCACCTATATTTGTAATGCCTATCGGCACCTATATTTAAAATGCCTATCGGCAACTCTATCTGAAATGCCTATCGGCATCTATTTCTGAAATGCCTATCGGCAAATATATCTGAAATGCCTATCGGCACCTATATTTGAAATGCCTATCGGCACCTATATTTTAAATGCTTATCGGCAACTATATCTGAAATGCCTATCGGCATCTATTTCAGAAATGCCTATTGGCAACTATATCTGAAATGCCTATCGGCACCAATATTTGAACTGCCTATCGTCACCCATATTTGAAATGCCTACCGGTAACTATATCTAAAATGCCTATCGGCACCTATATCTGAAATGCCTATCAGGACCTATATCTGAAATGTCTATCGGCACTTATTTTTAAAATGCCAATTTGGCAACTATATCTGAAATGCCTATCAGCACCTATATTTGAAATGCCTATCAACATCCATATCTGAAATGCCTATCGGCACCTATATTTGAAATGCCTATCGGCACCTATATCTGAAATGCCTATCGGCAACTATTTTTGAAATGCCTATCGGAAACTACATCTGAAATGCCTATCGGCACCTATTTTTAAAATGCCAATCGGCAACTATATCTGAAATGCCTATCGACACCTATATCTGAAATGCCTATCGGCACCTATTTTTGAAATGCCTATCAAAAACTACATCTGTAATGCCTATCAGCGCCTATATTTGAAATGCCTATCGGCAACCATATCTGGAATGCCTATCGGCACCTACATTTAAAATAGGGGCATTCAGAAATAGAAGCCAATAGGGCTTCTATTTCTGAAATGCCTATTGGCCCCTATTTTTAAAACGCCAATCGGCAACTATATCTGAAATGCCTATCGGCACCTATATCTGAAATGCCTATCGGCATCTATTTTTAAAATGCCTATCAAAAACTACATCTGAAATGTCTATCGGCACCTATTTTTAAAATGCCAATCGGCAACTATTTCTGAAATGCCTATCGGCACCTATATTTGAAATGCCTATCGGCACCTATATCTGAAATGCCTATCGGCACCTATCTTTGAAATGCCTATCGGAAACTACATCTGAAATGCCTATCAGCACCTATATTTGAAATGCCTATCGGCAACCATATCTGGAATGCCTATCGGCACCTATATCTGAAATGCCTATCGGCACCTATTTTTAAAATGCCTATCGGCACCTATATCTGAAATGCCTTTCGGTATTTATATCTGAAATGCCTATCGGCACCTATATTTGAAATGCCTATCGGCACCTATATTTTAAATGCCTATCGGCAACTATATCTGATATGCCTATCGGCACCTATATCTGAAATGCCTATCGGCACCTATTTTTGAAATGTCTATCGGAAACTACATCTGAAATGCCTATCGGCACCTATTTTTAAAATGCCAATCGGCAACTATATCCGAAATGCCTATCGGCACCTATATCTGAAATGCCTTTCGGCATTTATATCTGAAATGCCTATCGGCACCTATATTTAAAATGCCTATCGGCACCGATATTCTAAATGCCTATCGGCAACTATATCTGATATGCCTATCGGCTCCTATATCTGAAATGCCTATCGGCACCTATTTTTGAAATGCCTATCGGAAACTACATCTGAGATGCCTATCGGCACCTATTTTTAAAATGCCATTCGGCAACTATATCTGAAATGCCTATCGGCACCTATATCTGAAATGCCTATCGGCACCTATCTTTGAAATGCCTATCGGAAACTACATCTGAAATGCCCATCAGCACCTATATTTGAAATGCCTATCGGCAACCATATCTGGAATGCCTATCGGCACCTATATTTGAAATGCCTTTCGGCTTCTATATCTGAAATGCCTATCGGCACCTATTTTTAAAATGCCAACCGGCAACTTTATCTAAAATGCCTATCGGCACCTATATCTGAAATGCCTATCGGCACCTATTTTTGAAATGCCTATCAAAAACTACATCTGAAATGCCTATCGGCACCTATTTTAAAAATGCCAAGCGGCAACTATATCTGAAATGCCTATCGGCACCTATATCTGAAATGCCTATCGGCACCTATTTTTGAAATGCCTATCGGTAACTACATCTGATATGCCTATCAGCACTTATATTTGAAATGCCTATCGGCAACCATATCTGGAATGCCTATCGGCACATACATTTGAAATGCCTATCGGCTTCTATATCTGAAATGCCTATCGGCACCTATTTTTAAAATGCCAATCAGCAACTATATCTGAAATGCCTATCGGCATCTATATCTGAAATGTCTATCGGCGCCTATTTTTGAAATGCCTATCGGAAACTACATCTGAAATGCCTATCAGCACCTATATTTGAAATGCCTATCGGCAACCATATCTGAAATGCCTATCGAATCCTATATTTGAAATACCTGTCGGCTTCTATATCTGAAATGCCTATCGGCACCTATTTTTAAAATGCCAATCGGCGACTATATCTGAAATGCCAATCGGCACCTATATCTGAAATACCTATCGGAACCTATTTTTGAAATGCCTATCGGAAACTACATCTGAAATGCCTATCAGCACCTATATTTAAAATGCCTATCGGCAAACAAATCAGAAATGCCTATCGGCACCTATATCTAAATTTACTTTTGGTATTTAGATCTGAAATGCCTATCGGCACCTATTTTTAAAATGCCAATCGGCAACTATATCTGAAATGCCTATCATCACCCATATTTGAAATGCCTTTCGGCAACCATATCTGAAATGCCTATCGACACCTATATTTGAAATACCTATCGGCTTCTATATCTGAAATGCCTATCGGCACCTATTTTTAAAATGCCAATCGGCAACTATATCTGAAATGCCTATTGGCAGCTATTTTTAAAATGCCAATCGGCAGCTATATCTGAAATGCCTATCGGCACCTATATCTGAAATGCCTATCGGCACCTATTTTTGAAATGCCTATCGGAAACTACATCTGAAATGCCTATCAGCACCTATATTTGAAATGCCTATCGGCAACCATATCTGAAATGCCTATCGGCACCTACATTTGAAATGCCTATCGGCTTCTATTTATGAAATGCCCATCGGCATCTATTTTTAAAATGCCAATCGGCAACTATATCTGAAATGCCTATCGGCACCTATATCTGAAATGCCTATCGGCACCTTTTTTTGAAATGCCTATCGGAAACTACATCTGAAATGCCTATCAGCACCTATATTTAAATGGCCTATTGGCAACCAAATCAGAAATGCCTATCGGCAACTATATCTGAAATGCCTTTCGGCATTTATATCTGAAATGCCTATCGGCACCTATATTTGAAATGCCTATCGGCACCTATATTTTAAATGCCTATCGGCAACTATATCTGATGTGCCTATCGGCACCTATATCTGAGATGCCTATCGGCACCTATTTTTGAAATCCCTATCGGAAACTACATCTAAAATGCCTATCGGCACCTATTTTTAAAATGCCAATCGGCAGCTATATCTGAAATGCCTATCGGCACCTATATCTGTAATGCCTATCGGCACCTATTTTTGAAATGCCTATCGGAAACTACATCTAAAATGCCTATCAGCACCTATATTTGAAATGCCTATCGGCAACCATATCTGGAATTCCTATTGGCACCTACATTTGAAATGCCTATCGGCTTCTATTTCTGAAATGCCTATCGGCACCTATATTTGAAATGCCTATCGGCACCTATATTTTAAATGCCTATCGGCAACTATATCTGATATGCCTATCAGCACCTATATCTGAAATGCCTATCGGCACCTATTTTTGAAATTCCTATCGGAAACTACATCTGAAATGCCTATCGGCACCTATTTTTAAAATGCCAATCGGCAACTATATCGGAAATGTCTATCGGCACCTATATCCGAAATGCCTATCGGCACCTATTTTTGAAATGCCTATCGGAAACTACATCTGAAATGCCTATCAGCACCTATATTTGAAATGCCTATCGGCAACCATATCTGAAATGCCTATCGGCACCTATATTTGAAATGCCTATCGGCTTCTGTATTTGAAAAGCCTATCGGCACCTATTTTTAAAATTCCAATCGGCAACTATTACTGAAATGCCTATCGGCACCTATATCTGAAATGTCTTTCGGCATTTATATCTGAAATGCCTATCGGCACCTATATTTAAAATGCCTATCGGCACCTATATTTTAACTGCCTATCGGCAACTATATCTGATATGCCTATCGGCTCCTATATCTGAAATGCCTATCGGCACCTATTTTTGAAATGCCTATCAGAAACTACATCTGAAATGCCTATCGGCACCAATTTTTAAAATGCCATTCGGCAACTACATCTGAAGTGCCTATCAGCACCTATATTTGAAATGCCTATCGGCATCCATATCTGAAATGCCTATCGTCACCTATATTTGAAATACCTATCGGCTTCTATATCTGAAATGCCTGTCGGCACCTATTTTTAAAATGCCAATCGGCAACTATTTCTGAAATGCCTATCAGCACCTATATCTGAAATTCCTATCGGCACCTATATTTGAAATGCCTATCGGCAACCAAATCAGAAATGCCTATCGGCACCTATATTTGAAATGCCTATCGGCAACCAAATCAAAAATGCCTATCGGCACCTATATTTGAAATGCCTATCGGCTTCTATTTCTGAAATGCCTATCGACACCTATTTTTATTATGCCAATCGGCAACTATATCTGAAATGTCTATCGGCACCTATATCTGAAATGTCTATCGGCACCTATATCTGAAATGCCTATCGGCACCTATTTTTAAAATGCCATTCGGAAACTACATCTGAAATGCCTATCAGCACCTATATATGAAATGCCTATCGGCAACCAAATCAGAAATGCCTATCGGCACCTATATCTGAAATGCCTTTCGGCATTTATATCTGGAATGCCTATCGGCACCTATATTAAAAAATGCCTATCGACACCTATATTTTAAATGCCTATCGGCAACTATATCTGATATGCCTATCGGCACCTATATCTGAAATGCCTATCGGCACGTATTTTTGAAATTCCTATCGGAAACTACATCTGAAATGCCTATCGGCACCTATTTTTAAAATGCCAATCGGCAACTATATCTGAAATGTCTATCGGCACTTATATCTGAAATGCCTATCGGCACCTATTTTTGAAATGCCTATCGGAAACTACATCTGAAATGCCTATCAGCACCTATATTTGAAATGCCTATCGGCCACCATATCTGAAATGCCTATCGACACCTATATTTGAAATACCTATCGGCTTCTATATCTGAAATGCCTATCGGCACCTATTTTTAAAATGCCAATCGGACATATATCTGAAATGCCTATCGGCACCTATTTTTGAAATGCCTATCGGCAACCAAATCAGAAATGCCTATCGGCACCTATATTTGAAATGCCTATCGGCACCTATATCTGAAATGCCTATCGGCACCTATTTTTAAAATGCCAATCGGCAACTATATCTGAAATGCCTATCAGCACCCATATTTGAAATGCCTATCGCCAACCATATCTGAAATGCCTATCGACACCTGATTTGAAATACTTATCGGCTTCTATATCTGAAATGCCTATCGGCACCTATTTTTAAAATGCTAATCGGCAACTATATCTGAAATGCCTATCGGCTTCTATATCTGAAATGCCTATTGGCACCTATTTTTAAAATGCCAATCGGCAACTATATTTGAAATGCCTATCGGCACCTACATCTGAAATGCCTATCGGCACCCATTTTTGAAATGCCTATCGGAAATACATCTGAAATGCCTATCGGCACCTATATTTGAAATGCCTATCGGCAACCAAATCAGAAATGCCTATCGGCACCTATATCTGAAATGCCTTTCGGTATTTATATATAAAATGCCTATCGGCACCTATATTTGAAATGCCTATCGGCACCTATATTTCAAATGCCTATCGGCAACTATATCTGATATGCCTATCGGCACCTATATCTGAAATGCCTATCGTCACCTATTTTTGAAATGCCTATCGGAAACTACATCTGAAATGCCTATCGGCTCCTATTTTTAAAATGCCAATCGGCAACTATATCTGAAATGCCTATCGGCACCTATATCTGAAATGCCTTTCGGCATTTATATCTGAAATGCCTATCGGCAAATATATTTAGAATGCCTATCGGCACCTATATTTTAAATGCCTATCGGCAACTATATCTGATATGCCTATCGGCTCCTATGTCTGAAATGCCTATCGGCAGCTATTTTTGAAATGCCTATCGGAAACTACATCTGGAATGCCTATCGGCACCTATATCTGAAATGCCTATCGGCACCTATTTTTGAAATGCGTATCGGAAACTACATCTGAAATGACTATCAGCACTTATATTTGAAACGCCTATCGCAAAACTACATCTGAAATGCCTATCAGCACCTATATTTAAATGCCTATCGGCTTCTATATCTGAAATGCCTATCGGCACCTATTTTTAAAATGCCAATCGGCAACTATATCTGAAATGCCTATCATCACCCATATTTGAAATGCCTATCGGCAACCATATCTGAAATGCTTATCGACACCTATATTTGAAATACCTATCGGCTTCTATATCTGAAATGCCTATCGGCACCTATTTTTAAAATGCCAATCGGCAACTATATCTGAAATACCTATCGGCACCTATATCTGAAATGCCTATCGGCACCTATTTTTGAAATGCCTATCGGAAACTACATCTTAAATGCCTATCAGCACCTATATTTGAAATGCCTATCGGCAACCATATCTGAAATGCCTATCGACACCTATATTTGAAATACCTATCGGCTTCTATAACCAAAATGCCTATCGGCACCTATTTTTAAAATGCCTATCGGAAACTACATCTGAAATGCCTATCGGCACCTATTTTTAAAATGCCAATCGGCAACTATATCTGAAATGCCTATCGACACCTATATCTGAAATGCCTATCGGCACCTATTTTTAAAATGCCTATCGAAAACTACATCTGTAATGCCTATCAGCGCCTATATTTGAAATGCCTATCGGCAACCATATCTGGAATGCCTATCGGCACCTACATTTAAAATGCCTATCGGCTTCTATATCTGAAATGCCTATCGGCACCTCTTTTTAAAATGCCAATCGGCAACTATATCTGAAATGCCTATCGGCATCTATATCTGAAATGCTTATCGGCACCTATTTTTGAAATGCCTATCGGAAACTACATCTGAAATGCCTATTAGCACCTATATTTGAAATGCCAATCGGCAACTATATCTGAAATGCCTATCGGCACCTATATCTGAAATGCCTATCGGCACCTATTTTTGAAATGCCTATCGGCAACCATATCAGAAATGCCTATCGGCACCTATATTTGAAATGGCAATCGGCACCTATATTTGAAATGCCTATCGGCACCTATTTTTAAAATGCCAATCGGCAACTATATCTGAAATGCCTATCAGCACCCATATTTGAAATGCCTATCGGCAACCATATCTGAAATGCCTATCGACACCTATATTTGAAATGCCTATCGGCACCTATATATGAAATGCCTATCAGCACCTATATTTGAAATGCCTATCGGCATCTATTTCTGAAATGCCTATCGGCAACTATATCTGAAATTCCTATCGGCAGCTATATTTGAAATGCCTATCGGCACCTATATCTGAAATGCCCATCGGCACCTATTTTTAAAATGCCAATCGGCAACTTTATCTGAAATGCCTATCAGCACCTATATTTGAAATGCCTATAGGCAACCAAATCAGAAATGCCTATCGGTACCTAAATTTGAAATGCCTATCGGCACCTATATCTGAAATGCCTATCAGCACCTATATTTGAAATGCCTATCGGCAACCAAATCAGAAATGCCTATCGGCACCTATATATGAAATGCCTATCGGCACCTATATCTGAAATACCTATCGGCACCTATTTTTAAAATGCCAGTCGGCAACTATATCTGAAATGCCTATCAGCACCTATATTTGAAATGCCTATCGGCAAATATATCTGAAATGCCTTTCGACACCTATATTTGAAATAACTATCGGCTTCTATATCTGAAATGCCTATCGGCACCTATTTTTAAAATGCCATTCGGCAACTATATCTGAAATGCCTATCGGCACCTATATCTGAAATGCCTATCGGCACCTATTTTTGAAATGCCTATCGGAAACTACATCTGAAATGCCTAGCGGCACCTATATTTGAAATGCCTATCGGCAACCATATCTGGAATGCCTATCGGCACCTATATTTGAAATGCCTATCGGCACCTATTTTTAAAATGCCATTCGGCAACTATATCTAAAATGCCTATCGGCACCTATATCTGAAATGCCTATCGGCACCTATTTTTGAAATGCCTATCGGAAACTACATCTGAAATGCCTAGCGGCACCTATATTTGAAATGCCTATCGGCAACCATATCTGGAATGCCTAGCGGCACCTATATTTGAAATGCCTATCGGCAACCATATCTTAAATGCCTATCGACACCTATATTTGAAATGCCTATCGGCTTCTATATCTGAAATGCCTATCAGCACCTATTTTCTAAATGCCAATCGGCAACTATATCAAAAATGCCTATCAGCACCTATATCTGAAATGCCTATCGGCACCTATTTTTGAAATGCCTATCGGAAACTACATCTGAAATGCCTATCAGCACCTATATTTGAAATGCCTATCGGCAACCATATCTGGAATGCCTATCGGCACCTATATTTGAAATGCCTATCGGCACCTATATCTGAAATACCTATCGGCACCTATTTTTAAAATGCCAATCGGCAACTATATCTGAAATGCCTATCAGCACCTATATTTGAAATGCCTATCGGCAAACATATCTGAAATGCCTATCGACACCTATATTTGAAATAACTATCGGCTTCTATATCTGAAATGCCTATCGGCACCTATTTTTAAAATGCCTTTCGGCAACTATATTAGAAATGCCTATCGGCTTTTATTTTTGAAATGCCTATCGGAAACTACATCTGAAATGCCTAGCGGCACCTATATTTGAAATGCCTTATCGGCAACCATATCTTAAATGCCTATCGACACCTATATTTGAAATGCCTATCGGCTTCTATATCTGAAATGCCTATCAGCACATATTTTCTAAATGCCAATCGGCAACTATATCAGAAATGCCTATCGGCACCTATATCTGAAATGCCTATCGGCACCTATTTTTGAAATGCCTATCGGAAACTACATCTGAAACGCCTATCAGCACATATATTTGAAATGCCAATCGGCACCTATATCTGAAATGCCTATCGGCACCTATATCTGAAATGCCTATCGGAACCTATTTTTGTAAGGCCTATCGGCAACCATATCAGAAATGCCTATCGGCACCTATATTTGAAGTGCCTATCGGCACCTATTTTTAAAATGCCAATCGGCAACTATATCTGAAATGCCTATCAGCACCCATATTTGAAATTCCTTTTGGCAACCATATCTGAAATGCCTATCCACACCTATATTTAAAATACCTATCGGCTTCTATATCTGAAATGCCTATCGGCACCTATTTTTAAAATGCCAATCGGCAACTATATCAAAATGCGTATCGGCACCTATATCTGAAATGCCTATCCGCACCTATTTTTGAAATGCCTATCGGAAGCTACATCTGGAATGCCTATCAGCACCTATATTTGAAATGCCTATCGGCAACCATATCTGAAATGCCTATCGACACCTATATTTGAAATACCAGTCGGCTTCTATATCTGAAATGCCTATCGGCACCTATTTTTAAAATGCCAATCGGCAACTATATCTGAAATGCCAATCGGCACCTATATCTGAAATGCCTATCGGCACCTATTTTTGAAATGCCTATCGAAAACTACATCTGAAATGCCTATCAGCACCTATATTTAAAATGCCTATCGGCAACCAAATCAGAAATGCCTATCGGCACCTATATCTGAAAAGCCTTTCGGCATTTATATCTGAAATGCCTATCGGCACCTATATTTGAAATGCCTATCGGCACCTATATTTTAAATGCCTATCGGCAACTATATCTGATATGCCTATCGGCACCTATATCTGAAATGCATATCGGCACCTATTTTTGAAATGCCTATCTGAAACTACATCTGAAATGCCTGTCAGCACCTATTTTTAAAATGCTAATCGGCAACTATATCTGAAATGCCTATCGGCACCTATATCTGAAATGCCTATCGGCACCTATTTTTGAAATGCCTATCGGAAACTACATCTGTAATGCCTATCAGCGCCTATATTTGAAATGCCTATCGGCAACCATATCTGGAATGCCTATCGGCACCTACATTTGAAATGCCTATCGGCTTCTATATCTGAAATGCCTATCGGCACCTATTTTTAAAATGCCAATCGGCAAGTATATCTGAAATGCCTATCGGCACCTATATCTGAAATGCCTATCGGCACCTATTTTTGAAATGCCTATCGGAAACTACATCTGAAATGCCTATCAGCACCTATATTTGAAATGCCAATCGGCAACTATATCTGAAATGCCTAGCAGCACCCATATTTGAAATGCCTATCGGCAACCATATCTGAAATGCCTATCGACACCTAATTTGAAATACCTATCGGCTTCTATATCTAAAATGCCTATCGGCACCTATTTTTAAAATGTCTATCGGAAACTACATCTGAAATGCCTATCAGCACCTCTATTTGAAATGCCTATCGGCAACCATATCTTAAATGCCTATCGGAAACTACATCTGAAATGCCTAGCGGCACCTATATTTGAAATGCCTTATCGGCAACCATATCTTAAATGCCTATCGACACCTATATTTGAAATGCCTATCGGCTTCTATATCTGAAATGCCTATCAGCACCTATTTTCTAAATGCCAATCGGCAACTATATCAGAAATGCCTATCGGCACCTATATCTGAAATGCCTATCGGCACCTATTTTTGAAATGCCTATCGGAAACTACATCTGAAACGCCTATCAGCACATATATTTGAAATGCCAATCGGCACCTATATCTGAAATGCCTATCGGCACCTATATCTGAAATGCCTATCGGAACCTATTTTTGTAAGGCCTATCGGCAACCATATCAGAAATGCCCATCGGCACCTATATTTGAAGTGCCTATCGGCACCTATTTTTAAAATGCCAATCGGCAACTATATCTGAAATGCCTATCAGCACCCATATTTGAAATTCCTTTTGGCAACCATATCTGAAATGCCTATCCACACCTATATTTAAAATACCTATCGGCTTCTATATCTGAAATGCCTATCGGCACCTATTTTTAAAATGCCAATCGGCAACTATATCAAAATGCGTATCGGCACCTATATCTGAAATGCCTATCAGCACCTATTTTTGAAATGCCTATCGGAAGCTACATCTGGAATGCCTATCAGCACCTATATTTGAAATGCCTATCGGCAACCATATCTGAAATGCCTATCGACACCTATATTTGAAATACCAGTCGGCTTCTATATCTGAAATGCCTATCGGCACCTATTTTTAAAATGCCAATCGGCAACTATATCTGAAATGCCAATCGGCACCTATATCTGAAATGCCTATCGGCACCTATTTTTGAAATGCCTATCGAAAACTACATCTGAAATGCCTATCAGCACCTATATTTGAAATGCCTATCGGCAACCAAATCAGAAATGCCTATCGGCACCTATATCTGAAAAGCCTTTCGGCATTTATATCTGAAATGCCTATCGGCACCTATATTTGAAATGCCTATCGGCACCTATATTTTAAATGCCTATCGGCAACTATATCTGATATGCCTATCGGCACCTATATCTGAAATGCATATCGGCACCTATTTTTGAAATGCCTATCTGAAACTACATCTGAAATGCCTGTCAGCACCTATTTTTAAAATGCTAATCGGCAACTATATCTGAAATGCCTATCGGCACCTATATCTGAAATGCCTATCGGCACCTATTTTTGAAATGCCTATCGGAAACTACATCTGTAATGCCTATCAGCGCCTATATTTGAAATGCCTATCGGCAACCATATCTGGAATGCCTATCGGCACCTACATTTGAAATGCCTATCGGCTTCTATATCTGAAATGCCTATCGGCACCTATTTTTAAAATGCCAATCGGCAAGTATATCTGAAATGCCTATCGGCACCTATATCTGAAATGCCTATCGGCACCTATTTTTGAAATGCCTATCGGAAACTACATCTGAAATGCCTATCAGCACCTATATTTGAAATGCCAATCGGCAACTATATCTGAAATGCCTAGCAGCACCCATATTTGAAATGCCTATCGGCAACCATATCTGAAATGCCTATCGACACCTAATTTGAAATACCTATCGGCTTCTATATCTAAAATGCCTATCGGCACCTATTTTTAAAATGTCTATCGGAAACTACATCTGAAATGCCTATCAGCACCTCTATTTGAAATGCCTATCGGCAACCATATCTTAAATGCCTATCGGAAACTACATCTGAAAAGCCTACCAGCACCTATATTTGAAATGCTTATCGGCAACCATATCTTAAATACCTATCGGCACCTATATTTGAAATGCCTATCGGCTTCTATATCTGAAATGCCTATCGGCACCTATTTTTAAAATGCCAATCGGCAACTATATCTGAAATGCCTATCGGCACCTATATCTGAAATGCCTTTCGGCACCTATTTTTGAAATGCCTATCGGAAACTACATCTGAAATGCCTATCAGCACCTACATTTGAAATGCCTATCGGCATCCATATCAGAAATGCCTATCGGCACCTATATCTGAAATGCCTTTCGGTATTTATATCTTAAATGCCTATCGGCACCTATATTTGAAATGCCTATCGGCACCTATATTTTAAATGCCTATCGGCAACTATAACTGTTATGCCTATCGGCACCTATATCTGAAATGCCTTTCGGAATTTATATCTGAAATGCCTTTCGGAACCTATATTTGAAATGCCTATCGGCACCTATATCTGAAATGCCTATCGGCAACCATTTTTGAAATGCTTATCGGAAACTACATCTGAAATACCTATCGGCACCTATTTTTGAAATGCCTATCGGCAACCAAATCAGAAATGCCTATCGGCACCTATATTTGAAATGCCTATCGGCACCTATTTTTGAAATGCCTATCGGAAACTACATCTGAAATGCCTATCAGCACCTATATTTGAAATGCCTATCGGCAACCATATCTGAAATGCCTACCGGCACCTATATTTGAAATGCCTATCGGCTTCTATATCTGAAATGCCTATCGGCACCTATTTTTAAAAAGCCAATCGGCAACTATATCTGAAATGCCTATCGGCACCTATATCTGAAATGCCTATCGGCACCTATTTTTGAAATGACTATCGGCAACCCAATCAGAAATGCCTATCGGCACCTATATTTGAAATGCCTATCGGCACCTATATCTGAAATGCCTATCGGCACCTATTTTTAAAATGCCAATCGGCAACTATATCTGAAATGCCTATCAGCACCCAGATTTGAAATGCCTATCGGCAACCATATCTGAAATGCCTATCGACACCTAATTTGAAATACCTATCGGCTTCTATATCTGAAATGCCTATCGGCACCTATTTTTAAAATGCCAATCGGCAACTATATCTGAAATGCCTATCGGCATCTATATCTGACATGCCTATCGGCACCTATTTTTGAAATGCCTATCGGAAACTACATCTGAAATGCCTATCAGCACCTATATTTGAAATGCCTATCGGCAACCATATCTGAAATGCCTACCGGCACCCATATTTGAAATGCCTATTGGCTTCTATATCTGAAATGCCTATCGGCACCTATTTTTAAAATGCCCATCGGACACTATATCTGAAATGCCTATCGGCACCTATATCTGAAATGCCTATCGGCACCTATATCTGAAATGCCTATCGGCACCTATTTTTGAAATGCCTATCGGAAACTACATCTGAAATGCCTATCAGCACCTATATTTGAAATGCCTATCGGCAACCAAATCAGAAATGCCTATCGGCACCTATATCTGAAATGCCTTTCAGTATTTATATCTGAAATTCCTATCGGCACCTATATTTGAAATGCCTATCGGCACCTATATTTTAAATGCCTATCGGCAACTATATCTGATATGCCTATCGGCACCTATATCTGAAATGCTTATCGGCACCTATTTTTGAAATGCCAATCGGAAACTACATCTGAAATGCCTATCGGCACCTATTTTTAAAATGCCAATGGGCAACTATATCTGAAATGCCTGTCGGCACCTATATCTGAAATGTCTTTCGGCATTTATATCTGAAATGCCTATCAGCACCTATATTTAAAATGCCTATCGGCAACCAAATCGGAAATGCCTATTGGCACCTATATCTGAAATGCCTTTCGGCATTTATATCTGAAATGCCTATCGGCACCTATATTTGAAATGCCTATCGGCACCTATATTTTAAATGCCTGTCGGCAACTATGTCTGATATGCCTATCGGCACCTATATTTGAAATGCCTATCGGCAACTATTTTTGAAATGCCTATCGGAAACTACATCTGAAATGCCTATCGGCACCTATTTTTAAAATGCCAATCGGCAACTATATCTGAAATGCCTATCGGCACCTATATTTGAAATGCCTATCGGCACCTATTTTTGAAATGCCTATCGGAAACTACATCTGTAATGCCTATCAGCGCCTATATTTGAAATGCCTATCGGCAACCATATCTGGAATGCCTATCGGCACCTACATTTGAAATGCCTATCGGCTTCTATATCTGAAATGCCTATCGGCACCTATTTTTAAAATGCCAATCGGCAACTATATCTGAAATGCCTATCGGCACCTATATCTGAAATGCCTATCGGCACCTATTTTTGAAATGCCTATCGGAAACTACATCTGAAATGCCTATCAGCACCTATATTTGAAATGCCAATCGGCACCTATATCTGAAATGCCTATCGGCACCTATATCTGAAATGCCTATCGGAACCTATTTTTGAAAGGCCTATTGGCAACCATATCAGAAATGCCTATCGGCACCTATATTTGAAGTGCCTATCGGCACCTATTTTTAAAATGCCAATCGGCAACTATATCTGAAATGCGTATCGGCACCTATATCTGAAATGCCTATCCGCACCTATTTTTGAAATGCCTATCGGAAGCTACATCTGGAATGCCTATCAGCACCTATATTTGAAATGCCTATCGGCAAACATATCTGAAATGCCTATCGACACCTATATTTGAAATACTTGTCGGCTTCTATATCTGAAATGCCTATCGGCACCTATTTTTAAAATACCAATCGGCAACTATATCTGAAATGCCAATCGGCACCTATATCTGAAATGCCTATCGGCACCTATTTTTGAAATGCCTATCGAAAACTACATCTGAAATGCCTATCAGCACCTATATTTGAAATGCCTATCGGCAACCAAATCAGAAATGCCTATCGGCAACTATATCTGAAAAGCCTTTCGGCATTTATATCTGAAATGCCTATCGGCACCTATATTTAAATGCCTATCGGCACCTGTATTTTAAATGCCTATCGGCAACTATATCTGATATGCCTATCGGCACCTATATCTGAAATGCCTATCGGCACCTATTTTTGAAATGCCTATCTGAAACTACATCTGAAATGCCTGTCAGCACCTATTTTTAAAATGCTAATCGGCAACTATATCTGAAATGCCTATCGGCACCTATATCTGAAATGCCTATCGGCACCTATATCTGAAATGCCTATCGGCACCTATTTTTGAAATGCCTATCGGAAACTACATCTGTAATGCCTATCGGCGCCTATATTTGAAATGCCTATCGGCAACCATATCTGGAATGCCTATCGGCACCTACATTTGAAATGCCTATCGGCTTCTATATCTGAAATGCCTATCGGCACCTATTTTTAAAATGCCAATCGGCAAGTATCTCTGAAATGCCTATCGGCACCTATATCTGAAATGCCAATCGGCACCTATTTTTGAAATGCCTATCGGAAACTACATCTGAAATGCCTATCAGCACCTATATTTGAAATGCCAATCGGCAACTATATCTGAAATGCCCTGCAGCACCTATATTTTAAATGCCTATCGGCTTCTATATCTGAAATGCTTATCGGCACCTATTTTTAAAATGATAATCGGCAACTATATCTGAAATGCCTATCGGCACCTATATCTGAAATGCCTTTCGGCACCTATTTTTGAAATGCCTATCGGAAACTACATCTGAAATGCCTATCAGCACCTACATGTGAAATGCCTATCGGCAACCATATCAGAAATGCCTATCGGCACCTATATCTGAAATGCTTTTCGGTATTTATATCTTAAATGCCTATCGGCACCTATATTTGAAATGCCTATCGGCACCTATATTTTAAATGCCTATCGGCAACTATAACTGTTATGCCTATCGGCACCTATATCTGAAATGCCTTTCGGAATTTATATCTGAAATGCCTATCGGAACCTATATTTGAAATGCCTATCGGCACCTCTATTTTAAATGCCTGTCGGCAACTATATCTGATATGCCTATCGGCACCTATATCTGAAATGCCTATCGGCAACTATTTTTGAAGTGCTTATCTTAAACTACATCTGAAATACCTATCGGCACCTATTTTTGAAATGCCTATCGGCAACCAAATCAGAAATGCCTATCGGCACCTATATTTGAAATGCCTATCGGCACCTATTTTTAAAATGCCTATCGGAAACTACATCTGAAATGCCTATCAGCACCTATATATGAAATGCTTATCGGCAACCAAATCAGAAATGCCTATCGGCACCTATATCTGAAATGCCTTTCGGCATTTATATCTGAAATGCCTATCGGCACCTATATTAAAAAATGCCTATAGACACCTATATTTTAAATGCCTATCGGCAACTATATCTGATATGCCTATCGGCACCTATATCTGAAATGCCTATCGGCACCTATTTTTAAAATGCCAATCGGCAACTATATCTGAAATGCCTATCGGCACCTATATTTGAAATGCCTATTGGCACCTATTTTTGAAATGCCTATCGGAAACTACATCTGTAATGCCTATCAGCGCCTATATTTGAAATACCTATTTTTAAAATGCCAATCGGCAACTATATCTGAAATGCCTATCGGCACCTATATTTGAAATGCCTACCGGCACCTATATTTGAAATGCCTATCGGCTTCTATATCTGAAATGCCTATCGGCACCTATTTTTAAAAAGCCAATCGGCAACTATATCTGAAATGCCTATCGGCACCTATAATTGAAATGCCTATCGGCACCTATTTTTGAAATGCCTATCGGCAACCAAATCAGAAATGCCTATCGGCACCTATATTTGAAATGCCTATCGGCACCTATATCCGAAATGCCTATCGGCACCTATTTTTAAAATGGCAATCGGCAACTATATCTGAAATGCCTATCAGCACCCAGATTTGAAATGCCTATCGGCAACCATATCTGAAATGCCTATCGACACCTAATTTGAAATACCTATCGGCTTCTATATCTGAAATGCCTATCGGCACCTATTTTTAAAATGCCAATCGGCAACTATATCTGAAATGCCTATCGGCACCTATATCTGACATGCCTATCGGCACCCATTTTTGAAATGCCTATCGGAAACTACATCTGAAATGCCTATCAGCACCTATATTTGAAATGCCTATCGGCAACCATATCTGAAATGCCTACCGGCACCTATATTTGAAATGCCTATTGGCTTCTATATCTGAAATGCCTATCGGCACCTATTTTTAAAATGCCAATCGGCAACTATATCTGAAATGCCTATCGGCACCTATATCTGAAATGCCTATCGGCACCTATTTTTGAAATGCCTATCGGAAACTACATCTGAAATGCCTATCAGCACCTATATTTGATATGCCTATCGGCAACCAAATCAGAAATGCCTATCGGCACCTATATCTGAAATGCCTTTCGGTATTTATATCTGAAATTCCTATCGGCACCTATATTTTAAATGCCTAACGGCAACTATATCTGATATGCCTATCGGCACCTATATCTGAAATGCCTATCGGCACCTATTTTTGAAATGCCTATCGAAAACTACATCTAAAATGCCTATCGGCACCTATTTTTAAAATGCCAATCGGCAACTATATCTGAAATGCCTGTCGGCACCTATATCTGAAATGTCTTTCGGCATTTATATCTGAAATGCCTATCGGCACCTATATTTAAAATGCCTATCGGCACCTATATTTTAAATGCCTATCGGCAACTATATCTGATATGCCTATCGGCTCCTATATCTGAAATGCCTATCGGCACCTATTTTAAAATGCCTATCGGAAACTACATCTGAAATGCCTATCGGCACCTATTTTTAAAATGCCATTCGGCAACTATATCTGAAATGCCTATCGGCACCTATATCTGAAATGCCTATCGGCACCTATTTTTGAAATGTGTATCGGAAACTACATCTGAAATGGCTATCAGAACCTATATTTGAAATGCCTATCGGAAACTACATCTGAAATGCCTATCAGCACCTATATTTGAAATGCCTATCGGCTTTTATATCTGAAATGCCTATCGGCACCTATTTTTAAAATGCCAATCGGCAACTATACCTGAAATGCCTATCATCACCCATATTTGAAATGCCTATCGGCAATCATATCTGAAATGCCTAACGACACCTATATTTGAAATAACTATTGGCTTCTATATCTGAAATGCCTATCGGCACCTATTTTTAAAATGCCAATCGGCAACTTTATCTGAAATGCCTATCGGCACCTATATCTGAAATGCCTATCGGCACCTATCTTTGAAATGCCTATCGGAAACTACATCTGAAATGCCTATCAGCACCTATATTTGAAATGCCTATCGGCAACCATATCTGGAATGCCTATCGGCACCTACATTTGAAATGCCTATTGGCTTCTATTTCTGAAATGCCTATTGGCCCCTATTTTTAAAACGCCAATCGGCAACTATATCTGAAATGCCTATCGGCACCTATATCTGAAATGCCTATCGGCATCTATTTTTAAAATGCCTATCAAAAACTACATCTGAAATGTCTATCGGCACCTATTTTTAAAATGCCAATCGGCAACTATTTCTGAAATGCCTATCGGCACCTATATCTGAAATGCCTATCGGCACCTATTTTTAAAATGCCTATCGGCACCTATATCTGAAATGCCTTTCGGTATTTATATCTGAAATGCCTATCGGCACCTATATTTGAAATGCCTATCGGCACCTATATTTTAAATGCCTATCGGCAACTATATCTGATATGCCTATCGGCACCTATATCTGAAATGCCTATCGGCACCTATTTTTGAAATGCCTATCGGAAACTACATCTGAAATGCCTATCAGCACCTATATTTGAAATGCCTATCGGCAACCATATCTGGAATGCCTATCGGCACCTATATCTGAAATGCCTATCGGCACCTATTTTTAAAATGCCTATCGGCACCTATATCTGAAATGCCTTTCGGTATTTATATCTGAAATGCCTATCGGCACCTATATTTGAAATGCCTATCGGCACCTATATTTTAAATGCCTATCGGCAACTATATCTGATATGCCTATCGGCACCTATATCTGAAATGCCTATCGGCACCTATTTTTGAAATGCCTATCGGAAACTACATCTGAAATGCCTATCGGCACCTATTTTTAAAATGCCAATCGGCAACTATATCTGAAATGCCTATTGGCACCTATATCTGAAATGCCTTTCGGCATTTATATCTGAAATGCCTATCGGCACCTATATTTAAAATGCCTATCGGCACCGATATTCTAAATGCCTATCGGCAACTATATCTGATATGCCTATCGGCTCCTATATCTGAAATGCCTATCGGCACCTATTTTTGAAATGCCTATCGGAAACTACATCTGAGATGCCTACCGGCGCCTATTTTTAAAATGCCATTCAGCAACTATATCTGAAATGCCTATCGGCACCTATATCTGAAATGCCTATCGGCACCTATTTTTGAAATGCGTATCGGAAACTACATCTGAAATGCCTATCAGCACCTATATTTGAAATGCCTATCGGAAACTACATCTGAAATGCCTATAGGCACCTATTTTTAAAATGCCATTCGGCAACTATATCTGAAATGCCTATCGGCACCTATATCTGAAATGCCTATCGGCACCTATCTTTGAAATGCCTATCGGAAACTACATCTGAAATGCCCATCAGCACCTATATTTGAAATGCCTATCGGCAACCATATCTGGAATGCCTATCGGCACCTATATTTGAAATGCCTTTCGGCTTCTATATCTGAAATGCCTATCGGCACCTATTTTTAAAATGCCAACCGGCAACTTTATCTAAAATGCCTATCGGCACCTATATCTGAAATGCCTATCGGCACCTATTTTTGAAATGCCTATCAGAAACTACATCTGAAAAGCCTATCGGCACCTATTTTAAAAATGCCAAGCGGCAACTATATCTGAAATGCCTATCGGCACCTATATCTGAAATGCCTATCGGCACCTATTTTTGAAATGCCTATCGGTAACTACATCTGAAATGCCTATCAGCACTTATATTTGAAATGCCTATCGGCAACCATATCTGGAATGCCTATCGGCACATACATTTGAAATGCCTATCGGCTTCTATATCTGAAATGCCTATCGGCACCTATTTTTAAAATGCCAATCAGCAACTATATCTGAAATGCCTATCGGCACCTATATCTGAAATGCCTATCGGCACCTATATCTGAAATGTCTATCGGCACCTATTTTTGAAATGCCTATCGGAAACTACATCTGAAATGCCTATCAGCACCTATATTTGACATGCCTATCGGCAACCATATCTGAAATGCCTATCGAATCCTATATTTGAAATACCTGTCGGCTTCTATATCTGAAATGCCTATCGGCACCTATTTTTAAAATGCCAATCGGCAACTATATCTGAAATGCCAATCGGCACCTATATCTGAAATACCTATCGGCACCTATTTTTGAAATGCCTATCGGAAACTACATCTGAAATGCCTATCAGCACCTATATTTAAAATGCCTATCGGCAAACAAATCAGAAATGCCTATCGGCACCTATATCTAAATTTACTTTCGGTGTTTAGATCTGAAATGCCTATCGGCACCTATATTTGAAATGCCTATCGGCACCTATATTTTAAATGCCTATCGGCAAATATATCTGATATGCCTATCGGCTCCTATTACTGAAATGCCTATCGGCACCTATTTTTTAAATGCCTATAGGAAACTACATCTGAAATGCCTATCGGCCCCTATTTTGAAAATGCCATTCGGCAACTATATCTGAAATGCCTATCGGCACCTACATCTGAAATGCCTATCGGTACCTATTTTTGAAATGCCTATCGGAAACTACATCTGAAATGCCTATCAGCACCTATATTTGAAATGCCTATCGGCTTCTATATCTGAAATGCCTATCGGCACCTATTTTTAAAATGCCAATCGGCAACTATATCTGAAATGCCTATCATCACCCATATTTGAAATGCCTTTCGGCAACCATATCTGAAATGCCTATCGACACCTATATTTGAAATACCTATCGGCTTCTATATCTGAAATGCCTATCGGCACCTATTTTTAAAATGCCAACCGGCAACTTTATCTAAAATGCCTATCGGCACCTATATCTGAAATGCCTATCGGCACCTATTTTTGAAATGCCTATCAGAAACTACATCTGAAATGCCTATCGGCACCTATTTTAAAAATGCCAAGCGGCAACTATATCTGAAATGCCTATCGGCACCTATATCTGAAATGCCTATCGGCACCTATTTTTGAAATGCCTATCGGTAACTACATCTGATATGCCTATCAGCACTTATATTTGAAATGCCTATCGGCAACCATATCTGGAATGCCTATCGGCACATACATTTGAAATGCCTATCGGCTTCTATATCTGAAATGCCTATCGGCACCTATTTTTAAAATGCCAATCAGCAACTATATCTGAAATGCCTATCGGCACCTATATCTGAAATGTCTATCGGCACCTATTTTTGAAATGCCTATCGGAAACTACATCTGAAATGCCTATCAGCACCTATATTTGAAATGCCTATCGGCAACCATATCTGAAATGCCTATCGAATCCTATATTTGAAATACCTGTCGGCTTCTATATCTGAAATGCCTATCGGCACCTATTTTAAAAATGCCAATCGGCGACTATATCTGAAATGCCAATCGGCACCTATATCTGAAATACCTATCGGAACCTATTTTTGAAATGCCTATCGGAAACTACATCTGAAATGCCTATCAGCACCTATATTTAAAATGCCTATCGGCAAACAAATCAGAAATGCCTATCGGCACCTATATCTAAATTTACTTTTGGTATTTAGATCTGAAATGCCTATCGGCACCTATTTTTAAAATGCCAATCGGCAACTATATCTGAAATGCCTATCATCACCCATATTTGAAATGCCTTTCGGCAACCATATCTGAAATGCCTATCGACACCTATATTTGAAATACCTATCGGCTTCTATATCTGAAATGTCTATCGGCACCTATTTTTAAAATGCCAATCGGCAACTATTTCTGAAATGCCTATCGGCACCTATATCTGAAATGCCTATCGGCACCTATTTTTAAAATGCCTATCGGCACCTATATCTGAAATGCCTTTCGGTATTTATATCTGAAATGCCTATCGGCACCTATATTTGAAATGCCTATCGGCACCTATATTTTAAATGCCTATCGGCAACTATATCTGATATGCCTATCGGCACCTATATCTGAAATGCCTATCGGCACCTATTTTTGAAATGCCTATCGGAAACTACATCTGAAATGAGTATCAGCACCTATATTTGAAATGCCTATCGGCAACCATATCTGGTATGCCTATCGGCACCTATATCTGAAATGCCTATCGGCACCTATTTTTAAAATGCCTATCGGCACCTATATCTGAAATGCCTTTCGGTATTTATATCTGAAATGCCTATCGGCACCTATATTTGAAATGCCTATCGGCACCTATATTTTAAATGCCTATCGGCAACTATATCTGATATGCCTATCGGCACCTATATCTGAAATGCCTATCGGCACCTATTTTTGAAATGCCTATCGGAAACTACATCTGAAATGCCTATCGGCACCTATTTTTAAAATGCCAATCGGCAACTATATCTGAAATGCCTATCATCACCCATATTTGAAATGCCTTTCGGCAACCATATCTGAAATGCCTATCGACACCTATATTTGAAATACCTATCGGCTTCTATATCTGAAATGCCTATCGGCACCTATTTTTAAAATGCCAATCGGCAACTATATCTGAAATGCCTATTGGCAGCTATTTTTAAAATGCCAATCGGCAGCTATATCTGAAATGCCTATCGGCACCTATATCTGAAATGCCTATCGGCACCTATTTTTGAAATGCCTATCGGAAACTACATCTGAAATGCCTATCAGCACCTATATCTGAAATGCCTATCGGCACCTTTTTTTGAAATGCCTATCGGAAACTACATCTGAAATGCCTATCAGCACCTATATTTAAATGGCCTATTGGCAACCAAATCAGAAATGCCTATCGGCAACCATATCTGAAATGCCTATCGGCACCTACATTTGAAATGCCGATCGGCTTCTATTTATGAAATGCCCATCGGCATCTATTTTTAAAATGCCAATCGGCAACTATATCTGAAATGCCTATCGGCACCTATATCTGAAATGCCTATCGGCACCTTTTTTTGAAATGCCTATCGGAAACTACATCTGAAATGCCTATCAGCACCTATATTTAAATGACCTATTGGCAACCAAATCAGAAATGCCTATCGGCAACTATATCTGAAATGCCTTTCGGCATTTATATCTGAAATGCCTATCGGCACCTATATTTGAAATGCCTATCGGCACCTATATTTTAAATGCCTATCGGCAACTATATCTGATGTGCCTATCGGCACCTATATCTGAGATGCCTATTGGCACCTATTTTTGAAATCCCTATCGGAAACTACATCTAAAATGCCTATCGGCACCTATTTTTAAAATGCCAATCGGCAGCTATATCTGAAATGCCTATCGGCACCTATATCTGTAATGCCTATCGGCACCTATTTTTGAAATGCCTATCGGAAACTACATCTAAAATGCCTATCAGCACCTATATTTGAAATGCCTATCGGCAACCATATCTGGAGTTCCTATTGGCACCTACATTTGAAATGCCTATCGGCTTCTATTTCTGAAATGCCTATCGGCACCTATTTTTGAAATTTTTATCGGAAACTACATCTGAAATGCCTATCGGCACCTATTTTTAAAATGCCAATCGGCAACTATATCGGAAATGTCTATCGGCACCTATATCCGAAATGCCTATCGGCACCTATTTTTGAAATGCCTATCGGAAACTACATCTGAAATGCCTATCAGCACCTATATTTGAAATGCCTATCGGCAACCATATCTGAAATGCCTATCGGCACCTATATTTGAAATGCCTATCGGCTTCTGTATTTGAAAAGCCTATCGGCACCTATTTTTAAAATTCCAATCGGCAACTATATCTGAAATGCCTATCGGCACCTATATCTGAAATGCCTTTCGGCATTTATATCTGAAATGCCTATCGGCACCTATATTTAAAATGCCTATCGGCACCTATATTTTAACTGCCTATCGGCAACTATATCTGATATGCCTATCGGCTCCTATATCTGAAATGCCTATCGGCACCTATTTTTGAAATGCCTATCAGAAACTACATCCGAAATGCCTATCGGCACCAATTTTTAAAATGCCATTCGGCAACTACATCTGAAGTGCCTATCAGCACCTATATTTGAAATGCCTATCGGCATCCATATCTGAAATGCCTATCGTCACCTATATTTGAAATACCTATCGGCTTCTATATCTGAAATGCCTGTCGGCACCTATTTTTAAAATGCCAATCGGCAACTATTTCTGAAATGCCTATCAGCACCTATATCTGAAATTCCTATCGGCACCTATATTTGAAATGCCTATCGGCAACCAAATCAGAAATGCCTATCGGCACCTATATTTGAAATGCCTATCGGCAACCAAATCAGAAATGCCTATCGGCACCTATATTTGAAATGCCTATCGGCTTCTATTTCTGAAATGCCTATCGACACCTATTTTTATTATGCCAATCGGCAACTATATCTGAAATGTCTATCGGCACCTATATCTGAAATGCCTATCGGCACATATTTTTAAAATGCCGTTCGGAAACTACATCTGAAATGCCTATCAGCACCTATATATGAAATGCCTATCGGCAACCAAATCAGAAATGCCTATCGGCACCTATATCTGAAATGCCTTTCGGCATTTATATCTGGAATGCCTATCGGCACCTATATTAAAAAATGCCTATCGACACCTATATTTTAAATGCCTATCGGCAACTATATCTGATATGCCTATCGGCACCTATATCTGAAATGCCTATCGGCACGTATTTTTGAAATTCCTATCGGAAACTACATCTGAAATGCCTATCGGCACCTATTTTTAAAATGCCAATCGGCAACTATATCTGAAATGTCTATCGGCACTTATATCTGAAATGCCTATCGGCACCTATTTTTGAAATGCCTATCGGAAACTACATCTGAAATGCCTATCAGCACCTATATTTGAAATGCCTATCGGCAACCATATCTGAAATGCCTATCGACACCTATATTTGAAATACCTATCGGCTTCTATATCTGAAATGCCTATCGGCACCTATTTTTAAAATGCCAATCGGACATATATCTGAAATGCCTATCGGCACCTATTTTTGAAATGCCTATCGGCAACCAAATCAGAAATGCCTATCGGCACCTATATTTGAAATGCCTATCGGCACCTATATCTGAAATGCCTATCGGCACCTATTTTTAAAATGCCAATCGGCAACTATATCTGAAATGCCTATCAGCACCCATATTTGAAATGCCTATCGCCAACCATATCTGAAATGCCTATCGACACCTGATTTGAAATACTTATCGGCTTCTATATCTGAAATGCCTATCGGCACCTATTTTTAAAATGCTAATCGGCAACTATATCTGAAATGCCTATCGGCTTCTATATCTGAAATGCCTATTGGCACCTATTTTTAAAATGCCAATCGGCAACTATATTTGAAATGCCTATCGGCACCTACATCTGAAATGCCTATCGGAAATACATCTGAAATGCCTATCGGCACCTATATTTGAAATGCCTATCGGCAACCAAATCAGAAATGCCTATCGGCACCTATATCTGCAATGCCTTTCGGTATTTATATATAAAATGCCTATCGGCACCTATATTTGAAATGCCTATCGGCACCTATATTTCAAATGCCTATCGGCAACTATATCTGATATGCCTATCGGCACCTATATCTGAAATGCCTATCGTCACCTATTTTTGAAATGCCTATCGGAAACTACATCTGAAATGCCTATCGGCACCTATTTTTAAAATGCCAATCGGCAACTATATCTGAAATGCCTATCGGCACCTATATCTGAAATGCCTTTCGGCATTTATATCTGAAATGCCTATCGGCAAATATATTTAGAATGCCTATCGGCACCTATATTTTAAATGCCTATCGGCAACTATATCTGATATGCCTATCGGCTCCTATGTCAGAAATGCCTATCGGCAGCTATTTTTGAAATGCCTATCGGAAACTACATCTGGAATGCCTATCGGCACCTATATCTGAAATGCCTATCGGCACCTATTTTTGAAATGCGTATCGGAAACTACATCTGAAATGACTATCAGCACTTATATTTGAAACGCCTATCGCAAAACTACATCTGAAATGCCTATCAGCACCTATATTTAAATGCCTATCGGCTTCTATATCTGAAATGCCTATCGGCACCTATTTTTAAAATGCCAATCGGCAACTATATCTGAAATGCCTATCATCACCCATATTTGAAATGCCTATCGGCAACCATATCTGAAATGCTTATCGACACCTATATTTGAAATACCTATCGGCTTCTATATCTGAAATGCCTATCGGCACCTATTTTTAAAATGCCAATCGGCAACTATATCTGAAATACCTATCGGCACCTATATCTGAAATGCCTATCGGCACCTATTTTAAAATGTCTATCGGAAACTACATCTTAAATGCCTATCAGCACCTATATTTGAAATGCCTATCGGCAACCATATCTGAAATGCCTATCGACACCTATATTTGAAATACCTATCGGCTTCTATAACCAAAATGCCTATCGGCACCTATTTTTAAAATGCCTATCGGAAACTACATCTGAAATGCCTATCGGCACCTATTTTTAAAATGCCAATCGGCAACTATATCTGAAATGCCTATCGACACCTATATCTGAAATGCCTATCGGCACCTATTTTTAAAATGCCTATCGAAAACTACATCTGTAATGCCTATCAGCGCCTATATTTGAAATGCCTATCGGCAACCATATCTGGAATGCCTATCGGCACCTACATTTAAAATGCCTATCGGCTTCTATATCTGAAATGCCTATCGGCACCTCTTTTTAAAATGCCAATCGGCAACTATATCTGAAATGCCTATCGGCATCTATATCTGAAATGCTTATCGGCACCTATTTTTGAAATGCCTATCGGAAACTACATCTGAAATGCCTATTAGCACCTATATTTGAAATGCCAATCGGCAACTATATCTGAAATGCCTATCGGCACCTATATCTGAAATGCCTATCGGCACCTATTTTTGAAATGCCTATCGGCAACCATATCAGAAATGCCTATCGGCACCTATATTTGAAATGGCAATCGGCACCTATATTTGAAATGCCTATCGGCACCTATTTTTAAAATGCCAATCGGCAACTATATCTGAAATGCCTATCAGCACCCATATTTGAAATGCCTATCGGCAACCATATCTGAAATGCCTATCGACACCTATATTTGAAATGCCTATCGGCAACTATATCTGAAATTCCTATCGGCAGCTATATTTGAAATGCCTATCGGCACCTATATCTGAAATGCCCATCGGCACCTATTTTTAAAATGCCAATCGGCAACTTTATCTGAAATGCCTATCAGCACCTATATTTGAAATGCCTATAGGCAACCAAATCAGAAATGCCTATCGGTACCTAAATTTGAAATGCCTATCGGCACCTATATCTGAAATGCCTATCAGCACCTATATTTGAAATGCCTATCGGCAACCAAATCAGAAATGCCTATCGGCACCTATATATGAAATGCCTATCGGCACCTATATCTGAAATACCTATCGGCACCTATTTTTAAAATGCCAGTCGGCAACTATATCTGAAATGCCTATCAGCACCTATATTTGAAATGCCTATCGGCAAATATATTTGAAATGCCTTTCGACACCTATATTTGAAATAACTATCGGCTTCTATATCTGAAATGCCTATCGGCACCTATTTTTAAAATGCCATTCGGCAACTATATCTGAAATGCCTATCGGCACCTATATCTGAAATGCCTATCGGCACCTATTTTTGAAATGCCTATCGGAAACTACATCTGAAATGCCTAGCGGCACCTATATTTGAAATGCCTATCGGCAACCATATCTTAAATGCCTATCGACACCTATATTTGAAATGCCTATCGGCTTCTATATCTGAAATGCCTATCAGCACCTATTTTCTAAATGCCAATCGGCAACTATATCAAAAATGCCTATCAGCACCTATATCTGAATTGCCTATCGGCACCTATTTTTGAAATGCCTATCGGAAACTACATCTGAAATGCCTATCAGCACCTATATTTGAAATGCCTATCGGCAACCATATCTGGAATGCCTATCGGCACCTATATTTGAAATGCCTATCGGCACCTATATCTGAAATACCTATCGGCACCTATTTTTAAAATGCCAATCGGCAACTATATCTGAAATGCCTATCAGCACCTATATTTGAAATGCCTATCGGCAAACATATCTGAAATGCCTATCGACACCTATATTTGAAATAACTATCGGCTTCTATATCTGAAATGCCTATCGGCACCTATTTTTAAAATGCCATTCGGCAACTATATTAGAAATGCCTATCGGCTTTTATTTTTGAAATGCCTATCGGAAACTACATCTGAAATGCCTAGCGGCACCTATATTTGAAATGCCTTATCGGCAACCATATCTTAAATGCCTATCGACACCTATATTTGAAATGCCTATCGGCTTCTATATCTGAAATGCCTATCAGCACCTATTTTCTAAATGCCAATCGGCAACTATATCAGAAATGCCTATCGGCACCTATATCTGAAATGCCTATCGGCACCTATTTTTGAAATGCCTATCGGAAACTACATCTGAAACGCCTATCAGCACATATATTTGAAATGCCAATCGGCACCTATATCTGAAATGCCTATCGGCACCTATATCTGAAATGCCTATCGGAACCTATTTTTGTAAGGCCTATCGGCAACCATATCAGAAATGCCTATCGGCACCTATATTTGAAGTGCCTATCGGCACCTATTTTTAAAATGCCAATCGGCAACTATATCTGAAATGCCTATCAGCACCCATATTTGAAATTCCTTTTGGCAACCATATCTGAAATGCCTATCCACACCTATATTTAAAATACCTATCGGCTTCTATATCTGAAATGCCTATCGGCACCTATTTTTAAAATGCCAATCGGCAACTATATCAAAATGCGTATCGGCACCTATATCTGAAATGCCTATCCGCACCTATTTTTGAAATGCCTATCGGAAGCTACATCTGGAATGCCTATCAGCACCTATATTTGAAATGCCTATCGGCAACCATATCTGAAATGCCTATCGACACCTATATTTGAAATACCAGTCGGCTTCTATATCTGAAATGCCTATCGGCACCTATTTTTAAAATGCCAATCGGCAACTATATCTGAAATGCCAATCGGCACCTATATCTGAAATGCCTATCGGCACCTATTTTTGAAATGCCTATCGAAAACTACATCTGAAATGCCTATCAGCACCTATATTTGAAATGCCTATCGGCAACCAAATCAGAAATGCCTATCGGCACCTATATCTGAAAAGCCTTTCGGCATTTATATCTGAAATGCCTATCGGCACCTATATTTGAAATGCCTATCGGCACCTATATTTTAAATGCCTATCGGCAACTATATCTGATATGCCTATCGGCACCTATATCTGAAATGCATATCGGCACCTATTTTTGAAATGCCTATCTGAAACTACATCTGAAATGCCTGTCAGCACCTATTTTTAAAATGCTAATCGGCAACTATATCTGAAATGCCTATCGGCACCTATATCTGAAATGCCTATCGGCACCTATTTTTGAAATGCCTATCGGAAACTACATCTGTAATGCCTATCAGCGCCTATATTTGAAATGCCTATCGGCAACCATATCTGGAATGCCTATCGGCACCTACATTTGAAATGCCTATCGGCTTCTATATCTGAAATGCCTATCGGCACCTATTTTTAAAATGCCAATCGGCAAGTATATCTGAAATGCCTATCGGCACCTATATCTGAAATGCCTATCGGCACCTATTTTTGAAATGCCTATCGGAAACTACATCTGAAATGCCTATCAGCACCTATATTTGAAATGCCAATCGGCAACTATATCTGAAATGCCTAGCAGCACCCATATTTGAAATGCCTATCGGCAACCATATCTGAAATGCCTATCGACACCTAATTTGAAATACCTATCGGCTTCTATATCTAAAATGCCTATCGGCACCTATTTTTAAAATGCCTATCGGAAACTACATCTGAAATGCCTATCAGCACCTCTATTTGAAATGCCTATCGGCAACCATATCTTAAATGCCTATCGGAAACTACATCTGAAAAGCCTATCAGCACCTATATTTGAAATGCTTATCGGCAACCATATCTTAAATACCTATCGGCACCTATATTTGAAATGCCTATCGGCTTCTATATCTGAAATGCCTATCGGCACCTATTTTTAAAATGCCAATCGGCAACTATATCTGAAATGCCTATCGGCACCTATATCTGAAATGCCTTTCGGCACCTATTTTTGAAATGCCTATCGGAAACTACATCTGAAATGCCTATCAGCACCTACATTTGAAATGCCTATCGGCATCCATATCAGAAATGCCTATCGGCACCTATATCTGAAATGCCTTTCGGTATTTATATCTTAAATGCCTATCGGCACCTATATTTGAAATGCCTATCGGCACCTATATTTTAAATGCCTATCGGCAACTATAACTGTTATGCCTATCGGCACCTATATCTGAAATGCCTTTCGGAATTTATATCTGAAATGCCTTTCGGAACCTATATTTGAAATGCCTATCGGCACCTATATCTGAAATGCCTATCGGCAACCATTTTTGAAATGCTTATCGGAAACTACATCTGAAATACCTATCGGCACCTATTTTTGAAATGCCTATCGGCAACCAAATCAGAAATGCCTATCGGCACCTATATTTGAAATGCCTATCGGCACCTATTTTTGAAATGCCTATCGGAAACTACATCTGAAATGCCTATCAGCACCTATATTTGAAATGCCTATCGGCAACCATATCTGAAATGCCTACCGGCACCTATATTTGAAATGCCTATCGGCTTCTATATCTGAAATGCCTATCGGCACCTATTTTTAAAAAGCCAATCGGCAACTATATCTGAAATGCCTATCGGCACCTATAACTGAAATGCCTATCGGCACCTATTTTTGAAATGACTGTCGGCAACCCAATCAGAAATGCCTATCGGCACCTATATTTGAAATGCCTATCGGCACCTATATCTGAAATGCCTATCGGCACCTATTTTTAAAATGCCAATCGGCAACTATATCTGAAATGCCTATCAGCACCCAGATTTGAAATGCCTATCGGCAACCATATCTGAAATGCCTATCGACACCTAATTTGAAATACCTATCGGCTTCTATATCTGAAATGCCTATCGGCACCTATTTTTAAAATGCTAATCGGCAACTATATCTGAAATGCCTATCGGCATCTATATCTGACATGCCTATCGGCACCTATTTTTGAAATGCCTATCGGAAACTACATCTGAAATGCCTATCAGCACCTATATTTGAAATGCCTATCGGCAACCATATCTGAAATGCCTACCGGCACCCATATTTGAAATGCCTATTGGCTTCTATATCTGAAATGCCTATCGGCACCTATTTTTAAAATGCCCATCGGACACTATATCTGAAATGCCTATCGGCACCTATATCTGAAATGCCTATCGGCACCTATATCTGAAATGCCTATCGGCACCTATTTTTGAAATGCCTATCGGAAACTACATCTGAAATGCCTATCAGCACCTATATTTGAAATGCCTATCGGCAACCAAATCAGAAATGCCTATCGGCACCTATATCTGAAATGCCTTTCAGTATTTATATCTGAAATTCCTATCGGCACCTATATTTGAAATGCCTATCGGCACCTATATTTTAAATGCCTATCGGCAACTATATCTGATATGCCTATCGGCACCTATATCTGAAATGCTTATCGGCACCTATTTTTGAAATGCCAATCGGAAACTACATCTGAAATGCCTATCGGCACCTATTTTTAAAATGCCAATGGGCAACTATATCTGAAATGCCTGTCGGCACCTATATCTGAAATGTCTTTCGGCATTTATATCTGAAATGCCTATCAGCACCTATATTTAAAATGCCTATCGGCAACCAAATCGGAAATGCCTATTGGCACCTATATCTGAAATGCCTTTCGGCATTTATATCTGAAATGCCTATCGGCACCTATATTTGAAATGCCTATCGGCACCTATATTTTAAATGCCTGTCGGCAACTATGTCTGATATGCCTATCGGCACCTATATTTGAAATGCCTATCGGCAACTATTTTTGAAATGCCTATCGGAAACTACATCTGAAATGCCTATCGGCACCTATTTTTAAAATGCCAATCGGCAACTATATCTGAAATGCCTATCGGCACCTATATTTGAAATGCCTATCGGCACCTATTTTTGAAATGCCTATCGGAAACTACATCTGTAATGCCTATCAGCGCCTATATTTGAAATGCCTATCGGCAACCATATCTGGAATGCCTATCGGCACCTACATTTGAAATGCCTATCGGCTTCTATATCTGAAATGCCTATCGGCACCTATTTTTAAAATGCCAATCGGCAACTATATCTGAAATGCCTATCGGCACCTATATCTGAAATGCCTATCGGCATCTATTTTTGAAATGCCTATCGGAAACTACATCTGAAATGCCTATCAGCACCTATATTTGAAATGCCAATCGGCACCTATATCTGAAATGCCTATCGGCACCTATATCTGAAATGCCTATCGGAACCTATTTTTGAAAGGCCTATCGGCAACCATATCAGAAATGCCTATCGGCACCTATATTTGAAGTGCCTATCGGCACCTATTTTTAAAATGCCAATCGGCAACTATATCTGAAATGCGTATCGGCACCTATATCTGAAATGCCTATCCGCACCTATTTTTGAAATGCCTATCGGAAGCTACATCTGGAATGCCTATCAGCACCTATATTTGAAATGCCTATCGGCAAACATATCTGAAATGCCTATCGACACCTATATTTGAAATACTTGTCGGCTTCTATATCTGAAATGCCTATCGGCACCTATTTTTAAAATACCAATCGGCAACTATATCTGAAATGCCAATCGGCACCTATATCTGAAATGCCTATCGGCACCTATTTTTGAAATGCCTATCGAAAACTACATCTGAAATGCCTATCAGCACCTATATTTGAAATGCCTATCGGCAACCAAATCAGAAATGCCTATCGGCAACTATATCTGAAAAGCCTTTCGGCATTTATATCTGAAATGCCTATCGGCACCTATATTTAAATGCCTATCGGCACCTGTATTTTAAATGCCTATCGGCAACTATATCTGATATGCCTATCGGCACCTATATCTGAAATGCCTATCGGCACCTATTTTTGAAATGCCTATCTGAAACTACATCTGAAATGCCTGTCAGCACCTATTTTTAAAATGCTAATCGGCAACTATATCTGAAATGCCTATCGGCACCTATATCTGAAATGCCTATCGGCACCTATTTTTGAAATGCCTATCGGAGACTACATCTGTAATGCCTATCGGCGCCTATATTTGAAATGCCTATCGGCAACCATATCTGGAATGCCTATCGGCACCTACATTTGAAATGCCTATCGGCTTCTATATCTGAAATGCCTATCGGCACCTATTTTTAAAATGCCAATCGGCAAGTATCTCTGAAATGCCTATCGGCACCTATATCTGAAATGCCAATCGGCACCTATTTTTGAAATGCCTATCGGAAACTACATCTGAAATGCCTATCAGCACCTATATTTGAAATGCCAATCGGCAACTATATCTGAAATGCCCTGCAGCACCCATATTTGAAATGCCTATCGGCAACCATATCTGAAATGCCTATCGACACCTAATTTGAAATACCTATCGGCTTCTATATCTAAAATGCCTATCGGCACCTATTTTTAAAATGCCTATCGGAAACTACATCTGAAATGCCTATCAGCACCTATATTTGAAATGCCTATCGGCAACCATATCTTAAATACCTATCGGCACCTATATTTTAAATGCCTATCGGCTTCTATATCTGAAATGCCTATCGGCACCTATTTTTAAAATGATAATCGGCAACTATATCTGAAATGCCTATCGGCACCTATATCTGAAATGCCTTTCGGCACCTATTTTTGAAATGCCTATCGGAAACTACATCTGAAATGCCTATCAGCACCTACATTTGAAATGCCTATCGGCAACCATATCAGAAATGCCTATCGGCACCTATATCTGAAATGCTTTCCGGTATTTATATCTTAAATGCCTATCGGCACCTATATTTGAAATGCCTATCGGCACCTATATTTTAAATGCCTATCGGCAACTATAACTGTTATGCCTATCGGCACCTATATCTGAAATGCCTTTCGGAATTTATATCTGAAATGCCTATCGGAACCTATATTTGAAATGCCTATCGGCACCTATATTTTAAATGCCTGTCGGCAACTATATCTGATATGCCTATCGGCACCTATATCTGAAATGCCTATCGGCAACTATTTTTGAAGTGCTTATCTTAAACTACATCTGAAATACCTATCGGCACCTATTTTTGAAATGCCTATCGGCAACCAAATCAGAAATGCCTATCGGCACCTATATTTGAAATGCCTATCGGCACCTATTTTTAAAATGCCTATCGGAAACTACATCTGAAATGCCTATCAGCACCTATATATGAAATGCGTATCGGCAACCAAATCAGAAATGCCTATCGGCACCTATATCTGAAATGCCTTTCGGCATTTATATCTGAAATGCCTATCGGCACCTATATTAAAAAATGCCTATAGACACCTATATTTTAAATGCCTATCGGCAACTATATCTGATATGCCTATCGGCACCTATATCTGAAATGCCTATCGGCACCTATTTTTAAAATGCCAATCGGCAACTATATCTGAAATGCCTATCGGCACCTATATTTGAAATGCCTATTGGCACCTATTTTTGAAATGCCTATCGGAAACTACATCTGTAATGCCTATCAGCGCCTATATTTGAAATACCTATTTTTAAAATGCCAATCGGCAACTATATCTGAAATGCCTATCGGCACCTATATTTGAAATGCCTACCGGCACCTATATTTGAAATGCCTATCGGCTTCTATATCTGAAATGCCTATCGGCACCTATATTTGAAATGCCTATCGGCACCTATATCCGAAATGCCTATCGGCACCTATTTTTAAAATGGCATTCGGCAACTATATCTGAAATGCCTATCAGTACCCAGATTTGAAATGCCTATCGGCAACCATATCTGAAATGCCTATCGACACCTAATTTGAAATACCTATCGGCTTCTATATCTGAAATGCCTATCGGCACCTATTTTTAAAATGCCAATCGGCAACTATATCTGAAATGCCTATCGGCACCTATATCTGAAATGCCTTTCGGTATTTATATCTGAAATTCCTATCGGCACCTATATTTTAAATGCCTATCGGCAACTATATCTGATATGCCTATCGGCACCTATATCTGAAATGCCTATCGGCACCTATTTTTGAAATGCCTATCGAAAACTACATCTAAAATGCCTATCGGCACCTATTTTTAAAATGCCAATCGGCAACTATATCTGAAATGCCTGTCGGCACCTATATCTGAAATGTCTTTCGGCATTTATATCTGAAATGCCTATCGGCACCTATATTTAAAATGCCTATCGGCACCTATATTTTAAATGCCTATCGGCAACTATATCTGATATGCCTATCGGCTCCTATATCTGAAATGCCTATCGGCACCTATTTTAAAATGCCTATCGGAAACTACATCTGAAATGCCTATCGGCACCTATTTTTAAAATGCCATTCGGCAACTATATCTGAAATGCCTATCGGCACCTATATCTGAAATGCCTATCGGCACCTGTTTTTGAAATGCGTATCGGAAACTACATCTGAAATGGCTATCAGCACCTATATTTGAAATGCCTATCGGAAACTACATCTGAAATGCCTATCAGCACCTATATTTGAAATGCCTATCGGCTTTTATATCTGAAATGCCTATCGGCACCTATTTTTAAAATGCCAATCGGCAACTATACCTGAAATGCCTATCATCACCCATATTTGAAATGCCTATCGGCAATCATATCTGAAATGCCTAACGACACCTATATTTGAAATAACTATTGGCTTCTATATCTGAAATGCCTATCGGCACCTATTTTTAAAATGCCAATCGGCAACTTTATCTGAAATGCCTATCGGCACCTATATCTGAAATGCCTATCGGCACCTATCTTTGAAATGCCTATCGGAAACTACATCTGAAATGCCTATCAGCACCTATATTTGAAATGCCTATCGGCAACCATATCTGGAATGCCTATCGGCACCTACATTTGAAATGCCTATTGGCTTCTATTTCTGAAATGCCTATTGGCCCCTATTTTTAAAACGCAAATCGGCAACTATATCTGAAATGCCTATCGGCACCTATATCTGAAATGCCTATCGGCATCTATTTTTAAAATGCCTATCAAAAACTACATCTGAAATGTCTATCGGCACCTATTTTTAAAATGCCAATCGGCAACTATTTCTGAAATGCCTATCGGCACCTATATCTGAAATGCCTATCGGCACCTATTTTTAAAATGCCTATCGGCACCTATATCTGAAATGCCTTTCGGTATTTATATCTGAAATGCCTATCGGCACCTATATTTGAAATGCCTATCGGCACCTATATTTTAAATGCCTATCGGCAACTATATCTGATATGCCTATCGGCACCTATATCTGAAATGCCTATCGGCACCTATTTTTGAAATGCCTATCGGAAACTACATCTGAAATGCCTATCAGCACCTATATTTGAAATGCCTATCGGCAACCATATCTGGAATGCCTATCGGCACCTATATCTGAAATGCCTATCGGCACCTATTTTTAAAATGCCTATCGGCACCTATATCTGAAATGCCTTTCGGTATTTATATCTGAAATGCCTATCGGCACCTATATTTGAAATGCCTATCGGCACCTATATTTTAAATGCCTATCGGCAACTATATCTGATATGCCTATCGGCACCTATATCTGAAATGCCTATCGGCACCTATTTTTGAAATGCCTATCGGAAACTACATCTGAAATGCCTATCGGCACCTATTTTTAAAATGCCAATCGGCAACTATATCTGAAATGCCTATTGGCACCTATATCTGAAATGCCTTTCGGCATTTATATCTGAAATGCCTATCGGCACCTATATTTAAAATGCCTATCGGCACCGATATTCTAAATGCCTATCGGCAACTATATCTGATATGCCTATCGGCTCCTATATCTGAAATGCCTATCGGCACCTATTTTTGAAATGCCTATCGGAAACTACATCTGAGATGCCTACCGGCGCCTATTTTTAAAATGCCATTCAGCAACTATATCTGAAATGCCTATCGGCACCTATATCTGAAATGCCTATAGGCACCTATTTTTAAAATGCCATTCGGCAACTATATCTGAAATGCCTATCGGCACCTATATCTGAAATGCCTATCGGCACCTATCTTTGAAATGCCTATCGGAAACTACATCTGAAATGCTTATCAGCACCTATATTTGAAATGCCTATCGGCAACCATATCTGGAATGCCTATCGGCACCTATATTTGAAATGCCTTTCGGCTTCTATATCTGAAATGCCTATCGGCACCTATTTTTAAAATGCCAACCGGCAACTTTATCTAAAATGCCTATCGGCACCTATATCTGAAATGCCTATCGGCACCTATTTTTGAAATGCCTATCAGAAACTACATCTGAAAAGCCTATCGGCCCCTATTTTAAAAATGCCAAGCGGCAACTATATCTGAAATGCCTATCGGCACCTATATCTGAAATGCCTATCGGCACCTATTTTTGAAATGCCTATCGGTAACTACATCTGAAATGCCTATCAGCACTTATATTTGAAATGCCTATCGGCAACCATATCTGGAATGCCTATCGGCACATACATTTGAAATGCCTATCGGCTTCTATATCTGAAATGCCTATCGGCACCTATTTTTAAAATGCCAATCGGCAACTATATCTGAAATGCCAATCGGCACCTATATCTGAAATACCTATCGGCACCTATTTTTGAAATGCCTATCGGAAACTACATCTGAAATGCCTATCAGCACCTATATTTAAAATGCCTATCGGCAAACAAATCAGAAATGCCTATCGGCACCTATATCTAAATTTACTTTCGGTGTTTAGATCTGAAATGCCTATCGGCACCTATATTTGAAATGCCTATCGGCACCTATATTTTAAATGCCTATCGGCAAATATATCTGATATGCCTATCGGCTCCTATTACTGAAATGCCTATCGGCACCTATTTTTGAAATGCCTATAGGAAACTACATCTGAAATGCCTATCGGCCCCTATTTTGAAAATGCCATTCGGCAACTATATCTGAAATGCCTATCGGCACCTACATCTGAAATGCCTATCGGTACCTATTTTTGAAATGCCTATCGGAAACTACATCTGAAATGCCTATCAGCACCTATATTTGAAATGCCTATCGGCTTCTATATCTGAAATGCCTATCGGCACCTATTTTTAAAATGCCAATCGGCAACTATATCTGAAATGCCTATCATCACCCATATTTGAAATGCCTTTCGGCAACCATATCTGAAATGCCTATCGACACCTATATTTGAAATACCTATCGGCTTCTATATCTGAAATGCCTATCGGCACCTATTTTTAAAATGCCAATCGGCAACTATATCTGAAATGCCTATTGGCAGCTATTTTTAAAATGCCAATCGGCAGCTATATCTGAAATGCCTATCGGCACCTATATCTGAAATGCCTATCGGCACCTATTTTTGAAATGCCTATCGGAAACTACATCTGAAATGCCTATCAGCACCTATATTTGAAATGCCTATCGGCAACCATATCTGGAATGCCTATCGGCACCTACATTTGAAATGCCTATCGGCTTCTATTTATGAAATGCCCATCGGCACCTATTTTTAAAATGCCAATCGGCAGCTATATCTGAAATGCCTATCGGCACCTATATCTGAAATGCCTATCGGCACCTTTTTTTAAAATGCCTATCGGAAACTACATCTGAAATGCCTATCAGCACCTATATTTAAATGGCCTATTGGCAACCAAATCAGAAATGCCTATCGGCAACTATATCTGAAATGGCTTTCGGCATTTATATCTGAAATGCCTATCGGCACCTATATTTGAAATGCCTATCGGCACCTATATTTTAAATGCCTATCGGCAACTATATCTGATGTGCCTATCGGCACCTATATCTGAGATGCCTATCGGCACCTATTTTTGAAATCCCTATCGGAAACTACATCTAAAATGCCTGTCGGCACCTATTTTTAAAATGCCAATCGGCAGCTATATCTGAAATGCCTATCGGCACCTATATCTGTAATGCCTATCGGCACCTATTTTTGAAATGCCTATCGGAAACTACATCTAAAATGCCTATCAGCACCTATATTTGAAATGCCTATCGGCAACCATATCTGGAATTCCTATTGGCACCTACATTTGAAATGCCTATCGGCTTCTATTTCTGAAATGCCTATCGGCACCTATATTTTAAATGCCTATCGGCAACTATATCTGATATGCCTATCAGCACCTATATCTAAAATGCCTATCGGCACCTATTTTTAAAATTCCTATCGGAAACTACATCTGAAATGCCTATCGGCACCTATTTTTAAAATGCTAATCGGCAACTATATCGGAAATGTCTATCGGCACCTATATCCGAAATGCCTATCGGCACCTATTTTTGAAATGCCTATCGGAAACTACATCTGAAATGCCTATCAGCACCTATATTTGAAATGCCTATCGGCAACCATATCTGAAATGCCTATCGGCACCTATATTTGAAATGCCTATCGGCTTCTTTATTTGAAAAGCCTATCGGCACCTATTTTTAAAATGCCAATCGGCAACTATATCTGAAATGCCTATCGGCACCTATATCTGAAATGCCTTTCGGCATTTATATCTGAAATGCCTATCGGCACCTATATTTAAAATGCCTATCGGCACCTATATTTTAACTGCCTATCGGCAACTATATCTGATATGCCTATCGGCTCCTATATCTGAAATGCCTATCGGCACCTATTTTTGAAATGCCTATCAGAAACTACATCTGAAATGCCTATCGGCACCAATTTTTAAAATGCCATTCGGCAACTACATCTGAAGTGCCTATCAGCACCTATATTTGAAATGCCTATCGGCATCCATATCTGAAATGCCTATCGTAACCTATATTTGAAATACCTATCGGCTTCTATATCTGAAATGCCAGTCGGCACCTATTTTTAAAATGCCAATCGCCAACTATTTCTGAAATGCCTATCAGCACCTATATCTGAAATTCCTATCGGCACCTATATTTGAAATGCCTATCGGCAACCAAATCAGAAATGCCTATCGGCACCTATATTTGAAATGCCTATCGGCAACCAAATCAGAAATGCCTATCGGCACCTATATTTGAAATGCCTATCGGCTTCTATTTCTGAAATGCCTATCGACACCTATTTTTATTATGCCAATCGGCAACTATATCTGAAATGTCTATCGGCACCTATATCTGAAATGCCTATCGGCACCTATTTTTAAAATGCCGTTCGGAAACTACATCTGAAATGCCTATCAGCACCTATATATGAAATGCCTATCGGCAACCAAATCAGAAATGCCTATCGGCACCTATATCTGAAATGCCTTTCGGCATTTATATCTGAAATGCCTATCGGCACCTATATTAAAAAATGCCTATCGACACCTATATTTTAAATGCCTATCGGCAACTATATCTGATATGCCTATCGGCACCTATATCTGAAATGCCTATCGGCACGTATTTTTGAAATTCCTATCGGAAACTACATCTGAAATGCCTATCGGCACCTATTTTTAAAATGCCAATCGGCAACTATATCTGAATTGTCTATCGGCACTTATATCTGAAATGCCTAGCGGCATCTATTTTTGAAATGCCTATCGGAAACTACATCTGAAATGCCTATCAGCACCTATATTTGAAATGCCTATCGGCAACCATATCTGAAATGCCTATCCACACCTATATTTGAAATACCTATCGGCTTCTATATCTGAAATGCCTATCGGCACCTATTTTTAAAATGCCAATCGGACATATATCTAAAATGCCTATCGGCACCTATATCTGAAATGCCTATCGGCACCTATTTTTGAAATGCCTATCAGCAACCAAATCAAAAATGCCTATCGGCACCTATATTTGAAATGCCTATCGGCACCTATATCTGAAATGCCTATCGGCACCTATTTTTAAAATGCCAATCGGATACTATATCTGAAATGCCTATCAGCACCTATATTTGAAATGCCTATCGGCAACCATATCTGAAATGCCTATCCACACCTATATTTGAAATACCTATCGGCTTCTATATCTGAAATGCCTATCGGCACCTATTTTTAAAATGCCAATCGGACATATATCTAAAATGCCTATCGGCACCTATATCTGAAATGCCTATCGGCACCTATTTTTGAAATGCCTATCGGCAACCAAATCAGAAATGCCTATCGGCACCTATATTTGAAATGCCTATCGGCACCTATATCTGAAATGCCTATCGGCACCTATTTTTAAAATACCGTTCGGAAACTACATCTGAAATGCCTATCAGCACCTATATATGAAATGCCTATCGGCAACCAAATCAGAAATGCTAATCGGCAACTATATCTGAAATGCCTATCGGCTTCTATATCTGAAATGCCTATTGGCACCTATTTTTAAAATGCCAATCGGCAACTATATTGAAATGCCTATCGGCACCTACATCTGAAATGCCTATCGGCACCTATTTTTGAAATGCCTATCGGAAATACATCTGAAATGCCTATCGGCACCTATATTTGAAATGCCTATCGGCAACCAAATCAGAAATGCCTATCGGCACCTACATCTGAAATGCCTTTCGGTATTTATATATAAAATGCCTATCGGCACCTATATTTGAAATGCCTATCGGCACCTATATTTCAAATGCCTATCGGCAACTATATCTGATATGCCTATCGGCACCTATATCTGAAATGCCTATCGTCACCTATTTTTGAAATGCCTATCGGAAACTACATCTGAAATGCCTATCGGCACCTATTTTTAAAATGCCAATCGGCAACTATATCTGAAATGCCTATCGGCACCTATATCTGAAAAGCCTTTCGGCATTTATATCTGAAATGCCTATCGGCAAATATATTTAGAATGCCTATCGGCACCTATATTTTAAATGCCTATCGGCAACTATATCTGATATGCCTATCGGCTCCTATGTCTGAAATGCCTATCGGCAGCTATTTTTGAAATGCCTATCGGAAACTACATCTGGAATGCCTATCGGCACCTATATCTGAAATGCCTATCGGCACCTATTTTTTAAATGCGTATCGGAAACTACATCTGAAATGACTATCAGCACTTATATTTGAAACGCCTATCGCAAAACTACATCTGAAATGCCTATCAGCACCTATATTTAAATGCCTATCGGCTTCTATATCTGAAATGCCTATCGGCACCTATTTTTAAAATGCCAATCGGCAACTATATCTGAAATGCCTATCATCACCCATATTTGAAATGCCTATCGGCAACCATATCTGAAATGCTTATCGACACCTATATTTGAAATACCTATCGGCTTCTATATCTGAAATGCCTATCGGCACCTATTTTTAAAATGCCAATCGGCAACTATATCTGAAATACCTATCGGCACCTATATCTGAAATGCCTATCGGCACCTATTTTTGAAATGCCTATCGGAAACTACATCTTAAATGCGTATCAGCACCTATATTTGAAATGCCTATCGGCAACCATATCTGAAATGCCTATCGACACCTATATTTGAAATACCTATCGGCTTCTATAACCAAAATGCCTATCGGCACCTATTTTTAAAATGCCAATCGGCAACTATATCTGAAATGCCTATCGGCACCTATATCTGAAAGGCCTATCGGTACCTATTTTTGAAATTCCTATCGGCAACCAAATCAGAAATGTCTATCGGCACCTATATTTGAAATGCCTATCGGCACCTATATCGGAAATGCCTATCGGCACCTATTTTTGAAATGCTTATCGGAATCTACATCTGAAATGCCTATCAGCACCTATATTTGAAATGCCTATCGGCAACCATATCTGAAATGCCTATCGACACCTATATTTGAAATACCTATCGGCTTCTATATCTAAAATGCCTATCGGCACCTATTTTTAAAATGCCAATCGGCAACTATATCTGGAATGCCTATCGGCACCTATATTTGAAATGCCTATCAGCTTCTATATCTGAAATGCCTATCAACACCTATTTTTAAAATGCCAACGGGCAACTTTATCTGAAATGCCTATCGGCACCTATGTCTGAAATGCCTATCGTCACCTATTTTTGAAATGCCTATCGGAAACTACATCTGAAATGCCTATCGGCACCTATTTTTAAAAAGCCAATCGGCAACTATATCTGAAATGCCTATCGGCACCTATATCTGAAATGCCTTTCGGCATTTATATCTGAAATGCCTATCGGCAAATATATTTAGAATGCCTATCGGCACCTATATTTTAAATGCCTATCGGCAACTATATCTGATATGCCTATCGGCTCCTATGTCTGAAATACCTATCGGCACCTATTTTTGAAATGCCTTTCGGAAACTACATCTGGAATGCCTTTCGGCACCTATATCTAAAATGCCTATCGGCAAAGATTTTTGAAATGCGTATCGGAAACTACATCTGAAATGACTATCAGCACTTATATTTGAAATGCCTATCGCAAAACTACATCTGAAATGCCTATCAGCACCTATATTTGAAATGCCTATCGGCACCTATTTTTAAAATGCCAATCGGCAACTATATCTGAAATGCCTATCATCACCCATATTTAAAATGCCTATCGGCAACCATATCTGAAATGCCTATCGACACCTATATTTGAAATACTTATCGGCTTCTATATCTGAAATGCCTATCGGCACCTATTTTTAAAATGCCAATCGGCAACTATATCTGAAATGCCTATCGGCACCTATATCTGAAATGCCTATCAACACCTATTTTTGAAATGCCTATCGAAAACTACATCTGAAATGCCTATCGACACCTATATTTGAAATACCTGTCGGCTTCTATATCTGAAATGCCTATCGGCACCTATTTTTAAAATGCCAATCGGCAACTATATCTGAAATGCCTATCGGCTTCTATATCTGAAATGCCTATCGGCACCTATATTTGAAATGCCTATCGGCACCTATATTTTAAATGCCTATCGGCAAATATATCTGATATGCCTATCGGCACCTATATCTGAAATGCCTATCGGCACCTATTTTTGAAATGCCTATCTGAAACTACATCTGAAATGCCTATCGGCACCTATTTTTAAAATGCCAATCGGCAAACTATATCTGAAATGCCTATCGGCACCTATATCTGAAATGCCTATCGGCACCTATTTTTGAAATGCCTATCAGAAACTACATCTGTAATGCCTATCAGCGCCTATATTTGAAATGCCTATCGGCAACCATATCTGGAATGCCTATCGGCACCTACATTTGAAATGCCTATCGGCTTCTATATCTGAAATGCCTATCGGCACCTATTTTTAAAATGCCAATCGGCAACTATATCTGAAATGCCTATCGGCACCTATATCTGAAATGCCTATCAGCACCTATTTTTGAAATGCCTATCGGAAACTACATCTGAAATGCCTATCAGCACCTATATTTGAAATGCCAATCGGCAACTATATCTGAAATGCCTAGCAGCACCCATATTTGAAATGCCTATCGGCAACCATATCTGAAATGCCTATCGACACCTAATTTGAAATACCTATCGGCTTCTATATCTAAAATGCCTATCGGCACCTATTTTTAAAATGCCTATCGGAAACTACATCTGAAATGCCTATCAGCACCTATATTTGAAATGCCTATCGGCAACCATATCTTAAATGCCTATCGGCACCTATTTTTGAAATGCCTATCGGAAACTACATCTAAAATGCTTTTCAGCACCTATATTTGAAATGCTTATCGGCAACCATATCTTAAATGCCTATCGGCACCTATATTTGAAATGCCTATCGGCTTCTATATCTGAAATGCCTATCGGCACCTATTTTTAAAATGCCAATCGGCAACTATATCTGAAATGCCTATCGGCAACTATATCTGAAATGCCTATCGGCACCTATTTTTGAAATGCCTATCGGAAACTACATCTGAAATGCCTATCAGCACCTACATTTGAAATGCCTATCGGCAACCAAATCAGAAATGCCTATCGGCAACTATATCTGAAATGCCTTTCGGTTTTTATATCTTAAATGCCTATCGGCACCTATATTTGAAATGCCTATCGGCACCTATATTTTAAATGCCTATCGGTAACTATAACTGTTATGCCTATCGGCTCTTATATCTGAAATGCCTATCGGCACCTATTTTTGAAATGCCTATCGGAAACTACATCTGAAATGCCTATCGGCACCTATTTTTAAAATGCCAATCGGCAACTATATCTGAAATGCCTATCGGCACCTATATCTGAAATGCCTTTCGGCATTTATATCTGAAATGCCTATCGGCACCTATATTTAAAATGCCTATCGGCACCTATATTTTAAATGCCTATCGGCAACTATATCTGATATGCCTATCGGCTCCTATATCTGAAATGCCTATCGGCACCAATTTTTGAAATGCCTATCGGAAACTACATCTGAAATGCCTATCGGCACCTATTTTTAAAATGCCATTCGGCAACTATATCTGAAATGCCTATCGGCACCTATATCTGAAATGCCTATCGGCACCTATTTTTGAAATGCGTATCGGAAACTACATCTGAAATCCCTATCAGCACCTATATTTGAAATCCCTATCGGAAACTACATCTGAAATGCCTATCAGCACTTATATTTGAAATGCCTATCAGCTTCTATATCTGTGATGCCTGTCGGCACCTATTTTTAAAATGTCAATCGGCAACTATATCTGAAATGCCTATCATCACCCATATTTGAAATGCCTATCGGCAACCATATCTGAAATGCCTATCGACACCTATATTTGAAATACCTATCGGCTTCTATATCTGAAATGCCTATCGGCACCTATTTTTAAAATGCCAATCGGCAACTATATCTGAAATGCCTATTGGCACCTATATCTGAAATGCCTATCGGCACCTATTTTTGAAATGCCTATCGGAAACTACATCTGAAATGCCTGTCAGCACCTATATTTTAAATGCCTATCGGCAACCATATCTGGAATGCCTATCGGCACCTATATTTGTAATGCCTATCGGCTTCTATATCTGAAATGCCTATCGGCACCTATTTTTAAAATGCCAACCGGCAACTTTATCTGAAATGCCTATCGGCACCTATATCTGAAATGCCTATCGGCACCTATTTTTGAAATGCCTATCGGAAACTACATCTGAAATGCCTATCAGCACCTATATTTGAAATGCCTATCCGCAACCATATTTGAAATGCCTATCGACACATATATTTGAAATGCCTATCGGCTTCTATATCTCAAATGCCTATCGGCACCTATTTTTAAAATGCCAATCGGCAACTATATCTGATATGCCTATCGGCACCTATATCTGAAGTGCCTATCGGCACCTATTTTTGAAATGCCTATCGGCAAACAAATCAGAAATGTCTATCGGCACCTATATTTGAAATGCCTATCGGCACCTATATCTGAAATGCCTATCGGCACATATTTTTAAAATGCCAATCGGCAACTATATCTGAAATGCCTATCAGCACCCATATTTGAAATGCCTATCGGCAACCATATCTGAAATGCCTATTGACACCTGTATTTGAAATACCTATCGGCTTCTATATCTGAAATGCCTATCGGCACCTATTTTTAAAATGCCAATCGGCAACTATATCTGAAATGCCTATCGGCATCTATATCTGAAATGCCAATCGGCAACTATATCTGAAATGCCTATCGGCACCTATATCTAAAATGCTTATCGGCACCTATTTTTAAAATGCCAATCGGCAACTATATCTGAAATGCCTATCAGCACTCATATTTAAAATGCCTATCGGCAACCATATCTGAAATGCCTATCGACACCTATATTTAAAATATCTATCGGCTTCTTTATCTCAAATGCCTATCGGCACCTATTTTTAAAATGCCAATCGGCAACTATATCTGAAATGCCTATCGGCACTTATATCTGAAATGCCAATCGGCAACTATATCAGAAATGCCTATCGACACCTATATCTGAAATGCCTATCGGCACCTATTTTTGAAATGCCTATCGGAACCTACATCTGTATTGCCTATCAGCATCTATAATTAAAATGCCTATCGGCAACCAAATCGGAAATGCCTATTGGCACCTATATCTGAAATGCCTTTCAGCATTTATATCTGAAATGCCTATCGGCACCTATATTTGAAATGCCTATCGGCATCTATATTTTAAATGCCTGTCGGCAACTATATCTGATATGCCTATCGGCACCTATATCTGAAATGCCTATCGGCAACTATTTTTGAAATGCCTATCGGAAACTACATCTGAAATGCCTATCGGCACCTATTTTTAAAATGCCAATCGGCAACTATATCTGAAATGCCATCGGCACCTATATCTGAAATGCCTATCGGCACCTATTTTTGAAATGCCTATCGGAAACTACACCTGTAATGCCTATCAGCACCTACATTTGAAATGCCTATCGGCATCTATATCTGAAATGCCTATCGGCACCTATTTTTAAAATGCCAATCGGCAACTATATCTGAAATGCCTATCGGCACCTATATCTGAAATGCCTATCGGCACCTATTTTTGAAATGCCTATCGGAAACTACATCTGAAATGCCTATCAGCACCTATATTTGAAATGCCAATCGGCACCTATATCTGAAATGCCAATCGGCACCTATATCTGAAATGCCTATCGGCACCTATTTTTGAAATGCCTATCGAAAACTACATCTGAAATGCCTATCAGCACCTATATTTGAAATGCCTATCGGCAACCAAATCAGAAATGCCTATCGGCACCTATATCTGAAAAGCCTTTCGGCATTTATATCTGAAATGCCTATCGGCACCTATATCTGAAATGCCTATCGGCACCTATTTTTGAAATGCCTATCGGAAACTACATCTGAAATGCCTATCAGCACCTATATTTGAAATGCCAATCGGCACCTATATCTGAAATGCCTATCGGCACCTTTATCTGCAATGCCTATCGGAACCTATTTTTGAAATGCCTATCGGCAACCATATCAGAAATGCCTATCGGCACCTATATTTGAAATGCCTATCGGCAACCAAATCAGAAATGCCTATCGGCAACTATATCTGATATGCCTATCGGCACCTATATTTTAATTGCCTATCGGCAACTATATCTGATATGCCTATCGGCACCTATATCGGAAATGCCTATCGGCACCTATTTTTGAAATGCCTATCGGAAACTACATCTGAAATACCTATCAGCACCTTTATTTGAAATGCCTATCGGCTACCATATCTGGAATGCCTATCGGCACCTACATATTAAATGCCTATTTGCTTCTATATCTGAAATGCCTATCGGCACCTATTTTTAAAATGCCAATCGGCAACTATATCTGGAATGCCTATCGGCACCTATATCTGAAATGCCTATCGGCACCTTTTTTTGAAATGCCTATCGGAAACTACATCTGAAATGCCTATCAGCACCTATGTTTGAAATGCCTATCAGCACCTATATTTTAAATGCCTATCGGCAACTCTATCTGATATACCTATCGGCACCTATATCTGAAATGCCCATCGGCAACTATTTTTGAAATGCCTATCGGAAACTACATCTGAAATGCCTATCAGCACCTTTATTTGAAATGCCTATCGGCAACCATATCTGGAGTGCCTATCGGCACCTACATTTTAAATGCCTATCGGCTTCTATTTCTGAAATGCCTATCGGCACCTATTTTTAAAATGCCAATCGGCAACTTTATCTGAAATGCCTATCGGCACCTATATCTGAAATGCCTATCGGCACCTATTTTTAAAATGCCTATCGGAAACTACATCTGAAATGCCTATCAGCACCTATGTTTGAAATACCTATCGGCAACCATATCTGAAATGCCTATCGACACCTAAATTTGAAATACCTATCGGCTCTTATATCTGAAATGCCTATCGGCACCTATTTTTAAAATGCTAATCGGCAACTATTTCTGAAATGCCTATCAGCACCTATATCTGAAATGCCTATCAGCACCTATTTTTGAAATGCCTATCGGCAACCAAATCAGAAATGCCAATCGGCACCTATATTTGAAATGCCTATCGGCACCTATATCTGAAATGCCTATCAGCACCTATTTTTAAAATGCCAATCAGCCACTATATCTGAAATGCCTATCAGCACCCATATTTGAAATGCCTATCGGCAACCATATCTGAAATGCCTATCGACACCTAATTTGAAATACCTATCGGCTTCTATATCTGAAATGCCTATCGGCACCTATTTTTAAAATGCCAATCGGCAACTATATCTGAAGTGCCTATCGGCACCTATATCTGAAATGCCTATCGGCACCTATTTTTGAAATGCCTATCAGAAACTACATCTGAAATGCCTATCAGCACCTATATTTGAAATGCCTATCGGCAACCATATCTGAAATGCCTATCGGCACCTATATTTGAAATGCCTATCGGCTTCTATATCTGAAATGCCTATCGGCACCTATTTTTAAAATGCCTATCGGCAACTATGTCTGAAATGCCTATCGGCACCTATATCTGAAATGCCTATCGGCACCCATTTTTGAAATGCCTATCGGAAACTACATCTGAAATGCCTATTAGCACCTATATTTGAAATGCCTATCGGCAACCAAATCAGAAATGCCTATCGGCACCTATATCTGAAATGCCTTTCGGTATTTATATCTGAAATGCCTATCGGCACCTATATTTGAAATAACTATCGGCACCTATATTTTAAATGCCTATCGGCAACTATATCTGATATGCCTATCGGCACCTATATCTGAAATGCCTATCGGCACCTATTTTTGAAATGCCTATCGGAAACTACATCTGAAATGCCTATCGGCACCTATTTTTAAAATGCCATTCGGCAACTACATCTGAAATGCCTATCAGCACCTATATTTGAAATGCCTATCGGCAACCATATCTGAAATGCCTATCGACACCTATATTTGAAATACCTATCGGCTTCTATATCTGAAATGCCTATCGGCACCTATATTTGAGGTGCCTATCGGCACCTATATCTGAAATGCCTATCGGCACCTATTTATAAAATGCCAATCGGCAGCTATATCTGAGATGCCTATCGGCACCTATATCTGAGATGCCTATCGGCACCAATTTTTGAAATGCCTATCGGAAACTTCATCTGAAATGCCTATCAGCACCTATATTTGAAATGCCTATCGGCAACCATATCTGGAATGCCTATCGGCACCTGCATTTGAAATGCCTATCGGCTTCTATTTCTGAAATGCCTATTGGCACCTATTTTAAAATGCCAATCGGCAACTATATCTGAAATGCCTATCGGCACCTATATTTGAAATGCCTATCGGCACCTATATTTTAAATGCCTATCGGCAACTATATCTGATATGCCTATCGGCACCTATATCTGAAATGCCTATCGGCACCTATTTTTGAAATGCCCATCGAAAACTATATCTGAAATGCCTATCGGCACCTATTTTTAAAATGCCAATCGGCAACTATTACTAAAATGCCTATCGGCACTTATATTTGAAATGCCTATCGGCACCTATATCTGAAATGCCTATCGGCACTTATTTTTAAAATGCCAATCGGCAACTATATCTGAAATGCCTATCAGCACCCATATTTGAAATGCCTATCGGCACCTATTTTTGAAATGCCTATCGGAAACTACATCTGAAATGCCTATCAGCACCTATATTTGAAATGCCTATCGGCTTCTATTTCTGAAATGCGTATCGGCACCTATTTTTAAAATGCCAATCGGCAACTATATCTGAAATGTCTATCGTCACCTATATCTGAAATGCCTATCGGCACATATTTTTAAAATGCCTATCGGAAACTACATCTGAAATGCCTATCAGCACCTATATATGAAACGCCTATCGGCAACCAAATCAGAAATGCCTATCGGCACCTATATCTGAAATGCCTTTTGGCATTTATATCTGAAATGCCTATCGGCACCTATATTAAAAAATGACTATCGACACCTATATTTTAAACGCCTCTCGGAAACTATATCTGATATGCCTATCGGCACCTATATCTGAAATGCCTATCGGCACGTATTTTTGAAATGCCTATCAAGAACTACATCTGAAATGCCTATCGGCACCTATTTTTAAAATACCAATCGGCAACTATATCTGAAATGTCTATCGGCACCTATATCTGAAATGCCTATCGGCACCTATATCTGAAATGCCTTTTGGCATTTATATCTGAAATGCCTATCGGCACCTATATTAAAAAATGACTATCGACACCTATATTTTAAACGCCTCTCGGAAACTATATCTGATATGCCTATCAGCACCTATTTTTAAAATGCCAATCGGCAACTATATCTGAAATGCCTATCAGCACCCATATTTGAAATGCCTATCGCCAACCATATCTGAAATGCCTATCGACACCTAATTTGAAATACCTATCGGCTTCTATATCAGAAATGCCTATCGGCACCTATATCTGAAATGCCTTTCGGTATTTATATATGAAATGCCTATCGGCACCTATATTTGAAATGCCTATTGGCACCTATATTTCAAATGCCTATCGGCAACTATATCTGATATGCCTATCGGCACCTATATCTGAAATGCCTATCGTCACCTATTTTTGAAATGCCTATCGGAAACTACTTCTGAAATGCCTATCGGCACCTATTTTTAAAATGCCAATCGGCAACTATATCTGAAATGCCTATCGGCACCTATTTTTTGAAATGCGTATCGGAAACTACATCTGAAATGACTATCAGCACTTATATTTGAAACGCCTATCGCAAAACTGCATCTGAAATGCCTATCAGCACCTATATTTGAAATGCCTATCGGCTTCTATATCTGAAATGCCTATCGGCACCTATTTTTAAAATGCCAATCGGCAACTATATCTGAAATGCCTATCGGCACCTACATCTGAAATGCCTATCGGCACCTATTTTTGAAATGCCTATCGGAAATACATCTGAAATGCCTATCGGCACCTATATTTGAAATGCCTATCGGCAACCAAATCAGAAATGCCTATCGACACCTATATTTGAAATACCTATCGGCTTCTATATCTGAAATGCCTATCGGCACCTATTTTTAAAATGCCAATCGGCAACTATATCTGAAATACCTATTGGCACCTATATCTGAAATGCCTATCGGCACCTATTTTTGAAATGCCTATCGGAAACTACATCTTAAATGCCTATCAGCACCTATATTTTAAATGCCTATCGGCAACCATATCTGAAATGCCTATCGACACCTATATTTGAAATACTTATCGGCTTCTATATCTAAAATGCCTATCGGCACCTATTTTTAAAATGCCAATCGGCAACTATATCTGAAATGCTTATCGGCACCTATATCTGAAAGGCCTATCGGCACCTATTTTTGAAATTCCTATCGGCAACCAAATCAGAAATGTCTATCGGCACCTATATTTGAAATGCCTATCGGCACCTATATCGGAAATGCCTTTTGGCACCTATTTTTGAAATGCCTATCGGAAACTACATCTGAAATGCCTATCAGCACCTATATTTGAAATGCCTATCGGCAACCATATCTGAAATGCCTATCGACACCTATATTTGAAATACCTATCGGCTTCTATATCTAAAATGCCTATCGGCACCTATTTTTAAAATGCCAATCGGCAACTATATCTGGAATGCCTATCGGCACCTATATTTGAAATGCCTATCAGCTTCTATATCTGAAATGCCTATCAACACCTATTTTTAAAATGCCAACCGGCAACTTTATCTGAAATGCCTATCGGCACCTATGTCTGAAATGCCTATCGGCTCCTATTTTTGAAATGCCTATCGGAAACTACATCTGAAATGCCTATCAGCACCTATATTTAAAATGCCTATCGGCAACTATATCTAAAATGCCTATCGACACCTAATTTGAAATACCTATCGGCTTCTATATCTAAAATGCCTATCGGCACCTATTTTTAAAATGCCTATCGGAAACTACATCTGAAATGGCTATCAGCACCTATATTTGAAATGCCTATCGGCAACCATATCTGAAATGCCTATCGACACCTAATTTGAAATACCTATCGGCTTCTATATCTGAAATGCCTATCGGCACCTATTTTTAAAATGCCTATCTGAAACTACATCTGAAATGGCTATCAGCACCTATATTTGAAATGCCTATCGGCAACCATATCTGAAATGCCTATCGGCACCTATATTTGAAATGCCTATCGGCTTCTATGTTTGAAATGCCTATCGGCACCTATTTTTAAAGTGCCAATCGGCAACTATATCTGAAATACCTATCGGCACCTATATCTAAAATGCCTATCGGCACCTATTTTTGAAATGCCTATCGGAAACTACATCTAAAATGCCTTTCAGCACCTATATATGAAATGCCTATCGGCAACCAAATCAGAAATGCCTATCGGCACCTATATCTGAAATCCCTATCGGCACCTATATTTGAAATGCCTATCGGCTTCTATTTCTGAAATGCCTATCGGCACCTATTTTTAAAATGCCAATCGGCCACTATATCTGAAATGTCTATCGGCACCTATATCTAAAATGCCTATCGGCACCTATTTTTGAAATGCCTATCGGAAACTACATCTAAAATGCCTTTCAGCACCTATATATGAAATGCCTATCGGCAACCAAATCAGAAATGCCTATCGGCACCTATATCTGAAATGCCTTTCGGCATTTATATCTGAAATGCCTATCGGCACCTATATTAAAAAATGCCTATCGGCACCTATATTTTAAATGCCTATCGGCAACTATATCTGATATGCCTATCGGCACCTATATCTGAAATGCCTATCGGCACGTATTTTTGAAATGCCTATCGGAAACTACATCTGAAATGCCTATCGGCACCTATTTTTAAAATGCCAATCGGCAACTATATCTGAAATGTCTATCGGCACCTATATCTAAAATGCCTATCGACACCTATTTTTGAAATGCCAATCGGCAACTATATCTGATATGCCTATCGGCACCTATATCTGAAATGCCTATCGGCACCTATTTTTGAAATGCCCATCGAAAACTATATCTGAAATGCCTATCGGCACCTATTTTTAAAATGCCAATCGGCAACTATTACTGAAATGCCTATCGGCACCTATATTTGAAATGCCTATCGGCACCTATATCTGAAATGCCTATCGGCACTTTTTTTTAAAATGCCAATCGGCAACTATATCTGAAATGCCTATCAGCACCCATATTTGAAATGCCTATCGGCAACCATATCTGAAATGCCTATCGACACCTAATTTGAAGTACATATCGGCTTCTATATCTGAAATGCCTATCGGCACCTATTTTTAAAATGCCAATCGGCAACTATATCTGAAATGCCTACCGGCACCTATATTTTAAATGCCTATCGGCTTCTATATCTGAAATGCCTATCGGCACCTATTTTTAAAATGCCAATCGGCAACTATATCTGAAATGCCTATCGGCATCTATATCTGAAATGCCTATCGGCACATATATCTAAAATGCCTATCGGCACCTATTTTTGAAATGCCTATCGGCAACCAAATCAGAAATGCCTATCGGCACCTATATTTGAAATGCCTATCGGCACCTATTTTTGAAATGCCTATCGGAAACTACATCTGAAATACCTATCAGCACCTATATTTGAAATGCCTATCGGCTTCTATTTCTGAAATGCGTATCGGCACCTATTTTTAAAATGCCAATCGGCAACTATATCTGAAATGTCTTTCGTCACCTATATCTGAAATGCCTATCGGCACCTATTTTTTAAATGCCTATCGGAAACTACATCTGAAATGCCTATCAGCACCTATATATGAAACGCCTATCGGCAACCAAATCAGAAATGCCTATCGGCACCTATATCTGAAATGCCTTTCGGCATTTATATCTGAAATGCCTATCGGCACCTATATTAAAAAATGACTATCGACACCTATATTTTAAATGCCTCTCGGAAACTATATCTGATATGCCTATCGGCACCTATATCTGAAATGCCTATCGGCACGTATTTTTGAAATGCCTATCAAGAACTACATCTGAAATGCCTATCGGCACCTATTTTTAAAATGCCAATCGGCAACTATATCTGAAATGTCTATCGGCACCTATATCTGAAATGCCTATCGGCATCTATTTTTGAAATGCCTATCGGAAACTACATCTGAAATGCCTATCAGCACCTATATTTGAAATGCCTATCGGCAACCATATCTGAAATGCCTATCGACACCTATATTTGAAATACCTATCGGCTTCTATATCTGAAATGCCTATCGGCACCTATTTTTAAAATGCCAATCGGACATATATCTGAAATGCCTATCGGCACCTATATCTGAAATGCCTATCGGCACCTATTTTTGAAATGCCTATCGGCAACCAAATCAGAAATGCCTATCGGCACCTATATTTGAAATGCCTATCGGCACCTATATCTGAAATGCCTATCGCCAACCATATTTGAAATGCCTATCGACACCTAATTTGAAATACCTATCGGCTTCTATATCTGAAATGCCTATCGGCACCTATTTTTAAAATGCTAATCGGCAACTATATCTGAAATGCCTATCGGCTTCTATATCTGAAATGCCTATTGGCACCTATTTTTAAAATGCCAATCGGCACCTATATTTGAAATGCCTATCGGCAACCAAATCAGAAATGCCTATCGGCACCTATATCTGAAATGCCTTTCGGTATTTATATATGAAATGCCTATCGGCACCTATATTTGAAATGCCTATTGGCACCTATATTTCAAATGCCTATCGGCAACTATATCTGATATGCCTATCGGCACCTATATCTGAAATGCCTATCGTCACCTATTTTTGAAATGCCTATCGGAAACTACTTCTGAAATGCCTATCGGCACCTATTTTTAAAATGCCAATCGGCAACTATATCTGAAATGCCTATCGGCACCTATTTTTGAAATGCGTATCGGAAACTACATCTGAAATGACTATCAGCACTTATATTTGAAACGCCTATCGCAAAACTACATCTGAAATGCCTATCAGCACCTATATTTGAAATGCCTATCGGCTTCTATATCTAAAATGCCTATCGGCACCTATTTTTAAAATGCCAATCGGCAACTATATCTGAAATGCCTATCGGCACCTACATCTGAAATGCCTATCGGCACCTATATTTGAAATGCCTATCGGCAACCAAATCAGAAATGCCTATCGACACCTATATTTGAAATACCTATCGGCTTCTATATCTGAAATGCCTATCGGCACCTATTTTTAAAATGCCAATCGGCAACTATATCTGAAATACCTATCGGCACCTATATCTGAAATGCCTATCGGCACCTATTTTTGAAATGCCTATCGGAAACTACATCTTAAATGCCTATCAGCACCTATATTTTAAATGCCTATCGGCAACCATAACAAAAATGCCTATCGACACCTATATTTGAAATACTTATCGGCTTCTATATCTAAAATGCCTATCGGCACCTATTTTTAAAATGCCAATCGGCAACTATATTCGAAATGCTTATCGGCACCTATATCTGAAAGGCCTATCGGCACCTATTTTTGAAATTCCTATCGGCAACCAAATCAGAAATGTCTATCGGCACCTATATTTGAAATGCCTATCGGCACCTATATCGGAAATGCCTTTTGGCACCTATTTTTGAAATGCCTATCGGAAACTACATCTGAAATGCCTATCAGCACCTATATTTGAAATGCCTATCGGCAACCATATCTGAAATGCCTATCGACACCTATATTTGAAATACCTATCGGCTTCTATATCTAAAATGCCTATCGGCACCTATTTTTAAAATGCCAATCGGCAACTATATCTGGAATGCCTATCGGCACCTATATTTGAAATGCCTATCAGCTTCTATATCTGAAATGCCTATCAACACCTATTTTTAAAATGCCAACCGGCAACTTTATCTGAAATGCCTATCGGCACCTATTTTTAAAATGCCTATCTGAAACTACATCTGAAATGGCTATCAGCACCTATATTTGAAATGCCTATCGGCAACCATATCTGAAATGCCTATCGGCACCTATTTTTGAAATGCCTATCGGAAATACATCTGAAATGCCTATCGGCACCTATATTTGAAATGCCTATCGGCAACCAAATCAGAAATGCCTATCGACACCTATATTTGAAATACCTATCGGCTTCTATATCTGAAATGCCTATCGGCACCTATTTTTAAAATGCCAATCGGCAACTATATCTGAAATACCTATCGGCACCTATATCTGAAATGCCTATCGGCACCTATTTTTGAAATGCCTATCGGAAACTACATCTTAAATGCCTATCAGCACCTATATTTTAAATGCCTATCGGCAACCATATCTGAAATGCCTATCGACACCTATATTTGAAATACTTATCGGCTTCTATATCTAAAATGCCTATCGGCACCTATTTTTAAAATGCCAATCGGCAACTATATTCGAAATGCTTATCGGCACCTATATCTGAAAGGCCTATCGGCACCTATTTTTGAAATTCCTATCGGCAACCAAATCAGAAATGTCTATCGGCACCTATATTTGAAATGCCTATCGGCAACCATATCTGAAATGCCTATCGACACCTATATTTGAAATACCTATCGGCTTCTATATCTAAAATGCCTATCGGCACCTATTTTTAAAATGCCAATCGGCAACTATATCTGGAATGCCTATCGGCACCTATATTTGAAATGCCTATCAGCTTCTATATCTGAAATGCCTATCAACACCTATTTTTAAAATGCCAACCGGCAACTTTATCTGAAATGCCTATCGGCACCTATTTTTAAAATGCCTATCTGAAACTACATCTGAAATGGCTATCAGCACCTATATTTGAAATGCCTATCGGCAACAATATCTGAAATGCCTATCGGCACCTATATTTGAAATGCCTATCGGCTTCTATATTTGAAATGCCTATCGGCACCTATTTTTAAAGTGCCAATCGGCAACTATATCTGAAATACCTATCGGCACCTATATCTAAAATGCCTATCGGCACCTATTTTTGAAATGCGTATCGGAAACTACATCTGAAATGCCTATCAGCACCTATATTTGAAATGCCTATCGGCAACCAAATCAGAAATACCTATCAGCACCTATATCTGAAATGCCTTTCGGTATTTATATCTGAAATGCCTATCGGCACCTATATTTGAAATGCCTATCGGCACCTATATTTTAAATGCCTATCGGCAACTATATCTGATATGCCTATCGGCACCTATATCTGAAATCCCTATCGGCACCTATATTTGAAATGCCTATCGGCTTCTATTTCTGAAATGCCTATCGGCACCTATTCTTAAAATGCAATCGGCAACTATATCTGAAAGGTCTATCGGCACCTATATCTAAAATGCCTATCGGCACCTATTTTTGATATGCCTATCGGAAACTACATCTAAAATGCCTATCAGCACCTATATATGAAATGCCTGTCGGCAACCAAATCAGAAATGCCTATCGGCACCTATATCTGAAATGCCTTTCGTCATTTTTATCTGAAATGCCTATCGGCACCTATATTAAAAATGCCTATCGGCACCTATATTTTAAATGCCTATCGGCAACTATATCTGATATACCTATCGGCACCTATATCTGAAATGCCTATCGGCACGTATTTTTAAAATGCCTATCGGAAACCACATCTGAAATGCCTATCGGCACCTATTTTTAAAATGCCAATCGGCAACTATATCTGAAATGTCTATCGGCACCTATATCTAAAATGCCTATCGACACCTATTTTTGAAATGCCAATCGGCAACTATATCTGAAATGCCTATCGGCACCTATATCTGAAATGCCTATCGGCACATATTTTTGAAATGCCTATCGGCAACCAAATCAGAAATGCCTATCGGCACCTATATTTGAAATGCCTATCGGCTTCTATATCTGAAATGCCTATTGGCACCTATTTTTAAAATGCCAATCGGCAACTATATCTGAAATGCCTTTCGGTATTTATATCTGAAATGCCTATCGGCACCTATATTTGAAATGCCTATCGGCACCTATATTTTAAATGCCTATCGGCAACTATATCTGATATGCCTATCGGCACCTATATCTGAAATCCCTCTCGGCACCTATTTTTGAAATGCCTATCGGAAACTACATCTGAAATGCCTATCGGCACCTATTTTTAAAATGCCAATCGACAACTATATCTGAAATGCCTGTCGGCACCTATATCTGAAATGCCTTTCGGCATTTATATCTGAAATGCCTATCGGCACCTATATTTAAAATGCCTATCGGCACCTATATTTTAACTGCCTATCGGCAACTATATCTGATATGCCTATCGGCTCCTATATCTGAAATGCCTATCGGCACCTATTTTTGAAATGCCTATCGGAAACTACATCTGAAATGCCTATCGGCACCAATTTTTAAAATGCCATTCGGCAACTACATCTGAAGTGCCTATCAGCACCTATATTTGAAATGCCTATCGGCATCCATATCTGAAATGCCTATTGTCACCTATATTTGAAATACCTATCGGCTTCTATATCTAAAATGCCCATCGGCACCTATTTTTAAAATGCCAATCGGCAACTATTTCTGAAATGCCTATCAGCACCTATATCTGAAATTCCTATCGGCACCCATATTTGAAATGCCTATCGGCAACCAAATCAGAAATGCCTATCGGCACCTATATTTGATATGCCTATCGGCTTCTATTTCTGAAATGCCTATCGGCCACTATTTTTAAAATGCCAATCGGCAACTATATCTGAAATGTCTATCGGCACCTATATCTGAAATGCCTATCGGCACCTATTTTTAAAATGCCTATCGGAAACTACATCTGAAATGCCTATCAGCACCTATATATGAAATGCTTATCGGCAACCAAATCAGAAATGCCTATCGGCACCTATATCTGAAATGCCTTTCGGCATTTATATCTGAAATGCCTATCGGCACCTATATTAAAAAATGCCTATCGACACCTATATTTTAAATGCCTATCGGCAACTATATCTGATATGCCTATCGGCACCTATATCTGAAATGCCTATCGGCACGTATTTTTGAAATGCCTATCGGAAACTACATCTGAAATGCCTATAGGCACCTATTTTTAAAATGCCAATCGGCAACTATATCTGAAATGTCTATCGGCACCTATATCTGAAATGCCTATCGGCACCTATTTTTGAAATGCCTATCGGAAACTACATCTGAAATGCCTATCAGCACCTATATTTAAAATGCCTATCGGCAACCATATCTGAAATGCCTATGGACACCTATATTTGAAATACCTATCGGCTTCTATATCTGAAATGCCTATCGGCACCTGTTTTTAAAAAGCCAATCGGCAACTATATCTGAAATACCTATCGGCACCTATATCTGAAATGCCTATCGGCACCTATATCTGAAATCCTATCGGCACCTATTTTTAAAATGCCAATCGGCAACTATATCTTAAATGCCTATCAGCACCCATATTTGAAATGCCTATCGCCAACCATATCTGAAATGCCTATCGACACCTAATTTGAAATACCTATCGGCTTCTATATCTGAAATGCCTATCGGCACCTATTTTTAAAATGCTAATCGGCAACTATATCTGAAATGCCTATCGGCTTCTATATCTGAAATGCCTATCGGCACCTATATCTGAAATCCCTATCGGCACCTATATTTGAAATGCCTATCGGCTTCTATTTCTGAAATGCCTATCGGCACCTATTTTTAAAATGCAATCGGCAACTATATCTGAAAGGTCTATCGGCACCTATATCTAAAATGCCTATCGACACCTATATTTGAAATACCTATCGGCTTCTATATCTAAAATGCCTATCGGCACCTATTTTTAAAATGCCAATCGGCAACTATATCTGGAATGCCTATCGGCACCTATATTTGAAATGCCTATCAGCTTCTATATCTGAAATGCCTATCAACACCTATTTTTAAAATGCCAACCGGCAACTTTATCTGAAATGCCTATCGGCACCTATTTTTAAAATGCCTATCTGAAACTACATCTGAAATGGCTATCAGCACCTATATTTGAAATGCCTATCGGCAACCATATCTGAAATGCCTATCGGCACCTATATTTGAAATGCCTATCGGCTTCTATATTTGAAATGCCTATCGGCACCTATTTTTAAAGTGCCAATCGGCAACTATATCTGAAATACCTATCGGCACCTATATCTAAAATGCCTATCGGCACCTATTTTTGAAATGCGTATCGGAAACTACATCTGAAATGCCTATCAGCACCTATATTTGAAATGCCTATCGGCAACCAAATCAGAAATACCTATCAGCACCTATATCTGAAATGCCTTTCGGTATTTATATCTGAAATGCCTATCGGCACCTATATTTGAAATGCCTATCGGCACCTATATTTTAAATGCCTATCGGCAACTATATCTGATATGCCTATCGGCACCTATATCTGAAATCCCTATCGGCACCTATATTTAAAATGCCTATCGGCTTCTATTTCTGAAATGCCTATCGGCACCTATTTTTAAAATGCAATCGGCAACTATATCTGAAAGGTCTATCGGCACCTATATCTAAAATGCCTATCGGCACCTATTTTTGATATGCCTATCGGAAACTACATCTAAAATGCCTATCAGCACCTATATATGAAATGCCTGTCGGCAACCAAATCAGAAATGCCTATCGGCACCTATATCTGAAATGCCTTTCGTCATTTTTATCTGAAATGCCTATCGGCACCTATATTAAAAATGCCTATCGGCACCTATATTTTAAATGCCTATCGGCAACTATATCTGATATACCTATCGGCACCTATATCTGAAATGCCTATCGGCACGTATTTTTGAAATGCCTATCGGAAACCACATCTGAAATGCCTATCGGCACCTATTTTTAAAATGCCAATCGGCAACTATATCTGAAATGTCTATCGGCACCTATATCTAAAATGCCTATCGACACCTATTTTTGAAATGCCAATCGGCAACTATATCTGAAATGCCTATCGGCACCTATATCTGAAATGCCTATCGGCACATATTTTTGAAATGCCTATCGGCAACCAAATCAGAAATGCCTATCGGCACCTATATTTGAAATGCCTATCGGCTTCTATATCTGAAATGCCTATTGGCACCTATTTTTAAAATGCCAATCGGCAACTATATCTGAAATGCCTTTCGGTATTTATATCTGAAATGCCTATCGGCACCTATATTTGAAATGCCTATCGGCACCTATATTTTAAATGCCTATCGGCAACTATATCTGATATGCCTATCGGCACCTATATCTGAAATCCCTCTCGGCACCTATTTTTGAAATGCCTATCGGAAACTACATCTGAAATGCCTATCGGCACCTATTTTTAAAATGCCAATCGACAACTATATCTGAAATGCCTGTCGGCACCTATATCTGAAATGCCTTTCGGCATTTATATCTGAAATGCCTATCGGCACCTATATTTAAAATGCCTATCGGCACCTATATTTTAACTGCCTATCGGCAACTATATCTGATATGCCTATCGGCTCCTATATCTGAAATGCCTATCGGCACCTATTTTTGAAATGCCTATCGGAAACTACATCTGAAATGCCTATCGGCACCAATTTTTAAAATGCCATTCGGCAACTACATCTGAAGTGCCTATCAGCACCTATATTTGAAATGCCTATCGGCATCCATATCTGAAATGCCTATTGTCACCTATATTTGAAATACCTATCGGCTTCTATATCTAAAATGCCCATCGGCACCTATTTTTAAAATGCCAATCGGCAACTATTTCTGAAATGCCTATCAGCACCTATATCTGAAATTCCTATCGGCACCCATATTTGAAATGCCTATCGGCAACCAAATCAGAAATGCCTATCGGCACCTATATTTGATATGCCTATCGGCTTCTATTTCTGAAATGCCTATCGGCCACTATTTTTAAAATGCCAATCGGCAACTATATCTGAAATGTCTATCGGCACCTATATCTGAAATGCCTATCGGCACCTATTTTTAAAATGCCTATCGGAAACTACATCTGAAATGCCTATCAGCACCTATATATGAAATGCTTATCGGCAACCAAATCAGAAATGCCTATCGGCACCTATATCTGAAATGCCTTTCGGCATTTATATCTGAAATGCCTATCGGCACCTATATTAAAAAATGCCTATCGACACCTATATTTTAAATGCCTATCGGCAACTATATCTGATATGCCTATCGGCACCTATATCTGAAATGCCTATCGGCACGTATTTTTGAAATGCCTATCGGAAACTACATCTGAAATGCCTATAGGCACCTATTTTTAAAATGCCAATCGGCAACTATATCTGAAATGTCTATCGGCACCTATATCTGAAATGCCTATCGGCACCTATTTTTGAAATGCCTATCGGAAACTACATCTGAAATGCCTATCAGCACCTATATTTAAAATGCCTATCGGCAACCATATCTGAAATGCCTATGGACACCTATATTTGAAATACCTATCGGCTTCTATATCTGAAATGCCTATCGGCACCTGTTTTTAAAAAGCCAATCGGCAACTATATCTGAAATACCTATCGGCACCTATATCTGAAATGCCTATCGGCACCTATATCTGAAATCCTATCGGCACCTATTTTTAAAATGCCAATCGGCAACTATATCTTAAATGCCTATCAGCACCCATATTTGAAATGCCTATCGCCAACCATATCTGAAATGCCTATCGACACCTAATTTGAAATACCTATCGGCTTCTATATCTGAAATGCCTATCGGCACCTATTTTTAAAATGCTAATCGGCAACTATATCTGAAATGCCTATCGGCTTCTATATCTGAAATGCCTATAGGCACCTATTTTTAAAATGCCAATCGGCAACTATATCTGAAATGCCTATCGGCACCTACATCTGAAATGCCTATCGGCACCTATTTTTGAAATGCCTATCGGAAATACATCTGAAATGCCTATCGGCACCTATATTTGAAATGCCTGTCGGCAACCAAATCAGAAATGCCTATCGGCACCTATATCTGAAATGCCTTTCATTATTTATATATGAAATGCCTATCGGCACCTATATTTGAAATGCCTATCGGCACCTATATTTCAAATGCCTATCGGCACCTATATCTGAAATGCCCATCGTCACCTATTTTTGAAATGCCTATCGGAAACTACATCTGAAATGCCTAATGGCACCTATTTTTAAAATGCCAATTGGCAACTATATCTGAAATGCCTATCGGCACCTATATCTGAAATGCCTTTCGGCATTTATAGCTGAAATGCCTATCGGCAAATATATTTAGAATGCCTATCGGCACCTATATTTTAAATGCCTATCGGCAACTATATCTGATATGCCTATCGGCTCCTATGTCTGAAATGCCTATCGGCACCTATTTTGTGAAATGCCTATCGGAAACTACATCTGGAATGCCTATCGGCACCTATATCTGAAATGCCTATCGGCACCTATTTTTTAAATGCGTATCGGAAACTACATCTGAAATGACTATCAGCACTTATATTTGAAACGTTTATCGCAAAACTACATCTGAAATGCCTATCAGCACCTATATTTGAAAACCTATCGGCTTCTATATCTAAAATGCCTATCGGCACCTATTTTTAAAATGCCAATCGGCAACTATATCTGAAATGCCTATCGGCACCTATATCTGAAAGGCCTATCGGCACCTATTTTTGAAATTCCTATCGGCAACCAAATCAGAAATGTCTATCGGCACCTATATTTGAAATGCCTATCGGCACCTATATCGGAAATGCCTATCGGCACCTATTTTTGAAATGCCTATCGGAAACTACATCTGAAATGCCTATCAGCACCTATATTTGAAATGCCTATCGGCAACCATATCTGAAATGCCTATCGACACCTATATTTGAAATACCTATCGGCTTCTATATCTAAAATGCCTATTGGCACCTATTTTTAAAATGCCAATCGGCAACTATATCTGGAATGCATATCGGCACCTATATTTGAAATGCCTATCAGCTTCTATATCTGAAATGCCTAACACCTATTTTTAAAATGCCAACCGGCAACTTTATCTGAAATGCCTATCGGCACCTATGCCTGAAATGCCTATCGGCACCTATTTTTGAAATGCCTATCGGAAACTACATCTGAAATGCCTATCAGCACCAATATTTAAAATGCCTATCGGCAACCATATCTGAAATGCCTATCGACACCTATATTTGAAATACCTATCGGCTTCTATATCTGAAATGCCTATCGGCACTTATTTTTAAAATGCCTATCGGCAACCATATCTGAAATGCCTATCGACACCTATATTTGAAATGCCTATCGGCTTCTATATCTGAAATGCCTATCGGCACCTATTTTTAAAATGCCAATCGGCAACTATATCTGAAATGCCTATCATCACCCATATTTGAAATGCCTATCGGCAACCATATCTGAAATGCCTATCGCCACCTATATTTGAAATACCTATCGGCTTCTATATCTGAAATGCCTATCGGCACCTATTTTTAAAATGCCAATCGGCAACTATATCTGAAATACCTATTGGCAGCTATTTTTAAAATGCCAATCGGCAGCTATATCTGAAATGCCTATCGGCACCTATATCTGAAATGCCTATCGGCACCTATTTTTGAAATGCCTATCGGAAACTACATCTGAAATGCCTATCAGCACCTATATTTGAAAAGCCTATCGGCAACCATATCTGGAATGCCTATCGGCACCTACATTTGAAATGCCTATCGGCTTCTATTTATGAAATGCCTATCGGCACCTATTTTTAAAATGCCAATCGGCAACTATATCTGAAATGCCTATCGGCACCTATATTTGAAATGCCTATCGGCACCTATATTTTAAATGCCTATCGGCAACTATATCTGATATGCCTATCAGCACCTATATCTGAAATGCCTATCGGCACCTATTTTTGAAATTCCTATCGGAAACTACATCTGAAATGCCTATCGGCACCTATTTTTAAAATGCCAATCGGCAACTATATCGGAAATGTCTATCGGCACCTATATCCGAAATGCCTAACGGCACCTATTTTTGAAATGCCTATCGGAAACTACATCTGAAATGCCTATCAGCACCTATATTTGAAATGCCTATCGGCAACCATATCTGAAATGCCTATCGGCACCTATATTTGAAATGCCTATCGGCACCTATATTTTAAATGCCTATCGGCAACTATATCTGATATGCCTATCAGCACCTATATCTGAAATGCCTATCGGCACCTATTTTTGAAATTCCTATCGGAAACTACATCTGAAATGCCTATCGGCACCTATTTTTAAAATGCCAATCGGCAACTATATCGGAAATGTCTATCGGCACCTATATCCGAAATGCCTATCGGCACCTATTTTTGAAATGCCTATCGGAAACTACATCTGAAATGCCTATCAGCACCTATATTTGAAATGCCTATCGGCAACCATATCTGAAATGCCTATCGGCACCTATATTTGAAATGCCTATCGGCACCTATATTTTAAATGCCTATCGGCAACTATATCTGATATGCCTATCGGCACCTATATCCGAGATGCCTATCGGCACCTATTTTTGAAATCCCTATCGGAAACTACATCTAAAATGCCTATCGGCACCTATTTTTAAAATGCCAATCGGCAGCTATATCTGAAATGCCTATCGGCACCTATATCTGTAATGCCTATCGGCACCTATTTTTGAAATGCCTATCGAAAACTACATCTGAAATGCCTATCAGCACCTATATTTGAAATGCCTATCGGCAACCAAATCAGAAATACCTTTCAGCACCTATATCTGAAATGCCTTTCGGTATTTATATCTGAAATGCCTATCGGCACCTATATTTGAAATGCCTATCGGCACCTATATTTTAAATGCCTATCGGCAACTATATTTGATATGCCTATCGGCACCTATATCTGAAATCCCTATCGGCACCTATTTTTGAAATGCCTATCGGAAACTACATCTGAAATGCCTATCGGCAACTATTTTTAAAATGCCAATCGGCAACTATATCTGAAATGCCTATCGGCACCTATATCTGAAATGCCTTTCGGCATTTATATCTGAAATGCCTATCGGCACCTATATTTACAATGCCTATCGGCACCTATATTTTAACTGCCTATCGGCAACTATATCTGATATGCCTATCGGCGCCTATATCTGAAATGCCTATCGGCACCTATTTTTGAAATGCCTATCAGAAACTAAATCTGAAATGCCTATCGGCACCAATTTTTAAAATGCCATTCGGCAACTACATCTGAAGTGCCTATCAGCACCTATATTTGAAATGCCTATCGGCATCCATATCTGAAATGCCTATCGTCACCTATATTTGAAATACCTATCGGCTTCTATATCTTAAATGCCTGTCGGCACCTATTTTTAAAATGCCAATCGGCAACTATTTCTGAAATGCCTATCAGCACCTATATCTGAAATTCCTATCGGCACCTATATTTGAAATGCCTATCGGTAACCAAATCAGAAATGCCTATCGGCACCTATATTTGAAATGCCTATCGGCAACCAAATCAGAAATGCCTATCGGCACCTATTTTTAAAATGCCAATCGGCAACTATATCTGAAATGTCTATCGGCACCTATATCTGAAATGCCCATAGGCACCTATTTTTAAAATGCCTATCGGAAACTACATCTGAAATGCCTATCAGCACCTATATTTGAAATGCCTATCAGAAACTACATCTGAAATGCCTATCAGCACTTATATTTGAAATGCCTATCGGCTTCTATATCTGTAATGCCTGTCGGCACGTATTTCTAAAATGTCAATCGGCAACTATATCTGAAATGCCTATCATCACCCATATTTGAAATGCCTATCGGCAACCATATCTGAAATGCCTATCGACACCTATATTTGAAATACCTATCGGCTTCTATATCTGAAATGCCTATCGGCACCTATTTTTAAAATGCCAATCGGCAACTATATCTGAATTGCCTATTGGCACCTATATATGAAATGCCTATCGGCACCTATTTTTGAAATGCCTATCGGAAACTACATCTGAAATGCCTGTCAGCACCTATATTTTAAATGCCTATCGGCAACCATATCTGGAATGCCTATCGGCACCTATGTTTGAAATGCCTATCGGCTTCTATGTCTGAAATGCCTATCGGCACCTATTTTTAAAATGCCAACCGGCAACTTTATCTGAAATGCCTATCGGCACCTATATCTGAAATGCCTATCGGCACCTATTTTTGAAATGCCTATCGGAAACTACATCTGAAATGCCTATCAGCACCTATATTTGAAATGCCTATCCGCAACCATATCTGAAATGCCTATCGACACATATATTTGAAATACCTATCGGCTTCTATATCTCAAATGCCTATCGGCACCTATTTTTAAAATGCCAATCGGCAACTATATCTGATATGCCTATCGGCACCTATATCTGAAGTGCCTATCGGCACCTATTTTTGAAATGCCTATCGGCAACCAAATCAGAAATGTCTATCGGCACCTATATTTGAAATGCCTATCGGCACCTATATCTGAAATGCCTATCGGCACCTATTTTTAAAATGCCAATCGGCAACTATATCTGAAATGCCTATCAGCACCCATATTTGAAATGCCTATCGGCAACCATATCTGAAATGCCCATCGACACCTATTGAAATACCTATCGGCTTCTATATCTGAAATGCCTATCGGCACCTATTTTTAAAATGCCAATCGGCAACTATATCTGAAATGCCTATCGGCACCTATATCTGAAATGCCAATCGGCAACTATATCTGAAATGCCTATCGGCACCTATATCTGAAATGCTTATCGGCACCTATTTTTAAAATGCCAATCGGCAACTATATCTGAAATGCCTATCAGCACTCATATTTGAAATGCCTATCGGCAACCATATATGAAATGCCTATCGACACCTATATTTAAAATATCTATCGGCTTCTATATCTCAAATGCCTATCGGCACCTATTTTTAAAATGCCAATCGGCAACTATATCTAAAATGCCTATCGGCACTTATATCTGAAATGCCAATCGGCAACTATATCAGAAATGCCTATCGGCACCTATATCTGAAATGCCTATCGGCACCTATTTTTGAAATGCCTATCGGAACCTATATTTGAAATGCCTATCGGCATCTATATTTTAAATGCCTGTCGGCAACTATATCTGATATGCCTATCGGCACCTATATCTGAAATGCCTATCGGAACCTATTTTTAAAATGCCTATCGGCAACCATATCAGAAATACCTATCGGCAGCTATATATGAAATGCCTATCGGCACCTATTTTTAAAATGCCAATCGGCAACTACATCTGAAATGCCATCGGCACCTATATCTGAAATGCCTATCGGCAACCATATCTGGAATGCCTATCGGCTTCTACATTTGAAATGCCTATCGGCTTCTATATCTGAAATGCCTATCGGCACCTATTTTTATAATGCCAATCGGCAACTATATATGAAAAGCCTATCGGCACCTATATCTGAAATGACTATCGGCACCTATTTTTGAAATGCCTATCGGAAACTACATCTAAAATGCCTATCAGCACCTATATTTGAAATGCCAATCGGCACCTATATCTGAAATGCCTATCGGCACCTATATCTGAAATGCCTATCGGAACCTATTTTTGAAATGCCTATCGGCAACCATATCAGAAATACCTATTGGCAGCTATATATGAAATGCCTATCGGCACCTATTTTTAAAATGCCAATCGGCAACTATATCTGAAATGCCTATCGGCACCTATATCTGAAATGCCTATCGGCACCTATTTTTAAAATGCCTATCTGAAACTACATCTGAAATGCCTATCAGCACCTATATTTGAAATGCCAATCGACACCTATATCTGAAATGCCAATCGGCACCTATATCTGAAATGCCTATCGGCACCTATTTTTGAAATGCCTATCGAAAACTACATCTGAAATGCCTATCAGCACCTATATTTGAAATGCCTATCGGCAACCAAATCAGAAATGCCTATCGGCACCTATATCTGAAAAGCCTTTCGGCATTTATATCTGAAATGCCTATCGGCACCTATATCTGAAATGCCTATCGGCACCTATTTTTAAAATGCCTATCGGAAACTACATCTGAAATGCCTATCAGCACCTATATTTGAAATGCCAATCGGCACCTATATCTGAAATGCCTATCGGAACCTATTTTTGAAATGCCTATCGGCAACCATATCAGAAATGCCTATCGGCACCTATATTTGAAAAGCCTATCGGCAACCAAATCAGAAATGCCTATCGGCAACTATATCTGATATGCCTATCGGCACCTATATTTTAAATGCCTATCGGCAACTATATCTGATATGCCTCTCGGCACCTATATCTGAAATGCCTATCGGCACCTATTTTTGAAATGCCTATCGGAAACTACATCTGAAATGCCTATCGGCACCTATTTTTAAAATGCCATCCGGCAACTACATCTGAAATGCCTATCAGCACCTATATTTGAAATGCCTATCGGCAACCATATCTGAAATGCATATCGACACCTATATTTGAAATACCTATCGGCTTCTATATCTGAAATGCCTATCGGCACCTATTTTTAAAATGTTAATCGGCAACTATTTCTTAAATGCCTATAAGCACCTATATCTGAAATGCCTATCGGCACCTATTTTTGAAATGCCTATCGGCAACCAAATCAGAAATGCCTATCTGCACCTATATTTGAAGTGCCTATCGGCACCTATATCTGAAATGCCTATCGGAACCTATTTATAAAAGGCCAATCGGCATCTATATCTGAAATGCCTATAGGCACCTATATCTGAAATGCCTATCGGCACCAATTTTTGAAATGCCTATCGGAAACTACATCTGAAATGCCTATCAGCACCTATATTTGAAATGCCTATCGGCAACCATATCTGGAATGCCTATTGGCACCTACATTTGAAATGCCTATCGGCTTCTATTTCTGAAATGCCTATTGGCACCTATTTTTAAAATGCCAATCGGCAACTATATCTGAAATGCCTATCGGCACCTATATCTGAAATGCCTATCGGCACCTATTTTTAAAATGCCTATCGGAAACTACATCTGAAATGCCTATCAGCACCTATATTAGAAATGCCTATCGGCAACCAAATCAGAAATGCCTATCGGCACCTATATCTGAAATGCCTTACGGCATTTATATCTGAAAAGCCTATCGGCACCTATATTTGAAATGCCTATCGGCACCTATATTTTAAATGCCTATCGGCAACTATATCTGATATGCCTATCGGCACCTATATCTGAAATGCCTATCGGCACCTATTTTTGAAATGCCCATCGAAAACTATATCTGAAATGCCTATCGGCACCTATTTTTAAAATGCCAATCGGCAACTATTTCTGAAATGCCTATCGGCACCTATATTTGAAATGCCTATCGGCACCTATATCTGAAATGCCTATCGGCACTTATTTTTAAAATGCCAATCGGCAACTATATCTGAAATGCCTATCAGCACCCATATTTGAAATGCCTATCGGCAACCATATCTGAAATGCTTATCGACACCTAATTTGAAATACATATCGGCTTCTATATCTGAAATGCCTATCGGCACCTATTTTTAAAATGCCAATCGGCAACTATATCTGAAATGCCTACCGGCACCTATATTTGAAATGCCTATCGGCTTCTATATCTGAAATGCCTATCGGCACCTATTTTTAAAATGCCAATCGGCAACTATATCTGAAATGCCTATCGGCATCTATATCTGAAATGCCTATCGGCACCTATATCTGAAATGCCTATCGGCACCTATTTTTGAAATGCCTATCGGCAACCAAATCAGAAATGCCTATCGGCACCTATATTTGAAATGCCTATCGGCACCTATTTTTGAAATGCCTATCGGAAACTACATCTGAAATGCCTATCAGCACCTATATTTGAAATGCCTATCAGCTTCTATTTCTGAAATGCCTATCGGCACCTATTTTTAAAATGCCAATCGGCAACTATATCTGAAATGTCTATCGGCACCTATATCTGAAATGCCTATCGGCACCTATTTTTAAAATGCCTATCGGAAACTACATCTGAAATGCCTATCAGCACCTATATATGAAATGCCTATCGACAACCAAATCAGAAATGCCTATCGGCACCTATATCTGAAATGCCTTTCGGCATTTATATCTGAAATGCCTATCGGCACCTATATTAAAAAATGCCTATCGACACCTATATTTTAAATGCCTATCGGCAACTATATCTGATATGCCCATCGGCACCTATATCTGAAATGCCTATCGGCACGTATTTTTGAAATGCCTATCGGAAACTACATCTGAAATGCCTATCGGCACCTATATCTGAAATGCCTATCGGAACATATTTTTGAAATGCCTATCGGCAACCATATCAGAAATACCTATTGGCAGCTATATATGAAATGCCTATCGGCACCTATTTTTAAAATGCCAATCGGCAACTATATCTGAAATGCCTATCGGCACCTATATCTGAAATGCCAATCGGCACCTATATCTGAAATGCCTATTGGCACCTATTTTTGAAATGCCTATCGAAAACTACATCTGAAATGCCTATCAGCACCTATATTTGAAATGCCTATCGGCAACCAAATCAGAAATGCCTATCGGCACCTATATCTGAAAAGCCTTTCGGCATTTATATCTGAAATGCCTATCGGCACCTATATCTGAAATGCCTATCGGCACCTATTTTTGAAATGCCTATCGGAAACTACATCTGAAATGCCTATCAGCACCTATATTTGAAATGCCAATCGGCACCTATATCTGAAATGCCTATCGGAACCTATTTCTGAAATGCCTATCGGCAACCATATCAGAAATACCTATCGGCAGCTATATATGAAATGCCTATCGGCACCTATTTTTAAAATGCCAATCGGCAACTATATCTGAAATGCCTATCGTCACCTATATTTGAAATGCCTATCGGCACCTATTTTTAAAATGCCTATCTGAAACTACATCTGAAATGCCTATCAGCACCTATATTTGAAATGCCAATCGACACCTATATCTGAAATGCCAATCGGCACCTATATCTGAAATGCCTATCGGCACCTATTTTTGAAATGCCTATCGAAAACTACATCTGAAATGCCTATCAGCACCTATATTTGAAATGCCTATCGGCAACCAAATCAGAAATGCCTATCGGCACCTATATCTGAAAAGCCTTTCGGCATTTATATCTGAAATGCCTATCGGCACCTATATCTGAAATGCCTATCGGCACCTATTTTTGAAATGCCTATCGGAAACTACATCTGAAATGCCTATCAGCACCTATATTTGAAATGCCAATCGGCACCTATATCTGAAATGCCTATCGGCACCTATATCTGAAATGCCTATCGGAACCTATTTTTGAAATGCCTTTCGGCAACCATATCAGAAATGCCTATCGGCACCTATATTTGAAAAGCCTATCGGCAACCAAATCAGAAATGCCTATCGGCAACTATATCTGATATGCCTATCGGCACCTATATTTTAAATGCCTATCGGCAACTATATCTGATATGCCTCTCGGCACCTATATCTGAAATGCCTATCGGCACCTATTTTTGAAATGCCTATCGGAAACTACATCTGAAATGCCTATCGGCACCTATTTTTAAAATGCCATCCGGCAACTACATCTGAAATGCCTATCAGCACCTATATTTGAAATGCCTATCGGCAACCATATCTGAAATGCATATCGACACCTATATTTGAAATACCTATCGGCTTCTATATCTGAAATGCCTATCGGCACCTATTTTTAAAATGTTAATCGGCAACTATTTCTTAAATGCCTATAAGCACCTATATCTGAAATGCCTATCGGCACCTATTTTTGAAATGCCTATCGGCAACCAAATCAGAAATGCCTATCGGCACCTATATTTGAAGTGCCTATCGGCACCTATATCTGAAATGCCTATCGGCACCTATTTATAAAAGGCCAATCGGCAGCTATATCTGAAATGCCTATAGGCACCTATATCTGAAATGCCTATCGGCACCAATTTTTGAAATGCCTATCGGAAACTACATCTGAAATGCCTATCAGCACCTATATTTGAAATGCCTATCGGCAACCATATCTGGAATGCCTATCGGCACCTACATTTGAAATGCCTATCGGCTTCTATTTCTGAAATGCCTATTGGCACCTATTTTTAAAATGCCAATCGGCAACTATATCTGAAATGCCTATCGGCACCTATATCTGAAATGCCTATCGGCACCTATTTTTAAAATGCCTATCGGAAACTACATCTTAAATGCCTATCAGCACCTATATTAGAAATGCCTATCGGCAACCAAATCAGAAATGCCTATCGGCACCTATATCTGAAATGCCTTACGGCATTTATATCTGAAAAGCCTATCGGCACCTATATTTGAAATGCCTATCGGCACCTATATTTTAAATGCCTATCGGCAACTATATCTGATATGCCTATCGGCACCTATATCTGAAATGCCTATCGGCACCTATTTTTGAAATGCCCATCGAAAACTATATCTGAAATGCCTATCGGCACCTATTTTTAAAATGCCAATCGGCAACTATTTCTGAAATGCCTATCGGCACCTATATTTGAAATGCCTATCGGCACCTATATCTGAAATGCCTATCGGCACTTATTTTTAAAATGCCAATCGGCAACTATATCTGAAATGCCTATCAGCACCCATATTTGAAATGCCTATAGGCAACCATATCTGAAATGCTTATCGACACCTAATTTGAAATACATATCGGCTTCTATATCTGAAATGCCTATCGGCACCTATTTTTAAAATGCCAATCGGCAACTATATCTGAAATGCCTACCGGCACCTATATTTGAAATGCCTATCGGCTTCTATATCTGAAATGCCTATCGGCACCTATTTTTAAAATGCCAATCGGCAACTATATCTGAAATGCCTATCGGCATCTATATCTGAAATGCCTATCGGCACCTATATCTGAAATGCCTATCGGCACCTATTTTTGAAATGCCTATCGGCAACCAAATCAGAAATGCCTATCGGCACCTATATTTGAAATGCCTATCGGCACCTATTTTTGAAATGCCTATCGGAAACTACATCTGAAATGCCTATCAGCACCTATATTTGAAATGCCTATCAGCTTCTATTTCTGAAATGCCTATCGGCACCTATTTTTAAAATGCCAATCGGCAACTATATCTGAAATGTCTATCGGCACCTATATCTGAAATGCCTATCGGCACCTATTTTTAAAATGCCTATCGGAAACTACATCTGAAATGCCTATCAGCACCTATATATGAAATGCCTATCGGCAACCAAATCAGAAATGCCTATCGGCACCTATATCTGAAATGCCTTTCGGCATTTATATCTGAAATGCCTATCGGCACCTATATTAAAAAATGCCTATCGACACCTATATTTTAAATGCCTATCGGCAACTATATCTGATATGCCCATCGGCACCTATATCTGAAATGCCTATCGGCACGTATTTTTGAAATGCCTATCGGAAACTACATCTGAAATGCCTATCGGCACCTATTTTTAAAATGCCAATCGGCAACTATATCTGAAATGTCTATCGGCACCTATATCTGAAATGCCTATCGGCACCTATTTTTAAAATGCCAATCGGACATATATCTGAAATGCCTATCGGCACCTATATTTGAAATGCCTATCGGCAACCATATCTGAAATGCCTACCGGCACCCATATTTTAAATGCCTATTGGCTTCTATATCTGAAATGCCTATCGGCACCTATTTTTAAAATGCCCATCGGACACTATATCTGAAATGCCTATCGGCACCTATATCTGAAATGCCTATCGGCACCTATATCTGAAATGCCTATCGGCACCTATTTTTGAAATGCCTATCGGAAACTACATCTGAAATGCCTATCAGCACCTATATTTGAAATGCCTATCGGCAACCAAATCAGAAATGCCTATCGGCACCTATATCTGAAATGCCTTTCAGTATTTATATCTGAAATTCCTATCGGCACCTATATTTGAAATGCCTATCGGCACCTATATTTTAAATGCCTATCGGCAACTATATCTGATATGCCTATCGGCACCTATATCTGAAATGCTTATCGGCACCTATTTTTGAAATGCCAATCGGAAACTACATCTGAAATGCCTATCGGCACCTATTTTTAAAATGCCAATGGGCAACTATATCTGAAATGCCTGTCGGCACCTATATCTGAAATGTCTTTCGGCATTTATATCTGAAATGCCTATCAGCACCTATATTTAAAATGCCTATCGGCAACCAAATCGGAAATGCCTATTGGCACCTATATCTGAAATGCCTTTCGGCATTTATATCTGAAATGCCTATCGGCACCTATATTTGAAATGCCTATCGGCACCTATATTTTAAATGCCTGTCGGCAACTATGTCTGATATGCCTATCGGCACCTATATTTGAAATGGCTATCGGCAACTATTTTTGAAATGCCTATCGGAAACTACATCTGAAATGCCTATCGGCACCTATTTTTAAAATGCCAATCGGCAACTATATCTGAAATGCCTATCGGCACCTATATTTGAAATGCCTATCGGCACCTATTTTTGAAATGCCTATCGGAAACTACATCTGTAATGCCTATCAGCGCCTATATTTGAAATGCCTATCGGCAACCATATCTGGAATGCCTATCGGCACCTACATTTGAAATGCCTATCGGCTTCTATATCTGAAATGCCTATCGGCACCTATTTTTAAAATGCCAATCGGCAACTATATCTGAAATGCCTATCGGCACCTATATCTGAAATGCCTATCGGCATCTATTTTTGAAATGCCTATCGGAAACTACATCTGAAATGCCTATCAGCACCTATATTTGAAATGCCAATCGGCACCTATATCTGAAATGCCTATCGGCACCTATATTTGAAGTGCCTATCGGCACCTATTTTTAAAATGCCAATCGGCAACTATATCTGAAATGCGTATCGGCACCTATATCTGAAATGCCTATCCGCACCTATTTTTGAAATGCCTATCGGAAGCTACATCTGGAATGCCTATCAGCACCTATATTTGAAATGCCTATCGGCAAACATATCTGAAATGCCTATCGACACCTATATTTGAAATACTTGTCGGCTTCTATATCTGAAATGCCTATCGGCACCTATTTTTAAAATACCAATCGGCAACTATATCTGAAATGCCAATCGGCACCTATATCTGAAATGCCTATCGGCACCTATTTTTGAAATGCCTATCGAAAACTACATCTGAAATGCCTATCAGCACCTATATTTGAAATGCCTATCGGCAACCAAATCAGAAATGCCTATCGGCAACTATATCTGAAAAGCCTTTCGGCATTTATATCTGAAATGCCTATCGGCACCTATATTTAAATGCCTATCGGCACCTGTATTTTAAATGCCTATCGGCAACTATATCTGATATGCCTATCGGCACCTATATCTGAAATGCCTATCGGCACCTATTTTTGAAATGCCTATCTGAAACTACATCTGAAATGCCTGTCAGCACCTATTTTTAAAATGCTAATCGGCAACTATATCTGAAATGCCTATCGGCACCTATATCTGAAATGCCTATCGGCACCTATATCTGAAATGCCTATCGGCACCTATTTTTGAAATGCCTATCGGAAACTACATCTGTAATGCCTATCGGCGCCTATATTTGAAATGCCTATCGGCAACCATATCTGGAATGCCTATCGGCACCTACATTTGAAATGCCTATCGGCTTCTATATCTGAAATGCCTATCGGCACCTATTTTTAAAATGCCAATCGGCAAGTATCTCTGAAATGCCTATCGGCACCTATATCTGAAATGCCAATCGGCACCTATTTTTGAAATGCCTATCGGAAACTACATCTGAAATGCCTATCAGCACCTATATTTGAAATGCCAATCGGCAACTATATCTGAAATGCCCTGCAGCACCCATATTTGAAATGCCTATCGGCAACCATATCTGAAATGCCTATCGACACCTAATTTGAAATACCTATCGGCTTCTATATCTAAAATGCCTATCGGCACCTATTTTTAAAATGCCTATCGGAAACTACATCTGAAATGCCTATCAGCACCTATATTTGAAATGCCTATCGGCAACCATATCTTAAATACCTATCGGCACCTATATTTTAAATGCCTATCGGCTTCTATATCTGAAATGCCTATCGGCACCTATTTCTAAAATGATAATCGGCAACTATATCTGAAATGCCTATCGGCACCTATATCTGAAATGCCTTTCGGCACCTATTTTTGAAATGCCTATCGGAAACTACATCTGAAATGCCTATCAGCACCTACATTTGAAATGCCTATCGGCAACCATATCAGAAATGCCTATCGGCACCTATATCTGAAATGCTTTTCGGTATTTATATCTTAAATGCCTATCGGCACCTATATTTGAAATGCCTATCGGCACCTATATTTTAAATGCCTATCGGCAACTATAACTGTTATGCCTATCGGCACCTATATCTGAAATGCCTTTCGGAATTTATATCTGAAATGCCTATCGGAACCTATATTTGAAATGCCTATCGGCACCTATATTTTAAATGCCTGTCGGCAACTATATCTGATATGCCTATCGGCACCTATATCTGAAATGCCTATCGGCAACTATTTTTGAAGTGCTTATCTTAAACTACATCTGAAATACCTATCGGCACCTATTTTTGAAATGCCTATCGGCAACCAAATCAGAAATGCCTATCGGCACCTATATTTGAAATGCCTATCGGCACCTATTTTTAAAATGCCTATCGGAAACTACATCTGAAATGCCTATCAGCACCTATATATGAAATGCTTATCGGCAACCAAATCAGAAATGCCTATCGGCACCTATATCTGAAATGCCTTTCGGCATTTATATCTGAAATGCCTATCGGCACCTATATTAAAAAATGCCTATAGACACCTATATTTTAAATGCCTATCGGCAACTATATCTGATATGCCTATCGGCACCTATATCTGAAATGCCTATCGGCACCTATTTTTAAAATGCCAATCGGCAACTATATCTGAAATGCCTATCGGCACCTATATTTGAAATGCCTATTGGCACCTATTTTTGAAATGCCTATCGGAAACTACATCTGTAATGCCTATCAGCGCCTATATTTGAAATACCTATTTTTAAAATGCCAATCGGCAACTATATCTGAAATGCCTATCGGCACCTATATTTGAAATGCCTACCGGCACCTATATTTGAAATGCCTATCGGCTTCTATATCTGAAATGCCTATCGGCACCTATTTTTAAAAAGCCAATCGGCAACTATATCTGAAATGCCTATCGGCACCTATAATTGAAATGCCTATCGGCACCTATTTTTGAAATGCCTATCGGCAACCAAATCAGAAATGCCTATCGGCACCTATATTTGAAATGCCTATCGGCACCTATATCCGAAATGCCTATCGGCACCTATTTTTAAAATGGCAATCGGCAACTATATCTGAAATGCCTATCAGTACCCAGATTTGAAATGCCTATCGGCAACCATATCTGAAATGCCTATCGACACCTAATTTGAAATACCTATCGGCTTCTATATCTGAAATGCCTATCGGCACCTATTTTTAAAATGCCAATCGGCAACTATATCTGAAATGCCTATCGGCACCTATATCTGACATGCCTATCGGCACCCATTTTTGAAATGCCTATCGGAAACTACATCTGAAATGCCTATCAGCACCTATATTTGAAATGCCTATCGGCAACCATATCTGAAATGCCTACCGGCACCTATATTTGAAATGCCTATTGGCTTCTATATCTGAAATGCCTATCGGCACCTATTTTTAAAATGCCAATCGGCAACTATATCTGAAATGCCTATCGGCACCTATATCTGAAATGCCTATCGGCACCTATTTTTGAAATGCCTATCGGAAACTACATCTGAAATGCCTATCAGCACCTATATTTGATATGCCTATCGGCAACCAAATCAGAAATGCCTATCGGCACCTATATCTGAAATGCCTTTCGGTATTTATATCTGAAATTCCTATCGGCACCTATATTTTAAATGCCTATCGGCAACTATATCTGATATGCCTATCGGCACCTATATCTGAAATGCCTATCGGCACCTATTTTTGAAATGCCTATCGAAAACTACATCTAAAATGCCTATCGGCACCTATTTTTAAAATGCCAATCGGCAACTATATCTGAAATGCCTGTCGGCACCTATATCTGAAATGTCTTTCGGCATTTATATCTGAAATGCCTATCGGCACCTATATTTAAAATGCCTATCGGCACCTATATTTTAAATGCCTATCGGCAACTATATCTGATATGCCTATCGGCTCCTATATCTGAAATGCCTATCGGCACCTATTTAAAAATGCCTATCGGAAACTACATCTGAAATGCCTATCGGCACCTATTTTTAAAATGCCATTCGGCAACTATATCTGAAATGCCTATCGGCACCTATATCTGAAATGCCTATCGGCACCTATTTTTGAAATGCGTATCGGAAACTACATCTGAAATGGCTATCAGCACCTATATTTGAAATGCCTATCGGAAACTACATCTGAAATGCCTATCAGCACCTATATTTGAAATGCCTATCGGCTTTTATATCTGAAATGCCTATCGGCACCTATTTTTAAAATGCCAATCGGCAACTATACCTGAAATGCCTATCATCACCCATATTTGAAATGCCTATCGGCAATCATATCTGAAATGCCTAACGACACCTATATTTGAAATAACTATTGGCTTCTATATCTGAAATGCCTATCGGCACCTATTTTTAAAATGCCAATCGGCAACTTTATCTGAAATGCCTATCGGCACCTATATCTGAAATGCCTATCGGCACCTATCTTTGAAATGCCTATCGGAAACTACATCTGAAATGCCTATCAGCACCTATATTTGAAATGCCTATCGGCAACCATATCTGGAATGCCTATCGGCACCTACATTTGAAATGCCTATTGGCTTCTATTTCTGAAATGCCTATTGGCCCCTATTTTTAAAACGCCAATCGGCAACTATATCTGAAATGCCTATCGGCACCTATATCTGAAATGCCTATCGGCATCTATTTTTAAAATGCCTATCAAAAACTACATCTGAAATGTCTATCGGCACCTATTTTTAAAATGCCAATCGGCAACTATTTCTGAAATGCCTATCGGCACCTATATCTGAAATGCCTTTCGGTATTTATATCTGAAATGCCTATCGGCACCTATATTTGAAATGCCTATCGGCACCTATATTTTAAATGCCTATCGGCAACTATATCTGATATGCCTATCGGCACCTATATCTGAAATGCCTATCGGCACCTATTTTTGAAATGCCTATCGGAAACTACATCTGAAATGCCTATCAGCACCTATATTTGAAATGCCTATCGGCAACCATATCTGGAATGCCTATCGGCACCTATATCTGAAATGCCTATCGGCACCTATTTTTAAAATGCCTATCGGCACCTATATCTGAAATGCCTTTCGGTATTTATATCTGAAATGCCTATCGGCACCTATATTTGAAATGCCTATCGGCACCTATATTTTAAATGCCTATCGGCAACTATATCTGATATGCCTATCGGCACCTATATCTGAAATGCCTATCGGCACCTATTTTTGAAATGCCTATCATAAACTACATCTGAAATGCCTATCGGCACCTATTTTTAAAATGCCAATCGGCAACTATATCTGAAATGCCTATTGGCACCTATATCTGAAATGCCTTTCGGCATTTATATCTGAAATGCCTATCGGCACCTATATTTAAAATGCCTATCGGCACCGATATTCTAAATGCCTATCATCAACTATATCTGATATGCCTATCGGCTCCTATATCTGAAATGCCTATCGGCACCTATTTTTGAAATGCCTATCGGAAACTACATCTGAGATGCCTACCGGCGCCTATTTTTAAAATGCCATTCAGCAACTATATCTGAAATGCCTATCGGCACCTATATCTGAAATGCCTATAGGCACCTATTTTTAAAATGCCATTCGGCAACTATATCTGAAATGCCTATCGGCACCTATATCTGAAATGCCTATCGGCACCTATCTTTGAAATGCCTATCGGAAACTACATCTGAAATGCCCATCAGCACCTAAATTGAAATGCCTATCGGCAACCATATCTGGAATGCCTATCGGCACCTATATTTGAAATGCCTTTCGGCTTCTATATCTGAAATGCCTATCGGCACCTATTTTTAAAATGCCAACCGGCAACTTTATCTAAAATGCCTATCGGCACCTATATCTGAAATGCCTATCGGCACCTATTTTTGAAATGCCTATCAGAAACTACATCTGAAAAGCCTATCGGCACCTATTTTAAAAATGCCAAGCGGCAACTATATCTGAAATGCCTATCGGCACCTATATCTGAAATGCCTATCGGCACCTATTTTTGAAATGCCTATCGGTAACTACATCTGAAATGCCTATCAGCACTTATATTTGAAATGCCTATCGGCAACCATATCTGGAATGCCTATCGGCACATACATTTGAAATGCCTATCGGCTTCTATATCTGAAATGCCTATCGGCACCTATTTTTAAAATGCCAATCAGCAACTATATCTGAAATGCCTATCGGCACCTATATCTGAAATGCCTATCGGCACCTATATCTGAAATGTCTATCGGCACCTATTTTTGAAATGCCTATCGGAAACTACATCTGAAATGCCTATCAGCACCTATATTTGAAATGCCTATCGGCAACCATATCTGAAATGCCTATCGAATCCTATATTTGAAATACCTGTCGGCTTCTATATCTGAAATGCCTATCAGCACCTATTTTTAAAATGCCAATCGGCAACTATATCTGAAATGCCAATCGGCACCTATATCTGAAATACCTATCGGCACCTATTTTTGAAATGCCTATCGGAAACTACATCTGAAATGCCTATCAGCACCTATATTTAAAATGCCTATCGGCAAACAAATCAGAAATGCCTATCGGCACCTATATCTAAATTTACTTTCGGTGTTTAGATCTGAAATGCCTATCGGCACCTATATTTGAAATGCCTATCGGCACCTATATTTTAAATGCCTATCGGCAAATATATCTGATATGCCTATCGGCTCCTATTACTGAAATGCCTATCGGCACCTATTTTTGAAATGCCTATAGGAAACTACATCTGAAATGCCTATCGGCCCCTATTTTGAAAATGCCATTCGGCAACTATATCTGAAATGCCTATCGGCACCTACATCTGAAATGCCTATCGGTACCTATTTTTGAAATGCCTATCGGAAACTACATCTGAAATGCCTATCAGCACCTATATTTGAAATGCCTATCGGCTTCTATATCTGAAATGCCTATCGGCACCTATTTTTAAAATGCCAATCGGCAACTATATCTGAAATGCCTATCATCACCCATATTTGAAATGCCTTTCGGCAACCATATCTGAAATGCCTATCGACACCTATATTTGAAATACCTATCGGCTTCTATATCTGAAATGCCTATCGGCACCTATTTTTAAAATGCCAATCGGCAACTATATCTGAAATGCCTATTGGCAGCTATTTTTAAAATGCCAATCGGCTGCTATATCTGAAATGCCTATCGGCACCTATATCTGAAATGCCTATCGGCACCTATTTTTGAAATGCCTATCGGAAACTACATCTGAAATGCCTATCAGCACCTATATTTGAAATGCCTATCGGCAACCATATCTGGAATGCCTATCGGCACCTACATTTGAAATGCCTATCGGCTTCTATTTATGAAATGCCCATCGGCACCTATTTTTAAAATGCCAATCGGCAACTATATCTGAAATGCCTATCGGCACCTATATCTGAAATGCCTATCGGCACCTTTTTTTAAAATGCCTATCGGAAACTACATCTGAAATGCCTATCAGCACCTATATTTAAATGGCCTATTGGCAACTAAATCAGAAATGCCTATCGGCAACTATATCTGAAATGGCTTTCGGCATTTATATCTGAAATGCCTATCGGCACCTATATTTGAAATGCCTATCGGCACCTATATTTTAAATGCCTATCGGCAACTATATCTGATGTGCCTATCGGCACCTATATCTGAGATGCCTATCGGCACCTATTTTTGAAATCCCTATCGGAAACTACATCTAAAATGCCTGTCGGCACCTATTTTTAAAATGCCAATCGGCAGCTATATCTGAAATGCCTATCGGCACCTATATCTGTAATGCCTATCGGCACCTATTTTTGAAATGCCTATCGGAAACTACATCTAAAATGCCTATCAGCACCTATATTTGAAATGCCTATCGGCAACCATATCTGGAATTCCTATTGGCACCTACATTTGAAATGCCTATCGGCTTCTATTTCTGAAATGCCTATCGGCACCTATATTTTAAATGCCTATCGGCAACTATATCTGATATGCCTATCAGCACCTATATCTGAAATGCCTATCGGCACCTATTTTTGAAATTCCTATCGGAAACTACATCTAAAATGCCTATCGGCACCTATTTTTAAAATGCTAATCGGCAACTATATCGGAAATGTCTATCGGCACCTATATCCTGAATGCCTATCGGCACCTATTTTTGAAATGCCTATCGGAAACTACATCTGAAATGCCTATCAGCACCTATATTTGAAATGCCTATCGGCAACCATATCTGAAATGCCTATCGGCACCTATATTTGAAATGCCTATTGGCTTCTGTATTTGAAAAGCCTATCGGCACCTATTTTTAAAATGCCAATCGGCAACTATATCTGAAATGCCTATCGGCACCTATATCTGAAATGCCTTTCGGCATTTATATCTGAAATGCCTATCGGCACCTATATTTAAAATGCCTATCGGCACCTATATTTTAACTGCCTATCGGCAACTATATCTGATATGCCTATCGGCTCCTATATCTGAAATGCCTATCGGCACCTATTTTTGAAATGCCTATCAGAAACTACATCTGAAATGCCTATCGGCACCAATTTTTAAAATGCCATTCGGCAACTACATCTGAAGTGCCTATCAGCACCTATATTTGAAATGCCTATCGGCATCCATATCTGAAATGCCTATCGTCACCTATATTTGAAATACCTATCGGCTTCTATATCTGAAATGCCAGTCGGCACCTATTTTTAAAATGCCAATCGCCAACTATTTCTGAAATGCCTATCAGCACCTATATCTGAAATTCCTATCGGCACCTATATTTGAAATGCCTATCGGCAACCAAATCAGAAATGCCTATCGGCACCTATATTTGAAATGCCTATCGGCAACCAAATCAGAAATGCCTATCGGCACCTATATTTGAAATGCCTATCGGCTTCTATTTCTGAAATGCCTATCGACACCTATTTTTATTATGCCAATCGGCAACTATATCTGAAATGTCTATCGGCACCTATATCTGAAATGCCTATCGGCACCTATTTTTAAAATGCCGTTCGGAAACTACATCTGAAATGCCTATCAGCACCTATATATGAAAAGCCTATCGGCAACCAAATCAGAAATGCCTATCGGCACCTATATCTGAAATGCCTTTCGGCATTTATATCTGAAATGCCTATCGGCACCTATATTAAAAAATGCCTATCGACACCTATATTTTAAATGCCTATCGGCAACTATATCTGATATGCCTATCGGCACCTATATATGAAATGCCTATCGGCACGTATTTTTGAAATTCCTATCGGAAACTACATCTGAAATGCCTATCGGCACCTATTTTTAAAATGCCAATCGGCAACTATATCTGAAATGTCTATCGGCACTTATATCTGAAATGCCTATCGGCACCTATTTTTGAAATGCCTATCGGAAACTACATCTGAAATGCCTATCAGCACCTATATTTGAAATGCCTATCGGCAACCATATCTGAAATGCCTATCCACACCTATATTTGAAATACCTATCGGCTTCTATATCTGAAATGCCTATCGGCACCTATTTTTAAAATGCCAATCGGACATATATCTAAAATGCCTATCGGCACCTATATCTGAAATGCCTATCGGCACCTATTTTTGAAATGCCTATCGGCAACCAAATCAGAAATGCCTATCGGCACCTATATTTGAAATGCCTATCGGCACCTATATCTGAAATGCCTATCGGCACCTATTTTTAAAATGCCAATCGGATACTATATCTGAAATGCCTATCAGCACCCATATTTGAAATGCCTATCGCCAACCATATCTGAAATGCCTATCGACACCTGATTTGAAATACCTATCGGCTTCTATATCTGAAATGCCTATCGGCACCTATTTTTAAAATGCTAATCGGCAACTATATCTGAAATGCCTATCGGCTTCTATATCTGAAATGCCTATTGGCACCTATTTTTAAAATGCCAATCGGCAACTATATTGAAATGCCTATCGGCACCTACATCTGAAATGCCTATCGGCACCTATTTTTGAAATGCCTATCGGAAATACATCTGAAATGCCTATCGGCACCTATATTTGAAATGCCTATCGGCAACCAAATCAGAAATGCCTATCGGCACCTACATCTGAAATGCCTTTCGGTATTTATATATAAAATGCCTATCGGCACCTATATTTGAAATGCCTATCGGCACCTATATTTCAAATGCCTATCGGCAACTATATCTGATATGCCTATCGGCACCTATATCTGAAATGCCTATCGTCACCTATTTTTGAAATGCCTATCGGAAACTACATCTGAAATGCCTATCGGCACCTATTTTTAAAATGCCAATCGGCAACTATATCTGAAATGCCTATCGGCACCTATATCTGAAAAGCCTTTCGGCATTTATATCTGAAATGCCTATCGGCAAATATATTTAGAATGCCTATCGGCACCTATATTTTAAATGCCTATCGGCAACTATATCTGATATGCCTATCGGCTCCTATGTCTGAAATGCCTATCGGCAGCTATTTTTGAAATGCCTATCGGAAACTACATCTGGAATGCCTATCGGCACCTATATCTGAAATGCCTATCGGCACCTATTTTTTAAATGCGTATCGGAAACTACATCTGAAATGACTATCAGCACTTATATTTGAAACGCCTATCGCAAAACTACATCTGAAATGCCTATCAGCACCTATATTTAAATGCCTATCGGCTTCTATATCTGAAATGCCTATCGGCACCTATTTTTAAAATGCCAATCGGCAACTATATCTGAAATGCCTATCATCACCCATATTTGAAATGCCTATCGGCAACCATATCTGAGAAATGCTTATCGACACCTATATTTGAAATACCTATCGGCTTCTATATCTGAAATGCCTATCGGCACCTATTTTTAAAATGCCAATCGGCAACTATATCTGAAATACCTATCGGCACCTATATCTGAAATGCCTATCGGCACCTATTTTTGAAATGCCTATCGGAAACTACATCTTAAATGCGTATCAGCACCTATATTTGAAATGCCTATCGGCAACCATATCTGAAATGCCTATCGACACCTATATTTGAAATACCTATCGGCTTCTATAACCAAAATGCCTATCGGCACCTATTTTTAAAATGCCAATCGGCAACTATATCTGAAATGCCTATCGGCACCTATATCTGAAAGGCCTATCGGTACCTATTTTTGAAATTCCTATCGGCAACCAAATCAGAAATGTCTATCGGCACCTATATTTGAAATGCCTATCGGCACCTATATCGGAAATGCCTATCGGCACCTATTTTTGAAATGCTTATCGAAATCTACATCTGAAATGCCTATCAGCACCTATATTTGAAATGCCTATCGGCAAACATATCTGAAATGCCTATCGACACCTATATTTGAAATACCTATCGGCTTCTATATCTAAAATGCCTATCGGCACCTATTTTTAAAATGCCAATCGGCAACTATATCTGGAATGCCTATCGGCACCTATATTTGAAATGCCTATCAGCTTCTATATCTGAAATGCCTATCAACACCTATTTTTAAAATGCCAACGGGCAACTTTATCTGAAATGCCTATCGGCACCTATGTCTGAAATGCCTATCGGCACCTATTTTTGAAATGCCTATCGGAAACTACATCTGAAATGCCTATCAGCACCTATATTTAAAATGCCTATCGGCAACCATATCTGAAATGCCTATCGACACCTATATTTGAAATACCTATCGGCTTCTATATCTGAAATGCCTATCGGCACTTATTTTTAAAATGCCAATCGGCAACTATATCTGAAATGCTTAGCAGCACCCATATTTGAAATGCCTATCGGCAACCATATCTGAAATGCCTATTGTCACCTAATTTAAAATACCTATCGGCTTCTATATCTGAAATGCCTATCGGCACCTATTTTTAAAATGCCTATCGGAAACTACATCTGAAATGGCTATCAGCACCTATTTTTGAAATGCCTATCGGCAACCATATCTGAAATGCCTATCGGCACATATATTTGAAATGCCTATCGGCTTCTATATTTGAAATGCCTATCGGCACCTATTTTTAAAATGCCAATCGGCAACTATATCTGAAATGCCTATCGGCACCTATATCTGAAATGCCTATCGGCACCTATTTTTGAAATGCCTATCGTAAACTACATCTGAAATGCCTATCAGCACCAATATTTGAAATGCCTATCGGCAACCAAATCAGAAATACCTATCAGCACCTATATCTGAAATGCCTTTCGGTATTTATATCTGAAATGCCTATCGGCACCTATATTTGAAATGCCTATCGGCACCTATATTTTAAATGCCTATCGGCAACTATATCTGATATGCCTATCGGCACCTATATCTGAAATCCCTATCGGCACCTATTTTTGAAATGCCTATCGGAAACTACATATGAAATACCTATCGCCACCTATTTTTAAAATGCCAATCGGCAACTATATCTGAAATGCCTATCGGCACCTATTTTTGAAATGCCTATCGGAAACTACATCTGAAATGCCTATCGGCACCTATATTTGAAATGCCTATCGGCAACCAAATCAGAAATGCCTTTCGGTATTTATATATGAAATGCCTATCGGCACCTATATTTGAAATGCCTATCGGCACCTATATTTCAAATGCCTATCGGCGACTATATCTGATATGCCTATCGGCACCTATATCTGAAATGCCTATCGTCACCTATTTTTGAAATGCCTATCGGAAACTACATCTGAAATGCCTACCGGCACCTATTTTTAAAAAGCCAATCGGCAACTATATCTGAAATGCCTATCGGCACCTATATCTGAAATGCCTTTCGGCATTTATATCTGAAATGCCTATCGGCAAATATATTTAGAATGCCTATCGGCACCTATATTTTAAATGCCTATCGGCAACTATATCTGATATGCCTATCGGCTCCTATGTCTGAAATACCTATCGGCACCTATTTTTGAAATGCCTTTCGGAAACTACATCTGGAATGCCTTTCGGCACCTATATCTAAAATGCCTATCGGCAAAGATTTTTGAAATGCGTATCGGAAACTACATCTGAAATGACTATCAGCACTTATATTTGAAATGCCTATCGCAAAACTACATCTGAAATGCCTATCAGCACCTATATTTGAAATGCCTATCGGCACCTATTTTTAAAATGCCAATCGGCAACTATATCTGAAATGCCTATCATCACCCATATTTAAAATGCCTATCGGCAACCATATCTGAAATGCCTATCGACACCTATATTTGAAATACTTATCGGCTTCTATATCTGAAATGCCTATCGGCACCTATTTTTAAAATGCCAATCGGCAACTATATCTGAAATGCCTATCGGCACCTATATCTGAAATGCCTATCAACACCTATTTTTGAAATGCCTATCGAAAACTACATCTGAAATGCCTATCGACACCTATATTTGAAATACCTGTCGGCTTCTATATCTGAAATGCCTATCGGCACCTATTTTTAAAATGCCAATCGGCAACTATATCTGAAATGCCTATCGGCTTCTATATCTGAAATGCCTATCGGCACCTATATTTGAAATGCCTATCGGCACCTATATTTTAAATGCCTATCGGCAAATATATCTGATATGCCTATCGGCACCTATATCTGAAATGCCTATCGGCACCTATTTTTGAAATGCCTATCTGAAACTACATCTGAAATGCCTATCGGCACCTATTTTTAAAATGCCAATCGGCAAACTATATCTGAAATGCCTATCGGCACCTATATCTGAAATGCCTATCGGCACCTATTTTTGAAATGCCTATCAGAAACTACATCTGTAATGCCTATCAGCGCCTATATTTGAAATGCCTATCGGCAACCATATCTGGAATGCCTATCGGCACCTACATTTGAAATGCCTATCGGCTTCTATATCTGAAATGCCTATCGGCACCTATTTTTAAAATGCCAATCGGCAACTATATCTGAAATGCCTATCGGCACCTATATCTGAAATGCCTATCAGCACCTATTTTTGAAATGCCTATCGGAAACTACATCTGAAATGCCTATCAGCACCTATATTTGAAATGCCAATCGGCAACTATATCTGAAATGCCTAGCAGCACCCATATTTGAAATGCCTATCGGCAACCATATCTGAAATGCCTATCGACACCTAATTTGAAATACCTATCGGCTTTTATATCTAAAATGCCTATCGGCACCTATTTTTAAAATGCCTATCGGAAACTACATCTGAAATGCCTATCAGCACCTATATTTGAAATGCCTATCGGCAACCATATCTTAAATGCCTATCGGCACCTATTTTTGAAATGCCTATCGGAAACTACATCTAAAATGCTTTTCAGCACCTATATTTGAAATGCTTATCGGCAACCATATCTTAAATGCCTATCGGCACCTATATTTGAAATGCCTATCGGCTTCTATATCTGAAATGCCTATCGGCACCTATTTTTAAAATGCCAATCGGCAACTATATCTGAAATGCCTATCGGCAACTATATCTGAAATGCCTATCGGCACCTATTTTTGAAATGCCTATCGGAAACTACATCTGAAATGCCTATCAGCACCTACATTTGAAATGCCTATCGGCAACCAAATCAGAAATGCCTATCGGCAACTATATCTGAAATGCCTTTCGGTATTTATATCTTAAATGCCTATCGGCACCTATATTTGAAATGCCTATCGGCACCTATATTTTAAATGCCTATCGGCAACTATAACTGTTATGCCTATCGGCTCTTATATCTGAAATGCCTATCGGCACCTATTTTTGAAATGCCTATCGGAAACTACATCTGAAATGCCTATCGGCACCTATTTTTAAAATGCCAATCGGCAACTATATCTGAAATGCCTATCGGCACCTATATCTGAAATGCCTTTCGGCATTTATATCTGAAATGCCTATCGGCACCTATATTTAAAATGCCTATCGGCACCTATATTTTAAATGCCTATCGGCAACTATATCTGATATGCCTATCGGCTCCTATATCTGAAATGCCTATCGGCACCAATTTTTGAAATGCCTATCGGAAACTACATCTGAAATGCCTATCGGCACCTATTTTTAAAATGCCATTCGGCAACTATATCTGAAATGCCTATCGGCACCTATATCTGAAATGCCTATCGGCACCTATTTTTGAAATGCCTATCAGAAACTACATCTGAAAAGCCTATCGGCACCTATTTTAAAAATGCCAAGCGGCAACTATATCTGAAATGCCTATCGGCACCTATATCTGAAATGCCTATCGGCACCTATTTTTGAAATGCCTATCGGTAACTACATCTGAAATGCCTATCAGCACTTATATTTGAAATGCCTATCGGCAACCATATCTGGAATGCCTATCGGCACATACATTTGAAATGCCTATCGGCTTCTATATCTGAAATGCCTATCGGCACCTATTTTTAAAATGCCAATCAGCAACTATATCTGAAATGCCTATCGGCACCTATATCTGAAATGCCTATCGGCACCTATATCTGAAATGTCTATCGGCACCTATTTTTGAAATGCCTATCGGAAACTACATCTGAAATGCCTATCAGCACCTATATTTGAAATGCCTATCGGCAACCATATCTGAAATGCCTATCGAATCCTATATTTGAAATACCTGTCGGCTTCTATATCTGAAATGCCTATCAGCACCTATTTTTAAAATGCCAATCGGCAACTATATCTGAAATGCCAATCGGCACCTATATCTGAAATACCTATCGGCACCTATTTTTGAAATGCCTATCGGAAACTACATCTGAAATGCCTATCAGCACCTATATTTAAAATGCCTATCGGCAAACAAATCAGAAATGCCTATCGGCACCTATATCTAAATTTACTTTCGGTGTTTAGATCTGAAATGCCTATCGGCACCTATATTTGAAATGCCTATCGGCACCTATATTTTAAATGCCTATCGGCAAATATATCTGATATGCCTATCGGCTCCTATTACTGAAATGCCTATCGGCACCTATTTTTGAAATGCCTATAGGAAACTACATCTGAAATGCCTATCGGCCCCTATTTTGAAAATGCCATTCGGCAACTATATCTGAAATGCCTATCGGCACCTACATCTGAAATGCCTATCGGTACCTATTTTTGAAATGCCTATCGGAAACTACATCTGAAATGCCTATCAGCACCTATATTTGAAATGCCTATCGGCTTCTATATCTGAAATGCCTATCGGCACCTATTTTTAAAATGCCAATCGGCAACTATATCTGAAATGCCTATCATCACCCATATTTGAAATGCCTTTCGGCAACCATATCTGAAATGCCTATCGACACCTATATTTGAAATACCTATCGGCTTCTATATCTGAAATGCCTATCGGCACCTATTTTTAAAATGCCAATCGGCAACTATATCTGAAATGCCTATTGGCAGCTATTTTTAAAATGCCAATCGGCTGCTATATCTGAAATGCCTATCGGCACCTATATCTGAAATGCCTATCGGCACCTATTTTTGAAATGCCTATCGGAAACTACATCTGAAATGCCTATCAGCACCTATATTTGAAATGCCTATCGGCAACCATATCTGGAATGCCTATCGGCACCTACATTTGAAATGCCTATCGGCTTCTATTTATGAAATGCCCATCGGCACCTATTTTTAAAATGCCAATCGGCAACTATATCTGAAATGCCTATCGGCACCTATATCTGAAATGCCTATCGGCACCTTTTTTTAAAATGCCTATCGGAAACTACATCTGAAATGCCTATCAGCACCTATATTTAAATGGCCTATTGGCAACTAAATCAGAAATGCCTATCGGCAACTATATCTGAAATGGCTTTCGGCATTTATATCTGAAATGCCTATCGGCACCTATATTTGAAATGCCTATCGGCACCTATATTTTAAATGCCTATCGGCAACTATATCTGATGTGCCTATCGGCACCTATATCTGAGATGCCTATCGGCACCTATTTTTGAAATCCCTATCGGAAACTACATCTAAAATGCCTGTCGGCACCTATTTTTAAAATGCCAATCGGCAGCTATATCTGAAATGCCTATCGGCACCTATATCTGTAATGCCTATCGGCACCTATTTTTGAAATGCCTATCGGAAACTACATCTAAAATGCCTATCAGCACCTATATTTGAAATGCCTATCGGCAACCATATCTGGAATTCCTATTGGCACCTACATTTGAAATGCCTATCGGCTTCTATTTCTGAAATGCCTATCGGCACCTATATTTTAAATGCCTATCGGCAACTATATCTGATATGCCTATCAGCACCTATATCTGAAATGCCTATCGGCACCTATTTTTGAAATTCCTATCGGAAACTACATCTAAAATGCCTATCGGCACCTATTTTTAAAATGCTAATCGGCAACTATATCGGAAATGTCTATCGGCACCTATATCCTGAATGCCTATCGGCACCTATTTTTGAAATGCCTATCGGAAACTACATCTGAAATGCCTATCAGCACCTATATTTGAAATGCCTATCGGCAACCATATCTGAAATGCCTATCGGCACCTATATTTGAAATGCCTATTGGCTTCTGTATTTGAAAAGCCTATCGGCACCTATTTTTAAAATGCCAATCGGCAACTATATCTGAAATGCCTATCGGCACCTATATCTGAAATGCCTTTCGGCATTTATATCTGAAATGCCTATCGGCACCTATATTTAAAATGCCTATCGGCACCTATATTTTAACTGCCTATCGGCAACTATATCTGATATGCCTATCGGCTCCTATATCTGAAATGCCTATCGGCACCTATTTTTGAAATGCCTATCAGAAACTACATCTGAAATGCCTATCGGCACCAATTTTTAAAATGCCATTCGGCAACTACATCTGAAGTGCCTATCAGCACCTATATTTGAAATGCCTATCGGCATCCATATCTGAAATGCCTATCGTCACCTATATTTGAAATACCTATCGGCTTCTATATCTGAAATGCCAGTCGGCACCTATTTTTAAAATGCCAATCGCCAACTATTTCTGAAATGCCTATCAGCACCTATATCTGAAATTCCTATCGGCACCTATATTTGAAATGCCTATCGGCAACCAAATCAGAAATGCCTATCGGCACCTATATTTGAAATGCCTATCGGCAACCAAATCAGAAATGCCTATCGGCACCTATATTTGAAATGCCTATCGGCTTCTATTTCTGAAATGCCTATCGACACCTATTTTTATTATGCCAATCGGCAACTATATCTGAAATGTCTATCGGCACCTATATCTGAAATGCCTATCGGCACCTATTTTTAAAATGCCGTTCGGAAACTACATCTGAAATGCCTATCAGCACCTATATATGAAAAGCCTATCGGCAACCAAATCAGAAATGCCTATCGGCACCTATATCTGAAATGCCTTTCGGCATTTATATCTGAAATGCCTATCGGCACCTATATTAAAAAATGCCTATCGACACCTATATTTTAAATGCCTATCGGCAACTATATCTGATATGCCTATCGGCACCTATATATGAAATGCCTATCGGCACGTATTTTTGAAATTCCTATCGGAAACTACATCTGAAATGCCTATCGGCACCTATTTTTAAAATGCCAATCGGCAACTATATCTGAAATGTCTATCGGCACTTATATCTGAAATGCCTATCGGCACCTATTTTTGAAATGCCTATCGGAAACTACATCTGAAATGCCTATCAGCACCTATATTTGAAATGCCTATCGGCAACCATATCTGAAATGCCTATCCACACCTATATTTGAAATACCTATCGGCTTCTATATCTGAAATGCCTATCGGCACCTATTTTTAAAATGCCAATCGGACATATATCTAAAATGCCTATCGGCACCTATATCTGAAATGCCTATCGGCACCTATTTTTGAAATGCCTATCGGCAACCAAATCAGAAATGCCTATCGGCACCTATATTTGAAATGCCTATCGGCACCTATATCTGAAATGCCTATCGGCACCTATTTTTAAAATGCCAATCGGATACTATATCTGAAATGCCTATCAGCACCCATATTTGAAATGCCTATCGCCAACCATATCTGAAATGCCTATCGACACCTGATTTGAAATACCTATCGGCTTCTATATCTGAAATGCCTATCGGCACCTATTTTTAAAATGCTAATCGGCAACTATATCTGAAATGCCTATCGGCTTCTATATCTGAAATGCCTATTGGCACCTATTTTTAAAATGCCAATCGGCAACTATATTGAAATGCCTATCGGCACCTACATCTGAAATGCCTATCGGCACCTATTTTTGAAATGCCTATCGGAAATACATCTGAAATGCCTATCGGCACCTATATTTGAAATGCCTATCGGCAACCAAATCAGAAATGCCTATCGGCACCTACATCTGAAATGCCTTTCGGTATTTATATATAAAATGCCTATCGGCACCTATATTTGAAATGCCTATCGGCACCTATATTTCAAATGCCTATCGGCAACTATATCTGATATGCCTATCGGCACCTATATCTGAAATGCCTATCGTCACCTATTTTTGAAATGCCTATCGGAAACTACATCTGAAATGCCTATCGGCACCTATTTTTAAAATGCCAATCGGCAACTATATCTGAAATGCCTATCGGCACCTATATCTGAAAAGCCTTTCGGCATTTATATCTGAAATGCCTATCGGCAAATATATTTAGAATGCCTATCGGCACCTATATTTTAAATGCCTATCGGCAACTATATCTGATATGCCTATCGGCTCCTATGTCTGAAATGCCTATCGGCAGCTATTTTTGAAATGCCTATCGGAAACTACATCTGGAATGCCTATCGGCACCTATATCTGAAATGCCTATCGGCACCTATTTTTTAAATGCGTATCGGAAACTACATCTGAAATGACTATCAGCACTTATATTTGAAACGCCTATCGCAAAACTACATCTGAAATGCCTATCAGCACCTATATTTAAATGCCTATCGGCTTCTATATCTGAAATGCCTATCGGCACCTATTTTTAAAATGCCAATCGGCAACTATATCTGAAATGCCTATCATCACCCATATTTGAAATGCCTATCGGCAACCATATCTGAGAAATGCTTATCGACACCTATATTTGAAATACCTATCGGCTTCTATATCTGAAATGCCTATCGGCACCTATTTTTAAAATGCCAATCGGCAACTATATCTGAAATACCTATCGGCACCTATATCTGAAATGCCTATCGGCACCTATTTTTGAAATGCCTATCGGAAACTACATCTTAAATGCGTATCAGCACCTATATTTGAAATGCCTATCGGCAACCATATCTGAAATGCCTATCGACACCTATATTTGAAATACCTATCGGCTTCTATAACCAAAATGCCTATCGGCACCTATTTTTAAAATGCCAATCGGCAACTATATCTGAAATGCCTATCGGCACCTATATCTGAAAGGCCTATCGGTACCTATTTTTGAAATTCCTATCGGCAACCAAATCAGAAATGTCTATCGGCACCTATATTTGAAATGCCTATCGGCACCTATATCGGAAATGCCTATCGGCACCTATTTTTGAAATGCTTATCGAAATCTACATCTGAAATGCCTATCAGCACCTATATTTGAAATGCCTATCGGCAAACATATCTGAAATGCCTATCGACACCTATATTTGAAATACCTATCGGCTTCTATATCTAAAATGCCTATCGGCACCTATTTTTAAAATGCCAATCGGCAACTATATCTGGAATGCCTATCGGCACCTATATTTGAAATGCCTATCAGCTTCTATATCTGAAATGCCTATCAACACCTATTTTTAAAATGCCAACGGGCAACTTTATCTGAAATGCCTATCGGCACCTATGTCTGAAATGCCTATCGGCACCTATTTTTGAAATGCCTATCGGAAACTACATCTGAAATGCCTATCAGCACCTATATTTAAAATGCCTATCGGCAACCATATCTGAAATGCCTATCGACACCTATATTTGAAATACCTATCGGCTTCTATATCTGAAATGCCTATCGGCACTTATTTTTAAAATGCCAATCGGCAACTATATCTGAAATGCTTAGCAGCACCCATATTTGAAATGCCTATCGGCAACCATATCTGAAATGCCTATTGTCACCTAATTTAAAATACCTATCGGCTTCTATATCTGAAATGCCTATCGGCACCTATTTTTAAAATGCCTATCGGAAACTACATCTGAAATGGCTATCAGCACCTATTTTTGAAATGCCTATCGGCAACCATATCTGAAATGCCTATCGGCACATATATTTGAAATGCCTATCGGCTTCTATATTTGAAATGCCTATCGGCACCTATTTTTAAAATGCCAATCGGCAACTATATCTGAAATGCCTATCGGCACCTATATCTGAAATGCCTATCGGCACCTATTTTTGAAATGCCTATCGTAAACTACATCTGAAATGCCTATCAGCACCAATATTTGAAATGCCTATCGGCAACCAAATCAGAAATACCTATCAGCACCTATATCTGAAATGCCTTTCGGTATTTATATCTGAAATGCCTATCGGCACCTATATTTGAAATGCCTATCGGCACCTATATTTTAAATGCCTATCGGCAACTATATCTGATATGCCTATCGGCACCTATATCTGAAATCCCTATCGGCACCTATTTTTGAAATGCCTATCGGAAACTACATATGAAATACCTATCGCCACCTATTTTTAAAATGCCAATCGGCAACTATATCTGAAATGCCTATCGGCACCTATTTTTGAAATGCCTATCGGAAACTACATCTGAAATGCCTATCGGCACCTATATTTGAAATGCCTATCGGCAACCAAATCAGAAATGCCTTTCGGTATTTATATATGAAATGCCTATCGGCACCTATATTTGAAATGCCTATCGGCACCTATATTTCAAATGCCTATCGGCGACTATATCTGATATGCCTATCGGCACCTATATCTGAAATGCCTATCGTCACCTATTTTTGAAATGCCTATCGGAAACTACATCTGAAATGCCTACCGGCACCTATTTTTAAAAAGCCAATCGGCAACTATATCTGAAATGCCTATCGGCACCTATATCTGAAATGCCTTTCGGCATTTATATCTGAAATGCCTATCGGCAAATATATTTAGAATGCCTATCGGCACCTATATTTTAAATGCCTATCGGCAACTATATCTGATATGCCTATCGGCTCCTATGTCTGAAATACCTATCGGCACCTATTTTTGAAATGCCTTTCGGAAACTACATCTGGAATGCCTTTCGGCACCTATATCTAAAATGCCTATCGGCAAAGATTTTTGAAATGCGTATCGGAAACTACATCTGAAATGACTATCAGCACTTATATTTGAAATGCCTATCGCAAAACTACATCTGAAATGCCTATCAGCACCTATATTTGAAATGCCTATCGGCACCTATTTTTAAAATGCCAATCGGCAACTATATCTGAAATGCCTATCATCACCCATATTTAAAATGCCTATCGGCAACCATATCTGAAATGCCTATCGACACCTATATTTGAAATACTTATCGGCTTCTATATCTGAAATGCCTATCGGCACCTATTTTTAAAATGCCAATCGGCAACTATATCTGAAATGCCTATCGGCACCTATATCTGAAATGCCTATCAACACCTATTTTTGAAATGCCTATCGAAAACTACATCTGAAATGCCTATCGACACCTATATTTGAAATACCTGTCGGCTTCTATATCTGAAATGCCTATCGGCACCTATTTTTAAAATGCCAATCGGCAACTATATCTGAAATGCCTATCGGCTTCTATATCTGAAATGCCTATCGGCACCTATATTTGAAATGCCTATCGGCACCTATATTTTAAATGCCTATCGGCAAATATATCTGATATGCCTATCGGCACCTATATCTGAAATGCCTATCGGCACCTATTTTTGAAATGCCTATCTGAAACTACATCTGAAATGCCTATCGGCACCTATTTTTAAAATGCCAATCGGCAAACTATATCTGAAATGCCTATCGGCACCTATATCTGAAATGCCTATCGGCACCTATTTTTGAAATGCCTATCAGAAACTACATCTGTAATGCCTATCAGCGCCTATATTTGAAATGCCTATCGGCAACCATATCTGGAATGCCTATCGGCACCTACATTTGAAATGCCTATCGGCTTCTATATCTGAAATGCCTATCGGCACCTATTTTTAAAATGCCAATCGGCAACTATATCTGAAATGCCTATCGGCACCTATATCTGAAATGCCTATCAGCACCTATTTTTGAAATGCCTATCGGAAACTACATCTGAAATGCCTATCAGCACCTATATTTGAAATGCCAATCGGCAACTATATCTGAAATGCCTAGCAGCACCCATATTTGAAATGCCTATCGGCAACCATATCTGAAATGCCTATCGACACCTAATTTGAAATACCTATCGGCTTTTATATCTAAAATGCCTATCGGCACCTATTTTTAAAATGCCTATCGGAAACTACATCTGAAATGCCTATCAGCACCTATATTTGAAATGCCTATCGGCAACCATATCTTAAATGCCTATCGGCACCTATTTTTGAAATGCCTATCGGAAACTACATCTAAAATGCTTTTCAGCACCTATATTTGAAATGCTTATCGGCAACCATATCTTAAATGCCTATCGGCACCTATATTTGAAATGCCTATCGGCTTCTATATCTGAAATGCCTATCGGCACCTATTTTTAAAATGCCAATCGGCAACTATATCTGAAATGCCTATCGGCAACTATATCTGAAATGCCTATCGGCACCTATTTTTGAAATGCCTATCGGAAACTACATCTGAAATGCCTATCAGCACCTACATTTGAAATGCCTATCGGCAACCAAATCAGAAATGCCTATCGGCAACTATATCTGAAATGCCTTTCGGTATTTATATCTTAAATGCCTATCGGCACCTATATTTGAAATGCCTATCGGCACCTATATTTTAAATGCCTATCGGCAACTATAACTGTTATGCCTATCGGCTCTTATATCTGAAATGCCTATCGGCACCTATTTTTGAAATGCCTATCGGAAACTACATCTGAAATGCCTATCGGCACCTATTTTTAAAATGCCAATCGGCAACTATATCTGAAATGCCTATCGGCACCTATATCTGAAATGCCTTTCGGCATTTATATCTGAAATGCCTATCGGCACCTATATTTAAAATGCCTATCGGCACCTATATTTTAAATGCCTATCGGCAACTATATCTGATATGCCTATCGGCTCCTATATCTGAAATGCCTATCGGCACCAATTTTTGAAATGCCTATCGGAAACTACATCTGAAATGCCTATCGGCACCTATTTTTAAAATGCCATTCGGCAACTATATCTGAAATGCCTATCGGCACCTATATCTGAAATGCCTATCGGCACCTATTTTTGAAATGCGTATCGGAAACTACATCTGAAATCCCTATCAGCACCTATATTTGAAATCCCTATCGGAAACTACATCTGAAATGCCTATCAGCACTTATATTTGAAATGCCTATCAGCTTCTATATCTGTGATGCCTGTCGGCACCTATTTTTAAAATGTCAATCGGCAACTATATCTGAAATGCCTATCATCACCCATATTTGAAATGCCTATCGGCAACCATATCTGAAATGCCTATCGACACCTATATTTGAAATACCTATCGGCTTCTATATCTGAAATGCCTATCGGCACCTATTTTTAAAATGCCAATCGGCAACTATATCTGAAATGCCTATTGGCACCTATATCTGAAATGCCTATCGGCACCTATTTTTGAAATGCCTATCGGAAACTACATCTGAAATGCCTATCAGCACCTATATTTGAAATGCCTATCCGCAACCATATTTGAAATGCCTATCGACACATATATTTGAAATGCCTATCGGCTTCTATATCTCAAATGCCTATCGGCACCTATTTTTAAAATGCCAATCGGCAACTATATCTGATATGCCTATCGGCACCTATATCTGAAGTGCCTATCGGCACCTATTTTTGAAATGCCTATCGGCAAACAAATCGGAAATGTCTATCGGCACCTATATTTGAAATGCCTATCGGCACCTATATCTGAAATGCCTATCGGCACATATTTTTAAAATGCCAATCGGCAACTATATCTGAAATGCCTATCAGCACCCATATTTGAAATGCCTATCGGCAACCATATCTGAAATGCCTATTGACACCTGTATTTGAAATACCTATCGGCTTCTATATCTGAAATGCCTATCGGCACCTATTTTTAAAATGCCAATCGGCAACTATATCTGAAATGCCTATCGGCACCTATATCTGAAATGCCAATCGGCAACTATATCTGAAATGCCTATCGGCACCTATATCTGAAATGCTTATCGGCACCTATTTTTAAAATGCCAATCGGCAACTATATCTGAAATGCCTATCAGCACTCATATTTAAAATGCCTATCGGCAACCATATCTGAAATGCCTATCGACACCTATATTTAAAATATCTATCGGCTTCTTTATCTCAAATGCCTATCGGCACCTATTTTTAAAATGCCAATCGGCAACTATATCTGAAATGCCTATCGGCACTTATATCTGAAATGCCAATCGGCAACTATATCAGAAATGCCTATCGACACCTATATCTGAAATGCCTATCGGCACCTATTTTTGAAATGCCTATCGGAACCTACATCTGTATTGCCTATCAGCATCTATAATTAAAATGCCTATCGGCAACCAAATCGGAAATGCCTATTGGCACCTATATCTGAAATGCCTTTCAGCATTTATATCTGAAATGCCTATCGGCACCTATATTTGAAATGCCTATCGGCATCTATATTTTAAATGCCTGTCGGCAACTATATCTGATATGCCTATCGGCACCTATATCTGAAATGCCTATCGGCAACTATTTTTGAAATGCCTATCGGAAACTACATCTGAAATGCCTATCGGCACCTATTTTTAAAATGCCAATCGGCAACTATATCTGAAATGCCATCGGCACCTATATCTGAAATGCCTATCGGCACCTATTTTTGAAATGCCTATCGGAAACTACACCTGTAATGCCTATCAGCACCTACATTTGAAATGCCTATCGGCATCTATATCTGAAATGCCTATCGGCACCTATTTTTAAAATGCCAATCGGCAACTATATCTGAAATGCCTATCGGCACCTATATCTGAAATGCCTATCGGCACCTATTTTTGAAATGCCTATCGGAAACTACATCTGAAATGCCTATCAGCACCTATATTTGAAATGCCAATCGGCACCTATATCTGAAATGCCAATCGGCACCTATATCTGAAATGCCTATCGGCACCTATTTTTGAAATGCCTATCGAAAACTACATCTGAAATGCCTATCAGCACCTATATTTGAAATGCCTATCGGCAACCAAATCAGAAATGCCTATCGGCACCTATATCTGAAAAGCCTTTCGGCATTTATATCTAAAATGCCTATCGGCACCTATATCTGAAATGCCTATCGGCACCTATTTTTGAAATGCCTATCGGAAACTACATCTGAAATGCCTATCAGCACCTATATTTGAAATGCCAATCGGCACCTATATCTGAAATGCCTATCGGCACCTATATCTGAAATGCCTATCGGAACCTATTTTTGAAATGCCTATCGGCAACCATATCAGAAATGCCTATCGGCACCTATATTTGAAATGCCTATCGGCAACCAAATCAGAAATGCCTATCGGCAACTATATCTGATATGCCTATCGGCACCTATATTTTAATTGCCTATCGGCAACTATATCTGATATGCCTATCGGCACCTATATCGGAAATGCCTATCGGCACCTATTTTTGAAATGCCTATCGGAAACTACATCTGAAATACCTATCAGCACCTTTATTTGAAATGCCTATCGGCTACCATATCTGGAATGCCTATCGGCACCTACATATTAAATGCCTATTGGCTTCTATATCTGAAATGCCTATCGGCACCTATTTTTAAAATGCCAATCGGCAACTATATCTGGAATGCCTATCGGCACCTATATCTGAAATGCCTATCGGCACCTTTTTTTGAAATGCCTATCGGAAACTACATCTGAAATGCCTATCAGCACCTATGTTTGAAATGCCTATCAGCACCTATATTTTAAATGCCTATCGGCAACTCTATCTGATATACCTATCGGCACCTATATCTGAAATGCCCATCGGCAACTATTTTTGAAATGCCTATCGGAAACTACATCTGAAATGCCTATCAGCACCTTTATTTGAAATGCCTATCGGCAACCATATCTGGAGTGCCTATCGGCACCTACATTTTAAATGCCTATCGGCTTCTATTTCTGAAATGCCTATCGGCACCTATTTTTAAAATGCCAATCGGCAACTTTATCTGAAATGCCTATCGGCACCTATATCTGAAATGCCTATCGGCACCTATTTTTAAAATGCCTATCGGAAACTACATCTGAAATGCCTATCAGCACCTATGTTTGAAATACCTATCGGCAACCATATCTGAAATGCCTATCGACACCTAAATTTGAAATACCTATCGGCTCTTATATCTGAAATGCCTATCGGCACCTATTTTTAAAATGCTAATCGGCAACTATTTCTGAAATGCCTATCAGCACCTATATCTGAAATGCCTATCAGCACCTATTTTTGAAATGCCTATCGGCAACCAAATCAGAAATGCCAATCGGCACCTATATTTGAAATGCCTATCGGCACCTATATCTGAAATGCCTATCAGCACCTATTTTTAAAATGCCAATCAGCCACTATATCTGAAATGCCTATCAGCACCCATATTTGAAATGCCTATCGGCAACCATATCTGAAATGCCTATCGACACCTAATTTGAAATACCTATCGGCTTCTATATCTGAAATGCCTATCGGCACCTATTTTTAAAATGCCAATCGGCAACTATATCTGAAGTGCCTATCGGCACCTATATCTGAAATGCCTATCGGCACCTATTTTTGAAATGCCTATCAGAAACTACATCTGAAATGCCTATCAGCACCTATATTTGAAATGCCTATCGGCAACCATATCTGAAATGCCTATCGGCACCTATATTTGAAATGCCTATCGGCTTCTATATCTGAAATGCCTATCGGCACCTATTTTTAAAATGCCTATCGGCAACTATGTCTGAAATGCCTATCGGCACCTATATCTGAAATGCCTATCGGCACCCATTTTTGAAATGCCTATCGGAAACTACATCTGAAATGCCTATTAGCACCTATATTTGAAATGCCTATCGGCAACCAAATCAGAAATGCCTATCGGCACCTATATCTGAAATGCCTTTCGGTATTTATATCTGAAATGCCTATCGGCACCTATATTTGAAATGACTATCGGCACCTATATTTTAAATGCCTATCGGCAACTATATCTGATATGCCTATCGGCACCTATATCTGAAATGCCTATTGGCACCTATTTTTGAAATGCCTATCGGAAACTACATCTGAAATGCCTATCGGCACCTATTTTTAAAATGCCATTCGGCAACTACATCTGAAATGCCTATCAGCACCTATATTTGAAATGCCTATCGGCGACCATATCTGAAATGCCTATCGACACCTATATTTGAAATACCTATCGGCTTCTATATCTGAAATGCCTATCGGCACCTATATTTGAAGTGCCTATCGGCACCTATATCTGAAATGCCTATCGGCACCTATTTATAAAATGCCAATCGGCAGCTATATCTGAGATGCCTATCGGCACCTATATCTGAGATGCCTATCGGCACCAATTTTTGAAATGCCTATCGGAAACTTCATCTGAAATGCCTATCAGCACCTATATTTGAAATGCCTATCGGCAACCATATCTGGAATGCCTATCGGCACCTACATTTGAAATGCCTATCGGCTTCTATTTCTGAAATGCCTATTGGCACCTATTTTAAAATGCCAATCGGCAACTATATCTGAAATGCCTATCGGCACCTATATCTGAAATGCCTATCGGCACCTATTTTTAAAATGCCTATCGGAAACTACATCTGAAATGCCTATCAGCACCCATATTTGAAATGCCTATCGGCAACCAGATCAGAAATGCCTATCGGCACCTATATCTGAAATGCCTTACGGCATTTATATCTGAAAAGCCTATCGGCACCTATATTTGAAATGCCTATCGGCACCTATATTTTAAATGCCTATCGGCAACTATATCTGATATGCCTATCGGCACCTATATCTGAAATGCCTATCGGCACCTATTTTTGAAATGCCCATCGAAAACTATATCTGAAATGCCTATCGGCACCTATTTTTAAAATGCCAATCGGCAACTATTACTAAAATGCCTATCGGCACTTATATTTGAAATGCCTATCGGCACCTATATCTGAAATGCCTATCGGCACTTATTTTTAAAATGCCAATCGGCAACTATATCTGAAATGCCTATCAGCACCCATATTTGAAATGCCTATCGGCACCTATTTTTGAAATGCCTATCGGAAACTACATCTGAAATGCCTATCAGCACCTATATTTGAAATGCCTATCGGCTTCTATTTCTGAAATGCGTATCGGCACCTATTTTTAAAATGCCAATCGGCAACTATATCTGAAATGTCTATCGTCACCTATATCTGAAATGCCTATCGGCACCTATTTTTGAAATGCCTATCGGAAACTACATCTGAAATGCCTATCAGCACCTATATATGAAACGCCTATCGGCAACCAAATCAGAAATGCCTATCGGCACCTATATCTGAAATGCCTTTTGGCATTTATATCTGAAATGCCTATCGGCACCTATATTAAAAAATGACTATCGACACCTATATTTTAAACGCCTCTCGGAAACTATATCTGATATGCCTATCGGCACCTATATCTGAAATGCCTATCGGCACGTATTTTTGAAATGCCTATCAAGAACTACATCTGAAATGCCTATCGGCACCTATTTTTAAAATACCAATCGGCAACTATATCTGAAATGTCTATCGGCACCTATATCTGAAATGCCTATCGGCACCTATTTTTAAAATGCCAATCGGACATATATCTGAAATGCCTATCAGCACCTATTTTTAAAATGCCAATCGGCAACTATATCTGAAATGCCTATCAGCACCCATATTTGAAATGCCTATCGCCAACCATATCTGAAATGCCTATCGACACCTAATTTGAAATACCTATCGGCTTCTATATCAGAAATGCCTATCGGCACCTATATCTGAAATGCCTTTCGGTATATATATATGAAATGCCTATCGGCACCTATATTTGAAATGCCTATTGGCACCTATATTTCAAATGCCTATCGGCAACTATATCTGATATGCCTATCGGCACCTATATCTGAAATGCCTATCGTCACCTATTTTTGAAATGCCTATCGGAAACTACTTCTGAAATGCCTATCGGCACCTATTTTTAAAATGCCAATCGGCAACTATATCTGAAATGCCTATCGGCACCTATTTTTTGAAATGCGTATCGGAAACTACATCTGAAATGACTATCAGCACTTATATTTGAAACGCCAATCGCAAAACTGCATCTGAAATGCCTATCAGCACCTATATTTGAAATGCCTATCGGCTTCTATATCTGAAATGCCTATCGGCACCTATTTTTAAAATGCCAATCGGCAACTATATCTGAAATGCCTATCGGCACCTACATCTGAAATGCCTATCGGCACCTATTTTTGAAATGCCTATCGGAAATACATCTGAAATGCCTATCGGCACATATATTTGAAATGCCTATCGGCAACCAAATCAGAAATGCCTATCGACACCTATATTTGAAATACCTATCGGCTTCTATATCTGAAATGCCTATCGGCACCTATTTTTAAAATGCCAATCGGCAACTATATCTGAAATACCTATCGGCACCTATATCTGAAATGCCTATCGGCACCTATTTTTGAAATGCCTATCGGAAACTACATCTTAAATGCCTATCAGCACCTATATTTTAAATGCCTATCGGCAACCATATCTGAAATGCCTATCGACACCTATATTTGAAATACTTATCGGCTTCTATATCTAAAATGCCTATCGGCACCTATTTTTAAAATGCCAATCGGCAACTATATCTGAAATGCTTATCGGCACCTATATCTGAAAGGCCTATCGGCACCTATTTTTGAAATTCCTATCGGCAACCAAATCAGAAATGTCTATCGGCACCTATATTTGAAATGCCTATCGGCACCTATATCGGAAATGCCTTTTGGCACCTATTTTTGAAATGCCTATCGGAAACTACATCTGAAATGCCTATCAGCACCTATATTTGAAATGCCTATCGGCAACAATATCTGAAATGCCTATCGACACCTATATTTGAAATACCTATCGGCTTCTATATCTAAAATGCCTATCGGCACCTATTTTTAAAATGCCAATCGGCAACTATATCTGGAATGCCTATCGGCACCTATATTTGAAATGCCTATCAGCTTCTATATCTGAAATGCCTATCAACACCTATTTTTAAAATGCCAACCGGCAACTTTATCTGAAATGCCTATCAGCACCTATGTCTGAAATGCCTATCGGCTCCTATTTTTGAAATGCCTATCGGAAACTACATCTGAAATGCCTATCAGCACCTATATTTAAAATGCCTATCGGCAACTATATCTGAAATGCCTATCGACACCTAATTTGAAATACCTATCGGCTTCTATATCTAAAATGCCTATCGGCACCTATTTTTAAAATGCCTATCGGAAACTACATCTGAAATGGCTATCAGCACCTATATTTGAAATGCCTATCGGCAACCATATCTGAAATGCCTATCGACACCTAATTTGAAATACCTATCGGCTTCTATATCTGAAATGCCTATCGGCACCTATTTTTAAAATGCCTATCTGAAACTACATCTGAAATGGCTATCAGCACCTATATTTGAAATGCCTATCGGCAACCATATCTGAAATGCCTATCGGCACCTATATTTGAAATGCCTATCGGCTTCTATATTTGAAATGCCTATCGGCACCTATTTTTAAAGTGCCAATCGGCAACTATATCTGAAATACCTATCGGCACCTATATCTAAAATGCCTATCGGCACCTATTTATGAAATGCCTATCGGAAAGTACATCTGAAATGCCTATCAGCACCTATATTTGAAATGCCTATCGGCAACCAAATCAGAAATACCTATCAGCACCTATATCTGAAATGCCTTTCGGTATTTATATCTGAAATGCCTATCGGCACCTATATTTGAAATGCCTATCGGCACCTATATTTTAAATGCCTATCGGCAACTATATCTGATATGCCTATCGGCACCTATATCTGAAATCCCTATCGGCACCTATATTTGAAATGCCTATCGGCTTCTATTTCTGAAATGCCTATCGGCACCTATTTTTAAAATGCCAATCGGCCACTATATCTGAAATGTCTATCGGCACCTATATCTAAAATGCCTATCGGCACCTATTTTTGAAATGCCTATCGGAAACTACATCTAAAATGCCTTTCAGCACCTATATATGAAATGCCTATCGGCAACCAAATCAGAAATGCCTATCGGCACCTATATCTGAAATGCCTTTCGGCATTTATATCTGAAATGCCTATCGGCACCTATATTAAAAAATGCCTATCGGCACCTATATTTTAAATGCCTATCGGCAACTATATCTGATATGCCTATCGGCACCTATATCTGAAATGCCTATCGGCACGTATTTTTGAAATGCCTATCGGAAACTACATCTGAAATGCCTATCGGCACCTATTTTTAAAATGCCAATCGGCAACTATATCTGAAATGTCTATCGGCACCTATATCTAAAATGCCTATCGACACCTATTTTTGAAATGCCAATCGGCAACTATATCTGATATGCCTATCGGCACCTATATCTGAAATGCCTATCGGCACCTATTTTTGAAATGCCCTTCGAAAACTATATCTGAAATGCCTATCGGCACCTATTTTTAAAATGCCAATCGGCAACTATTACTGAAATGCCTATCGGCACCTATATTTGAAATGCCTATCGGCACCTATATCTGAAATGCCTATCGGCACTTTTTTTTAAAATGCCAATCGGCAACTATATCTGAAATGCCTATCAGCACCCATATTTGAAATGCCTATCGGCAACCATATCTGAAATGCCTATCGACACCTAATTTGAAGTACATATCGGCTTCTATATCTGAAATGCCTATCGGCACCTATTTTTAAAATGCCAATCGGCAACTATATCTGAAATGCCTACCGGCACCTATATTTTAAATGCCTATCGGCTTCTATATCTGAAATGCCTATCGGCACCTATTTTTAAAATGCCAATCGGCAACTATATCTGAAATGCCTATCGGCATCTATATCTGAAATACCTATCGGCACATATATCTAAAATGCCTATCGGCACCTATTTTTGAAATGCCTATCGGCAACCAAATCAGAAATGCCTATCGGCACCTATATTTGAAATGCCTATCGGCACCTATTTTTGAAATGCCTATCGGAAACTACATCTGAAATACCTATCAGCACCTATATTTGAAATGCCTATCGGCTTCTATTTCTGAAATGCGTATCGGCACCTATTTTTAAAATGCCAATCGGCAACTATATCTGAAATGTCTTTCGTCACCTATATCTGAAATGCCTATCGGCACCTATTTTTTAAATTCCTATCGGAAACTACATCTAAAATGCCTATCAGCACCTATATATGAAACGCCTATCGGCAACCAAATCAGAAATGCCTATCGGCACCTATATCTGAAATGCCTTTCGGCATTTATATCTGAAATGCCTATCGGCACCTATATTAAAAAATGACTATCGACACCTATATTTTAAATGCCTCTCGGAAACTATATCTGATATGCCTATCGGCACCTATATCTGAAATGCCTATCGGCACGTATTTTTGAAATGCCTATCAAGAACTACATCTGAAATGCCTATCGGCACCTATTTTTAAAATGCCAATCGGCAACTATATCTGAAATGTCTATCGGCACCTATATCTGAAATGCCTATCGGCATCTATTTTTGAAATGCCTATCGGAAACTACATCTGAAATGCCTATCAGCACCTATATTTGAAATGCCTATCGGCAACCATATCTGAAATGCCTATCGACACCTATATTTGAAATACCTATCGGCTTCTATATCTGAAATGCCTATCGGCACCTATTTTTAAAATGCCAATCGGACATATATCTGAAATGCCTATCGGCACCTATATCTGAAATGCCTATCGGCACCTATTTTTGAAATGCCTATCGGCAACCAAATCAGAAATGCCTATCGGCACCTATATTTGAAATGCCTATCGGCACCTATATCTGAAATGCCTATCGGCACCTATTTTTAAAATGCCAATCGGCAACTATATCTGAAATGCCTATCAGCACCCATATTTGAAATGCCTATCGCCAACCATATTTGAAATGCCTATCGACACCTAATTTGAAATACCTATCGGCTTCTATATCTGAAATGCCTATCGGCACCTATTTTTAAAATGCTAATCGGCAACTATATCTGAAATGCCTATCGGTTTCTATATCTGAAATGCCTATTGGCACCTATTTTTAAAATGCCAATCGGCACCTATATTTGAAATGCCTATCGGCAACCAAATCAGAAATGCCTATCGGCACCTATATCTGAAATGCCTTTCGGTATTTATATATGAAATGCCTATCGGCACCTATATTTGAAATGCCTATTGGCACCTATATTTCAAATGCCTATCGGCAACTATATCTGATATGCCTATCGGCACCTATATCTGAAATGCCTATCGTCACCTATTTTTGAAATGCCTATCGGAAACTACTTCTAAAATGCCTATCGGCACCTATTTTTAAAATGCCAATCGGCAACTATATCTGAAATGCCTATCGGCACCTATTTTTGAAATGCGTATCGGAAACTACATCTGAAATGACTATCAGCACTTATATTTGAAACGCCTATCCCAAAACTACATCTGAAATGCCTATCAGCACCTATATTTGAAATGCCTATCGGCTTCTATATCTGAAATGCCTATCGGCACCTATTTTTAAAATGCCAATCGGCAACTATATCTGAAATGCCTATCGGCACATACATCTGAAATGCCTATCGGCACCTATATTTGAAATGCCTATCGGCAACCAAATCAGAAATGCCTATCGACACCTATACTTGAAATACCTATCGGCTTCTATATCTGAAATGCCTATCGGCACCTATTTTTAAAATGCCAATCGGCAACTATATCTGAAATACCTATCGGCACCTATATCTGAAATGCCTATCGGCACCTATTTTTGAAATGCCTATCGGAAACTACATCTTAAATGCCTATCAGCACCTATATTTTAAATGCCTATCGGCAACCATATCTGAAATGCCTATCGACACCTATATTTGAAATACTTATCGGCTTCTATATCTAAAATGCCTATCGGCACCTATTTTTAAAATGCCAATCGGCAACTATATTCGAAATGCTTATCGGCACCTATATCTGAAAGGCCTATCGGCACCTATTTTTGAAATTCCTATCGGCAACCAAATCAGAAATGTCTATCGGCACCTATATTTGAAATGCCTATCGGCACCTATATCGGAAATGCCTTTTGGCACCTATTTTTGAAATGCCTATCGGAAACTACATCTGAAATGCCTATCAGCACCTATATTTGAAATGCCTATCGGCAACCATATCTGAAATGCCTATCGACACCTATATTTGAAATACCTATCGGCTTCTATATCTAAAATGCCTATCGGCACCTATTTTTAAAATGCCAATCGGCAACTATATCTGGAATGCCTATCGGCACCTATATTTGAAATGCCTATCAGCTTCTATATCTGAAATGCCTATCAACACCTATTTTTAAAATGCCAACCGGCAACTTTATCTGAAATGCCTATCGGCACCTATTTTTAAAATGCCTATCTGAAACTACATCTGAAATGGCTATCAGCACCTATATTTGAAATGCCTATCGGCAACCATATCTGAAATGCCTATCGGCACCTATTTTTGAAATGCCTATCGGAAATACATCTGAAATGCCTATCGGCACCTATATTTGAAATGCCTATCGGCAACCAAATCAGAAATGCCTATCGACACCTATATTTGAAATACCTATCGGCTTCTATATCTGAAATGCCTATCGGCACCTATTTTTAAAATGCCAATCGGCAACTATATCTGAAATACCTATCGGCACCTATATCTGAAATGCCTATCGGCACCTATTTTTGAAATGCCTATCGGAAACTACATCTTAAATGCCTATCAGCACCTTTATTTTAAATGCCTATCGGCAACCATATCTGAAATGCCTATCGACACCTATATTTGAAATACTTATCGGCTTCTATATCTAAAATGCCTATCGGCACCTATTTTTAAAATGCCAATCGGCAACTATATTCGAAATGCTTATCGGCACCTATATCTGAAAGGCCTATCGGCACCTATTTTTGAAATTCCTATCGGCAACCAAATCAGAAATGTCTATCGGCACCTATATTTGAAATGCCTATCGGCAACCATATCTGAAATGCCTATCGACACCTATATTTGAAATACCTATCGGCTTCTATATCTAAAATGCCTATCGGCACCTATTTTTAAAATGCCAATCGGCAACTATATCTGGAATGCCTATCGGCACCTATATTTGAAATGCCTATCAGCTTCTATATCTGAAATGCCTATCAACACCTATTTTTAAAATGCCAACCGGCAACTTTATCTGAAATGCCTATCGGCACCTATTTTTAAAATGCCTATCTGAAACTACATCTGAAATGGCTATCAGCACCTATATTTGAAATGCCTATCGGCAACCATATCTGAAATGCCTATCGGCACCTATATTTGAAATGCCTATCGGCTTCTATATTTGAAATGCCTATCGGCACCTATTTTTAAAGTGCCAATCGGCAACTATATCTGAAATACCTATCGGCACCTATATCTAAAATGCCTATCGGCACCTATTTTTGAAATGCGTATCGGAAACTACATCTGAAATGCCTCTCAGCACCTATATTTGAAATGCCTATCGGCAACCAAATCAGAAATACCTATCAGCACCTATATCTGAAATGCCTTTCGGTATTTATATCTGAAATGCCTATCGGCACCTATATTTGAAATGCCTATCGGCACCTATATTTTAAATGCCTATCGGCAACTATATCTGATATGCCTATCGGCACCTATATCTGAAATCCCTATCGGCACCTATATTTGAAATGCCTATCGGCTTCTATTTCTGAAATGCCTATCGGCACCTATTTTTAAAATGCAATCGGCAACTATATCTGAAAGGTCTATCGGCACCTATATCTAAAATGCCTATCGGCACCTATTTTTGAAATGCCTATCGGAAACTACATCTAAAATGCCTATCAGCACCTATATATGAAATGCCTGTCGGCAACCAAATCAGAAATGCCTATCGGCACCTATATCTGAAATGCCTTTCGTCATTTTTATCTGAAATGCCTATCGGCACCTATATTAAAAATGCCTATCGGCACCTATATTTTAAATGCCTATCGGCAACTATATCTGATATGCCTATCGGCACCTATATCTGAAATGCCTATCGGCACGTATTTTTGAAATGCCTATCGGAAACCACATCTGAAATGCCTATCGGCACCTATTTTTAAAATGCCAATCGGCAACTATATCTGAAATGTCTATCGGCACCTATATCTAAAATGCCTATCGACACCTATTTTTGAAATGCCAATCGGCAACTATATCTGAAGTGCCTATCGGCACCTATATCTGAAATGCCTATCGGCACATATTTTTGAAATGCCTATCGGCAACCAAATCAGAAATGCCTATCGGCACCTATATTTGAAATGCCTATCGGCTTCTATATCTGAAATGCCTATTGGCACCTATTTTTAAAATGCCAATCGGCAACTATATCTGAAATGCCTTTCGGTATTTATATCTGAAATGCCTATCGGCACCTATATTTGAAATGCCTATCGGCACCTATATTTTAAATGCCTATCGGCAACTATATCTGATATGCCTATCGGCACCTATATCTGAAATCCCTCTCGGCACCTATTTTTGAAATGCCTATCGGAAACTACATCTGAAATGCCTATCGGCACCTATTTTTAAAATGCCAATCGACAACTATATCTGAAATGCCTATCGGCACCTATATCTGAAATGCCTTTCGGCATTTATATCTGAAATGCCTATCGGCACCTATATTTAAAATGCCTATCGGCACCTATATTTTAACTGCCTATCGGCAACTATATCTGATATGCCTATCGGCTCCTATATCTGAAATGCCTATCGGCACCTATTTTTGAAATGCCCTTCGAAAACTATATCTGAAATGCCTATCGGCACCTATTTTTAAAATGCCAATCGGCAACTATTACTGAAATGCCTATCGGCACCTATATTTGAAATGCCTATCGGCACCTATATCTGAAATGCCTATCGGCACTTTTTTTTAAAATGCCAATCGGCAACTATATCTGAAATGCCTATCAGCACCCATATTTGAAATGCCTATCGGCAACCATATCTGAAATGCCTATCGACACCTAATTTGAAGTACATATCGGCTTCTATATCTGAAATGCCTATCGGCACCTATTTTTAAAATGCCAATCGGCAACTATATCTGAAATGCCTACCGGCACCTATATTTTAAATGCCTATCGGCTTCTACATCTGAAATGCCTATCGGCACCTATTTTTAAAATGCCAATCGGCAACTATATCTGAAATGTCTATCGGCACCTATATCTAAAATGCCTATCGACACCTATTTTTGAAATGCCAATCGGCAACTATATCTGATATGCCTATCGGCACCTATATCTGAAATGCCTATCGGCACCTATTTTTGAAATGCCCTTCGAAAACTATATCTGAAATGCCTATCGGCACCTATTTTTAAAATGCCAATCGGCAACTATTACTGAAATGCCTATCGGCACCTATATTTGAAATGCCTATCGGCACCTATATCTGAAATGCCTATCGGCACTTTTTTTTAAAATGCCAATCGGCAACTATATCTGAAATGCCTATCAGCACCCATATTTGAAATGCCTATCGGCAACCATATCTGAAATGCCTATCGACACCTAATTTGAAGTACATATCGGCTTCTATATCTGAAATGCCTATCGGCACCTATTTTTAAAATGCCAATCGGCAACTATATCTGAAATGCCTACCGGCACCTATATTTTAAATGCCTATCGGCTTCTATATCTGAAATGCCTATCGGCACCTATTTTTAAAATGCCAATCGGCAACTATATCTGAAATGCCTATCGGCATCTATATCTGAAATACCTATCGGCACATATATCTAAAATGCCTATCGGCACCTATTTTTGAAATGCCTATCGGCAACCAAATCAGAAATGCCTATCGGCACCTATATTTGAAATGCCTATCGGCACCTATTTTTGAAATGCCTATCGGAAACTACATCTGAAATACCTATCAGCACCTATATTTGAAATGCCTATCGGCTTCTATTTCTGAAATGCGTATCGGCACCTATTTTTAAAATGCCAATCGGCAACTATATCTGAAATGTCTTTCGTCACCTATATCTGAAATGCCTATCGGCACCTATTTTTTAAATTCCTATCGGAAACTACATCTAAAATGCCTATCAGCACCTATATATGAAACGCCTATCGGCAACCAAATCAGAAATGCCTATCGGCACCTATATCTGAAATGCCTTTCGGCATTTATATCTGAAATGCCTATCGGCACCTATATTAAAAAATGACTATCGACACCTATATTTTAAATGCCTCTCGGAAACTATATCTGATATGCCTATCGGCACCTATATCTGAAATGCCTATCGGCACGTATTTTTGAAATGCCTATCAAGAACTACATCTGAAATGCCTATCGGCACCTATTTTTAAAATGCCAATCGGCAACTATATCTGAAATGTCTATCGGCACCTATATCTGAAATGCCTATCGGCATCTATTTTTGAAATGCCTATCGGAAACTACATCTGAAATGCCTATCAGCACCTATATTTGAAATGCCTATCGGCAACCATATCTGAAATGCCTATCGACACCTATATTTGAAATACCTATCGGCTTCTATATCTGAAATGCCTATCGGCACCTATTTTTAAAATGCCAATCGGACATATATCTGAAATGCCTATCGGCACCTATATCTGAAATGCCTATCGGCACCTATTTTTGAAATGCCTATCGGCAACCAAATCAGAAATGCCTATCGGCACCTATATTTGAAATGCCTATCGGCACCTATATCTGAAATGCCTATCGGCACCTATTTTTAAAATGCCAATCGGCAACTATATCTGAAATGCCTATCAGCACCCATATTTGAAATGCCTATCGCCAACCATATTTGAAATGCCTATCGACACCTAATTTGAAATACCTATCGGCTTCTATATCTGAAATGCCTATCGGCACCTATTTTTAAAATGCTAATCGGCAACTATATCTGAAATGCCTATCGGTTTCTATATCTGAAATGCCTATTGGCACCTATTTTTAAAATGCCAATCGGCACCTATATTTGAAATGCCTATCGGCAACCAAATCAGAAATGCCTATCGGCACCTATATCTGAAATGCCTTTCGGTATTTATATATGAAATGCCTATCGGCACCTATATTTGAAATGCCTATTGGCACCTATATTTCAAATGCCTATCGGCAACTATATCTGATATGCCTATCGGCACCTATATCTGAAATGCCTATCGTCACCTATTTTTGAAATGCCTATCGGAAACTACTTCTGAAATGCCTATCGGCACCTATTTTTAAAATGCCAATCGGCAACTATATCTGAAATGCCTATCGGCACCTATTTTTGAAATGCGTATCGGAAACTACATCTGAAATGACTATCAGCACTTATATTTGAAACGCCTATCCCAAAACTACATCTGAAATGCCTATCAGCACCTATATTTGAAATGCCTATCGGCTTCTATATCTGAAATGCCTATCGGCACCTATTTTTAAAATGCCAATCGGCAACTATATCTGAAATGCCTATCGGCACATACATCTGAAATGCCTATCGGCACCTATATTTGAAATGCCTATCGGCAACCAAATCAGAAATGCCTATCGACACCTATACTTGAAATACCTATCGGCTTCTATATCTGAAATGCCTATCGGCACCTATTTTTAAAATGCCAATCGGCAACTATATCTGAAATACCTATCGGCACCTATATCTGAAATGCCTATCGGCACCTATTTTTGAAATGCCTATCGGAAACTACATCTTAAATGCCTATCAGCACCTATATTTTAAATGCCTATCGGCAACCATATCTGAAATGCCTATCGACACCTATATTTGAAATACTTATCGGCTTCTATATCTAAAATGCCTATCGGCACCTATTTTTAAAATGCCAATCGGCAACTATATTCGAAATGCTTATCGGCACCTATATCTGAAAGGCCTATCGGCACCTATTTTTGAAATTCCTATCGGCAACCAAATCAGAAATGTCTATCGGCACCTATATTTGAAATGCCTATCGGCACCTATATCGGAAATGCCTTTTGGCACCTATTTTTGAAATGCCTATCGGAAACTACATCTGAAATGCCTATCAGCACCTATATTTGAAATGCCTATCGGCAACCATATCTGAAATGCCTATCGACACCTATATTTGAAATACCTATCGGCTTCTATATCTAAAATGCCTATCGGCACCTATTTTTAAAATGCCAATCGGCAACTATATCTGGAATGCCTATCGGCACCTATATTTGAAATGCCTATCAGCTTCTATATCTGAAATGCCTATCAACACCTATTTTTAAAATGCCAACCGGCAACTTTATCTGAAATGCCTATCGGCACCTATTTTTAAAATGCCTATCTGAAACTACATCTGAAATGGCTATCAGCACCTATATTTGAAATGCCTATCGGCAACCATATCTGAAATGCCTATCGGCACCTATTTTTGAAATGCCTATCGGAAATACATCTGAAATGCCTATCGGCACCTATATTTGAAATGCCTATCGGCAACCAAATCAGAAATGCCTATCGACACCTATATTTGAAATACCTATCGGCTTCTATATCTGAAATGCCTATCGGCACCTATTTTTAAAATGCCAATCGGCAACTATATCTGAAATACCTATCGGCACCTATATCTGAAATGCCTATCGGCACCTATTTTTGAAATGCCTATCGGAAACTACATCTTAAATGCCTATCAGCACCTTTATTTTAAATGCCTATCGGCAACCATATCTGAAATGCCTATCGACACCTATATTTGAAATACTTATCGGCTTCTATATCTAAAATGCCTATCGGCACCTATTTTTAAAATGCCAATCGGCAACTATATTCGAAATGCTTATCGGCACCTATATCTGAAAGGCCTATCGGCACCTATTTTTGAAATTCCTATCGGCAACCAAATCAGAAATGTCTATCGGCACCTATATTTGAAATGCCTATCGGCAACCATATCTGAAATGCCTATCGACACCTATATTTGAAATACCTATCGGCTTCTATATCTAAAATGCCTATCGGCACCTATTTTTAAAATGCCAATCGGCAACTATATCTGGAATGCCTATCGGCACCTATATTTGAAATGCCTATCAGCTTCTATATCTGAAATGCCTATCAACACCTATTTTTAAAATGCCAACCGGCAACTTTATCTGAAATGCCTATCGGCACCTATTTTTAAAATGCCTATCTGAAACTACATCTGAAATGGCTATCAGCACCTATATTTGAAATGCCTATCGGCAACCATATCTGAAATGCCTATCGGCACCTATATTTGAAATGCCTATCGGCTTCTATATTTGAAATGCCTATCGGCACCTATTTTTAAAGTGCCAATCGGCAACTATATCTGAAATACCTATCGGCACCTATATCTAAAATGCCTATCGGCACCTATTTTTGAAATGCGTATCGGAAACTACATCTGAAATGCCTCTCAGCACCTATATTTGAAATGCCTATCGGCAACCAAATCAGAAATACCTATCAGCACCTATATCTGAAATGCCTTTCGGTATTTATATCTGAAATGCCTATCGGCACCTATATTTGAAATGCCTATCGGCACCTATATTTTAAATGCCTATCGGCAACTATATCTGATATGCCTATCGGCACCTATATCTGAAATCCCTATCGGCACCTATATTTGAAATGCCTATCGGCTTCTATTTCTGAAATGCCTATCGGCACCTATTTTTAAAATGCAATCGGCAACTATATCTGAAAGGTCTATCGGCACCTATATCTAAAATGCCTATCGGCACCTATTTTTGAAATGCCTATCGGAAACTACATCTAAAATGCCTATCAGCACCTATATATGAAATGCCTGTCGGCAACCAAATCAGAAATGCCTATCGGCACCTATATCTGAAATGCCTTTCGTCATTTTTATCTGAAATGCCTATCGGCACCTATATTAAAAATGCCTATCGGCACCTATATTTTAAATGCCTATCGGCAACTATATCTGATATGCCTATCGGCACCTATATCTGAAATGCCTATCGGCACGTATTTTTGAAATGCCTATCGGAAACCACATCTGAAATGCCTATCGGCACCTATTTTTAAAATGCCAATCGGCAACTATATCTGAAATGTCTATCGGCACCTATATCTAAAATGCCTATCGACACCTATTTTTGAAATGCCAATCGGCAACTATATCTGAAGTGCCTATCGGCACCTATATCTGAAATGCCTATCGGCACATATTTTTGAAATGCCTATCGGCAACCAAATCAGAAATGCCTATCGGCACCTATATTTGAAATGCCTATCGGCTTCTATATCTGAAATGCCTATTGGCACCTATTTTTAAAATGCCAATCGGCAACTATATCTGAAATGCCTTTCGGTATTTATATCTGAAATGCCTATCGGCACCTATATTTGAAATGCCTATCGGCACCTATATTTTAAATGCCTATCGGCAACTATATCTGATATGCCTATCGGCACCTATATCTGAAATCCCTCTCGGCACCTATTTTTGAAATGCCTATCGGAAACTACATCTGAAATGCCTATCGGCACCTATTTTTAAAATGCCAATCGACAACTATATCTGAAATGCCTATCGGCACCTATATCTGAAATGCCTTTCGGCATTTATATCTGAAATGCCTATCGGCACCTATATTTAAAATGCCTATCGGCACCTATATTTTAACTGCCTATCGGCAACTATATCTGATATGCCTATCGGCTCCTATATCTGAAATGCCTATCGGCACCTATTTTTGAAATGCCTATCGGAAACTACATCTGAAATGCCTATCGGCACCAATTTTTAAAATGCCATTCGGCAACTACATCTGAAGTGCCTATCAGCACCTATATTTGAAATGCCTATCGGCATCCATATCTGAAATGCCTATTGTCACCTATATTTGAAATACCTATCGGCTTCTATATCTAAAATGCCCATCGGCACCTATTTTTAAAATGCCAATCGGCAACTATTTCTGAAATGCCTATCAGCACCTATATCTGAAATTCCTATCGGCACCCATATTTGAAATGCCTATCGGCAACCAAATCAGAAATGCCTATCGGCACCTATATTTGATATGCCTATCGGCTTCTATTTCTGAAATGCCTATCGGCCACTATTTTTAAAATGCCAATCGGCAACTATATCTGAAATGTCTATCGGCACCTATATCTGAAATGCCTATCGGCACCTATTTTTAAAATGCCTATCGGAAACTACATCTGAAATGCCTATCGGCACCTATATTAAAAAATGCCTATCGACACCTATATTTTAAATGCCTATCGGCAACTATATCTGATATGCCTATCGGCACCTATATCTGAAATGCCTATCGGCACGTATTTTTGAAATGCCTATCTAAAACTACATCTGAAATGCCTATAGGCACCTATTTTTAAAATGCCAATCGGCAACTATATCTGAAATGTCTATCGGCACCTATATCTGAAATGCCTATCGGCACCTATTTTTGAAATGCCTATCGGAAACTACATCTGAAATGCCTATCAGCACCTATATTTGAAATGCCTATCGGCAACCATATCTGAAATGCCTATGGACACCTATATTTGAAATACCTATCGGCTTCTATATCTGAAATGCCTATCGGCACCTGTTTTTAAAAAGCCAATCGGCAACTATATCTGAAATACCTATCGGCCCCTATATCTGAAATGCCTATCGGCACCTATATCTGAAATCCTATCGGCACCTATTTTTAAAATGCCAATCGGCAACTATATCTTAAATGCCTATCAGCACCCATATTTGAAATGCCTATCGCAAACCATATCTGAAATGCCTATCGACACCTAATTTGAAATACCTATCGGCTTCTATATCTGAAATGCCTATCGGCACCTATTTTTAAAATGCTAATCGGCAACTATATCTGAAATGCCTATCGGCTTCTATATCTGAAATGCCTATAGGCACCTATTTTTAAAATGCCAATCGGCAACTATATCTGAAATGCCTATCGGCACCTACATCTGAAATGCCTATCGGCACCTATTTTTGAAATGCCTATCGGAAATACATCTGAAATGCCTATCGGCACCTATATTTGAAATGCCTGTCGGCAACCAAATCAGAAATGCCTATCGGCACCTATATCTGAAATGCCTTTCATTATTTATATATGAAATGCCTATCGGCACCTATATTTGAAATGCCTATCGGCACCTATATTTCAAATGCCTATCGGCAACTATATCTGATATGCCTATCGGCACCTATATCTGAAATGCCCATCGTCACCTATTTTTGAAATGCCTATCGGAAACTACATCTGAAATGCCTAATGGCACCTATTTTTAAAATGCCAATTGGCAACTATATCTGAAATGCCTATCGGCACCTATATCTGAAATGCCTTTCGGCATTTATATCTGAAATGCCTATCGGCAAATATATTTAGAATGCCTATCGGCACCTATATTTTAAATGCCTATCGGCAACTATATCTGATATGCCTATCGGCTCCTATGTCTGAAATGCCTATCGGCACCTATTTTGTGAAATGCCTATCGGAAACTACATCTGGAATGCCTATCGGCACCTATATCTGAAATGCCTAACGGCACCTATTTTTTAAATGCGTATCGGAAACTACATCTGAAATGACTATCAGCACTTATATTTGAAACGCCTATCGCAAAACTACATCTGAAATGCCTATCAGCACCTATATTTGAAATGCCTATCGGCTTCTATATCTGAAATGCCTATCGGCACCTATTTTTAAAATGCCAATCGGCAACTATATCTGAAATGCCTATCATCACCCATATTTGAAATGCCTATCGGCAACCATATTTGAAATGCCTATCGACACCTATATTTGAAATACCTATCGGCTTCTATATCTGAAATGCCTATCGGCACCTATTTTTAAAATGCCAATCGGCAACTATATCTGAAATACCTATCGGCACTAATATATGAAATGCCTATCGGCACCTATTTTTGAAATGCCTATCGGAAACTACATCTTAAATGCCTATCAGCACCTATATTTGAAATGCCTATCGGCAAACATATCTGAAATGCCTATCGACACCTATATTTGAAATACCTATCGGCTTCTATATCTAAAATGCCTATCGGCACCTATTTTTAAAATGCCAATCGGCAACTATATCTGAAATGCCTATCGGCACCTATATCTGAAAGGCCTATCGGCACCTATTTTTGAAATTCCTATCGGCAACCAAATCAGAAATGTCTATCGGCACCTATATTTGAAATGCCTATCGGCACCTATATCGGAAATGCCTATCGGCACCTATTTTTGAAATGCCTATCGGAAACTACATCTGAAATGCCTATCAGCACCTATATTTGCAATGCCTATCGGCAACCATATCTGAAATGCCTATCGACACCTATATTTGAAATACCTATCGGCTTCTATATCTAAAATGCCTATTGGCACCTATTTTTAAAATGCCAATCGGCAACTATATCTGGAATGCATATCGGCACCTATATTTGAAATGCCTATCAGCTTCTATATCTGAAATGCCTAACACCTATTTTTAAAATGCCAACCGGCAACTTTATCTGAAATGCCTATCGGCACCTATGCCTGAAATGCCTATCGGCACCTATTTTTGAAATGCCTATCGGAAACTACATCTGAAATGCCTATCAGCACCAATATTTAAAATGCCTATCGGCAACCATATCTGAAATGCCTATCGACACCTATATTTGAAATACCTATCGGCTTCTATATCTGAAATGCCTATCGGCACTTATTTTTAAAATGCCTATCGGCAACCATATCTGAAATGCCTATCGACACCTATATTTGAAATGCCTATCGGCTTCTATATCTGAAATGCCTATCGGCACCTATTTTTAAAATGCCAATCGGCAACTATATCTGAAATGCCTATCATCACCCATATTTGAAATGCCTATCGGCAACCATATCTGAAATGCCTATCGCCACCTATATTTGAAATACCTATCGGCTTCTATATCTGAAATGCCTATCGGCACCTATTTTTAAAATGCCAATCGGCAACTATATCTGAAATACCTATTGGCAGCTATTTTTAAAATGCCAATCGGCAGCTATATCTGAAATGCCTATCGGCACCTATATCTGAAATGCCTATCGGCACCTATTTTTGAAATGCCTATCGGAAACTACATCTGAAATGCCTATCAGCACCTATATTTGAAAAGCCTATCGGCAACCATATCTGGAATGCCTATCGGCACCTACATTTGAAATGCCTATCGGCTTCTATTTATGAAATGCCTATCGGCACCTATTTTTAAAATGCCAATCGGCAACTATATCTGAAATGCCTATCGGCACCTATATCTGAAATGCCTATCGGCACCTTTTTTTGAAATGCCTATCGGAAACTACATCTGAAATGCCTATCAGCACCTATATTTAAATGGCCTATCGGCAACCATATCTGGAATTCCTATTGGCACCTACATTTGAAATGCCTATCGGCTTCTATTTCTGAAATGCCTATCGGCACCTATATTTGAAATGCCTATCGGCACCTATATTTTAAATGCCTATCGGCAACTATATCTGATATGCCTATCAGCACCTATATCTGAAATGCCTATCGGCACCTATTTTTGAAATTCCTATCGGAAACTACATCTGAAATGCCTATCGGCACCTATTTTTAAAATGCCAATCGGCAACTATATCGGAAATGTCTATCGGCACCTATATCCGAAATGCCTATCGGCACCTATTTTTGAAATGCCTATCGGAAACTACATCTGAAATGCCTATCAGCACCTATATTTGAAATGCCTATCGGCAACCATATCTGAAATGCCTATCGGCACCTATATTTGAAATGCCTATCGGCACCTATATTTTAAATGCCTATCGGCAACTATATCTGATATGCCTATCAGCACCTATATCTGAAATGCCTATCGGCACCTATTTTTGAAATTCCTATCGGAAACTACATCTGAAATGCCTATCGGCACCTATTTTTAAAATGCCAATCGGCAACTATATCGGAAATGTCTATCGGCACCTATATCCGAAATGCCTATCGGCACCTATTTTTGAAATGCCTATCGGAAACTACATCTGAAATGCCTATCAGCACCTATATTTGAAATGCCTATCGGCAACCATATCTGAAATGCCTATCGGCACCTATATTTGAAATGCCTATCGGCACCTATATTTTAAATGCCTATCGGCAACTATATCTGATATGCCTATCGGCACCTATATCTGAGATGCCTATCGGCACCTATTTTTGAAATCCCTATCGGAAACTACATCTAAAATGCCTATCGGCACCTATTTTTAAAATGCCAATCGGCAGCTATATCTGAAATGCCTATCGGCACCTATATCTGTAATGCCTATCGGCACCTATTTTTGAAATGCCTATCGAAAACTACATCTGAAATACCTATCAGCACCTATATTTGAAATGCCTATCGGCAACCAAATCAGAAATACCTTTCAGCACCTATATCTGAAATGCCTTTCGGTATTTATATCTGAAATGCCTATCGGCACCTATATTTGAAATGCCTATCGGCACCTATATTTTAAATGCCTATCGGCAACTATATTTGATATGCCTATCGGCACCTATATCTGAAATCCCTATCGGCACCTATTTTTGAAATGCCTATCGGAAACTACATCTGAAATGCCTATCGGCAACTATTTTTAAAATGCCAATCGGCAACTATATCTGAAATGCCTATCGGCACCTATATCTGAAATGCCTTTCGGCATTTATATCTGAAATGCCTATCGGCACCTATATTTACAATGCCTATCGGCACCTATATTTTAACTGCCTATCGGCAACTATATCTGATATGCCTATCGGCTCCTATATCTGAAATGCCTATCGGCACCTATTTTTGAAATGCCTATCAGAAACTAAATCTGAAATGCCTATCGGCACCAATTTTTAAAATGCCATTCGGCAACTACATCTGAAGTGCCTATCAGCACCTATATTTGAAATGCCTATCGGCATCCATATCTGAAATGCCTATCGTCACCTATATTTGAAATACCTATCGGCTTCTATAACTGAAATGCCTGTCGGCACCTATTTTTAAAATGCCAATCGGCAACTATTTCTGAAATGCCTATCAGCACCTATATCTGAAATTCCTATCGGCACCTATATTTGAAATGCCTATCGGTAACCAAATCAGAAATGCCTATCGGCACCTATATTTGAAATGCCTATCGGCAACCAAATCAGAAATGCCTATCGGCACCTATTTTTAAAATGCCAATCGGCAACTATATCTGAAATGTCTATCGGCACCTATATCTGAAATGCCCATAGGCACCTATTTTTAAAATGCCTATCGGAAACTACATCTGAAATGCCTATCAGCACCTATATTTGAAATGCCTATCAGAAACTACATCTGAAATGCCTATCAGCACTTATATTTGAAATGCCTATCGGCTTCTATATCTGTAATGCCTGTCGGCACGTATTTCTAAAATGTCAATCGGCAACTATATCTGAAATGCCTATCATCACCCATATTTGAAATGCCTATCGGCAACCATATCTGAAATGCCTATCGACACCTATATTTGAAATACCTATCGGCTTCTATATCTGAAATGCCTATCGGCACCTATTTTTAAAATACCAATCGGCAACTATATCTGAATTGCCTATTGGCACCTATATATGAAATGCCTATCGGCACCTATTTTTGAAATGCCTATCGGAAACTACATCTGAAATGCCTGTCAGCACCTATATTTTAAATGCCTATCGGCAACCATATCTGGAATGCCTATCGGCACATATGTTTGAAATGCCTATCGGCTTCTATGTCTGAAATGCCTATCGGCACCTATTTTTAAAATGCCAACCGGCAACTTTATCTGAAATGCCTATCGGCACCTATATCTGAAATGCCTATCGGCACCTATTTTTGAAATGCCTATCGGAAACTACATCTGAAATGCCTATCAGCACCTATATTTGAAATGCCTATCCGCAACCATATCTGAAATGCCTATCGACACATATATTTGAAATACCTATCGGCTTCTATATCTCAAATGCCTATCGGCACCTATTTTTAAAATGCCAATCGGCAACTATATCTGATATGCCTATCGGCACCTATATCTGAAGTGCCTATCGGCACCTATTTTTGAAATGCCTATCGGCAACCAAATCAGAAATGTCTATCGGCACCTATATTTGAAATGCCTATCGGCACCTATATCTGAAATGCCTATCGGCACCTATTTTTAAAATGCCAATCGGCAACTATATCTGAAATGCCTATCAGCACCCATATTTGAAATGCCTATCGGCAACCATATCTGAAATGCCCATCGACACCTATTGAAATACCTATCAGCTTCTATATCTGAAATGCCTATCGGCACCTATTTTTAAAATGCCAATCGGCAACTATATCTGAAATGCCTATCGGCACCTATATCTGAAATGCCAATCGGCAACTATATCTGAAATGCCTATCGGCACCTATAACTGAAATGCTTATCGGCACCTATTTTTAAAATGCCAATCGGCAACTATATCTGAAATGCCTATCAGCACTCATATTTGAAATGCCTATCGGCAACCATATCTGAAATGCCTATCGACACCTATATTTAAAATATCTATCGGCTTCTATATCTCAAATGCCTATCGGCACCTATTTTTAAAATGCCAATCGGCAACTATATCTAAAATGCCTATCGGCACTTATATCTGAAATGCCAATCGGCAACTATATCAGAAATGCCTATCGGCACCTATATCTGAAATGCCTATCGGCACCTATTTTTGAAATGCCTATCGGAACCTATATTTGAAATGCCTATCGGCATCTATATTTTAAATGCCTGTCGGCAACTATATCTGATATGCCTATCGGCACCTATATCTGAAATGCCTATCGGAACCTATTTTTGAAATGCCTATCGGCAACCATATCAGAAATACCTATCGGCAGCTATATATGAAATGCCTATCGGCACCTATTTTTAAAATGCCAATCGGCAACTACATCTGAAATGCCATCGGCACCTATATCTGAAATGCCTATCGGCAACCATATCTGGAATGCCTATCGGCTTCTACATTTGAAATGCCTATCGGCTTCTATATCTGAAATGCCTATCGGCACCTATTTTTATAATGCCAATCGGCAACTATATATGAAAAGCCTATCGGCACCTATATCTGAAATGACTATCGGCACCTATTTTTGAAATGCCTATCGGAAACTACATCTAAAATGCCTATCAGCACCTATATTTGAAATGCCAATCGGCACCTATATCTGAAATGCCTATCGGCACCTATATCTGAAATGCCTATCGGAACCTATTTTTGAAATGCCTATCGGCAACCATATCAGAAATACCTATTGGCAGCTATATATGAAATGCCTATCGGCACCTATTTTTAAAATGCCAATCGGCAACTATATCTGAAATGCCTATCGGCACCTATATCTGAAATGCCTATCGGCACCTATTTTTAAAATGCCTATCTGAAACTACATCTGAAATGCCTATCAGCACCTATATTTGAAATGCCAATCGACACCTATATCTGAAATGCCAATCGGCACCTATATCTGAAATGCCTATCGGCACCTATTTTTGAAATGCCTATCGAAAACTACATCTGAAATGCCTATCAGCACCTATATTTGAAATGCCTATCGGCAACCAAATCAGAAATGCCTATCGGCACCTATATCTGAAAAGCCTTTCGGCATTTATATCTGAAATGCCTATCGGCACCTATATCTGAAATGCCTATCGGCACCTATTTTTGAAATGCCTATCGGAAACTACATCTGAAATGCCTATCAGCACCTATATTTGAAATGCCAATCGGCACCTATATCTGAAATGCCTATCGGAACCTATTTTTGAAATGCCTATCGGCAACCATATCAGAAATGCCTATCGGCACCTATATTTGAAAAGCCTATCGGCAACCAAATCAGAAATGCCTATCGGCAACTATATCTGATATGCCTATCGGCACCTATATTTTAAATGCCTATCGGCAACTATATCTGATATGCCTCTCGGCACCTATATCTGAAATGCCTATCGGCACCTATTTTTGAAATGCCTATCGGAAACTACATCTGAAATGCCTATCGGCACCTATTTTTAAAATGCCATCCGGCAACTACATCTGAAATGCCTATCAGCACCTATATTTGAAATGCCTATCGGCAACCATATCTGAAATGCATATCGACACCTATATTTGAAATACCTATCGGCTTCTATATCTGAAATGCCTATCGGCACCTATTTTTAAAATGTTAATCGGCAACTATTTCTTAAATGCCTATAAGCACCTATATCTGAAATGCCTATCGGCACCTATTTTTGAAATGCCTATCGGCAACCAAATCAGAAATGCCTATCGGCACCTATATTTGAAGTGCCTATCGGCACCTATATCTGAAATGCCTATCGGCACCTATTTATAAAAGGCCAATCGGCATCTATATCTGAAATGCCTATAGGCACCTATATCTGAAATGCCTATCGGCACCAATTTTTGAAATGCCTATCGGAAACTACATCTGAAATGCCTATCAGCACCTATATTTGAAATGCCTATCGGCAACTATATCTGGAATGCCTATTGGCACCTACATTTGAAATGCCTATCGGCTTCTATTTCTGAAATGCCTATTGGCACCTATTTTTAAAATGCCAATCGGCAACTATATCTGAAATGCCTATCGGCACCTATATCTGAAATGCCTATCGGCACCTATTTTTAAAATGCCTATCGGAAACTACATCTGAAATGCCTATCAGCACCTATATTAGAAATGCCTATCGGCAACCAAATCAGAAATGCCTATCGGCACCTATATCTGAAATGCCTTACGGCATTTATATCTGAAAAGCCTATCGGCACCTATATTTGAAATGCCTATCGGCACCTATATTTTAAATGCCTATCGGCAACTATATCTGATATGCCTATCGGCACCTATATCTGAAATGCCTATCGGCACCTATTTTTGAAATGCCCATCGAAAACTATATCTGAAATGCCTATCGGCACCTATTTTTAAAATGCCAATCGGCAACTATTTCTGAAATGCCTATCGGCACCTATATTTGAAATGCCTATCGGCACCTATATCTGAAATGCCTATCGGCACTTATTTTTAAAATGCCAATCGGCAACTATATCTGAAATGCCTATCAGCACCCATATTTGAAATGCCTATCGGCAACCATATCTGAAATGCTTATCGACACCTAATTTGAAATACATATCGGCTTCTATATCTGAAATGCCTATCGGCACCTATTTTTAAAATGCCAATCGGCAACTATATCTGAAATGCCTACCGGCACCTATATTTGAAATGCCTATCGGCTTCTATATCTGAAATGCCTATCGGCACCTATTTTTAAAATGCCAATCGGCAACTATATCTGAAATGCCTATCGGCATCTATATCTGAAATGCCTATCGGCACCTATATCTGAAATGCCTATCGGCACCTATTTTTGAAATGCCTATCGGCAACCAAATCAGAAATGCCTATCGGCACCTATATTTGAAATGCCTATCGGCACCTATTTTTGAAATGCCTATCGGAAACTACATCTGAAATGCCTATCAGCACCTATATTTGAAATGCCTATCAGCTTCTATTTCTGAAATGCCTATCGGCACCTATTTTTAAAATGCCAATCGGCAACTATATCTGAAATGTCTATCGGCACCTATATCTGAAATGCCTATCGGCACCTATTTTTAAAATGCCTATCGGAAACTACATCTGAAATGCCTATCAGCACCTATATATGAAATGCCTATCGGCAACCAAATCAGAAATGCCTATCGGCACCTATATCTGAAATGCCTTTCGGCATTTATATCTGAAATGCCTATCGGCACCTATATTAAAAAATGCCTATCGACACCTATATTTTAAATGCCTATCGGCAACTATATCTGATATGCCCATCGGCACCTATATCTGAAATGCCTATCGGCACGTATTTTTGAAATGCCTATCGGAAACTACATCTGAAATGCCTATCGGCACCTATTTTTAAAATGCCAATCGGCAACTATATCTGAAATGTCTATCGGCACCTATATCTGAAATGCCTATCGGCACCTATTTTTAAAATGCCAATCGGACATATATCTGAAATGCCTATCGGCACCTATATCTGAAATGCCTATCGGCACCTATTTTTGAAATGCCTATCGGCAACCAAATCAGAAATGCCTATCGGCACCTATATTTGAAATGCCTATCGGCACCTATATCTGAAATGCCTATCGGCACCTATTTTTAAAATGCCAATCGGCAACTATATCTGAAATGCCTATCAGCACCCATATTTGAAATGCCTATCGCCAACCATATCTGAAATGCCTATCGACACCTAATTTGAAATACCTATCGGCTTCTATATCTGAAATGCCTATCGGCACCTATTTTTAAAAGGCTAATCGGCAACTATATCTGAAACGCCTATCGGCTTCTATATCTGAAATGCCTATTGGCACCTATTTTTAAAATGCCAATCGGCAACTATATCTGAAATGCCTTTCGGCACCTACATCTGAAATGCCTATGGGCACCTATTTTTGAAATGCCTATCGGAAATACATTTGAAATGCCTATCGGCACCTATATTTGAAATGCCTATCGGCAACCAAATCAGAAATGCCTATCGGCACCTATATCTGAAATGCCTTTCGGTATTTATATATGAAATGCCTATCGGCACCTATATTTGAAATGCCTATCGGCACCTATATTTCAAATGCCTATCGGCAACTATATCTGATATGCCTATCGGCACCTATATCTGAAATGCCTATCGTCACCTATTTTTGAAATGCCTATCGGAAACTACATCTGAAATGCCTATCGGCACCTATTTTTAAAATGCCAATCGGCAACTATATCTGAAATGCCTATCGGCACCTATTTTTGAAATGCGTATCGGAAACTACATCTGAAATGACTATCAGCACTTATATTTGAAACGCCTATCGCAAAACTACATCTGAAATGCCTATCAGCACCTATATTTGAAATGCTTATCGGCTTCTATATCTGAAATGCCTTTAGGCACCTATTTTTAAAATGCCAATCGGCAACTATATCTGAAATGCCTATCATCACCCATATTTGAAATGCCTATCGGCAACCATATCTGAAATGCCTATCGACACCTATATTTGAAATACCTATCGGCTTCTATATCTGAAATGCCTATCGGCACCTATTTTTAAAATGCCAATCGGCAACTATATCTGAAATACCTATCGGCACCTATATCTGAAATGCCTATCGGCACCTATTTTTGAAATGCCTATCGGAAACTACATCTTAAATGCCTATCAGCACCTATATTTGAAATGCCTATCGGCAACCATATCTGAAATGCCTATCGACACCTATATTTGAAATACTTATCGGCTTCTATATTTAAAATGCCTATCGGCAACTATTTTTAAAATGCCAATCGGCAACTATATCTGAAATGCCTATCGGCACCTATATCTGATACGGCCTATCGGCACCTATTTTTGAAATTCCTATCGGCAACCAAATCAGAAATGTCTATCGGCACCTATATTTGAAATGCCTATCGGCACCTATATCGGAAATGCCTTTTGGCACCTATTTTTGAAATGCCTATCGGAAACTACATCTGAAATGCCTGTCAGCACCTATATTTGAAATGCCTATCGGCAACCATATCTGAAATGCCTATCGACACCTATATTTGAAATACCTATCGGCTTCTATATCTAAAATGCCTATCGGCACCTATTTTTAAAATGCCAATCGGCAACTATATCTGGAATGCCTATCGGCACCTATATTTGAAATGCCTATCAGCTTCTATATCTGAAATGCCTATCAACACCTATTTTTAAAATGCCAACCGGCAACTTTATCTGAAATGCCTATCGGCACCTATGTCTGAAATGCCTATCGGCACCTATATTTGAAATGCCTATCGGAAACTACATCTGAAATGCCTATCAGCACCTATATTTAAAATGCCTATCGGCAACCATATCTGAAATGCCTATCGACACCTATATTTGAAATACCTATCGGCTTCTATATCTGAAATGCCTATCGGCACCTATTTTTAAAATGCCAATCGGCAACTATATCTAAAATACCTATTGGCAGCTATTTTTAAAATGCCAATCGGCAGCTATATCTGAAATGCTTATCGGAACGTATATCTGAAATGCCTATCGGCACCTATTTTTGAAATGCCTATCGGAAACTACATCTGAAATGCCTATCAGCACCTATATTTAAAATGCCTATCGGCAACCATATCTGAAATGCCTATCGACACCTATATTTGAAATGCCTATCGGCTTCTATATCTGAAATGCCTATCGGCACCTATTTTTAAAATGCCAATCGGCAACTATATCTGAAATGCCTATCATCACCCATATTTGTAATGCCTATCGGCAACCATATCTGAAATGCCTATCGACACCTATATTTGAAATACCTATCGGCTTCTATATCTGAAATGCCTATCGGCACCTATTTTTAAAATGCCAATCGGCAACTATATCTGAAATACCTATTGGCAGCTATTTTTAAATGCCAATCGGCAGCTATATCTGAAATGCCTATCGGCACCTATATCTGAAATGCCTATCGGCACCTATTTTTGAAATGCCTATCGGAAACTACATCTGAAATGCCTATCGGAAACTACATCTGAAATGCCTATCGGCACCTATATTTGAAAAGCCTATCGGCAACCATATCTGGAATGCCTATCGGCACCTACATTTGAAATGCCTATCGGCTTCTATTTATGAAATGCCTATCGGCACCTATTTTTAAAATGCCAATCGGCAACTATATCTGAAATGCCTATCGGCACCTATATCTGAAATGCCTATCGGCACCTTTTTTTGAAATGCCTATCGGAAACTACATCTGAAATGCCTATCAGCACCTATATTTAAATGGCCTATCGGCAACCAACTCAGAAATGCCTATCGGCAACTATATCTGAAATGCCTTTCGGCATTTATATCTGAAATGCCTATCGGCACCTATATTTGAAATGCCTATCGGCACCTATATTTTAAATGCCTATCGGCAACTATATCTGATATGCCTATCGGCACCTATATCTGAGATGCCTATCGGCACCTATTTTTGAAATCCCTATCGGAAACTACATCTAAAATGCCTATCGGCACCTATTTTTAAAATGCCAATCGGCAGATATATCTAAAATGCCTATCGGCACCTATATCTGTAATGCCTATCGGCACCTATTTTTGAAATGCCTATCGGAAACTACATCTAAAATGCCTATCAGCACCTATGTTTAAAATGCCTATCGGCAACCATATCTGGAATTCCTTTTGGCACCTACATTTGAAATGCCTATCGGCTTCTATTTCTGAATTGCCTATCGGCACCTATATTTGAAATGCCTATCGGCACCTATATTTTAAATGCCTATCGGCAACTATATCTGATATGCCTATCAGCACCTATATCTGAAATGCCTATCGGCACCTATTTTTGAAATTCCTATCGGAAACTACATCTGAAATGCCTATCGGCACCTATTTTTAAAATGCCAATCGGCAACTATATCGGAAATGTCTATCGGCACCTATATCCGAAATGCCTATCGGCACCTATTTTTGAAATGCCTATCGGAAACTACATCTGAAATGCCTATCAGCACCCATATTTGAAATGCCTATCGGCAACCATATCTGAAATGCCTATCGGCACCTATATTTGAAATGCCTATCGGCACCTATATTTTAAATGCCTATCGGCAACTATATCTGATATGCCTATCAGCACCTATATCTGAAATGCCTATCGGCACCTATTTTTGAAATTCCTATCGGAAACTACATCTGAAATGCCTATCGGCACCTATTTTTATAATGCCAATCGGCAACTATATATGAAATGCCTATCGGCACCTATATCTGAAATGCCTATCGGCACCTATTTTTAAAATGCCAATCGGCAACTATATCTGAAATGCCTATCGGCACCTACATCTGAAATGCCTATCGGCACCTATTTTTGAAATGCCTATCGGAAATACATCTGAAATGCCTATCGGCACCTATATTTGAAATGCCTGTCGGCAACCAAATCAGAAATGCCTATCGGCACCTATATCTGAAATGCCTTTCATTATTTATATATGAAATGCCTATCGGCACCTATATTTGAAATGCCTATCGGCACCTATATTTCAAATGCCTATCGGCAACTATATCTGATATGCCTATCGGCACCTATATCTGAAATGCCCATCGTCACCTATTTTTGAAATGCCTATCGGAAACTACATCTGAAATGCCTATCGGCACCTATTTTTAAAATGCCAATCGGCAACTATATCTGAAATGCCTATCGGCACCTATATCTGAAATGCCTTTCGGCATTTATATCTGAAATGCCTATCGGCAAATATATTTAGAATGCCTATCGGCACCTATATTTTAAATGCCTATCGGCAACTATATCTGATATGCCTATCGGCTCCTATGTCTGAAATGCATATCGGCACCTATTTTGTGAAATGCCTATCGGAAACTACATCTGGAATGCCTATCGGCACCTATATCTGAAATGCCTATCGGCACGTATTTTTGAAATGCGTATCGGAAACTACATCTGAAATGACTATCAGCACTTATATATGAAACGCCTATCGCAAAACTACATCTGAAATGCCTATCAGCACCTATATTTGAAATGCCTATCGGCTTCTATATCTGAAATGCCTATCGGCACCTATTTTTAAAATGCCAATCGGCATTTATATCTGAAATGCCTATCATCACCCATATTTGAAATGCCTATCGGCAACCATATTTGAAATGCCTATCGACACCTATATTTGAAATACCTATCGGCTACTATATCTGAAATGCCTGTCGGCACCTATTTTTAAAATGCCAATCGGCAACTATATCTGAAATACCTATCGGCACTAATATATGAAATGCCTATCGGCACCTATTTTTGAAATGCCTATCGGAAACTACATCTTAAATGCCTATCAGCACCTATATTTGAAATGCCTATCGGCAACCATATCTGAAATGCCTATCGACACCTAAATTTGAAATATACCTATCGGCTTCTATATCTAAAATGCCTATCGGCACCTATTTTTAAAATGCCAATCGGCAACTATATCTGAAATGCCTATCGGCACCTATATCTGAAAGGCCTATCGGCACCTATTTTTGAAATTCCTATCGGCAACCAAATCAGAAATGTCTATCGGCACCTATATTTGAAATGCCTATCGGCACCTATGTCTGAAATGCCTATCGGCACCTATTTTTGAAATGCCTATCGGAAACTACATCTGAAATGCCTATCAGCACCTATATTTAAAATGCCTATCGGCAACCATATCTGAAATGCCTATCGACACCTATATTTGAAATACCTATCGGCTTTTATATCTGAAATGCCTATCGGCACTTATTTTTAAAATGCCAATCGGCAACTATATCTGAAATGCCTAGCAGCACCCATATTTGAAATGCCTATCGGCAACCATATCTGAAATGCCTATCGACACCTAATTTGAAATACCTATCGGCTTTTATATCTGAAATGCCTATCGGCACCTATTTTTAAAATGCCTATCGGAAACTACATCTGAAATGGCTATCAGCACCTATATTTGAAATGCCTATCGGCAACCATATCTGAAATGCCTATCGGCACATATATTTGAAATGCCTATCGGCTTCTATATTTGAAATGCCTATCGGCACCTATTTTTAAAATGCCAATCGGCAACTATATCTGAAATGCCTATCGGCACCTATATCTGAAATGCCTATCGGCACCTATTTTTGAAATGCCTATAGGAAGCTACATCTGAAATGCCTATCAGCACAAATATTTGAAATGCCTATCGGCAACCAAATCAGAAATACCTATCAGCACCTATATCTGAAATGCCTTTCGGTATTTATATCTGAAATGCCTATCGGCATCTATATTTGAAATGCCTATCGGCACCTATATTTAAAATGCCTATCGGCACCTATATTTTAACTGCCTATCGGCAACTATATCTGATATGCCTATCGGCTCCTATATCTGAAATGCCTATCTGCACCAATTTTTAAAATGCCATTCGGCAACTACATCTGAAATGCCTATCAGCACCTATATTTGAAATGCCTATCGGCATCCATATCTGAAATGCCTATCGTCACCTATATTTGAAATACCTATCGGCTTCTATATCTGAAATGCCTATCGGCACCTATTTTTAAAATGCTAATCGGCAACTATTTCTGAAATGCCTATCAGCACCTATATCTGAAATTCCTATCGGCACCTATATTTGAAATGCCTATCGGCAACCAAATCAGAAATGCCTATCGGCAACTATATTTGAAATGCCTATCGGCTTCTATTTCTGAAATGCCTATCGGCACCTATTATAAAATGCCAATAGGCAACTATATCTGAAATGTCTATCGGAACCTATATCTGAAATGCCTATCGGCACCTATTTTTAAAATGCCTATCGGAAACTACATCTGAAATGCCTATCAGCACCTACATATGAAATGCCTATCGGCAACCAAATCAGAAATGCCTATCGGCACCTATATCTGAAATGCCTTTCGGCATTTATATCTGAAATGCCTATCGGCACCTATATTAAAAAATGCCTATCGGCACCTATATTTTAAATGCCTATCGGCAACTATATCTGATATGCCTATCGGCACCTATATCTGAAATGCCTATCGGCACGTATTTTTGAAATGCCAATCGGAAACTACATCTGAAATGCCTATCGGCACCTATTTTTAAAATGCCAATCGGTAACTATATCTGAAATGTCTATCGGCACCTATATCTAAAATGCCTATCGGCACCTATTTTTGAAATGCCTATCGGAAACTACATCTGAAATGCCTATCAGCACCTATATTTGAAATGACTTTCGGCAACCATATCTGAAATGCCTATCGACACCTATATTTGAAATACCTATCGGCTTCTATATCTGAAATGCCTATCGGCACCTATTTTTAAAATGCCAATCGGCAACTATATCTGAAATGCCTATCGGCACCTATATCTGAAATGCCTACCGGCACCTATTTTTGAAATGCCTATCGGCAACCAAATCAGAAATGCCTATCGGCACCTTTATTTGAAATGCCTATCGGCACCTATATTTCAAATGCCTATCGGCAACTATATCTGATATGCCTATCGACACCTATATCTGAAATGCCTATCGTCACCTGTTTTTGAAATGCCTATCGGAAAATACATCTGAAATGCCTATCGGCACCTATTTTTAAAATGCCAATCGGCAACTATATCTGAAATGCCTATCGGCACCTATATCTGAAATGCCTTTCGGCATTTATATCTGAAATGCCTATCGGCAAATATATTTAGAATGCCTATCGGCACCTATATTTTAAATGCCTATCGGCAACTATATCTGATATGCCTATCGGCTCCTATGTCTGAAATGCCTATCGGCACCTATTTTGTGAAATGCCTATCGGAAACTACATCTGGAATGCCTATCGGCACCTATATCTGAAATGCCTATCGGCACCTATTTTTTAAATGCGTATCGGAAACTACATCTGAAATGACTATCAGCACTTATATTTGAAACGCCTATCGCAAAACTACATCTGAAATGCCTATCAGCACCTATATTTGAAATGCCTATCGGCTTCTATATCTGAAATGCCTATCGGCACCTATTTTTAAAATGCCAATCGGCAACTATATCTGAAATGCCTATCATCACCCATATTTGAAATGCCTATCGGCAACCATATTTGAAATGCCTATCGACACCTATATTTGAAATACCTATCGGCTTCTATATCTGAAATGCCTATCGGCACCTATTTTTAAAATGCCAATCGGCAACTATATCTGAATTACCTATCGGCACTAATAAATGAAATGCCTATCGGCACCTATTTTTGAAATGCCTATCGGAAACTACATCTTAAATGCCTATCAGCACCTATATTTGAAATGCCTATCGGCAAACATATCTGAAATGCCTATCGACACCTATATTTGAAATACCTATCGGCTTCTATATCTAAAATGCCTATCGGCACCTATTTTTAAAATGCCAATCGGCAACTATATCAGAAATGCCTATCGGCACCTATATCTGAAATGCCTATCGGCACCTATTTTTGAAATGCCTATCGGAACCTATATTTGAAATGCCTATCGGCATCTATATTTTAAATGCCTGTCGGCAACTATATCTGATATGCCTATCGGCACCTATATCTGAAATGCCTATCGGAACCTATTTTTGAAATGCCTATCGGCAACCATATCAGAAATACCTATCGGCAGCTATATATGAAATGCCTATCGGCACCTATTTTTAAAATGCCAATCGGCAACTACATCTGAAATGCCATCGGCACCTATATCTGAAATGCCTATCGGCAACCATATCTGGAATGCCTATCGGCTTCTACATTTGAAATGCCTATCGGCTTCTATATCTGAAATGCCTATCGGCACCTATTTTTATAATGCCAATCGGCAACTATATATGAAAAGCCTATCGGCACCTATATCTGAAATGACTATCGGCACCTATTTTTGAAATGCCTATCGGAAACTACATCTAAAATGCCTATCAGCACCTATATTTGAAATGCCAATCGGCACCTATATCTGAAATGCCTATCGGAACCTATTTTTGAAATGCCTATCGGCAACCATATCAGAAATACCTATTGGCAGCTATATATGAAATGCCTATCGGCACCTATTTTTAAAATGCCAATCGGCAACTATATCTGAAATCCCTATCGGCACCTATATCTGAAATGCCTATCGGCACCTATTTTTAAAATGCCTATCTGAAACTACATCTGAAATGCCTATCAGCACCTATATTTGAAATGCCAATCGACACCTATATCTGAAATGCCAATCGGCACCTATATCTGAAATGCCTATCGGCACCTATTTTTGAAATACCTATCGAAAACTACATCTGAAATGCCTATCAGCACCTATATTTGAAATGCCTATCGGCAACCAAATCAGAAATGCCTATCGGCACCTATATCTGAAAAGCCTTTCGGCATTTATATCTGAAATGCCTATCGGCACCTATATCTGAAATGCCTATCGGCACCTATTTTTGAAATGCCTATCGGAAACTACATCTGAAATGCCTATCAGCACCTATATTTGAAATGCCAATCGGCACCTATATCTGAAATGCCTATCGGAACCTATTTTTGAAATGCCTATCGGCAACCATATCAGAAATGCCTATCGGCACCTATATTTGAAAAGCCTATCGGCAACCAAATCAGAAATGCCTATCGGCAACTATATCTGATATGCCTATCGGCACCTATATTTTAAATGCCTATCGGCAACTATATCTGATATGCCTCTCGGCACCTATATCTGAAATGCCTATCGTCACCTATTTTTGAAATGCCTATCGGAAACTACATCTGAAATGCCTATCGGCACCTATTTTTAAAATGCCATCCGGCAACTACATCTGAAATGCCTATCAGCACCTATATTTGAAATGCCTATCGGCAACCATATCTGAAATGCATATCGACACCTATATTTGAAATACCTATCGGCTTCTATATCTGAAATGCCTATCGGCACCTATTTTTAAAATGTTAATCGGCAACTATTTCTTAAATGCCTATAAGCACCTATATCTGAAATGCCTATCGGCACCTATTTTTGAAATGCCTATCGGCAACCAAATCAGAAATGCCTATCGGCACCTATATTTGAAGTGCCTATCGGCACCTATATCTGAAATGCCTATCGGCACCTATTTATAAAAGGCCAATCGGCATCTATATCTGAAATGCCTATAGGCACCTATATCTGAAATGCCTATCGGCACCAATTTTTGAAATGCCTATCGGAAACTACATCTGAAATGCCTATCAGCACCTATATTTGAAATGCCTATCGGCAACTATATCTGGAATGCCTATTGGCACCTACATTTGAAATGCCTATCGGCTTCTATTTCTGAAATGCCTATTGGCACCTATTTTTAAAATGCCAATCGGCAACTATATCTGAAATGCCTATCGGCACCTATATCTGAAATGCCTATCGGCACCTATTTTTAAAATGCCTATCGGAAACTACATCTGAAATGCCTATCAGCACCTATATTAGAAATGCCTATTGGCAACCAAATCAGAAATGCCTATCGGCACCTATATCTGAAATGCCTTACGGCATTTATATCTGAAAAGCCTATCGGCACCTATATTTGAAATGCCTATCGGCACCTATATTTTAAATGCCTATCGGCAACTATATCTGATATGCCTATCGGCACCTATATCTGAAATGCCTATCGGCACCTATTTTTGAAATGCCCATCGAAAACTATATCTGAAATGCCTATCGGCACCTATTTTTAAAATGCCAATCGGCAACTATTTCTGAAATGCCTATCGGCACCTATATTTGAAATGCCTATCGGCACCTATATCTGAAATGCCTATCGGCACTTATTTTTAAAATGCCAATCGGCAACTATATCTGAAATGCCTATCAGCACCCATATTTGAAATGCCTATCGGCAACCATATCTGAAATGCTTATCGACACCTAATTTGAAATACATATCGGCTTCTATATCTGAAATGCCTATCGGCACCTATTTTTAAAATGCCAATCGGCAACTATATCTGAAATGCCTACCGGCACCTATATTTGAAATGCCTATCGGCTTCTATATCTGAAATGCCTATCGGCACCTATTTTTAAAATGCCAATCGGCAACTATATCTGAAATGCCTATCGGCATCTATATCTGAAATGCCTATCGGCACCTATATCTGAAATGCCTATCGGCACCTATTTTTGAAATGCCTATCGGCAACCAAATCAGAAATGCCTATCGGCACCTATTTTTGAAATGCCTATCGGAAACTACATCTGAAATGCCTATCAGCACCTATATTTGAAAAGCCCATCAGCTTCTATTTCTGAAATGCCTATCGGCACCTATTTTTAAAATGCCAATCGGCAACTATATCTGAAATGTCTATCGGCACCTATATCTGAAATGCCTATCGGCACCTATTTTTAAAATGCCTATCGGAAACTACATCTGAAATGCCTATCAGCACCTATATATGAAATGCCTATCGGCAACCAAATCAGAAATGCCTATCGGCACCTATATCTGAAATGCCTTTCGGCATTTATATCTGAAATGCCTATCGGCACCTATATTAAAAAATGCCTATCGACACCTATATTTTAAATGCCTATCGGCAACTATATCTGATATGCCCATCGGCACCTATATCTGAAATGCCTATCGGCACGTATTTTTGAAATGCCTATCGGAAACTACATCTGAAATGCCTATCGGCACCTATTTTTAAAATGCCAATCGGCAACTATATCTGAAATGTCTATCGGCACCTATATCTGAAATGCCTATCGGCACCTATTTTTAAAATGCCAATCGGACATATATCTGAAATGCCTATCGGCACCTATATCTGAAATGCCTATCGGCACCTATTTTTGAAATGCCTATCGGCAACCAAATCAGAAATGCCTATCGGCACCTATATTTGAAATGCCTATCGGCACCTATATCTGAAATGCCTATCGGCACCTATTTTTAAAATGCCAATCGGCAACTATATCTGAAATGCCTATCAGCACCCATATTTGAAATGCCTATCGCCAACCATATCTGAAATGCCTATCGACACCTAATTTGAAATACCTATCGGCTTCTATATCTGAAATGCCTATCAGCACCTATTTTTAAAAGGCTAATCGGCAACTATATCTGAAACGCCTATCATCTTCTATATCTGAAATGCCTATTGGCACCTATTTTTAAAATGCCAATCGGCAACTATATCTGAAATGCCTTTCGGCACCTACATCTGAAATGCCTATGGGCACCTATTTTTGAAATGCCTATCGGAAATACATTTGAAATGCCTATCGGCACCTATATTTGAAATGCCTATCGGCAACCAAATCAGAAATGCCTATCGGCACCTATATCTGAAATGCCTTTCGGTATTTATATATGAAATGCCTATCGGCACCTATATTTGAAATGCCTATCGGCACCTATATTTCAAATGCCTATCGGCAACTATATCTGATATGCCTATCGGCACCTATATCTGAAATGCCTATCGTCACCTATTTTTGAAATGCCTATCGGAAACTACATCTGAAATGCCTATCGGCACCTATTTTTAAAATGCCAATCGGCAACTATATCTGAAATGCCTATCGGCACCTATTTTTGAAATGCGTATCGGAAACTACATCTGAAATGACTATCAGCACTTATATTTGAAACGCCTATCGCAAAACTACATCTGAAATGCCTATCAGCACCTATATTTGAAATGCCTATCAGCTTCTATATCTGAAATGCCTTTAGGCACCTATTTTTAAAATGCCAATCGGCAACTATATCTGAAATGCCTATCATCACCCATATTTGAAATGCCTATCGGCAACCATATCTGAAATGCCTATCGACACCTATATTTGAAATACCTATCGGCTTCTATATCTGAAATGCCTATCGGCACCTATTTTTAAAATGCCAATCGGGAACTATATCTGAAATACCTATCGGCACCTATATCTGAAATGCCTATCGGCACCTATTTTTGAAATGCCTATCGGAAACTACATCTTAAATGCCTATCAGCACCTATATTTGAAATGCCTATCGGCAACCATATCTGAAATGCCTATCGACACCTATATTTGAAATACTTATCGGCTTCTATATTTAAAATGCCTATCGGCAACTATTTTTAAAATGCCAATCGGCAACTATATCTGAAATGCCTATCGGCACCTATATCTGATACGGCCTATCGGCACCTATTTTTGAAATTCCTATCGGCAACCAAATCAGAAATGTCTATCGGCACCTATATTTGAAATGCCTATCGGCACCTATATCGGAAATGCCTTTTGGCACCTATTTTTGAAATGCCTATCGGAAACTACATCTGAAATGCCTGTCAGCACCTATATTTGAAATGCCTATCGGCAACCATATCTGAAATGCCTATCGACACCTATATTTGAAATACCTATCGGCTTCTATATCTAAAATGCCTATCGGCACCTATTTTTAAAATGCCAATCGGCAACTATATCTGGAATGCCTATCGGCACCTATGTTTGAAATGCCTATCAGCTTCTATATCTAAAATGCCTATCAACACCTATTTTTAAAATGCCAACCGGCAACTTTATCTGAAATGCCTATCGGCACCTATGTCTGAAATGCCTATCGGCACCTATTTTTGAAATGCCTATCGGAAACTACATCTGAAATGCCTATCAGCACCTATATTTAAAATGCCTATCGGCAACCATATCTGAAATGCCTATCGACACCTATATTTGAAATACCTATCGGCTTCTATATCTGAAATGCCTATCGGCACCTATTTTTAAAATGCCAATCGGCAACTATATCTAAAATACCTATTGGCAGCTATTTTTAAAATGCCAATCGGCAGCTATATCTGAAATGCTTATCGGAACGTATATCTGAAATGCCTATCGGCACCTATTTTTGAAATGCCTATCGGAAACTACATCTGAAATGCCTATCAGCACCTATATTTAAAATGCCTATCGGCAACCATATCTGAAATGCCTATCGACACCTATATTTGAAATGCCTATCGGCTTCTATATCTGAAATGCCTATCGGCACCTATTTTTAAAATGCCAATCGGCAACTATATCTGAAATGCCTATCATCACCCATATTTGTAATGCCTATCGGCAACCATATCTGAAATGCCTATCGACACCTATATTTGAAATACCTATCGGCTTCTATATCTGAAATGCCTATCGGCACCTATTTTTAAAATGCCAATCGGCAACTATATCTGAAATACCTATTGGCAGCTATTTTTAAAATGCCAATCGGCAGCTATATCTGAAATGCCTATCGGCACCTATATCTGAAATGCCTATCGGCACCTATTTTTGAAATGCCTATCGGAAACTACATCTGAAATGCCTATCGGAAACTACATCTGAAATGCCTATCGGCACCTATATTTGAAAAGCCTATCGGCAACCATATCTGGAATGCCTATCGGCACCTACATTTGAAATGCCTATCGGCTTCTATTTATGAAATGCCTATCGGCACCTATTTTTAAAATGCCAATCGGCAACTATATCTGAAATGCCTATCGGCACCTATATCTGAAATGCCTATCGGCACCTTTTTTTGAAATGCCTATCGGAAACTACATCTGAAATGCCTATCAGCACCTATATTTAAATGGCCTATCGGCAACCAACTCAGAAATGCCTATCGGCAACTATATCTGAAATGCCTTTCGGCATTTATATCTGAAATGCCTATCGGCACCTATATTTGAAATGCCTATCGGCACCTATATTTTAAATGCCTATCGGCAACTATATCTGATATGCCTAACGGCACCTATATCTGAGATGCCTATCGGCACCTATTTTTGAAATCCCTATCGGAAACTACATCTAAAATGCCTATCGGCACCTATTTTTAAAATGCCAATCGGCAGATATATCTGAAATGCCTATCGGCACCTATATCTGTAATGCCTATCGGCACCTATTTTTGAAATGCCTATCGGAAACTACATCTAAAATGCCTATCAGCACCTATATTTAAAATGCCTATCGGCAACCATATCTGGAATTCCTTTTGGCACCTACATTTGAAATGCCTATCGGCTTCTATTTCTGAATTGCCTATCGGCACCTATATTTGAAATGCCTATCGGCACCTATATTTTAAATGCCTATCGGCAACTACATCTGATATGCCTATCAGCACCTATATCTGAAATGCCTATCGGCACCTATTTTTGAAATTCCTATCGGAAACTACATCTGAAATGCCTATCGGCACCTATTTTTAAAATGCCAATCGGCAACTATATCGGAAATGTCTATCGGCACCTATATCCGAAATGCCTATCGGCAGCTATTTTTGAAATGCCTATCGGAAACTACATCTGAAATGCCTATCAGCACCCATATTTGAAATGCCTATCGGCAACCATATCTGAAATGCCTATCGGCACCTATATTTGAAATGCCTATCGGCACCTATATTTTAAATGCCTATCGGCAACTATATCTGATATGCCTATCAGCACCTATATCTGAAATGCCTATCGGCACCTATTTTTGAAATTCCTATCGGAAACTACATCTGAAATGCCTATCGGCACCTATTTTTATAATGCCAATCGGCAACTATATATGAAATGCCTATCGGCACCTATATCTGAAATGCCTATCGGCACCTATTTTTAAAATGCCAATCGGCAACTATATCTGAAATGCCTATCGGCACCTACATCTGAAATGCCTATCGGCACCTATTTTTGAAATGCCTATCGGAAATACATCTGAAATGCCTATCGGCACCTATATTTGAAATGCCTGTCGGCAACCAAATCAGAAATGCCTATCGGCACCTATATCTGAAATGCCTTTCATTATTTATATATGAAATGCCTATCGGCACCTATATTTGAAATGCCTATCGGCACCTATATTTCAAATGCCTATCGGCAACTATATCTGATATGCCTATCGGCACCTATATCTGAAATGCCCATCGTCACCTATTTTTGAAATGCCTATCGGAAACTACATCTGAAATGCCTATCGGCACCTATTTTTAAAATGCCAATCGGCAACTATATCTGAAATACCTATCGGCACTAATATATGAAATGCCTATCGGCACCTATTTTTGAAATGCCTATCGGAAACTACATCTGGAATGCCTATCGGCACCTATATCTGAAATGTCTATCGGCATTTATATCTGAAATGCCTATCGGCAAATATATTTAGAATGCCTATCGGCACCTATATTTTAAATGCCTATCGGCAACTATATCTGATATGCCTATCGGCTCCTATGTCTGAAATGCCTATCGGCACCTATTTTGTGAAATGCCTATCGGAAACTACATCTGGAATGCCTATCGGCACCTATATCTGAAATGCCTATCGGCACGTATTTTTGAAATGCGTATCGGAAACTACATCTGAAATGACTATCAGCACTTATATATGAAACGCCTATCGCAAAACTACATCTGAAATGCCTATCAGCACCTATATTTGAAATGCCTATCGGCTTCTATATCTGAAATGCCTATCGGCACCTATTTTTAAAATGCCAATCGGCATTTATATCTGAAATGCCTATCATCACCCATATTTGAAATGCCTATCGGCAACCATATTTGAAATGCCTATCGACACCTATATTTGAAATACCTATCGGCTACTATATCTGAAATGCCTATCGGCACCTATTTTTAAAATGCCAATCGGCAACTATATCTGAAATACCTATCGGCACTAATATATGAAATGCCTATCGGCACCTATTTTTGAAATGCCTATCGGAAACTACATCTTAAATGCCTATCAGCACCTATATTTGAAATGCCTATCGGCAACCATATCTGAAATGCCTATCGACACCTAAATTTGAAATACCTATCGGCTTCTATATCTAAAATGCCTATCGGCACCTATTTTTAAAATGCCAATCGACAACTATATCTGAAATGCCTATCGGCACCTATATCTGAAAGGCCTATCGGCACCTATTTTTGAAATTCCTATCGGCAACCAAATCAGAAATGTCTATCGGCACCTATATTTGAAATGCCTATCGGCACCTATGTCTGAAATGCCTATCGGCACCTATTTTTGAAATGCCTATCGGAAACTACATCTGAAATGCCTATCAGCACCTATATTTAAAATGCCTATCGGCAACCATATCTGAAATGCCTATCGACACCTATATTTGAAATACCTATCGGCTTTTATATCTGAAATGCCTATCGGCACCTATTTTTAAAATGCCAATCGGCAACTATATCTGAAATGCCTATCGGCACCTATATCTGAAATGCCTATCGGCACCTATTTTTGAAATGCCTATCGGAAGCTACATCTGAAATGCCTATCAGCACCAATATTTGAAATGCCTATCGGCAACCAAATCAGAAATACCTATCAGCACCTATATCTGAAATGCCTTTCGGTATTTATATCTGAAATGCCTATCGGCACCTATATTTGAAATGCCTATCGGCACCTATATTTTAAATGCCTATCGGCAACTATATCTGATATGCCTATCGACACCTATATCTGAAATCCCTATCGGCACCTATTTTTGAAATGCCTATCGGAAACTACATATGAAATACCTATCGGCACCTATTTTTAAAATGCCAATCGGCAACTATATCTGAAATGCTTATCGGCACCTATATCTGAAATGCCTTTCGGCATTTATATCTAAAATGCCTATCGGCACCTATATTTAAAATGCCTATCGGCACCTATATTTTAACTGCCTATCGGCAACTATATCTGATATGCCTATCAGCACCTATATTTGAAATGCCTATCGGCATCCATATCTGAAATGCCTATCGTCACCTATATTTGAAATACCTATCGGCATCTATATCTGAAATGCCTATCGGCACCTATTTTTAAAATGCCAATCGGCAACTAATTCTGAAATGCCTATCAGCACCTATATCTGAAATTCCTATCGGCACCTATATTTGAAATGCCTATCGGCAACCAAATCAGAAATGCCTATCGGCACCTATATTTGAAATGCCTATCGGCTTCTATTTCTGAAATGCCTATCGGCACCTATTATAAAATGCCAATAGGCAACTATATCTGAAATGTCTATCGGCACCTATATCTGAAATGCCTATCGGCACCTTTTTTTAAAATGCCTATAGGAAACTACATCTGAAATGCCTATCAGCACCTATATATGAAATGCCTATCGGCAACCAAATCAGAAATGCCTATCGGCACCTATATCTGAAATGCCTTTCGGCATTTATATCTGAAATGCCTATCGGCACCTATATTAAAAAATGCCTATCGGCACCTATATTTTAAATGCCTATCGGCAACTATATCTGATATGCCTATCGGCACCTATATCTGAAATGCCTATCGGCACGTATTTTTGAAATGCCAATCGGAAACTACATCTGAAATGCCTATCGGCACCTATTTTTAAAATGCCAATCGGTAACTATATCTGAAATGTCTATCGGCACCTATATCTAAAATGCCTATCGGCACCTATTTTTGAAATGCCTATCGGAAACTACATCTGAAATGCCTATCAGCACCTATATTTGAAATGCCTTTCGGCAACCATATCTGAAATGCCTATCGACACCTATATTTGAAATACCTATCGGCTTCTATATCTGAAATGCCTATCGGCACCTATTTTTAAAATGCCAATCGGCAACTATATCTGAAATGCCTATCGGCACCTATATCTGAAATGCCTACCGGCACCTATTTTTGAAATGCCTATCGGCAACCAAATCAGAAATGCCTATCGGCACCTTTATTTGAAATGCCTATCGGCACCTATATTTCAAATGCCTATCGGCAACTATATCTGATATGCCTATCGACACCTATATCTGAAATGCCTATCGTCACCTATTTTTGAAATGCCTATCGGAAAATACATCTGAAATGCCTATCTGCACCTATTTTTAAAATGCCAATCGGCAACTATATCTGAAATGCCTATCGGCACCTATATCTGAAATGCCTTTCGGCATTTATATCTGAAATGCCTATCGGCAAATATATTTAGAATGCCTATCGGCACCTATATTTTAAATGCCTATCGGCAACTATATCTGATATGCCTATCGGCTCCTATGTCTGAAATGCCTATCGGCACCTATTTTGTGAAATGCCTATCGGAAACTACATCTGGAATGCCTATCGGCACCTATATCTGAAATGCCTATCGGCACCTATTTTTTAAATGCGTATCGGAAACTACATCTGAAATGACTATCAGCACTTATATTTGAAACGCCTATCGCAAAACTACATCTGAAATGCCTATCAGCACCTATATTTGAAATGCCTATCGGTTTCTATATCTGAAATGCCTATCGGCACCTATTTTTAAAATGCCAATCGGCAACTATATCTGAAATGCTTATCTTCACCCATATTTGAAATGCCTATCGGCAACCATATTTGAAATGCCTATCGACACCTATATTTGAAATACCTATCGGCTTCTATATCTGAAATGCCTATCGGCACCTATTTTTAAAATGCCAATCGGCAACTATATCTGAAATGCCTATCGGCACCTATATCTGAAATGCCTATCGGCACCTTTTTTTGAAATGCCTATCGGAAACTACATCTGAAATGCCTATCAGCACCTATATTTAAATGGCCTATCGGCAACCAAATCAGAAATGCCTATCGGCAACTATATCTGAAATGCCTTTCGGCATTTATATCTGAAATGCCTATCGGCACCTATATTTGAAATGCCTATCGGCACCTATATTTTAAATGCCTATCGGCAACTATATCTGATATGCCTATCGGCACCTATATCTGAGATGCCTATCGGCACCTATTTTTGAAATCCCTATCGGAAACTACATCTAAAATGCCTATCGGCACCTATTTTTAAAATGCCAATCGGCAGCTATATCTGAAATGCCTATCGGCACCTATATCTGTAATGCCTATCGGCACCTATTTTTGAAATGCCTATCGGAAACTACATCTAAAATGCCTATCAGCACCTATATTTAAAATGCCTATCGGCAACCATATCTGGAATTCCTTTTGGCACCTACATTTGAAATACCTATCGGCTTCTATTTCTGAATTGCCTATCGGCACCTATATTTGAAATGCCTATCGGCACCTATATTTTAAATGCCTATCGGCAACTATATCTGATATGCCTATCAGCACCTATATCTGAAATGCCTATCGGCACCTATTTTTGAAATTCCTATCGGAAACTACATCTGAAATGCCTATCGGCACCTATTTTTAAAATGCCAATCGGCAACTATATCGGAAATGTCTATCGGCACCTATATCCGAAATGCCTATCGGCACCTATTTTTGAAATGCCTATCGGAAACTACATCTGAAATGCCTATCAGCACCCATATTTGAAATGCCTATCGGCAACCATATCTGAAATGCCTATCGGCACCTATATTTGAAATGCCTATCGGCACCTATATTTTAAATGCCTATCGGCAACTATATCTGATATGCCTATCAGCACCTATATCTGAAATGCCTATCGGCACCTATTTTTGAAATTCCTATCGGAAACTACATCTGAAATGCCTATCGGCACCTATTTTTATAATGCCAATCGGCAACTATATATGAAATGCCTATCGGCACCTATATCTGAAATGCCTATCGGCACCTATTTTTAAAATGCCAATCGGCAACTATATCTGAAATGCCTATCGGCACCTACATCTGAAATGCCTATCGGCACCTATTTTTGAAATGCCTATCGGAAATACATCTGAAATGCCTATCGGCACCTATATTTGAAATGCCTGTCGGCAACCAAATCAGAAATGCCTATCGGCACCTATATCTGAAATGCCTTTCATTATTTATATATGAAATGCCTATCGGCACCTATATTTGAAATGCCTATTGGCACCTATATTTCAAATGCCTATGGGCAACTATATCTGATATGCCTATCGGCACCTATATCTGAAATGCCCATCGTCACCTATATTTGAAATACCTATCGGCTTCTATATCTGAAATGCCTATCGGCACCTATTTTTAAAATGCCAATCGGCAACTATATCTGAATTACCTATCGGCACTAATAAATGAAATGCCTATCGGCACCTATTTTTGAAATGCCTATCGGAAACTACATCTTAAATGCCTATCAGCACCTATATTTGAAATGCCTATCGGCAAACATATCTGAAATGCCTATCGACACCTATATTTGAAATACCTATCGGCTTCTATATCTAAAATGCCTATCGGCACCTATTTTTAAAATGCCAATCGGCAACTATATCAGAAATGCCTATCGGCACCTATATCTGAAATGCCTATCGGCACCTATTTTTGAAATGCCTATCGGAACCTATATTTGAAATGCCTATCGGCATCTATATTTTAAATGCCTGTCGGCAACTATATCTGATATGCCTATCGGCACCTATATCTGAAATGCCTATCGGAACCTATTTTTGAAATGCCTATCGGCAACCATATCAGAAATACCTATCGGCAGCTATATATGAAATGCCTATCGGCACCTATTTTTAAAATGCCAATCGGCAACTACATCTGAAATGCCATCGGCACCTATATCTGAAATGCCTATCGGCAACCATATCTGGAATGCCTATCGGCTTCTACATTTGAAATGCCTATCGGCTTCTATATCTGAAATGCCTATCGGCACCTATTTTTATAATGCCAATCGGCAACTATATATGAAAAGCCTATCGGCACCTATATCTGAAATGACTATCGGCACCTATTTTTGAAATGCCTATCGGAAACTACATCTAAAATGCCTATCAGCACCTATATTTGAAATGCCAATCGGCACCTATATCTGAAATGCCTATCGGAACCTATTTTTGAAATGCCTATCGGCAACCATATCAGAAATACCTATTGGCAGCTATATATGAAATGCCTATCGGCACCTATTTTTAAAATGCCAATCGGCAACTGTATCTGAAATGCCTATCGGCACCTATATCTGAAATGCCTATCGGCACCTATTTTTAAAATGCCTATCTGAAACTACATCTGAAATGCCTATCAGCACCTATATTTGAAATGCCAATCGACACCTATATCTGAAATGCCAATCGGCACCTATATCTGAAATGCCTATCGGCACCTATTTTTGAAATGCCTATCGAAAACTACATCTGAAATGCCTATCAGCACCTATATTTGAAATGCCTATCGGCAACCAAATCAGAAATGCCTATCGGCACCTATATCTGAAAAGCCTTTCGGCATTTATATCTGAAATGCCTATCGGCACCTATATCTGAAATGCCTATCGGCACCTATTTTTGAAATGCCTATCGGAAACTACATCTGAAATGCCTATCAGCACCTATATTTGAAATGCCAATCGGCACCTATATCTGAAATGCCTATCGGAACCTATTTTTGAAATGCCTATCGGCAACCATATCAGAAATGCCTATCGGCACCTATATTTGAAAAGCCTATCGGCAACCAAATCAGAAATGCCTATCGGCAACTATATCTGATATGCCTATCGGCACCTATATTTTAAATGCCTATCGGCAACTATATCTGATATGCCTCTCGGCACCTATATCTGAAATGCCTATCGGCACCTATTTTTGAAATGCCTATCGGAAACTACATCTGAAATGCCTATCGGCACCTATTTTTAAAATGCCATCCGGCAACTACATCTGAAATGCCTATCAGCACCTATATTTGAAATGCCTATCGGCAACCATATCTGAAATGCATATCGACACCTATATTTGAAATACCTATCGGCTTCTATATCTGAAATGCCTATCGGCACCTATTTTTAAAATGTTAATCGGCAACTATTTCTTAAATGCCTATAAGCACCTATATCTGAAATGCCTATCGGCACCTATTTTTGAAATGCCTATCGGCAACCAAATCAGAAATGCCTATCGGCACCTATATTTGAAGTGCCTATCGGCACCTATATCTGAAATGCCTATCGGCACCTATTTATAAAAGGCCAATCGGCATCTATATCTGAAATGCCTATAGGCACCTATATCTGAAATGCCTATCGGCACTTATTTTTAAAATGCCAATCGGCAACTATATCTGAAATGCCTATCAGCACCCATATTTGAAATGCCTATCGGCAACCATATCTGAAATGCTTATCGACACCTAATTTGAAATACATATCGGCTTCTATATCTGAAATGCCTATCGGCACCTATTTTTAAAATGCCAATCGGCAACTATATCTGAAATGCCTACCGGCACCTATATTTGAAATGCCTATCGGCTTCTATATCTGAAATGCCTATCGGCACCTATTTTTAAAATGCCAATCGGCAACTATATCTGAAATGCCTATCGGCATCTATATCTGAAATGCCTATCGGCACCTATATCTGAAATGCCTATCGGCACCTATTTTTGAAATGCCTATCGGCAACCAAATCAGAAATGCCTATCGGCACCTATATTTGAAATGCCTATCGGCACCTATTTTTGAAATGCCTATCGGAAACTACATCTGAAATGCCTATCAGCACCTATATTTGAAATGCCTATCAGCTTCTATTTCTGAAATGCCTATCGGCACCTATTTTTAAAATGCCAATCGGCAACTATATCTGAAATGTCTATCGGCACCTATATCTGAAATGCCTATCGGCACCTATTTTTAAAATGCCTATCGGAAACTACATCTGAAATGCCTATCAGCACCTATATATGAAATGCCTATCGGCAACCAAATCAGAAATGCCTATCGGCACCTATATCTGAAATGCCTTTCGGCATTTATATCTGAAATGCCTATCGGCACCTATATTAAAAAATGCCTATCGACACCTATATTTTAAATGCCTATCGGCAACTATATCTGATATGCCCATCGGCACCTATATCTGAAATGCCTATCGGCACGTATTTTTGAAATGCCTATCGGAAACTACATCTGAAATGCCTATCGGCACCTATTTTTAAAATGCCAATCGGCAACTATATCTGAAATGTCTATCGGCACCTATATCTGAAATGCCTATCGGCACCTATTTTTAAAATGCCAATCGGACATATATCTGAAATGCCTATCGGCACCTATATCTGAAATGCCTATCGGCACCTATTTTTGAAATGCCTATCGGCAACCAAATCAGAAATGCCTATCGGCACCTATATTTGAAATGCCTATCGGCACCTATATCTGAAATGCCTATCGGCACCTATTTTTAAAATGCCAATCGGCAACTATATCTGAAATGCCTATCAGCACCCATATTTGAAATGCCTATCGCCAACCATATCTGAAATGCCTATCGACACCTAATTTGAAATACCTATCGGCTTCTATATCTGAAATGCCTATCGGCACCTATTTTTAAAAGGCTAATCGGCAACTATATCTGAAACGCCTATCGGCTTCTATATCTGAAATGCCTATTGGCACCTATTTTTAAAATGCCAATCGGCAACTATATCTGAAATGCCTTTCGGCACCTACATCTGAAATGCCTATGGGCACCTATTTTTGAAATGCCTATCGGAAATACATTTGAAATGCCTATCGGCACCTATATTTGAAATGCCTATCGGCAACCAAATCAGAAATGCCTATCGGCACCTATATCTGAAATGCCTTTCGGTATTTATATATGAAATGCCTATCGGCACCTATATTTGAAATGCCTATCGGCACCTATATTTCAAATGCCTATCGGCAACTATATCTGATATGCCTATCGGCACCTATATCTGAAATGCCTATCGTCACCTATTTTTGAAATGCCTATCGGAAACTACATCTGAAATGCCTATCGGCACCTATTTTTAAAATGCCAATCGGCAACTATATCTGAAATGCCTATCGGCACCTATTTTTGAAATGCGTATCGGAAACTACATCTGAAATGACTATTAGCACTTATATTTGAAACGCCTATCGCAAAACTACATCTGAAATGCCTATCAGCACCTATATTTGAAATGCCTATCGGCTTCTATATCTGAAATGCCTTTAGGCACCTATTTTTAAAATGCCAATCGGCAACTATATCTGAAATGCCTATCATCACCCATATTTGAAATGCCTATCGGCAACCATATCTGAAATGCCTATCGACACCTATATTTGAAATACCTATCGGCTTCTATATCTGAAATGCCTATCGGCACCTATTTTTAAAATGCCAATCGGCCACTATATCTGAAATACCTATCGGCACCTATATCTGAAATGCCTATCGGCACCTATTTTTGAAATGCCTATCGGAAACTACATCTTAAATGCCTATCAGCACCTATATTTGAAATGCCTATCGGCAACCATATCTGAAATGCCTATCGACACCTATATTTGAAATACTTATCGGCTTCTATATTTAAAATGCCTATCGGCAACTATTTTTAAAATGCCAATCGGCAACTATATCTGAAATGCCTATCGGCACCTATATCTGATACGGCCTATCGGCACCTATTTTTGAAATTCCTATCGGCAACCAAATCAGAAATGTCTATCGGCACCTATATTTGAAATGCCTATCGGCACCTATATCGGAAATGCCTTTTGGCACCTATTTTTGAAATGCCTATCGGAAACTACATCTGAAATGCCTGTCAGCACCTATATTTGAAATGCCTATCGGCAACCATATCTGAAATGCCTATCGACACCTATATTTGAAATACCTATCGGCTTCTATATCTAAAATGCCTATCGGCACCTATTTTTAAAATGCCAATCGGCAACTATATCTGGAATGCCTATCGGCACCTATATTTGAAATGCCTATCAGCTTCTATATCTGAAATGCCTATCAACACCTATTTTTAAAATGCCAACCGGCAACTTTATCTGAAATGCCTATCGGCACCTATGTCTGAAATGCCTATCGGCACCTATTTTTGAAATGCCTATCGGAAACTACATCTGAAATGCCTATCAGCACCTATATTTAAAATGCCTATCGGCAACCATATCTGAAATGCCTATCGACACCTATATTTGAAATACCTATCGGCTTCTATATCTGAAATGCCTATCGGCACCTATTTTTAAAATGCCAATCGGCAACTATATCTAAAATACCTATTGGCAGCTATTTTTAAAATGCCAATCGGCAGCTATATCTGAAATGCTTATCGGAACGTATATCTGAAATGCCTATCGGCACCTATTTTTGAAATGCCTATCGGAAACTACATCTGAAATGCCTATCAGCACCTATATTTAAAATGCCTATCGGCAACCATATCTGAAATGCCTATCGACACCTATATTTGAAATGCCTATCGGCTTCTATATCTGAAATGCCTATCGGCACCTATTTTTAAAATGCCAATCGGCAACTATATCTGAAATGCCTATCATCACCCATATTTGTAATGCCTATCGGCAACCATATCTGAAATGCCTATCGACACCTATATTTGAAATACCTATCGGCTTCTATATCTGAAATGCCTATCGGCACCTATTTTTAAAATGCCAATCGGCAACTATATCTGAAATACCTATTGGCAGCTATTTTTAAAATGCCAATCGGCAGCTATATCTGAAATGCCTATCGGCACCTATATCTGAAATGCCTATCGGCACCTATTTTTGAAATGCCTATCGGAAACTACATCTGAAATGCCTATCGGAAACTACATCTGAAATGCCTATCGGCACCTATATTTGAAAAGCCTATCGGCAACCATATCTGGAATGCCTATCGGCACCTACATTTGAAATGCCTATCGGCTTCTATTTATGAAATGCCTATCGGCACCTATTTTTAAAATGCCAATCGGCAACTATATCTGAAATGCCTATCGGCACCTATATCTGAAATGCCTATCGGCACCTTTTTTTGAAATGCCTATCGGAAACTACATCTGAAATGCCTATCAGCACCTATATTTAAATGGCCTATCGGCAACCAACTCAGAAATGCCTATCGGCAACTATATCTGAAATGCCTTTCGGCATTTATATCTGAAATGCCTATCGGCACCTATATTTGAAATGCCTATCGGCACCTATATTTTAAATGCCTATCGGCAACTATATCTGATATGCCTATCGGCACCTATATCTGAGATGCCTATCGGCACCTATTTTTGAAATCCCTATCGGAAACTACATCTAAAATGCCTATCGGCACCTATTTTTAAAATGCCAATCGGCAGATATATCTGAAATGCCTATCGGCACCTATATCTGTAATGCCTATCGGCACCTATTTTTGAAATGCCTATCGGAAACTACATCTAAAATGCCTATCAGCACCTATATTTAAAATGCCTATCGGCAACCATATCTGGAATTCCTTTTGGCACCTACATTTGAAATGCCTATCGGCTTCTATTTCTGAATTGCCTATCGGCACCTATATTTGAAATGCCTATCGGCACCTATATTTTAAATGCCTATCGGCAACTATATCTGATATGCCTATCAGCACCTATATCTGAAATGCCTATCGGAACCTATTTTTGAAATTCCTATCGGAAACTACATCTGAAATGCCTATCGGCACCTATTTTTAAAATGCCAATCGGCAACTATATCGGAAATGTCTATCGGCACCTATATCCGAAATGCCTATCGGCACCTATTTTTGAAATGCCTATCGGAAACTACATCTGAAATGCCTATCAGCACCCATATTTGAAATGCCTATCGGCAACCATATCTGAAATGCCTATCGGCACCTATATTTGAAATGCCTATCGGCACCTATATTTTAAATGCCTATCGGCAACTATATCTGATATGCCTATCAGCACCTATATCTGAAATGCCTATCGGCACCTATTTTTGAAATTCCTATCGGAAACTACATCTGAAATGCCTATCGGCACCTATTTTTATAATGCCAATCGGCAACTATATATGAAATGCCTATCGGCACCTATATCTGAAATGCCTATCGGCACCTATTTTTAAAATGCCAATCGGCAACTATATCTGAAATGCCTATCGGCACCTACATCTGAAATGCCTATCGGCACCTATTTTTGAAATGCCTATCGGAAATACATCTGAAATGCCTATCGGCACCTATATTTGAAATGCCTGTCGGCAACCAAATCAGAAATGCCTATCGGCACCTATATCTGAAATGCCTTTCATTATTTATATATGAAATGCCTATCGGCACCTATATTTGAAATGCCTATCGGCACCTATATTTCAAATGCCTATCGGCAACTATATCTGATATGCCTATCGGCACCTATATCTGAAATGCCCATCGTCACCTATTTTTGAAATGCCTATCGGAAACTACATCTGAAATGCCTATCGGCACCTATTTTTAAAATGCCAATCGGCAACTATATCTGAAATACCTATCGGCACTAATATATGAAATGCCTATCGGCACCTATTTTTGAAATGCCTATCGGAAACTACATCTGGAATGCCTATCGGCACCTATATCTGAAATGTCTATCGGCATTTATATCTGAAATGCCTATCGGCAAATATATTTAGAATGCCTATCGGCACCTATATTTTAAATGCCTATCGGCAACTATATCTGATATGCCTATCGGCTCCTATGTCTGAAATGCCTATCGGCACCTATTTTGTGAAATGCCTATCGGAAACTACATCTGGAATGCCTATCGGCACCTATATCTGAAATGCCTATCGGCACGTATTTTTGAAATGCGTATCGGAAACTACATCTGAAATGACTATCAGCACTTATATATGAAACGCCTATCGCAAAACTACATCTGAAATGCCTATCAGCACCTATATTTGAAATGCCTATCGGCTTCTATATCTGAAATGCCTATCGGCACCTATTTTTAAAATGCCAATCGGCATTTATATCTGAAATGCCTATCATCACCCATATTTGAAATGCCTATCGGCAACCATATTTGAAATGCCTATCGACACCTATATTTGAAATACCTATCGGCTACTATATCTGAAATGCCTATCGGCACCTATTTTTAAAATGCCAATCGGCAACTATATCTGAAATACCTATCGGCACTAATATATGAAATGCCTATCGGCACCTATTTTTGAAATGCCTATCGGAAACTACATCTTAAATGCCTATCAGCCCCTATATTTGAAATGCCTATCGGCAACCATATCTGAAATGCCTATCGACACCTAAATTTGAAATACCTATCGGCTTCTATATCTAAAATGCCTATCGGCACCTATTTTTAAAATGCCAATCGGCAACTATATCTGAAATGCCTATCGGCACCTATATCTGAAAGGCCTATCGGCACCTATTTTTGAAATTCCTATCGGCAACCAAATCAGAAATGTCTATCGGCACCTATATTTGAAATGCCTATCGGCACCTATGTCTGAAATGCCTATCGGCACCTATTTTTGAAATGCCTATCGGAAACTACATCTGAAATGCCTATCAGCACCTATATTTAAAATGCCTATCGGCAACCATATCTGAAATGCCTATCGACACCTATATTTGAAATACCTATCGGCTTTTATATCTGAAATGCCTATCGGCACCTATTTTTAAAATGCCTATCGGAAACTACATCTGAAATGGCTATCAGCACCTATATTTGAAATGCCTATCGGCAACCATATCTGAAATGCCTATCGGCACATATATTTGAAATGCCTATCGGCTTCTATATTGAAATGCCTATCGGCACCTATTTTTAAAATGCCAATCGGCAACTATATCTGAAATGCCTATCGGCACCTATATCTGAAATGCCTATCGGCACCTATTTTTGAAATGCCTATCGGAAGCTACATCTGAAATGCCTATCAGCACCAATATTTGAAATGCCTATCGGCAACCAAATCAGAAATACCTATCAGCACCTATATCTGAAATGCCTTTCGGTATTTATATCTGAAATGCCTATCGGCACCTATATTTGAAATGCCTATCGGCACCTATATTTTAAATGCCTATCGGCAACTATATCTGATATGCCTATCGACACCTATATCTGAAATCCCTATCGGCACCTATTTTTGAAATGCCTATCGGAAACTACATATGAAATACCTATCGGCACCTATTTTTAAAATGCCAATCGGCAACTATATCTGAAATGCTTATCGGCACCTATATCTGAAATGCCTTTCGGCATTTATATCTAAAATGCCTATCGGCACCTATATTTAAAATGCCTATCGGCACCTATATTTTAACTGCCTATCGGCAACTATATCTGATATGCCTATCAGCACCTATATTTGAAATGCCTATCGGCATCCATATCTGAAATGCCTATCGTCACCTATATTTGAAATACCTATCGGCTTCTATATGTGAAATGCCTATCGGCACCTATTTTTAAAATGCCAATCGGCGACTATTTCTGAAATGCCTATCAGCACCTATATCTGAAATTCCTATCGGCACCTATATTTGAAATGCCTATCGGCAACCAAATCAGAAATGCCTATCGGCACCTATATTTGAAATGCCTATCGGCTTCTATTTCTGAAATGCCTATCGGCACCTATTATAAAATGCCAATAGGCAACTATATCTGAAATGTCTATCGGCACCTATATCTGAAATGCCTATCGGCACCTTTTTTTAAAATGCCTATCGGAAACTACATCTGAAATGCCTATCAGCACCTATATATGAAATGCCTATCGGCAACCAAATCAGAAATGCCTATCGGCACCTATATCTGAAATGCCTTTCGGCATTTATATCTGAAATGCCTATCGGCACCTATATTAAAAAATGCCTATCGGCACCTATATTTTAAATGCCTATCGGCAACTATATCTGATATGCCTATCGGCACCTATATCTGAAATGCCTATCGGCACGTATTTTTGAAATGCCAATCGGAAACTACATCTGAAATGCCTATCGGCACCTATTTTTAAAATGCCAATCGGTAACTATATCTGAAATGTCTATCGGCACCTATATCTAAAATGCCTATCGGCACCTATTTTTGAAATGCCTATCGGAAACTACATCTGAAATGCCTATCAGCACCTATATTTGAAATGCCTTTCGGCAACCATATCTGAAATGCCTATCGACACCTATATTTGAAATACCTATCGGCTTCTATATCTGAAATGCCTATCGGCACCTATTTTTAAAATGCCAATCGGCAACTATATCTGAAATGCCTATCGGCACCTATATCTGAAATGCCTACCGGCACCTATTTTTGAAATGCCTATCGGCAACCAAATCAGAAATGCCTATCGGCACCTTTATTTGAAATGCCTATCGGCACCTATATTTCAAATGCCTATCGGCAACTATATCTGATATGCCTATCGACACCTATATCTGAAATGCCTATCGTCACCTATTTTTGAAATGCCTATCGGAAAATACATCTGAAATGCCTATCTGCACCTATTTTTAAAATGCCAATCGGCAACTATATCTGAAATGCCTATCGGCACCTATATCTGAAATGCCTTTCGGCATTTATATCTGAAATGCCTATCGGCAAATATATTTAGAATGCCTATCGGCACCTATATTTTAAATGCCTATCGGCAACTATATCTGATATGCCTATCGGCTCCTATGTCTGAAATGCCTATCGGCACCTATTTTGTGAAATGCCTATCGGAAACTACATCTGGAATGCCTATCGGCACCTATATCTGAAATGCCTATCGGCACCTATTTTTTAAATGCGTATCGGAAACTACATCTGAAATGACTATCAGCACTTATATTTGAAACGCCTATCGCAAAACTACATCTGAAATGCCTATCAGCACCTATATTTGAAATGCCTATCGGCTTCTATATCTGAAATGCCTATCGGCACCTATTTTTAAAATGCCAATCGGCAACTATATCTGAAATGCTTATCTTCACCCATATTTGAAATGCCTATCGGCAACCATATTTGAAATGCCTATCGACACCTATATTTGAAATACCTATCGGCTTCTATATCTGAAATGCCTATCGGCAGCTATTTTTAAAATGCCAATCGGCAACTATATCTGAAATGCCTATCGGCACCTATATCTGAAATGCCTATCGGCACCTTTTTTTGAAATGCCTATCGGAAACTACATCTGAAATGCCTATCAGCACCTATATTTAAATGGCCTATCGGCAACCAAATCAGAAATGCCTATCGGCAACTATATCTGAAATGCCTTTCGGCATTTATATCTGAAATGCCTATCGGCACCTATATTTGAAATGCCTATCGGCACCTATATTTTAAATGCCTATCGGCAACTATATCTGATATGCCTATCGGCACCTATATCTGAGATGCCTATCGGCACCTATTTTTGAAATCCCTATCGGAAACTACATCTAAAATGCCTATCGGCACCTATTTTTAAAATGCCAATCGGCAGCTATATCTGAAATGCCTATCGGCACCTATATCTGTAATGCCTATCGGCACCTATTTTTGAAATGCCTATCGGAAACTACATCTAAAATGCCTATCAGCACCTATATTTAAAATGCCTATCGGCAACCATATCTGGAATTCCTTTTGGCACCTACATTTGAAATACCTATCGGCTTCTATTTCTGAATTGCCTATCGGCACCTATATTTGAAATGCCTATCGGCACCTATATTTTAAATGCCTATCGGCAACTATATCTGATATGCCTATCAGCACCTATATCTGAAATGCCTATCGGCACCTATTTTTGAAATTCCTATCGGAAACTACATCTGAAATGCCTATCGGCACCTATTTTTATAATGCCAATCGGCAACTATATATGAAATGCCTATCGGCACCTATATCTGAAATGCCTATCGGCACCTATTTTTAAAATGCCAATCGGCAACTATATCTGAAATGCCTATCGGCACCTACATCTGAAATGCCTATCGGCACCTATTTTTGAAATGCCTATCGGAAATACATCTGAAATGCCTATCGGCACCTATATTTGAAATGCCTGTCGGCAACCAAATCAGAAATACCTATCGGCACCTATATCTGAAATGCCTTTCATTATTTATATATGAAATGCCTATCGGCACCTATATTTGAAATGCCTATTGGCACCTATATTTCAAATGCCTATGGGCAACTATATCTGATATGCCTATCGGCACCTATATCTGAAATGCCCATCGTCACCTATTTTTGAAATGCCTATCGGAAACTACATCTAAAATGCCTATCGGCACCTATTTTTAAAATGCCAATCGGCAACTATATCTGAAATGCCTATCGGCACCTATATCTGAAATGCCTTTCGGCATTTATATCTGAAATGCCTATCGGCAAATATATTTAGAATGCCTATCGGCACCTATATTTTAAATGCCTATCGGCAACTATATCTGATATGCCTATCGGCTCCTATGTCTGAAATGCCTATCGGCACCTATTTTGTGAAATGCCTATCGGAAACTACATCTGGAATGCCTATCGGCACCTATATCTGAAATGCCTATCGGCACGTATTTTTGAAATGCGTATCGGAAACTACATCTGAAATGACTATCAGCACTTATATATGAAACGCCTATCGCAAAACTACATCTGAAATGCCTATCAGCACCTATATTTGAAATGCCTATCGGCTTCTATATCTGAAATGCCTATCGGCACCTATTTTTAAAATGCCAATCGGCATTTATATCTGAAATGCCTATCATCACCCATATTTGAAATGCCTATCGGCAACCATATTTGAAATGCCTATCGACACCTATATTTGAAATACCTATCGGCTACTATATCTGAAATGCCTGTCGGCACCTATTTTTAAAATGCCAATCGGCAACTATATCTGAAATACCTATCGGCACTAATATATGAAATGCCTATCGGCACCTATTTTTGAAATGCCTATCGGAAACTACATCTTAAATGCCTATCAGCACCTATATTTGAAATGCCTATCGGCAACCATATCTGAAATGCCTATCGACACCTAAATTTGAAATATACCTATCGGCTTCTATATCTAAAATGCTTATCGGCACCTATTTTTAAAATGCCAATCGGCAACTATATCTGAAATGCCTATCGGCACCTATATCTGAAAGGCCTATCGGCACCTATTTTTGAAATTCCTATCGGCAACCAAATCAGAAATGTCTATCGGCACCTATATTTGAAATGCCTATCGGCACCTATGTCTGAAATGCCTATCGGCACCTATTTTTGAAATGCCTATCGGAAACTACATCTGAAATGCCTATCAGCACCTATATTTAAAATGCCTATCGGCAACCATATCTGAAATGCCTATCGACACCTATATTTGAAATACCTATCGGCTTTTATATCTGAAATGCCTATCGGCACTTATTTTTAAAATGCCAATCGGCAACTATATCTGAAATGCCTAGCAGCACCCATATTTGAAATGCCTATCGGCAACCATATCTGAAATGCCTATCGACACCTAATTTGAAATACCTATCGGCTTTTATATCTGAAATGCCTATCGGCACCTATTTTTAAAATGCCTATCGGAAACTACATCTGAAATGGCTATCAGCACCTATATTTGAAATGCCTATCGGCAACCATATCTGAAATGCCTATCGGCACATATATTTGAAATGCCTATCGGCTTCTATATTTGAAATGCCTATCGGCACCTATTTTTAAAATGCCAATCGGCAACTATATCTGAAATGCCTATCGGCACCTATATCTGAAATGCCTATCGGCACCTATTTTTGAAATGCCTATCGGAAGCTACATCTGAAATGCCTATCAGCACCAATATTTGAAATGCCTATCGGCAACCAAATCAGAAATACCTATCAGCACCTATATCTGAAATGCCTTTCGGTATTTATATCTGAAATGCCTATCGGCACCTATATTTGAAATGCCTATCGGCACCTATATTTAAAATGCCTATCGGCACCTATATTTTAACTGCCTATCGGCAACTATATCTGATATGCCTATCGGCTCCTATATCTGAAATGCCTATCTGCACCAATTTTTAAAATGCCATTCGGCAACTACATCTGAAATGCCTATCAGCACCTATATTTGAAATGCCTATCGGCATCCATATCTGAAATGCCTATCGTCACCTATATTTGAAATACCTATCGGCTTCTATATCTGAAATGCCTATCGGCACCTATTTTTAAAATGCTAATCGGCAACTATTTCTGAAATGCCTATCAGCACCTATATCTGAAATTCCTATCGGCACCTATATTTGAAATGCCTATCGGCAACCAAATCAGAAATGCCTATCGGCAACTATATTTGAAATGCCTATCGGCTTCTATTTCTGAAATGCCTATCGGCACCTATTATAAAATGCCAATAGGCAACTATATCTGAAATGTCTATCGGAACCTATATCTGAAATGCCTATCGGCACCTATTTTTAAAATGCCTATCGGAAACTACATCTGAAATGCCTATCAGCACCTATATATGAAATGCCTATCGGCAACCAAATCAGAAATGCCTATCGGCACCTATATCTGAAATGCCTTTCGGCATTTATATCTGAAATGCCTATCGGCACCTATATTTACAATGCCTATCGGCACCTATATTTTAACTGCCTATCGGCAACTATATCTGATATGCCTATCGGCTCCTATATCTGAAATGCCTATCGGCACCTATTTTTGAAATGCCTATCAGAAACTATATCTGAAATGCCTATCGGCACCAATTTTTAAAATGCCATTCGGCAACTACATCTGAAGTGCCTATCAGCACCTATATTTGAAATGCCTATCGGCATCCATATCTGAAATGCCTATCGTCACCTATATTTGAAATACCTATCGGCTTCTATATCTGAAATGCCTGTCGGCACCTATTTTTAAAATGCCAATCGGCAACTATTTCTGAAATGCCTATCAGCACCTATATCTGAAATTCCTATCGGCACCTATATTTGAAATGCCTATCGGTAACCAAATCAGAAATGCCTATCGGCACCTATATTTGAAATGCCTATCGGCAACCAAATCAGAAATGCCTATCGGCACCTATTTTTAAAATGCCAATCGGCAACTATATCTGAAATGTCTATCGGCACCTATATCTGAAATGCCCATAGGCACCTATTTTTAAAATGCCTATCGGAAACTACATCTGAAATGCCTATCAGCACCTATATTTGAAATGCCTATCAGAAACTACATCTGAAATGCCTATCAGCACTTATATTTGAAATGCCTATCGGCTTCTATATCTGTAATGCCTGTCGGCACGTATTTCTAAAATGTCAATCGGCAACTATATCTGAAATGCCTATCATCACCCATATTTGAAATGCCTATCGGCAACCATATCTGAAATGCCTATCGACACCTATATTTGAAATACCTATCGGCTTCTATATCTGAAATGCCTATCGGCACCTATTTTTAAAATGCCAATCGTCAACTATATCTGAATTGCCTATTGGCACCTATATATTAAATGCCTATCGGCACCTATTTTTGAAATGCCTATCGGAAACTACATCTGAAATGCCTGTCAGCACCTATATTTTAAATGCCTATCGGCAACCATATCTGGAATGCCTATCGGCACCTATGTTTGAAATGCCTATCGGCTTCTATATCTGAAATGCCTATCGGCACGTATTTTTAAAATGCCAACCGGCAACTTTATCTGAAATGCCTATTGGCACCTATATCTGAAATGCCTATCGGCACCTATTTTTGAAATGCCTATCGGAAACTACATCTAAAATGCCTATCAGCACCTATATTTGAAATGCCTATCCGCAACCATATCTGAAATGCCTATCGACACATATATTTGAAATACCTATTGGCTTCTATATCTCAAATGCCTATCGGCACCTATTTTTAAAATGCCAATCGGCAACTATATCTGATATGCCTATCGGCACCTATATCTGAAGTGCCTATCGGCACCTATTTTTGAAATGCCTATCGGCAACCAAATCAGAAATGTCTATCGGCACCTATATTTGAAATGCCTATCGGCACCTATATCTGAAATGCCTATCGGCACCTATTTTTAAAATGCCAATCGGCAACTATATCTGAAATGCCTATCAGCACCCATATTTGAAATGCCTATCGGCAACCATATCTGAAATGCCCATCGACACCTATTGAAATACCTATCGGCTTCTATATCTGAAATGCCTATCGGCACCTATTTTTAAAATGCCAATCGGCAACTATATCTGAAATGCCTATCGGCACCTATATCTGAAATGCCAATCGGCAACTATATCTGAAATGCCTATCGGCACCTATATCTGAAATGCTTATCGGCACCTATTTTTAAAATGCCAATCGGCAACTATATCTGAAATGCCTATCAGCACTCATATTTGAAATGCCTATCGGCAACCATATCTGAAATGCCTATCGACACCTATATTTAAAATATCTATCGGCTTCTATATCTCAAATGCCTATCGGCACCTATTTTTAAAATGCCAATCGGCAACTATATCTAAAATGCCTATCGGCACTTATATCTGAAATGCCAATCGGCAACTATATCAGAAATGCCTATCGGCACCTATATCTGAAATGCCTATCGGCACCTATTTTTGAAATGCCTATCGGAACCTACATCTGTATTGCCTATCAGCACCTATATTTAAAATGCCTATCGGCAACCAAATCGGAAATGCCTATTGGCACCTATATCTGAAATGCCTTTCGGCATTTATATCTGAAATGCCTATCGGCACCTATATTTGAAATGCCTATCGGCATCTATATTTTAAATGCCTGTCGGCAACTATATCTGATATGCCTATCGGCACCTATATCTGAAATGCCTATCGGCAACTATTTTTGAAATGCCTATCGGAAACTACATCTGAAATGCCTATCGGCACCTATTTTTAAAATGCCAATCGGCAACTACATCTGAAATGCCATCGGCACCTATATCTGAAATGCCTATCGGCAACCATATCTGGAATGCCTATCGGCTTCTACATTTGAAATGCCTATCGGCTTCTATATCTTAAATGCCTATCGGCACCTATTTTTATAATGCCAATCGGCAACTATATATGAAAAGCCTATCGGCACCTATATCTGAAATGACTATCGGCACCTATTTTTGAAATGCCTATCGGAAACTACATCTAAAATGCCTATCAGCACCTATATTTGAAATGCCAATCGGCACCTATATCTGAAATGCCTATCGGCACCTATATCTGAAATGCCTATCGGAACCTATTTTTGAAATGCCTATCGGCAACCATATCAGAAATACCTATCGGCAGCTATATATGAAATGCCTATCGGCACCTATTTTTAAAATGCCAATCGGCAACTATATCTGAAATGCCTATCGTCACCTATATCTGAAATGCCTATCGGCACCTATTTTTAAAATGCCTATCTGAAACTACATCTGAAATGCCTATCAGCACCTATATTTGAAATGCCAATCGACACCTATATCTGAAATGCCAATCGGCACCTATATCTGAAATGCCTATCGGCACCTATTTTTGAAATGCCTATCGAAAACTACATCTGAAATGCCTATCAGCACCTATATTTGAAATGCCTATCGGCAACCAAATCAGAAATGCCTATCGGCACCTATATCTGAAAAGCCTTTCGGCATTTATATCTGAAATGCATATCGGCACCTATATCTGAAATGCCTATCGGCACCTATTTTTGAAATGCCTATCGGAAACTACATCTGAAATGCCTATCAGCACCTATATTTGAAATGCCAATCGGCACCTATATCTGAAATGCCTATCGGCACCTATATCTGAAATGCCTATCGGAACCTATTTTTGAAATGCCTATCGGCAACCATATCAGAAATGCCTATCGGCACCTATATTTGAAAAGCCTATCGGCAACCAAATCAGAAATGCCTATCGGCAACTATATCTGATATGCCTATCGGCACCTATATTTTAAATGCCTATCGGCAACTATATCTGATATGCCTCTCGGCACCTATATCTGAAATGCCTATCGGCACCTATTTTTGAAATGCCTATCGGAAACTACATCTGAAATGCCTATCGGCACCTATTTTTAAAATGCCATCCGGCAACTACATCTGAAATGCCTATCAGCACCTATATTTGAAATGCCTATCGGCAACCATATCTGAAATGCATATCGACACCTATATTTGAAATACCTATCGGCTTCTATATCTGAAATGCCTATCGGCACCTATTTTTAAAATGTTAATCGGCAACTATTTCTTAAATGCCTATAAGCACCTATATCTGAAATGCCTATCGGCACCTATTTTTGAAATGCCTATCGGCAACCAAATCAGAAATGCCTATCGGCACCTATATTTGAAGTGCCTATCGGCACCTATATCTGAAATGCCTATCGGCACCTATTTATAAAAGGCCAATCGGCAGCTATATCTGAAATGCCTATAGGCACCTATATCTGAAATGCCTATCGGCACCAATTTTTGAAATGCCTATCGGAAACTACATCTGAAATGCCTATCAGCACCTATATTTGAAATGCGTATCGGCAACCATATCTGGAATGCCTATCGGCACCTACATTTGAAATGCCTATCGGCTTCTATTTCTGAAATGCCTATTGGCACCTATTTTTAAAATGCCAATCGGCAACTATATCTGAAATGCCTATCGGCACCTATATCTGAAATGCCTATCGGCACCTATTTTTAAAATGCCTATCGGAAACTACATCTGAAATGCCTATCAGCACCTATATTAGAAATGCCTATCGGCAACCAAATCAGAAATGCCTATCGGCACCTATATCTGAAATGCCTTACGGCATTTATATCTGAAAAGCCTATCGGCACCTATATTTGAAATGCCTATCGGCACTTATATTTTAAATGCCTATCGGCAACTATATCTGATATGCCTATCGGCACCTATATCTGAAATGCCTATCGGCACCTATTTTTGAAATGCCCATCGAAAACTATATCTGAAATGCCTATCGGCACCTATTTTTAAAATGCCAATCGGCAACTATTTCTGAAATGCCTATCGGCACCTATATTTGAAATGCCTATCGGCACCTATATCTGAAATGCCTATCGGCACTTATTTTTAAAATGCCAATCGGCAACTATATCTGAAATGCCTATCAGCACCCATATTTGAAATGCCTATAGGCAACCATATCTGAAATGCTTATCGACACCTAATTTGAAATACATATCGGCTTCTATATCTGAAATGCCTATCGGCACCTATTTTTAAAATGCCAATCGGCAACTATATCTGAAATGCCTACCGGCACCTATATTTGAAATGCCTATCGGCTTCTATATCTGAAATGCCTATCGGCACCTATTTTTAAAATGCCAATCGGCAACTATATCTGAAATGCCTATCGGCATCTATATCTGAAATGCCTATCGGCACCTATATCTGAAATGCCTATCGGCACCTATTTTTGAAATGCCTATCGGCAACCAAATCAGAAATGCCTATCGGCACCTATATTTGAAATGCCTATCGGCACATATTTTTGAAATGCCTATCGGAAACTACATCTGAAATGCCTATCAGCACCTATATTTGAAATGCCTATCAGCTTCTATTTCTGAAATGCCTATCGGCACCTATTTTTAAAATGCCAATCGGCAACTATATCTGAAATGTCTATCGGCACCTATATCTGAAATGCCTATCGGCACCTATTTTTAAAATGCCTATCGGAAACTACATCTGAAATGCCTATCAGCACCTATATATGAAATGCCTATCGGCAACCAAATCAGAAATGCCTATCGGCACCTATATCTGAAATGCCTTTCGGCATTTATATCTGAAATGCCTATCGGCACCTATATTAAAAAATGCCTATCGACACCTATATTTTAAATGCCTATCGGCAACTATATCTGATATGCCCATCGGCACCTATATCTGAAATGCCTATCGGCACGTATTTTTGAAATGCCTATCGGAAACTACATCTGAAATGCCTATCGGCACCTATTTTTAAAATGCCAATCGGCAACTATATCTGAAATGTCTATCGGCACCTATATCTGAAATGCCTATCGGCACCTATTTTTAAAATGCCAATCGGACATATATCTGAAATGCCTATCGGCACCTATATCTGAAATGCCTATCGGCACCTATTTTTGAAATGCCTATCGGCAACCAAATCAGAAATGCCTATCGGCACCTATATTTGAAATGCCTATCGGCACCTATATCTGAAATGCCTATCGGCACCTATTTTTAAAATGCCAATCGGCAACTATATCTGAAATGCCTATCAGCACCCATATTTGAAATGCCTATCGCCAACCATATCTGAAATGCCTATCGACACCTAATTTGAAATACCTATCGGCTTCTATATCTGAAATGCCTATCGGCACCTATTTTTAAAAGGCTAATCGGCAACTATATCTGAAACGCCTATCGGCTTCTATATCTGAAATGCCTATTGGCACCTATTTTTAAAATGCCAATCGGCAACTATATCTGAAATGCCTTTCGGCACCTACATCTGAAATGCCTATGGGCACCTATTTTTGAAATGCCTATCGTAAATACATTTGAAATGCCTATCGGCACCTATATTTGAAATGCCTATCGGCAACCAAATCAGAAATGCCTATCGGCACCTATATCTGAAATGCCTTTCGGTATTTATATATGAAATGCCTATCGGCACCTATATTTGAAATGCCTATCGGCACCTATATTTCAAATGCCTATCGGCAACTATATCTGATATGCCTATCGGCACCTATATCTGAAAAACCTATCGTCACCTATTTTTGAAATGCCTATCGGAAACTACATCTGAAATGCCTATGGGCACCTATTTTTAAAATGCCTATCGGAAACTACATCTGAAATGCCTATCAGCACCTATATATGAAATGCCTATCGGCAACCAAATCAGAAATGCCTATCGGCACCTATATCTGAAATGCCTTTCGGCATTTATATCTGAAATGCCTATCGGCACCTATATTAAAAAATGCCTATCGACACCTATATTTTAAATGCCTATCGGCAACTATATCTGATATGCCCATCGGCACCTATATCTGAAATGCCTATCGGCACGTATTTTTGAAATGCCTATCGCAAAACTACATCTGAAATGCCTATCAGCACCTATATTTAAAATGCCTATCGGCAACCATATCTGAAATGCCTATCGACACCTATATTTGAAATACCTATCGGCTTTTATATCTGAAATGCCTATCGGCACCTATTTTTAAAATGCTTTTAGGAAACTACATCTGAAATGGCTATCAGCACCTATATTTGAAATGCCTATCGGCAACCATATCTGAAATGCCTATCGGCACATATATTTGAAATGCCTATCGGCTTCTATATTTGAAATGCCTATCGGCACCTATTTTTAAAATGCCAATCGGCAACTATATCTGAAATGCCTATCGGCACCTATATCTGAAATGCCTATCGGCACCTATTTTTGAAATGCCTATCGGAAGCTACATCTGAAATGCCTATCAGCACCAATATTTGAAATGCCTATCGGCAACCAAATCAGAAATACCTATCAGCACCTATATCTGAAATGCCTTTCGGTATTTATATCTGAAATGCCTATCGGCACCTATATTTGAAATGTCTATCGGCACCTATATTTTAAATGCCTATCGGCAACTATATCTGATATGCCTATCGACACTTATATCTGAAATCCCTATCGGCACCTATTTTTGAAATGCCTATCGGAAACTACATATGAAATACCTATCGGCACCTATTTTTAAAATGCCAATCGGCAACTATATCTGAAATGCTTATCGGCACCTATATCTGAAATGCCTTTCGGCATTTATATCTAAAATGCCTATCGGCACCTATATTTAAAATGCCTATCGGCACCTATATTTTAACTGCCTATCGGCAACTATATCTGATATGCCTATCGGCTCCTATATCTGAAATGCCTATCTGCACCAATTTTTAAAATGCCATTCGGCAACTACATCTGAAATGCCTATCAGCACCTATATTTGAAATGCCTATCGGCATCCATATCTGAAATGCCTATCGTCACCTATATTTGAAATACCTATCGGCTTCTATATCTGAAATGCCTATCGGCACCTATTTTTAAAATGCCAATCGGCAACTATTTCTGAAATGCCTATCAGCACCTATATCTGAAATTCCTATCGGCACCTATATTTGAAATGCCTATCGGCAACCAAATCAGAAATGCCTATCGGCACCTATATTTGAAATGCCTATCGGCTTCTATTTCTGAAATGCCTATCGGCACCTATTATAAAATGCCAATAGGCAACTATATCTGAAATGTCTATCGGCACCTATATCTGAAATGCCTATCGGCACCTATTTTTAAAATGCCTATCGGAAACTACATCTGAAATGCCTATCAGCACATATATATGAAATGCCTATCGGCAACCAAATCAGAAATGCCTATCGGCACCTATATCTGAAATGCCTTTCGGCATTTATATCTGAAATGCCTATCGGCACCTATATTAAAAAATGCCTATCGGCACCTATATTTTAAATGCCTATCGGCAACTATATCTGATATGCCTATCGGCACCTATATCTGAAATGCCTATCGGCACGTATTTTTGAAATGCCAATCGGAAACTACATCTGAAATGCCTATCGGCACCTATTTTTAAAATGCCAATCGGTAACTATATCTGAAATGTCTATCGGCACCTATATCTAAAATGCCTATCGGCACCTATTTTTGAAATGCCTATCGGAAACTACATCTGAAATGCCTATCAGCACCTATATTTGAAATGCCTTTCGGCAACCATATCTGAAATGCCTATCGACACCTATATTTGAAATACCTATCGGCTTCTATATCTGAAATGCCTATCGGCACCTATTTTTAAAATGCCAATCGGCAACTATATCTGAAATGCCTATCGGCACCTATATCTGAAATGCCTACCGGCACCTATTTTTGAAATGCCTATCGGCAACCAAATCAGAAATGCCTATCGGCACCTTTATTTGAAATGCCTATCGGCACCTATATTTCAAATGCCTATCGGCAACTATATCTGATATGCCTATCGACACCTATATCTGAAATGCCTATCGTCACCTATTTTTGAAATGCCTATCGGAAAATACATCTGAAATGCCTATCGGCACCTATTTTTAAAATGCCAATCGGCAACTATATCTGAAATGCCTATCGGCACCTATATCTGAAATGCCTTTCGGCATTTATATCTGACATGCCTATCGGCAAATATATTTAGAATGCCTATCGGCACCTATATTTTAAATGCCTATCGGCAACTATATCTGATATGCCTATCGGCTCCTATGTCTGAAATGCCTATCGGCACCTATTTTGTGAAATGCCTATCGGAAACTACATCTGGAATGCCTATCGGCACCTATATCTGAAATGCCTATCGGCACCTATTTTTTAAATGCGTATCGGAAACTACATCTGAAATGACTATCAGCACTTATATTTGAAACGCCTATCGCAAAACTACATCTGAAATGCCTATCAGCACCTATATTTGAAATGCCTATCGGCTTCTATATCTGAAATGCCTATCGGCACCTATTTTTAAAATGCCAATCGGCAACTATATCTGAAATGCCTATCATCACCCATATTTGAAATGCCTATCGGCAACCATATCTGGAATGCCTATCGGCACCTACATTTGAAATGCCTATCGGCTTCTATTTATGAAATGCCTATCGGCACCTATTTTTAAAATGCCAATCGGCACCTATATCTGAAATGCCCATCGTCACCTATTTTTGAAATGCCTATCGGAAACTACATCTGAAATGCCTATCGGCACCTATTTTTAAAATGCCAATCGGCAACTATATCTGAAATACCTATCGGCACTAATATATGAAATGCCTATCGGCACCTATTTTTGAAATGCCTATCGGAAACTACATCTGGAATGCCTATCGGCACCTATATCTGAAATGTCTATCGGCATTTATATCTGAAATGCCTATCGGCAAATATATTTAGAATGCCTATCGGCACCTATATTTTAAATGCCTATCGGCAACTATATCTGATATGCCTATCGGCTCCTATGTCTGAAATGCCTATCGGCACCTATTTTGTGAAATGCCTATCGGAAACTACATCTGGAATGCCTATCGGCACCTATATCTGAAATGCCTATCGGCACGTATTTTTGAAATGCGTATCGGAAACTACATCTGAAATGACTATCAGCACTTATATATGAAACGCCTATCGCAAAACTACATCTGAAATGCCTATCAGCACCTATATTTGAAATGCCTATCGGCTTCTATATCTGAAATGCCTATCGGCACCTATTTTTAAAATGCCAATCGGCATTTATATCTGAAATGCCTATCATCACCCATATTTGAAATGCCTATCGGCAACCATATTTGAAATGCCTATCGACACCTATATTTGAAATACCTATCGGCTACTATATCTGAAATGCCTATCGGCACCTATTTTTAAAATGCCAATCGGCAACTATATCTGAAATACCTATCGGCACTAATATATGAAATGCCTATCGGCACCTATTTTTGAAATGCCTATCGGAAACTACATCTTAAATGCCTATCAGCACCTATATTTGAAATGCCTATCGGCAACCATATCTGAAATGCCTATCGACACCTAAATTTGAAATACCTATCGGCTTCTATATCTAAAATGCCTATCGGCACCTATTTTTAAAATGCCAATCGGCAACTATATCTGAAATGCCTATCGGCACCTATATCTGAAAGGCCTATCGGCACCTATTTTTGAAATTCCTATCGGCAACCAAATCAGAAATGTCTATCGGCACCTATATTTGAAATGCCTATCGGCACCTATGTCTGAAATGCCTATCGGCACCTATTTTTGAAATGCCTATCGGAAACTACATCTGAAATGCCTATCAGCACCTATATTTAAAATGCCTATCGGCAACCATATCTGAAATGCCTATCGACACCTATATTTGAAATACCTATCGGCTTTTATATCTGAAATGCCTATCGGCACCTATTTTTAAAATGCCTATCGGAAACTACATCTGAAATGGCTATCAGCACCTATATTTGAAATGCCTATCGGCAACCATATCTGAAATGCCTATCGGCACATATATTTGAAATGCCTATCGGCTTCTATATTTGAAATGCCTATCGGCACCTATTTTTAAAATGCCAATCGGCAACTATATCTGAAATGCCTATCGGCACCTATATCTGAAATGCCTATCGGCACCTATTTTTGAAATGCCTATCGGAAGCTACATCTGAAATGCCTATCAGCACCAATATTTGAAATGCCTATCGGCAACCAAATCAGAAATACCTATCAGCACCTATATCTGAAATGCCTTTCGGTATTTATATCTGAAATGCCTATCGGCACCTATATTTGAAATGCCTATCGGCACCTATATTTTAAATGCCTATCGGCAACTATATCTGATATGCCTATCGACACCTATATCTGAAATCCCTATCGGCACCTATTTTTGAAATGCCTATCGGAAACTACATATGAAATACCTATCGGCACCTATTTTTAAAATGCCAATCGGCAACTATATCTAAAATGCTTATCGGCACCTATATCTGAAATGCCTTTCGGCATTTATATCTAAAATGCCTATCGGCACCTATATTTAAAATGCCTATCGGCACCTATATTTTAACTGCCTATCGGCAACTATATCTGATATGCCTATCAGCACCTATATTTGAAATGCCTATCGGCATCCATATCTGAAATGCCTATCGTCACCTATATTTGAAATACCTATCGGCTTCTATATCTGAAATGCCTATCGGCACCTATTTTTAAAATGCCAATCGGCAACTATTTCTGAAATGCCTATCAGCACCTATATCTGAAATTCCTATCGGCACCTATATTTGAAATGCCTATCGGCAACCAAATCAGAAATGCCTATCGGCACCTATATTTGAAATGCCTATCGGCTTCTATTTCTGAAATGCCTATCGGCACCTATTATAAAATGCCAATAGGCAACTATATCTGAAATGTCTATCGGCACCTATATCTGAAAGGCCTATCGGCACCTTTTTTTAAAATGCCTATCGGAAACTACATCTGAAATGCCTATCAGCACCTATATATGAAATGCCTATCGGCAACCAAATCAGAAATGCCTATCGGCACCTATATCTGAAATGCCTTTCGGCATTTATATCTGAAATGCCTATCGGCACCTATATTAAAAAATGCCTATCGGCACCTATATTTTAAATGCCTATCGGCAACTATATCTGATATGCCTATCGGCACCTATATCTGAAATGCCTATCGGCACGTATTTTTGAAATGCCAATCGGAAACTACATCTGAAATGCCTATCGGCACCTATTTTTAAAATGCCAATCGGTAACTATATCTGAAATGTCTATCGGCACCTATATCTAAAATGCCTATCGGCACCTATTTTTGAAATGCCTATCGGAAACTACATCTGAAATGCCTATCAGCACCTATATTTGAAATGCCTTTCGGCAACCATATCTGAAATGCCTATCGACACCTATATTTGAAATACCTATCGGCTTCTATATCTGAAATGCCTATCGGCACCTATTTTTAAAATGCCAATCGGCAACTATATCTGAAATGCCTATCGGCACCTATATCTGAAATGCCTACCGGCACCTATTTTTGAAATGCCTATCGGCAACCAAATCAGAAATGCCTATCGGCACCTTTATTTGAAATGCCTATCGGCACCTATATTTCAAATGCCTATCGGCAACTATATCTGATATGCCTATCGACACCTATATCTGAAATGCCTGTCGTCACCTATTTTTGAAATGCCTATCGGAAAATACATCTGAAATGCCTATCTGCACCTATTTTTAAAATGCCAATCGGCAACTATATCTGAAATGCCTATCGGCACCTATATCTGAAATGCCTTTCGGCATTTATATCTGAAATGCCTATCGGCAAATATATTTAGAATGCCTATCGGCACCTATATTTTAAATGCCTATCGGCAACTATATCTGATATGCCTATCGGCTCCTATGTCTGAAATGCCTATCGGCACCTATTTTGTGAAATGCCTATCGGAAACTACATCTGGAATGCCTATCGGCACCTATATCTGAAATGCCTATCGGCACCTATTTTTTAAATGCGTATCGGAAACTACATCTGAAATGACTATCAGCACTTATATTTGAAACGCCTATCGCAAAACTACATCTGAAATGCCTATCAGCACCTATATTTGAAATGCCTATCGGCTTCTATATCTGAAATGCCTATCGGCACCTATTTTTAAAATGCCAATCGGCAACTATATCTGAAATGCTTATCTTCACCCATATTTGAAATGCCTATCGGCAACCATATTTGAAATGCCTATCGACACCTATATTTGAAATACCTATCGGCTTCTATATCTGAAATGCCTATCGGCACCTATTTTTAAAATGCCAATCGGCAACTATATCTGAAATGCCTATCGGCACCTATATCTGAAATGCCTATCGGCACCTTTTTTTGAAATGCCTATCGGAAACTACATCTGAAATGCCTATCAGCACCTATATTTAAATGGCCTATCGGCAACCAAATCAGAAATGCCTATCGGCAACTATATCTGAAATGCCTTTCGGCATTTATATCTGAAATGCCTATCGGCACCTATATTTGAAATGCCTATCGGCACCTATATTTTAAATGCCTATCGGCAACTATATCTGATATGCCTATCGGCACCTATATCTGAGATGCCTATCGGCACCTATTTTTGAAATCCCTATCGGAAACTACATCTAAAATGCCTATCGGCACCTATTTTTAAAATGCCAATCGGCAGCTATATCTGAAATGCCTATCGGCACCTATATCTGTAATGCCTATCGGCACCTATTTTTGAAATGCCTATCGGAAACTACATCTAAAATGCCTATCAGCACCTATATTTAAAATGCCTATCGGCAACCATATCTGGAATTCCTTTTGGCACCTACATTTGAAATACCTATCGGCTTCTATTTCTGAATTGCCTATCGGCACCTATATTTGAAATGCCTATCGGCACCTATATTTTAAATGCCTATCGGCAACTATATCTGATATGCCTATCAGCACCTATATCTGAAATGCCTATCGGCACCTATTTTTGAAATTCCTATCGGAAACTACATCTGAAATGCCTATCGGCACCTATTTTTAAAATGCCAATCGGCAACTATATCGGAAATGTCTATCGGCACCTATATCCGAAATGCCTATCGGCACCTATTTTTGAAATGCCTATCGGAAACTACATCTGAAATGCCTATCAGCACCCATATTTGAAATGCCTATCGGCAACCATATCTGAAATGCCTATCGGCACCTATATTTGAAATGCCTATCGGCACCTATATTTTAAATGCCTATCGGCAACTATATCTGATATGCCTATCAGCACCTATATCTGAAATGCCTATCGGCACCTATTTTTGAAATTCCTATCGGAAACTACATCTGAAATGCCTATCGGCACCTATTTTTATAATGCCAATCGGCAACTATATATGAAATGCCTATCGGCACCTATATCTGAAATGCCTATCGGCACCTATTTTTAAAATGCCAATCGGCAACTATATCTGAAATGCCTATCGGCACCTACGTCTGAAATGCCTATCGGCACCTATTTTTGAAATGCCTATCGGAAATACATCTGAAATGCCTATCGGCACCTATATTTGAAATGCCTGTCGGCAACCAAATCAGAAATGCCTATCGGCACCTATATCTGAAATGCCTTTCATTATTTATATATGAAATGCCTATCGGCACCTATATTTGAAATGCCTATTGGCACCTATATTTCAAATGCCTATGGGCAACTATATCTGATATGCCTATCGGCACCTATATCTGAAATGCCCATCGTCACCTATTTTTGAAATGCCTATCGGAAACTACATCTGAAATGCCTATCGGCACCTATTTTTAAAATGCCAATCGGCAACTATATCTGAAATGCCTATCGGCACCTATATCTGAAATGCCTTTCGGCATTTATATCTGAAATGCCTATCGGCAAATATATTTAGAATGCCTATCGGCACCTATATTTTAAATGCCTATCGGCAACTATATCTGATATGCCTAACGGCTCCTATGTCTGAAATGCCTATCGGCACCTATTTTGTGAAATGCCTATCGGAAACTACATCTGGAATGCCTATCGGCACCTATATCTGAAATGCCTATCGGCACGTATTTTTGAAATGCGTATCGGAAACTACATCTGAAATGACTATCAGCACTTATATATGAAACGCCTATCGCAAAACTACATCTGAAATGCCTATCAGCACCTATATTTGAAATGCCTATCGGCTTCTATATCTGAAATGCCTATCGGCACCTATTTTTAAAATGCCAATCGGCATTTATATCTGAAATGCCTATCATCACCCATATTTGAAATGCCTATCGGCAACCATATTTGAAATGCCTATCGACACCTATATTTGAAATACCTATCGGCTACTATATCTGAAATGCCTGTCGGCACCTATTTTTAAAATGCCAATCGGCAACTATATCTGAAATACCTATCGGCACTAATATATGAAATGCCTATCGGCACCTATTTTTGAAATGCCTATCGGAAACTACATCTTAAATGCCTATCAGCACCTATATTTGAAATGCCTATCGGCAACCATATCTGAAATGCCTATCGACACCTAAATTTGAAATATACCTATCGGCTTCTATATCTAAAATGCCTATCGGCACCTATTTTTAAAATGCCAATCGGCAACTATATCTGAAATGCCTATCGGCACCTATATCTGAAAGGCCTATCGGCACCTATTTTTGAAATTCCTATCGGCAACCAAATCAGAAATGTCTATCGGCACCTATATTTGAAATGCCTATCGGCACCTATGTCTGAAATGCCTATCGGCACCTATTTTTGAAATGCCTATCGGAAACTACATCTGAAATGCCTATCAGCACCTATATTTAAAATGCCTATCGGCAACCATATCTGAAATGCCTATCGACACCTATATTTGAAATACCTATCGGCTTTTATATCTGAAATGCCTATCGGCACTTATTTTTAAAATGCCAATCGGCAACTATATCTGAAATGCCTAGCAGCACCCATATTTGAAATGCCTATCGGCAACCATATCTGAAATGCCTATCGACACCTAATTTGAAATACCTATCGGCTTTTATATCTGAAATGCCTATCGGCACCTATTTTTAAAATGCCTATCGGAAACTACATCTGAAATGGCTATCAGCACCTATATTTGAAATGCCTATCGGCAACCATATCTGAAATGCCTATCGGCACATATATTTGAAATGCCTATCGGCTTCTATATTTGAAATGCCTATCGGCACCTATTTTTAAAATGCCAATCGGCAACTATATCTGAAATGCCTATCGGCACCTATATCTGAAATGCCTATCGGCACCTATTTTTGAAATGCCTATCGGAAGCTACATCTGAAATGCCTATCAGCACCAATATTTGAAATGCCTATCGGCAACCAAATCAGAAATACCTATCAGCACCTATATCTGAAATGCCTTTCGGTATTTATATCTGAAATGCCTATCGGCACCTATATTTGAAATGCCTATCGGCACCTATATTTAAAATGCCTATCGGCACCTATATTTTAACTGCCTATCGGCAACTATATCTGATATGCCTATCGGCTCCTATATCTGAAATGCCTATCTGCACCAATTTTTAAAATGCCATTCGGCAACTACATCTGAAATGCCTATCAGCACCTATATTTGAAATGCCTATCGGCATCCATATCTGAAATGCCTATCGTCACCTATATTTGAAATACCTATCGGCTTCTATATCTGAAATGCCTATCGGCACCTATTTTTAAAATGCTAATCGGCAACTATTTCTGAAATGCCTATCAGCACCTATATCTGAAATTCCTATCGGCACCTATATTTGAAATGCCTATCGGCAACCAAATCAGAAATGCCTATCGGCAACTATATTTGAAATGCCTATCGGCTTCTATTTCTGAAATGCCTATCGGCACCTATTATAAAATGCCAATAGGCAACTATATCTGAAATGTCTATCGGAACCTATATCTGAAATGCCTATCGGCACCTATTTTTAAAATGCCTATCGGAAACTACATCTGAAATGCCTATCAGCACCTATATATGAAATGCCTATCGGCAACCAAATCAGAAATGCCTATCGGCACCTATATCTGAAATGCCTTTCGGCATTTATATCTGAAATGCCTATCGGCACCTATATTAAAAAATGCCTATCGGCACCTATATTTTAAATGCCTATCGGCAACTATATCTGATATGCCTATCGGCACCTATATCTGAAATGCCTATCGGCACGTATTTTTGAAATGCCAATCGGAAACTACATCTGAAATGCCTATCGGCACCTATTTTTAAAATGCCAATCGGTAACTATATCTGAAATGTCTATCGGCACCTATATCTAAAATGCCTATCGGCACCTATTTTTGAAATGCCTATCGGAAACTACATCTGAAATGCCTATCAGCACCTATATTTGAAATGCCTTTCGGCAACCATATCTGAAATGCCTATCGACACCTATATTTGAAATACCTATCGGCTTCTATATCTGAAATGCCTATCGGCACCTATTTTTAAAATGCCAATCGGCAACTATATCTGAAATGCCTATCGGCACCTATATCTGAAATGCCTACCGGCACCTATTTTTGAAATGCCTATCGGCAACCAAATCAGAAATGCCTATCGGCACCTTTATTTGAAATGCCTATCGGCACCTATATTTCAAATGCCTATCGGCAACTATATCTGATATGCCTATCGACACCTATATCTGAAATGCCTATCGTCACCTGTTTTTGAAATGCCTATCGGAAAATACATCTGAAATGCCTATCGGCACCTATTTTTAAAATGCCAATCGGCAACTATATCTGAAATGCCTATCGGCACCTATATCTGAAATGCCTTTCGGCATTTATATCTGAAATGCCTATCGGCAAATATATTTAGAATGCCTATCGGCACCTATATTTTAAATGCCTATCGGCAACTATATCTGATATGCCTATCGGCTCCTATGTCTGAAATGCCTATCGGCACCTATTTTGTGAAATGCCTATCGGAAACTACATCTGGAATGCCTATCGGCACCTATATCTGAAATGCCTATCGGCACCTATTTTTTAAATGCGTATCGGAAACTACATCTGAAATGACTATCAGCACTTATATTTGAAACGCCTATCGCAAAACTACATCTGAAATGCCTATCAGCACCTATATTTGAAATGCCTATCGGCTTCTATATCTGAAATGCCTATCGGCACCTATTTTTAAAATGCCAATCGGCAACTATATCTGAAATGCCTATCATCACCCATATTTGAAATGCCTATCGGCAACCAAATCAGAAATACCTATCAGCACCTATATCTGAAATGCCTTTCGGTATTTATATCTGAAATGCCTATCGGCACCTATATTTGAAATGCCTATCGGCACCTATTTTTAAAATGCCAATCGGCAACTATATCTGAAATGTCTATCGGCACCTATATCTGAAATGCCCATAGGCACCTATTTTTAAAATGCCTATCGGAAACTACATCTAAAATGCCTATCAGCACCTATATTTGAAATGCCTATCAGAAACTACATCTGAAATGCCTATCAGCACTTATATTTGAAATGCCTATCGGCTTCTATATCTGTAATGCCTGTCGGCACGTATTTCTAAAATGTCAATCGGCAACTATATCTGAAATGCCTATCATCACCCATATTTGAAATGCCTATCGGCAACCATATCTGAAATGCCTATCGACACCTATATTTGAAATACCTATCGGCTTCTATATCTGAAATGCCTATCGGCACCTATTTTTAAAATGCCAATCGGCAACTATATCTGAATTGCCTATTGGCACCTATATATGAAATGCCTATCGGCACCTATTTTTGAAATGCCTATCGGAAACTACATCTGAAATTCCTGTCAGCACCTATATTTTAAATGCCTATCGGCAACCATATCTGGAATGCCTATCGGCACCTATATTTGAAATGCCTATCGGCTTCTATATCTGAAATGCCTATCGGCACCTATTTTTAAAATGCCAACCGGCAACTTTATCTGAAATGCCTATCGGCACCTATATCTGAAATGCCTATCGGCACCTATTTTTGAAATGCCTATCGGAAACTACATCTGAAATGCCTATCAGCACCTATATTTGAAATGCCTATCCGCAACCATATCTGAAATGCCTATCGACACATATATTTGAAATACCTATCGGCTTCTATATCTCAAATGCCTATCGGCACCTATTTTTAAAATGCCAATCGGCAACTATATCTGATATGCCTATCGGCACCTATATCTGAAGTGCCTATCGGCACCTATTTTTGAAATGCCTATCGGCAACCAAATCAGAAATGTCTATCGGCACCTATATTTGAAATGCCTATCGGCACCTATATCTGAAATGCCTATCGGCACCTATTTTTAAAATGCCAATCGGCAACTATATCTGAAATGCCTATCAGCACCCATATTTGAAATGCCTATCGGCAACCATATCTGAAATGCCCATCGACACCTATTGAAATACCTATCGGCTTCTATATCTGAAATGCCTATCGGCACCTATTTTTAAAATGCCAATCGGTAACTATATCTGAAATGCCTATCGGCACCTATATCTGAAATGCCAATCGGCAACTATATCTGAAATGCCTATCGGCACCTATATCTGAAATGCTTATCGGCACCTATTTTTAAAATGCCAATCGGCAACTATATCTGAAATGCCTATCAGCACTCATATTTGAAATGCCTATCGGCAACCATATCTGAAATGCCTATCGACACCTATATTTAAAATATCTATCGGCTTCTATATCTGAAATGCCTATCGGCACCTATTTTTAAAATGCCAATCGGCAACTATATCTGAAATGCCTATCGGCACCTATATCTGAAATGCCAATCGGCAACTATATCTGATATGCCTATCGGCACCTATATCTGAAATGCCTATCGGCACGTATTTTTGAAATGCCAATCGGAAACTACATCTGAAATGCCTATCGGCACCTATTTTTAAAATGCCAATCGGTAACTATATCTGAAATGTCTATGGCACCTATATCTAAAATGCCTATTGGCACCTATTTTTGAAATGCCTATCGGAAACTACATCTGAAATGCCTATCAGCACCTATATTTGAAATGCCTTTCGGCAACCATATCTGAAATGCCTATCGACACCTATATTTGAAATACCTATCGGCTTCTATATCTGAAATGCCTATCGGCACCTATTTTTAAAATGCCAATCGGCAACTATATCTGAAATGCCTATCGGCACCTATATCTGAAATGCCTACCGGCACCTATTTTTGAAATGCCTATCGGCAACCAAATCAGAAATGCCTATCGGCACCTTTATTTGAAATGCCTATCGGCACCTATATTTCAAATGCCTATCGGCAACTATATCTGATATGCCTATCGACACCTATATCTGAAATGCCTATCGTCACCTGTTTTTGAAATGCCTATCGGAAAATACATCTGAAATGCCTATCGGCACCTATTTTTAAAATGCCAATCGGCAACTATATCTGAAATGCCTATCGGCACCTATATCTGAAATGCCTTTCGGCATTTATATCTGAAATGCCTATCGGCAAATATATTTAGAATGCCTATCGGCACCTATATTTTAAATGCCTATCGGCAACTATATCTGATATGCCTATCGGCTCCTATGTCTGAAATGCCTATCGGCACCTATTTTGTGAAATGCCTATCGGAAACTACATCTGGAATGCCTATCGGCACCTATATCTGAAATGCCTATCGGCACCTATTTTTTAAATGCGTATCGGAAACTACATCTGAAATGACTATCAGCACTTATATTTGAAACGCCTATCGCAAAACTACATCTGAAATGCCTATCAGCACCTATATTTGAAATGCCTATCGGCTTCTATATCTGAAATGCCTATCGGCACCTATTTTTAAAATGCCAATCGGCAACTATATCTGAAATGCCTATCATCACCCATATTTGAAATGCCTATCGGCAACCATATTTGAAATGCCTATCGACACCTATATTTGAAATACCTATCGGCTTCTATATCTGAAATGCCTATCGGCACCTATTTTTAAAATGCCAATCGGCAACTATATCTGAAATGCCTATCGGCACTAATATATGAAATGCCTATCGGCACCTATTTTTGAAATGCCTATCGGAAACTACATCTTAAATGCCTATCAGCACCTATATTTGAAATGCCTATCGGCAAACATATCTGAAATGCCTATCGACACCTATATTTGAAATACCTATCGGCTTCTATATCTAAAATGCCTATCGGCACCTATTTTTAAAATGCCAATCGGCAACTATATCTGAAATGCCTATCGGCACCTATATCTGAAAGGCCTATCGGCACCTATTTTTGAAATTCCTATCGGCAACCAAATCAGAAATGTCTATCGGCACCTATATTTGAAATGCCTATCGGCACCTATATCGGAAATGCCTATCGGCACCTATTTTTGAAATACCTATCGGAAACTACATCTGAAATGCCTATCAGCACCTATATTTGAAATGCCTATCGGCAACCATATCTGAAATGCCTATCGACACCTATATTTGAAATACCTATCGGCTTCTATATCTAAAATGCCTATTGGCACCTATTTTTAAAATGCCAATCGGCAACTATATCTGGAATGCCTATCGGCACCTATATTTGAAATGCCTATCAGCTTCTATATCTGAAATGCCTAACACCTATTTTTAAAATGCCAACCGGCAACTTTATCTGAAATGCCTATCGGCACCTATGCCTGAAATGCCTATCGGCACCTATTTTTGAAATGCCTATCGGAAACTACATCTGAAATGCCTATCAGCAACAATATTTAAAATGCCTATCGGCAACCATATCTGAAATGCCTATCGACACCTATATTTGAAATACCTATCGGCTTCTATATCTGAAATGCCTATCGGCACTTATTTTTAAAACGCCTATCGGCAACCATATCTGAAATGCCTATCGACACCTATATTTGAAATGCCTATCGGCTTCTATATCTGAAATGCCTATCGGCACCTATTTTTAAAATGCCAATCGGCAACTATATCTGAAATGCCTATCATCACCCATATTTGAAATGCCTATCGGCAACCATATCTGAAATGCCTATCGCCACCTATATTTGAAATACCTATCGGCTTCTATATCTGAAATGCCTATCGGCACCTATTTTTAAAATGCCAATCGGCAACTATATCTGAAATACCTATTGGCAGCTATTTTTAAAATGCCAATCGGCAGCTATATCTGAAATGCCTATCGGCACCTATATTTGAAATGCCTATCAGCTTCTATATCTGAAATGCCTAACACCTATTTTTAAAATGCCAACCGGCAACTTTATCTGAAATGCCTATCGGCACCTATGCCTGAAATGCCTATCGGCACCTATTTTTGAAATGCCTATCGGAAACTACATCTGAAATGCCTATCAGCACCAATATTTAAAATGCCTATCGGCAACCATATCTGAAATGCCTATCGACACCTATATTTGAAATGCCTATCGGCTTCTATATCTGAAATGCCTATCGGCACCTATTTTTAAAATGCCAATCGGCAACTATATCTGAAATGCCTATCATCACCCATATTTGAAATGCCTATCGGCAACCATATCTGAAATGCCTATCGCCACCTATATTTGAAATACCTATCGGCTTCTATATCTGAAATGCCTATCGGCACCTATTTTTAAAATGCCAATCGGCAACTATATCTGAAATACCTATTGGCAGCTATTTTTAAAATGCCAATCGGCAGCTATATCTGAAATGCCTATCGGCACCTATATATGAAATGCCTATCGGCACCTATTTTTGAAATGCCTATCGGAAACTACATCTGAAATGCCTATCAGCACCTATATTTGAAAAGCCTATCGGCAACCATATCTGGAATGCCTATCGGCACCTACATTTGAAATGCCTATCGGCTTCTATTTATGAAATGCCTATCGGCACCTATTTTTAAAATGCCAATCGGCAACTATATCTGAAATGCCTGTCGGCACCTATATCTGAAATGCCTATCGGCACCTTTTTTTGAAATGCCTATCGGAAACTACATCTGAAATGCCTATCAGCACCTATATTTAAATGGCCTATCGGCAACCAAATCAGAAATGCCTATCGGCAACTATATCTGAAATGCCTTTCGGCATTTATATCTGAAATGCCTATCGGCACCTATATTTGAAATGCCTATCGGCACCCATATTTTAAATGCCTATCGGCAACTATATCTGATATGCCTATCGGCACCTATATCTGAGATGCCTATCGGCACCTATTTTTGAAATCCCTATCGGAAACTACATCTAAAATGCCTATCGGCACCTATTTTTAAAATGCCAATCGGCAGCTATATCTGAAATGCCTATCGGCACCTATATCTGTAATGCCTATCGGCACCTATTTTTGAAATGCCTATCGGAAACTACATCTAAAATGCCTATCAGCACCTATATTTGAAATGCCTATCGGCAACCATATCTGGAATTCCTATTGGCACCTACATTTGAAATGCCTATCGGCTTCTATTTCTGAAATGCCTATCGGCACCTATATTTGAAATGCCTATCGGCACCTATATTTTAAATGCCTATCGGCAACTATATCTGATATGCCTATCAGCACCTATATCTGAAATGCCTATCGGCACCTATTTTTGAAATTCCTATCGGAAACTACATCTGAAATGCCTATCGGCACCTATTTTTAAAATGCCAATCGGCAACTATATCGGAAATGTCTATCGGCACCTATATCCGAAATGCCTATCGGCACCTATTTTTGAAATGCCTATCGGAAACTACATCTGAAATGCCTATCAGCACCTATATTTGAAATGCCTATCGGCAAACATATCTGAAATGCCTATCGGCACCTATATTTAAAATGCGTATCGGCACCTATATTTTAAATGCCTATCGGCAACTATATCTGATATGCCTATCAGCACCTATATCTGAAATGCCTATCGGCACCTATTTTTGAAATTCCTATCGGAAACTACATCTGAAATGCCTATCGGCACCTATTTTTAAAATGCCAATCGGCAACTATATCGGAAATGTCTATCGGCACCTATATCCGAAATGCCTATCGGCATCTATTTTTGAAATGCCTATCGGAAACTACATCTGAAATGCCTATCAGCACCTATATTTGAAATGCCTATCGGCAACCATATCTGAAATGCCTATCGGCACCTATATTTAAAATGCCTATCGGCACCTATATTTTAAATGCCTATCGGCAACTATATCTGATATGCCTATCGGCACCTATATCTGAGATGCCTATCGGCACCTATTTTTGAAATCCCTATCGGAAACTACATCTAAAATGCCTATCGGCACCTATTTTTAAAATGCCAATCGGCAGCTATATCTGAAATGCCTATCGGCACCTATATCTGTAATGCCTATCGGCACCTATTTTTGAAATGCCTATCGAAAACTACATCTGAAATGCCTATCAGCACCTATATTTGAAATGCCTATCGGCAACCAAATCAGAAATACCTATCAGCACCTATATCTGAAATGCCTTTCGGTATTTATATCTGAAATGCCTATCGGCACCTATATTTGAAATGCCTATCGGCACCTATATTTTAAATGCCTATCGGCAACTATATTTGATATGCCTATCGGCACCTATATCTGAAATCCCTATCGGCACCTATTTTTGAAATGCCTATCGGAAACTACATCTGAAATGCCTATCGGCAACTATTTTTAAAATGCCAATCGGCAACTATATCTGAAATGCCTATCGGCACCTATATCTGAAATGCCTTTCGGCATTTATATCTGAAATGCCTATCGGCACCTATATTTACAATGCCTATCGGCACCTATATTTTAACTGCCTATCGGCAACTATATCTGATATGCCTATCGGCTCCTATATCTGAAAGGCCTATCGGCACCTATTTTTGAAATGCCTATCAGAAACTATATCTGAAATGCCTATCGGCACCAATTTTTAAAATGCCATTCGGCAACTACATCTGAAGTGCCTATCAGCACCTATATTTGAAATGCCTATCGGCATCCATATCTGAAATGCCTATCGTCACCTATATTTGAAATACCTATCGGCTTCTATATCTGAAATGCCTGTCGGCACCTATTTTTAAAATGCCAATCGGCAACTATTTCTGAAATGCCTATCAGCACCTATATCTGAAATTCCTATCGGCACCTATATTTGAAATGCCTATCGGTAACCAAATCAGAAATGCCTATCGGCACCTATATTTGAAATGCCTATCGGCAACCAAATCAGAAATGCCTATCGGCACCTATTTTTAAAATGCCAATCGGCAACTATATCTGAAATGTCTATCGGCACCTATATCTGAAATGCCCATAGGCACCTATTTTTAAAATGCCTATCGGAAACTACATCTGAAATGCCTATCAGCACCTATATTTGAAATGCCTATCAGAAACTACATCTGAAATGCCTATCAGCACTTATATTTGAAATGCCTATCGGCTTCTATATCTGTAATGCCTGTCGGCACGTATTTCTAAAATGTCAATCGGCAACTATATCTGAAATGCCTATCATCACCCATATTTGAAATGCCTATCGGCAACCATATCTGAAATGCCTATCGACACCTATATTTGAAAAACCTATCGGCTTCTATATCTGAAATGCCTATCGGCACCTATTTTTAAAATGCCAATCGGCAACTATATCTGAATTGCCTATTGGCACCTATATATGAAATGCCTATCGGCACCTATTTTTGAAATGCCTATCGGAAACTACATCTGAAATGCCTGTCAGCACCTATATTTTAAATGCCTATCGGCAACCATATCTGGAATGCCTATCGGCACCTATGTTTGAAATGCCTATCGGCTTCTATATCTGAAATGCCTATCGGCACCTATTTTTAAAATGCCAACCGGCAACTTTATCTGAAATGCCTATCGGCACCTATATCTGAAATGCCTATCGGCACCTATTTTTGAAATGCCTATCGGAAACTACATCTGAAATGCCTATCAGCACCTATATTTGAAATGCCTATCCGCAACCATATCTGAAATGCCTATCGACACATATATTTGAAATACCTATTGGCTTCTATATCTCAAATGCCTATCGGCACCTATTTTTAAAATGCCAATCGGCAACTATATCTGATATGCCTATCGGCACCTATATCTGAAGTGCCTATCGGCACCTATTTTTGAAATGCCTATCGGCAACCAAATCAGAAATGTCTATCGGCACCTATATTTGAAATGCCTATCGGCACCTATATCTGAAATGCCTATCGGCACCTATTTTTAAAATGCCAATCGGCAACTATATCTGAAATGCCTATCAGCACCCATATTTGAAATGCCTATCGGCAACCATATCTGAAATGCCCATCGACACCTATTGAAATACCTATCGGCTTCTATATCTGAAATGCCTATCGGCACCTATTTTTAAAATGCCAATCGGCAACTATATCTGAAATGCCTATCGGCACCTATATCTGAAATGCCAATCGGCAACTATATCTGAAATGCCTATCGGCACCTATATCTGAAATGCTTATCGGCACCTATTTTTAAAATGCCAATCGGCAACTATATCTGAAATGCCTATCAGCACTCATATTTGAAATGCCTATCGGCAACCATATCTGAAATGCCTATCGACACCTATATTTAAAATATCTATCGGCTTCTATATCTCAAATGCCTATCGGCACCTATTTTTAAAATGCCAATCGGCAACTATATCTAAAATGCCTATCGGCACTTATATCTGAAATGCCAATCGGCAACTATATCAGAAATGCCTATCGGCACCTATATCTGAAATGCCTATCGGCACCTATTTTTGAAATGCCTATCGGAACCTACATCTGTATTGCCTATCAGCACCTATATTTAAAATGCCTATCGGCAACCAAATCGGAAATGCCTATTGGCACCTATATCTGAAATGCCTTTCGGCATTTATATCTGAAATGCCTATCGGCACCTATATTTGAAATGCCTATCGGCATCTATATTTTAAATGCCTGTCGGCAACTATATCTGATATGCCTATCGGCACCTATATCTGAAATGCCTATCGGCAACTATTTTTGAAATGCCTATCGGAAACTACATCTGAAATGCCTATCGGCACCTATTTTTAAAATGCCAATCGGCAACTACATCTGAAATGCCATCGGCACCTATATCTGAAATGCCTATCGGCAACCATATCTGGAATGCCTATCGGCTTCTACATTTGAAATGCCTATCGGCTTCTATATCTTAAATGCCTATCGGCACCTATTTTTATAATGCCAATCGGCAACTATATATGAAAAGCCTATCGGCACCTATATCTGAAATGACTATCGGCACCTATTTTTGAAATGCCTATCGGAAACTACATCTAAAATGCCTATCAGCACCTATATTTGAAATGCCAATCGACACCTATATCTGAAATGCCAATCGGCACCTATATCTGAAATGCCTATCGGCACCTATTTTTGAAATGCCTATCGGAACCTATTTTTGAAATGCCTATCGGCAACCATATCAGAAATACCTATCGGCAGCTATATATGAAATGCCTATCGGCACCTATTTTTAAAATGCTAATCGGCAACTATATCTGAAATGCCTATCGTCACCTATATCTGAAATGCCTATCGGCACCTATTTTTAAAATGCCTATCTGAAACTACATCTGAAATGCCTATCAGCACCTATATTTGAAATGCCAATCGACACCTATATCTGAAATGCCAATCGGCACCTATATCTGAAATGCCTATCGGCACCTATTTTTGAAATGCCTATCGAAAACTACATCTGAAATGCCTATCAGCACCTATATTTGAAATGCCTATCGGCAACCAAATCAGAAATGCCTATCGGCACCTATATCTGAAAAGCCTTTCGGCATTTATATCTGAAATGCCTATCGGCACCTATATCTGAAATGCCTATCGGCACCTATTTTTGAAATGCCTATCGGAAACTACATCTGAAATGCCTATCAGCACCTATATTTGAAATGCCAATCGGCACCTATATCTGAAATGCCTATCGGCACCTATATCTGAAATGCCTATCGGAACCTATTTTTGAAATGCCTATCGGCAACCATATCAGAAATGCCTATCGGCACCTATATTTGAAAAGCCTATCGGCAACCAAATCAGAAATACCTATCGGCAACTATATCTGATATGCCTATCGGCACCTATATTTTAAATGCCTATCGGCAACTATATCTGATATGCCTCTCGGCACCTATATCTGAAATGCCTATCGGCACCTATTTTTGAAATGCCTATCGGAAACTACATCTGAAATGCCTATCGGCACCTATTTTTAAAATGCCATCCGGCAACTACATCTGAAATGCCTATCAGCACCTATATTTGAAATGCCTATCGGCAACCATATCTGAAATGCATATCGACACCTATATTTGAAATACCTATCGGCTTCTATATCTGAAATGCCTATCGGCACCTATTTTTAAAATGTTAATCGGCAACTATTTCTTAAATGCCTATAAGCACCTATATCTGAAATGCCTATCGGCACCTATTTTTGAAATGCCTATCGGCAACCAAATCAGAAATGCCTATCGGCACCTATATTTGAAGTGCCTATCGGCACCTATATCTGAAATGCCTATCGGCACCTATTTATAAAAGGCCAATCGGCAGCTATATCTGAAATGCCTATAGGCACCTATATCTGAAATGCCTATCGGCACCAATTTTTGAAATGCCTATCGGAAACTACATCTGAAATGCCTATCGGCACCTATATTTGAAATGCGTATCGGCAACCATATCTGGAATGCCTATCGGCACCTACATTTGAAATGCCTATCGGCTTCTATTTCTGAAATGCCTATTGGCACCTATTTTTAAAATGCCAATCGGCAACTATATCTGAAATGCCTATCGGCACCTATATCTGAAATGCCTATCGGCACCTATTTTTAAAATGCCTATCGGAAACTACATCTGAAATGCCTATCAGCACCTATATTAGAAATGCCTATCGGCAACTAAATCAGAAATGCCTATCGGCACCTATATCTGAAATGCCTTACGGCATTTATATCTGAAAAGCCTATCGGCACCTATATTTGAAATGCCTATCGGCACTTAAATTTTAAATGCCTATCGGCAACTATATCTGATATGCCTATCGGCACCTATATCTGAAATGCCTATCGGCACCTATTTTTGAAATGCCCATCGAAAACTATATCTGAAATGCCTATCGGCACCTATTTTTAAAATGCCAATCGGCAACTATTTCTGAAATGCCTATCGGCACCTATATTTGAAATGCCTATCGGCACCTATATCTGAAATGCCTATCGGCACTTATTTTTAAAATGCCAATCGGCAACTATATCTGAAATGCCTATCAGCACCCATATTTGAAATGCCTATAGGCAACCATATCTGAAATGCTTATCGACACCTAATTTGAAATACATATCGGCTTCTATATCTGAAATGCCTATCGGCACCTATTTTTAAAATGCCAATCGGCAACTATATCTGAAATGCCTACCGGCACCTATATTTGAAATGCCTATCGGCTTCTATATCTGAAATGCCTATCGGCACCTATTTTTAAAATGCCAATCGGCAACTATATCTGAAATGCCTATCGGCATCTATATCTGAAATGCCTATCGGCACCTATATCTGAAATGCCTATCGGCACCTATTTTTGAAATGCCTATCGGCAACCAAATCAGAAATGCCTATCGGCACCTATATTTGAAATGCCTATCGGCACCTATTTTTGAAATGCCTATCGGAAACTACATCTGAAATGCCTATCAGCACCTATATTTGAAATGCCTATCAGCTTCTATTTCTGAAATGCCTATCGGCACCTATTTTTAAAATGCCAATCGGCAACTATATCTGAAATGTCTATCGGCACCTATATCTGAAATGCCTATCGGCACCTATTTTTAAAATGCCTATCGGAAACTACATCTGAAATGCCTATCAGCACCTATATATGAAATGCCTATCGGCAACCAAATCAGAAATGCCTATCGGCACCTATATCTGAAATGCCTTTCGGCATTTATATCTGAAATGCCTATCGGCACCTATATTAAAAAATGCCTATCGACACCTATATTTTAAATGCCTATCGGCAACTATATCTGATATGCCCATCGGCACCTATATCTGAAATGCCTATCGGCACGTATTTTTGAAATGCCTATCGGAAACTACATCTGAAATGCCTATCGGCACCTATTTTTAAAATGCCAATCGGCAACTATATCTGAAATGTCTATCGGCACCTATATCTGAAATGCCTATCGGCACCTATTTTTAAAATGCCAATCGGACATATATCTGAAATGCCTATCGGCACCTATATCTGAAATGCCTATCGGCACCTATTTTTGAAATGCCTATCGGCAACCAAATCAGAAATGCCTATCGGCACCTATATTTGAAATGCCTATCGGCACCTATATCTGAAATGCCTATCGGCACCTATTTTTAAAATGCCAATCGGCAACTATATCTGAAATGCCTATCAGCACCCATATTTGAAATGCCTATCGCCAACCATATCTGAAATGCCTATCGACACCTAATTTGAAATACCTATCGGCTTCTATATCTGAAATGCCTATCGGCACCTATTTTTAAAAGGCTAATCGGCAACTATATCTGAAACGCCTATCGGCTTCTATATCTGAAATGCCTATTGGCACCTATTTTTAAAATGCCAATCGGCAACTATATCTGAAATGCCTTTCGGCACCTACATCTGAAATGCCTATGGGCACCTATTTTTGAAATGCCTATCGTAAATACATTTGAAATGCCTATCGGCACCTATAATTGAAATGCCTATCGGCAACCAAATCAGAAATGCCTATCGGCACCTATATCTGAAATGCCTTTCGGTATTTATATATGAAATGCCTATCGGCACCTATATTTGAAATGCCTATCGGCACCTATATTTCAAATGCCTATCGGCAACTATATCTGATATGCCTATCGGCACCTATATCTGAAAAACCTATCGTCACCTATTTTTGAAATGCCTATCGGAAACTACATCTGAAATGCCTATGGGCACCTATTTTTAAAATGCCTATCGGAAACTACATCTGAAATGCCTATCAGCACCTATATATGAAATGCCTATCGGCAACCAAATCAGAAATGCCTATCGGCACCTATATTAAAAAATGCCTATCGACACCTATATTTTAAATGCCTATCGGCAACTATATCTGATATGCCCATCGGCACCTATATCTGAAATGCCTATCGGCACGTATTTTTGAAATGCCTATCGCAAAACTACATCTGAAATGCCTATCAGCACCTATATTTAAAATGCATATCGGCAACCATATCTGAAATGCCTATCGACACCTATATTTGAAATACCTATCGGCTTTTATATCTGAAATGCCTATCGGCACCTATTTTTAAAATGCTTTTAGGAAACTACATCTGAAATGGCTATCAGCACCTATATTTGAAATGCCTATCGGCAACCATATCTGAAATGCCTATCGGCACATATATTTGAAATGCCTATCGGCTTCAGTATTTGAAATGCCTATCGGCACCTATTTTTAAAATGCCAATCGGCAACTATATCTGAAATGCCTATCGGCACCTATATCTGAAATGCCTATCGGCACCTATTTTTGAAATGCCTATCGGAAGCTACATCTGAAATGCCTATCAGCACCAATATTTGAAATGCCTATCGGCAACCAAATCAGAAATACCTATCAGCACCTATATCTGAAATGCCTTTCGTCATTTATATCTGAAATGCCTATCGGCACCTATATTTGAAATGTCTATCGGCACCTATATTTTAAATGCCTATCGGCAACTATATCTGATATGCCTATCGACACCTATATCTGAAATCCCTATCGGCACCTATTTTTGAAATGCCTATCGGAAACTACATATGAAATACCTATCGGCACCTATTTTTAAAATGCCAATCGGCAACTATATCTGAAATGCTTATCGGCACCTATATCTGAAATGCCTTTCGGCATTTATATCTAAAATGCCTATCGGCACCTATATTTAAAATGCCTATCGGCACCTATATTTTAACTGCCTATCGGCAACTATATCTGATATGCCTATCGGCTCCTATATCTGAAATGCCTATCTGCACCAATTTTTAAAATGCCATTCGGCAACTACATCTGAAATGCCTATCAGCACCTATATTTGAAATGCCTATCGGCATCCATATCTGAAATGCCTATCGTCACCTATATTTGAAATACCTATCGGCTTCTATATCTGAAATGCCTATCGGCACCTATTTTTAAAATGCCAATCGGCAACTATTTCTGAAATGCCTATCAGCACCTATATCTGAAATTCCTATCGGCACCTATATTTGAAATGCCTATCGGCAACCAAATCAGAAATGCCTATCGGCACCTATATTTGAAATGCCTATCGGCTTCTATTTCTGAAATGCCTATCGGCACCTATTATAAAATGCCAATAGGCAACTATATCTGAAATGTCTATCGGCACCTATATCTGAAATGCCTATCGGCACCTATTTTTAAAATGCCTATCGGAAACTACATCTGAAATGCCTATCAGCACCTCTATATGAAATGCCTATCGGCAACCAAATCAGAAATGCCTATCGGCACCTATATCTGAAATGCCTTTCGGCATTTATATCTGAAATGCCTATCGGCACCTATATTAAAAAATGCCTATCGGCACCTATATTTTAAATGCCTATCGGCAACTATATCTGATATGCCTATCGGCACCTATATCTGAAATGCCTATCGGCACGTATTTTTGAAATGCCAATCGGAAACTACATCTGAAATGCCTATCGGCACCTATTTTTAAAATGCCAATCGGTAACTATATCTGAAATGTCTATCGGCACCTATATCTAAAATGCCTATCGGCACCTATTTTTGAAATGCCTATCGGAAACTACATCTGAAATGCCTATCAGCACCTATATTTGAAATGCCTTTCGGCAACCATATCTGAAACGCCTATCGACACCTATATTTGAAATACCTATCGGCTTCTATATCTGAAATGCCTATCGGCACCTATTTTTAAAATGCCAATCGGCAACTATATCTGAAATGCCTATCGGCACCTATATCTGAAATGCCTACCGGCACCTATTTTTGAAATGCCTATCGGCAACCAAATCAGAAATGCCTATCGGCACCTTTATTTGAAATGCCTATCGGCACCTATATTTCAAATGCCTATCGGCAACTATATCTGATATGCCTATCGACACCTATATCTGAAATGCCTATCGTCACCTATTTTTGAAATGCCTATCGGAAAATACATCTGAAATGCCTATCGGCACCTATTTTTAAAATGCCAATCGGCAACTATATCTGAAATGCCTATCGGCACCTATATCTGAAATGCCTTTCGGCATTTATATCTGACATGCCTATCGGCAAATATATTTAGAATGCCTATCGGCACCTATATTTTAAATGCCTATCGGCAACTATATCTGATATGCCTATCGGCTCCTATGTCTGAAATGCCTATCGGCACCTATTTTGTGAAATGCCTATCGGAAACTACATCTGGAATGCCTATCGGCACCTATATCTGAAATGCCTATCGGCACCTATTTTTTAAATGCGTATCGGAAACTACATCTGAAATGACTATCATCACTTATATTTGAAACGCCTATCGCAAAACTACATCTGAAATGCCTATCAGCACCTATATTTGAAATGCCTATCGGCTTCTATATCTGAAATGCCTATCGGCACCTATTTTTAAAATGCCAATCGGCAACTATATCTGAAATGCCTATCATCACCCATATTTGAAATGCCTATCGGCAACCATATCTGGAATGCCTATCGGCACCTACATTTGAAATGCCTATCGGCTTCTATTTATGAAATGCCTATCGGCACCTAATTTTAAAATGCCAATCGGCAACTATATCTGAAATGCCTATCGGCACCTATATCTGAAATGCCTATCGGCACCTTTTTTTGAAATGCCTATCGGAAACTACATCTGAAATGCCTATCAGCACCTATATTTAAATGGCCTATCGGCAACCAAATCAGAAATGCCTATCGGCAACTATATCTGAAATGCCTTTCGGCATTTATATCTGAAATGCCTATCGGCACCTATATTTGAAATGCCTATCGGCACCTATATTTTAAATGCCTATCGGCAACTATATCTGATATGCCTATCGGCACCTATATCTGAGATGCCTATCGGCACCTATTTTTGAAATCCCTATCGGAAACTACATCTAAAATGCCTATCGGCACCTATTTTTAAAATGCCAATCGGCAGCTATATCTGAAATGCCTATCGGCACCTATATCTGTAATGCCTATCGGCACCTATTTTTGAAATGCCTATCGGAAACTACATCTAAAATGCCTATCAGCACCTATATTTAAAATGCCTATCGGCAACCATATCTGGAATTCCTTTTGGCACCTACATTTGAAATGCCTATCGGCTTCTATTTCTGAATTGCCTATCGGCACCTATATTTGAAATGCCTATCGGCACCTATATTTTAAATGCCTATCGGCAACTATATCTGATATGCCTATCAGCACCTATATCTGAAATGCCTATCGGCACCTATTTTTGAAATTCCTATCAGAAACTACATCTGAAATGCCTATCGGCACCTATTTTTAAAATGCCAATCGGCAACTATATCGGAAATGTCTATCGGCACCTATATCCGAAATGCCTATCGGCACCTATTTTTGAAATGCCTATCGGAAACTACATCTGAAATGCCTATCAGCACCCATATTTGAAATGCCTATCGGCAACCATATCTGAAATGCCTATCGGCACCTATATTTGAAATGCCTATCGGCACCTATATTTTAAATGCCTATCGGCAACTATATCTGATATGCCTATCAGCACCTATATCTGAAATGCCTATCGGCACCTATTTTTGAAATTCCTATCGGAAACTACATCTGAAATGCCTATCGGCACCTATTTTGATAATGCCAATCGGCCACTATATATGAAATGCCTATCGGCACCTATATCTGAAATGCCTATCGGCACCTATTTTTGAAATGCCTATCGGAAACTACATCTAAAATGCCTATCAGCACCTATATTTGAAATGCCAATCGGCACCTATATCTGAAATGCCTATCGGCACCTATATCTGAAATGCCTATCGGAACCTATTTTTGAAATGCCTATCGGCAACCATATCAGAAATGCCTATCGGCAGCTATATATGAAATGCCTATCGGCACCTATTTTTAAAATGCCAATCGGCAACTATATCTGAAATGCCTATCGGCACCTATATCTGAAATGCCTATCGGCACCTATTTTTAAAATGCCTATCTGAAACTACATCTGAAATGCCTATCAGCACCTATATTTGAAATGTTAATCGACACCTATATCTGAAATGCCAATCGGCACCTATATCTGAAATGCCTATCGGCACCTATTTTTGAAATGCCTATCGAAAACTACATCTGAAAAGCATATCAGCACCTATATTTGAAATGCTTATCGGCAACCAAATCAGAAATGCCTATCGGCACCTATATCTGAAAAGCCTTTCGGCATTTATATCTGAAATGCCTATCGGCACCTATATCTGAAATGCCTATCGGCACCTATTTTTGAAATGCCTATCGGAAACTACATCTGAAATGCCTATCAGCACCTATATTTGAAATGCCAATCGGCACCTATATCTGAAATGCCTATCGGCACCTATATCTGAAATGCCTATCGGAACCTATTTTTGAAATGCCTATCGGCAACCATATCAGAGATGCCTATCGGCACCTATATTTGAAATGCCTATCGGCAACCAAATCAGAAATGCCTATCGGCAACTATATCTGATATGCCTATCGGCACCTATATTTTAAATGCCTATCGGCAACTATATCTGATATGCCTATCAGCACCTATATCTGAAATGCCTATCGGCACCTATTTTTGAAATGCCTATCGGAAACTACATCTGAAATGCCTATCGGCACCTATTTTTAAAATGCCATCCGGCAACTACATCTGAAATGCCTATCAGCACCTATATTTGAAATGCCTATCGGCAACCATATCTGAAATGCATATCGACACCTATATTTGAAATACCTATCGGCTTCTATATCTGAAATGCCTATCGGCACTTATTTTTAAAATGTTAATCGGCAACTATTTCTTAAATGCCTATAAGCACCTATATCTGAAATGCCTATCGGCACCTATTTTTGAAATGCCTATCGGCAACCAAATCAGAAATGCCTATCGGCACCTATATTTGAAGTGCCTATCGGCACCTATATCTGAAATGCCTATCGGCACCTATTTATAAAAGGCCAATCGGCAGCTATATCTGAAATGCCTATAGGCACCTATATCTGAAATGCCTATCGGCACCAATTTTTGAAATGCCTATCGGAAACTACATCTGAAATGCCTATCAGCACCTATATTTGAAATGCCTATCGGCAACCATACCTGGAATGCCTATCGGCACCTACATTTGAAATGCCTATCGGCTTCTATTTCTGAAATGCCGATTGGCACCTATTTTTAAAATGCCAATCGGCAACTATATCTGAAATGCCTATCGGCACCTATATCAGAAATGCCTATCGGCACCTATTTTTAAAATGCCTATCGGAAACTACATCTGAAATGCCTATCAGCACCTATATTAGAAATGCCTATCGGCAACCAAATCAGAAATGCCTATCGGCACCTATATCTGAAATGCCTTACGGCATTTATATCTGAAAAGTCTATCGGCACCTATATTTGAAATGCCTATCGGCACCTATATTTTAAATGCCTATCGGCAACTATATCTGATATGCCTATCGGCACCTATATCTGAAATGCCTATCGGCACCTATTTTTGAAATGCCCATCGAAAACTATATCTGAAATGCCTATCAGCACCTATTTTTAAAATGCCAATCGGCAACTATTTCTGAAATGCCTATCGGCACCTATATTTGAAATGCCTATCGGCACCTATATCTGAAATGCCTATCGGCACTTATTTTTAAAATGCCAATCGGCAACTATATCTGAAATGCCTATCAGCACCCATATTTGAAATGCCTATCGGCAACCATATCTGAAATGCTTATCGACACCTAATTTGAAATACATATCAACTTCTATATCTGAAATGCCTATCGGCACCTATTTTTAAAATGCCAATCGGCAACTATATCTGAAATGCCTACCGGCACCTATATTTGAAATGCCTATCGGCTTCTATATCTGAAATGCCTATCGGCACCTATTTTTAAAATGCCAATCGGCAACTATATCTGAAATGCCTATCGGCATCTATATCTGAAATGCCTATCGGCACCTATATCTGAAATGCCTATCGGCACCTATTTTTGAAATGCCTATCGGCAACCAAATCAGAAATGCCTATCGGCACCTATATTTGAAATGCCTATCGGCACCTATTTTTGAAATGCCTATCGGAAACTACATCTGAAATGCCTATCAGCACCTATATTTGAAATGCCTATCAGCTTCTATTTCTGAAATGCCTATCGGCACCTATTTTTAAAATGCCAATCGGCAACTATATCTGAAATGTCTATCGGCACCTATATCTGAAATGCCTATCGGCACCTATTTTAAAATGCCTATCGGAAACTACATCTGAAATGTCTATCAGCACCTATATATGAAATGCCTATCGGCAACCAAATCAGAAATGCCTATCGGCACCTATATCTGAAATGCCTTTCGGCATTTATATCTGAAATGCCTATCGGCACCTATATTAAAAAATGCCTATCGACACCTATATTTTAAATGCCTATCGGCAACTATATCTGATATGCCTATCGGCACCTATATCTGAAATGCCTATCGGCACGAATTTTTGAAATGCCTATCGGAAACTACATCTGAAATGCCTATCGGCACCTATTTTTAAAATGCCAATCGGCAACTATATCTGAAATGTCTATCGGCACCTATATCTGAAATGCCTATCGGCACCTATTTTTGAAATGCCTATCGGAAACTACATCTGAAATGCCTATCAGCACCTATATTTGAAATGCCTATCGGCAACCATATCTGAAATGCCTATCGACACCTATATTTGAAATACCTATCGGCTTCTATATCTGAAATGCCTATCGGCACCTATTTTTAAAATGCCAATCGGACATATATCTGAAATGCCTATCGGCACCTATATCTGAAATGCCTATCGGCACCTATTTTTGAAATGCCTATCGGCAACCAAATCAGAAATGCCTATCGGCACCTATATTTGAAATGCCTATCGGCACCTATATCTGAAATGCCTATCGGCACCTATTTTTAAAATGCCAATCGGCAACTACATCTGAAATGCCTATCGGCACCTATTTTTAAAATGCCAATCGGCAACTATATCTGAAATGCCTATCGGCACCTATTTTTGAAATGCGTATCGGAAACTACATCTGAAATGACTATCAGCACTTATATTTGAAACGCCTATCGCAAAACTACATCTGAAATGCCTATCAGCACCTATATTTGAAATGCCTATCGGCTTCTATATCTGAAATGCCTTTAGGCACCTATTTTTAAAATGCCAATCGGCAACTATATCTGAAATGCCTATCATCACCCATATTTGAAATGCCTATCGGCAACCATATCTGAAATGCCTATCGGCAACCATATCTGAAATGCCTATCGACACCTATATTTGAAATACCTATCGGCTTCTATATCTGAAATGCCTATCGGCACCTATTTTTAAAATGCCAATCGGCAACTATATCTGAAATACCTATCGGCACCTATATCTGAAATGCCTATCGGCACCTATTTTTAAAATGCCTATCGGAAACTACATCTTAAATGCCTATCAGCACCTATATTTGAAATGCCTATCGGCAACCATATCTGAAATGCCTATCGACACCTATATTTGAAATACGTATCGGCTTCTATATTTAAAATGCCTATCGGCACCTATTTTTTAAATGCCAATCGGCAACTATATCTGAAATGCCTATCGGCACCTATATCTGATACGGCCTATCGGCACCTATTTTTGAAATTCCTATCGGCAACCAAATCAGAAATGTCTATCGGCACCTATATTTGAAATGCCTATCGGCACCTATATCGGAAATGCCTTTTGGCACCTATTTTTGAAATGCCTATCGGAAACTACATCTGAAATGCCTATCAGCACCTATATTTGAAATGCCTATCGGCAACCATATCTGAAATGCCTATCGACACCTATATTTGAAATACCTATCGGCTTCTATATCTAAAATGCCTATCGGCACCTATTTTTAAAATGCCAATCGGCAACTATATCTGGAATGCCTATCGGCACCTATATTTGAAATGCCTATCAGCTTCTATATCTGAAATGCCTATCAACACCTATTTTTAAAATGCCAACCGGCAACTTTATCTGAAATGCCTATCGGCACCTATGTCTGAAATGCCTATCGGCACCTATTTTAAAATGCCTATCGGAAACTACATCTGAAATGCCTATCAGCACCTATATTTAAAATGCCTATCGGCAACCATATCTGAAATGCCTATCGACACCTATATTTGAAATACCTATCGGCTTCTATATCTGAAATGCCTATCGGCACCTATTTTTAAAATGCCAATCGGCAACTATATCTAAAATACCTATTGGCAGCTATTTTTAAAATGCCAATCGGCAGCTATATCTGAAATGCTTATCGGAACGTATATCTGAAATGCCTATCGGCACCTATTTTTGAAATGCCTATCGGAAACTACATCTGAAATGCCTATCAGCACCTATATTTAAAATGCCTATCGGCAACCATATCTGAAATGCCTATCGACACCTATATTTGAAATGCCTATCGGCTTCTATATCTGAAATGCCTATCGGCACCTATTTTTAAAATGCCAATCGGCAACTATATCTGAAATGCCTATCATCACCCATATTTGAAATGCCTATCGGCAACCATATCTGAAATGCCTATCGACACCTATATTTGAAATGCCTATCGGCTTCTATATCTGAAATGCCTATCGGCACCTATTTTTAAAATGCCAATCGGTAACTATATCTGAAATACCTATTGGCAGCTATTTTTAAAATGCCAATCGGCAGCTATATCTGAAATGCCTATCGGCACCTATATCTGAAATGCCTATCGGCACCTATTTTTGAAATGCCTATCGGAAACTACATCTGAAATGCCTATCGGAAACTACATCTGAAATGCCTATCGGCACCTATATTTGAAAAGCCTATCGGCAACCATATCTGGAATGCCTATCGGCACCTACATTTGAAATGCCTGTCGGCTTCTATTTATGAAATGCCTATCGGCACCTATTTTTAAAATGCCAATCGGCAACTATATCTGAAATGCCTATCGGCACCTATATCTGAAATGCCTATCGGCACCTTTTTTTGAAATGCCTATCGGAAACTACATCTGAAATGCCTATCAGCACCTATATTTAAATGGCCTATCGGCAACCAAATCAGAAATGCCTATCGGCAACTATATCTGAAATGCCTTTCGGCATTTATATCTGAAATGCCTATCGGCACCTATATTTGAAATGCCTATCGGCACCTATATTTTAAATGCCTATCGGCAACTATATCTGATATGCCTATCGGCACCTATATCTGAGATGCCTATCGGCACCTATTTTTGAAATCCCTATCTGAAACTACATCTAAAATGCCTATCGGCACCTATTTTTAAAATGCCAATCGGCAGCTATATCTGAAATGCCTATCGGCACCTATATCTGTAATGCCTATCGGCACCTATTTTTGAAATGCCTAACGGAAACTACATCTAAAATGCCTATCAGCACCTATATTTAAAATGCCTATCGGCAACCATATCTGGAATTCCTATTGGCACCTACATTTGAAATGCCTATCGGCTTCTATTTCTGAAATGCCTATCGGCACCTATATTTGAAATGCCTATCGGCACCTATATTTTAAATGCCTATCGGCAACTACATCTGATATGCCTATCGGCACCTATATCCGAGATGCCTATCGGCACCTATTTTTGAAATCCCTATCGGAAACTACATCTAAAATGCCTATCGGCACCTATTTTTAAAATGCCAATCGGCAGCTATATCTGAAATGCCTATCGGCACCTATATCTGTAATGCCTATCGGCACCTATTTTTGAAATGCCTATCGAAAACTACATCTGAAATGCCTATCAGCACCTATATTTAAAATGCCTATCGGCAACCAAATCAGAAATACCTATCAGCACCTATATCTGAAATGCCTTTCGGTATTTATATCTGAAATGCCTATCGGCACCTATATTTGAAATGCCTATCGGCACCTATATTTTAAATGCCTATCGGCAACTATATTTGATATGCCTATCGGCACCTATATCTGAAATCCCTATCGGCACCTATTTTTGAAATGCCTATCGGAAACTACATCTGAAATGCCTATCGGCACCTATTTTTAAAATGCCAATCGGCAACTATATCTGAAATGCCTATTGGCACCTATATCTGAAATGCCTTTCGGCATTTTTATCTGAAATGCCTATCGGCACCTATATTTAAAATGCCTATCGGCACCTATATTTTAACTGCCTATCGGCAACTATATCTGATATGCCTATCGGCTCCTATATCTGAAATGCCTATCGGCACCTATTTTTAAAATGCCATTCGGCAACTACATCTGAAGTGCCTATCAGCACCTATATTTGAAATGCCTATCGGCATCCATATCTGAAATGCCTATCGTCACCTATATTTGAAATACCTATCGGCTTCTATATCTGAAATGCCTGTCGGCACCTATTTTTAAAATGCCAATCGGCAACTATTTCTGAAATGCCTATCAGCACCTATATCTGAAATTCCTATCGGCACCTATATTTGAAATGCCTATCGGCAACCAAATCAGAAATGCCTATCGGCACCTATATTTGAAATGCCTATCGGCAACCAAATCAGAAATGCCTATCGGCACCTATATTTGAAATGCCTATCGGCTTCTATTTCTGAAATGCCTATCGACACCTATTTTTAAAATGCCAATCGGCAACTATATCTGAAATGTCTATCGGCACCTATATCTGAAATGCCTATCGGCACCTATTTTTAAAATGCCTATCGGAAACTACATCTGAAATGCCTATCAGCACCTATATATGAAATGCCTATCGGCAACCAAATCAGAAATGCCTATCGGCACCTATATCTGAAATGCCTTTCGGCATTTATATCTGAAATGCCTATCGGCACCTATATCAAAAAATGCCTATCGACACCTATATTTTAAATGCCTATCGGCAACTATAGCTGATATGCCTATCGGCACCTATATCTGAAATGCCTATCGGCACGTATTTTTGAAATTCCTATCGGAAACTACATCTGAAATGCCTATCGGCAACTAATTTTGAAATGCCTATCGGAAACTACGTCTGGAATGCCTATCAGCACCTATTTTTAAAATGATAATCGGCAACTATATCTGAAATGCCTATCGGCACCTACATCTGAAATGCCTATCGGCACCTATTTTCGAAATGCCTATCGGAAACTACATCTGTAATGCCTATCAGCGCCTATATTTGAAATGCCTATCGGCAAACATATCTGGAATGCCTATCGGCACCTACATTTGAAATGCCTATCGGCTTCTATATCTGAAATGCCTATCGGCACCTATTTTTAAAATGCCAATCGGCAACTATATCTGAAATGCTTATCGGCACCTATATCTGAAATGCCTATCGGCACCTATTTTTGAAATGCCTATCGGAAACTACATCTGAAATGCCTATTAGCACCTATATTTGAAATGCCAATCGGCACCTATATCTGAAATGCCTTTCGGCACCTATATCTGAAATGCCTACCGGAACCTATTTTTGAAAGGCCTATCGGCAACCATATCAGAAATGCCTATCGGCACCTATTTTTAAAATGCCAATCGGCAACTATATATGAAATGCCTATCAGCACCCATATATGAAATGCCTTTAGGCAACCATATCTGAAATGCCTATCGACACCTATATTTGAAATACCTATCGGCTTCTGTATCTGAAATGCCTATCGGCACCTATTTTTAAAATGCCAATCGGCAACTATATCTGAAATGCGTATCGGCACTTATATCTGAAATGCCTATCGGCACCTATTTTTGAAATGCCTATCGAAAACTACATCTGAAATGCCTATCGACACCTATATTTGAAATACCTGTCGGCTTCTATATCTGAATTGCCTATCGGCACCTATTTTTAAAATGCCAATCGGCAACTATATCTGAAATGCCAATCGGCACTTATATCTGAAATGCCTATCGGCACCTATTTTTGAAATGCCTATCGAAAACTACATCTGAAATGCCTATCAGCACCTATATTTGAAATGCCTATCGGCAACCAAATCAGAAATGCCTATCGGCACCTATATCTGAAATACCTATCGGCACCTATTTTTTAAATGCCTATCAGAAACTACATCTGTAATGCCTATCAGCGCCTATATTTGAAATGCCCATCGGCAACCATATCTGGAATGCCTATCGGCACCTACATTTGAAATGCCTATCGGCTTCTATATCTGAAATGCCTATCGGCACCTATTTTTAAAATGCCAATCGGCAACTATATCTGAAATGCCTATCGGCACCTATATCTGAAATGCCTATCGGCACCTATTTTTGAAATGCCTATCGGAAACTACATCTGAAATGCCCATCAGCACCTATATTTGAAATGCCAATCGGCAACTATATCTGAAATGCCTAGCAGCACCCATATTTGAAATGCCTATCGGCAACCATATCTGAAATGCCTATCGACACCTAATTTGAAATACCTATCGGCTTCTATATCTAAAATGCCTATCGGCACCTATTTTTAAAATGCCTATCGGAAACTACATCTGAAATGCCTATCAGCACCTATATTTGAAATGCCTATCGGCAACCATATCTTAAATGCCTATCGGCACCTATTTTTGAAATGCCTATCGGAAACTACATCTAAAATGCCTTTCAGCACTTATATTTGAAATGCTTATCGGCAACCATATCTTAAATGCCTATCGGCACCTATATTTGAAATGCCTATCGGCTTCTATATCTGAAATGCCTATCGGCACATATATCTGAAATGCCTATCGGCACCTATTTTTGAAATGCCTATCGGAAACTACATCTGAAATGCCTATCAGCACCTACATTTGAAATGCCTATCGGCAACCAAATCAGAAATGCCTATCGGCACCTATATCTGAAATGCCTTTCGGTATTTATATCTTAAATGCCTATCGGCACCTATATTTGAAATGCCTATCGGCACCTATATTATAAATGCCTATCGGCAACTATAACTGTTATGCCTATCGGCACTTATATCTGAAATGCCTATCGGCACCTATTTTTGAAATGCCTATCGGAAACTACATCTGAAATGCCTATCGGCACCTATTTTTAAAATGCCAATCGGCAACTATATCTGAAATGCCTATCAGCACCTATATCTGAAATGCCTTTCGGCATCTATATCTAAAATGCCTATCGGCACCTATATTTAAAATGCCTATCGGCACCTATATTTTAAATGCCTATCGGCAACTATATCTGATATGCCTATCGGTTCCTATATCTGAAATGCCTATCGGCACCAATTTTTGAAATGCCTATCGGAAACTACATCTGAAATGCCTATCGGCACCTATTTTTAAAATGCTATTCGGCAACTATATCTGAAATGCCTATCGGCACCTATATCTGAAATGCGTATCGGCTTCTATATCTGTAATGCCTGTCGGCACGTATTTTTAAAATGTCAATCGGCAACTATATCTGAAATGCCTATCATCACCCATATTTGAAATGCCTATCGGCAACCATATCTAAAATGCCTATCGACACCTATATTTGAAATACCTATCGGCTTCTATATCTGAAATGCCTATCGGCACCTATTTTTAAAATGCCAATTGGCAACTATATCTGAATTGCCTATTGGCACCTATATATGAAATGCCTATCGGCACCTATTTTTGAAATGCCTATCGGAAACTACATCTGAAATGCCTGTCAGCACCTATATTTTAAATGCCTATCGGCAACCATATCTGGAATGCCTATCGGCACCTATGTTTGAAATGCCTATCGGCTTCTATATCTGAAATGCCTATCGGCACCTATTTTTAAAATGCCAACCGGCAAATTTATCTGAAATGCCTATCGGCACCTATATCTGAAATGCCTATCGGCACCTATTTTTGAAATGCCTATCGGAAACTACATCTGAAATGCCTATCAGCACCTATATTTGAAATGCCTATCCGCAACCATATCTGAAATGCCTATCGACACATATATTTGAAATACCTATCGGCTTCTATATCTCAAATGCCTATCGGCACCTATTTTTAAAATGCCAATCGGCAACTATATCTGATATGCCTATCGGCACACCTATATCTGAAATGCCTATCGGCACCTATTTTTGAAATGCCTATCGGCAACCAAATCAGAAATGTCTATCGGCACCTATATTTGAAATGCCTATCGGCACCTATATCTGAAATGCCTATCGGCACCTATTTTTAAAATGCCAATCGGCAACTATATCTGAAATGCCTATCAGCACCCATATTTGAAATGCCTATCGGCAACCATATCTGAAATGCCTATCGACACCTATTGAAATACCTATCGGCTTTTATATCTGAAATGCCTATCGGCACCTATTTTTAAAATGCCAATCGGCAACTATATCTGAAATGCCTATCGGTACCTATATCTGAAATGCCAATCGGCAACTATATCTGAAATGCCTATCGGCACCTATATCTGAAATGCTTATCGGCACCTATTTTTAAAATGCCAATCGGCAACTATATCTGAAATGCCTATCAGCACTCATATTTGAAATGCCTATCGGCAACCATATCTGAAATGCCTATCGACACCTATATTTAAAATATCTATCGGCTTCTATATCTCAAATGCCTATCGGCACCTATTTTTAAAATGCCAATCGGCAACTATATCTAAAATGCCTATCGGCACTTATATCTGAAATGCCAATCGGCAACTATATCAGAAATGCCTATCGGCACCTATATCTGAAATGCCTATCGGCACCTATTTTTGAAATGCCTATCGGAACCTACATCTGTATTGCCTATCAGCACCTATATTTAAAATGCCTATCAACAACCAAATCGGAAATGCCTATTGGCACCTATATCTGAAATGCCTTTCGGCATTTATATCTGAAATGCCTATCGGCACCTATATTTGAAATGCCTATCGGCATCTATATTTTAAATGCCTGTCGGCAACTATATCTGATATGCCTATCGGCACCTATATCTGAAATGCCTATCGGCAACTATTTTTGAAATGCCTATCGGAAACTACATCTGAAATGCCTATCGGCACCTATTTTTAAAATGCCAATCGGCAACTACATCTGAAATGCCATCGGCACCTATATCTGAAATGCCTATCGGCACCTATTTTTGAAATGCCTATCGGAAACTACATCTGTAATGCCTATCAGCGCCTATATTTGAAATGCCTATCGGCAACCATATCTGGAATGCCTATCGGCTTCTACATTTGAAATGCCTATCGGCTTCTATATCTGAAATGCCTATCGGCACCTATTTTTATAATGCCAATCGGCATCTATATATGAAATGCCTATCGGCACCTATATCTGAAATGCCTATCGGCACCTATTTTTGAAATGCCTATCGGAAATTACATCTAAAATGCCTATCAGCACCTATATTTGAAATGCCAATCGGCACCTATATCTGAAATGCCTATCGGCACCTATATCTGAAATGCCTATCGGAACCTATTTTTGAAATGCCTATCGGCAACCATATCAGAAATGCCTATCGGCAGCTATATTTAAAATGCCTATCGGCACCTATTTTTAAAATGCCAATCGGCAACTATATCTGAAATGCCTATCGGCACCTATATCTGAAATGCCTATCGGCACCTATTTTTAAAATGCCTATCTGAAACTACATCTGAAATGCCTATCAGCACCTATATTTGAAATGCCAATCGGCACCTATATCTGAAATGCCAATCGGCACCTATATCTGAAATGCCTATCGGCACCTATTTTTGAAATGCCTATCGAAAACTACATCTGAAATGCCTATCAGCACCTATATTTGAAATGCCTATCGGCAACCAAATCAGAAATGCCTATCGGCACCTATATCTGAAAAGCCTTTCGGCATTTATATCTGAAATGCCTATCGGCACCTATATCTGAAATGCCTATCGGCACCTATTTTTGAAATGCCTATCGGAAACTACATCTGAAACGCCTATCAGCACCTATATTTGAAATGCCAATCGGCACCTATATCTGAAATGCCTATCTGCACCTATATCTGAAATGCCTATCGGAACCTATATTTGAAATGCCAATCGGCACCTATATCAGAAATGCCTATCGGCACCTATATTTGAAATGCCTATCGGCAACCAAATCAGAAATGCCTATCGGCAACTATATCTGATATGCCTATCGGCACCTATATTTTAAATGCCTATCGGCAACTATATCTGATATGCCTATCGGCGCCTATATCTGAAATGCCTGTCGGCACCTATTTTTGAAATGCCTATCGGAAACTACATCTGAAATGCCTATCAGCACCTTTATTTGAAATGCCTATCGGCTACCATATCTGGAATGCCTATCGGCACCTACATATGAAATGCCAATCGGCTTCTATATTTGAAATGCCATCGGCACCTATTTTTAAAATGCCAATCGGCAACTATATCTGGAATGCCTATCGGCACCTATATCTGAAATGCCTATCGGCACCTTTTTTTGAAATGCCTATCGGAAACTACATCTAAAATGCCTATCAGCACCTATATTTGAAATGCCTATCGGCAACCAAATCAGAAATGCCTATCGGCAAATATATCTGAAATGCCTTTCGGCATTTATATCTGAAATGCCTATCGGCACCTATATTTGAAATGCCTATCAGCACCTATAATTTAAATGCCTATCGGCAACTATATCTGATATACCTATCGGCACCTATATCTGAAATGCCTATCGGCAACTATTTTTGAAATGCCTATCGGAAACTACATCTGAAATGCCAATCAGAACCTTTATTTGAAATGCCTATCGGCAACCATATCTGGAGTGCCTATCGGCACCTACATTTCAAATGCCTATCGGCTTCTATTTCTGAAATGCCTATCGGCACCTATTTTTAAAATGCCAATCGGCAACTTTATCTGAAATGCCTATCGGCACCTATTTTTAAAATGCCTATCTGAAACTACACCTGAAATGCCTATCGGCACCTATTTTTAAAATGCCAATCGGCAACTATATCTGAAATGCCTATCGGCACCTATATCTGAAATACCTATCGGCAACTATTTTTTAAATGCCTATCAGAAACTACATCTGTAATGCCTATCAGCGCCTATATTTGAAATGCCTATCGGCAACCATATCTGGAATGCCTATCGGCACCTACATTTGAAATGCCTATCGGCTTCTATATCTGAAATGCCTATCGGCACCTATTTTTAAAATGCCAATCGGCAACTATATCTGAAATGCCTATCGGCACCTATATCTGAAATGCCTATCGGCACCTATTTTTGAAATGCCTATCGGAAACTACATCTAAAATGCCCATCAGCACCTATATTTGAAATGCCAATCGGCAACTATATCTGAAATGCCTAGCAGCACTCATATTTGAAATGCCTATCGGCAACCATATCTGAAATGCCTATCGACACCTAATTTGAAATACCTATCGCCTTCTATATCTAAAATGCCTATCGGCACCTATTTTTAAAATGCCTATCGGAAACTACATCTGAAATGCCTATCAGCACCTATATTTGAAATGCCTATCGGCAAACATATCTTAAATGCCTATCGGCACCTATTTTTAAAATGCCTATCGGAAACTACATCTAAAATGCCTTTCAGCACTTATATTTGAAATGCTTATCGGCAACCATATCTTAAATGCCTATCGGCACCTATATTTGAAATGCCTATCGGCTTCTATATCTGAAATGCCTATCGGCACCTATATCTGAAATGCCTATCGGCACCTATTTTTGAAATGCCTATCGGAAACTACATCTGAAATGCCTATCAGCACCTACATTTGAAATGCCTATCGGCAACCAAATCAGAAATGCCTATCGGCACCTATATCTGAAATGCCTTTCGGTATTTATATCTTAAATGCCTATCGGCACCTATATTTGAAATGCCTATCGGCACCTATATTATAAATGCCTATCGGCAACTATAACTGTTATGCCTATCGGCACTTATATCTGAAATGCCTATCGGCACCTATTTTTGAAATGCCTATCGGAAACTACATCTGAAATGCCTATCGGCACCTATTTTTAAAATGCCAATCGGCAACTATATCTGAAATGCCTATCGGCACCTATATCTGAAATGCCTTTCGGCATCTATATCTGAAATGCCTATCGGCACCTATATTTAAAATGCCTATCGGCACCTATATTTTAAATGCCTATCGGCAACTATATCTGATATGCCTATCGGCTCCTATATCTGAAATGCCTATCGGCACCAATTTTTGAAATGCCTATCGGAAACTACATCTGAAATGCCTATCGGCACTTATTTTTAAAATGCTATTCGGCAACTATATCTGAAATGCCTATCGGCACCTATATCTGAAATGCCTATCGGCACCTATTTTTGAAATGCGTATCGGAAACTACATCTGAAATGCCTATCAGCACCTATATTTGAAATGCCTATCAGAAACTACATCTGAAATGCCTATCAGCACTTATATTTGAAATGCGTATCGGCTTCTATATCTGTAATGCCTGTCGGCACGTATTTTTAAAATGTCAATCGGCAACTATATCTGAAATGCCTATCATCACCCATATTTGAAATGCCTATCGGCAACCATATCTGAAATGCCTATCGACACCTATATTTGAAATACCTATCGGCTTCTATATCTGAAATGCCTATCGGCACCTATTTTTAAAATGCCAATCGGCAACTATATCTGAATTGCCTATTGGCACCTATATATGAAATGCCTATCGGCACCTATTTTTGAAATGCCTATCGGAAACTACATCTGAACAGCCTGTCAGCACCTATATTTTAAATGCATATCGGCAACCATATCTGGAATGCCTATCGGCACCTATGTTTGAAATGCCTAACGGCTTCTATATCTGAAATGCCTATCGGCACCTATTTTTAAAATGCCAACCGGCAACTTTATCTGAAATGCCTATCGGCACCTATATCTGAAATGCCTATCGGCACCTATTTTTGAAATGCCTATCGGAAACTACATCTGAAATGCCTATCAGCACCTATATTTGAAATGCCTATCCGCAACCATATCTGAAATGCCTATCGACACATATATTTGAAATACCTATCGGCTTCTATATCTCAAATGCCTATCGGCACCTATTTTTAAAATGCCAATCGGCAACTATATCTGATATGCCTATCGGCACCTATATCTGAAATGCCTATCGGCACCTATTTTTGAAATGCCTATCGGCAACCAAATCAGAAATGTCTATCGGCACCTATATTTGAAATGCCTATCGGCACCTATATCTGAAATGCCTATCGGCACCTATTTTTAAAATGCCAATCGGCAACTATATCTGAAATGCCTATCAGCACCCATATTTGAAATGCCTATCGGCAACGATATCTGAAATGCCTATCGACACCTATTGAAATACCTATCGGCTTCTATATCTGAAATGCCTATCGGCACCTATTTTTAAAATGCCAATCGGCAACTATATCTGAAATGCCTATCGGTACCTATATCTGAAATGCCAATCGGCAACTATATCTGAAATGCCTATCGGCACCTATATCTGAAATGCTTATCGGCACCTATTTTTAAAATGCCAATCGGCAACTATATCTGAAATGCCTATCAGCACTCATATTTGAAATGCCTATCGGCAACCATATCTGAAATGCCTATCGACACCTATATTTAAAATATCTATCGGCTTCTATATCTCAAATGCCTATCGGCACCTATTTTTAAAATGCCAATCGGCAACTATATCTAAAATGCCTATCGGCACTTATATCTGAAATGCCAATCGGCAACTATATCAGAAATGCCTATCGGCACCTATATCTGAAATGCCTATCGGCACCTATTTTTGAAATGCCTATCGGAACCTACATCTGTATTGCCTATCAGCACCTATATTTAAAATGCCTATCGGCAACCAAATCGGAAATGCCTATTGGCACCTATATCTGAAATGCCTTTCGGTATTTATATCTGAAATGCCTATCGGCACCTATATTTGAAATGCCCATCAGCACCTATAATTTAAATGCCTATCGGCAACTATATCTGATATACCTATCGGCACCTATATCTGAAATGCCTATCGGTAACTATTTTTGAAATGCCTATCGGAAACTACATCTGAAATGCCTATCAGAACCTTTATTTGAAATGCCTATCGGCAACCATATCTGGAGTGCCTATCGGCACCTACATTTCAAATGCCTATCGGCTTCTATTTCTGAAATGCCTATCGGCACCTATTTTTAAAATGCCAATCGGCAACTTTATCTGAAATGCCGATCGGCACCTATATCTGAAATGTCTATCGGCACCTATTTTTAAAATGCCTATCGGAAACTACATCTGAAATGCCTATCAGCACCTATGTTTGAAATACCTATCGGCAACCATATCTGAAATGCCTATCGACACCTAAATTTGAAATACCTATCGGCTTCTATATCTGAAATGCCTATCGGCACCTATTTTTAAAATGCTAATCGGCAACTATTTCTGAAATGCCTATCAGCACCTATATCTGAAATGCCTATCGGCACCTATTTTTGTAATGCCTATCGGCAACCAAATCAGAAATGCCAATCGGCACCTATTTTTGAAATGCCTATCGGCACCTATATCTGAAATGCCTATCAGCACCTATTTTTAAAATGCCAATCGGCAACTATATCTGAAATGCCTATCAGCACCCATATTTGAAATGCCTATCGGCAACCATATCTGAAATGCCTATCGACACCTAATTTGAAATACCTATTGGCTTCTATATCTGAAATGACTATCGGCACCTATTTTTAAACTGTTAATCGGCAACTATATCTGAAATGCCTATCGGCACCTATATCTGAAATGCCTATCGGCACCTATTTTTGAAATGCCTATCAGAAACTACATCTGAAATGCCTATCAGCACCTATATTTGAAATGCCTATCGGCAACCATATCTGATATGCCTATCGGCACCTATATTTGAAATGCCTATCGGCTTCTATATCTGAAATGCCTATCGGCACCTATTTTTAAAATGCCAATCGGCAACTATGTCTGAAATGCCTATCGGCACCTATATCTGAAATGCCTATCGGCACCCATTTTTGAAATGCCTATCGGAAACTACATCTGAAATGCCTATCAGCACCTATATTTGAAATGCCTATCGGCAACCAAATCAGAAATGCCTATCGGCACCTATATCTGAAATGCCTTTCGGTATTTATATCTGAAATGCCTATCGGCACCTATATTTGAAATGACTATCGGCACCTATATTTTAAATGCCTATCGGCAACTATATCTGATATGCCTATCGGCACCTATTTTTAAAATGCCAATTGGCAACTATATCTGAAATGCCTATCAACACCTATATCTGAAATGCTTATCGGCACCTATTTTTGAAATGCCTATCGGAAACTACATCTGAAATGCCTATCGGCACCTATTTTTAAAATGCCATTCGGCAACTACATCTGAAATGCCTATCAGCACCTATATTTGAAATGCCTATCGGCAACCATATCTGAAATGCCTATCGACATCTATATTTGAAATACCTATCGGCTTCTATATCTGAAATGCCTATCGGCACCTATTTTTAAAATGTTAATCGGCAACTATTTCTTAAATGCCTATAAGCACCTATATCTGAAATGCCTATCGGCACCTATTTATAAAATGCCAATCGGCAGCTATATCTGAAATGCCTATCGGCACCTATATCTGAAATGCCTATCGGCACCAATTTTTGAAATGCCTATCGGAAACTACATCTGAAATGCCTATCAGCATCTATATTTGAAATGCCTATCGGCAACCATATCTGGAATGCCTATCGGCACCTACATTTGAAATGCCTATCGGCTTCTATTTCTGAAATGCCTATTGGCACCTATTTTTAAAATGCCAATCGGCAACTATATCTGAAATGCCTATCGGCACCTATATCTGAAATGCCTATCGGCACCTATTTTTAAAATGCCTATCGGAAACTACATCTGAAATGCCTATCAGCACCTATATTAGAAATGCCTATCGGCAACCAAATCAGAAATGCCTATCGGCACCTATATCTGAAATGCCTTACGGCATTTATATCTGAAAAGCCTATCGGCACCTATATTTGAAATGCCTATCGGCACCTATATTTTAAATGCCTATCGGCAACTATATCTGATATGCCTATCGGCACCTATATCTGAAATGCCTATCGGCACCTATTTTTAAAATGCCAATCGGCAACTATTTCTGAAATGCCTATCGGCACCTATATTTGAAATGCCTATCGGCACCTATATCTGAAATGCCTATCGGCACTTATTTTTAAAATGCCAATCGGCAACTATATCTGAAATGCCTATCAGCACCCATATTTGAAATGCCTATCGGCAACCATATCTGAAATGCCTATCGACACCTAATTTGAAATACATATCGGCTTCTATATCTGAAATGCCTATCGGCACCTATTTTTAAAATGCCAATCGGCAACTATATCTGAAATGCCTACCGGCACCTATATTTAAAACGCCTATCGGCTTCTATATCTGAAATGCCTATCGGCACCTATTTTTAAAATGCCAATCGGCAACTATATCTGAAATGCCTATCGGCATCTATATCAGAAATGCCTATCGGCACCTATATCTGAAATGCCTATCGGCACCTATTTTTGAAATGCCTATCGGCAACCAAATCAGAAATGCCTATCGGCACCTATATTTGAAATGCCTATCGGCACCTATTTTTGAAATGCCTATCGGAAACTACATCTGAAATGCCTATCAGCACCTATATTTGAAATGCCTATCGGCAACCATATCTGAAATGCCTATCGACACCTAAATTTGAAATACCTATCGGCTTCTATATCTGAAATGCCTATCGGCACCTATTTTTAAAATGCTAATCGGCAACTATTTCTGAAATGCCTATCAGCACCTATATCTGAAATGCCTATCGGCACCTATTTTTGTAATGCCTATCGGCAACCAAATCAGAAATGCCAATCGGCACCTATTTTTGAAATGCCTATCGGCACCTATATCTGAAATGCCTATCAGCACCTATTTTTAAAATGCCAATCGGCAACTATATCTGAAATGCCTATCAGCACCCATATTTGAAATGCCTATCGGCAACCATATCTGAAATGCCTATCGACACCTAATTTGAAATACCTATTGGCTTCTATATCTGAAATGCCTATCGGCACCTATTTTTAAACTGTTAATCGGCAACTATATCTGAAATGCCTATCGGCACCTATATCTGAAATGCCTATCGGCACCTATTTTTGAAATGCCTATCAGAAACTACATCTGAAATGCCTATCAGCACCTATATTTGAAATGCCTATCGGCAACCATATCTGATATGCCTATCGGCACCTATATTTGAAATGCCTATCGGCTTCTATATCTGAAATGCCTATCGGCACCTATTTTTAAAATGCCAATCGGCAACTATGTCTGAAATGCCTATCGGCACCTATATCTGAAATGCCTATCGGCACCCATTTTTGAAATGCCTATCGGAAACTACATCTGAAATGCCTATCAGCACCTATATTTGAAATGCCTATCGGCAACCAAATCAGAAATGCCTATCGGCACCTATATCTGAAATGCCTTTCGGTATTTATATCTGAAATGCCTATCGGCACCTATATTTGAAATGACTATCGGCACCTATATTTTAAATGCCTATCGGCAACTATATCTGATATGCCTATCGGCACCTATTTTTAAAATGCCAATTGGCAACTATATCTGAAATGCCTATCAACACCTATATCTGAAATGCTTATCGGCACCTATTTTTGAAATGCCTATCGGAAACTACATCTGAAATGCCTATCGGCACCTATTTTTAAAATGCCATTCGGCAACTACATCTGAAATGCCTATCAGCACCTATATTTGAAATGCCTATCGGCAACCATATCTGAAATGCCTATCGACATCTATATTTGAAATACCTATCGGCTTCTATATCTGAAATGCCTATCGGCACCTATTTTTAAAATGTTAATCGGCAACTATTTCTTAAATGCCTATAAGCACCTATATCTGAAATGCCTATCGGCACCTATTTATAAAATGCCAATCGGCAGCTATATCTGAAATGCCTATCGGCACCTATATCTGAAATGCCTATCGGCACCAATTTTTGAAATGCCTATCGGAAACTACATCTGAAATGCCTATCAGCATCTATATTTGAAATGCCTATCGGCAACCATATCTGGAATGCCTATCGGCACCTACATTTGAAATGCCTATCGGCTTCTATTTCTGAAATGCCTATTGGCACCTATTTTTAAAATGCCAATCGGCAACTATATCTGAAATGCCTATCGGCACCTATATCTGAAATGCCTATCGGCACCTATTTTTAAAATGCCTATCGGAAACTACATCTGAAATGCCTATCAGCACCTATATTAGAAATGCCTATCGGCAACCAAATCAGAAATGCCTATCGGCACCTATATCTGAAATGCCTTACGGCATTTATATCTGAAAAGCCTATCGGCACCTATATTTGAAATGCCTATCGGCACCTATATTTTAAATGCCTATCGGCAACTATATCTGATATGCCTATCGGCACCTATATCTGAAATGCCTATCGGCACCTATTTTTAAAATGCCAATCGGCAACTATTTCTGAAATGCCTATCGGCACCTATATTTGAAATGCCTATCGGCACCTATATCTGAAATGCCTATCGGCACTTATTTTTAAAATGCCAATCGGCAACTATATCTGAAATGCCTATCAGCACCCATATTTGAAATGCCTATCGGCAACCATATCTGAAATGCCTATCGACACCTAATTTGAAATACATATTGGCTTCTATATCTGAAATGCCTATCGGCACCTATTTTTAAAATGCCAATCGGCAACTATATCTGAAATGCCTACCGGCACCTATATTTAAAACGCCTATCGGCTTCTATATCTGAAATGCCTATCGGCACCTATTTTTAAAATGCCAATCGGCAACTATATCTGAAATGCCTATCGGCATCTATATCAGAAATGCCTATCGGCACCTATATCTGAAATGCCTATCGGCACCTATTTTTGAAATGCCTATCGGCAACCAAATCAGAAATGCCTATCGGCACCTATATTTGAAATGCCTATCGGCACCTATTTTTGAAATGCCTATCGGAAACTACATCTGAAATGCCTATCAGCACCTATATTTGAAATGCCTATCGGCAACCATATCTGAAGTGCCTATCGACACCTATATTTGAAATACCTATCGGCTTCTATATCTAAAATGCCTATCGGCACCTATTTTTAAAATGCCAATCGGCAACTATATCTGAAATGCCTATCGGCACCTATATCTGAAAGGCCTATCGGCACCTATTTTTGAAATTCCTATCGGCAACCAAATCAGAAATGTCTATCGACACCTATATTTGAAATGCCTATCGGCACCTATATCTGAAATGCCTATCGGCACCTATTTTTGAAATGCCTATCGGAAACTACATCTGAAATGCCTATCAGCACCTATATTTGAAATGCCTATCGGCAACCATATCTGAAATGCCTATCGACACCTATATTTGAAATACCTATCGGCTTCTATATCTAAAATGCCTATCGGCACCTATTTTTAAAATGCCAATCGGCAACTATATTTGAAATGCCTATCGGCACCTATATCTGAAATGCCTATCGGCACCTATTTTTGAAATGCCTATCGGCAACCAAATCAGAAATACCTATCAGTACCTATATCTGAAATGCCTTTCGGTATTTATATCTGAAATGCCTATCGGCACCTATATTTGAAATGCCTATCGGCACCTATATTTTAAATGCCTATCGGCAACTATATCTGATATGCCTATCGGCACCTATATCTGAAATTCCTATCGGCACCTATATTTGAAATGCCTATCGGCAACCAAATCAGAAATGCCTATCGGCACCTATATTTGAAATGCTTATCGGCTTCTATTTCTGAAATGCCTATCGGCACCTATTTTTAAAATGCCAATCGGCAACTATATCTGAAATGTCTATCGGCACCTATATCTGAAATGCCTATCGGCACCTATATTTTAAATGCCTATCGGCAACTATATCTGATATGCCTATCGGCTCCTATATCTGAAATGCCTATCGCCACCTATTTTTGAAATGCCTATCGGAAACTACATCTGAAATGCCTATCGGCACCAATTTTTAAAATGCCATTCGGCAACTACATCTGAAGTGCCTATCAGCACCTATATTTGAAATGCCTATCGGCATCCATATCTGAAATGCCTATCGTCACCTATATTTGAAATACCTATCGGCTTCTATGTCTGAAATGCCTATCGGCACCTATTTTTAAAATGCCAATCGGCAACTATTTCTGAAATGCCTATCAGCACCTATATCTGAAATTCCTATCGGCACCTATATTTGAAATGCCTATCGGCAACCAAATCAGAAATGCCTATCGGCACCTATATCTGAAATGCCTTTCGGCATTTAAATCTGAAATGCCTATCGGCACCTATATTAAAAAATGCCTATCGGTACCTATATTTTAAATGCCTATCGGCAAATATATCTGATATGCCTATCGGCACCTATATCTAAAATGCCTATCGGCACGTATTTTTGAAATGCCAATCGGAAACTACATCTGAAATGCCTATCGGCACCTATTTTTAAAATGCCAATCGGCAACTATATCTGAAATGTCTATCGGCACCTATTTCTAAAATGCCTATCGGCACCTATTTTTGAAATGCCTATCGGAAACTACATCTGAAATGCCTATCAGCACCTATATTTGAAATGCCTATCGGCAACCATATCTGAAATGCCTATCGACACCTATATTTGAAATACCTATCGGCTTCTATATCTGAAATGCCTATCGGCACCTATTTTTAAAATGCCAATCGGCAACTATATCTGAAATGCTTATCGGCACCTATATCTGAAATGCCTATCGGCACCTATTTTTGAAATGCCTATCGGCAACCAAATCAGAAATGCCTATCGGCACCTATATTTGAAATGCCTATCGGCACCTATATCTGAAATGCCTATCGGCACCTATTTTTAAAATGCCAATCGGCAACTATATCTGAAATGCCTATCGGCACCTATATTTGAAATGCCTATCGGCTTCTATATCTGAAATGCCTATTGGCACCTATTTTTAAAATGCCAATCGGCAACTATATCTGAAATGCCTATCGGCACCTACATCTAAAATGCCTATCGGCATCTATTTTTGAAATGCCTATCGGAAACTACATCTGAAATGCCTATCGGCACCTATATTTGAAATGCCTATCGGCAACCAAATCAGAAATGCCTATCGGCACCTATATCTGAAATGCCTTTCGGTATTTATATATGAAATGCCTATCGGCACCTATATTTGAAATGCCTATCGGCACCTATATTTCAAATGCCTATCGGCAACTATATCTGATATGCCTATCGGCACCTATATCTGAAATGCCTATCGTCACCTATTTTTGAAATGCCTATCGGAAACTACATCTGAAATGCCTATCGGCACCTATTTTTAAAATGCCAATCGGCAACTATATCTGAAATGCCTATCTGCACCTATATCTGAAATGCCTTTCGGCACCTATTTTTGAAATGCCTATCGGAAACTACATCTGAAATGCCTATCAGCACCTACATTTGAAATGCCTATCGGCAACCATATCAGAAATGCCTATCGGCACCTATATCATAAATGCCTTTCGGTATTTATATCTTAAATGGCTATCGGCACCTATATTTTAAATGCCTATCGGCAACTATAACTGTTATGCCTATCGGCACCTATATCTGAAATGCCTTTCGGAATTTATATCTGAAATGCCTATCGGAACCTATATTTGAAATGCCTATCGGCACCTATATTTTAAATGCCTGTCGGCAACTATATCTGATATGCCTATCGGCACCTATATCTGAAATGCCTATCGGCAACTATTTTTGAAATGCTTATCGGAAACTACATCTGAAATACCTATCGGTACCTATTTTTAAAATGCCAACCGGCAACTATATCTGAAATGCCTATCGGCACCTATATCTGAAATGCCTTCCGGCACCTATTTTTGAAATGCCTATCGGAAACTACATCTGAAATGCCTTTTAGCACCTACATTTGAAATGCCTATCGGCAACCATATCAGAAATGCCTATCGGCACCTATATTTGAAATGTCTTTCGGTATTTATATCTTAAATGCCTATCGGCACCTATATTTGAAATGCCTATCGGCACCTATATTTTAAATGCCTTTCGGCAACTATAAGTGTTATGCCTATCGGCACCTATATCTGAAATGCCTTTCGGAATTTATATCTGAAATGCCTATCGGAACCTATATTTGAAATGCCTATCGGCACCTATATTTTAAATGCCTGTCGGCAACTATATCTGATATGCCTATCGGCACCTATATCTGAAATGCCTATCGGCACCTATTTTTGAAATGCCTATCGGAAACTACATCTGTAATGCCTATCAGCGCCTATATTTGAAATGCCTATCGGCAACCATATCTGGAATGCCTATCGGCACCTACATTTGAAATGCCTATCGGCTTCTATATCTGAAATGCCTATCGGCACCTATTTTTAAAATGCCAATCGGCAACTATATCTGAAATGCCTATCGGCACCTATATCTGAAATGCCTATCGGCACCTATTTTTGAAATGCCTATCGGAAACTACATCTGAAATGCCTTTCAGCACCTATATTTGAAATGCCAATCGGCACCTATATCTGAAATGCCTATCGGCACCTATATCTGAAATACCTATCGGAACCTATTTTTGAAAGGCCTATCGGCAACCATATCAGAAATGCCTATCGGCACCTATATTTGAAATGCCTATCGCACCTATTTTTAAAATGCCAATCGGCAACTATATCTGAAATGCCTATCAGCACCCATATTTGAAATGCCTTTTGGCAACCATATCTGAAGTGCCTATCGACACCTATATTTGAAATACCTATCGGCTTCTATATCTGAAATGCCTATCGGCACCTATTTTTAAAATGCCAATCGGCAACTATATCTGAAATGCGTATCGGCACCTATATCTGAAATGCCTATCGGCACCTGTTTTTGAAATGCCTATCGGAAGCTACATCTGGAGTGCCTATCAGCACCTATATTTGAAATGCCTATCGGCAACCATATCTGAAATGCCTATCGACACCTATATTTGAAATACCTGTCGGCTTCTATATCTGAAATGCCTATCGGCACCTATTTTTAAAGTGCCAATCGGCAACTATATCTGAAATGCCAATCGGCACCTATATCTGAAATGCCTATCGGCACCTATTTTTGAAATGCCTATCGAAAACTAAATCTGAAATGCCTATCAGCACCTATATTTGAAATGACTATCGGCAATTAAATCAGAAATGCCTATCGGCACCTATATCTGAAAAGCCTTTCGGCATTTATATCTGAAATGCCTATCAGCACCTATATTTTAAATGCCTATCGCCAACTATATCTGATATGCCTTTCGGCACCTATATCTGAAATGCCTATCGGCACCTATTTTTGAAATGCCTATCTGAAACTACATCTGAAATGCCTATCAGCACCTATTTTTAAAATGCCAATCGGCAACTATATCTGAAATGCCTATCGGCACCTATATCTGAAATGCCTATCGGCACCTATTTTTGAAATGCCTATCGGAAACTACATCTGTAATGCCTATCAGCGCCTATATTTGAAATGCCTATCGGCAACCATATCTGGAATGCCTATTGGCACCTACATTTGAAATGCCTATCGGCTTCTATATCTGAGATGCCTATAGGCACATATTTTTAAAATGCCAATCGGCACCTATATCTGAAATGCCTATCGGCTTCTATTTCTGAAATGCCTATTGGCACCTATTTTTAAAATGCCAATCGGCAACTATATCTGAAATGCCTATCGGCACCTATATCTGAAATGCCTATCGGCACCTATTTTTAAAATGCCTATCGGAAACTACATCTGAAATGCCTATCAGCACCTATATTAGAAATGCCTATCGGCAACCAAATCAGAAATGCCTATCGGCACCTATATCTGAAATGCCTTACGGCATTTATATCTGAAAAGCCTATCGGCACCTATATTTGAAATGCCTATCGGCACCTATATTTTAAATGCCTATCGGCAACTATATCTGATATGCCTATCGGCACCTATATCTGAAATGCCTATCGGCACCTATTTTTGAAATGCCCATCGAAAACTATATCTGAAATGCCTATCGGCACCTATTTTTAAAATGCCAATCGGCAACTATTTCTGAAATGCCTATCGGCACCTATATTTGAAATGCCTATCGGCACCTATATCTGAAATGCCTATCGGCACTTATTTTTAAAATGCCAATCGGCAACTATATCTGAAATGCCTATCAGCACCCATATTTGAAATGCCTATCGGCAACCATATCTGAGATGCCTATCGACACCTAATTTGAAATACATATCGGCTTCTATATCTGAAATGCCTATCGGCACCTATTTTTAAAATGCCAATCGGCAACTATATCTGAAATGCCTACCGGCACCTATATTTAAAATGCCTATCGGCTTCTATATCTGAAATGCCTATCGGCACCTATTTTTAAAATGCCAATCGGCAACTATATCTGAAATGCCTATCGGCATCTATATCTGAAATGCCTATCGGCACCTATATCTGAAATGCCTATCGGCACCTATTTGTGAAATGCCTATCGGCAACCAAATCAGAAATGCCTATCGGCACCTATATTTGAAATGCCTATCGGCACCTATTTTTGAAATGCCTATCGGAAACTACATCTAAAATGCCTATCAGCACCTATATTTGAAATGCCTATCGGCTTCTATTTCTGAAATGCCTATCGGCACCTATTTTTAAAATGCCAATCGGCAACTATATCTGAAATGTCTATCGGCACCTATATCTGAAATGCCTATCGGCACCTATTTTTAAAATGCCTATCGGAAACTACATCTGAAATGCCTATCAGTAGTATATTTATGAGAGAGCAGTGCCCCTCCGGCCCTCCAGTTAAGCTCCTCCGACTTGAGATAGAACTTGCTGTGAAAACTTGCTCGCATGTTGAAATATGGTAGTCGTTACGTCTGCGACGTCTGTTTGGTCTTATTCCTCCACTTTTCGCGTAAAGGGAGGGGGACGTACGCCTATAAGCCGCCGCCACCGACTTCACTGGTTGTTGATTTTTTTTCCATAAAAATATGGCCGCTTTGAAAACGTGACGTAAGAAAGGTTCGAGCCACCCGCCGCCGCCGCCCGCACTCACAACACACGCAGAGAGAGATACACACACACACACACCAACACACACACACACACACACACACACACACACAGCAGACAGACGCCAAAGAGACACCAAACAGACACCAAACAGACACCAAACAGACACCAAAGAGACACCAAAGAGACACCAAAGAGACACCAAAGAGACACCAAAGAGACACCAAAGAGACACCAAAGAGACACCAAGGAGACACCAAAGAGACACCAAAGAGACACCAAAGAGACACCAAAGAGACACCAAAGAGACACCAAAGAGACACCAAAGAGACACCAAAGAGACACCAAAGAGACACCAAAGAGACACCAAAGAGACACCAAAGAGACACCAAAGAGACACCAAAGAGACACCAAAGAGACACCAAAGAGACACCAAAGAGACACCAAAGAGACACCAAAAAGACGCCAAAAACACACACACGTATGCGAGACACATACTTGTAGTATATAATATCTTTTTTGCACAATTTTCATGCCGAAACATTCTTTTTCTACGTATTTTGGTCAAAAATTTACATGGCCGCGTTAGAAGATGGGGGGGGGTTACATTGGTAATCATATTACTTATGGGGTAATTCCGAGATAGATGGCTATAATTATTATGGAAAAAAAAAAAATGACGTTGACGGCATGAGTTTTGGTCGTCATTATTTTGAAAATGAAAACATTGAAGATATTTTTAAAAAAGTATTTTATTGAATCATAATTAATAATATACATAAGTATTGTCTTACATACAAAGTTGTCTTTTCATAAATATATAGACATAATGTTGTTTTATGTGATAAATTGGGTCTCTCTCTCTTCTAATAATTCGATGTGCAATTGGTACACGCTTTCACCACCATTGCAGTCATGTTCTCTCGTAAACTGTGCACGTTCCACGTCAGCAGCCGGAGCAGATAGGTGGTAGATTGATCGACTTGTTTGCGATAATCTTTGAGCGTTTCGTTGACTCGCTTCATCGCATCGAGTACATAGTTGACGTTTTCATTTTGAAACTTATGAACGAGGCGAGTGTAAGTACTGTGGACTTTATCGAGCCGCCCGCACTTGTCGTTTAAATGTATAAGACTTGCTACGACTGTTGTTTCGATTACTACATAGCAAACGAGATAGCAACAAAAGGTGAGCGCGAAAGTTTTTAATGTTCGCTCGACGACGTCCATTTCAACACTGCACTTTTCACAACACACATACCTATTAAATAGTTTCTGAAAGTATAAAAGATCCCCAAGGTATTTTTTTTTAATAAAAAGACATGTAAAATACGTTTTAAATATATTTATTGTAAAAAAAATACATTATTAATAATATTGCTTAAATCTAATTTACTCTATCAATGCTAAACATTTCAGCATCTACACAATCATACGTGTTATCGTAACCTTCATCATCATCGTCATCGTTGTCGTCATCGTCGTCCTTGTCGTCGTCGTCGTCTGAATCTATGACTATATCCTCATCAGTTTCAAATATAATTTTAATTTTTAAATCTTCAAATATAAGTGTTTCTTTTTGCGACTTTAAATCCGTACAATCGATATAGTTGGAGGATAACAGCTCGTTTGTGTGTTTATCCCTTATTATTACTGTAATACCAGCTTCACACATTTTGTATTATAATACACCAAAATAGATAGAGAGAGGGAGAGAGAGATAGCTCTGTGTTCTAGTCGACGGACGATGATGAATTGACAATTTTTAGCACCGGACTGAGAATATGAGAGACTGCTTCTATTCTTCTTTTAAATCGATCGCGATCTCTAGCAATCTGTTCCCATATCCCCACCCGTGCTTTGCGATATGCAAAATTCCAACAAACCATATAATTAATCTCTACCTTATCGTTAAAATGCACATTTTTTATTTTTTTAATCATAGCAACCATTAAAGTCAATTGCAATTTTTTCACTACAAATTAGTGGGATTTCGTAGAAGAGTCTTTCGTAATTAATAGTATGTAAAATATCGTTAGGTGTAAAGAAATCGCTGTCGCTTAAGCGTAAACAATTTAAAGTCTTGCACTTATCTAAATACGTATTATAATATAATTTCACTGTATTTGAATAGTATACGTATGAACACAATAAACTATAGACAATGTCCTTCAAGTCCAACAGACTTTCCCACTCGTCTTGTGATAATATCAGCGATGTATGAGAAGTTGATCTTTTAAATTTTAAATGTTTTATTTTCTTTAAATAAACTTCTCTTATTTCGACGTCTCCGCCAATCACTGAATAGAATCGTCTGTGACTGTCCTCGTTAAAGTACTTGTTTATATGATTACACAACAACATTAGAGCGCACCAGTCGATCTGTTCCATAAAAATGCTAGTAGTTTTCACGTCTCTCAATTCGAGCATCGCGTGAAAATTTTGCGGTAGCCAACCGACGTTTACGTATTTACTTCGCTTTGCGTCGATAAAGAATACATTTTGCAGCAAGAGTTTTGTTTCAGAGGTCAACGCTGCACTTGCTGCTGCTGCAGTTGTCGATGAAGTTGTAGTAACATTTTCGGTTTCGATGTCTTCTTCTTCTTCTTCTTGACGCACCAACGGAAACTCTACAATGTCTTCACCTCTCTCCTCATCCTGCCGCTGCTGTCGGTGCTCCTCATCCACCAACTTTTGCATGTTGTTGTAATCGATATTCACATCACACGGCTCTGCGGTATCAGAGTTGTAAAACCGGAATATATTCAATGTATTAGTCATGTTGTCTCGCAACAAAGTCTTGCATTACACTGAATATTTCTTGCTTTTCTTGTGAATTGATTTTTATTATGTTTTTTTTTTTTTTTTTTTTCAACAGCTGCTGTCTAAAATTGTCTCATCGCTCCCACTCTCCATCCTACGACCCCTTCTTATAAGATCCATATCAACCTTGTCTGCAGCCGTACAAATTGATGTCGTTCCCTTCTCAATTTTTAATAGAATTGAATCATCATCAAATCTTAATCTCTGTTTCAGTTTATGCGTAAGATTGTAGATGTCGTTTTGAAAGTCCATACCGGCATGCAACAGTTTCAATCGCTTCAAATTGGAATGCGCTTGTTGGTAGAGGTGCTCAAACATTTTTTTATCATTGACCACGAGCGAAAAGAACTTTGTATGATAAGTATGTTTAATAATCGCTTTAAAAACTATACGTCCATCGTCTAAAACAAATCGCACGTAGCGCGGATCCATTTTTAAAAATCTTATACCCTCATTCCAGGGGATGGGTGTTTGTTGCACTACATTGTTTTCATCGAAGCCAAATCCCCATTCTTCTAATTTTTGTTTCTTATCTGCAGAGAGACTTGAAAAACGTCTGCTCTGATTGAACAACTCTACGCCGATAATTTCTTCTAGAGTGGTAGTCGATGATTTGTCAGGCACAAAGCCAATACTCCAAAGATTATCATCACTATAACTACCACCACACTCGTCACTACTTACACTCTGCATGTTTTTTCCTTAAAGACTGAATAATTTAAAAATAACTTTGTCTTATATACATTATTCGAATCTCCCCTCCCCCCACCATAATGTTTGCACAGCAACCGCCTTTGTTTTATTCATTTAGATATTTTTGCAGCTTGAGTACATTTATGCATGCGCAATTGTTTACGAATTTCATGTTTGCATGCAGATTACACTCGATTTTGTCATCAATTGACGACAGTGACAGCGGCAAAACTTTCAACGAGGGACAACAGTTTGAATCTAAGTCTACATAAAGTAAATCAGGTCCGTTCTTTTTTAGAAATCTTTGTTTTTCGAGTCCTTTAACTAAAATTAGAGGTGAACCTTTAAAAATGTTTGTCAGTTGTTTATTTAGTTCACGATATTCAATGTTGCCATAGTTCCAGTCGAGACCGTTTATTCTACTTTTATTGTAAGCATTCTGTTTTCTATACTTTTCATCGAGCCAGCGTTTCTCGTACGGCGGCTCAAACACTACTTGTTTTATATTGTCACTCGACAAATTGCAAAACGCCAATTCCTTTGCAAAATATTCATGCTCGTTACCGACAACGAATTGAATATCGCATAATCCAATTTTATGTGTCATAATCTCCCCTTTTTACACAATTTTTGTGACGGTATTTTGCAGGGGATGGTAGGTGAATAGTTTATCGTGTATAATCAGACAGAAGGCTGTCGTGCTCGCATGGAAATTTTCATGAGATTCAATCATCAACTTGATATCTACAACGCCCTTTTTGATAGCTTCCGGTTGTCGCGAGCAATCGAACACAATGAGCGGCGATATGGTTTTGAAGTCGTTTTTATTGAAAAGAGGTGCGTTTTTAGTTCCATTAAAATAGGTCTCCTGACTCTTCAGATACTTGTCGTAGACGATGTTGAAATCGTTTTTATCAAAATTCATCGTGAGCGGCTCGTAGGGATACGATTCGGAATTTAAAAAGAGTTTTGCCGACCGCAGTTTACAGTGATCAAAGACGCTGCTATCTTTCAGTTGAGTGCCGTCGCGTTTCGTCTGAAAACCTACGATGATCAAACGCGGCGTTTCGACTTGATTGGTAGTCGTCACGGTCCATACGTGTTTTGTGGAAAACGGCAGCGCAGGAAATTCATACAGATCCCACGCTCTAAACACAATGTTTTTATCTTTGTTCGCCGTCTTCAACAGTTTAATTTTCATTTCATTAGACGGTATGACGTAGGGTACGTTCCATTTGATGGACGTTAATTCTATTTTACCCGTTTTTTGAGTTGTTCCGGCGTCAGCTTGTTTTGTTAAAATTGCCGAATGATCGTCTCTTTTACGTATCAATATCAGTTCTTGTTTACCGTTCACCATCACCCGCTTGTGATCGTGTGCAAAACCCAAAATGTATTTCAAAGGTATGCTGACGCTAAAATTCCCTTCCGAATCCAACAGGTTGGCATTGTTTGTAGTCAAATCCCAACCGCAGTTTGAAAGCGCTCTTACTTCGTCGGGACTGTGCAACACATAACCGACCATGGTGGATGAGATGCCTACATTTTTAGTCGAGTCGAGTTGCATACCCCACAATTCATAGCGAATCTCCTCAAACAGATGCGCTATTCCGTTGTTAACGATGCTCGAAGTTGTAGCAGCTGTGTCGTCCTCGTAAGTCAATTTACCGCGCACTTCGAGCGTGCTGTCGTGAGGAAACGTGACGGCATCCTGATTTTGAATGGCTATGCGAATTTCATCGTTTTTTTTCAACTGACTGATGTTGTAGGGTTCTTGCGAATGTATGCGAATCGATTCTATACTTTCGTCTAGAACGATCGGAAAGTCAACGGCTAGAATATCTTGCATTTTTTCTCCCCTTTCTATTTTAATGCAAGTCCAATTGATCTTAGAAAATTTAAATTCTCACTACTGATTTTATTTCGCTTCCTCCCTTTATGACCAGAACCTTTTAATTTTATCTTTCTACTTTTCTTTTCAGATGTTGTTGTTGTTGTTGTTGTTGCTGCTGCTGCTGCTGCTACTGACTCATCAGTGGACAACGCTCGACTGATTCCGGTTGACGTTTGCAAACACTCTTTAAAATAATCTCCGTAATATACGCCCATTTTTTACAAACGTTTGAGATGCAATCGCACAGTAACGGACTCGCCGTTGAAATCCACTAAACGATCGTCTTGATCGACAATAGTTATGCTAATGTAGTCTATAACTCGACGATTGATGGGCAAATAAATAACATTGCTCGGTGTTATGGATATTTTATAGCCCGGCTCCTCTTGCGGATAGAACTGAAAGAGAGTGTGTTCGGGCTGTCCGTTTAAATAGGAACCGCTCACAATATTACACTTTACTCTGATTGCGTTAATTTTTGTAATGTGAGCCGTAAAATCCGATTTGTGTACGGTGTTTGCTTCTAGCATATTGCGCTTCTTGCTGAAACCTAGCAGAGATCCCACGCTACCTTCGGCGCCAATATCTATAATCACATCGCTCTTTATTTCCGTTTTCAACGTGTTGTTGTTTGCCATAATTCGAATGTTTCTATTCTCCTTTTTCAACTCATCGAGTAGGTAGTCGTTGATGTTTGTGATTTCGTACGCTCCCTTAGGTATCTCGATTGTTTTCCTATTGTTGTCGAGTATCGGAAAGTCGGGGTTATAGTAGAAAAACTTGTTGTTGGTTTCGTCGATGTTTGGAATCGAGTGCCACGACTCAAATTCAATCAGTCCCAGTTGATATTCTTCATTCTCATCGAGCACGATCGACGGATAAAACGGACTGTTCAACACCGACTCGTTTCCGCTCAGGGTGAATGTGAACGACATTGTCCTTCTCTCTCTCTCTCTCTAATTGTTCAATAGGAAAGACAAACAGTGATGTCCGCACAAAACTGAATTGAATTTTTGTCTTCTCTCGTAGTTATATACTATGCTGCAACCTTTCAAATAATCCACCAACTCTCTCGGCGGCTGCAAGTTGCCGAAACTGTCAAAGTACTTTACGTTTTTGCCAACTTTTTTGTACGCGACCCAATGCGTTCCGGGACCGTCTCTATCGTCCAGATTTACTACGACGCTCTCGTTCTTTTTAGGTTTTTTTGGCAGCGCGTTTCTCATATACACGCCTCTGAAAAATTTGACATTTAACATATTCGCGTATCGTTCAATCTCAGCATCGGTGAGCGCGTGTTTCGGCAATATTTTTAAAAGTTTTTTGAAGCCGTGCGAAAGGGTCTTAAAAAAAGACCATAGCCTCGCCGATAGGGTTTCAAGTAGAGTCCGCTTCCTTTTTTACCGATGGCTATGGCTTCCATTGTTTCGTTGTGACGATTCGCTTCAGCAAGTTTATCTCTGGCCTCCTTAGCATCTATGACGGTTTTGGCAACGCTCGCAGCTCCTCCGGTCAGAGCTCCCAATGCCGACAGACCGGCGAATAGCGGAATTAGCGGTAAAAATCCTCCCGTTCTAGGTACGGGTATCACTCGAGCGTCTTTCACTGCTGCAGTCGCATATTTGTTTACACCCGTCGAGTTTATCGAATCGAGTTCCAGCTGTGCTTGTTTAATTAGACTGTTCTTCATGGTAGAATTTTTAGTTTTCACACTTCTCCTTCTTCCGGCTGATTTTGCTCGCCTGTTGACGCGTATGCGTTTTGGTGCAACAGCAGCAGCGGATGAAGCTCTCTTTCTTTTCCTACTGCCCATGCCGAGTTTAGTTTTAATTTTCATCGCGTTTGTCGTGAGCCAAGCGGCTGTCTTTTCGCTTAAACTAGCGTCCTTTGCCTTGACGCGACTCCAAGCTGTCTCGAGAAGTTTGCGATCGGCTAAGTGACGTTCTTTTAAATTCTTTGTGTTTGCGTAGGCTACGTCGTGCTCTTTGCAACCTTCGTCCAGCGGATTCACGCCGACGTCACCTCTGTTCAAACGCTTCTCTAACTTTGTTCCGGGTCCGCAGAAACGATAGCCGGGTATGTGTAATTCGACCGGTAGTTTGTTGATTAAAGTATTGACGAGTCCACGTCCAGTGCGGTTATCACTAGTGGAATGAACGACGACCATCTTTTATACCTAACTGCGCAGCGTCTCCTTTTTATTCTAAAAAAATATTTCTAACAGAAAAAAAAACGTAAAAGAAACAAAAAAAAAACAAACTATACCACGTCTTTTTTGAGTATCCACGAGTTGTGAGTGTCGTCAAGGCCCAACCACTTGACGTACAATCTATTGCCTTGTGTTTTCAAGACCTTCTCCACTAAATAGACGCTGTGATCGGGAACTTTTTGTAATTCCTCCTCGTAAAACCCACCCTTGATTGGTACGTTGTTTGCGTCCGCCAGCTCGTAAGTGCGCGGATTTGTGGTCAGTTTCACCTTAGACACCGTAAAAATTTCAGTAGTCCAATTGGGCAGGTAGCCTTTGTCAAACACGTGTTTATACTTGCTGATACGTACGTGATCGCCCGCGTGTATTTTCTGTTTTCTCACATCTACTATTTTTAAATTAGAGTAGACAGTTTTCAGTAATTTCTTTTCATTTTTTGCATTCACCTCATTGGGTTTCATTTTTATCGTTCTGTGTCTGGTGTTGTTGTACTCGCTCACAATGTCCGGCAATATCTTGAGCCATTTATAATTTCCCTCGATGCTGAAGCGTTTCCACAGTCGCGTCTTCAACGTTCTTATAAGTCGTTCGACAATGCTGCTCTTTAAATTGCTAAAAGTCGAATAGTGATTGATGGAATATTTTTTCATTAAATTTTGAAAATTCACGTTGTAAAATTCCGTTCCGTTGTCCGTTTGCAGGTGTCGCGGTGGCTTTTTGAGTTTCTTTAAAATTTTCAACATTGCGTCCGCAACTTCCTTCCCGCGCTTGCTTTTCAACGGCACCGTCCACGCATACTTTGAAAATGCATCGATTACGGTTAGAATGTACTTGTAATTCTCATTCACGCCGGCGTACGGAATCATTTCGGCAAGATCGGCCTGATAGAGATCGTAGAGACCCTTGACGAGCACGCGTCTGCGCCGATAGTTTTTTCTCGCCGGTCTGTGCAGCTCGTTGACGATTCTAATTTTTTCCACGGAGACTTGTGTGCGGTTACTTTGCTTTCGGGGACGACGGCCGCGTTTCATTGTAAAATAGCGGATTTAAAAATATTTTTCTGTGTCGTACTTTTGATAGCGGCGATGATAAGGAAGAGGAGGAGGACGTTTTTACAAAGGGACTCTGCAGTCTCTCTTTAACAACAGATGCTACTTTCAAGTTTGTATTAGTTAATATAGGTTCCAATTTACTAGAGTCATTGACAAAATAAGAAGTATTTATAGTAGACTCTGCTACTGCTTTTTTTTCATCGCAACGTGTTGAATCCTCACCGAAATATGGAGGTCTCAAATCTGCATACGGAATGTTTATTATTGTGTCGAGATAGCGCGTAACATGTTCAACCGCGGACACGTTTCCTTTTCTCTTCAACTTTTTTGCTTCACTAAAAGAAGAAGAAGAAGAAGACGATTCCACAGCCGGTGGTGGTTTTCTTTTTTTATTGAAATATTCAAACAGCGGATTTCTAGTCGTTGTCGTCGTCGTCGTCGGAATCGTTTCATACACAGTTTCCCGATCGCTGAGAAAACTCACAGATTGTTCTTGATCACTAATGTCTGTATCGTCATAATAATAATAATAATTATCATCACCATAATCGTTTTTACTTTTTATATCAGTATTTTGCAATAATGTCATCAGTTTTTTTTCTTCTTCTTGTTGCGCATTATTGTATTGCCTAGTAGAATTTTCTCTGTTTCTTTTGTTCTGTTTTTTTTTCTTTTTTATTGGTGGCAAATTATTGAACGGTGATGAAGCAAACTGTTTTCTCTTGTACAATTCCGCTTCCACCATCTGCTTTCTAAGAATGCTGTAGATCTTTCTAATCGCATTTTCTGCATTTATCAATTTCTTTGTAAGTATTATTTTTTTTGTTGCTGTTATAGCTTTTCATTGAGAGCAATTTACTATCGTAACAACGGATATCTCAAGTATATTTCCACGCCTAGCGTCACTCTGTCTTTGATTTTTAACGCTTTTTGTGCCGCACTAGCTAAAAATTTTATCCTATCGCCCGTCTTGATTTTAGTCGACTCGAGCGTCGTGTATAATTTATCATTTATAAATATATTCGTGTCTATAGGTGACGTTCTTATAGATAGAATTTCCATGCCGTCGACCTCCCGACCGAATATATACTCTACGAATCCTTCGGCCAAAGTATAATAATTTTGTTGTGTTAATTTAGCGTCTCGACTGAACAGACGAAGCATTAACTGCCCGCGATATTTTTTCAAAAAATCCTCTGTCAGAAGCGGAAAAGTTTCATTTTGAAAGCGCCACAACACTTTTTGTAAAATTCCGTTCAAAGCACTTACACTAACAGCGTCCTCTGAGTTTTTCGCCGCGCCGATGTTCATCAATCTTCTGCCAGCGATGTCCAAATTATTATCTACAATTTTAAATCCTACATCGAGAGCGGTAGTGTTAGCAGCAGAAGGAGCGTCGTTTAACTTCCACTGCTGACGACGTCGACTGTGTCTACCAAACTTATCTACGGGCATGTTGAGAGGACACTGACGATTGAGCGGCAAACAACACGCAATTTATTGAATGACGTTTGCCTCTCTCAATTCTTCCAGGATTGAAACTATTTCGTTCCTATGAGACGTGTTGCCGGCCTCCTGAGACGCGTACAGCAATTTGAGTCTGCCGACCAATTCGTTCAAATCGTTCCAGTACACGTACTCTTTTTTCTTGTTTCTGTGCACTTTCAAAAATAGTCCATCTCCGCTTAGCTGTTGTGGCGGTGCTGCTGCTGCTACCGCTTGCGTATTGACATTTTTGTTTGCATACAGCGGCATGATTATGTTTTTGTATTTGTAGCCAACGTTGCTTTTGATCCTACCGTCTGCTTTCAGATGAGCGCGCGTATAGTCTAAAATCTTCTTGTATATTGCTCTATCCTTTTGTGTATACTCTTCGGGGTTTTTCATGAAAATCAGTTCATAAAGTCCCAGAGTGCCGACGATCTTGTAACTATCGATGACAAAATCGTCCGAGTCCTTAAGAAAGGCTATTTCTTTATCTCCAATCATGTATTTTCCATCTATAGATTTAACACCGTAAGTGTAGTCCTTTTCTCTCGCAGGCTTTTCATTTAAATATAGTTCAGAAAGAGTGGTGGCGGCGGTGGTGTTGGGGGTGTTGGTGCGAGTCGTTGGCGTACTAGAAAATAGCGGTTCGTCGATTGTACGCTTCAAAACACTTTTATCATTTGCTTTGCGTGGAGTTTCATCATAATCACTATGCTGCACTTCTCTGTTTGATGTTTTAAATTCTCTCTTAAGATGCCGTTGTTGGTGTTTTTTTTCATCGCCTTCTTCTTCCTCCTCCTCCTCTTTTTTCACTCGATCGATTAGAACTTTTTTTAGCGGTTCAATGAGCGGCTTCAGTTGCGCTTCGACAGCTCTGCTCTGCTCAAAAGCACCCGATTTTATTAGATTATATTTATTTCGCACAGACTTAATGGCTCGTCTCAATCGTCTTCTAACTGAAATTTCATTCCTTTTTTTTCCTATTCATAGCTACTAATACTACGGCACTGTGCAGAACACTGAGAGAGAGAGAGAGACAAGAGCACGAGCACCGTAATAACTGAAAGGGTCGCGTTTCAATTATATTTATACTTGCTGTTTCACTACTATGAATCTATCGAAATTAACTCTATATCTACCGGCGTTCATGTCCGAGTCTTTATCTATTACGAAAAAATTGTACTTGCCACCGGCCCAACACTCGACGCAGAGATTTTTAAAATCATGAAAAGACATATCGGTGTTCACAAAGTCGTCGTACGCGTGACGTAAGTTCATATCGTCCTGTTTGAAAAGCACAATAAGATTCGCATTGTCTCTGACCAACTGTTTAGGTATTTCACTGTACGACTGACACAGGTAAAAATTACTATCAACGCTGGCGTGTCGTCCCATGCTAAAATATTCGCGAATATTGCTTTGGTTTTCACAGGCAACATCGTCGAAAATAAAAACAGAGTTGGGCTTGACCTCGCTGGGATGAAGTATAGTTTCACGGTCAGTAAAAGTGTAAAAGCCCATTCCGCTAACACCGCTTAAAATATCTGCAAGCAGTTGATACTTGTACTGCTGTAGAGAGTTTGAATAAACGTAGACATTTTCAAATTTGAGTCCGTTGGTGTCAATGAGCAGGGAAACCATTACATTGGTCTTGCCGCAGTTAGAGGGTCCAACAATAATACACCTGACACTTGTGGGAAGTAAAATTCCATGTTTTTTTATCTTCGATGACTTTTCACTTTTTTCATCTAAATTTAAAATTTCAATTTTTATTGGTTGTTGTACAACTTTCATTTTTTTCTATTCAACTTTCAAAACAACTGCACCACCACCTTTCAAAGCCGACTGAGGAAAAAGAAAAGGTTTAAGGTACTTTATTACTATCACACAGCCTACATAGCTCAGTTGGAAGATCATTGAACTTTTAATGGAAAGAAACGTCTGCAGGGTTCGAGTCCCTTCAATTTATTCAATTTGAAAATTCAAAGAAAAAACAAGACAGATACACAAACGGGCTGCTATATTTTTTCTACAAAAATTATTATTATGAATTTAACGAGTTCACTAACACACTAGTTAAAGCAAACAAGTTTAATTTATCGGTGTTTGGAGTCAATTGTGGGGTTATTGAAGAAATTAAAACACTACTTTATAAGCTCATGCAACTTGAAACATACAAGTAAAAAGGAAAAAAACTCTGTAATTTTCAATTCTGACGATGATGACTAGACTCACACACACACACACACTATTGATAGACTATAGCTAGAATGCGTTTTCTGTGTAAATCACCATATGCAGTGACATTATTGTCACGATAAAAATCATCTAAAGGACACACACACACACATCTACCCACTTATATTATGATAATAATAGTTTTTTTACTATAAAAGAAAAAAATAGTAGCAATGGTGGAATCGGTTTAAAGTCGTTTTTTTTTTTTTTAATTTTTAATTTATAAATTTAAACAGCTAGAAGCGACAGACGTCTCATCGTAAACAAAAAAGATTTCTTACAAAAATCTCAAATTTTGAAAAATAAAAAAGTTATAGGCATTTGTGTAAAAAGACCCGTCCCACCACCATATCGATCCGTTACTCCCACCACATCCTTGAAAACATCCTTTTCTAAAGTGTCCTTAAAAAGTAAATATTCGTTAAAAAAAATTTTTCCCAAAATTATTTTTCCAAATTTTCAAAAATTTTCCGGGCACTATTCTTCACCGTCAAATATTAAACACATATGGTCTCTTGAAGAATTGGTGAAAAACGAAAATTTAGTTCTCGCGCAGAAAGATGTGCGGTTACAATTTTATATATCATGAAATCACTCAATAAGACATAAATATTACTTAATTAATCAATTATATCTAATAATTAAAAAATAAATACAGTCTATCACAAAAACAATATTATCTAATAGAGCGTTATTAAAATGTAAAAACCAGATATTTCTAACAAGTACTATGTTTATCTCATACATAATGGCATTATGATTTGTATGCAGACCTCGTTTTTTTTTTAAACATATCTAGTCGTAATAAGCCCATTTTCGCAACTAGACATACAATCTATTATTACTTGTGAATTTTAGAAGCAAATTCAGCATTTAAAACAGTTCTATTGTTCACATGTTAAATATGAGCAGTTTTTTAAACACGATTATTCATCGTTTAATTACGACTGCACACCGAGTGCAATAATTGAACACAAAACTGCTGTCGCTCAGATCTGATGGAAGAAGAGATTAGCTGTATATATGTGGCGTTTCAAATCGCCCCCGCCAGATAACGCCAACAGTTCAAGACGCAAGCAACCTCATCCCACGCTTCTACTTCTCGCCACAAGGCTGCGCCGCTGAGGGCAAGATGTGGCCGCATTGAACATTCAACAGCGCCTTGTTTTATGAAATCTAACTTACCGACCATCAGAACGTAACTGTACCGTTGTTGGAATGCGACATTACCGACAAAGAAGTATACCGCTACAAAGAGCGCGTCACCCATCGAACGCCACTAGGTCAAGATTCACCGATGACGTCAGATCAAACAGCTAACAGTTAAAAATGTCGTTTCATGTTATGAGTGCAATATCAGTGTTAAGTGTTGTTTATTAGTTCTTAAATATAAGTAAATAGAAGTAATCATTCTACCTAATGCTAGCAAGCCTTTTCTGTTCTCAAATATTATATAAATATATAACGTATTATTTAAAACTATGGAAGCATTGCAAGTTTCTTTGTACAACATTCATTTTTTCATTAAGACAAGAATCACGAGAAGCTGATTTCTTTTTTGAAGACCACCCCAGCCGGTTAGGTGCACGTCTTGGGCCTAGCACCAATTCATATTTTCAAATAATCATTCAATTGACACTTTTAAAGGCTCTCAGACTCGCACCCGGAAACTGAGAGCTTGTAATAGTGTATAAGTAAATCGAGAATCATAAGGTGTGAAATTTAAATAATATTTGACTAGTATTCACCTTTTTAAAACGCTTTTTCTTGAAGTTTTATTTTGTTCTTCTGACACGACGGCTGTCTCGCTTATTTAATTCTATAAACATTCACGTATAGAAGTGTGATGGTTATATGACGTATAATTTATAAATTTATAAAATCATTGCTGACAATATTTTAAACTAATAAGTAAAACGAGAGGAACATTTAACGTAAAGTTCAAAAAATGATGCCAAATAGCTTTGAATTAAATGTGAAATGTTGAGAAATTGTGGTTTGGACCGCCCGCCGCATTCATAATATAGAAAATACATTAAGAATATCAGTACCTTCCTGGTTTTTATTAACTTAACGGACCACTGTTCAGAATGCGTTACGTGCCACATTATTACCGATGTATGGCAAAAAAGACATGACTTGAAAGTTGAATGAGTTAAGTACGAAGAGTCTTCGCTGCGAGAAGGGATTTTCTCGTTGTTATTATTGTATCTAAATGCGTCTATTGTATTATAAACACTAAACTCTTTTCTATGGAAACTGTACAGTGAATTAACACACAAGACGTGAAGTCGCGATTTGAAGCAGTCATACCAAACTGGTGTATTATAATACAAAATGTGCGATGTAATAATAAGAGATAAAAACACAAAACTAGCTCAGTTATCCTCCAACTATAATATCTCGATTATACGGATTTAAAGTCACAAAAAGAAACACTTATATTTGAAGATTTAAAAACTTAAAATTATATTTGAAACTGACGAGGATATAGTCCTAGATTTGTAAAATAACCTGCGTTGTTCCTTATAAGAGAATGGCAAATTTCAAACTCCACAATATTTTAATTATGAACAGTTTATTTTGGATAAAACCTTTTATATATTTACTAACGGCCCAGGTCCCATCACTTCATCCGAATGCAAATTTAATATATAGATGTAATAAAACCTTAGCCCGCGATTTGTTATTATTGTTTTTTTTTGGTGTAATAATATATTTTATGCCTAGTATGGTTTTGTGTCTCTCTAAATTTAATTCTCCTATCTCTCAAAAAAATAACAACAACCTTTAAATAAGTTTTTTTTTAAATGTGCGTCGTTCATTAAATCGATACGTTACACACTCGCTTTATTCGCTCGCTAACTTTGAATAAATCCTATTTTCAGTAGGATAAAACCGGGCTTATAAATCTTCCTCAAAAAATAGCTATCGAAAAAATGTTAAAAACTACATTCAAATCTGATCAATATTACAATGTGCGGATGCTGTCAATAAAAAACTGATATATTTGTTGCTCGGGGGGGCGAAAAAGGAAAAAAGCGGTGATCGCAAACAAGACAAAGAACCTGTATTGTTTACTATATAACGCGTCTTAGAGATCCGTTCACGTACATATAAACAGGTCAATGCACGTACCCGCTCAATGTCAGGCGTTCCATACCATTCTTTGCATATTAATTTGTCTCTATTCAAAGCTTTACAAGTATATGCACGTATCATTGAAGACCGTATTGTATAATTTTGTTGATAAATCTTAATTCATAGCAATTACTAGAGCGAAAAATTCAATAATTAAATGTATTTATATTTTTTAAAATTACAACTCTTAATTAATGCAAAGTGTTAGAATACAAAAAAAGATAATCTTTTTTGTTTTGTATTATCGTGTATTTTATAAATGCTAAATGTTTTAGACGCTTGAATAAAAAACCCACATTGTTAGGTACGAAATGTGATATTCGACTTACCACCATGTAATATAAGATTATTACGAATTTGCTGAAATATTTATTTGTTTGAATAATTCTTAATGTTAAAAACCTGTTTTTGTTGTGCGTTATTATACATGCTGCATCGCGTCAACATTGTAAGATACCTCAGGCAGTCAGTCAACGTGTGCGAAACGCAAATGATCTCTCTCCAGAGTCGGACTATATAAACGGAAAAGTTTTTTTTTTCTCGTTCAAGGAAAATGGTGTGTGTTTGTGCATGTCTGCTGTGTGTGTGTATGTGTGTGTGTGTGTGTGTTGGTGTGTGTGTGTGTGTGTATCTCTCTCTGCGTGTGTTGTGAGTGCGGGCGGCGGCGGCGGGTGGTTCGAACCTTTCTTACGTCACGTTTTCAAAGCGGCCATATTTTTATGGAAAAAAAATCAACAACCAGTGAAGTCGGTGGCGGCGGCTTATAGGCGTACGTCCCCCTCCCTTTACGCGAAAAGTGGAGGAATAAGACCAAACAGACGTCGCAGACGTAACGACTACCATATTTCAACATGCGAGCAAGTTTTCACAGCAAGTTCTATTCCAAGTCGGAGGAGCTTAACTGGAGGGCCGGAGGGGCACTGCTCTCTCATAAATATACTACTCCTATCAGCACCTATATATGAAATGCCTATCGGCAACCAAATAAGAAATGCCTATCGGCACCTATATCTGAAATGCCTTTCGGCATTTATATCTGAAATGCCTATCGGCACCTATATTAAAAAATGCCTATCGACACCTATATTTTAAATGCCTATCGGCAACTATATCTGATATGCCTATCGGCACCTATATCTGAAATGCCTATCGGCACGTATTTTTGAAATGCCTATCGGAAACTACATCTGAAATGCCTATCGGCACCTATTTTTAAAATGCCAATCGGCAACTATATCTGAAATGTCTATCGGCACCTATATCTGAAATGCCTATCGGCACCTATTTTTGAAATGCCTATCGGAAACTACATCTGAAATGCCTATCAGCACCTATATTTAAAATGCCTATCGGCAACCATATCTGAAATGCCTATCGACACCTATATTTGAAACACCTATCGGCTTCTATATCTGAAATGCCTATCGGCACCTATTTTTAAAATGCCAATCGGACATATATCTGAAATGCCTATCAGCACCTATATCTGAAATGCCTATCGGCACCTATTTTTGAAATGCCTATCGGCAACCAAATCAGAAATGCCTATCGGCACCTATATTTGAAATGCCTATCGGCAACCATATCTGAAATGCCTATCGACACCTATATTTGAAATACCTATCGGCTTCTATATCTGAAATGCCTATCGGCACCTATTTTTAAAATGCCAATCGGACATATATCTGAAATGCCTATCGGTACCTATATCTGAAATGCCTATCGGCACCTATTTTTAAAATGCCAATCGGCAACTATATCTGAAATGCCTATCAGCACCCATATTTGAAATGCCTATCGCCAACCATATCTGAAATGCCTATCGACACCTAATTTGAAATACCTATCGGCTTCTATATCTGAAATGCCTATCGGCACCTATTTTTAAAATGCTAATCGGCAACTATATCTGAAATGCCTATCGGCTTCTATATCTGAAATGCCTATTGGCACCTATTTTTAAAATGCCAATCGGCAACTATATCTGAAATGCCTTTCGGCACCTACATCTGAAATGCCTATCGGCACCTATTTTTGAAATTCCTATCGGAAATACATTTGAAATGCCTATCGGCACCTATATTTGAAATGCCTATCGGCAACCAAATCAGAAATGCCTATCGGCACCTATATCTGAAATGCCTTTCGGTATTTATATATGAAATGCCTATCGGCACCTATATTTGAAATGCCTATCGGCACCTATATTTCAAATGCCTATCGGCAACTATATCTGATATGCCTATCGGCACCTATATCTGAAATGCCTATCGTCACCTATTTTTGAAATGCCTATCGGAAACTACATCTGAAATGCCTATCGGCACCTATTTTTAAAATGTCAATCGGCAACTATATCTGAAATGCCTATCGGCACCTATTTTTGAAATGCGTATCGGAAACTACATCTGAAATGACTATCAGCACTTATATTTGAAACGCCTATCGCAAAACTACATCTGAAATGCCTATCAGCACCTATATTTGAAATGCCTATCGGCTTCTATATCTGAAATGCCTATCGGCACCTATTTTTAAAATGCCAATCGGCAACTATATCTGAAATGCCTATCATCACCCATATTTGAAATGCCTATCGGCAACCATATCTGAAATGCCTATCGACACCTATATTTGAAATACCTATCGGCTTCTATATCTGAAATGCCTATCGGCACCTATTTTTAAAATGCCAATCGGCAAATATATCTGAAATACCTATCGGCACCTATATCTAAAATGCCTATCGGCACCTATATCTGAAATGCCTATCGGCACCTATATTTTAAATGCCTATCGGCAACTATATCTGATATGCCTATCGGCACCTATATCTGAAATCCCTATCGGCACCTATTTTTGAAATGCCTATCGGAAACTACATCTAAAATGCCTATCGGCACCTATTTTTAAAATGCCAATCGGCAACTATATCTGAAATGCCTATCGGCACCTATATCTGAAATGCCTTTCGGCATTTATATCTGTAATGCCTATCGGCACCTATATTTAAAATGCCTATCGGCACCTATATTTTAACTGCCTATCGGCAACTATATCTGATATGCCTATCGGCTCCTATATCTGAAATGCCTATCGGCACCTTTTTTTGAAATGCCTATCGGAAACTACATCTGAAATGCATATCGGCACTAATTTTTAAAATGCCATTCGGCAACTACATCTGAAGTGCCTATCAGCACCTATATTTGAAATGCCTATCGGCATCCATATCTGAAATGCCTATCGTCACCTATATTTGAAATATCTATCGGCTTCTATATCTGAAATGCCTATCGGCACCTATTTTTAAAATGCCAATCGGCAACTATTTCTGAAATGCCTATCAGTACCTATATCTGAAATTCCTATCGGCACCTATATTTGAAATGCCTATCGGCAACCAAATCAGAAATGCCTATCGGCACCTATATTTGAAATGCCTATCGGCTTCTATTTCTGAAATGCCTATCGGCACCTATTTTTAAAATGCCAATCGGCAACTATATCTGAAATGTCTATCGGCACCTATATCTGAAATGCCTATCGGCACCTATTTTTAAAATGCCTATCGGAAACTACATCTGAAATGCCTATCAGCACCTATATCTGAAATGCCTATCGGCACCTATTTTTAAAATGCCTATCGGAAACAACATCTGAAATGCCTATCAGCACCTATATATGAAATGCCTATCGGCAACCAAATCAGAAATGCCTATCGGCACCTATATCTGAAATGCCTTTCGGCATTTATATCTGAAATGCCTATCGGCACCTATATTAAAAAATGCCTATCGACACCTATATTTTAAATGCCTATCGGCAACTATATCTGATATGCCTATCGGCACCTATATCTGAAATGCCTATCGGCACGTATTTTTGAAATGCCTATCGGAAACTACATCTGAAATGCCTATCGGCACCTATTTTTAAAATGCCAATCGGCAACTATATCTGAAATGTCTATCGGCACCTATATCTGAAATGCCTATCGGCACCTATTTTTGAAATGCCTATCGGAAACTACATCTGAAATGCCTATCAGCACCTATATTTGAAATGCCTATCGGCAACCATATCTGAAATGCCTATGGACACCTATATTTGAAATACCTATCGGCTTCTATATCTGAAATGCCTATCGGCACATATTTTTAAAAAGCCAATCGGCAACTATATCTGAAATGCCTATCGGCACCTATATCTGAAATGCCTATCGGCACCTATTTTTGAAATGCCTATCGGCAACCAAATCAGAAATGCCTATCGGCACCTATATTTGAAATGCCTATCGGCACCTATATCTGAAATGCCTATCGGCACCTATTTTTAAAATGCCAATCGGCAACTATATCTGAAGTGCCTATCAGCACCCATATTTGAAATGCCTATCGCCAACCATATCTGAAATGCCAATCGACACCTAATTTGAAATACCTATCGGCTTCTATATCTGAAATGCCTATCGGCACCTATTTTTAAAATGCTAATCGGCAACTATATCTGAAATGCCTATCGGCTTCTATATCTGAAATGCCTCTTGGCACCTATTATTAAAATGCCAATCAGCAACTATATCTGAAATGCCTATCGGCACCTACATCTGAAATGCCTATCGGCACCTATTTTTGAAATGCCTATCGGAAATACATCTGAAATGCCTATCGGCACCTATATTTGAAATGCCTGTCGGCAACCAAATCAGAAATGCCTATCGGCACCTATATCTGAAGTGCCTTTCGGTATTTATATATGAAATGCCTATCGGCACCTATATTTGAAATGCCTATCGGCACCTATATTTCAAATGCCTATCGGCAACTATATCTGATATGCCTATCGGCACCTATATCTGAAATGCCTATCGTCACCTATTTTTGAAATGCCTATCGGAAACTACATCTGAAATGCCTATCGGCACCTATTTTAAAAATGCCAATCGGCAACTATATCTGAAATGCCTATCGGCACCTATATCTGAAATGCCTTTCGGCATTTATATCTGAAATGCCTATCGGCAAATATATTTAGAATGCCTATCGGCACCTATATTTTAAATGACTATCGGCAACTATATCTGATATGCTTATCGGCTCCTATGTCTGAAATGCCTATCGGCACCTATTTTGTGAAATGCCTATCGGAAACTACATCTGGAATGCCTATCGGCACCTATATCTGAAATGCCTATCGGCACCTATTTTTGAAATGCGTATCGGAAACTACATCTGAAATGACTATCAGCACTTATATTTGAAACGCCTATCGCAAAACTACATCTGAAATGCCTATCAGCACCTATATTTGAAATGCCTATCGGCTTCTATATCTGATAGGCCTATCGGCACCTATTTTTAAAATGCCAATCGGCAACTATATCTGAAATGCCTATCATCACCCATATTTGAAATGCCTATCGGCAACCATATCTGAAATGCCTATCGACACCTATATTTGAAATACCTATCGGCTTCTATATCTGAAATGCCTATCGGCACCTATTTTTAAAATGCCAATCGGCAACTATATCTGAAATACCTATCGGCACTAATATATGAAATGCCTATCGGCACCTATTTTTGAAATGCCTATCGGAAACTACATCTTAAATGCCTATCAGCACCTATATTTGAAATGCCTATCGGCAACCATATCTGAAATGCCTATCGACACCTATATTTGAAATACCTATCGGCTTCTATATCTAAAATGCCTATCGGCACCTATTTTTAAAATGCCAATCGGCAACTATATCTGAAATGCCTATCGGCACCTATATCTGAAAGGCCTATCGGCACCTATTTTTGAAATTCCTATCGGCAACCAAATCAGAAATGTCTATCGGCACCTATTTTTGAAATGCCTATCGGCACCTATATCGGAAATGCCTATCGGCCCTATTTTTGAAATGCCTATCGGAAATTACATCTGAAATGCCTATCAGCACCTATATTTGAAATGCCTATCGGCAACCATATCTGAAATGCCTATCGACACCTATATTTGAAATACCTATCGGCTTCTATATCTAAAATGCCTATCGGCACCTATTTTTAAAATGCCAATCGGCAACTATATCTGGAATGCCTATCGGCACCTATATTTGAAATGCCTATCAGCTTCTATATCTGAAATGCCTATCAACACCTATTTTTAAAATTCCAACCGGAAACTTTATCTGAAATGCCTATCGGCACCTATGTCTGAAATGCCTATCGGCACCTATTTTTGAAATGCCTATCGGAAACTACATCTGAAATGCCTATCAGCACCTATATTTAAAATGCCTATCGGCAACCATATCTGAAATGCCTATCGACACCTATATTTGAAATACCTATCGGCTTCTATATCTGAAATGCCTATCGGCGCTTATTTTTAAGATGCCAATCGGCAATTATATCTGAAATGCCTAGCAGCACCCATATTTGAAATGCCTATCGGCAACCATGTCTGAAATGCCTATCGACACGTAATTTGAAATACCTATCGGCTTCTATATCTGAAATGCCTATCGGCACCTATTTTTAAAATGCCTATCGGAAACTACATCTGAAATGGCTATCAGCACCTATATTTGAAATGCCTATCGGCAACCATATCTGAAATGCCTATCGGCACATATATTTGAAATGCCTATCGGCTTCTATATTTGAAATGCCTATCGGCACCTATTTTTAAAATGCCAATCGGCAACTATATCTGAAATGCCTGTCGGCACCTATATCTGAAATGCCTATCGGCACCTATTTTTGAAATGCCTATCGGAAACTACATCTGAAATACCTATCAGCACCAATATTTGAAATGCCTATCGGCAACCAAATCAGAAATACCTATCAGCACCTATATCTGAAATGCCTTTCGGTATTTATATCTGAAATGCCTATCGGCACCTATATTTGAAATGCCTATCGGCACCTATATTTTAAATGCCTATCGGCAACTATATCTGATATGCCTATCGGCCCCTATATCTGAAATCCCTATCGGCACCTATTTTTGAAATGCCTATCGGAAACTACATATGAAATACCTATCGGCACCTATTTTTAAAATGCTAATCGGCAACTATATCTGAAATGCCAATCGGCACCTATATCTAAAATGCCTTTCGGCATTTATATCTGAAATGCCTATCGGCACCTATATTTAAAATGCCTATCGGCACCTTTATTTTAACTGCCTATCGGCAACTATATCTGATATGCCTATCGGCTCCTATATCTAAAATGCCTATCGGCACCTATTTTTGAATTGCCTATCGGAAACTACATCTGAAATGCCAATCGGCACCAATTTTTAAAATGCCATTCGGCAACTACATCTGAAATGCCTATCAGCACCTATATTTGAAATGCCTATCGGCATCCATATCTGAAATGCCTATCGTCACCTATATTTGAAATACCTATCGGCTTCTATATCTGAAATGCCTATCGTCACCTATTTTTAAAATGCCAATCGGCAACTATTTCTGAAATGCCTATCAGCACCTATATCTGAAATTCCTATCGGCACCTATATTTGAAATGCCTATCGGCAACCAAATCAGAAATGCCTATCGGCACCTATATTTGAAATGCCTTTGGCTTCTATTTCTGAAATGCCTATCGGCACCTATTTTTAAAATGCCAATCGGCAACTATATCTAAAATGTCTATTGGCACCTATATCTGAAATGCCTATCGGCACCTATTTTTAAAATGCCAATCGGCAACTATATCTAAAATGTCTATCGGCACCTATATCTAAAATGCCTATCGGCACCTATTTTTGAAATGCCTATCGGAAACTACATCTGAAATGCCTATCAGCACCTATATTTGAAATGCCTATCGGCAACCATATCCGAAATGCCTATCGACACCTATATTTGAAATACCTATCGGCTTCTATATCTGAAATGTTTATCGGCACCTTTTTTTAAAATGCCAATCGGCAACTATATCTGAAATGCCTATCGGCACCTATATCTGAAATGCCTATCGGCACCTATTTTTGAAATGCCTATCGGCAACCAAATCAGAAATGTCTATCGGCACCTATATTTGAAATGCCTATCGGCACCTATATCTGAAAGGCCTATCGGCACCTATTTTTAAAATGCCAATCGGCAACTATATCTGAAATGCCTATCGGCACCTATATTTGAAATGCCTATCGGCTTCTATATCTGAAATGCCTATTGGCACCTATTTTTAAAATGCCAATCGGCAACTATATCTGAAATGCCTATCGGCACCTACATCTGAAATGCCTATCGGCACCTATTTTTGAAATGCCTATCGGAAACTACATCTGAAATGCCTATCGGCACCTATATTTGAAATGCCTATCGGCAACCAAATCAGAAATGCCCATCGGCACCTATATCTGAAATGCCTTTCGGTATATATATATGAAATGCCTATCGGCACCTATATTTGAAATGCCTATCGGCACCTATATTTCAAATGCCTATCGGCAACTATATCTAATATGCCTATCGGCACCTATATCTGAAATGCCTATCGTCACCTATTTTTGAAATGCCTATCGGAAACTACATCTAAAATGCCTATCGGCACCTATATCTGAAATGCCTATCGGCACCAATTTTTGAAATGCGTATCGGAGACTACATCTGAAATGACTATCAGCACTTATATTTGAAATGCCTATCGCAAAACTACATCTGAAATGCCTATCAGCACCTATATTTGAAATGCCTATCGGCTTCTATATCTGAAATGCCTATCGGCACCTATTTTTAAAATGCCAATCGGCAACTATATCTGAAATGCCTATCATCACCCATATTTGAAATGCCTATCGGCAACCATATCTGAAATGCCTATCGACACCTATATTTGAAATACTTATCGGCTTCTATATCTGAAATGCCTATCGGCACTTATTTTTAAAATGCCAATCGGCAACTATATCTGAAATGCCTATCGGCACCTATATCTGAAATGCCTATCGGCACCTATTTTTGAAATGCCTATCGGAAACTACATCTGAAATGCCTATCAGCACCTATATTTGAAATGCCTATCGGCAACCATATCTGAAGTGCCTATCGACACCTATATTTGAAATACCTATCGGCTTCTATATCTAAAATGCCTATCGGCACCTATTTTTAAAATGCCAATCGGCAACTATATCTGAAATGCCTATCGGCACCTATATCTGAAAGGCCTATCGGCACCTATTTTTGAAATTCCTATCGGCCATCAAATCAGAAATGTCTATCGACACCTATATTTGAAATGCCTATCGGCACCTATATCTGAAATGCCTATCGGCACCTATTTTTGAAATGCCTATCGGAAACTACATCTGAAATGCCTATCAGCACCTATATTTGAAATGCCTATCGGCAACCATATCTGAAATGCCTATCGACACCTATATTTGAAATACCTATCGGCTTCTATATCTAAAAAGCCTATCGGCACCTATTTTTAAAATGCCAATCGGCAACTATATTTGAAATGCCTATCGGCACCTATATCTGAAATGCCTATCGGCACCTATTTTTGAAATGCCTATCGGAAACTACATCTGAAATGCCTATCAGCACCTATATTTGAAATGCCTATCGGCAACCAAATCAGAAATACCTATCAGCACCTATATCTGAAATGCCTTTCGGTATTTATATTTGAAATGCCTATCGGCACCTATATTTTAAATGCCTATCGGCAACTATATTTGATATGCCTATCGGCACCTATATCTGAAATCCCTATCGGCACCTATTTTTGAAATGCCTATCGGAAACTACATCTGAAATGCCTATCGGCACCTATTTTTAAAATGCCAATCGACAACTATATCTGAAATGCCTATCGGCACCTATATCTGAAATGCCTTTCGGCATTTATATCTGAAATGCCTATCGGCACCTATATTTTAAATGCCTATCGGCAACTATATCTAATATGCCTATCGGCTCCTATATCTGAAATGCCTATCGGTACCTTTTTTTGAAATGCCTATCGGAAACTACATCTGAAATGCCTATCGGCACCAATTTTTAAAATGCCATTCGGCAACTACATCTGAAGTGCCTATCAGCACCTATATTTGAATTGCCTATCGGCATCCATATCTGAAATGCCTATCGTCACCTATATTTGAAATACCTATCGGCTTCTATATCTGAAATGCCTATCGGCACCTATTTTTAAAATGCCAATCGGCAACTATTTCTGAAATGCCTATCAGCACCTATATCTGAAATTCCTATCGGCACCTATATTTGAAATGCCTATCGGCAACCAAATCAGAAATGCCTATCGGCACCTATATTTGAAATGCCTATCGGCTTCTATTTCTAAAATACCTATAGGCACCTATTTTTAAAATGCCCATCGGCAACTATATCTGAAATGTCTATCGGCACCTATATCTGAAATGCCTATCGGCACCTATTTTTAAAATGCCTATCGGAAACTACATCTGAAATGCCTATCAGCACCTATATATGAAATGCCTATCGGCAACCAAATCAGAAATGCCTATCGGCAGCTATATCTGAAATGCCTTTCGGCATTTATATCTAAAATGCCTATCGGCACCTATATTAAAAAATGCCTATCGGCACCTATATTTTAAATGCCTATCGGCAACTATATCTGATATGCCTATCGGCACCTATATCTGAAATGCCTATCGGCACGTATTTTTGAAATGCCAATCGGAAACTACATCTGAAATGCCTATCGGCACCTATTTTTAAAATGCCAATCGGCAACTATATCTGAAATGTCTATCGGCACCTATATCTAAAATGCCTATCGGCACCTATTTTTGAAATGCCTATCGGAAACTACATCTGAAATGCCTATCAGCACCTATATTTGAAATGCCTATCGGCAACCATATCTGAAATGCCTATCGACACCTATATTTGAAATACCTATCGGCTTCTATATCTGAAATGCCTATCGGCACCTATTTTTAAAATGCCAATCGGCAACTATAGCTGAAATGCCTATCGGCACCTATATCTGAAATGCCTATCGGCACCTATTTTTGAAATGCCTATCGGCACCTATATTTGAAATGCCTATCGGCACCTATATCTGAAATGCCTATCGGCACCTATTTTTAAAATGCCAATCGGCAACTATATCTGAAATGCCTATCGGCACCTATATTTGAAATGCCTATCGGCTTCTATATCTGAAATGCCTATTGGCACCTATTTTTAAAATGCCAATCGGCAACTATATCTGAAATGCCTATCGGCACCTACATCTGAAATGCCTATCGGCACCTATTTTTGAAATGCCTATCGGAAACTACATCTGAAATGCCTATCGGCACCTATATTTGAAATGCCTATGGGCACCTATATTTCAAATGCCTATCGGCAACTATATCTGATATGCCTATCGGCACCTATGTCTGAAATACCTATCGGCACCTATTTTTGAAATGCCTATCGGAAACTACATCTGGAATGCCTTTCGGCTCCTATATCTGAAATGCTTATCGGCACCGATTTTTGAAATGCGTATCGGAAACTACATCTGAAATGACTATCAGCACTTATATTTGAAATGCCTATCGCAAAACTACATCTGAAATGCCTATCAGCACCTATATTTGAAATGCCTATCGGCTTCTATATCTGAAATGCCTATCGGCACCTATTTTTAAAAAAACCAATCGGCAACTATATCTGAAATGCCTATCATCACCCATATTTGAAATGCCTATCGGCAACCATATCTGAAATGCCTATCGACACCTATATTTGAAATACTTATCGGCTTCTATATCTGAAATGCCTATCGGCACCTATTTTTAAAATGCCAATCGTCAACTATATCTGAAATGCCAATCGGCACCTATATCTGAAATGCCTATCGGCACCTATTTTTGAAATGCCTATCGGAAACTACATCTGAAATGCCTATCAGCACCTATATTTGAAATGCCTATCGGCAACCATATCTGAAATGCCTATCGACACCTATATTTGAAATACCTATCGGCTTCTATATCTAAAATGCCTATCGGCACCTATTTTTAAAATGCCAATCGGCAACTATATCTGAAATGCCTATCGGCACCTATATCTGAAAGGCCTATCGGCACCTATTTTTGAAATTCCTATCGGCAACCAAATCAGAAATGTCTATCGACACCTATATTTGAAATGCCTATCGGCACCTATATCTGAAATGCCTATCGGCACCTATTTTTGAAATGCCTATCGGAAACTACATCTGAAATGCCTATCAGCACCTATATTTGAAATGCCTATCGGCAACCATATCTGAAAGGCCTATCTACACCTATATTTGAAATACCTATCGGCTTCTATATCTAAAATGCCTATCGGCACCTATTTTTAAAATGCCAATCGGCAACTATATTTGAAATGCCTATCGGCACCTATATCTGAAATGCCTATCGGCACCTATTTTTGAAATGCCTATCGGAAACTACATCTGAAATGCCTATCAGCACCTATATTTGAAATGCCTATCGGCAACCAAATCAGAAATACCTATCAGTACCTATATCTGAAATGCCTTTCGGTATTTATATCTGAAATGCCTATCGGCACCTATATTTCAAATGCCTATCGGCACCTATATTTTAAATGCCTATCGGCAACTATATCTGATATGCCTATCGGCACCTATATCTGAAATCCCTATCGGCACCTATTTTTGAAATGCCTATCGGCAACCAAATCAGGAATGCCTATCGGCACCTATATTTGAAATGCCTATCGGCTTCTATTTCTGAAATGCCTATCGGCACCTATTTTTAAAATGCCAATCGGCAACTATATCTGAAATGTCTATCGGCACCTATATCTGAAATGCCTATCGGCACCTATTTTTAAAATGCCTATCGGAAACTACATTTGAAATGCCTATCAGCACCTATATATGAAATGCCTATCGGCAACCAAATCAGAAATGCCTATCGGCACCTATATCTGAAATGCCTTTCGGCATTTATATCTGAAATGCCTATCGGCACCTATATTAAAAAATGCCTATCGGCACCTATATTTTAAATGCCTATCGGCAACTATATCTGATATGCCTATCGGCACCTATATCTGAAATGCCTATCGGCACGTATTTTTGAAATGCCTATCGGAAACTACATCTGAAATGCCTATCGGCACCTATTTTTAAAATGCCAATCGGCAACTATATCTGAAATATCTATCGGCACCTATATTTAAAATGCCTATCGGCACCTATTTTTGAAATGCCTATCGAAAACTACATCTGAAATGCCTATCAGCACCTATATTTGAAATGCCTATCGGCAACCATATCTGAAATGCCTATCGACACCTATATTTGAAATACCTATCGGCTTCTATATCTGAAATGATTATCGGCACCTATTTTTAAAATGCCAATCGGCAACTATATCTGAAATGCCTATCGGCACCTACATTTGAAATGCCTATCGGCAACCATATCAGAAATGCCTATCGGCACCTATATCATAAATGCCTTTCGGTATTTATATCTTAAATGGCTATCGGCACCTATATTTTAAATGCCTATCGGCAACTATAACTGTTATGCCTATCGGCACCTATATCTGAAATGCCTTTCGGAATTTATATCTGAAATGCCTATCGGAATATATATTTGAAATGCCTATCGGCACCTATATTTTAAATGCCTGTCGGCAACTATATCTGATATGCCTATCGGCACCTATATCTGAAATGCCTATCGGCAACTATTTTTGAAATGCTTATCGGAAACTACATCTGAAATACCTATCGGCACCTATTTTTAAAATGCCAACCGGCAACTATATCTGAAATGCCTATCGGCACCTATATCTGAAATGCCTTCCGGCACCTATTTTTGAAATGCCTATCGGAAACTACATCTGAAATGCCTTTTAGCACCTACATTTGAAATGCCTATCGGCAACCATATCAGAAATGCCTATCGGCACCTATATCTGAAATGTCTTTCGGTATTTATATCTTAAATGCCTATCGGCACCTATATTTGAAATGCCTATCGGCACCTATATTTTAAATGCCTTTCGGCAACTATAACTGTTATGCCTATCGGCACCTATATCTGAAATGCCTTTCGGAATTTATATCTGAAATGCCTATCGGAACCTATATTTGAAATGCCTATCGGCACCTATATTTTAAATGCCTGTCGGCAACTATATCTGATATGCCTATCGGCACCTATATCTGAAATGCCTATCGGCACCTATTTTTGAAATGCCTATCGGAAACTACATCTGTAATGCCTATCAGCGCCTATATTTGAAATGCCTATCGGCAACCATATCTGGAATGCCTATCGGCACCTACATTTGAAATGCCTATCGGCTTCTATATCTGAAATGCCTATCGGCACCTATTTTTAAAATGCCAATCGGCAACTATATCTGAAATGCCTATCGGCACCTATATCTGAAATGCCTATCGGCACCTATTTTTGAAATGCCTATCGGAAACTACATCTGAAATGCCTATCAGTACCTATATTTGAAATGTCAATCGGCACCTATATCTGAAATGCCTATCGGCACCTATATCTGAAATGCCTATCGGAACCTATTTTTGAAAGGCCTATCGGCAACCATATCAGAAATGCCTATCGGCACCTATATTTGAAATGCCTATCGCACCTATTTTTAAAATTCAAATCGGCAACTATATCTGAAATGCCTATCAGCACCCATATTTGAAATGCCTTTTGGCAACCATATCTGAAATGCCTATCGACACCTATATTTGAAATACCTATCGGCTTCTATATCTGAAATGCCTATCGGCACCTATTTTTAAAATGCCAATCGGCAACTATATCTGAAATGCGTATCGGCACCTATATCTGAAATGCCTATCGGCACCTATTTTTGAAATGCCTATCGAAAACTACATCTGAAATGCCTATCAGCACCTATATTTGAAATGCCTATCGGCAATTAAATCAGAAATGCCTATCGGCACCTATATCTGAAAAGCCTTTCGGCATTTATATCTGAAATGCCTATCAGCACCTATATTTTAAATGCCTATCGCCAACTATATCTGATATGCCTTTCGGCACCTATATCTGAAATGCCTATCGGCACCTATTTTTGAAACGCCTATCTGAAACTACATCTGAAATGCCTATCAGCACCTATTTTTAAAATGCCAATCGGCAACTATTTCTGAAATGCCTATCGGCACCTATATCTGAAATGCCTATCGGCACCTATTTTTGAAATGCCTATCGGAAACTACATCTGTAATGCCTATCAGCGCCTATATTTGAAATGCCTATCGGCAACCATATCTGGAATGCCTATCGGCACCTACATTTGAAATGCCTATCGGCTTCTATATCTGAGATGCCTATAGGCACATATTTTTAAAATGCCAATCGGCACCTATATCTGAAATGCCTATCGGCACCTATATCTGAAATGCCTATCGGCACCTATTTTTGAAATGCCTATCAGAAACTACATCTGAAATGCCTATCAGCACCTATATTTGAAATGCCAATCGGCAACTATATCTGAAATGCCTAGCAGCACCCATATTTGAAATGCCTATAGGCAACCATATCTGAAGTGCTAATCGACACCTAATTTGAAATACCTATCGGCTTCTATATCTAAAATGCCTATCGGCACCTATTTTAAAAATGCCTATCGGAAACTACATCTGAAATGCCTATCAGCACCTATATTTGAAATGCCTATCGGCAACCATATCTTAAATGCCTATCGGCACCTATTTTTGAAATGCCTATCGGAAACTACATCTGAAATGCCTATCAGCACCTATATTTGAAATGCTTATCGGCAACCATATCTTAAATGTCTATCGGCACCTATATTTGAAATGCCTATCGGCTTCTATATCTGAAATGCCTATCGGCACCTATTTTTAAAATGCCAATCGGCAACTATATCTGAATTGCCTATCGGCACCTATATCTGAAATGCCTATCGGCACCTATTTTTGAAATGCCTATCGGAAACTACATCTGAAATGCCTATCAGCACCTACATTTGAAATTCCTATCGGCAACCAAATCAGAAATGCCTATCGGCACCTATTTTTGAAATGCCTATCGGAAACTACATCTAAAATGCCTATCGGCACCTATTTTCAAAATGCTATTCGGCAACTACATCTGAAATGCCTATCAGCACCTATATTTGAAATGCCTATCGGCAACTATATCTGAAATGCATATCGACACCTATATTTGAAATACCTATCGGCTTCTATATCTGAAATGCCTATCGGCACCTATTTTTAAAATGTTAATCGGCAACTATTTCTTAAATGCCTATAAGCACCTATATCTGAAATGCCTATCGGCACCTATTTTTGAAATGCCTATCGGCAACCAAATCAGAAATGCCTATCGGCACCTATATTTGAAGTGCCTATCGGCACCTATATCTGAAATGCCTATCGGCACCTATTTATAAAATGCCAATCGGCAGCTATATCTGAAATGCCTATCGGCACCTATATCTGAAATGCCTATCGGCACCAATTTTTGAAATGCCTATCAGAAACTACATCTGAAATGCCTATCAGCACCTATATTTGAAATGCCTATCGGCAACCATATCTGGAATGCCTATCGGCACCTACATTTGAAATGCCTATCGGCTTCTATTTCTGAAATGCCTATTGGCACCTATTTGTAAAATGCCAATCGGCAACTATATCTGAAATGCCTATCGGCACCTATATCTGAAATGCCTATCGGCACCTATTTTTAAAATGCCTATCGGAAACTACATCTGAAATGCCTATAAGCACCTATATTTGAAATGCCAATCGGCAACTATACCTGAAATGCCTAGCAGCACCCATATTTGAAATGCCTATCGGCAACCATATCTGAAATGCCTATCGACACCTAATTTGAAATACCTATCGGCTTCTATATCTAAAATGCCTATCGGCACCTATTTTTAAAATGCCTATCGGAAACTACATCTGAAATGCCTATCAGCACCTATATTTGAAATGCCTATCGGCAACCATATCTTAAATGCCTATCGGCACCTATTTTTGAAATGCCTATCGGAAACTACATCTAAAATGCCTTTCAGCACTTATATTTGAAATGCTTATTGGCAACCATATCTTAAATGCCTATCGGCACCTATATTTGAAATGCCTATCGGCTTCTATATCTGAAATGCCTATCGGCACCTATATCTGAAATGCCTATCGGCACCTATTTTTGAAATGCCTATCGGAAACTACATCTGAAATGCCTATCGGCACCTATTTTTAAAATACCAATCGGCAACTATATCTGAAATGCCTATCGGCACCTATATCTGAAAGGCCTTTCGGCATTTATATCTGAAATGCCTATCGGCACCTATATTTAAAATGCCTATCGGCACCTATATTTTAAATGCGTATCGGCAACTATATCTGATATGCCTAACGGCTCCTATATCTGAAATGCCTATCGGCACCAATTTTTGAAATGCCTATTGGAAACTACATCTGAAATGCCTATCGGCACCTATTTTTAAAATGCCATTCGGCAACTATATCTGAAATGCCTATCGGCACCTATATCTGAAATGCCTATCGGCACCTATTTTTGAAATGCGTATCGGAAACTACATCTGAAATGCCTATCAGCACCTATATTTGAAATGCCTGTCAGAAACTACATCTGAAATGCCTATCAGCACTTATATTTGAAATGCCTATCGGCTTCTATATCTGTAATGCCTGTCGGCACGTATTTTTAAAATGTCAATCGGCAACTATATCTGAAATGCCTATCATCACCCATATTTGAAATGCCTATCGGCAACCATATCTGAAATGCCTATCGACACCTATATTTGAAATACCTATCGGCTTCTATATCTGAAATGCCTATCGGCACCTATTTTTAAAATGCCAAATGGCAACTATATATCTGAATTGCCTATTGGCACCTATATATGAAATGCCTATCGGCACCTATTTTCGAAATGCCTATCGGAAACTACATCTGAAATGCCTGTCAGCACCTATATTTTAAATGCCTATCGGCAACCATATCTGGAATGCCTATCGGCACCTATGTTTGAAATGCCTATCGGCTTCTATATCTGAAATGCCTATCGGCACCTATTTTTAAAATGCCAACCGGCAACTTTATCTGAAATGCCTATCGGCACCTATATCTGAAATGCCTATCGGCACCTATTTTTGAAATGCCTATCGGAAACTACATCTGAAATGCCTATCAGCACCTATATTTGAAATGCCTATCCGCAACCATATCTGAAATGCCTATCGACACATATATTTGAAATACCTATTGGCTTCTATATCTCAAATGCCTATCGGCACCTATTTTTAAAATGCCAATCGGCAACTATATCTGATATGCCTATCGGCACCTATTTTTAAAATGCCAATCGGCAACTATATCTGAAATGCCTATCGGCACCTATATCTGAAATGCCAATCGGCAACTATATCTGAAATGCCTATCGACACCTAATTTGAAATACCTATCGGCTTCTATATCTGAAATGCCTATCGGCACCTATATCTGAAATGCCTATCGGCACCTATTTTTGAAATGCCTATCGGCAACCAAATCAGAAATGTCTATCGGCACCTATATTTGAAATGCCTATCGGCACCTATATCTGAAATGCCTATCGGCACCTATTTTTAAAATGCCAATCGGCAACTATATCTGAAATGCCTATCAGCACCCATATTTGAAATGCCTATCGGCAACCATATCTGAAATGCCTATCGACACCTATATTTGAAATACCTATCGGCTTCTATATCTGAAATGCCTATCGGCACCTATTTTTAAAATGCCAATCGGCAACTATATCTGAAATGCCTATCGGCACCTATATCTGAAATGCCAATCGGCAACTATATCTGAAATGCCTATCGGCACCTATATCTGAAATGCTTATCGGCACCTATTTTTAAAATGCCAATCGGCAACTATATCTGAAATGCCTATCAGCACTCATATTTGAAATGCCTATCGGCAACCATATCTGAAATGCCTATCGACACCTATATTTAAAATATCTATCGGCTTCTATATCTCAAATGCCTATCGGCACCTATTTTTAAAATGCCAATCGGCAACTATATCTAAAATGCCTATCGGCACTTATATCTGAAATGCCAATCGGCAACTATATCAGAAATGCCTATCGGCACCTATATCTGAAATGCCTATCGGCACCTATTTTTGAAATGCCTATCGGAACCTACATCTGTATTGCCTATCAGCACCTATATTTAAAATGCCTATCGGCAACCAAATCGGAAATGCCTATTGGCACCTATATCTGAAATGCCTTTCGGCATTTATATCTGAAATGCCTATCGGCACCTATATTTGAAATGCCTATCGGCATCTATATTTTAAATGCCTGTCGGCAACTATATCTGATATGCCTACCGGCACCTATATCTGAAATGCCTATCGGCAACTATTTTTGAAATGCCTATCGGAAACTACATCTGAAATGCCTATCGGCACCTATTTTTAAAATGCCAATCGGCAACTACATCTGAAATGCCATCGGCACCTATATCTGAAATGCCTATCGGCACCTATTTTTGAAATGCCTATCGGAAACTACATCTGTAATGCCTATCAGCGCCTATATTTGAAATGCCTATCGGCAACCATATCTGGAATGCCTATCGGCTTCTACATTTGAAATGCCTATCAGCACTTATATTTGAAATGCGAATCGGCACCTATATCTGAAATGCCTATCGGCACCTATATCTGAAACGCCTATCGGCACCTATTTTTATAATGCCAATCGGCAACTATATATGAAATGCCTATCGGCACCTATAACTGAAATGCCTATCGGCACCTATTTTTGAAATGCCTATCGGAAACTACATCTAAAATGCCTATCAGCACCTATATTTGAAATGCCAATCGGCACCTATATCTGAAATGCCTATCGGCACCTATATCTGAAATGCCTATCGGAACCTATTTTTGAAATGCCTATCGGCAACCATATCAGAAATGCCTATCGGCAGCTATATTTGAAATGCCTATCGGCACCTATTTTTAAAATGCCAATCGGCAACTATATCTGAAATGCCTATCGGCACCTATATCTGAAATGCCTATCGGCACCTATTTTTGAAATGCCTATCGGAAACTACATCTGAAATGCCTATAAGCACCTATATTTGAAATGCCAATCGGCAACTATACCTGAAATGCCTAGCAGCACCCATATTTGAAATGCCTATCGGCAACCATATCTGAAATGCCTATCGACACCTAATTTGAAATACCTATCGGCTTATATATCTAAAATGCCTATCGGCACCTATTTTTAAAATGCCTATCGGAAACTACATCTGAAATGCCTATCAGCACCTATATTTGAAATGCCTATCGGCAACCATATCTTAAATGCCTATCGGCACCTATTTTTGAAATGCCTATCGGAAACTACATCTAAAATGCCTTTCAGCACTTATATTTGAAATGCTTATTGGCAACCATATCTTAAATGCCTATCGGCACCTATATTTGAAATGCCTATCGGCTTCTATATCTGAAATGCCTATCGGCACCTATATCTGAAATGCCTATCGGCACCTATTTTTGAAATGCCTATCGGAAACTACATCTGAAATGCCTATCGGCACCTATTTTTAAAATACCAATCGGCAACTATATCTGAAATGCCTATCGGCACCTATATCTGAAAGGCCTTTCGGCATTTATATCTGAAATGCCTATCGGCACCTATATTTAAAATGCCTATCGGCACCTATATTTTAAATGCGTATCGGCAACTATATCTGATATGCCTAACGGCTCCTATATCTGAAATGCCTATCGGCACCAATTTTTGAAATGCCTATTGGAAACTACATCTGAAATGCCTATCGGCACCTATTTTTAAAATGCCATTCGGCAACTATATCTGAAATGCCTATCGGCACCTATATCTGAAATGCCTATCGGCACCTATTTTTGAAATGCGTATCGGAAACTACATCTGAAATGCCTATCAGCACCTATATTTGAAATGCCTGTCAGAAACTACATCTGAAATGCCTATCAGCACTTATATTTGAAATGCCTATCGGCTTCTATATCTGTAATGCCTGTCGGCACGTATTTTTAAAATGTCAATCGGCAACTATATCTGAAATGCCTATCATCACCCATATTTGAAATGCCTATCGGCAACCATATCTGAAATGCCTATCGACACCTATATTTGAAATACCTATCGGCTTCTATATCTGAAATGCCTATCGGCACCTATTTTTAAAATGCCAAATGGCAACTATATATCTGAATTGCCTATTGGCACCTATATATGAAATGCCTATCGGCACCTATTTTCGAAATGCCTATCGGAAACTACATCTGAAATGCCTGTCAGCACCTATATTTTAAATGCCTATCGGCAACCATATCTGGAATGCCTATCGGCACCTATGTTTGAAATGCCTATCGGCTTCTATATCTGAAATGCCTATCGGCACCTATTTTTAAAATGCCAACCGGCAACTTTATCTGAAATGCCTATCGGCACCTATATCTGAAATGCCTATCGGCACCTATTTTTGAAATGCCTATCGGAAACTACATCTGAAATGCCTATCAGCACCTATATTTGAAATGCCTATCCGCAACCATATCTGAAATGCCTATCGACACATATATTTGAAATACCTATTGGCTTCTATATCTCAAATGCCTATCGGCACCTATTTTTAAAATGCCAATCGGCAACTATATCTGATATGCCTATCGGCACCTATTTTTAAAATGCCAATCGGCAACTATATCTGAAATGCCTATCGGCACCTATATCTGAAATGCCAATCGGCAACTATATCTGAAATGCCTATCGACACCTAATTTGAAATACCTATCGGCTTCTATATCTGAAATGCCTATCGGCACCTATATCTGAAATGCCTATCGGCACCTATTTTTGAAATGCCTATCGGCAACCAAATCAGAAATGTCTATCGGCACCTATATTTGAAATGCCTATCGGCACCTATATCTGAAATGCCTATCGGCACCTATTTTTAAAATGCCAATCGGCAACTATATCTGAAATGCCTATCAGCACCCATATTTGAAATGCCTATCGGCAACCATATCTGAAATGCCTATCGACACCTATATTTGAAATACCTATCGGCTTCTATATCTGAAATGCCTATCGGCACCTATTTTTAAAATGCTAATCGGCAACTATATCTGAAATGCCTATCGGCACCTATATCTGAAATGCCAATCGGCAACTATATCTGAAATGCCTATCGGCACCTATATCTGAAATGCTTATCGGCACCTATTTTTAAAATGCCAATCGGCAACTATATCTGAAATGCCTATCAGCACTCATATTTGAAATGCCTATCGGCAACCATATCTGAAATGCCTATCGACACCTATATTTAAAATATCTATCGGCTTCTATATCTCAAATGCCTATCGGCACCTATTTTTAAAATGCCAATCGGCAACTATATCTAAAATGCCTATCGGCACTTATATCTGAAATGCCAATCGGCAACTATATCAGAAATGCCTATCGGCACCTATATCTGAAATGCCTATCGGCACCTATTTTTGAAATGCCTATCGGAACCTACATCTGTATTGCCTATCAGCACCTATATTTAAAATGCCTATCGGCAACCAAATCGGAAATGCCTATTGGCACCTATATCTGAAATGCCTTTCGGCATTTATATCTGAAATGCCTATCGGCACCTATATTTGAAATGCCTATCGGCATCTATATTTTAAATGCCTGTCGGCAACTATATCTGATATGCCTACCGGCACCTATATCTGAAATGCCTATCGGCAACTATTTTTGAAATGCCTATCGGAAACTACATCTGAAATGCCTATCGGCACCTATTTTTAAAATGCCAATCGGCAACTACATCTGAAATGCCATCGGCACCTATATCTGAAATGCCTATCGGCACCTATTTTTGAAATGCCTATCGGAAACTACATCTGTAATGCCTATCAGCGCCTATATTTGAAATGCCTATCGGCAACCATATCTGGAATGCCTATCGGCTTCTACATTTGAAATGCCTATCAGCACTTATATTTGAAATGCGAATCGGCACCTATATCTGAAATGCCTATCGGCACCTATATCTGAAACGCCTATCGGCACCTATTTTTATAATGCCAATCGGCAACTATATATGAAATGCCTATCGGCACCTATAACTGAAATGCCTATCGGCACCTATTTTTGAAATGCCTATCGGAAACTACATCTAAAATGCCTATCAGCACCTATATTTGAAATGCCAATCGGCACCTATATCTGAAATGCCTATCGGCACCTATATCTGAAATGCCTATCGGAACCTATTTTTGAAATGCCTATCGGCAACCATATCAGAAATGCCTATCGGCAGCTATATTTGAAATGCCTATCGGCACCTATTTTTAAAATGCCAATCGGCAACTATATCTGAAATGCCTATCGGCACCTATATCTGAAATGCCTATCGGCACCTATTTTTAAAATGCCTATCTGAAACTACATCTGAAATGCCTATCAGCACCTATATTTGAAATGCCAATCGGCACCTATATCTGAAATGCCAATCGGCACCTATATCTGAAATGCCTATCGGCACCTATTTTTGAAATGCCTATCGAAAACTACATCTGAAATGCCTATCAGCACCTAGATTTGAAATGCCTATCGGCAACCAAATCAGAAATGCCTATCGGCACCTATATCTGAAAAGCCTTTCGGCATTTATATCTGAAATGCCTATCGGCACCTATATCTGAAATGCCTATCGGCACCTATTTTTGAAATGCCTATCGGAAACTACATCTGAAATGCCTATCAGCACCTATATTTAAAATGCCAATCGGCACCTATATCTGAAATGCCTATCGGCACCTATATCTGAAATGCCTATCGGAACCTATTTTTGAAATGCCTATCGGCAACCATATCAGAAATGCCTATCGGCACCTATATTTGAAATGCCTATCGGCAACCAAATCAGAAATGCCTATCGGCAACTATATCTGATATGCCTATCGGCACCTATATTTTAAATGCCTATCGGCAACTATATCTGATATGCCTATCGGCACCTATATCTGAAATGCCTATCGGCACCTATTTTTGAAATGCCTATCGGAAACTACATCTGAAATGCCTATCAGCACCTTTATTTGAAATGCCTATCGGCTTCTATATCTGAAATGCCTATCGGCACCTATTTTTAAAATGCCAATCGGAAACTACATCTGAAATGCCTATCAGCACCTATATTTAAAATGCTTATCGGCAACCATATCTGAAATGCCTATCGACACCTATATTTGAAATACCTATCGGCTTCTATATCTGAAATGCCTATCGGCACCTATTTTTAAAATGCCAATCGGCAACTATATCTGAAATACCTATTGGCAGCTATTTTTAAAATGCCAATCGGCAGCTATATCTGAAATGCCTATCGGCACGTATATCTGAAATGCCTATCGGCACCTATTTTTGAAATGCCTATCGGAAACTACATTTGAAATGCCTATCAGCATCTAACTTTAAAATGCCTATCGGCAACCATATCTGAAATGCCTATCGACACCTATATTTGAAATGCCTATCGGCTTCTATATCTGAAATGCCTATCGGCACCTATTTTTAAAATGCCAATCGGCAACTATATCTGAAATGCCTATCATCACCCATATTTGAAATGCCTATCGGCAACCATATCTAAAATGCCTATCGACACCTATATTTGAAATACCTATCGGCTTCTATATCTGAAATGCCTATCGGCACCTATTTTTAAAATGCCAATCGGCAACTATATCTGAAATACCTATTGGCAGCTATTTTTAAAATGCCAATCGGCAGCTATATCTGAAATGCCTATCGGCACCTATATCTGAAATGCCTATCGGCACCTATTTTTGAAATGCCTATCGGAAACTACATCTAAAATGCCTATCAGCACCTATATTTGAAATGCCTATCGGTAACCATATCTGGAATGCCTATCGGCACCTACATTTGAAATGCCTATCGGCTTCTATTTATGAAATGCCTATCGGCACCTATTTTTAAAATGCCAATCGGCAACTATATCTGAAATGCCTATCGGCACCTATATCTGAAATGCCTTTCGGCACCTTTTTTTGAAATGCCTATCGGAAACTACATCTGAAATGCCTATCAGCACCTATATTTAAATGGCCTATCGGCAACCAAATCAGAAATGCCTATCGGCAACTATATCTGAAATGCCTTTCGGCATTTATATCTGAAATGCGTATCGGCAACTATTTTTGAAATGCCTATCGGAAAGTACATCTAAAATGCCTATCAGCACCTATATTTAAAATGCCTATCGGCAACCATATCTGGAATTCCTATTGGCACCTACATTTGAAATGCCTATCGGCTTCTATTTTGTGAAATGCCTATCGGCACCTATATTTGAAATGCCTATCGGCACCTATATTTTAAATGCCTATCGGCAACTATATCTGATATGCCTATCAGCACCTATATCTGAAATGCCTATCGGCACCTATTTTTGAAATTCCTATCGGAAACTACATCTGAAATGCCTATCGGCACCTATATTTTAAATGCCTATCGGCAACTATATCTGATATGCCTATCAGCACCTATATCTGAAAAGCCTATCGGCACCTATTTTTAAAATGCCAATCGGCAACTATATCTGAAATGCCTATCGGCACCTATATCTGAAATGCCTATCGGCACCTATTTTTGAAATGCCTATCGGAAACTACATCTGAAATGCCTATCAGCACCTATATTTGAAATGCCTATCGGCAACCAAATCAGAAATACCTATCAGCACCTATATCTGAAATGCCTATCGGCAACCATATCTGAAATGCCTATCGGCACCTATATTTTAAATGCCTATCGGCAACTATATTTGATATGCCTATCAGCACCTATATCTGAAATCCCTATCGGCACCTATTTTTGAAATGCCTATCGGAAACTACATCTGAAATGCCTATCGGCACCTATTTTTAAAACGCCAATCGGCAACTATATCTGAAATGCCTATCGGCACCTATATCTGAAATGCCTTTCGGCATTTATATCTGAAATGCCTATCGGCACCTATATTTAAAATGCCTATCGGCACCTATATTTTAACTGCCTATCGGCAACTATATCTGATATGCCTATCGGCTCCTATAACTGAAATGCCTATCGGCACCTATTTTTGAAATGCCTATCAGAAACTACATCTGAAATGCCTATCGGCACCAATTTTTAAAATGCCATTCGGCAACTACATCTGAAGTGCCTATCAGCACCTATATTTGAAATGCCTATCGGCATCCATATCTGAAATGCCTATCGTCACCTATATTTGAAATACCTATCGGCTTCTATATCTGAAATGCCTGTCGGCACCTATTTTTAAAATGCCAATCGGCAACTATTTCTGAAATGCCTATCAGCACCTATATCTGAAATTCCTATCGGCACCTATATTTGAAATGCCTATCGGCAACCAAATCAGAAATGCCTATCGGCACCTATATTTGAAATGCCTATCGGCAACCAAATCAGAAATGCCTATCGGCACCTATATTTGAAATGCCTATCGGCTTCTATTTCTGAAATGCCTATCGACACCTATTTTTAAAATGCCAATCGGCAACTATATCTGAAATGTCTATCGGCACCTATATCTGAAATGCCTTTCGGCATTTATATCTGAAATGCCTATCGGCACCTATATTAAAAAATGCCTATCGACACCTATATTTTAAATGCCTATCGGCAACTATATCTGATATGCCTATCGGCACCTATATCTGAAATGCCTATCGGCACGTATTTTTGAAATTCCTATCGGAAACTACATCTGAAATGCCTATCGGCAACTAATTTTGAAATGCCTATCGGAAACTACATCTGGAATGCCTATCGGCACCTATTTTTAAAATGATAATCGGCAACTATATCTGAAATGCCTATCGGCACCTATATCTGAAATGCCTATCGGCACCTATTTTCGAAATGCCTATCGGAAACTACATCTGTAATGCCTATCAGCGCCTATATTTGAAATGCCTATCGGCAACCATATCTGGAATGCCTATCGGCACCTACATTTGAAATGCCTATCGGCTTCTATATCTGAAATGCCTATCGGCACCTATTTTTAAAATGCCAATCGGCAACTATATCTGAAATGCCTATCGGCACCTATATCTGAAATGCCTATCGGCACCTATTTTTGAAATGCCTATCGGAAACTACATCTGAAATGGCTATCAGCACCTATATTTGAAATGCCAATCGGCACCTATATCTGAAATGCCTATCGGCACCTATATCTGAAATGCCTATCGGAACCTATTTTTGAAAGGCCTATCGGCAACCATATCAGAAATGCCTATCGGCACTTATATTTGAAATGCCTATCAGCACCTATTTTTAAAATGCCAATCGGCAACTATATCTGAAATGCCTATCAGCACCCATATTTGAAATGCCTTTAGGCAACCATATCTGAAATGCCTATCGACACCTATATTTGAAATGCCTATCGGCTTCTATATCTGAAATGCCTATCGGCACCTATTTTTAAAATGCCAATCGGCAACTATATCTGAAATGCGTATCGGCACTTATATCTGAAATGCCTATCGGCACCTATTTTTGAAATGCCTATCGAAAACTACATCTGAAATGCGTATCGACACCTATATTTGAAATACCAGTCAGCTTCTATATCTGAAATGCCTATCGGCACCTATTTTTAAAATGCCAATCGGCAACTATATCTGAAATGCCAATCGGCACCTATATCTGAAATGCCTATCGGCACCTATTTTTGAAATGCCTATCGAAAACTACATCTGAAATGCCTATCAGCACCTATATTTGAAATGCCTATCGGCAACCAAATCAGAAATGCCTATCGGCACCTATATCTGAAAAGCCTTTCGGCATTTATATCTGAAATGCCTATCGGCACCTATATTTGAAATGCCTATCGGCACCTATATTTTAAATGCCTATCGGCAACTATATCTGATATGCCTATCGAAACCTATATCTGAAATGCCTATCGGCACCTATTTTTGAAATGCCTATCTGAAACTACATCTGAAATGCCTATCGGCACCTATTTTAATATGCCAATCGGCAACTATATCTGAAATGCCTATCGGCACCTATATCTGAAATGCCTATCGGCACCTATTTTTGAAATACCTATCAGAAACTACATCTGTAATGCCTATCTGCGCCTATATTTGAAATGCCTATCGGCAACCATATCTGGAATGCCTATCGGCACCTACATTTGAAATGCCTATCGGCTTCTATATCTGAAATGCCTATCGGCACCTATTTTTAAAATGCCAATCGGCAACTATATCTGAAATGCCTATCGGCACCTATATCTGAAATGCCTATCGGCACCTATTTTTGAAATACCTATCGGAAACTACATCTGAAATGCCTATCAGCACCTATATTTGAAATGCCAATCGGCAACTATATCTGAAATGCCTAGCAGCACCCATATTTGAAATGCCTATCGGCAACCATATCTGAAATGCCTATCGACACCTAATTTGAAATACCTATCGGCTTCTAATTCTAAAATGCCTATCGGCACCTATTTTTAAAATGCCTATCGGAAACTACATCTGAAATGCCTATCAGCACCTATATTTGAAATGCCTATCGGCAACCATATCTTAAATGCCTATCGGCACCTATTTTTGAAATGCCTATCGGAAACTACATCTAAAATGCCTTTCAGCACCTATATTTGAAATGCTTATCGGCAACCATGTCTTAAATGCCTATCGGCACCTATATTTGAAATGCCTATCGGCACCTATATCTGAAATGCCTATCGGCACCTATTTTTGAAATGCCTATCGGAAACTACATCTGAAATGCCTATCGGCACCTATTTTTAAAATGCCAATCGGCACCTATATCTGAAATGCCTATCGGCACCTATTTTTTAAATGCGTATCGGAAACTACATCTGAAATGCCTATCAGCACCTATATTTGAAATGCCTATCAGAAACTACATCTGAAATGCCTATCAGCACTTATATTTGAAATGCCTATCGGCTTCTATATCTGTAATGCCTGTCGGCATCTATTTTAAAAATGTCAATCGGCAACTATATCTGAAATGCCTATCATCACCCATATATGAAATGCCTATCGGCAACCATATCTGAAATGCCTATCGACACCTATATTTGAAATACCTATCTTCTTCTATATCTGAAATGCCTATCGGCACCTATTTTTAAAATGCCAATCGGCAACTATATCTGAAATGCCTATTGGCACCTATATACGAAATGCCTATCGGCACCTATTTTTGAAATGCCTATCGGAAACTACATCTGAAATGCCTGTCAGCACCTATATTTTAAATGCCTATCGGCAACCATATCTGGAATGCCTATCGGCACCTATATTTGAAATGCCTATCGGCTTCTATATCTGAAATGCCTATCGGCACCTATTTTTAAAATGCCAACCGGCAACTTTATCTGAAATGCCTATCGGCACCTATATCTGAAATGCCTATCGGCACCTATTTTTGAAATGCCTATCGGTAACTACATCTGAAATGCCTATCAGCACCTATATTTGAAATGCCTATCCGCAACCATATCTGAAATGCCTATCGACACATATATTTGAAATACCTATCGGCTTCTATATCTCAAATGCCTATCTGCACCTATTTTTAAAATGCCAATCGGCAACTATATCTGATATGCCTATCGGCACCTATATCTGAAGTGCCTATCGGCACCTATTTTTGAAATGCCTATCGGCAACCAAATCAGAAATGTCTATCTGCACCTATATTTGAAATGCCTATCGGCACCTATATCTGAAATGCCTATCGGCACCTATTTTTAAAATGCCAATCGGCAACTATATCTGAAATGCCTATCAGCACCCATATTTGAAATGCCTATCGGCAACCATATCTGAAATGCCTATGGACACCTATATTTGAAATACCTATCGGCTTCTATATCTGAAATGCCTATCGGCACCTATTTTTAAAGTGGCAATCGGCAACTATATCTAAAATGCCAATCGGCAACTATATCTGAAATGCCTATCAGCACCCATATTTGAAATGCCAATCGGCAACTATATCTGAAATGCCTTATCAGCACTCATATTTGAAATGCCTATCGGCAACCATATCTGAAATGCCTATCGACACCTATATTAAAAATATCTATCGGCTTCTATATCTCAAATGCCTATCGGCACCTATTTTTAAAATGCCAATCGGCAACTATATCTAAAATGCCTATCGGCACTTATATCTGAAATGCCAATCGGCAACTATATCAGAAATGCCTATCGGCACCTATATCTGAAATGCCTATCGGCACCTATTTTTGAAATGCCTATCGGAACCTACATCTGTATTGCCTATCAGCACCTATATTTAAAATGCCTATCGGCAACCAAATCGGAAATGCCTATTGGCACCTATATCTGAAATGCCTTTCGGCATTTATATCTGAAATGCCTATCGACACCTATATTTAAAATATCTATCGGCTTCTATATCTCAAATGCCTATCGGCACCTATTTTTAAAATGCCAAACGGCAACTATATCTAAAATGCCTATCGGCACTTATATCTGAAATGCCAATCGGCAACTATATCAGAAATGCCTATCGGCACCTATATCTGAAATGCCTATCGGCACCTATTTTTAAAATGCCATTCGGCAACTATATCTGAAATGCCTATCAGCACTCATATTTGAAATGCCTATCGGCAACCATATCTGAAATGCCTATCGACACCTATATTGAAATTATCTATCGGCTTCTATATCTCAAATGCCTATAGGCACCTATTTTTAAAATGCCAATCGGCAACTATATCTGAAATGCCTATCGGCACCTATATCTGAAATGCTTATCGGCACCTATTTTTAAAATGCCAATCGGCAACTATATCTGAAATGCCTAGCAGCACCCTTATTTGAAATGCCTATCGGCAACCATATCTGAAATGCCTATCGACACCTAATTTGAAATACCTATCGGCTTCTATATCTGAAATGCCTATCGGCACCTATTTTTAAAATGCCTATCGGAAACTACATCTGAAATGGCTATCAGCACCTATATTTGAAATGCCTATCGGCAACCATATCTGAAATGCCTATCGGCACCTATATTTGAAATGCCTATCGGCTTCTATATTTGAAATGCCTATCGGCACCTATTTTTAAAATGCCAATCGGCAACTATATCTGAAATGCCTATCGGCACCTATATTTGAAATGCCTATCGGCAACCAAATCAGAAATACCTATCAGCACCTATATCTGAAATGCTTTCGGTATTTATATCTGAAATGCCTATCGGCACCTATATTTGAAATGCCTATCGGCACCTATATTTTAAAAGCGTATCGGCAACTATATCTGATATGCCTATCGGCACCTATATCTGAAATCCCTATCGGCACCTATTTTTGAAATGCCTATCGGCAACCAAATCAGAAATGCCTATCGGCACCTATATTTGAAATGCCTATCGGCTTCTATTTCTGAAATGCCTATCGGCACCTATTTTTAAAATGCCAATCGGCAACTATATCTGAAATGTCTATCGGCACCTATATCTGAATTGCCTATCGGCACCTATTTTTAAAATGCCTATCGGAAACTACATCTAAAATGCCTATCAGCACCTATATATGAAATGCCTATCGGCAACCAAATCAGAAATGCCTATCGGCCCCTATATCTGAAATGCCTTTCGGCATTTATATCTGAAATGCCTATCGGCACCTATATTAAAAAATGCCTATCGGCACCTATATATTTAAATGCCTATCGGCAACTATATCTGATATGCCTATCGGCACCTATATCTGAAATGCCCATCGGCACGTATTTTTGAAATGCCTATCGGAAACTACATCTGAAATGCCTATCGGCACCTATTTTTAAAATGCCAATCGGCAACTATATCTGAAATGTCTATCGGCACCTATATCTAAAATGCCTATCGGCACCTATTTTTGAAATGCCTATCGGAAACTACATCTGAAATGCCTATCAGCAACTATATTTGAAATGCCTATCGGCAACCATATCTGAAATCCCTATCGACACCTATTTTTGAAATACATATCGACTTCTATATCTGAAATGCCTATCGGCACCTATTTTTAAAATGCCAATCGGCAACTATATCTGAAATGCCTATCGGCACCTATATCTGAAATGCCTATCGGCACATATTTTTGAAATGCCTATCGGCAACTAAATCAGAAATGCCTATCGGCACCTATATTTGAAATGCCTATCGGCACCTATATCTGAAATGCCTGTCGGCACATATTTTTAAAATGCCAATCGGCAACTATATCTAAAATGCCTATCGGCACCTATATTTGAAATGCCTATCGGCTTCTATATCTGAAATGCCTATCGGCACCTATATTTGAAATGCCTATCGGCACCTATATTTTAAATGCCTATCGGCAACTATATCTGATATGCCTATCGGCACCTATATCTGAAATCCCTATCGGCACCTATTTTTGAAATGCCTATCGGAAACTACATCTGAAATGCTTATCGGCACCTATTTTAAAAATGCCAATCGGCAACTATATCTGAAATGCCAATCGGCACCTATATCTGAAATGCCTTTCGGCATTTATATCTGTAATGCCTATCGGCACCTATATTTAAAATGCCTATCGGCACCTATATTTTAACTGCCTATCGGCAACTATATCTGATATGCCTATCGGCTCCTATATCTGAAATGCCTATTGGCACCTATTTTTGAAATGCCTATCGGAAACTACATCTGAAATGCCTATCGGCACCAATTTTTAAAATGCCATTCGGCAACTACATCTGAAGTGCCGATCAGCACCTATATTTGAAATGCCTATCGGCATCCATATCTGAAATGCCTATCGTCACCTATATTTGAAATACCTATCGGCTTCTATATCTGAAATGCCTATCGGCACCTATTTTTAAAATGCCAATCGGCAACTATTTCTGAAATGCCTATCAGTACCTATATCTGAAATTCCTATCGGCACCTATATTTGAAATGCCTATCGGCAACCAAATAAGAAATGCCTATCGGCACCTATATTTGAAATGCCTATCGGCTTCTATTTCTGAAATGCCTATCGGCACCTATTTTTAAAATGCCAATCGGCAACTATATCTGAAATGTCTATCGGCACCTATATCTGAAATGCCTATCGGCACCTATTTTTAAAATGCCAATCGGCAACTATATCTGAAATGCCTATCGGCACCTATATCTGAAATGCCTTTCGGCATTTATATCTGAAATGCCTATCGGCAAATATATTTAGAATACCTATCGGCACCTATATTTTAAATGCCTATCGGCAACTATATCTGATATGCCTATCGGCTCCTATGTCTGAAATACCTATCGGCACCTATTTTTGAAATGCCTATCGGAAACTACATCTGGAATGCCTTTCGGCACCTATATCTGAAATGCCTATCGGCACCGATTTTTGAAATGCGTATCGGAAACTACATCTGAAATGACTATCAGCACTTATATTTGAAATGCCTATCGCAAAACTACATCTGAAATGCCTATCAGCACCTATATTTGAAATGCCTATCGGCTTCTATATCTGAAATGCCTATCGGCACCTATTTTTAAAATGCCAATCGGCAACTATATCTGAAATGCCTATCATCACCCATATTTGAAATGCCTATCGGCAACCATATCTGAAATGCCTATCGACACCTATATTTGAAATACTTATCGGCTTCTATATCTGAAATGCCTATCGGCACCTATTTTTAAAATGCCAATCGGCAACTATATCTGAAATGCCTATCGGCACCTATATTTGAAATGCCTATCGGCACCTATTTTTGAAATGCCTATCGGAAACTACATCTGAAATGCCTATCAGCACCTATATTTGAAATGCCTATCGGCAACCATATCTGAAATGCCTATCGACACCTATATTTGAAATACCTATCGGCTTCTATATCTAAAATGCCTATCGGCACCTATTTTTAAAATGCCAATCGGCAACTATATCTGAAATGCCTATCGGCACCTATATCTGAAAGGCCTATCGGCACCTATTTTTGAAATTCCTATCGGCAACCAAATCAGAAATGTCTATCGACACCTATATTTGAAATGCCTATCGGCACCTATATCTGAAATGCCTATCGGCACCTATTTTTGAAATGCCTATCGGAAACTACATCTGAAATGCCTATCAGCACCTATATTTGAAATGCCTATCGGCAACCATATCTGAAATGCCTATCGACACCTATATTTGAAATACCTATCGGCTTCTATATCTAAAATGCCTATCGGCACCTATTTTTAAAATGCCAATCGGCAAATATATTTGAAATGCCTATCGGCACCTATATCTGAAATGCCTATCGGCACCTATTTTTGAAATGCCTATCAGAAACTACATCTGAAATGCCTATCAGCACCTATATTTGAAATGCCTATCGGCAACCAAATCAGAAATACCTATCAGTACCTATATCTGAAATGCCTTTCGGTATTTATATCTGAAATGCCTATCGGCACCTATATTTGAAATGCCTATCGGCACCTATATTTTAAATGCCTATCGGCAACTATATCTGATATGCCTATCGGCACCTATATCTGAAATCCCTATCGGCACCTATTTTTGAAATGCCTATCGGCAACCAAATCAGAAATGCCTATCGGCACCTATATTTGAAATGCCTATCGGCTTCTATTTCTGAAATGCCTATCGGCACCTATTTTTAAAATGCCAATCGGCAACTATATCTGAAATGCCTATCGGCACCTATATTTGAAATGCCTATCGGCACCTATTTTTAAAATGCCAATCGGCAACTATATCTGAAATGCCTATCGGCACCTATATCTGAAATGCCTTTCGGCATTTATATCTGAAATGCCTATCGGCATCTATTTTTGAAATGCCTATCGGAAACTACATCTGAAATGCCTATCAGCACCTATATTTGAAATGCCTATCGGCAACCAAATCAGAAATACCTATCAGTACCTATATCTGAAATGCCTTTCGGTATTTATATCTGAAATGCCTATCGGCACCTATATTTTAAATGCCTATCGGCACCTATATTTTAACTGCCTATCGGCAACTATATCTGATATGCCTAACGGCTCCTATATCTGAAATGCCTATCGGCACCAATTTTTAAAATGCCATTCGGCAACTATATCTGAAATGCCTATCGGCACCTATTTTTGAAATGCCTATCGGAAACTACATCTGAAATGCCTATCAGCACTTATATATTAAATGCCAATCGGCACCTATATCTGAAATGCCTATCGGAACCTATTTTTGAAATGCCTATCGGCAACCATATCAGAAATGCCTATCGGCACCTATATTTGAAATGCCTATCGGCTTCTATTTCTGAAATGCCTATCGGCCCCTATTTTTAAAATGCCAATCGGCGACTATATCTGAAATGTCTATCGACACCTATATCTGAAATGCCTCTCGGCACCTATTTTTAAAATGCCTATCGGAAACTACATCTGAAATGCCTATCAGCACCTATATATGAAATGCCTATCGGCAACCAAATCAGAAATGCCTATCGGCACCTATATTTGAAATGCCTATCGGCACCTATTTTTAAAATGCCAATCGGCAACTATTTCTGAAATGCCTATCAGCACCTATATCTGAAATTCCTATCGGCACCTATATTTGAAATGCCTATCGGCAACCAAATCAGAAATGCCTATCGGCACCTATATTTAAAATGCCTATCGGCAACCAAATCAGAAATGCCTATCGGCACCTATATTTGAAATGCCTATCGGCTTCTATTTCTGAAATGCCTATCGACACCTATTTTTAAAATGCCAATCGGCAACTATATCTGAAATGTCTATCGGCACCTATATCTGAAATGCCTTTCGGCATTTATATCTGAAATGCCTATCGGCACCTATATTTAAAATGCCTATCGGCACCTATATTTTAACTGCCTATCGGCAACTATATCTGATATGCCTATCGGCTCCTATATCTGAAATGCCTATCGGCACCAATTTTTAAAATGCCATTCGGCAACTACATATGAAATGCCTATCAGCACCTATATTTGAAATGCCTATCGGCAACCATATCTGAAATGCATATCGACACCTATATTTGAAATACCTATCGGCTTCTATATCTAAAATGCCTATCGGCACCTATTTTTAAAATGCCAATCGGCAACTATATCTGAAATGCCTATCGGCACCTATATCTGAAATGCCTATCGGCACCTATTTTTGAAATGCCTATCGGCAACCAAATCAGAAATGCCTATCGGCACTTATATTTGAAATGCCTATCGGCACCTATATTTCAAATGCCTATCGGCAACTATATCTGATATGCTATCGGCACCTATATCTGAAATGCCCATCGTCACCTATTTTTGAAATGCCTATCGGAAACTACATCTGAAATGCCTATCGGCACCTATTTTTAAAATGCCAATCGGCAACTATATCTGAAATGCCTATCGGCACCTATATCTGAAATGCCTTTCGGCATTTATATCTGAAATGCCTATCGGCAAATATATTTAGAATGCCTATCGGCACCTATATTTTAAATGCCTATCGGCAACTATATCTGATATGCCTATCGGCTCCTATGTCTGAAATGCCTATCGGCACCTATTTTGTGAAATGCTATCGGAAACTACATCTGGAATGCCTATCGGCACCTATATCTGAAATGCCTATCGGCACCTATTTTTGAAATGCGTATCGGAAACTACATCTGAAATGACTATCAGCACTTATATTTGAAACGCCTATCGCAAAACTACATCTGAAATGCCTATCAGCACCTATATTTGAAATGCCTATCGGCTTCTATATCTGAAATGCCTATCGGCACCTATTTTTAAAATGCCAATCGGCAACTATATCTGAAATGCCTATCATCACCCATATTTGAAATGCCTATCGGCAACCATATTTGAAATGCCTATCGACACCTATATTTGAAATACCTATCGGCTTCTATATCTGAAATGCCTATCGGCACCTATTTTTAAAATGCCAATCGGCAACTATATCTGAAATGCCTATCCACACCTATATCTGAAAGGCCTATCGGCACCTATTTTTGAAATTCCTATCGGCAACCAAATCAGAAATGTCTATCGGCACCTATATTTGAAATGCCTATCGGCACCTATATCGGAAATGCCTATCGGCACCTATATTTCAAATGCCTATCGGCAACTATATCTGATATGCTATCAGCACCTATATCTGAAATGCCTATCGTCACCTATTTTTGAAATGCCTATCGGAAACTACATCTGAAATGCCTATCGGCACCTATTTTTAAAATGCCAATCGGCAACTATATCTGAAATGCCTATCGGCACCTATATCTGAAATGCCTTTCGGCATTTATATCTGAAATGCCTATCGGCAAATATATTTAGAATGCCTATCGGCACCTATATTTTAAATGCCTATCGGCAACTATATCTGATATGCCTATCGGCTCCTATGTCTGAAATGCCTATCGGCACCTATTTTGTGAAATGCTATCGGAAACTACATCTGGAATGCCTATCGGCACCTATATCTGAAATGCCTATCGGCACCTATTTTTGAAATGCGTATCGGAAACTACATCTGAAATGACTATCAGCACTTATATTTGAAACGCCTATCGCAAAACTACATCTGAAATGCCTATCAGCACCTATATTTGAAATGCCTATCGGCTTCTATATCTGAAATGCCTATCGGCACCTATTTTTAAAATGCCAATCGGAAACTACATCTGAAATGCCTATCAGCACCTATATTTAAAATGCTTATCGGCAACCATATCTGAAATGCCTATCGACACCTATATTTGAAATACCTATCGGCTTCTATATCTGAAATGCCTATCGGCACCTATTTTTAAAATGCCAATCGGCAACTATATCTGAAATACCTATTGGCAGCTATTTTTAAAATGCCAATCGGCAGCTATATCTGAAATGCCTATCGGCACGTATATCTGAAATGCCTATCGGCACCTATTTTTGAAATGCCTATCGGAAACTACATTTGAAATGCCTATCAGCATCTAACTTTAAAATGCCTATCGGCAACCATATCTGAAATGCCTATCGACACCTATATTTGAAATGCCTATCGGCTTCTATATCTGAAATGCCTATCGGCACCTATTTTTAAAATGCCAATCGGCAACTATATCTAAAATGCCTATCATCACCCATATTTGAAATGCCTATCGGCAACCATATCTAAAATGCCTATCGACACCTATATTTGAAATACCTATCGGCTTCTATATCTGAAATGCCTATCGGCACCTATTTTTAAAATGCCAATCGGCAACTATATCTGAAATACCTATTGGCAGCTATTTTTAAAATGCCAATCGGCAGCTATATCTGAAATGCCTATCGGCACCTATATCTGAAATGCCTATCGGCACCTATTTTTGAAATGCCTATCGGAAACTACATCTGAAATGCCTATCAGCACCTATATTTGAAATGCCTATCGGTAACCATATCTGGAATGCCTATCGGCACCTACATTTGAAATGCCTATCGGCTTCTATTTATGAAATGCCTATCGGCACCTATTTTTAAAATGCCAATCGGCAACTATATCTGAAATGCCTATCGGCACCTATATCTGAAATGCCTTTCGGCACCTTTTTTTGAAATGCCTATCGGAAACTACATCTGAAATGCCTATCAGCACCTATATTTAAATGGCCTATCGGCAACCAAATCAGAAATGCCTATCGGCAACTATATCTGAAATGCCTTTCGGCATTTATATCTGAAATGCGTATCGGCAACTATTTTTGAAATGCCTATCGGAAAGTACATCAAAAATGCCTATCAGCACCTATATTTAAAATGCCTATCGGCAACCATATCTGGAATTCCTATTGGCACCTACATTTGAAATGCCTATCGGCTTCTATTTTGTGAAATGCCTATCGGCACCTATATTTGAAATGCCTATCGGCACCTATATTTTAAATGCCTATCGGCAACTATATCTGATATGCCTATCAGCACCTATATCTGAAATGCCTATCGGCACCTATTTTTGAAATTCCTATCGGAAACTACATCTCAAATGCCTATCGGCACCTATATTTTAAATGCCAATCGGCAACTATATCTGAAATGCCTATCGGCACCTATATCTGAAATGCCTATCGGCACCTATTTTTGAAATGCCTATCGGAAACTACATCTGAAATGCCTATCAGCACCTATATTTGAAATGCCTATCGGCAACCAAATCAGAAATACCTATCAGCACCTATATCTGAAATGCCTATCGGCAACCATATCTGAAATGCCTATCGGCACCTATATTTTAAATGCCTATCAGCAACTATATTTGATATGCCTATCAGCACCTATATCTGAAATCCCTATCGGCACCTATTTTTGAAATGCCTATCGGAAACTACATCTGAAATGCCTATCGGCACCTATTTTTAAAACGCCAATCGGCAACTATATCTGAAATGCCTATCGGCACCTATATCTGAAATGCCTTTCGGCATTTATATCTGAAATGCCTATCGGCACCTATATTTAAAATGCCTATCGGCACCTATATTTTAACTGCCTATCGGCAACTATATCTGATATGCCTATCGGCTCCTCTAACTGAAATGCCTATCGGCACCTATTTTTGAAATGCCTATCAGAAACTACATCTGAAATGCCTATCGGCACCAATTTTTAAAATGCCATTCGGCAACTACATCTGAAGTGCCTATCAGCACCTATATTTGAAATGCCTATCGGCATCCATATCTGAAATGCCTATCGTCACCTATATTTGAAATACCTATCGGCTTCTATATCTGAAATGCCTGTCGGCACCTATTTTTAAAATGCCAATCGGCAACTATTTCTGAAATGCCTATCAGCACCTATATCTGAAATTCCTATCGGCACCTATATTTGAAATGCCTATCGGCAACCAAATCAGAAATGCCTATCGGCACCTATATTTGAAATGCCTATCGGCAACCAAATCAGAAATGCCTATCGGCACCTATATTTGAAATGCCTATCGGCTTCTATTTCTGAAATGCCTATCGACACCTATTTTTAAAATGCCAATCGGCAACTATATCTGAAATGTCTATCGGCACCTATATCTGAAATGCCTTTCGGCATTTATATCTGAAATGCCTATCGGCACCTATATTAAAAAATGCCTATCGACACCTATATTTTAAATGCCTATCGGCAACTATATCTGATATGCCTATCGGCACCTATATCTGAAATGCCTATCGGCACGTATTTTTGAAATTCCTATCGGAAACTACATCTGAAATGCCTATCGGCAACTAATTTTGAAATGCCTATCGGAAACTACATCTGGAATGCCTATCGGCACCTATTTTTAAAATGATAATCGGCAACTATATCTGAAATGCCTATCGGCACCTATATCTGAAATGCCTATCGGCACCTATTTTCGAAATGCCTATCGGAAACTACATCTGTAATGCCTATCAGCGCCTATATTTGAAATGCCTATCGGCAACCATATCTGGAATGCCTATCGGCACCTACATTTGAAATGCCTATCGGCTTCTATATCTGAAATGCCTATCGGCACCTATTTTTAAAATGCCAATCGGCAACTATATCTGAAATGCCTATCGGCACCTATATCTGAAATGCCTATCGGCACCTATTTTTGAAATGCCTATCGGAAACTACATCTGAAATGGCTATCAGCACCTATATTTGAAATGCCAATCGGCACCTATATCTGAAATGCCTATCGGCACCTATATCTGAAATGCCTATCGGAACCTATTTTTGAAAGGCCTATCGGCAACCATATCAGAAATGCCTATCGGCACTTATATTTGAAATGCCTATCAGCACCTATTTTTAAAATGCCAATCGGCAACTATATCTGAAATGCCTATCAGCACCCATATTTGAAATGCCTTTAGGCAACCATATCTGAAATGCCTATCGACACCTATATTTGAAATACCTATCGGCTTCTATATCTGAAATGCCTATCGGCACCTATTTTTAAAATGCCAATCGGCTACTATATCTGAAATGCGTATCGGCACTTATATCTGAAATGCCTATCGGCACCTATTTTTGAAATGCCTATCGGCAACCATATCTGGAATGCCTATCGGCACCTATATTTGAAATGCCTATCGGCTTCTATATCTGAAATGCCTATCGGCACCTATTTTTAAAATGCCAACCGGCAACTTTATCTGAAATGCCTATCGGCACCTATATCTGAAATGCCTATCGGCACCTATTTTTGAAATGCCTATCGGTAACTACATCTGAAATGCCTATCAGCACCTATATTTGAAATGCCTATCCGCAACCATATCTGAAATGCCTATCGGCACCTATATCTGAAAAGCCTTTCGGCATTTATATCTGAAATGCCTATCGGCACCTATATTTGAAATGCCTATCGGCACCTATATTTTAAATGCCTATCGGTAACTATATCTGATATGCCTATCGAAACCTATATCTGAAATGCCTATCGGCACCTATTTTTTAAATGCCTATCGGTAACTATATCTGATATGCCTATCGAAACCTATATCTGAAATGCCTATCGGCACCTATTTTTGAAATGCCTATCTGAAACTACATCTGAAATGCCTATCGGCACCTATTTTAAAATGCCAATCGGCAACTATATCTGAAATGCCTATCGGCACCTATATCTGAAATGCCTATCGGCACCTATTTTTGAAATACCTATCAGAAACTACATCTGTAATGCCTATCTGCGCCTATATTTGAAATGCCTATCGGCAACCATATCTGGAATGCCTATCGGCACCTACATTTGAAATGCCTATCGGCTTCTATATCTGAAATGCCTATCGGCACCTATTTTTAAAATGCCAATCGGCAACTATATCTGAAATGCCTATCGGCACCTATATCTGAAATGCCTATCGGCACCTATTTTTGAAATACCTATCGGAAACTACAGCTGAAATGCCTATCAGCACCTATATTTGAAATGCCAATCGGCAACTATATCTGAAATGCCTAGCAGCACCCATATTTGAAATGCCTATCGGCAACCATATCTGAAATGCCTATCGACACCTAATTTGAAATACCTATCGGCTTCTATATCTAAAATGCCTATCGGCACCTATTTTTAAAATGCCTATCGGAAACTACACCTGAAATGCCTATCAGCACCTATATTTGAAATGCCTATCGGCAACCATATCTTAAATGCCTATCGGCACCTATTTTTGAAATGCCTATCGGAAACTACATCTAAAATGCCTTTCAGCACCTATATTTGAAATGCTTATCGGCAACCATGTCTTAAATGCCTATCGGCACCTATATTTGAAATGCCTATCGGCTTCTATATCTGAAATGCCTATCGGCACCTATTTTTAAAATGCCAATCGGCAATTATATCTGAAATGCCTATCGGCACCTATATCTGAAATGCCTATCGGCACCTATTTTTGAAATGCCTATCGGAAACTACATCTGAAATGCCTATCGGCACCTATTTTTAAAATGCCAATCGGCACCTATATCTGAAATGCCTATCGGCACCTATTTTTTAAATGCGTATCGGAAACTACATCTGAAATGCCTATCAGCACCTATATTTGAAATGCCTATCAGAAACTACATCTGAAATGCCTATCAGCACTTATATTTGAAATGCCTATCGGCTTCTATATCTGTAATGCCTGTCGGCATCTATTTTAAAAATGTCAATCGGCAACTATATCTGAAATGCCTATCATCACCCATATTTGAAATGCCTATCGGCAACCATATCTGAAATGCCTATCGACACCTATATTTGAAATACCTATCTTCTTCTATATCTGAAATGCCTATCGGCACCTATTTTTAAAATGCCAATCGGCAACTATATCTGAAATGCCTATTGGCACCTATATACGAAATGCCTATCGGCACCTATTTTTGAAATGCCTATCGGAAACTACATCTGAAATGCCTGTCAGCACCTATATTTTAAATGCCTATCGGCAACCATATCTGGAATGCCTATCGGCACCTATATTTGAAATGCCTATCGGCTTCTATATCTGAAATGCCTATCGGCACCTATTTTTAAAATGCCAACCGGCAACTTTATCTGAAATGCCTATCGGCACCTATATCTGAAATGCCTATCGGCACCTATTTTTGAAATGCCTATCGGTAACTACATCTGAAATGCCTATCAGCACCTATATTTGAAATGCCTATCCGCAACCATATCTGAAATGCCTATCGACACATATATTTGAAATACCTATCGGCTTCTATATCTCAAATGCCTATCGGCACCTATTTTTAAAATGCCAATCGGCAACTATATCTGATATGCCTATCGGCACCTATATCTGAAGTGCCTATCGGCACCTATTTTTGAAATGCCTATCGGCAACCAAATCAGAAATGTCTATCTGCACCTATATTTGAAATGCCTATCGGCACCTATATCTGAAATGCCTATCGGCACCTATTTTTAAAATGCCAATCGGCAACTATATCTGAAATGCCTATCAGCACCCATATTTGAAATGCCTATCGGCAACCATATCTGAAATGCCTATGGACACCTATATTTGAAATACCTATCGGCTTCTATATCTGAAATGCCTATCGGCACCAATTTTTAAAATGCCAATCGGCAAATATATCTGAAATGCCTATCGGCACCTATATCTGAAATGCCAATCGGCAACTATATCTGAAATGCCTATCGGCACCTATATCTGAAATGCTTATCGGCACCTATTTTTAAAATGCCAATCGGCAACTATATCTGAAATGCCTATCAGCACTCATATTTGAAATGCCTATCGGCAACCATATCTGAAATGCCTATCGACACCTATATTAAAAATATCTATCGGCTTCTATATCTCAAATGCCTATCGGCACCTATTTTTAAAATGCCAATCGGCAACTATATCTAAAATGCCTATCGGCACTTATATCTGAAATGCCAATCGGCAACTATATCAGAAATGCCTATCGGCACCTATATCTGAAATGCCTATCGGCACCTATTTTTGAAATGCCTATCGGAACCTACATCTGTATTGCCTATCAGCACCTATATTTAAAATGCCTATCGGCAACCAAATCGGAAATGCCTATTGGCACCTATATCTGAAATGCCTTTCGGCATTTATATCTGAAATGCCTATCGACACCTATATTTAAAATATCTATCGGCTTCTATATCTCAAATGCCTATCGGCACCTATTTTTAAAATGCCAAACGGCAACTATATCTAAAATGCCTATCGGCACTTATATCTGAAATGCCAATCGGCAACTATATCAGAAATGCCTATCGGCACCTATATCTGAAATGCCTATCGGCACCTATTTTTAAAATGCCAATCGGCAACTATATCTGAAATGCCTATCAGCACTCATATTTGAAATGCCTATCGGCAACCATATCTGAAATGCCTATCGACACCTATATTTAAATTATCTATCGGCTTCTATATCTCAAATGCCTATCGGCACCTATTTTTAAAATGCCAATCGGCAACTATATCTGAAATGCCTATCGGCACCTATATCTGAAATGCCAATCGGCAACTATATCTGAAATGCCTATCGGCACCTATATCTGAAATGCTTATCGGCACCTATTTTTAAAATGCCAATCGGCAACTATATCTGAAATGCCTAGCAGCACCCTTATTTGAAATGCCTATCGGCAACCATATCTGAAATGCCTATCGACACCTAATTTGAAATACCTATCGGCTTCTATATCTGAAATGCCTATCGGCACCTATTTTTAAAATGCCTATCGGAAACTACATCTGAAATGGCTATCAGCACCTATATTTGAAATGCCTATCGGCAACCATATCTGAAATGCCTATCGGCACCTATATTTGAAATGCCTATCGGCTTCTATATTTGAAATGCCTATCGGCACCTATTTTTAAAATGCCAATCGGCAACTATATCTGAAATGCCTATCGGCACCTATATTTGAAATGCCTATCGGCAACCAAATCAGAAATACCCATCAGCACCTATATCTGAAATGCTTTCGGTATTTATATCTGAAATGCCTATCGGCACCTATATTTGTAATGCCTATCGGCACCTATATTTTAAATGCGTATCGGCAACTATATCTGATATGCCTATCGGCACCTATATCTGAAATCCCTATCGGCACCTATTTTTGAAATGCCTATCGGCAACCAAATCAGAAATGCCTATCGGCACCTATATTTGAAATGCCTATCGGCTTCTATTTCTGAAATGCCTATCGGCACCTATTTTTAAAATGCCAATCGGCAACTATATCTGAAATGTCTATCGGCACCTATATCTGAATTGCCTATCGGCACCTATTTTTAAAATGCCTATCGGAAACTACATCTGAAATGGCTATCAGCACCTATATTTGAAATGCCTATCGGCAACCATATCTGAAATGCCTATCGGCACCTATATTTGAAATGCCTATCGGCTTCTATATTTGAAATGCCTATCGGCACCTGTTTTTAAAATGCCAATCGGCAACTATATCTGAAATGCCTATCGGCACCTATATTTGAAATGCCTATCGGCAACCAAATCAGAAATGCCTATCGGCACCTATATCTGAAATGCCTTTCGGCATTTATATCTGAAATGCCTATCGGCACCTATATTAAAAAATGCCTATCGGCACCTATATATTTAAATGCCTATCGGCAACTATATCTGATATGCCTATCGGCACCTATATCTGAAATGCCCATCGGCACGTATTTTTGAAATGCCTATCGGAAACTACATCTGAAATGCCTATCGGCACCTATTTTTAAAATGCCAATCGGCAACTATATCTGAAATGTCTATCGGCACCTATATCTAAAATGCCTATCGGCACCTATTTTTGAAATGCCTATCGGAAACTACATCTGAAATGCCTATCAGCAACTATATTTGAAATGCCTATCGGCAACCATATCTGAAATCCCTATCGACACCTATTTTTGAAATACATATCGACTTCTATATCTGAAATGCCTATCGGCACCTATTTTTAAAATGCCAATCGGCAACTATATCTGAAATGCCTATCGGCACCTATATCTGAAATGCCTATCGGCACATATTTTTGAAATGCCTATCGGCAACTAAATCAGAAATGCCTATCGGCACCTATATTTGAAATGCCTATCGGCACCTATATCTGAAATGCCTGTCGGCACATATTTTTAAAATGCCAATCGGCAACTATATCTAAAATGCCTATCGGCACCTATATTTGAAATGCCTATCGGCTTCTATATCTGAAATGCCTATCGGCACCTATATTTGAAATGCCTATCGGCACCTATATTTTAAATGCCTATCGGCAACTATATCTGATATGCCTATCGGCACCTATATCTGAAATCCCTATCGGCACCTATTTTTGAAATGCCTATCGGAAACTACATCTGAAATGCTTATCGGCACCTATTTTAAAAATGCCAATCGGCAACTATATCTGAAATGCCAATCGGCACCTATATCTGAAATGCCTTTCGGCATTTATATCTGTAATGCCTATCGGCACCTATATTTAAAATGCCTATCGGCACCTATATTTTAACTGCCTATCGGCAACTATATCTGATATGCCTATCGGCTCCTATATCTGAAATGCCTATCGGCACCTATTTTTGAAATGCCTATCGGAAACTACATCTGAAATGCCTATCGGCACCAATTTTTAAAATGCCATTCGGCAACTACATCTGAAGTGCCGATCAGCACCTATATTTGAAATGCCTATCGGCATCCATATCTGAAATGCCTATCGTCACCTATATTTGAAATACCTATCGGCTTCTATATCTGAAATGCCTATCGGCACCTATTTTTAAAATGCCAATCGGCAACTATTTCTGAAATGCCTATCAGTACCTATATCTGAAATTCCTATCGGCACCTATATTTGAAATGCCTATCGGCAACCAAATAAGAAATGCCTATCGGCACCTATATTTGAAATGCCTATCGGCTTCTATTTCTGAAATGCCTATCGGCACCTATTTTTAAAATGCCAATCGGCAACTATATCTGAAATGTCTATCGGCACCTATATCTGAAATGCCTATCGGCACCTATTTTTAAAATGCCTATCGAAAACTACATCTGAAATGCCTATCAGCACCTATATATGAAATGCCTATCGGCAACCAAACCAGAAATGCCTATCGGCACCTATATCTGAAATGCCTTTCGGCATTTATATCTGAAATGCCTATCGGCACCTATATTAAAAAATGCCTATCGACACCTATATTTTAAATGCCTATCGGCAACTATATCAGATATGCCTATCGGCACCTATATCTGAAATGCCTATCGGCACGTATTTTTGAATTGCCTATCGGAAACTACATCTGAAATGCCTATCGGCACCTATTTTTAAAATGCCTATCGAAAACTACATCTGAAATGCCTATCAGCACCTATATATGAAATGCCTATCGGCAACCAAACCAGAAATGCCTATCGGCACCTATATCTGAAATGCCTTTCGGCATTTATATCTGAAATGCCTATCGGCACCTATATTAAAAAATGCCTATCGACACCTATATTTTAAATGCCTATCGGCAACTATATCAGATATGCCTATCAGCACCTATATTTGAAATGCCTATCGGCAACAATATCTGCAATGCCTATGGACACCTATATTTGAAATACCTATCGGCTTCTATATCTGAAATGCCTATCGGCACCTATTTTTAAAAAGCCAATCGGCAACTATATCTGAAATGCCTATCGGCACCTATATCTGAAATGCCTATCGGCACCTATTTTTGAAATGCCTATCGGCAACCAAATCAGAAATGCCTATCGACACCTATATTTGAAATGCCTATCGGCACCTATATCTGAAATGCCTATCGGCACCTATTTTTAAAATGCCAATCGGCAACTATATCTGAAATGCCTATCAGCACCCATATTTGAAATGCCTATCGCCAACCATATCTGAAATGCCTATCGACACCTAATTTGAAATACCTATCGGCTTCTATATCTGAAATGCCTATCGGCACCTATTTTTAAAATGCTAATCGGCAACTATATCTGAAATGCCTATCGGCTTCTATATCTGAAATGCCTATTGGCACCTATTTTTAAAATGCCAATCAGCAACTATATCTGAAATGCCTATCGGCACCTACATCTGAAATGCCTATCGGCACCTATTTTTGAAATGTCTATCGGAAATACATCTGAAATGCCTATCGGCACCTATATTTGAAATGCCTGTCGGCAACCAAATCAGAAATACCTATCGGCACCTATATCTGAAATGCCTTTCGGTATTTATATATGAAATGCCTATCGGCACCTATATTTGAAATGCCTATTGGCACCTATATTTCTAATGCCTAACGGCAACTATATCTGATATGCCTATGGGCACCTATATCTGAAATGCCTATCGTCACCTATTTTTGAAATGCCTATCGGAAACTACATCTGGAATGCCTATCGGCACCTATATTTGAAATGCCTATCGGCACCTATTTTATAAATGCGTATCGGAAACTACATCTGAAATGACTATCAGCACTTATATTTGAAACGCCTATCGCAAAACTACATCTGAAATGCCTATCAGCACCTATATTTGAAATGCCTATCGGCTTCTATATCTGAGAGGCCTATCGGCACCTATTTTTAAAATGCCAATCGGCAACTATATCTGAAATGCCTATCATCACTCATATTTGAAATGCCTATCGGCAACCATATCTGAAATGCCTATCGACACCTATATTTGAAATACCTATCGGCTTCTATATCTGAAATGCCTATCGACACCTATTTTTAAAATGCCAATCGGCAACTATATCTGAAATACCTATCGGCACTAATATATGAAATGCCTATCGGCACCTATTTTTGAAATGCCTATCGGAAACTACATCTTTAATGCCTATCAGCACCTATATTTGAAATGCCTATCGGCAAACATATCTGAAATGCCTATCGACACCTATATTTGAAATACCAATCGGCTTCTATATCTGAAATGCCTATCTGCACTTATTTTTAAAATGCCAATCGGCAACTATATCTGAAATGCCTAGCAGCACCCATATTTGAAATGCCTATCGGCAACCATATCTGAAATGCCTATCGACACCTAATTTGAAATACCTATCGGCTTCTATATCTGAAATGCCTATCGGCACCTATTTTTAAAATGCCTATCGGAAACTACATCTGAAATGGCTATCAGCACCTATATTTGAAATGCCTATCGGCAACCATATCTGAAATGCCTATCGGCACATATATTTGAAATGCCTATCGGCTTCTATATTTGAAATGCCTATCGGCACCTATTTTTAAAATGCCAATCGGCAACTATATCTGAAATGCCTATCGGCACCTATATCTGAAATGCCTATCGGCACCTATTTTTGAAATGCCTATCGGAAACTACATCTGAATGCCTATCAGCATCAAATTTGAAATGCCTATCGGCAACCAAATCAGAAATACCTATCAGCACCTATATCTGAAATGCCTTTCGGTATTTATATCTGAAATGCCTATCGGCACCTATATTTGAAATGCCTATCGGCACCTATATTTTCAATGCCTATCGGCAACTATATCTTATATGCCTATCGGCCCCTATATCTGAAATCCCTATCGGCACCTATTTTTGAAATGCCTATCGGAAACTACATATGAAATACCTATCGGCACCTATTTTTAAAATGCTAATCGGCAACTATATTTGAAATGCCAATCGGCACCTATATCTGAAATGCCTTTCGGCACTTATATCTGAAATGCCTATCGGCACCTATATTTAAAATGCCTATCGGCACCTATATTTTAACTGCCTATCGGCAACTATATCTGATATGCCTATCGGCTCCTATATCTGAAATGCCTATCGGCACCTATTTTTGAATTGCCTATCGGAAACTACATCTGAAATGCCAATCGGCACCAATTTTTAAAATACTATTCGGCAACTACATCTGAAATGCCTATCAGCACCTATATTTGAAATGCCTATCGGCATCCATATCTGAAATGCCTATCGTCACCTATATTTGAAATACCTATCGGCTTCTATATCTGAAATGCCTATCGGCACCTATTTTTAAAATGCCAATCGGCAACTATTTCTGAAATGCCTATCAGCACCTATATCTGAAATTCTTATCGGCACCTATATTTGAAATGCCTATAGGCAACCAAATCAGAAATGCCTATCGGCACCTATATTTGAAATGCCTATCGGCTTCTATTTCTGAAATGCCTATCGGCACCTATTTTTAAAATGCCAATCGGCAACTATATCTGAAATGTCTATCGGCACCTATATCTGTAATGCCTATCGGCACCTATTTTTAAAATGCCTATCGGAAACTACATCTGAAATGCCTATCAGCACCTATATATGAAATGCCTATCGGCAACCAAATCAAAAATGCCTATCGGCACCTATATCTGAAATGTCTTTCGGCATTTATATCTGAAATGCCTATCGGCACCTATATTAAAAAATGCCTATCGGCACCTATATTTTAAATGCCTATCGGCAACTATATCTGATATGCCTATCGGCACCTATATCTGAAATGCCTATCGGCACGTATTTTTGAAATGCCAATCGGAAACTACATCTGAAATGCCTATCGGCACCTATTTTTAAGATGCCAATCGGCAACTATATCTGAAATGTCTATCGGCACCTATATCTAAAATGCCTATCGGCACCTATTTTTGAAATGCCTATCGGAAACTACATCTGAAATGCCTATCAGCACCTATATTTGAAATGCCTATCGGCAACCATATCTGAAATGCCTATCGACACCTATATTTGAAATACCTATCGGCTTCTATATCTGAAATGCCTATCGGCACCTATTTTTAAAATGCCAATCGGCAACTATATCTGAAGTGCCTATTGGCACCTATATCTGAAATGCCTATCGGCACCTATTTTTGGAATGCCTATCGGCATCCAAATCAGAAATGCCTATCGGCACCTATATTTGAAATGCCTATCGGCACCTATATCTGAAATGCCTATCGGCACCTATTTTTAAAATGCAAATCGGCAACTATATCTGAAATGCCTATCGGCGCCTATATTTGAAATGCCTATCGGCTTCTATATCTGAAATGCCTATTGGCACCTATTTTTAAAATGCCAATCGGCAACTATATCTGAAATGCCTTTCGGTATTTATATCTGAAATGCCTATCGGCACCTATATTTGAAATGCCTATCGGCACCTATATTTTAAATGCCTATCGGCAACTATATTTGATATGCCTATCGGCACCTATATCTGAAATCCCTATCGGCACCTATTTTTGAAATGCCTATCGGAAACTACATCTGAAATGCCTATCGGCACCTATTTTTAAAATGCCAATCGGCAACTATATCTGAAATGCCTATCGGCACCTATATCTGAAATGCCTTTCGGCATTTATATCTGAAATGCCTATCGGCACCTATATTTTAAATGCCTATCGGCAACTATATCTGATATGCCTATCGGCTCCTATATCTGAAATGCCTATCGGCACCTTTTTTTGAAATGCCTATCGGAAACTACATCTGAAATGCCTATCGGCACCAATTTTTAAAATGCCATTCGGCAACTACATCTGAAGTGCCTATCAGCACCTATATTTGAAATGCCTATCGGCATCCATATCTGAAATGCCTATCGTCACCTATATTTGAAATACCTATCGGCTTCTATATCTGAAATGCCTATCGGCACCTATTTTTAAAATGCCAATCGGCAACTATTTCTGAAATGCCTATCAGCACCTATATCTGAAATTCCTATCGGCACCTATATTTGAAATGCCTATCGGCAACCAAATCAGAAATGCCTATCGGCACCTATATTTGAAATGCCTATCGGCTTCTATTTCTGAAATGCCTATCGGCACCTATTTTTAAAATGCCAATCGGCAACTATATCTGAAATGTCTATCGGCACCTATATCTGAAATGCCTATCGGCACCTATTTTTAAAATGCCTATCGGAACCTACATCTGAAATGCCTATCAGCACCTATATATGAAATGCCTATCGGCAACCAAATCAGAAATGCCTATCGGCACCTATATCTGAAATGCCTTTCGGCATTTATATCTGACATGCCTATCGGCACCTATATTAAAAAATGCCTATCGGCACCTATATTTTAAATGCCTATCGGCAACTATATCTGATATGCCTATCGGCACCTATATCTGAAATGCCTATCGGCACGTATTTTTGAAATGCCAATCGGAAACTACATCTGAAATGCCTATCGGCACCTATTTTTAAAATGCCAATCGCCAACTATATCTGAAATGTCTATCGGCACCTATATCTAAAATGCCTATCGGCACCTATTTTTGAAATGCCTATCGGAAACTACATCTGAAATGCCTATCAGCACCTATATTTGAAATGCCTATCGGCAACCATATCTGAAATGCCTATCGACACCTATTGAAATACCTATCGGCTTCTATATCTGAAATGCCTATCGGCACCTATTTTTAAAATGCCAATCGGCAACTATATCTGAAATGCCTATCGGCACCTATATCTGAAAAGCCTATCGGCACCTATTTTTGAAATGCCTATCGGCAACCAAATCAGAAATGCCTATCGGCACCTATATTTGAAATGCCTATCGGCACATATATCTGAAATGCCTATCGGCACCTATTTTTAAAATGCCAATCGGCAACTATATCTGAAATGCCTATCGGCACCTATATTTGAAATGCCTATCGGCTTCTATATCTGAAATGCCTATTGGCACCTATTTTTAAAATGCCAATCGGCAACTATATCTGAAATGCCTATCGGCACCTACATCTGAAATGCCTATCGGAAACTACATCTGAAATGCCTATCGGCACCTATATTTGAAATGCCTATCGGCAACCAAATCAGAAATGCCTATCGGCACCTATATCTGAAATGCCTTTCGGTATTTATATATGAAATGCCTATTGGCACCTATTTTTAAAATGCCAATCGGCAACTATATCTGAAATGCCTATCGGCACCTATATCTAAAAATGCCTATCGGCACCTATTTTTGAAATGCCTATCGGCAACCAAATCAGAAATGCCTATCGGCACCTATATTTGAAATGCCTATCGGCACCTATATCTGAAATGCCTATCGGCACCTATTTTTAAAATGCCAATCGGCAACTATATCTGAAATGCCTATCGGCACCTATATTTGAAATGCCTATCGGCTTCTATATCTGAAATGCCTATTGGCACCTATTTTTAAAATGCCTATCGGCAACTATATCTGAAATGCCTATCGGCACCTACATCTGAAATGCCTATCGGCACCTATTTTTGAAATGCCTATCGGAAACTACATCTGAAATGCCTATCGGCACCTATATTTGAAATGCCTATCGGCAACCAAATCAGAAATGCCTATCGGCACCTATATCTGAAATGCCTTTCGGTATTTATATATGAAATGCCTATCGGCACCTATATTTGAAATGCCTATCGGCATCTATATTTCAAATGCCTATCGGCAACTATATCTGATATGCCTATCGGCAACCATATCTGAAATGCCTATCGACACCTATATTTGAAATACCTATCGGCTTCTATATCTAAAATGCCTATCGGCACCTATTTTAAAATGCCAATCGGCAACTATATTTGAAATGCCTATCGGCACCTATATCTGAAATGCCTATCGGCACCTATTTTTGAAATGCCTATCGGAAACTACATCTGAAATGCCTATCAGCACCTATATTTGAAATGCCTATCGGCAACCAAATCAGAAATACCTATCAGCACCTATATCTGAAATGCCTTTCGGTATTTATATCTGAAATGCCTATCGGCACCTATATTTGAAATGCCTATCGGCACCTAAATTTTAAATGCCTATCGGCAACTATATCTGATATGCCTATCGGCACCTATATCTGAAATCCCTATCGGCACCTATTTTTGAAATGCCTATCGGCAACCAAATCAGAAATGCCTATCGGCACCTATATTTGAAATGCCTATCGGCTTCTATTTCTGAAATGCCTATCGGCACCTATTTTTAAAATGCCAATCGGCAACTATATCTGAAATGTCTATCGGCACCTATATCTAAAATGCCTATCGGCACCTATTTTTGAAATGCCTATCGGAAACTACATCTGAAATGCCTATCAGCACCTATATTTGAAATGCCTATCGGCAACCATGTCTGAAATGCCTATCGACACCTATATTTGAAATACCTATCGGCTTCTATATCTAAAATGCCTATCGGCACCTATTTTTAAAATGCCAATCGGCAACTATATCTGAAATGCCTATCGGCACCTATATCTGAAATGCCTATTGGCACCTATTTTTAAAATGCCTATCGGAAACTACATCTGAAATGCCTATCAGCACCTATATATGAAATGCCTATCGGCAACCAAATCAGAAATGCCTATCGGCACCTATATCTCAAATGCCTTTCGGCATTTATATCTGAAATGCCTATCGGCACCTATATTAAAAAATGCCTATCGGCACCTATATTTTAAATGCCTATCGGCAACTATATCTGATATGCCTATCGGCACCTATATCTGAAATGCCTATCGGCACGTATTTTTGAAATGTCTATCGGAAACTACATCTGAAATGCCTATCGGCACCTATTTTTAAAATGCCAATCGGCAACTATATCTGAAATGTCTATCGGCACCTATATCTAAAATGCCTATCGGCACCTATTTTTGAAATGCCTATCGGAAACTACATCTGAAATGCCTATCAGCACCTATATTTGAAATGCCTATCGGCAACCATGTCTGAAATGCCTATCGACACCTATATTTGAAATACCTATCGGCTTCTATATCTAAAATGCCTATCGGCACCTATTTTTAAAATGCCAATCGGCAACTATATCTGAAATGCCTATCGGCACCTATATCTGAAATGCCTATCGGCACCTATTTTTGAAATGCCTATCGACAACCAAATCAGAAATGCCTATCGGCACCTATATTTGAAATGCCTATCGGCACCTATATCTGAAATGCCTATCGGCACCTATTTTTAAAATGCCAATCGGCAACTATATCTGAAATGCCTATCGGCACCTATATTTGAAATGCCTTTCGGCTTCTATATCTGAAATGCCTATTGGCACCTATATTTAAAATGCCAATCGGCAACTATATCTGAAATGCCTTTCGGTATTTATATCTGAAATGCCTATCGGCACCTATATTTGAAATGCCTATCGGCACCTATATTTTAAATGCCTATCGGCAACTATATTTGATATGCCTATCGGCACCTATATCTGAAATCGCTATCGGCACCTATTTTTGAAATGCCTATCGGAAACTACATCTGAAATGCCTATCGGCGCCTATTTTTAAAATGCCAATCGGCAACTATATCTGAAATGCCTATCGGCACCTATATCTGAAATACCTTTCGGCATTTATATCTGAAATGCCTATCGGCACCTATATTTTAAATGCCTATCGGCAACTATATCTGATATGCCTATCGGCTCCTATATCTGAAATGCCTATCGGCAACTTTTTTTGAAATGCCTATCGGAAACTACATCTGAAATGCCTATCGGCACCAATTTTTAAAATGCCATTCGGCAACTACATCTGAAGTGCCTATCAGCACCTATATTTGAAATGCCTATCGGCATCCATATCTGAAATGCCTATCGTCACCTATATTTGAAATACCTATCGGCTTCTATATCTGAAAAGCCTATCGGCACCTATTTTTAAAATGCCAATCGGCAACTATTTCTGAAATGCCTATCAGCACCTATATCTGAAATTCCTATCGGCACCTATATTTGAAATGTCTATCGGCAACCAAATCAGAAATGCCTATCGGCACCTATATTTGAAATGCCTATCGGCTTCTATTTCTGAAATGCCTATCGGCACCTATTTTTAAAATGCCAATCGGCAACTATATCTGAAATGTCTATCGGCACCTATATCTGAAATGCCTATCGGCACCTATTTTTAAAATGCCTATCGGAAACTACATTTGAAATGCCTATCAGCACGTATATATGAAATGCCTATCGGCAACCAAATCAGAAATGCCTATCGGCACCTATATCTGAAATGCCTTTCGGCATTTATATCTGAAATGCCTATCGGCACCTATATTAAAAAATGCCTATCGGCACCTATATTTTAAATGCCTATCGGCAACTATATCTGATATGCCTATCGGCACCTATATCTGAAATGCCTATCAGCACGTATTTTTGAAATGCCAATCGGAAACTACATCTGAAATGCCTATCGGCACCTATTTTTAAAATGCCAATCGGCAACTATATCTGAAATGTCTATCGGCACCTATATCTAAAATGCCTATCGGCACCTATTTTTGAAATGCCTATCGGAAACTACATCTGAAATGCCTATCAGCACCTATATTTGAAATGCCTTTTGGCAACCATATCTGAAATGCCTATCGGCACCTATTGAAATACCTATCGGCTTCTATATCTGAAATGCCTATCGGCACCTATTTTTAAAATGCCAATCGGCAACTATATCTGAAATGCCTATCGGCACCTATATCTGAAATGCCTATCGGCACCTATTTTTGAAATGCCTATCGGCAACCAAATCAGAAATGCCTATCGGCACCTATATTTGAAATGCCTATCGGCACCTATATCTGAAATGCCTATCGGCACCTATTTTTAAAATGCCAATCGGCAACTATATCTGAAATGCCTATCGGCACCTATATTTGAAATGCCTATCGGCAACTATATCTGATATGCCTATCGGCTCCCATGTCTGAAATGCCTATCGGCACCTATTTTTGAAATGCCTATCGGAAACTACATCTGGAATGCCTATCGGCACCTATATCTGAAATGCCTATCGGCACCTATTTTTAAAATGCCTATCGGAAACTACATCTGAAATGCCTATCGGCACCTATTTTTAAAATGCTAATCGGCAACTATATCCGAAATGCCTATCGGCACCTATATCTGAAATGCCTTTCGGCATTTATATCTGAAATGCCTATCGGCAAATATATTTAGAATGCCTATCGGCACCTATATTTTAAATGCCTATCGGCAACTATATCTGATATGCCTATCGGCTCCCATGTCTGAAATGCCTATCGTCACCTATTTTTGAAATGCCTATCGGAAACTACATCTGGAATGCCTATCGGCACCTATATCTGAAATGCCTATCGGCACCTATTTTTGAAATGCGTATCGGAAACTACATCTGAAATGACTATCAGCACTTATATTTAAAACGCCTATCGCAAAACTACATCTGAAATGCCTATCAGCACCAATATTTGAAATGCCTATCGGCTTCTATATCTGAAATGCCTATCGGCACCTATTTTTAAAATGCCAATCGGCAACTATATCTAAAATGCCTATCATCACCCATATTTGAAATGCCTATCGGCAACCATATTTAAAATGCCTATCGACACCTATATTTGAAATACCTATCGGCTTCTATATCTGAAATGCCTATCGGCACCTATTTTTAAAATGCCAATCGGCAACTATATCTGAAATACCTATCGGCACCTATATCTGAAATGCCTATCGGCACTTATTTTTGAAATGCCTATCGGAAACTACATCTTAAATGCCTATCAGCACCTATATTTAAAATGCCTATCGGCAACCATATCTGAAATGCCTATCGACACCTATATTTGAAATACCTATCGGCTTCTATATCTAAAATGCCTATTAGCACCTATTTTTAAAATGTTAATCGGCAACTATATCTGAAATGCCTATCGGCACCTATATCTGAAAGGCCTATCGGCACCTATTTTTGAAATTCCTATCGGCAACCAAATCACAAATGTCTATCGGCACCTATATTTGAAATGCCTATCGGCACCTATATCGGAAATGCCTATCGGCAACTACATCTGAAATGCCTATCAGCACCTATATTTGAAATGCCTATCGACAACCATATCTGAAATGCCTATCGACACCTATATTTTAAATACCTATCGGCTTCAATATCTTAAATGCCTATCGGCACCTATTTTTAAAATGCCAATCGGCAACTATATCTGGAATGCCTATCGGCACCTATATTTGAAATGCCTATCAGCTTCTATATCTGAAATGCCTATCAACACCTATTTTTAAAATGCCAACCGGCAACTTTATCTGAAATGCCTATCGGCACCTATTTCTGAAATGCCTATCGGCACCTATTTTTGAAATGCCTATCGGAAACTACATCTGAAATGCCTATCAGCACCTATATTTAAAATGCCTATCGGCAACCATATCTGAAATGCCTATCGACACCTATATTTGAAATACCTATCGGCTTCTATATCTGAAATGCCTATCGGCACTTATTTTTAAAATGCCAATCGGCAACTATATCTGAACTGCCTAGCAGCACCCATATTTGAAATGCCTATCGGCAACCATATCTGAAATGCCTATCGACACCTAATTTGAAATACCTATCGGCTTCTATATCTGAAATGCCTATCGGCACCTATTTTTAAAATGCCTATCGGAAACTACATCTGAAATGGCTATCAGCACCTATATTTGAAATGCCTATCGGCAACCATATCTGAAATGCCTATCGGCACCTATATTTGAAATGCCTATCGGCTTCTATATTTGAAATGCCTATCGGCACCTATTTTTAAAATGCCAATCGGCAACTATATCTGAAATGCCTATCGGCACCTATATCTGAAATGCCTATCGGCACCTATTTTTGAAATGCCTATCGGAAACTACATCTGAAATGCCTATCGGCACCTATTTTTAAAACGCCAATCGGCAACTATATCTGAAATGCCTATCGGCACCTATATCTGAAATGCCTTTCGGCATTTATATCTGAAATGCCTATCATCACCTATATTTAAAATGCCTATCGGCACCTATATTTTAACTGCCTATCGGCAACTATATCTGATATGCCTATCGGCTCCTATATCTGAAATGCCTATCGGCACCTATTTTTGAAATGCCTATCAGAAACTACATCTGAAATGCCTATCGGCACCAATTTTTAAAATGCCATTCGGCAACTACATCTGAAGTGCCTATCAGCACCTATATTTGAAATGCCTATCGGCATCCATATCTGAAATGCCTATCGTCACCTATATTTGAAATACCTATCGGCTTCTATATCTGAAATGCCTGTCGGCACCTATTTTTAAAATGCCAATCGGCAACTATTTCTGAAATGCCTATCAGCACCTATATCTGAAATTCCTATCGGCACCTATATTTGAAATGCCTATCGGAAACCAAATCAGAAATGCCTATCGGCACCTATATTTAAAATGCCTATCGGCACCTATATTTTAACTGCCTATCGGCAACTATATCTGATATGCCTATCGGCTCCTATATCTGAAATGCCTATCGGCACCAATTTTTAAAATGCCATTCGGCAACTACATCTGAAATGCCTATCAGCACCTATATTTGAAATGCCTATCGGCAACCATATCTGAAATGCATATCGACACCTATATTTGAAATACCTATCGGCTTCTATATCTAAAATGCCTATCGGCACCTATTTTTAAAATGCCAATCGGCAACTATATCTGAAATGCCTATCGGCACCTATATCTGAAATGCCTTTCGGCATTTATATCTGAAATGCCTATCGGCAAATATATTTAGAATGCCTATCGGCACCTATATTTTAAATGCCTATCGGCAACTATATCTGATATGCCTATCGGCTCCTATGTCTGAAATGCCTATCGGCACCTATTTTGTGAAATGCTATCGGAAACTACATCTGGAATGCCTATCGGCACCTATATCTGAAATGCCTATCGGCACCTATTTTTGAAATGCGTATCGGAAACTACATCTGAAATGACTATCAGCACTTATATTTGAAACGCCTATCGCAAAACTACATCTGAAATGCCTATCAGCACCTATATTTGAAATGCCTATCGGCTTCTATATCTGAAATGCCTATCGGCACCTATTTTTAAAATGCCAATCGGCAACTATATCTGAAATGCCTATCATCACCCATATTTGAAATGCCTATCGGCAACCATATTTGAAATGCCTATCGACACCTATATTTGAAATACCTATCGGCTTCTATATCTGAAATGCCTATCGGCACCTATTTTTAAAATGCCAATCGGCAACTATATCTGAAATGCCTATCCACACCTATATCTGAAAGGCCTATCGGCACCTATTTTTGAAATTCCTATCGGCAACCAAATCAGAAATGTCTATCGGCACCTATATTTGAAATGCCTATCGGCACCTATATCGGAAATGCCTATCAGCACCTATATTGCAAATGCCTATCGGCAACTATATCTGATATGCTATCAGCACCTATATCTGAAATGCCTATCGTCACCTATTTTTGAAATGCCTATCGGAAACTACATCTGAAATGCCTATCGGCACCTATTTTTAAAATGCCAATCGGCACCTATATCTGAAATGCCTATCGGCACCTATATCTGAAATGCCTTTCGGCATTTATATCTGAAATGCCTATCGGCAAATATATTTAGAATGCCTATCGGCACCTATATTTTAAATGCCTATCGGCAACTATATCTGATATGCCTATCGGCTCCTATGTCTGAAATGCCTATCGGCACCTATTTTGTGAAATGCTATCGGAAACTACATCTGGAATGCCTATCGGCACCTATATCTGAAATGCCTATCGGCACCTATTTTTGAAATGCGTATCGGAAACTACATCTGAAATGACTATCAGCACTTATATTTGAAACGCCTATCGCAAAACTACATCTGAAATGCCTATCAGCACCTATATTTGAAATGCCTATCGGCTTCTATATCTGAAATGCCTATCGGCACCTATTTTTAAAATGCCAATCGGAAACTACATCTGAAATGCCTATCAGCACCTATATTTAAAATGCTTATCGGCAACCATATCTGAAATGCCTATCGACACCTATATTTGAAATACCTATCGGCTTCTATATCTGAAATGCCTATCGGCACCTATTTTTAAAATGCCAATCAGCAACTATATCTGAAATACCTATTGGCAGCTATTTTTAAAATGCCAATCGGCAGCTATATCTGAAATGCCTATCGGCACGTATATCTGAAATGCCTATCGGCACCTATTTTTGAAATGCCTATCGGAAACTACATTTGAAATGCCTATCAGCATCTAACTTTAAAATGCCTATCGGCAACCATATCTGAAATGCCTATCGACACCTATATTTGAAATGCCTATCGGCTTCTATATCTGAAATGCCTATCGGCACCTATTTTTAAAATGCCAATCGGCAACTATATCTGAAATGCCTATCATCACCCATATTTGAAATGCCTATCGGCAACCATATCTAAAATGCCTATCGACACCTATATTTGAAATACCTATCGGCTTCTATATCTAAAATGCCTATCGGCACCTATTTTTAAAATGCCAATCGGCAACTATATCTGAAATACCTATTGGCAGCTATTTTTAAAATGCCAATCGGCAGCTATATCTGAAATGCCTATCGGCACCTATATCTGAAATGCCTTTCGGCACCTTTTTTTGAAATGCCTATCGGAAACTACATCTGAAATGCCTATCAGCACATATATTTAAATGGCCTATCGGCAACCAAATCAGAAATGCCTATCGGCAACTATATCTGAAATGCCTTTCGGCATTTATATCTGAAATGCGTATCGGCAACTATTTTTGAAATGCCTATCGGAAACTACATCTAAAATGCCTATCAGCACCTATATTTAAAATGCCTATCGGCAACCATATCTGGAATTCCTATTGGCACCTACATTTGAAATGCCTATCGGCTTCTATTTTGTGAAATGCCTATCGGCACCTATATTTGAAATGCCTATCGGCACCTATATTTTAAATGCCTATCGGCAACTATATCTGATATGCCTATCAGCACCTATATCTGAAATGCCTATCGGCACCTATTTTTGAAATTCCTATCGGAAACTACATCTGAAATGCCTATCGGCACCTATATTTTAAATGCCTATCGGCAACTATATCTGATATGCCTATCAGCACCTATATCTGAAAAGCCTATCGGCACCTATTTTTAAAATGCCAATCGGCAACTATATCTGAAATGCCTATCGGCACCTATATCTGAAATGCCTATCGGCACCTATTTTTGAAATGCCTATCGGAAACTACATCTGAAATGCCTATCAGCACCTATATTTGAAATGCCTATCGGCAACCAAATCAGAAATACCTATCAGCACCTATATCTGAAATGCCTATCGGCAACCATATCTGAAATGCCTATCGGCACCTATATTTTAAATGCCTATCGGCAACTATATTTGATATGCCTATCAGCACCTATATCTGAAATCCCTATCGGCACCTATTTTTGAAATGCCTATCGGAAACTACATCTGAAATGCCTATCGGCACCTATTTTTAAAACGCCAATCGGCAACTATATCTGAAATGCCTATCGGCACCTATATCTGAAATGCCTTTCGGCATTTATATCTGAAATGCTTATCGGCACCTATATTTAAAATGCCTATCGGCACCTATATTTTAACTGCCTATCGGCAACTATATCTGATATGCCTATCGGCTCCTATATCTGAAATGCCTATCGGCACCTATTTTTGAAATGCCTATCAGAAACTACATCTGAAATGCCTATCGGCACCAATTTTTAAAATGCCATTCGGCAACTACATCTGAAGTGCCTATCAGCACCTATATTTGAAATGCCTATCGGCATCCATATCTGAAATGCCTATCGTCACCTATATTTGAAATACCTATCGGCTTCTATATCTGAAATGCCTGTCGGCACCTATTTTTAAAATGCCAATCGGCAACTATTTCTGAAATGCCTATCAGCACCTATATCTGAAATTCCTATCGGCACCTATATTTGAAATGCCTATCGGCAACCAAATCAGAAATGCCTATCGGCACCTATATTTGAAATGCCTATCGGCAACCAAATCAGAAATGCCTATCGGCACCTATATTTAAAATGCCTATCGGCTTCTATTTCTGAAATGCCTATCGACACCTATTTTTAAAATGCCAATCGGCAACTATATCTGAAATGTCTATCGGCACCTATATCTGAAATGCCTTTCGGCATTTATATCTGAAATGCCTATCGGCACCTATATTAAAAAATGCCTATCGACACCTATATTTTAAATGCCTATCGGCAACTATATCTGATATGCCTATCGGCACCTATATCTGAAATGCCTATCGGCACGTATTTTTGAAATTCCTATCGGAAACTACATCTGAAATGCCTATCGGCAACTAATTTTGAAATGCCTATCGGAAACTACATCTGGAATGCCTATCGGCACCTATTTTTAAAATGATAATCGGCAACTATATCTGAAATGCCTATCGGCACCTATATCTGAAATGCCTATCGGCACCTATTTTCGAAATGCCTATCGGAAACTACATCTGTAATGCCTATCAGCGCCTATATTTGAAATGCCTATCGGCAACCATATCTGGAATGCCTATCGGCACCTACATTTGAAATGCCTATCGGCTTCTATATCTGAAATGCCTATCGGCACCTATTTTTAAAATGCCAATCGGCAACTATATCTGAAATGCCTATCGGCACCTATATCTGAAATGCCTATCGGCACCTATTTTTGAAATGCCTATCGGAAACTACATCTGAAATGGCTATCAGCACCTATATTTGAAATGCCAATCGGCACCTATATCTGAAATGCCTATCGGCACCTATATCTGAAATGCCTATCGGAACCTATTTTTGAAAGGCCTATCGGCAACCATATCAGAAATGCCTATCGGCACTTATATTTGAAATGCCTATCAGCACCTATTTTTAAAATGCCAATCGGCAACTATATCTGAAATGCCTATCAGCACCCATATTTGAAATGCCTTTAGGCAACCATATCTGAAATGCCTATCGACACCTATATTTGAAATACCTATCGGCTTCTATATCTGAAATGCCTATCGGCACCTATTTTTAAAATGCCAATCGGCAACCAAATCAGAAATGCCTATCGGCACCTATATCTGAAAAGCCTTTCGGCATTTATATCTGAAATGCCTATCGGCACCTATATTTGAAATGCCTATCGGCACCTATATTTTAAATGCCTATCGGTAACTATATCTGATATGCCTATCGAAACCTATATCTGAAATGCCTATCGGCACCTATTTTTGAAATGCCTATCTGAAACTACATCTGAAATGCCTATCGGCACCTATTTTAAAATGCCAATCGGCAACTATATCTGAAATGCCTATCGGCACCTATATCTGAAATGCCTATCGGCACCTATTTTTGAAATACCTATCAGAAACTACATCTGTAATGCCTATCTGCGCCTATATTTGAAATGCCTATCGGCAACCATATCTGGAATGCCTATCGGCACCTACATTTGAAATGCCTATCGGCTTCTATATCTGAAATGCCTATCGGCACCTATTTTTAAAATGCCAATCGGCAAATATATCTGAAATGCCTATCGGCACCTATATCTGAAATGCCTATCGGCACCTATTTTTGAAATACCTATCGGAAACTACATCTGAAATGCCTATCAGCACCTATATTTGAAATGCCAATCGGCAACTATATCTGAAATGCCTAGCAGCACCCATATTTGAAATGCCTATCGGCAACCATATCTGAAATGCCTATCGACACCTAATTTGAAATACCTATCGGCTTCTATATCTAAAATGCCTATCGGCACCTATTTTTAAAATGCCTATCGGAAACTACATCTGAAATGCCTATCAGCACCTATATTTGAAATGCCTATCGGCAACCATATCTTAAATGCCTATCGGCACCTATTTTTGAAATGCCTATCGGAAACTACATCTAAAATGCCTTTCAGCACCTATATTTGAAATGCTTATCGGCAACCATGTCTTAAATGCCTATCGGCACCTATATTTGAAATGCCTATCGGCTTCTATATCTGAAATGCCTATCGGCACCTATTTTTAAAATGCCAATCGGCAATTATATCTGAAATGCCTATCGGCACCTATATCTGAAATGCCTATCGGCACCTATTTTTGAAATGCCTATCGGAAACTACATCTGAAATGCCTATCGGCACCTATTTTTAAAATGCCAATCGGCACCTATATCTGAAATGCCTATCGGCACCTATTTTTTAAATGCGTATCGGAAACTACATCTGAAATGCCTATCAGCACCTATATTTGAAATGCCTATCAGAAACTACATCTGAAATGCCTATCAGCACTTATATTTGAAATGCCTATCGGCTTCTATATCTGTAATGCCTGTCGGCATCTATTTTAAAAATGTCAATCGGCAACTATATCTGAAATGCCTATCATCACCCATATTTGAAATGCCTATCGGCAACCATATCTGAAATGCCTATCGACACCTATATTTGAAATACCTATCTTCTTCTATATCTGAAATGCCTATCGGCACCTATTTTTAAAATGCCAATCGGCAACTATATCTGAAATGCCTATTGGCACCTATATACGAAATGCCTATCGGCACCTATTTTTGAAATGCCTATCGGAAACTACATCTGAAATGCCTGTCAGCACCTATATTTTAAATGCCTATCGGCAACCATATTTGGAATGCCTATCGGCACCTATATTTGAAATGCCTATCGGCTTCTATATCTGAAATGCCTATCGGCACCTATTTTTAAAATGCCAACCGGCAACTTTATCTGAAATGCCTATCGGCACCTATATTTGAAATGCCTATCCGCAACCATATCTGAAATGCCTATCGGCACCTATATCTGAAAAGCCTTTCGGCATTTATATCTGAAATGCCTATCGGCACCTATATTTGAAATGCCTATCGGCACCTATATTTTAAATGCCTATCGGTAACTATATCTGATATGCCTATCGAAACCTATATCTGAAATGCCTATCGGCACCTATTTTTGAAATGCCTATCTGAAACTACATCTGAAATGCCTATCGGCACCTATTTTAAAATGCCAATCGGCAACTATATCTGAAATGCCTATCGGCACCTATATCTGAAATGCCTATCGGCACCTATTTTTGAAATACCTATCAGAAACTACATCTGTAATGCCTATCTGCGCCTATATTTGAAATGCCTATCGGCAACCATATCTGGAATGCCTATCGGCACCTACATTTGAAATGCCTATCGGCTTCTATATCTGAAATGCCTATCGGCACCTATTTTTAAAATGCCAATCGGCAACTATATCTGAAATGCCTATCGGCACCTATATCTGAAATGCCTATCGGCACCTATTTTTGAAATACCTATCGGAAACTACATCTGAAATGCCTATCAGCACCTATATTTGAAATGCCAATCGGCAACTATATCTGAAATGCCTAGCAGCACCCATATTTGAAATGCCTATCGGCAACCATATCTGAAATGTCTATCGACACCTAATTTGAAATACCTATCGGCTTCTATATCTAAAATGCCTATCGGCACCTATTTTTAAAATGCCTATCGGAAACTACATCTGAAATGCCTATCAGCACCTATATTTGAAATGCCTATCGGCAACCATATCTTAAATGCCTATCGGCACCTATTTTTGAAATGCCTATCGGAAACTACATCTAAAATGCCTTTCAGCACCTATATTTGAAATGCTTATCGGCAACCATGTCTTAAATGCCTATCGGCACCTATATTTGAAATGCCTATCGGCTTCTATATCTGAAATGCCTATCGGCACCTATTTTTAAAATGCCAATCGGCAATTATATCTGAAATGCCTATCGGCACCTATATCTGAAATGCCTATCGGCACCTATTTTTGAAATGCCTATCGGAAACTACATCTGAAATGCCTATCGGCACCTATTTTTAAAATGCCAATCGGCACCTATATCTGAAATGCCTATCGGCACCTATTTTTTAAATGCGTATCGGAAACTACATCTGAAATGCCTATCAGCACCTATATTTGAAATGCCTATCAGAAACTACATCTGAAATGCCTATCAGCACTTATATTTGAAATGCCTATCGGCTTCTATATCTGTAATGCCTGTCGGCATCTATTTTAAAAATGTCAATCGGCAACTATATCTGAAATGCCTATCATCACCCATATTTGAAATGCCTATCGGCAACCATATCTGAAATGCCTATCGACACCTATATTTGAAATACCTATCTTCTTCTATATCTGAAATGCCTATCGGCACCTATTTTTAAAATGCCAATCGGCAACTATATCTGAAATGCCTATTGGCACCTATATACGAAATGCCTATCGGCACCTATTTTTGAAATGCCTATCGGAAACTACATCTGAAATGCCTGTCAGCACCTATATTTTAAATGCCTATCGGCAACCATATCTGGAATGCCTATCGGCACCTATATTTGAAATGCCTATCGGCTTCTATATCTGAAATGCCTATCGGCACCTATTTTTAAAATGCCAACCGGCAACTTTATCTGAAATGCCTATCGGCACCTATATCTGAAATGCCTATCGGCACCTATTTTTGAAATGCCTATCGGTAACTACATCTGAAATGCCTATCAGCACCTATATTTGAAATGCCTATCCGCAACCATATCTGAAATGCCTATCGACACATATATTTGAAATACCTATCGGCTTCTATATCTCAAATGCCTATCGGCACCTATTTTTAAAATGCCAATCGGCAACTATATCTGATATGCCTATCGGCACCTATATCTGAAGTGCCTATCGGCACCTATTTTTGAAATGCCTATCGGCAACCAAATCAGAAATGTCTATCTGCACCTATATTTGAAATGCCTATCGGCACCTATATCTGAAATGCCTATCGGCACCTATTTTTAAAATGCCAATCGGCAACTATATCTGAAATGCCTATCAGCACCCATATTTGAAATGCCTATCGGCAACCATATCTGAAATGCCTATGGACACCTATATTTGAAATACCTATCGGCTTCTATATCTGAAATGCCTATCGGCACCAATTTTTAAAATGCCAATCGGCAACTATATCTGAATAGCCTATCGGCACCTATATCTGAAATGCCAATCGGCAACTATATCTGAAATGCCTATCGGCACCTATATCTGAAATGCTTATCGGCACCTATTTTTAAAATGCCAATCGGCAACTATATCTGAAATGCCTATCAGCACTCATATTTGAAATGCCTATCGGCAACCATATCTGAAATGCCTATCGACACCTATATTAAAAATATCTATCGGCTTCTACATCTCAAATGCCTATCGGCACCTATTTTTAAAATGCCAATCGGCAACTATATCTGAAATACCTATTGGCAGCTATTTTTAAAATGCCAATCGGCAGCTATATCTGAAATGCCTATCGGCACCTATATCTGAAATGCCTATCGGCACCTATTTTTGAAATGCCTATCGGAAACTACATCTGAAATGCCTATCGGCACCTATTTTTAAAATGCCAATCGGCACCTATATCTGAAATGCCTATCGGCACCTATATCTGAAATGCCTTTCGGCATTTATATCTGAAATGCCTATCGGCAAATATATTTAGAATGCCTATCGGCACCTATATTTTAAATGCCTATCGGCAACTATATCTGATATGCCTATCGGCTCCTATGTCTGAAATGCCTATCGGCACCTATTTTGTGAAATGCTATCGGAAACTACATCTGGAATGCCTATCGGCACCTATATCTGAAATGCCTATCGGCACCTATTTTTGAAATGCGTATCGGAAACTACATCTGAAATGACTATCAGCACTTATATTTGAAACGCCTATCGCAAAACTACATCTGAAATGCCTATCAGCACCTATATTTGAAATGCCTATCGGCTTCTATATCTGAAATGCCTATCGGCACCTATTTTTAAAATGCCAATCGGAAACTACATCTGAAATGCCTATCAGCACCTATATTTAAAATGCTTATCGGCAACCATATCTGAAATGCCTATCGACACCTATATTTGAAATACCTATCGGCTTCTATATCTGAAATGCCTATCGGCACCTATTTTTAAAATGCCAATCGGCAACTATATCTGAAATAACTATTGGCAGCTATTTTTAAAATGCCAATCGGCAGCTATATCTGAAATGCCTATCGGCACGTATATCTGAAATGCCTATCGGCACCTATTTTTGAAATGCCTATCGGAAACTACATTTGAAATGCCTATCAGCATCTAACTTTAAAATGCCTATCGGCAACCATATCTGAAATGCCTATCGACACCTATATTTGAAATGCCTATCGGCTTCTATATCTGAAATGCCTATCGGCACCTATTTTTAAAATGCCAATCGGCAACTATATCTGAAATGCCTATCATCACCCATATTTGAAATGCCTATCGGCAACCATATCTAAAATGCCTATCGACACCTATATTTGAAATACCTATCGGCTTCTATATCTAAAATGCCTATCGGCACCTATTTTTAAAATGCCAATCGGCAACTATATCTGAAATACCTATTGGCAGCTATTTTTAAAATGCCAATCGGCAGCTATATCTGAAATGCCTATCGGCACCTATATCTGAAATGCCTATCGGCACCTATTTTTGAAATGCCTATCGGAAACTACATCTGAAATGCCTATCAGCACCTATATTTGAAATGCCTATCGGTAACCATATCTGGAATGCCTATCGGCACCTACATTTGAAATGCCTATCGGCTTCTATTTATGAAATGCCTATCGGCACCTATTTTTAAAATGCCAATCGGCAACTATATCTGAAATGCCTATCATCACCCATATTTGAAATGCCTATCGGCAACCATATCTAAAATGCCTATCGACACCTATATTTGAAATACCTATCGGCTTCTATATCTAAAATGCCTATCGGCACCTATTTTTAAAATGCCAATCGGCAACTATATCTGAAATACCTATTGGCAGCTATTTTTAAAATGCCAATCGGCAGCTATATCTGAAATGCCTATCGGCACCTATATCTGAAATGCCTTTCGGCACCTTTTTTTGAAATGCCTATCGGAAACTACATCTGAAATGCCTATCAGCACATATATTTAAATGGCCTATCGGCAACCAAATCAGAAATGCCTATCGGCAACTATATCTGAAATGCCTTTCGGCATTTATATCTGAAATGCGTATCGGCAACTATTTTTGAAATGCCTATCGGAAACTACATCTAAAATGCCTATCAGCACCTATATTTAAAATGCCTATCGGCAACCATATCTGGAATTCCTATTGGCACCTACATTTGAAATGCCTATCGGCTTCTATTTTGTGAAATGCCTATCGGCACCTATATTTGAAATGCCTATCGGCACCTATATTTTAAATGCCTATCGGCAACTATATCTGATATGCCTATCAGCACCTATATCTGAAATGCCTATCGGCACCTATTTTTGAAATTCCTATCGGAAACTACATCTGAAATGCCTATCGGCACCTATATTTTAAATGCCTATCGGCAACTATATCTGATATGCCTATCAGCACCTATATCTGAAAAGCCTATCGGCACCTATTTTTAAAATGCCAATCGGCAACTATATCTGAAATGCCTATCGGCACCTATATCTGAAATGCCTATCGGCACCTATTTTTGAAATGCCTATCGGAAACTACATCTGAAATGCCTATCAGCACCTATATTTGAAATGCCTATCGGCAACCAAATCAGAAATACCTATCAGCACCTATATCTGAAATGCCTATCGGCAACCATATCTGAAATGCCTATCGGCACCTATATTTTAAATGCCTATCGGCAACTATATTTGATATGCCTATCAGCACCTATATCTGAAATCCCTATCGGCACCTATTTTTGAAATGCCTATCGGAAACTACATCTGAAATGCCTATCGGCACCTATTTTTAAAACGCCAATCGGCAACTATATCTGAAATGCCTATCGGCACCTATATCTGAAATGCCTTTCGGCATTTATATCTGAAATGCTTATCGGCACCTATATTTAAAATGCCTATCGGCACCTATATTTTAACTGCCTATCGGCAACTATATCTGATATGCCTATCGGCTCCTATATCTGAAATGCCTATCGGCACCTATTTTTGAAATGCCTATCAGAAACTACATCTGAAATGCCTATCGGCACCAATTTTTAAAATGCCATTCGGCAACTACATCTGAAGTGCCTATCAGCACCTATATTTGAAATGCCTATCGGCATCCATATCTGAAATGCCTATCGTCACCTATATTTGAAATACCTATCGGCTTCTATATCTGAAATGCCTGTCGGCACCTATTTTTAAAATGCCAATCGGCAACTATTTCTGAAATGCCTATCAGCACCTATATCTGAAATTCCTATCGGCACCTATATTTGAAATGCCTATCGGCAACCAAATCAGAAATGCCTATCGGCACCTATATTTGAAATGCCTATCGGCAACCAAATCAGAAATGCCTATCGGCACCTATATTTAAAATGCCTATCGGCTTCTATTTCTGAAATGCCTATCGACACCTATTTTTAAAATGCCAATCGGCAACTATATCTGAAATGTCTATCGGCACCTATATCTGAAATGCCTTTCGGCATTTATATCTGAAATGCCTATCGGCACCTATATTAAAAAATGCCTATCGACACCTATATTTTAAATGCCTATCGGCAACTATATCTGATATGCCTATCGGCACCTATATCTGAAATGCCTATCGGCACGTATTTTTGAAATTCCTATCGGAAACTACATCTGAAATGCCTATCGGCAACTAATTTTGAAATGCCTATCGGAAACTACATCTGGAATGCCTATCGGCACCTATTTTTAAAATGATAATCGGCAACTATATCTGAAATGCCTATCGGCACCTATATCTGAAATGCCTATCGGCACCTATTTTCGAAATGCCTATCGGAAACTACATCTGTAATGCCTATCAGCGCCTATATTTGAAATGCCTATCGGCAACCATATCTGGAATGCCTATCGGCACCTACATTTGAAATGCCTATCGGCTTCTATATCTGAAATGCCTATCGGCACCTATTTTTAAAATGCCAATCGGCAACTATATCTGAAATGCCTATCGGCACCTATATCTGAAATGCCTATCGGCACCTATTTTTGAAATGCCTATCGGAAACTACATCTGAAATGGCTATCAGCACCTATATTTGAAATGCCAATCGGCACCTATATCTGAAATGCCTATCGGCACCTATATCTGAAATGCCTATCGGAACCTATTTTTGAAAGGCCTATCGGCAACCATATCAGAAATGCCTATCGGCACTTATATTTGAAATGCCTATCAGCACCTATTTTTAAAATGCCAATCGGCAACTATATCTGAAATGCCTATCAGCACCCATATTTGAAATGCCTTTAGGCAACCATATCTGAAATGCCTATCGACACCTATATTTGAAATACCTATCGGCTTCTATATCTGAAATGCCTATCGGCACCTATTTTTAAAATGCCAATCGGCAACCAAATCAGAAATGCCTATCGGCACCTATATCTGAAAAGCCTTTCGGCATTTATATCTGAAATGCCTATCGGCACCTATATTTGAAATGCCTATCGGCACCTATATTTTAAATGCCTATCGGTAACTATATCTGATATGCCTATCGAAACCTATATCTGAAATGCCTATCGGCACCTATTTTTGAAATGCCTATCTGAAACTACATCTGAAATGCCTATCGGCACCTATTTTAAAATGCCAATCGGCAACTATATCTGAAATGCCTATCGGCACCTATATCTGAAATGCCTATCGGCACCTATTTTTGAAATACCTATCAGAAACTACATCTGTAATGCCTATCTGCGCCTATATTTGAAATGCCTATCGGCAACCATATCTGGAATGCCTATCGGCACCTACATTTGAAATGCTTATCGGCTTCTATATCTGAAATGCCTATCGGCACCTATTTTTAAAATGCCAATCGGCAACTATATCTGAAATGCCTATCGGCACCTATATCTGAAATGCCTATCGGCACCTATTTTTGAAATACCTATCGGAAACTACATCTGAAATGCCTATCAGCACCTATATTTGAAATGCCAATCGGCAACTATATCTGAAATGCCTAGCAGCACCCATATTTGAAATGCCTATCGGCAACCATATCTGAAATGCCTATCGACACCTAATTTGAAATACCTATCGGCTTCTATATCTAAAATGCCTATCGGCACCTATTTTTAAAATGCCTATCGGAAACTACATCTGAAATGCCTATCAGCACCTATATTTGAAATGCCTATCGGCAACCATATCTTAAATGCCTATCGGCACCTATTTTTGAAATGCCTATCGGAAACTACATCTAAAATGCCTTTCAGCACCTATATTTGAAATGCTTATCGGCAACCATGTCTTAAATGCCTATCGGCACCTATATTTGAAATGCCTATCGGCTTCTATATCTGAAATGCCTATCGGCACCTATTTTTAAAATGCCAATCGGCAATTATATCTGAAATGCCTATCGGCACCTATATCTGAAATGCCTATCGGCACCTATTTTTGAAATGCCTATCGGAAACTACATCTGAAATGCCTATCGGCACCTATTTTTAAAATGCCAATCGGCACCTATATCTGAAATGCCTATCGGCACCTATTTTTTAAATGCGTATCGGAAACTACATCTGAAATGCCTATCAGCACCTATATTTGAAATGCCTATCAGAAACTACATCTGAAATGCCTATCAGCACTTATATTTGAAATGCCTATCGGCTTCTATATCTGTAATGCCTGTCGGCATCTATTTTAAAAATGTCAATCGGCAACTATATCTGAAATGCCTATCATCACCCATATTTGAAATGCCTATCGGCAACCATATCTGAAATGCCTATCGACACCTATATTTGAAATACCTATCTTCTTCTATATCTGAAATGCCTATCGGCACCTATTTTTAAAATGCCAATCGGCAACTATATCTGAAATGCCTATTGGCACCTATATACGAAATGCCTATCGGCACCTATTTTTGAAATGCCTATCGGAAACTACATCTGAAATGCCTGTCAGCACCTATATTTTAAATGCCTATCGGCAACCATATTTGGAATGCCTATCGGCACCTATATTTGAAATGCCTATCGGCTTCTATATCTGAAATGCCTATCGGCACCTATTTTTAAAATGCCAACCGGCAACTTTATCTGAAATGCCTATCGGCACCTATATCTGAAATGCCTATCGGCACCTATTTTTGAAATGCCTATCGGTAACTACATCTGAAATGCCTATCAGCACCTATATTTGAAATGCCTATCCGCAACCATATCTGAAATGCCTATCGGCACCTATATCTGAAAAGCCTTTCGGCATTTATATCTGAAATGCCTATCGGCACCTATATTTGAAATGCCTATCGGCACCTATATTTTAAATGCCTATCGGTAACTATATCTGATATGCCTATCGAAACCTATATCTGAAATGCCTATCGGCACCTATTTTTGAAATGCCTATCTGAAACTACATCTGAAATGCCTATCGGCACCTATTTTAAAATGCCAATCGGCAACTATATCTGAAATGCCTATCGGCACCTATATCTGAAATGCCTATCGGCACCTATTTTTGAAATACCTATCAGAAACTACATCTGTAATGCCTATCTGCGCCTATATTTGAAATGCCTATCGGCAACCATATCTGGAATGCCTATCGGCACCTACATTTGAAATGCCTATCGGCTTCTATATCTGAAATGCCTATCGGCACCTATTTTTAAAATGCCAATCGGCAACTATATCTGAAATGCCTATCGGCACCTATATCTGAAATGCCTATCGGCACCTATTTTTGAAATACCTATCGGAAACTACATCTGAAATGCCTATCAGCACCTATATTTGAAATGCCAATCGGCAACTATATCTGAAATGCCTAGCAGCACCCATATTTGAAATGCCTATCGGCAACCATATCTGAAATGCCTATCGACACCTAATTTGAAATACCTATCGGCTTCTATATCTAAAATGCCTATCGGCACCTATTTTTAAAATGCCTATCGGAAACTACATCTGAAATGCCTATCAGCACCTATATTTGAAATGCCTATCGGCAACCATATCTTAAATGCCTATCGGCACCTATTTTTGAAATGCCTATCGGAAACTACATCTAAAATGCCTTTCAGCACCTATATTTGAAATGCTTATCGGCAACCATGTCTTAAATGCCTATCGGCACCTATATTTGAAATGCCTATCGGCTTCTATATCTGAAATGCCTATCGGCACCTATTTTTAAAATGCCAATCGGCAATTATATCTGAAATGCCTATCGGCACCTATATCTGAAATGCCTATCGGCACCTATTTTTGAAATGCCTATCGGAAACTACATCTGAAATGCCTATCGGCACCTATTTTTAAAATGCCAATCGGCACCTATATCTGAAATGCCTATCGGCACCTATTTTTTAAATGCGTATCGGAAACTACATCTGAAATGCCTATCAGCACCTATATTTGAAATGCCTATCAGAAACTACATCTGAAATGCCTATCAGCACTTATATTTGAAATGCCTATCGGCTTCTATATCTGTAATGCCTGTCGGCATCTATTTTAAAAATGTCAATCGGCAACTATATCTGAAATGCCTATCATCACCCATATTTGAAATGCCTATCGGCAACCATATCTGAAATGCCTATCGACACCTATATTTGAAATACCTATCTTCTTCTATATCTGAAATGCCTATCGGCACCTATTTTTAAAATGCCAATCGGCAACTATATCTGAAATGCCTATTGGCACCTATATACGAAATGCCTATCGGCACCTATTTTTGAAATGCCTATCGGAAACTACATCTGAAATGCCTGTCAGCACCTATATTTTAAATGCCTATCGGCAACCATATCTGGAATGCCTATCGGCACCTATATTTGAAATGCCTATCGGCTTCTATATCTGAAATGCCTATCGGCACCTATTTTTAAAATGCCAACCGGCAACTTTATCTGAAATGCCTATCGGCACCTATATCTGAAATGCCTATCGGCACCTATTTTTGAAATGCCTATCGGTAACTACATCTGAAATGCCTATCAGCACCTATATTTGAAATGCCTATCCGCAACCATATCTGAAATGCCTATCGACACATATATTTGAAATACCTATCGGCTTCTATATCTCAAATGCCTATCGGCACCTATTTTTAAAATGCCAATCGGCAACTATATCTGATATGCCTATCGGCACCTATATCTGAAGTGCCTATCGGCACCTATTTTTGAAATGCCTATCGGCAACCAAATCAGAAATGTCTATCTGCACCTATATTTGAAATGCCTATCGGCACCTATATCTGAAATGCCTATCGGCACCTATTTTTAAAATGCCAATCGGCAACTATATCTGAAATGCCTATCAGCACCCATATTTGAAATGCCTATCGGCAACCATATCTGAAATGCCTATGGACACCTATATTTGAAATACCTATCGGCTTCTATATCTGAAATGCCTATCGGCACCAATTTTTAAAATGCCAATCGGCAACTATATCTGAAATGCCTATCGGCACCTATATCTGAAATGCCAATCGGCAACTATATCTGAAATGCCTATCGGCACCTATATCTGAAATGCTTATCGGCACCTATTTTTAAAATGCCAATCGGCAACTATATCTGAAATGCCTATCAGCACTCATATTTGAAATGCCTATCGGCAACCATATCTGAAATGCCTATCGACACCTATATTAAAAATATCTATCGGCTTCTACATCTCAAATGCCTATCGGCACCTATTTTTAAAATGCCAATCGGCAACTATATCTAAAATGCCTATCGGCACTTATATCTGAAATGCCAATCGGCAACTATATCAGAAATGCCTATCGGCACCTATATCTGAAATGCCTATCGGCACCTATTTTTGAAATGCCTATCGGAACCTACATCTGTATTGCCTATCAGCACCTATATTTAAAATGCCTATCGGCAACCAAATCGGAAATGCCTATTGGCACCTATATCTGAAATGCCTTTCGGCATTTATATCTGAAATGCCTATCGACACCTATATTTAAAATATCTATCGGCTTCTATATCTCAAATGCCTATCGGCACCTATTTTTAAAATGCCAATCGGCAACTATATCTAAAATGCCTATCGGCACTTATATCTGAAATGCCAATCGGCAACTATATCAGAAATGCCTATCGGCACCTATATCTGAAATGCCTATCGGCACCTATTTTTAAAATGCCAATCGGCAACTATATCTGAAATGCCTATCAGCACTCATATTTGAAATGCCTATCGGCAACCATATCTGAAATGCCTAACTACACCTATATTTAAATTATCTATCGGCTTCTATATCTCAAATGCCTATCGGCACCTATTTTTAAAATGCCAATCGGCAACTATATCTGAAATGCCTATCGGCACCTATATCTGAAATGCCAATCGGCAACTATATCTGAAATGCCTATCGGCACCTATATCTGAAATGCTTATCGGCACCTATTTTTAAAATACCAATCGGCAACTATATCTGAAATGCCTAGCAGCACCCATATTTGAAATGCCTATCGGCAACCATATCTGAAATGCCTATCGACACCTAATTTTAAATACCTATCGGCTTCTATATCTGAAATGCCTATCGGCACCTATTTTTAAAATGCCTATCGGAAACTACATCTGAAATGGCTATCAGCACCTATATTTGAAATGCCTATCGGCAACCATATCTGAAATGCCTATCGGCACCTATATTTGAAATGCCTATCGGCTTCTATATTTGAAATGCCTATCGGCACCTATTTTTAAAGTGCCAATCGGCAACTATATCTGAAATGCCTATCAGCAGTCATATTTGAAATGCCTATCGGCAACCATATCTGAAATGCCTATCGACACCTATATTTAAATTATCTATCGGCTTCTATATCTCAAATGCCTATCGGCACCTATTTTTAAAATGCCAATCGGCAACTATATCTGAAATGCCTATCGGCACCTATATCTGAAATGCCAATCGGCAACTATATCTGAAATGCCTATCGGCACCTATATCTGAAATGCTTATCAGCACCTATTTTTAAAATGCCAATCGGCAACTATATCTGAAATGCCTAGCAGCACCCATATTTGAAATGCCTATCGGCAACCATATCTGAAATGCCTATCGACACCTATATTTGAAATACCTATCGGCTTCTATATCTGAAATGCCTATCGGCACATATTTTTAAAATGCCAATCGGCAACTATATCTGAAATGCCTAGCAGCACCCATATTTGAAATGCCTATCGGCAACCATATCTGAAATGCCTATCGACACCTAATTTGAAATACCTATCGGCTTCTATATCTGAAATGCCTATCGGCACCTATTTTAAAAATGCCTATCGGAAACTACATCTGAAATGGCTATCAGCACCTATATTTGAAATGCCTATCGGCAACCATATCTGAAATGCCTATCGGCACCTATATTTGAAATGCCTATCGGCTTCTATATTTGAAATGCCTATCGGCACCTATTTTTAAAGTGCCAATCGGCAACTATATCTGAAATGCCTATCGGCACCTATATCTAAAATGCCTGTCGGCACCTATTTTTGAAATGCCTATCGGAAACTACATCTGAAATGCCTATCAGCACCTATATTTGAAATGCCTATCGGCAACCAAATCAGAAATACCTATCAGCACCTATATCTGAAATGCTTTCGGTATTTATATCTGAAATGCCTATCGGCACCTATATTTGAAATGCCTATCGGCACCTATATTTTAAATGCGTATCGGCAACTATATCTGATATGCCTATCGGCACCTATATCTGAAATCCCTATCGGCACCTATTTTTGAAATGCCTATCGGCAACCAAATCAGAAATGCCTATCGGCACCTATATTTGAAATGCCTATCGGCTTCTATTTCTGAAATGCCTATCGGCACCTATTTTTAAAATGCCAATCGGCAACTATATCTGAAATGTCTATCGGCACCTATATCTGAATTGCCTATCGGCACCTATTTTTAAAATGCCTATCGGAAACTACATCTAAAATGCCTATCAGCACCTATATATGAAATGCCTATCGGCAACCAAATCAGAAATGCCTATCGGCACCTATATCTGAAATGCCTTTCGGCATTTATATCTGAAATGCCTATCGGCACCTATATTAAAAAATGCCGATCGGCACCTATATTTTAAATGCCTATCGGCAACTATATCTGATATGCCTATCGGCACCTATATCTGAAATGCCCATCGGCACGTATTTTTGAAATGCCTATCGGAAACTACATCTGAAATGTCTATCGGCACCTATATCTAAAATGCCTATCGGCACCTATTTTTGAAATGCCTATCGGAAACTACATCTGAAATGCCTATCAGCACCTATATTTGAAATGCCTATCGGCAACCATATCTGAAATCCCTATCGACACCTATTTTTGAAATACATATCGGCTTCTATATCTGAAATGCCTATCGGCACCTATTTTTAAAATGCCAATCGGCAACTATATCTGAAATGCCTATCGGCACCTATATCTGAAATGCCTATCGGCACATATTTTTGAAATGCCTATCGGCAACCAAATCAGAAATGCCTATCGGCACCTATATTTGAAATGCCTATCGGCACCTATATCTGAAATGCCTGTCGGCACATATTTTTAAAATGCCAATCGGCAACTATATCTAAAATGCCTATCGGTACCTATATTTGAAATGCCTATCGGCTTCTATATCTGAAATGCCTATTGGCACCTATTTTTAAAATGATAATCGGCAACTATATCTGAAATGCCTTTCGGTATTTATATCTGAAATGCCTATCGGCACCTATATTTGAAATGCCTATCGGCACCTATATTTTAAATGCCTATCGGCAACTATATCTGATATGCCTATCGGCACCTATATCTGAAATCCCTATCGGCACCTATTTTTGAAATGCCTATCGGAAACTACATCTGAAATGCTTATCGGCACCTATTTTTAAAATGCCAATCGGCAACTATATCTGAAATGCCTATCGGCACCTATATCTGAAATGCCTTTCGGCATTTATATCTGTAATGCCTATCGGCACCTATATTTAAAATGCCTATCGGCACCTATATTTTAACTGCCTATCGGCAACTATATCTGATATGCCTATCGGCTCCTATATCTGAAATGCCTATCGGCACCTATTTTTGAAATGCCTATCGGAAACTACATCTGAAATGCCTATCGGCACCAATTTTTAAAATGCCATTCGGCAACTACATCTGAAGTGCCGATCAGCACCTATATTTGAAATGCCTATCGGCATCCATATCTGAAATGCCTATCGTCACCTATATTTGAAATACCTATCGTCTTCTATATCTGAAATGCCTATCGGCACCTATTTTTAAAATGCCAATCGGCAACTATTTCTGAAATGCCTATCAGTACCTATATCTGAAATTCCTATCCGCACCTATATTTGAAATGCCTATCGGCAACCAAATAAGAAATGCCTATCGGCACCTATATTTGAAATGCCTATCGGCTTCTATTTCTGAAATGCCTATCGGCACCTATTTTTAAAATGCCAATCGGCAACTATATCTGAAATGTCTATCGGCACCTATATCTGAAATGCCTATCGGCACCTATTTTTAAAATGCCTATCAAAAACTACATCTGAAATGCCTATCAGCACCTATATATGAAATGCCTATCGGCAACCAAATCAGAAATGCCTATCGGCACTTATATATGAAATGCCTTTCGGCATTTATATCTGAAATGCCTATCGGCACCTATATTAAAAAATGCCTATCGACACCTATATTGTAAATGCCTATCGGCAACTATATCACATATGCCTATCGGCACCTATATCAGAAATGTATATCGGCACGTATTTTTGAATTGCCTATCGGAAACTACATCTGAAATGCCTATCGGCACCTATTTTTAAAATGCCAATCGGCAACTATATCTGAAATGTCTATCGGCACCTATATCTGAAATGCCTATCGGCACCTATTTTTGAAATGCCTATTGGATACTACATCTGAAATGCCTATCAGCACCTATATTTGAAATGCCTATCGGCAACCATATCTGAAATGCCTATGGACACCTATATTTGAAATACCTATCGGCTTCTATATCTGAAATGCCTATCGGCACCTATTTTTAAAAAGCCAATCGGCAACTATATCTGAAATGCCTATCGGCACCTATATCTGAAATGCCTATCGGCACCTATTTTTGAAATGCCTATCGGCAACCAAATCAGAAATGCCTATCGGCACCTATATTTGAAATGCCTATCGGCACCTATATCTGAAATGCCTATCGGCACCTATTTTTAAAATGCCAATCGGCAACTATATCTGAAATGCCTATCGGCTTCTATATCTGAAATGCCTATTGGCACCTATTTTTAAAATGCCAATCAGCAACTATATCTGAAATGCCTATCGGCACCTACATCTGAAATGCCTATCGGCACCTATTTTTGAAATGTCTATCGGAAATACATCTGAAATGCCTATCGGCACCTATATTTGAAATGCCTGTCGGCAACCAAATCAGAAATACCTATCGGCACCTATATCTGAAATGCCTTTCGGTATTTATATATGAAATGCCTATCGGCACCTATATTTGAAATGCCTATCGGCACCTATATTTCTAATGCCTATCGGCAACTATATCTGATATGCCTATCGGCACCTATATCTGAAATGCCTATCGTCACCTATTTTTGAAATGCCTATCGGAAACTACATCTGGAATGCCTATCGGCACCTATATTTGAAATGCCTATCGGCACCTATTTTTGAAATGCGTATCGGAAACTACATCTGAAATGACTATCAGCACTTATATTTGAAACGCCTATCGCAAAACTACATCTGAAATGCCTATCAGCACCTATATTTGAAATGCCTATCGGCTTCTATATCTGAGAGGCCTATCGGCACCTATTTTTAAAATGCCAATCGGCAACTATATCTGAAATGCCTATCATCACTCATATTTGAAATGCCTATCGGCAACCATATCTGAAATGCCTATCGACACCTATATTTGAAATACCTATCGGCTTCTATATCTGAAATGCCTATCGACACCTATTTTTAAAATGCCAATCGGCAACTATATCTGAAATACCTATCGGCTTCTATATCTGAAATGCCTATTGGCACCTATTTTTGAAATGCCTATCGGCAACCAAATCAGAAATGCCTATCGGCACCTATATTTGAAATGCCTATCGGCACCTATATCTGAAATGCCTATCGGCACCTATTTTTAAAATGCCAATCGGCAACTATATCTGAAATGCCTATCGGCTTCTATATCTGAAATGCCTATTGGCACCTATTTTTAAAATGCCAATCAGCAACTATATCTGAAATGCCTATCGGCACCTACATCTGAAATGCCTATCGGCACCTATTTTTGAAATGTCTATCGGAAATACATCTGAAATGCCTATCGGCACCTATATTTGAAATGCCTATCGGAAACTACATCTGGAATGCCTATCGGCACCTATATTTGAAATGCCTATCGGCACCTATTTTTGAAATGCGTATCGGAAACTACATCTGAAATGACTATCAGCACTTATATTTGAAACGCCTATCGCAAAACTACATCTGAAATGCCTATCAGCACCTATATTTGAAATGCCTATCAGCTACTATATCTGAGAGGCCTATCGGCACCTATTTTTAAAATGCCAATCGGCAACTATATCTGAAATGCCTATCATCACTCATATTTGAAATGCCTATCGGCAACCATATCTGAAATGCCTATCGACACCTATATTTGAAATACCTATCGGCTTCTATATCTGAAATGCCTATCGACACCTATTTTTAAAATGCCAATCGGCAACTATATCTGAAATACCTATCGGCACTAATATATGAAATGCCTATCGGCACCTATTTTTGAAATGCCTATCGGAAACTACATCTTAAATGCCTATCAGCACCTATATTTGAAATGCCTATCGGCAACCATATCTGAAATGCCTATCGACACCTATATCTAAAATGCCTATCGGCACCTATTTTCAAAATGCCAATCGGCAACTATATCTGAAATGCCTATCGGCACCTATATCTGAAAGGCCTATCGGCACCTATTTTTGAAATTCCTATCTTCAACCAAATCAGAAATGTCTATCGGAACCTATATTTGAAATGCCTATCGGCACCTATATCGGAAATGCCTATCGGCACCTATTTTTGAAATGCCTATCGGAAACTACATCTGAAATGCCTATCAGCACCTATATTTGAAATGCCTATCGGCAACCATATCTGAAATGCCTATCGACACCTATATGTGAAATACCTATCGGCTTCTATATCTAAAATGCCTATCGGCACTTATTTTTAAAATGCCAATCGGCAACTATATCTGGAATGCCTATCGGCACCTATATTTGAAATGCCTATCAGCTTCTATATCTGAAATGCCTATCAACACCTATTTTTAAAATGCCAACCGGCAACTTTATCTGAAATGCCTATCGGCACCTATGTCTGAAATGCCTATCGGCACCTATTTTTGAAATGCCTATCGGAAACTACATCTGAAATGCCTATCAGCACCTATATTTAAAATGCCTATCGGCAAACATATCTGAAATGCCTATCGACACCTATATTTGAAATACCAATCGGCTTCTATATCTGAAATGCCTATCTGCACTTATTTTTAAAATGCCAATCGGCAACTATATCTGAAATGCCTAGCAGCACCCATATTTGAAATGCCTATCGGCAACCATATCTGAAATGCCTATCGACACCTAATTTGAAATACCTATCGGCTTCTATATCTGAAATGCCTATCGGCACCTATTTTTAAAATGCCTATCGGAAACTACATCTGAAATGGCTATCAGCACCTATATTTGAAATGCCTATCGGCAACCATATCTGAAATGCCTATCGGCACATATATTTGAAATGCCTATCGGCTTCTATATTTGAAATGCCTATCGGCACCTATTTTTAAAATGCCAATCGGCAACTATATCTGAAATGCCTATCGGCACCTATATCTGAAATGCCTATCGGCACCTATTTTTGAAATGCCTATCGGAAACTACATCTGAATGCCTATCAGCATCAAATTTGAAATGCCTATCGGCAACCAAATCAGAAATACCTATCAGCACCTATATCTGAAATGCCTTTCGGTATTTATATCTGAAATGCCTATCGGCACCTATATTTTAAATGCCTATCGGCACCTATATTTTCAATGCCTATCGGCAACTATATCTGATATGCCTATCGGCCCCTATATCTGAAATCCCTATCGGCACCTATTTTTGAAATGCCTATCGGAAACTACATATGAAATACCTATCGGCACCTATTTTTAAAATGCTAATCGGCAACTATATTTGAAATGCCAATCGGCACCTATATCTGAAATGCCTTTCGGCACTTATATCTGAAATGCCTATCGGCACCTATATTTAAAATGCCTATCGGCACCTATATTTTAACTGCCTATCGGCAACTATATCTGATATGCCTATCGGCTCCTATATCTGAAATGCCTATTGGCACCTATTTTTGAATTGCCTATCGGAAACTACATCTGAAATGCCAATCGGCACCAATTTTTAAAATACCATTCGGCAACTACATCTGAAATGCCTATCAGCACCTATATTTGAAATGCCTATCGGCATCCATATCTGAAATGCCTATCGTCACCTATATTTGAAATACCTATCGGCTTCTATATCTGAAATGCCTATCGGCACCTATTTTTAAAATGCCAATCGGCAACTATTTCTGAAATGCCTATCAGCACCTATATCTGAAATTCCTATCGGCACCTATATTTGAAATGCCTATAGGCAACCAAATCAGAAATGCCTATCGGCACCTATATTTGAAATGCCTATCGGCTTCTATTTCTGAAATGCCTATCGGCACCTATTTTTAAAATGCCAATCGGCAACTGTATCTGAAATGTCTATCGGCACCTATATCTGAAATGCCTATCGGCACCTATTTTTAAAATGCCTATCGGAAACTACATCTGAAATGCCTATCAGCACCTATATATGAAATGCCTATCGGCAACCAAATCAAAAATGCCTATCGGCACCTATATCTAAAATGTCTTTCGGCATTTATATCTGAAATGCCTATCGGCACCTATTTTAAAAAATGCCTATCGGCACCTATATTTTAAATGCCTATCGGCAACTATATCTGATATGCCTATCGGCACCTATATCTGAAATGCCTATCGGCACGTATTTTTGAAATGCCAATCGGAAACTACATCTGAAATGCCTATCGGCACCTATTTTTAAGATGCCAATCGGCAACTATATCTGAAATGTCTATCGGCACCTATATCTAAAATGCCTATCGGCACCTATTTTTGAAATGCCTATCGGAAACTACATCTGAAATGCCTATCAGCACCTATATTTGAAATGCCTATCGGCAACCATATCTGAAATGCCTATCGACACCTATATTTGAAATACCTATCGGCTTCTATATCTGAAATGCCTATCGGCACCTATTTTTAAAATGCCAATCGGCAACTATATCTGAAGTGCCTATTGGCACCTATATCTGAAATGCCTATCGGCACCTATTTTTGGAATGCCTATCGGCAACCAAATCAGAAATGCCTATCGGCACCTATATTTGAAATGCCTATCGGCACCTATATCTGAAATGCCTATCGGCACCTATTTTTAAAATGCAAATCGGCAACTATATCTGAAATGCCTATCGGCACCTATATTTTAAATGCCTATCGGCAACTATATTTGATATGCCTATCGGCACCTATATCTGAAATCCCTATCGGCACCTATTTTTGAAATGCCTATCGGAAACTACATCTGAAATGCCTATCGGCACCTATTTTTAAAATGCCAATCGGCAACTATATCTGAAATGCCTATCGGCACCTATATCTGAAATGCCTTTCGGCATTTATATCTGAAATGCCTATCGGCACCTATATTTTAAATGCCTATCGGCAACTATATCTGATATGCCTATCGGCTCCTATATCTGAAATGCCTATCGGCACCTTTTTTTGAAATGCCTATCGGAAACTACATCTGAAATGCCTATCGGCACCAATTTTTAAAATGCCATTCGGCAACTACATCTGAAGTGCCTATCAGCACCTATATTTGAAATGCCTATCGGCATCCATATCCGAAATGCCTATCGTCACCTATATTTGAAATACCTATCGGCTTCTATATCTGAAATGCCTATCGGCACCTATTTTTAAAATGCCAATCGGCAACTATTTCTGAAATGCCTATCAGCACCTATATCTGAAATTCCTATCGGCACCTATATTTGAAATGCCTATCGGCAACCAAATCAGAAATGCCTATCGGCACCTATATTTGAAATGCCTATCGGCTTCTATTTCTGAAATGCCTATCGGCACCTATTTTTAAAATGCCAATCGGCAACTATATCTGAAATGTCTATCGGCACCTATATCTGAAATGCCTATCGGCACCTATTTTTAAAATGCCTATCGGAACCTACATCTGAAATGCCTATCAGCACCTATATATAAATGCCTATCGGCAACCAAATCAGAAATGCCTATCGGCACCTATATCTGAAATGCCTTTCGGCATTTATATCTGACATGCCTATCGGCACCTATATTAAAAAATGCCTATCGGCACCTATATTTTAAATGCCTATCGGCAACTATATCTGATATGCCTATCGGCACCTATATCTGAAATGCCTATCGGCACGTATTTTTGAAATGCCAATCGGAAACTACATCTGAAATGCCTATCGGCACCTATTTTTAAAATGCCAATCGCCAACTATATCTGAAATGTCTATCGGCACCTATATCTAAAATGCCTATCGGCACCTATTTTTGAAATGCCTATCGGAAACTACATCTGAAATGCCTATCAGCACCTATATTTGAAATGCCTATCGGCAACCATATCTGAAATGCCTATCGACACCTATTGAAATACCTATCGGCTTCTATATCTGAAATGCCTATCGGCACCTATTTTTTAAATGCTAATCGGCAACTATATCTGAAATGCCTATCGGCACCTATATCTGAAAAGCCTATCGGCACCTATTTTTGAAATGCCTATCGGCAACCAAATCAGAAATGCCTATCGGCACCTATATTTGAAATGCCTATCGGCACCTATATCTGAAATGCCTATCGGCACCTATTTTTAAAATGCCAATCGGCAACTATATCTGAAATGCCTATCGGCACCTATATTTGAAATGCCTATCGGCTTCTATATCTGAAATGCCTATTGGCACCTATTTTTAAAATGCCAATCGGCAACTATATCTGAAATGCCTATCGGCACCTACATCTGAAATGCCTATCGGCACCTATTTTTGAAATGCCTATCAGCAACCAAATCAGAAATGCCTATCGGCACCTATATCTGAAATGCCTTTCGGTATTTATATATGAAATGCCTATTGGCACCTATTTTTAAAATGCCAATCGGCAACTATATCTGAAATGCCTATCGGCACCTATATCTGAAATGCCTATCGGCACCTATTTTTGAAATGCCTATCAGCAACCAAATCAGAAATGCCTATCGGCACCTATATTTGAAATGCCTATCGGCACCTATATCTGAAATGCCTATCGGCACCTATTTATAAAATGCCAATCGGCAACTATATCTGAAATGCCTATCGGCACCTATATTTGAAATGCCTATCGGCTTCTATATCTGAAATGCCTATTGGCACCTACTTTTAAAATGCCTATCGGCAACTATATCTGAAATGCCTATCGGCACCTACATCTGAAATGCCTATCGGCACCTATTTTTGAAATGCCTATCGGAAACTACATCTGAAATGCCTATCGGCACCTATATTTGAAATGCCTATCGGCAACAAAATCAGAAATGCCTATCGGCACCTATATCTGAAATGCCTTTCGGTATTTATATATGAAAGGCCTATCGGCACCTATATTTGAAATGCCTATCGGCATCTATATTTCAAATGCCTATCGGCAACTATATCTGATATGCCTATCGGCAACCATATCTGAAATGCCTATCGACACCTATATTTGAAATACCTATCGGCTTCTATATCTAAAATGCCTATCGGCACCTATTTTAAAATGCCAATCGGCAACTATATTTGAAATGCCTATCAGCGCCTATATTTGAAATGCCTATCGGCAACCAAATCAGAAATACCTATCAGCACCTATATCTGAAATGCCTTTCGGTATTTATATCTGAAATGCCTATCGGCACCTATATTTGAAATGCCTATCGGCACCTATATTTTAAATGCCTATCGGCAACTATATCTGATATGCCTATCGGCACCTATATCTGAAATCCCTATCGGCACCTATTTTTGAAATGCCTATCGGCAACCAAATCAGAAATGCCTATCGGCACCTATATTTGAAATGCCTATCGGCTTCTATTTCGGAAATGCCTATCGGCACCTATTTTTAAAATGCCAATCGGCAACTATATCTGAAATGTCTATCGGCACCTATATCTGAAATGCCTATCGGCACCTATTTTTAAAATGCCTATCGGAAACTACATCTGAAATGCCTATCAGCACCTATATATGAAATGCCTATCGGCAACCAAATCAGAAATGCCTATCGGCACCTATATCTTAAATGCCTTTCGGCATTTATATCTGAAATGCCTATCGGCACCTATATTAAAAAATGCCTATCGGCACCTATATTTTAAATGCCTATCGGCAACTATATCTGATATGCCTATCGGCACCTATATCTGAAATGCCTATCGGCACGTATTTTTGAAATGCCTATCGGAAACTACATCTGAAATGCCTATCGGCACCTATTTTTAAAATGCCAATCGGCAACTATATCTGAAATGTCTATCGGCACCTATATCTAAAATGCCTATCGGCACCTATTTTTGAAATGCCTATCGGAAACTACATCTGAAATGCGTATCAGCACCTATATTTGAAATGCCTATCGGCAACCATGTCTGAAATGCCTATCGACACCTATATTTGAAATACCTATCGGCTTCTATATCTAAAATGCCTATCGGCACCTATTTTTAAAATGCCAATCGGCAACTATATCTGAAATGCCTATCGGCACCTATATCTGAAATGCCTATCGGCACCTATTTTTGAAATGCCTATCGACAACCAAATCAGAAATGCCTATCGGCACCTATATTTGAAATGCCTATCGGCACCTATATCTGAAATGCCTATCGGCACCTATTTTTAAAATGCCAATCGGCAACTATATCTGAAATGCCTATCGGCACCTATATTTGAAATGCCTATCGGCTTCTATATCTGAAATGCCTATTGGCACCTATATTTAAAATGCCAATCGGCAACTATATCTGAAATGCCTTTCGGTATTTATATCTGAAATGCCTATCGGCACCTATATTTGAAATGCCTATCGGCACCTATATTTTAAATGCCTATCGGCAACTATATTTGATATGCCTATCGGCACCTATATCTGAAATCGCTATCGGCACCTATTTTTGAAATGCCTATCGGAAACTACATCTGAAATGCCTATCGGCGCCTATTTTTAAAATTCCAATCGGCAACTATATCTGAAATGCCTATCGGCACCTATATCTGAAATACCTTTCGGCATTTATATCTGAAATGCCTATCGGCACCTATATTTTAAATGCCTATCGGCAACTATATCTGATATGCCTATCGGCTCCTATATCTGAAATGCCTATCGGCACCTTTTTTTGAAATGCCTATCGGAAACTACATCTGAAATGCCTATCGGCACCAATTTTTAAAATGCCATTCGGCAACTACATCTGAAGTGCCTATCAGCACCTATATTTGAAATGCCTATCGGCATTTATATCTGAAATGCCTATCGTCACCTATATTTGAAATACCTATCGGCTTCTATATCTGAAAAGCCTATCGGCACCTATTTTTAAAATGCCAATCGGCAACTATTTCTGAAATGCCTATCAGCACTTATATCTGAAATTCCTATCGGCACCTATATTTGAAATGTCTATCGGCAACCAAATCAGAAATGCCTATCGGCACCTATATTTGAAATGCCTATCGGCTTCTATTTCTGAAATGCCTATCGGCACCTATTTTTAAAATGCCAATCGGCAACTATATCTGAAATGTCTATCGGCACCTATATCTGAAATGCCTATCAGCACCTATTTTTAAAATGCCTATCGGAAACTACATTTGAAATGCCTATCAGCACCTATATATGAAATGCCTATCGGCAACCAAATCAGAAATGCCTATCGGCACCTATATCTGAAATGCCTTTCGGCATTTATATCTGAAATGCCTATCGGCACCTATATTAAAAAATGCCTATCGGCACCTATATTTTAAATGCCTATCGGCAACTATATCTGATATGCCTATCGGCACCTATATCTGAAATGCCTATCAGCACGTATTTTTGAAATGCCAATCGGAAACTACATCTGAAATGCCTATCGGCACCTATTTTTAAAATGCCAATCGGCAACTATATCTGAAATGTCTATCGGCACCTATATCTAAAATGCCTATCGGCACCTATTTTTGAAATGCCTATCGGAAACTACATCTGAAATGCCTATCAGCACCTATATTTGAAATGCCTTTTGGCAACCATATCTGAAATGCCTATCGACACCTATTGAAATACCTATCGGCTTCTATATCTGAAATGCCTACCGGCACCTATTTTTAAAATGCCAATCGGCAACTATATCTGAAATGCCTATCGGCACCTATATCTGAAATGCCTATCGGCACCTATTTTTGAAATGCCTATCGGCAACCAAATCAGAAATGCCTATCGGCACCTATATTTGAAATGCCTATCGGCACCTATATCTGAAATGCCTATCGGCACCTATTTTTAAAATGCCAATCGGCAACTATATCTGAAATGCCTATCGGCACCTATATTTGAAATGCCTATCGGCAACTATATCTGATATGCCTATCGGCTCCCATGTCTGAAATGCCTATCGGCACCTATTTTTGAAATGCCTATCGGAAACTACATCTGAATGCCTATCGGCACCTATATCTGAAATGCCTATCGGCACCTATTTTTGAAATGCCAATCGGAAACTACATCTGAAATGCCTATTGGCACCTATTTTTAAAATGCCAATCGGCAACTATATCTGAAATGCCTATCGGCACCTACATCTGAAATGCCTATCGGCACCTATTTTTAAAATGCCTATCGGAAACTACATCTGAAATGCCTATCGGCACCTATTTTTAAAATGATAATCGGCAACTATATCCGAAATGCCTATCGGCACCTATATCTGAAATGCCTTTCGGCATTTATATCTGAAATGCCTATCGGCAAATATATTTAGAATGCCTATCGGCACCTATATTCTAAATGCCTATCGGCAACTATATCTGATATGCCTATCGGCTCCCATGTCTGAAATGCCTATCGGCACCTATTTTTGAAATGCCTATCGGAAACTACATCTGGAATGCCTATCGGCACCTATATCTGAAATGCCTATCGGCACCTATTTTTGAAATGCGTATCGGAAACTACATCTGAAATGACTATCAGCACTTATATTTGAAACGCCTATCGCAAAACTACATCTGAAATGCCTATCAGCACCAATATTTGAAATGCCTATCGGCTTCTATATCTGAAATGCCTATCGGCACCTATTTTTAAAATGCCAATCGGCAACTATATCTAAAATGCCTATCATCACCCATATTTGAAATGCCTATCGGCAACCATATTTAAAATGCCTATCGACACCTATATTTGAAATACCTATCGGCTTCTATATCTGAAATGCCTATCGGCACCTATTTTTAAATGCCAATCGGCAACTATATCTGAAATACCTATCGGCACCTATATCTGAAATGCCTATCGGCACTTATTTTTGAAATGCCTATCGGAAACTACATCTTAAATGCCTATCAGCACCTATATTTAAAATGCCTATCGGCAACCATATCTGAAATGCCTATCGACACCTATATTTGAAATACCTATCGGCTTCTATATCTAAAATGCCTATTAGCACCTATTTTTAAAATGTTAATCGGCAACTATATCTGAAATGCCTATCGGCACCTATATCTGAAAGGCCTATCGGCACCTATTTTTGAAATTCCTATCGGCAACCAAATCACAAATGTCTATCGGCACCTATATTTGAAATGCCTATCGGCACCTATATCGGAAATGCCTATCGGCAACTACATCTGAAATGCCTATCAGCACCTATATTTGAAATGCCTATCGACAACCATATCTGAAATGCCTATCGACACCTATATTTGAAATACCTATCGGCTTCAATATCTAAAATGCCTATCGGCACCTATTTTTAAAATGCCAATCGGCAACTATATCTGGAATGCCTATCGGCACCTATATTTGAAATGCCTATCAGCTTCTATATCTGAAATGCCTATCAACACCTATTTTTAAAATGCCAACCGGCAACTTTATCTGAAATGCCTATCGGCACCTATTTCTGAAATGCCTATCGGCACCTATTTTTGAAATGCCTATCGGAAACTACATCTGAAATGCCTATCAGCAACTATATTTAAAATGCCTATCGGCAACCATATCTGAAATGCCTATCGACACCTATATTTGAAATACCTATCGGCTTCTATATCTGAAATGCCTATCGGCACTTGTTTTTAAAATGCCAATCGGCAACTATATCTGAAATGCCTAGCAGCACCTATATTTGAAATGCCTATCGGCAACCATATCTGAAATGCCTATCGACACCTAATTTGAAATACCTATCGGCTTCTATATCTGAAATGCCTATCGGCACCTATTTTTAAAATGCCTATCGGAAACTACATCTGAAATGGCTATCAGCACCTATATTTGAAATGCCTATCGGCAACCATATCTGAAATGCCTATCGGCACCTATATTTGAAATGCCTATCGGCTTCTATATTTGAAATGCCTATCGGCACCTATTTTTAAAATGCCAATCGGCAACTATATCTGAAATGCCTATCGGCACCTATATCTGAAATGCCTATCGGCACCTATTTTTGAAATGCCTATCGGAAACTACATCTGAAATGCCTATCAGCACCTATATTTGAAATGCCTATCGGCAACCATATCTGAAATGCCTATCGGCACCTATATTTGAAATGCCTATCGGCTTCTATATTTGAAATGCCTATCGGCACCTATTTTTAAAATGCCAATCGGCAACTATATCTGAAATGCCTATCGGCACCTATATCTGAAATGCCTATCGGCACCTATTTTTGAAATGCCTATAGGAAACTACATCTGAAATACCTATCAGCACCTATATCTGAAATGCCTTTCGGTATTTATATCTGAAATGCCTATCGGCACTTATATTTGAAATGCCTATCGGCACCTATATTTTAAATGCCTATCGGCAACTATATCTGATATGCCTATCGGCACCTATATCTGAAATCCCTATCAGCACCTATATTTGAAATGCCTATTGGCAACCAAATCAGAAATACCTATCAGCACCTATATCTGAAATGCCTTTCGGTATTTATATCTGAAATGCCTATCGGCACCTATATTTGAAATGCCTATCAGCACCTATATTTGAAATGCCTTTTGGCAACCATATCTGAAATGCCTATTGACACCTATTGAAATACCTATCGGCTTCTATATCTGAAATGCCTATCGGCACCTATTTTTAAAATGCCAATCGGCAACTATATCTGAAATGCCTATCGGCACCTATATCTGAAATGCCTATCGGCACCTATTTTTGAAATGCCTATCGGCAACCAAATCAGAAATGCCCATCGGCACCTATATTTGAAATGCCTATCGGCACCTATATCTGAAATGCCTATCGGCACCTATTTTTAAAATGCCAATCGGCAACTATATCTGAAATGCCTATCGGCACCTATATTTGAAATGCCTATCGGCAACTATATCTGATATGCCTATCGGCTCCCATGTCTGAAATGCCTATCGGCACCTATTTTTGAAATGCCTATCGGAAACTACATCTGGAATGCCTATCGGCACCTATATCTGAAATGCCTATCGGCACCTATTTTTGAAATGCCAATCGGAAACTACATCTGAAATGCCTATTGGCACCTATTTTTAAAATGCCAATCGGCAACTATATCTGAAATGCCTATCGGCACCTACATCTGAAATGCCTATCGGCACCTATTTTTAAAATGCCTATCGGAAACTACATCTGAAATGCCTATCGGCACCTATTTTTAAAATGCTAATCGGCAACTATATCCGAAATGCCTATCGGCACCTATATCTGAAATGCCTTTCGGCATTTATATCTGAAATGCCTATCGGCAAATATATTTAGAATGCCTATCGGCACCTATATTTTAAATGCCTATCGGCAACTATATCTGATATGCCTATCGGCTCCCATGTCTGAAATGCCTATCGGCACCTATTTTTGAAATGCCTATCGGAAACTACATCTGGAATGCCTATCGGCACCTATATCTGAAATGCCTATCGGCACCTATTTTTGAAATGCGTATCGGAAACTACATCTGAAATGACTATCAGCACTTATATTTGAAACGCCTATCGCAAAACTACATCTGAAATGCCTATCAGCACCAATATTTGAAATGCCTATCGGCTTCTATATCTGAAATGCCTATCGGCACCTATTTTTAAAATGCCAATCGGCAACTATATCTAAAATGCCTATCATCACCCATATTTGAAATGCCTATCGGCAACCATATTTAAAATGCCTATCGACACCTATATTTGAAATACCTATCGGCTTCTATATCTGAAATGCCTATCGGCACCTATTTTTAAAATGCCAATCGGCAACTATATCTGAAACACCTATCGGCACCTATATCTGAAATGCCTATCGGCACTTATTTTTGAAATGCCTATCGGAAACTACATCTTAAATGCCTATCAGCACCTATATTTAAAATGCCTATCGGCAACCATATCTGAAATGCCTATCGACACCTATATTTGAAATACCTATCGGCTTCTATATCTAAAATGCCTATTAGCACCTATTTTTAAAATGTTAATCGGCAACTATATCTGAAATGCCTATCGGCACCTATATCTGAAAGGCCTATCGGCACCTATTTTTGAAATTCCTATCGGCAACCAAATCACAAATGTCTATCGGCACCTATATTTGAAATGCCTATCGGCACCTATATCGGAAATGCCTATCGGCAACTACATCTGAAATGCCTATCAGCACCTATATTTGAAATGCCTATCGACAACCATATCTGAAATGCCTATCGACACCTATATTTGAAATACCTATCGGCTTCAATATCTAAAATGCCTATCGGCACCTATTTTTAAAATGCCAATCGGCAACTATATCTGGAATGCCTATCGGCACCTATATTTGAAATGCCTATCAGCTTCTATATCTGAAATGCCTATCAACACCTATTTTTAAAATGCCAACCGGCAACTTTATCTGAAATGCCTATCGGCACCTATTTCTGAAATGCCTATCGGCACCTATTTTTGAAATGCCTATCGGAAACTACATCTGAAATGCCTATCAGCACCTATATTTAAAATGCCTATCGGCAACCATATCTGAAATGCCTATCGACACCTAATTTGAAATACCTATCGGCTTCTATATCTGAAATGCCTATCGGCACCTATTTTTAAAATGCCTATCGGAAACTACATCTGAAATGGCTATCAGCACCTATATTTGAAATGCCTATCGGCAACCATATCTGAAATGCCTATCGGCACCTATATTTGAAATGCCAATCGGCATCTATATTTATAATGCCTATCGGCACCTATTTTTAAAATGCCAATCGGCAACTATATCTGAAATGCCTATCGGCACCTATATCTGAAATGCCTATCGGCACCTATTTTTGAAATGCCTATCGGAAACTACATCTGAAATGCCTATCAGCACCTATATTTGAAATGCCTATCGGCAACCAAATCAGAAATACCTATCAGCACCTATATCTGAAATGCCTTTCGGTATTTATATCTGAACTGCCTATCGGCACCTATATTTGAAATGCCTATCGGCACCTATATTTTAAATGCCTATCGGCAACTATATCTGATATGCCTATCGGCAACTATATCTGAAATCCCTATCGGCACCTATTTTTGAAATGCCTATCGGAAACTACATATGAAATACCTATCGGCACCTATTTTTAAAATGCCAATCGGCAACTATATCTGAAATGCCTATCGGCACCTATATCTGAAATGCCTTTCGGCATTTATATCTGAAATGCCTATCGGCACCTATATTTGAAATGCCTATCGGCAACCAAATCAGAAATACCTATCAGCACCTATATCTGAAATGCCTTTCGGTATTTATATCTGAAATGCCTATCGGCACCTATATTTGAAATGCCTATCGGCACCTATATTTTAAATGCCTATCGGCAACTATATCTGATATGCCTATCGGCACCTATATCTGAAATCCCTATCGGCACCTATTTTTTAAATGCCTATCGGAAACTACATATGAAATACCTATCGGCACCTATTTTTAAAATGCCAATCGGCAACTATATCTGATATGCCTATCGGCTCCTATATCTGAAATGCCTATCAGCACCTATATTTGAAATGCCTATCGGCATCCATATCTGAAATGCCTATCGTCACCTATATTTGAAATACCTATCGGCTTCTATATCTGAAATGCCTATCAGCACCTATTTTTAAAATGCCAATCGGCAACTATTTCTGAAATGCCTATCAGCACCTATATCTGAAATTCCTATCGGCACCTATATTTGAAATGCCTAACGGCAACCAAATCAGAAATGCCTATCGGCACCTATATTTGAAATGCCTATCGGCTTCTATTTCTGAAATGCCTATCGGCACCTATTTTTAAAATGCCAATCGGCAACTATATCTGAAATGTCTATCGGCACCTATATCTGAAATGCCTATCGGCACCTATTTTTAAAATGCCTATCGGAAACTACATCTGAAATGCCTATCAGCACCTATATATGAAATGCCTATCGGCAACCAAATCAGAAATGCCTATCGGCACCTATATCTGAAATGCCTTTCGGCATTTATATCTGAAATGCCTATCGGCACCTATATTAAAAAATGCCTATCGGCACCTATATTTTAAATGCCTATCGGCAACTATATCTGATATGCCTATCGGCACCTATATCTGAAATGCCTATCGGCACGTATTTTTGAAATGCCAATCGGAAACTACATCTGAAATGCCTATCGGCACCTATATTTGAAATGCCTATCGGCACCTATATCTGAAATGCCTATCGGCACCTATTTTTAAAATGCCAATCGGCAACTATATCTGAAATGCCTATCGGCACCTATATTTGAAATGCCTATCGGCTTCTATATCTGAAATGCCTATTGGCACCTATATTTGAAATGCCTAACGGCAACCAAATCAGAAATGCCTATCGGCACCTATATTTGAAATGCCTATCGGCTTCTATTTCTGAAATGCCTATCGGCACCTATTTTTAAAATGTCAATCGGCAACTATATCTGAAATGTCTATCGGCACCTATTTCTAAAATGCCTATCGGCACCTATTTTTGAAATGCCTATCGGAAACTACATCTGAAATGCCTATCAGCACCTATATTTGAAATGCCTATCGGCAACCATATCTGAAATGCCTATCGACACCTATATTTGAAATACCTATCGGCTTCTATATCTGAAATGCCTATCGGCACCTATTTTTAAAATGCCAATCGGCAACTATATCTGAAATGCCTATCGGCACCTATATCTGAAATGCCTATCGGCACCTATTTTTGAAATGCCTATCGGCAACCAAATCAGAAATGCCTATCGGCACCTATATTTGAAATGCCTATCGGCACCTATATCTGAAATGCCTATCGGCACCTATTTTTAAAATGCCAATCGGCAACTATATCTGAAATGCCTATCGGCACCTATATTTGAAATGCCTATCGGCTTCTATATCTGAAATGCCTATTGGCACCTATTTTTAAAATGCCAATCGGCAACTATATCTGAAATGCCTATCGGCACCTACATCTGAAATGCCTATCGGCACCTATTTTTGAAATGCCTATCGGAAACTACATCTGAAACGCCTATCGGCACCTATATTTGAAATGCCTATCGGCAACTAAATCAGAAATGCCTATCGGCACCTATATCTGAAATGCCTTTCGGTATTTATATATGAAGTGCATATCGGCACCTATATTTGAAATGCCTATCGGCACCTATATTTCAAATGCCTGTCGGCAACTATATCTGATATGCCTATCGGCACCTATATCTGAAATGCTTATCGTCACCTATTTTTGAAATGCCTATCGGAAACTTTATCTGAAATGCCTATCGGCACCTATTTTTAAAATGCAATCGGCAACTATATCTGAAATGCCTATCGGCACCTATATCTGAAATGCCTTTCGGCACCTATTTTTGAAATGCCTATCGGAAACTACATCTGAAATGCCTATCAGCACCTACATTTGAAATGCCTATCGGCAACCATATCAGAAATGCCTATCGGCACCTATATCTGAAATGCCTTTCGGTATTTATATCTTAAATGCCTATCGGCACCTATATTTGAAATGCCTATCGGCACCTATATTTTAAATGCCTATCGGCAACTATAACTGTTATGCCTATCGGCACCTATATCTGAAATGCCTTTCGGAATTTATATCTGAAATGCCTATCGGAACCTATATTTGAAATGCCTATCGGCACCTATATTTTAAATGCCTGTCGGCAACTATATCTGATATGCCTATCGGCACCTATATCTGAAATGCCTATCGGCAACTATTTTTGAAATGCTTATCGGAAACTACATCTGAAATACCTATCGGCACCTATTTTTAAAATGCCAATCGGCAACTATATCTGAAATGCCTATCGGCACCTATATCTAAAATGCCTTTCGGCACCTATTTTTGAAATGCCTATCGGAAACTACATCTGAAATGCCTATCAGCACCTATATTTGAAATGCCTATCGGCAACCAAATCAGAAATATCTATCGGCTTCTATATCTGAAATGCCTATCGGCACCTATTTTTAAAATGCCAATCGGCAACTATATCTGAAATGCCTATCGGCACTTATATCTGAAATGCCAATCGGCAACTATATCAGAAATGCCTATCGGGACGTATATCTGAAATGCCTATCGGCACCTATTTTAGAAATGCCTATCGGAACTTACATCTGTATTGCCTATCAGCACCTATGTTTAAAATGCCTATCGGCAACCAAATCGGAAATGCCTATTGGCACCTATATCTGAAATGCCTTTCGGCATTTATATCTGAAATGCCTATCGGCACCTATATTTAAAATGCCTATCGGCACCTATATTTTAAATGCCTGTCGGCAACTATATCTGATATGCCTATCGGCACCTATATCTGAAATGCCTATCGGCAACTATTTTTGAAATGCCTATCGGAAACTACATCTGAAATGCCTATCGGCACCTATTTTTAAAATGCCAATCGGCAACTATATCTGAAATGCCGTCGGCACCTATATCTGAAATGCCTGTCGGCACCTATTTTTGAAATGCCTATCGGAAACTACATCTGTAATGCCTATCAGCGCTTATATTTGAAATGCCTATCGGCAACCATATCTGGAATGCCTATCGGCACCTACATTTGAAATGCCTATCGGCTTCTATATCTGAAATGCCAATCGGCAACTATATCTGAAATGCCTATCGGCACCTATATCTGAAATGCCTATCGGCACCTATTTTTGAAATGCCTATCGGAAACTACATCTGAAATGCCTATCAGCACTTATATTTGAAATGCGAATCGGCACCTATATCTGAAATGCCTATCGGCACCTATATCTGAAATGCCTATCGGAACCTATTTTTGAAATGCCTATAGGCCACCATATCAGAAATGCCTATCGGCACCTATATTTGAAATGCCTATCGGCACCTATTTTTAAAATGCCAATCGGCAACTATATCTGAAATGCCTATCGGCACCTATATCTGAAATGCCTTTCGGCATTTATATCTGAAATGCCTATCGGCAAATATATTTAGAATGCCTATCGGCACCTATATTTTAAATGCCTATCGGCAACTATATCTGATATGCCTATCGGCTCCTATTTTTGAAATGCGTATCGGAAACTACATCTGAAATGACTATCAGCACTTATATTTGAAACGCCTATCGCAAAACTACATCTGAAATGCCTATCAGCACATATATTTGAAATGCCTATCGGCTTCTATATCTAAAATGCCTATCGGCACCTATTTTTAAAATGCCAATCGGCAACTATATCTGAAATACCTATCGGCACTAATATATGAAATGCCTATCGGCACCTATTTTTGAAATGCGTATCGGAAACTACATCTGAAATGACTATCAGCACTTATATTTGAAACGCCTATCGCAAAACTACATCTGAAATGCCTATCAGCACATATATTTGAAATGCCTATCGGCTTCTATATCTAAAATGCCTATCGGCACCTATTTTTAAAATGCCAATCGGCAACTATATCTGAAATACCTATCGGCACTAATATATGAAATGCCTATCGGCACCTATTTTTGAAATGCCTATCGAAAACTACATCTTAAATGCCTATCAGCACCTATATTTGAAATGCCTATCGACAACCATATCTGATATGCCTATCGACACCTATATTTGAAATACCTATCGGCTTCTATATCTGAAATGCCTATCGGCACCTATTTTTAAAATGCCAATCGGCAACTATATCTGAAATGCCTATCGGCACCTATATCTGAAATGCCTATCGGCACCTATTTTTGAAATGCCTATCGGCAACCAAATCAGAAATGCCTATCGGCACCTATATTTGAAATGCCTATCGGCACCTATATCTGAAATGCATATCGGCACCTATTTTTAAAATGCCAATCGGCAGATATATCTGAAATGCCTATCGGCACCTATATTTGAAATGCCTATCGGCTTCTATATCTGAAATGCCTATTGGCACCTATTTTTAAAATGCCAATCGGCAACTATATCTGAAATGCCTTTCGGTATTTATATCTGAAATGCCTATCTGCACCTATATTTGAAATGCCTATCGGCACCTATAAATTTAAATGCCTATCGGCAACTATATTTGATATGCCTATCGGCACCTATATCTGAAATCCCTATCGGCACCTATTTTTGAAATGCCTATCGGAAACTACATCTGAAATGAATATCGGCACCTATTTTTAAAATGCCAATCGGCAACTATATCTGAAATGCCTATCGGCACCTATATCTGAAATGACATTCGGCATTTATATCTGAAATGCCTATCGGCACCTATTTTTAAAATGCCAATCGGCAACTATATCTGAAATGCCTATCGGCACCTATATCTGAAATGACTTTCGGCATTTATATCTGAAATGCCTATCGGCACCTATTTTTAAAATGCCAATCGGCAACTATACCTGATATGCCTATCGGCTCCTATATCTGAAATGCCTATCGGCACCTATTTTTGAAATGCCTATCGGAAACTACATCTGAAATGCTTATCGGCACCAATTTTTAAAATGTCATTCGGCAACTACATCTGAAGTGCCTATCAGCACCTATATTTGAAATGCCTATCGGCATCCATATCTGATATGCCTATCGACACCTATATTTGAAATACCTATCGGCTTCTATATCTAAAATGCCTATCGGCACCTATTTTTAAAATGCCAATCGGCAACTATATCTGAAATGCCTATCGGCACCTATATCTGAAAGGCCTATCGGCACCTATTTTCGAAATTCCTATCGGCAACCAAATCAGAAATGTCTATCGGCACCTATATTTGAAATGCCTATCGGCACCTATATCGGAAATGCCTATCGGCACCTATTTTTGAAATGCCTATCGGAAACTACATCTGAAATGCCTATCAGCACCTATATTTGAAATGCCTATCGGCAACCATATCTGAAATGCCTATCGACACCTATATTTGAAATACCTATCGGCTTCTATATCTAAAATGCCTATCGGCACCCATTTTTAAAATGCCAACCGGCAACTTTATCTGAAATGCCTATCGGCACCTATCGGCTTCTATATCTAAAATGCCTATCGGCACCTATTTTTAAAATGCCAATCGGCAACTATATTTGAAATGCCTATCGGCACCTATATCTGAAATACCTATCGGCACCTATTTTTGAAATGCCTATCGGAAACTACATCTGAAATGCCTATCAGCACCTATATTTGAAATGCCTATCGGCAACCAAATCAGAAATACCTATCAGCACCTATATCTGAAATGCCTTTCGGTATTTATATCTGAAATGCCTATCGGCACCTATATTTGAAATGCCTATCGGCACCTATATTTTAAATGCCTATCGGTAACTATATCTGATATGTTTATCGGCACCTATATCTGAAATCCCTATCGGCACCTATTTTTGAAATGCCTATCGGCAACCAAATCAGAAATGCCTATCGGCACCTATATTTGAAATGCCTATCGGCTTCTATTTCTGAAATGCCTATCGGCACCTATTTTTAAAATGCCAATCGGCAACTATATCTGAAATGTCTATCGGCACCTATATCTGAAATGCCTATCGGCACCTATTTTTAAAATGCCTATCGGAAACTACATCTGAAATGCCTATCAGCACCTATATATGAAATGCCTATCGGCAACCAAATCAGAAATGCCTATCGGCACCTATATCTGAAATGCCTTTCGGCATTTATATCTGAAATGCCTATCGGCACCTATATTAAAAAATGCCTATCGGCACCTATATTTTAAATGCCTATCGGCAACTATATCTGATATGCCTATCGGCACCTATATCTGAAATGCCTATCGGCACGTATTTTTGAAATGCCTATCGGAAACTACATCTGAAATGCCTATCGGCACCTATTTTTAAAATGCCAATCGGCAACTATATCTGAAATGTCTATCGGCACCTATATCTAAAATGCCTATCGGCACCTATTTTTGAAATGCCTATCGGAAACTACATCTGAAATGCTTATCAGCACCTATATTTGAAATGCCTATCGGCAACCATATCTGAAATGCCTATCGACACCTATATTTGAAATACCTATCGGCTTCTATATCTGAAATGCCTATCGGCACCTATTTTTAAAATGCCAATCGGCAACTATATCTGAAATGCCTATCGGCACCTATATCTGAAATGTCTATCGGCACCTATTTTTGAAATGCCTATCGGCAACCAAATCAGAAATGCCTATCGGCACCTATATTTGAAATGCCTATCGGCACCTATATCTGAAATGCATATCGGCACCTATTTTTAAAATGCCAATCGGCAAATATATCTGAAATGCCTATCGGCACCTATATTTGAAATGCCTATCGGCTTCTATATCTGAAATGCCTATTGGCACCTATTTTTAAAATGCCAATCGGCAACTATATCTGAAATGCCTTTCGGTATTTATATCTGAAATGCCTATCTGCACCTATATTTGAAATGCCTATCGGCACCTATAAATTTAAATGCCTATCGGCAACTATATTTGATATGCCTATCGGCACCTATATCTGAAATCCCTATCGGCACCTATTTTTGAAATGCCTATCGGAAACTACATCTGAAATGAATATCGGCACCTATTTTTAAAATGCCAATCGGCAACTATATCTGAAATGCCTATCGGCACCTATATCTGAAATGACTTTCGGCATTTATATCTGAAATGCCTATCGGCACCTATTTTTAAAATGCCAATCGGCAACTATATCTGAAATGCCTATCGGCACCTATATCTGAAATGACTTTCGGCATTTATATCTGAAATGCCTATCGGCACCTATTTTTAAAATGCCAATCGGCAACTATACCTGATATGCCTATCGGCACCTATTTTTAAAATGCCTATCGGAAACTACATCTGAAATGCCTATCGGCACCAATTTTTAAAATGTCATTCGGCAACTACATCTGAAGTGCCTATCAGCACCTATATTTGAAATGCCTATCGGCATCCATATCTGAAATGCCTATCGTCACCTATATTTGAAATACCTAACCGGCTTCTATATCTGAAATGCCTATCGGCACCTATTTTTAAAATGCCAATCGGCAACTATTTCTGTAATGCCTATCAGCACCTATATCTGAAATTCCTATCGGCACCTATATTTGAAATGCCTATCGGCAACCAAATCAGAAATGCCTATCGGCACCTATATTTGAAATGCCTATCGGCTTCTATTTCTGAAATGCCTATCGGCACCTATTTTTAAAATGCCAATCGGCAACTATATCTGAAATGTCTATCGGCACCTATATCTGAAATGCCTATCGGCACCTAATTTTAAAATGCCTATCAGAAACTACATCTGAAATGCCTATCAGCACCTATATATGAAATGCCTATCGGCAACCAAATCAGAAATGCCTATCGGCACCTATATCTGAAATGCCTTTCGGCATTTATATCTGAAATGCCTATCGGCACCTATATTAAAAAATGCCTATCGACACCTATATTTTAAATGCCTATCGGCAACTATATCTGATATGCCTATCGGCACCTATATCTGAAATGCCTATCGGCACGTATTTTTGAAATGCCTATCGGAAACTACATCTGAAATGCCTATTGGCACCTATTTTTAAAATGCCAATCGGCAACTATATCTGAAATGTCTATCGGCACCTATATCTGAAATGCCTATCGGCACCTATTTTTGAAATGCCTATCGGAAACTATATCTGAAATGCCTATCAGCACCTATATTTGAAATGCCTATCGGCAACCATATCTGAAATGCCTATCGACACCTATATTTGAAATACCTATCGGCTTCTATATCTGAAATGCCTAACGGCACCTATTTTTAAAATGCCAATCGGCAACTATATCTGAAATGCCTATCGGCACCTATATCTGAAATGCCTATCGGCACCTATTTTTGAAATGCCTATCGGCAACCAAATCAGAAATGCCTATCGGCACCTATATCTGAAATGCCTATCGGCACCAATTTTTAAAATGCCAATCGGCAACTATATCTGAAATGTCTATCAGCACCCATATTTGAAATGCCTATCGCCAACCATATCTGAAATGCCTATCGACACCTAATTTGAAATACCTATCGGCTTCTATATCTGAAATGCCTATTGGCACCTATTTTTATAATGCCAATCGGCAACTATACCTGATATGCCTATCGGCTCCTATATCTGAAATGCCTATCGGCACCTATTTTTGAAATGCCTATCGGAAACTACATCTGAAATGCCTATCGGCACCAATTTTTAAAATGTCATTCGGCAACTACATCTGAAGTGCCTATCAGCACCTATATTTGAAATGCCTATCGGCATCCATATCTGATATGCCTATCGACACCTATATTTGAAATACCTATCGGCTTCTATATATAAAATGCCTATCGGCACCTATTTTTAAAATGCCAATCGGCAACTATATCTGAAATGCCTATCGGCACCTATATCTGAAAGGCCTATCGGCACCTATTTTTGAAATTCCTATCGGCAACCAAATCAGAAATGTCTATCGGCACCTATATTTGAAATGCCTATCGGCACCTATATCGGAAATGCCTATCGGCACCTATTTTTGAAATGCCTATCGGAAACTACATCTGAAATGCCTATCAGCACCTATATTTGAAATGCCTATCGGCAACCATATCTGAAATGCCTATCGACACCTATATTTGAAATACCTATCGGCTTCTATATCTAAAATGCCTATCGGCACCCATTTTAAAATGCCAACCGGCAACTTTATCTGAAATGCCTATCGGCACCTATGTCTGAAATGCCTATCGGCACCTATTTTTGAAATGCCTATCGGAAACTACATCTGAAATGCCTATCAGCACCTATATTTAAAATGCCTATCGGCAACCATATCTGAAATGCCTATCGACACCTATATTTGAAATACCTATCGGCTTCTATATCTGAAATGCCTATCGGCACTTATTTTTAAAATGCCAATCGGCAGCTATATCTGAAATGCCTAGCAGCACCCATATTTGAAATGCCTATCGGCAACCATATCTTAAATGCCTATCGACACCTAATTTGAAATACCTATCGGCTTCTATATCTGAAATGCCTATCGGCACCTATTTTTAAAATGCCTATCGGAAACTACATCTGAAATGGCTATCAGCACCTATATTTGAAATGCCTATCGGCAACCATATCTGAAATGCCTATCGACACATATATTTGAAATGCCTATCGGCTTCTATATTTGAAATGCCTATCGGCACCTATTTTTAAAATGCCAATCGGCAACTATATCTGAAATGCCTATCGGCACCTATATCTGAAATGCCTATCGGCACCTATTTTTGAAATGCCATTCGGCAACTACATCTGAAATGCCTATCAGCACCTATATTTGAAATGCCTATCGGCATCCATATCTGAAATGCCTATTGTCACCTATATTTGAAATACCTATCGGCTTCTATATCTGAAATGTCTATCGGCACCTATATCTGAAATGCCTATCGGCACCTATTTTTGAAATGCCTATTGGAAACTACATCTGAAATGCCTATTAGCACCTATATTTGAAATGCCTATCGGCAACCAAATCAGAAATGTCTATCGGCACCTATATTTGAAATGCCTATCGGCACCTATATCTGAAATGCCTATCGGCACCTATTTTTGAAATGCCTATTGGAAACTACATCTGAAATGCCTATTAGCACCTATATTTGAAATGCCTATCGGCAACCATATCTGAAATGCCTATCGACACCTATATTTGAAATACCTATCGGCTTCTATATCTAAAATGCCTATCGGCACCTATTTTTAAAATGCCAATCGGCAACTATATTTGAAATGCCTATCGGCACCTATATCTGAAATACCTATCGGCACCTATTTTTGAAATGCCTATCGGAAACTACATCTGAAATGCCTATCAGCACCTATATTTGAAATGCCTATCGGCAACCAAATCAGAAATACCTATCAGCACCTATATCTGAAATGCCTTTCGGTATTTATATCTGAAATGCCTATCGGCACCTATATTTGAAATGCCTATCGGCACCTATATTTTAAATGCCTATCGGTAACTATATCTGATATGTTTATCGGCACCTATATCTGAAATCCCTATCGGCACGTATTTTTGAAATGCCTATCGGCAACCAAATCAGAAATGCCTATCGGCACCTATATTTGAAATGCCTATCGGCTTCTCTTTCTGAAATGCCTATCGGCACCTATTTTTAAAATGCCAATCGGCAACTATATCTGAAATGTCTATCGGCACCTATATCTGAAATGCCTATCGGCACCTATTTTTAAAATGCCTATCGGAAACTACATCTGAAATGCCTATCAGCACCTATATATGAAATGCCTATCGGCAACCAAATCAGAAATGCCTATCGGCACCTATATCTGAAATGCCTTTCGGCATTTATATCTGAAATGCCTATCGGCACCTATATTAAAAAATGCCTATCGGCACCTATATTTTAAATGCCTATCGGCAACTATATCTGAAATGTCTATCGGCACCTATATCTAAAATGCCTATCGGCACTTATTTTTGAAATGCCTATCGGAAACTACATCTGAAATGCCTATCAGCACCTATATTTGAAATGCCTATCGGCAACCATATCTGAAATGCCTATCGACACCTATATTTGAAATACCTATCGGCTTCTATATCTGAAATGCCTATCGGCACCTATTTTTAAAATGCCAATCGGCAACTATATCTGAAATGCCTATCGGCACCTATATCTGAAATGCCTATCGGCACCTATTTTTGAAATGCCTATCGGCAACCAAATCAGAAATGCCTATCGGCACCTATATTTGAAATGCCTATCGGCACCTATATCTGAAATGCATATCGGCACCTATTTTTAAAATGCCAATCGGCAAATATATCTGAAATGCCTATCGGCACCTATATTTGGAATGCCTATCGGCTTCTATATCTGAAATGCCTATTGGCACCTATTTTTAAAATGCCAATCGGCAACTATATCTGAAATGCCTTTCGGTATTTATATCTGAAATGCCTATCTGCACCTATATTTGAAATGCCTATCGGCACCTATAAATTTAAATGCCTATCGGCAACTATATTTGATATGCCTATCGGCACCTATATCTGAAATCCCTATCGGCACCTATTTTTGAAATGCCTATCGGAAGCTACATCTGAAATGAATATCGGCACCTATTTTTAAAATGCCAATCGGCAACTATATCTGAAATGCCTATCGGCACCTATATCTGAAATGACTTTCGGCATTTATATCTGAAATGCCTATCGGCACCTATTTTTAAAATGCCAATCGGCAACTATATCTGAAATGCCTATCGGCACCTATATCTGAAATGACTTTCGGCATTTATATCTGAAATGCCTATCGGCACCTATTTTTAAAATGCCAATCGGCAACTATACCTGATATGCCTATCGGCTCCTATATCTGAAATGCCTATCGGCACCTATTTTTGAAATGCCTATCGGAAACTACATCTGAAATGCCTATCGGCACCAATTTTTAAAATGTCATTCGGCAACTACATCTGAAGTGCCTATCAGCACCTATATTTGAAATGCCTATCGGCATCCATATCTGATATGCCTATCGACACCTATATTTGAAATACCTATCGGCTTCTATATCTAAAATGCCTATCGGCACCTATTTTTAAAATGCCAATCGGCAACTATATCTGAAATGCCTATCGGCACCTATATCTGAAAGGCCTATCGGCACCTATTTTCGAAATTCCTATCGGCAACCAAATCAGAAATGTCTATCGGCACCTATATTTGAAATGCCTATCGGCACCTATATCGGAAATGCCTATCGGCACCTATTTTTGAAATGCCTATCGGAAACTACATCTGAAATGCCTATCAGCACCTATATTTGAAATGCCTATCGGCAACCATATCTGAAATGCCTATCGACACCTATATTTGAAATACCTATCGGCTTCTATATCTAAAATGCCTATCACACCCATTTTTAAAATGCCAACCGGCAACTTTATCTGAAATGCCTATCGGCACCTATGTCTGAAATGCCTATCGGCACCTATTTTTTAGAAATGCCTATCGGAAACTACATCTGAAATGCCTATCAGCACCTATATTTAAAATGCCTATCGGCAACCATATCTGAAATGCCTATCGACACCTATATTTGAAATACCTATCGGCTTCTATATCTGAAATGCCTATCGGCACTTATTTTTAAAATGCCAATCGGCAGCTATATCTGAAATGCCTAGCAGCACCCATATTTGAAATGCCTATCGGCAACCATATCTTAAATGCCTATCGACACCTAATTTGAAATACCTATCGGCTTCTATATCTGAAATGCCTATCGGCACCTATTTTTAAAATGCCTATCGGAAACTACATCTGAAATAGCTATCAGCACCTATATTTGAAATGCCTATCGGCAACCATATCTGAAATGCCTATCGACACATATATTTGAAATGCCTATCGGCTTATATATTTGAAATGCCTATCGGCACCTATTTTTAAAATGCCAATCGGCAACTATATCTGAAATGCCTATCGGCACCTATATCTGAAATGCCTATCGGCACCTATTTTTGAAATGCCATTCGGCAACTACATCTGAAATGCCTATCAGCACCTATATTTGAAATGCCTATCGGCATCCATATCTGAAATGCCTATCGTCACCTATATTTGAAATACCTATCGGCTTCTATATCTGAAATGCCTATCGGCACCTATTTTTAAAATGCCAATCGGCAACTATTTCTGAAATGCCTATCAGCACCTATATCTGAAATTCCTATCGGCACCTATATTTGAAATGCCTATCGGCAACCAAATCAGAAATGCCTATCGGCACCTATATTTGAATTGCCTATCGGCTTCTATTTCTGTAATGCCTATCGGCACCTCTTTTTAAAATGCCAATCGGCAACTATATCTGAAATGTCTATTGGCACCTATATCTGAAATGCCTATCGGCACCTATTTTTAAAATGCCTATCGAAAACTACATCTGAAATGCCTATCAGCACCTATATATGAAATGCCTATCGGCAACCAAATCAGAAATGTCTATCGGCACCTATATTTGAAATGCCTATCGGCACCTATATCTGAAATGCCTATCGGCACCTATTTTTGAAATGCCTATTGGAAACTACATCTGAAATGCCTATTAGCACCTATATTTGAAATGCCTATCGGCAACCATAACTGAAATGCCTATCGACACCTATATTTGAAATACCTATCGGCTTCTATATCTAAAATGCCTATCGGCACCTATTTTTAAAATGCCAATCGGCAACTATATTTGAAATGCCTATCGGCACCTATATCTGAAATACCTATCGGCACCTATTTTTGAAATGCCTATCGGAAACTACATCTGAAATGCCTATCAGCACCTATATTTGAAATGCCTATCGGCAACCAAATCAGAAATACCTATCAGCACCTATATCTGAAATGCCTTTCGGTATTTATATCTGAAATGCCTATCGGCACCTATATTTGAAATGCCTATCGGCACCTATATTTTAAATGCCTATCGGTAACTATATCTGATATGTTTATCGGCACCTATATCTGAAATCCCTATCGGCACCTATTTTTGAAATGCCTATCGGCAACCAAATCAGAAATGCCTATCGGCACCTATATTTGAAATGCCTATCGGCTTCTATTTCTGAAATGCCTATCGGCACCTATTTTTAAAATGCCAATCGGCAACTATATCTGAAATGTCTATCGGCACCTATATCTGAAATGCCTATCGGCACCTATTTTTAAAATGCCTATCGGAAACTACATCTGAAATGCCTATCAGCACCTATATATGAAATGCCTATCGGCAACCAAATCAGAAATGCCTATCGGCACCTATATCTGAAATGCCTTTCGGCATTTATATCTGAAATGCCTATCGGCACCTATATTAAAAAATGCCTATCGGCACCTATATTTTAAATGCCTATCGGCAACTATATCTGATATGCCTATCGGCACCTATATCTGAAATGCCTATCGGCACGTATTTTTGAAATGCCTATCGGAAACTACATCTGAAATGCCTATCGGCACCTATTTTTAAAATGCCAATCGGCAACTATATCTGAAATGTCTATCGGCACATATATCTAAAATGCCTATCGGCACCTATTTTTGAAATGCCTATCGGAAACTACATCTGAAATGCCTATCAGCACCTATATTTTAAATGCCTATCGGCAACCATATCTGAAATGCCTATCGACACCTATATTTGAAATACCTATCGGCTTCTATATTTGAAATGCCTATCGGCACCTATTTTTAAAATGCCAATCGGCAACTATATCTGAAATGCCTATCGGCACCTATATCTGAAATGCCTATCGGCACCTATTTTTGAAATGCCTATCGGCAACCAAATCAGAAATGCCTATCGGCACCTATATTTGAAATGCCTATCGGCACCTATATCTGAAATGCCTATCGGCACCTATTTTTAAAATGCCAATCGGCAACTATATCTGAAATGCCTATCGGCACCTATATTTGAAACGCCTATCGGCTTCTATATCTGAAATGCCTATTGGCACCTATTTTTAAAATGCCAATCGGCAACTATATCTGAAATGCCTATCGGCACCTATTTTTAAAATGCCTATCGGCACCTATATTTGAAATGCCTATCGGCAACCAAATCAGAAATGCCTATCGGCACCTATATCTGAAATGCCTATCGGCACCTATTTTTGAAATGCCTATCGGCAACCAAATCAGAAATGCCTATCGGCACCTATATTTGAAATGCCTATCGGCACCTATATCTGAGATGCCTATCGGCACCTATTTTTAAAATGCCAATCGGCAACTATATCTGAAATGCCTATCGGCACCTATATTTGAAATGCCTATCGGCTTCTATATCTGAAATGCCTATTGGCACCTATTTTTAAAATGCCAATCGGCAACTATATCTGAAATGCCTATCGGCACCTACATCTGAAATGCCTATCGGCACCTATTTTTGAAATGCCTATCGGAAACTACATCTGAAATGCCTATCGGCACCTATATTTGAAATGCCTATCGGCAACCAAATCAGAAATGCCTATCGGCACCTATATCTGAAATGCCTTTCGGTATTTATATATGAAATGCCTATCGGCACCTATATTTGAAATGCCTATCGGCACCTATATTTCAAATGCCTATCGGCAACTATATCTGATATGCCTATCGGCAACCATATCTGAAATGCCTATCGACACCTATATTTGAAATACCTATCGGCTTCTATATCTAAAATGCCTATCGGCACCTATTTTAAAATGCCAATCGGCAACTATATTTGAAATGCCTATCGGCACCTATATCTGAAATGCCTATCGGCACCTATTTTTGAAATGCCTATCGGAAACTACATCTGAAATGCCTATCAGCACCTATATTTGAAATGCCTATCGGCAACCAAATCAGAAATACCTATCAGCACCTATATCTGAAATGCCTTTCGGTATTTATATCTGAAATGCCTATCGGCACCTATATTTGAAATGCCTATCGGCACCTATATTTAAAATGCCTATCGGCAACTATATCTGATATGCCTATCGGCACCTATATCTGAAATCCCTATCGGCACCTATTTTTGAAATGCCTATCGGCAACCAAATCAGAAATGCCTATCGGCACCTATATTTGAAATGCCTATCGGCTTCTATTTCTGAAATGCCTATCGGCACCTATTTTTAAAATGCCAATCGGCAACTATATCTGAAATGCCTATCGGCACCTATATTTTAAATGCTTATCGGCAACTATATCTGATATGCCTATCGGCTCCTATATCTGAAATCCCTATCGGCACCTATTTTTGAAATGCCTATCGGAAACTACATCTGAAATGAATATCGGCACCTATTTTTAAAATGCCAATCGGCAACTATATCTGAAATGCCTATCGGCACCTATATCTGAAATGACTTTCGGCATTTATATCTGAAATGCCTATCGGCACCTATTTTTAAAATGCCAATCGGCAACTATATCTGAAATGCCTATCGGCACCTATATCTGAAATGACTTTCGGCATTTATATCTGAAATGCCTATCGGCACCTATTTTTAAAATGCCAATCGGCAACTATACCTGATATGCCTATCGGCTCCTATATCTGAAATGCCTATCGGCACCTATTTTTGAAATGCCTATCGGAAACTACATCTGAAATGCCTATCGGCACCAATTTTTAAAATGTCATTCGGCAACTACATCTGAAGTGCCTATCAGCACCTATATTTGAAATGCCTATCGGCATCCATATCTGAAATGCCTATCGTCACCTATATTTGAAATACCTATCGGCTTCTATATCTGAAATGCCTATCGGCACCTATTTTTAAAATGCCAATCGGCAACTATTTCTGTAATGCCTATCAGCACCTATATCTGAAATTCCTATCGGCACCTATATTTGAAATGCCTATCGGCAACCAAATCAGAAATGCCTATCGGCACCTATATTTGAAATGCCTATCGGCTTCTATTTCTGAAATGCCTATCGGCACCTATTTTTAAAATGCCAATCGGCAACTATATCTGAAATGTCTATCGGCACCTATATCTGAAATGCCTATCGGCACCTAATTTTAAAATGCCTATCAGAAACTACATCTGAAATGCCTATCAGCACCTATATATGAAATGCCTATCGGCAACCAAATCAGAAATGCCTATCGGCACCTATATCTGAAATGCCTTTCGGCATTTATATCTGAAATGCCTATAGGCACCTATATTAAAAAATGCCTATCGACACCTATATTTTAAATGCCTATCGGCAACTATATCTGATATGCCTATCGGCACCTATATCTGAAATGCCTATCGGCACGTATTTTTGAAATGCCTATCGGAAACTACATCTGAAATGCCTATTGGCACCTATTTTTAAAATGCCAATCCGCAACTATATCTGAAATGTCTATCGGCACCTATATCTGAAATGCCTATCGGCACCTATTTTTAAAATGCCTATCGGAAACTATATCTGAAATGCCTATCAGCACCTATATTTGAAATGCCTATCGGCAACCATATCTGAAATGCCTATCGACACCTATATTTGAAATACCTATCGGCTTCTATATCTGAAATGCCTATCGGCACCTATTTTTAAAATGCCAATCGGCAACTATATCTGAAATGCCTATCGGCACCTATATCTGAAATGCCTATCGGCACCTATTTTTGAAATGCCTATCGGCAACCAAATCAGAAATGCCTATCGGCACCTATATTTGAAATGCCTATCGGCACCTATATCTGAATTGCCTATCGGCACCAATTTTTAAAATGCCAATCGGCAACTATATCTGAAATGTCTATCAGCACCCATATTTGAAATGCCTATCGCCAACCATATCTGAAATGCCTATCGACACCTAATTTGAAATACCTATCGGCTTCTATATCTGAAATGCCTATCTGCACCTATTTTTAAAATGCTCATCGGCAACTATATCTGAAATGCCTATCGGCTTCTATATCTGAAAAGCCTATTGGCACCTATTTTTATAATGCCAATCGGCAACTATATCTGAAATGCCTATCGGCACCTACATCTGAAATGCCTATCGGCACCAATTTTTGAAATACCTAACGGAAATACATCTGAAATGCCTATTGGCACCTATATTTGAAATGCCTATCAGCTTCTATATCTGAAATGCCTATCAACACCTATTTTTAAAATGCCAACCGGCAACTTTATCTGAAATGCCTATCGGCACCTATGTCTGAAATGCCTATCGGCACCTATTTTTGAAATGCCTATCGGAAACTACATCTGAAATGCCTATCAGCACCTATATTTAAAATGCCTATCGGCAACCAAATCAGAAATGCCTATCGGCACCTATATTTGAAATGCCTATCGGCACCTATATCTGAAATGCCTATCGGCACCTATTTTTAAAATGCCAATCGGCAACTATATCTGAAATGCCCAGCAGCACCCATATTTGAAATGCCTATCGGCAACCATATCTGAAATGCCTATCGACACCTAATTTGAAATACCTATCGGCTTCAATATCTGAAATGCCTATCGGCACCTATTTTTAAAATGCCTATCGGAAACTACATCTGAAATGGCTATCAGCACCTATATTTGAAATGCCTATTGGCAACCACATCTGAAATGCCTATCGGCACCTATATTTGAAATGCCTATCGGCTTCTATATTTGAAATGCCTATCGGCACCTATTTTTAAAATGCCAATCGGCAACTATATCTGAAATGCCTATCGGCACCTATATCTGAAATGCCTTTCGGCACCTTTTTTTGAAATGCCTATCGGAAACTACATCTGAAATGCCTATCAGCACCTATATTTAAATGGCCTATCGGCAACCAAATCAGAAATGCCTATCGGCAACTATATCTGAAATGCCTTTCGGCATTTATATCTGAAATGCGTATCGGCAACTATTTTTGAAATGCCTATCGGAAACTACATCTAAAATGCCTATCAGCACCTATATTTAAAATGCCTATCGGCAACCATATCTGGAATTCCTATTGGCACCTACATTTGAAATGCCTATCGGCTTCTATTTTGTGAAATGCCTATCGGCACCTATATTTGAAATGCCTATCGGCACCTATATTTTAAATGCCTATCGGCAACTATATCTGATATGCCTATCAGCACCTATATCTGAAATGCCTATCGGCACCTATTTTTGAAATTCCTATCGGAAACTACATCTGAAATGCCTATCGGCACCTATATTTTAAATGCCTATCGGCAACTATATCTGATATGCCTATCAGCACCTATATCTGAAAAGCCTATCGGCACCTATTTTTAAAATGCCAATCGGCAACTATATCTGAAATGCCTATCGGCACCTATATCTGAAATGCCTATCGGCACCTATTTTTGAAATGCCTATCGGAAACTACATCTGAAATGCCTATCAGCACCTATATTTGAAATGCCTATCGGCAACCAAATCAGAAATACCTATCAGCACCTATATCTGAAATGCCTATCGGCAACCATATCTGAAATGCCTATCGGCACCTATATTTTAAATGCCTATCGGCAACTATATTTGATATGCCTATCAGCACCTATATCTGAAATCCCTATCGGCACCTATTTTTGAAATGCCTATCGGAAACTACATCTGAAATGCCTATCGGCACCTATTTTTAAAACGCCAATCGGCAACTATATCTGAAATGCCTATCGGCACCTATATCTGAAATGCCTTTCGGGATTTATATCTGAAATGCCTATCGGCACCTATATTTAAAATGCCTATCGGCACCTATATTTTAACTGCCTATCGGCAACTATATCTGATATGCCTATCGGCTCCTATATCTGAAATGCCTATCGGCACCTATTTTTGAAATGCCTATCAGAAACTACATCTGAAATGCCTATCGGCACCAATTTTTAAAATGCCATTCGGCAACTACATCTGAAGTGCCTATCAGCACCTATATTTGAAATGCCTATCGGCATCCATATCTGAAATGCCTATCGTCACCTATATTTGAAATACCTATCGGCTTCTATATCTGAAATGCCTGTCGGCACCTATTTTTAAAATGCCAATCGGCAACTATTTCTGAAATGCCTATCAGCACCTATATCTGAAATTCCTATCGGCACCTATATTTGAAATGCCTATCGGCAACCAAATCAGAAATGCCTATCGGCACCTATATTTGAAATGCCTATCGGCAACCAAATCAGAAATGCCTATCGGCACCTATATTTGAAATGCCTATCGGCTTCTATTTCTGAAATGCCTATCGACACCTATTTTTAAAATGCCAATCGGCAACTATATCTGAAATGTCTATCGGCACCTATATCTGAAATGCCTTTCGGCATTTATATCTGAAATGCCTATCGGCACCTATATTAAAAAATGCCTATCGACACCTATATTTTAAATGCCTATCGGCAACTATATCTGATATGCCTATCGGCACCTATATCTGAAATGCCTATCGGCACGTATTTTTGAAATTCCTATCGGAAACTACATCTGAAATGCCTATCGGCAACTAATTTTGAAATGCCTATCGGAAACTACATCTGGAATGCCTATCGGCACCTATTTTTAAAATGATAATCGGCAACTATATCTGAAATGCCTATCGGCACCTATATCTGAAATGCCTATCGGCACCTATTTTCGAAATGCCTATCGGAAACTACATCTGTAATGCCTATCAGCGCCTATATTTGAAATGCCTATCGGCAACCATATCTGGAGTGCCTATCGGCACCTACATTTGAAATGCCTATCGGCTTCTATATCTGAAATGCCTATCGGCACCTATTTTTAAAATGCCAATCGGCAACTATATCTGAAATGCCTATCGGCACCTATATCTGAAATGCCTATCGGCACCTATTTTTGAAATGCCTATCGGAAACTACATCTGAAATGGCTATCAGCACCTATATTTGAAATGCCAATCGGCACCTATATCTGAAATGCCTATCGGCACCTATATCTGAAATGCCTATCGGAACCTATTTTTGAAAGGCCTATCGGCAACCATATCAGAAATGCCTATCGGCACTTATATTTGAAATGCCTATCAGCACCTATTTTTAAAATGCCAATCGGCAACTATATCTGAAATGCCTATCAGCACCCATATTTGAAATGCCTTTAGGCAACCATATCTGAAATGCCTATCGACACCTATATTTGAAATACCTATCGGCTTCTATATCTGAAATGCCTATCGGCACCTATTTTTAAAATGCCAATCGGCAACTATATCTGAAATGCGTATCGGCACTTATATCTGAAATGCCTATCGGCACCTATTTTTGAAATGCCTATCGAAAACTACATCTGAAATGCGTATCGACACCTATATTTGAAATACCTGTCAGCTTCTATATCTGAAATGCCTATCGGCACCTATTTTTAAAATGCCAATCGGCAACTATATCTGAAATGCCAATCGGCACCTATATCTGAAATGCCTATCGGCATCTATTTTTGAAATGCCTATCGAAAACTACATATGAAATGCCTATCAGCACCTATATTTGAAATGCCTATCGGCAACCAAATCAGAAATGCCTATCGGCACCTATATCTGAAAAGCCTTTCGGCATTTATATCTGAAATGCCTATCGGCACCTATATTTGAAATGCCTATCGGCACCTATATTTTAAATGCCTATCGGCAACTATATCTGATATGCCTATCGGCAACCATATCTGAAATGCCTACCGACACCTATATTTGAAATACCTATCGGCTTCTATATCTAAAATGCCTATCGGCACCTATTTTAAAATGCCAATCGGCAACTATATTTGAAATGCCTATCGGCACCTATATCTGAAATGCCTATCGGCACCTATTTTTGAAATGCCTATCGGAAAATACATCTGAAATGCCTATCAGCACCTATATTTGAAATGCCTATCGGCAACCAAATCAGAAATACCTATCAGCACCTATATCTGAAATGCCTTTCGGTATTTATATCTGAAATGCCTATCGGCACCTATATTTGAAATGCCTATCGGCACCTATATTTTAAATGCCTATCGGCAAATATATCTGATATGCCTATCGGCACCTATATCTGAAATCCCTATCGGCACCTATTTTTGAAATGCCTATCGGCAACCTAATCAGAAATGCCTATCGGCACCTATATTTGAAATGCCTATCGGCTTCTATTTCTGAAATGCCTATTGGCACCTATTTTAAAATGCCAATCGGCAACTATATCTGAAATGTCTATCGGCACCTATATCTGAAATGCCTATCGGCACCTATTTTTAAAATGCCTATCGGAAACTACATCTGAAATGCCTATCAGCACCTATATATGAAATGCCTATCGGCAACCAAATCAGAAATGCCTATCGGCACCTATATCTGAAATGCCTTTCGGCATTTATATCTGAAATGCCTATCGGCACCTATATTAAAAAATGCCTATCGGCACTTATATTTTAAATGCCTATCGGCAACTATATCTGATATGCCTATCGGCACCTATATCTGAAATGCCTATCGGCACGTATTTTTGAAATGCCTTTCGGAAACTACATCTGAAATGCCTATCGGCACCTATTTTTAAAATGCCAATCGGCAACTATATCTGAAATGCCTATCGGCACCTATATCTGAAATGCCTTTCGGCATTTATATCTGAAATGCCTATCGGCAAATATATTTAGAATGCCTATCGGCACCTATATTTTAAATGCCTATCGGCAACTATATCTGATATGCCTATCGGCTCCTATGTCTGAAATGCCTATCGGCACCTATTTTGTGAAATGCTATCGGAAACTACATCTGGAATGCCTATCGGCACCTATATCTGAAATGCCTATCGGCACCTATTTTTGAAATGCGTATCGGAAACTACATCTGAAATGACTATCAGCACTTATATTTGAAACGCCTATCGCAAAACTACATCTGAAATGCCTATCAGCACCTATATTTTAAATGGCTATCGGCTTCTATATCTGAAATGCCCATCGGCACCTATTTTTAAAATGCCAATCGGAAACTACATCTGAAATGCCTATCAGCACCTATATTTAAAATGCTTATCGGCAACCATATCTGAAATGCCTATCGACACCTATATTTGAAATACCTATCGGCTTCTATATCTGAAATGCCTATCGGCACCTATTTTTAAAATGCCAATCGGCAACTATATCTGAAATACCTATTGGCAGCTATTTTTAAAATGCCAATCGGCAGCTATATCTGAAATGCCTATCGGCACGTATATCTGAAATGCCTATCGGCACCTATTTTTGAAATGCCTATCGGAAACTACATCTGAAATGCCTATCAGCATCTAACTTTAAAATGCCTATCGGCAACCATATCTGAAATGCCTATCGACACCTATATTTGAAATGCCTATCGGCTTCTATATCTGAAATGCCTATCGGCACCTATTTTTAAAATGCCAATCGGCAACTATATCTGAAATGCCTATCATCACCCATATTTGAAATGCCTATCGGCAACCATATCTAAAATGATTATCGACACCTATATTTGAAATACCTATCGGCTTCTATATCTGAAATGCCTATCGGCACCTATTTTTAAAATGCCAATCGGCAACTATATCTGAAATGCCTATCAGCACCCATATTTGAAATGCCTTTAGGCAACCATATCTGAAATGCCTATCGACACCTATATTTGAAATACCTATCGGCTTCTATATCTGAAATGCCTATCGGCACCTATTTTTAAAATGCCAATCGGCAACTATATCTGAAATGCGTATCGGCACTTATATCTGAAATGCCTATCGGCACCGTTTTTTGAAATGCCTATCGAAAACTACATCTGAAATGCGTATCGACACCTATATTTGAAATACCTGTCAGCTTCTATATCTGAAATGCCTATCGGCACCTATTTTTAAAATGCCAATCGGCAACTATATCTGAAATGCCAATCGGCACCTATATCTGAAATGCCTATCGGCATCTATTTTTGAAATGCCTATCGAAAACTACATATGAAATGCCTATCAGCACCTATATTTGAAATGCCTATCGGCAACCAAATCAGAAATGCCTATCGGCACCTATATCTGAAAAGCCTTTCGGCATTTATATCTGAAATGCCTATCGGCACCTATATTTGAAATGCCTATCGGCACCTATATTTTAAATGCCTATCGGCAACTATATCTGATATGCCTATCGGCAACCATATCTGAAATGCCTATCGACACCTATATTTGAAATACCTATCGGCTTCTATATCTAAAATGCCTATCGGCACCTATTTTAAAATGCCAATCGGCAACTATATTTGAAATGCCTATCGGCACCTATATCTGAAATGCCTATCGGCACCTATTTTTGAAATGCCTATCGGAAACTACATCTGAAATGCCTATCAGCACCTATATTTGAAATGCCTATCGGCAACCAAATCAGAAATACCTATCAGCACCTATATCTGAAATGCCTTTCGGTATTTATATCTGAAATGCCTATCGGCACCTATATTTGAAATGCCTATCGGCACCTATATTTTAAATGCCTATCGGCAAATATATCTGATATGCCTATCGGCACCTATATCTGAAATCCCTATCGGCACCTATTTTTGAAATGCCTATCGGCAACCTAATCAGAAATGCCTATCGGCACCTATATTTGAAATGCCTATCGGCTTCTATTTCTGAAATGCCTATTGGCACCTATTTTTAAAATGCCAATCGGCAACTATATCTGAAATGTCTATCGGCACCTATATCTGAAATGCCTATCGGCACCTATTTTTAAAATGCCTATCGGAAACTACATCTGAAATGCCTATCAGCACCTATATATGAAATGCCTATCGGCAACCAAATCAGAAATGCCTATCGGCACCTATATCTGAAATGCCTTTCGGCATTTATATCTGAAATGCCTATCGGCACCTATATTAAAAAATGCCTATCGGCACCTATATTTTAAATGCCTATCGGCAACTATATCTGATATGCCTATCGGCACCTATATCTGAAATGCCTATCGGCACGTATTTTTGAAATGCCTTTCGGAAACTACATCTGAAATGCCTATCGGCACCTATTTTTAAAATGCCAATCGGCAACTATATCTGAAATGCCTATCGGCACCTATATCTGAAATGCCTTTCGGCATTTATATCTGAAATGCCTATCGGCAAATATATTTAGAATGCCTATCGGCACCTATATTTTAAATGCCTATCGGCAACTATATCTGATATGCCTATCGGCTCCTATGTCTGAAATGCCTATCGGCACCTATTTTGTGAAATGCTATCGGAAACTACATCTGGAATGCCTATCGGCACCTATATCTGAAATGCCTATCGGCACCTATTTTTGAAATGCGTATCGGAAACTACATCTGAAATGACTATCAGCACTTATATTTGAAACGCCTATCGCAAAACTACATCTGAAATGCCTATCAGCACCTATATTTTAAATGGCTATCGGCTTCTATATCTGAAATGCCCATCGGCACCTATTTTTAAAATGCCAATCGGAAACTACATCTGAAATGCCTATCAGCACCTATATTTAAAATGCTTATCGGCAACCATATCTGAAATGCCTATCGACACCTATATTTGAAATACCTATCGGCTTCTATATCTGAAATGCCTATCGGCACCTATTTTTAAAATGCCAATCGGCAACTATATCTGAAATACCTATTGGCAGCTATTTTTAAAATGCCAATCGGCAGCTATATCTGAAATGCCTATCGGCACGTATATCTGAAATGCCTATCGGCACCTATTTTTGAAATGCCTATCGGAAACTACATCTGAAATGCCTATCAGCATCTAACTTTAAAATGCCTATCGGCAACCATATCTGAAATGCCTATCGACACCTATATTTGAAATGCCTATCGGCTTCTATATCTGAAATGCCTATCGGCACCTATTTTTAAAATGCCAATCGGCAACTATATCTGAAATGCCTATCATCACCCATATTTGAAATGCCTATCGGCAACCATATCTAAAATGATTATCGACACCTATATTTGAAATACCTATCGGCTTCTATATCTGAAATGCCTATCGGCACCTATTTTTAAAATGCCAATCGGCAACTATATCTGAAATACCTATTGGCAGCTATTTTTAAAATGCCAATCGGCAGCTATATCTGAAATGCCTATCGGCACCTATATCTGAAATGCCTATCGGAAACTACATCTGAAATGCCTATCAGCACCTATATTTGAAATGCCTATCGGTAACCATATCTGGAATGCCTATCGGCACCTACATTTGAAATGCCTATCGGCTTCTATTTATGAAATGCCTATCGGCACCTATTTTTAAAATGCCAATCGGCAACTATATCTGAAATGCCTATCGACACCTATATATGAAATGCCTTTCGGCACCTTTTTTTGAAATGCCTATCGGAAACTACATCTGAAATGCCTATCAGCACCTATATTTAAATGGCCTATCGGCAACCAAATCAGAAATGCCTATCGGCAACTATATCTGAAATGCCTTTCGGCATTTATATCTGAAATGCGTATCGGCAACTATTTTTGAAATGCCTATCGGAAACTACATCTAAAATGCCTATCAGCACCTATATTTAAAATGCCTATCGGCAACCATATCTGGAATTCCTATTGGCACCTACATTTGAAATGCCTATCGGCTTCTATTTTGTGAAATGCCTATCGGCACCTATATTTGAAATGCCTATCGGCACCTATATTTTAAATGCCTATCGGCAACTATATCTGATATGCCTATCAGCACCTATATCTGAAATGCCTATCGGCACCTATTTTTGAAATTCCTATCGGAAACTACATCTGAAATGCCTATCGGCACCTATATTTTAAATGCCTATCGGCAACTATATCTGATATGCCTATCAGCACCTATATCTGAAAAGCCTATCGGCACCTATTTTTAAAATGCCAATCGGCAACTATATCTGAAATGCCTATCGGCACCTATATCTGAAATGCCTATCGGCACCTATTTTTGAAATGCCTATCGGAAACTACATCTGAAATGCCTATCAGCACCTATATTTAAAATGCCTATCGGCAACCAAATCAGAAATACCTATCAGCACCTATATCTGAAATGCCTATCGGCAACCATATCTGAAATGCCTATCGGCACCTATATTTTAAATGCCTATCGGCAACTATATTTGATATGCCTATCAGCACCTATATCTGAAATCCCTATCGGCACCTATTTTTGAAATGCCTATCGGAAACTACATCTGAAATGCCTATCGGCACCTATTTTTAAAACGCCAATCGGCAACTATATCTGAAATGCCTATCGGCACCTATATCTGAAATGCCTTTCGGCATTTATATCTGAAATGCCTATCGGCACCTATATTTAAAATGCCTATCGGCACCTATATTTTAACTGCCTATCGGCAACTATATCTGATATGCCTATCGGCTCCTATATCTGAAATGCCTATCGGCACCTATTTTTGAAATGCCTATCAGAAACTACATCTGAAATGCCTATCGGCACCAATTTTTAAAATGCCATTCGGCAACTACATCTGAAGTGCCTATTAGCACCTATATTTGAAATGCCTATCGGCATCCATATCTGAAATGCCTATCGTCACCTATATTTGAAATACCTATCGGCTTCTATATCTGAAATGCCTGTCGGCACCTATTTTTAAAATGCCAATCGGCAACTATTTCTGAAATGCCTATCAGCACCTATATCTGAAATTCCTATCGGCACCTATATTTGAAATGCCTATCGGCAACCAAATCAGAAATGCCTATCGGCACCTATATTTGAAATGCCTATCGGCAACCAAATCAGAAATGCCTATCGGCACCTATATTTGAAATGCCTATCGGCTTCTATTTCTGAAATGCCTATCGACACCTATTTTTAAAATGCCAATCGGCAACTATATCTGAAATGTCTATCGGCACCTATATCTGAAATGCCTTTCGGCATTTATATCTGAAATGCCTATCGGCACCTATATTAAAAAATGCCTATCGACACCTATATTTTAAATGCCTATCGGCAACTATATCTGATATGCCTATCGGCACCTATATCTGAAATGCCTATCGGCACGTATTTTTGAAATTCCTATCGGAAACTACATCTGAAATGCCTATCGGCAACTAATTTTGAAATGCCTATCGGAAACTACATCTGGAATGCCTATCGGCACCTATTTTTAAAATGATAATCGGCAACTATATCTGAAATGCCTATCGGCACCTATATCTGAAATGCCTATCGGCACCTATTTTCGAAATGCCTATCGGAAACTACATCTGTAATGCCTATCAGCGCCTATATTTGAAATGCCTATCGGCAACCATATCTGGAATGCCTATCGGCACCTACATTTGAAATGCTTATCGGCTTCTATATCTGAAATGCCTATCGGCACCTATTTTTAAAATGCCAATCGGCAACTATATCTGAAATGCCTATCGACACCTATATCTGAAATGCCTATCGGCACCTATTTTTGAAATGCCTATCGGAAACTACATCTGAAATGGCTATCAGCACCTATATTTGAAATGCCAATCGGCACCTATATCTGAAATGCCTATCGGCACCTATATCTGAAATGCCTATCGGAACCTATTTTTGAAAGGCCTATCGGCAACCATATCAGAAATGCCTATCGGCACTTATATTTGAAATGCCTATCAGCACCTATTTTTAAAATGCCAATCAGCAACTATATCTGAAATGCCTATCAGCACCCATATTTGAAATGCCTTTAGGCAACCATATCTGAAATGCCTATCGACACCTATATTTGAAATACCTATCGGCTTCTATATCTGAAATGCCTATCGGCACCTATTTTTAAAATGCCAATCGGCAACTATATCTGAAATGCGTATCGGCACTTATATCTGAAATGCCTATCGGCACCTATTTTTGAAATGCCTATCGAAAACTACATCTGAAATGCCTATCAGCACCTATATTTGAAATGCCTATCGGCAACCAAATCAGAAATGCCTATCGGCACCTATATCTGAAAAGCCTTTCGGCATTTATATCTGAAATGCCTATCGGCACCTATATTTGAAATGCCTATCGGCACCTATATTTTAAATGCCTATCGGCAACTATATCTGATATGCCTATCGGCACCTATATCTGAAATGCCTATCGGCACCTATTTTTGAAATGCCTATCTGAAACTACATCTGAAATGCCTATCGGCACCTATTTTAAAATGCCAATCGGCAACTATATCTGAAATGCCTATCGGCACCTATATCTGAAATGCCTATCGGCACCTATTTTTGAAATACCTATCAGAAACTACATCTGTAATGCCTATCTGCGCCTATATTTGAAATGCCTATCGGCAACCATATCTGGAATGCCTATCGGCACCTACATTTGAAATGCCTATCGGCTTCTATATCTGAAATGCCTATCGGCACCTATTTTTAAAATGCCAATCGGCAACTATATCTGAAATGCCTATCGGCACCTATATCTGAAATGCCTATCGGCACCTATTTTTGAAATACCTATCGGAAACTACATCTGAAATGCCTATCAGCACCTATATTTGAAATGCCAATCGGCAACTATATCTGAAATGCCTAGCAGCACCCATATTTGAAATGCCTATCGGCAACCATATCTGAAATGCCTATCGACACCTAATTTGAAATACCTATCGGCTTCTATATCTAAAATGCCTATCGGCACCTATTTTTAAAATGCCTATCGGAAACTACATCTGAAATGCCTATCAGCACCTATATTTGAAATGCCTATCGGCAACCATATCTTAAATGCCTATCGGCACCTATTTTTGAAATGCCTATCGGAAACTACATCTAAAATGCCTTTCAGCACCTATATTTGAAATGCTTATCGGCAACCATGTCTTAAATGCCTATCGGCACCTATATTTGAAATGCCTATCGGCTTCTATATCTGAAATGCCTATCGGCACCTATTTTTAAAATGCCAATCGGCAATTATATCTGAAATGCCTATCGGCACCTATATCTGAAATGCCTATCGGCACCTATTTTTGAAATGCCTATCGGAAACTACATCTGAAATGCCTATCGGCACCTATTTTTAAAATGCCAATCGGCACCTATATCTGAAATGCCTATCGGCACCTATTTTTTAAATGCGTATCGGAAACTACATCTGAAATGCCTATCAGCACCTATATTTGAAATGCCTATCAGAAACTACATCTGAAATGCCTATCAGCACTTATATTTGAAATGCCTATCGGCTTCTATATCTGTAATGCCTGTTGGCATCTATTTTAAAAATGTCAATCGGCAACTATATCTGAAATGCCTATCATCACCCATATTTGAAATGCCTATCGGCAACCATATCTGAAATGCCTATCGGCACCTATTTTTAAAATGCCAATCGGCAACTATATCTGAAATGCCTATTGGCACCTATATACGAAATGCCTATCGGCACCTATTTTTGAAATGCCTATCGGAAACTACATCTGAAATGCCTGTCAGCACCTATATTTTAAATGCCTATCGGCAACCATATCTGGAATGCCTATCGGCACCTATATTTGGAATGCCTATCGGCTTCTATATCTGAAATGCCTATCGGCACCAATTTTTAAAATGCCAACCGGCAACTTTATCTGAAATGCCTATCGGCACCTATATCTGAAATGCCTATCGGCACCTATTTTTGAAATGCCTATCGGTAACTACATCTGAAATGCCTATCAGCACCTATATTTGAAATGCCTATCCGCAACCATATCTGAAATGCCTATCGACACATATATTTGAAATACCTATCGGCTTCTATATCTCAAATGCCTATCGGCACCTATTTTTAAAATGCCAATCGGCAACTATATCTGATATGCCTATCGGCACCTATATCTGAAGTGCCTATCGGCACCTATTTTTGAAATGCCTATCGGCAACCAAATCAAAAATGTCTATCGGCACCTATATTTGAAATGCCTATCGGCACCTATATCTGAAATGCCTATCGGCACCTATTTTTAAAATGCCAATCGGCAACTATATCTGAAATGCCTATCAGCACCCATATTTGAAATGCCTATCGGCAACCATATCTGAAATGCCTATGGACACCTATATTTGAAATACCTATCGGCTTCTATATCTGAAATGCCTATCGGCACCTATTTTTAAAATGCCAATCGGCAACTATATCTGAAATGCCTATCGGCACCTATATCTGAAATGCCAATCGGCAACTATTTTTAAAATGCCAATCGGCAACTATATCTGAAATGCCTATCAGCACTCATATTTGAAATGCCTATCGGCAACCATATCTGAAATGCCTATCGACACCTATATTAAAAATATCTGTGGGCTTCTATATCTCAAATGCCTATCGGCACCTATTTTTAAAATGCCAATCGGCAACTATATCTAAAATGCCTATCGGCACTTATATCTGAAATGCCAATCGGCAACTATATCAGAAATGCCTATCGGCACCTATATCTGAAATGCCTATCGGCACCTATTTTTGAAATGCCTATCGGAACCTACGTCTGTATTGCCTATCAGCACCTATATTTAAAATGCCTATCGGCAACCAAATCGGAAATGCCTATTGGCACCTATATCTGAAATGCCTTTCGGCATTTATATCTGAAATGCCTATCGACACCTATATTTAAAATATCTATCGGCTTCTATATCTCAAATGCCTATCGGCACCTATTTTTAAAATGCCAATCGGCAACTATATCTAAAATGCCTATCGGCACTTATATCTGAAATGCCAATCGGCAACTATATCAGAAATGCCTATCGGCACCTATATCTGAAATGCTTATCGGCACCTATTTTTAAAATGCCAATCGGCAACTATATCTGAAATGCCTATCAGCACTCATATTTGAAATGCCTATCGGCAACCATATCTGAAATTCCTATCGACACCTATATTTAAATTATCTATCGGCTTCTATATCTCAAATGCCTATCGGCACCTATTTTTAAAATGCCAATCGGCAACTATATCTGAAATGCCTATCGGCACCTATATCTGAAATGCCAATCGGCAACTATATCTGAAATGCCTATCGGCACCTATATCTGAAATGCTTATCGGCACCTATTTTTAAAATGCCAATCGGCAACTATATCTGAAATGCCTAGCAGCACCCATATTTGAAATGCCTATCGGCAACCATATCTGAAATGCCTATCGACACCTAATTTGAAATACCTATCGGCTTCTATATCTGAAATGCCTATCGGCACCTATTTTTAAAATGCCTATCGGAAACTACATCTGAAATGGCTATCAGCACCTATATTTGAAATGCCTATCGGCAACCATATCTGAAATGCCTATCGGCACCTATATTTGAAATGCCTATCGGCTTCTATATTTGAAATGCCTATCGGCACCTATTTTTAAAGTGCCAATCGGCAACTATATCTGAAATGCCTATCAGCACTCATATTTGAAATGCCTATCGGCAACCATATCTGAAATGCCTATCGACACCTATATTTAAATTATCTATCGGCTTCTATATCTCAAATGCCTATCGGCACCTATTTTTAAAATGCCAATCGGCAACTATATCTGAAATGCCTATCGGCACCTATATCTGAAATGCCAATCGGCAACTATATCTGAAATGCCTATCGGCACCTATATCTGAAATGCTTATCGGCACCTATTTTTAAAATGCCAATCGGCAACTATATCTGAAATGCCTAGCAGCACCCATATTTGAAATGCCTATCGGCAACCATATCTGAAATGCCTATCGACACCTATATTTGAAATACCTATCGGCTTCTATATCTGAAATGCCTATCGGCACATATTTTTAAAATGCCAATCGGCAACTATATCTGAAATGCCTAGCAGCACCCATATTTGAAATGCCTATCGGCAACCATATCTGAAATGCCTATCGACACCTAATTTGAAATACCTATCGGCTTCTATATCTGAATTGCCTATCGGCACCTATTTTTAAAATGCCTATCGGAAACTACATCTAAAATGCCTATCAGCACCTATATATGAAATGCCTATCGGCAACCAAATCAGAAATGCCTATCGGCACCTATATCTGAAATGCCTTTCGGCATTTATATCTGAAATGCCTATCGGCACCTATATTAAAAAATGCCTATCGGCACCTATATTTTAAATGCCTATCGGCAACTATATCTGATATGCCTATCGGCACCTATATCTGAAATGCCCATCGGCACGTATTTTTGAAATGCCTATCGGAAACTACATCTGAAATGCCTATCGGCACCTATTTTTAAAATGCCAATCGGCAACTATATCTGAAATGTCTATCGGCACCTATATCTAAAATGCCTATCGGCACCTATTTTTGAAATGCCTATCGGAAACTACATCTGAAATGCCTATCAGCACCTATATTTGAAATGCCTATCGGCAACCATATCTGAAATCCCTATCGACACCTATTTTTGAAATACATATCGGCTTCTATATCTGAAATGCCTATCGGCACCTATTTTTAAAATGCCAATCGGCAACTATATCTGAAATGCCTATCGGCACCTATATCTGAAATGCCTATCGGCACATATTTTTGAAATGCCTATCGGCAACCAAATCAGAAATGCCTATCGGCACCTATATTTGAAATGCCTATCGGCACCTATATCTGAAATGCCTGTCGGCACATATTTTTAAAATGCCAATCGGCAACTATATCTAAAATGCCTATCGGCACCTATATTTGAAATGCCTATCGGCTTCTATATCTGAAATGCCTATTGGCACCTATTTTTAAAATGCCAATCGGCAACTATATCTGAAATGCCTTTCGGTATTTATATCTGAAATGCCTATCGGCACCTATATTTGAAATGCCTATCGGCACCTATATTTTAAATGCCTATCGGCAACTATATCTGATATGCCTATCGGCACCTATATCTGAAATCCCTATCGGCACCTATTTTTGAAATGCCTATCGGAAACTACATCTGAAATGCTTATCGGCACCTATTTTTAAAATGCCAATCGGCAACTATATCTGAAATGCCTATCGGCACCTATATCTGAAATGCCTTTCGGCATTTATATCTGTAATGCCTATCGGCACCTATATTTAAAATGCCTATCGGCACCTATATTTTAACTGCCTATCGGCAACTATATCTGATATGCCTATCGGCTCCTATATCTGAAATGCCTATCGGCACCTATTTTTGAAATGCCTATCGGAAACTACATCTGAAATGCCTATCGGCACCAATTTTTAAAATGCCATTCGGCAACTACATCTGAAGTGCCGATCAGCACCTATATTTGAAATGCCTATCGGCATCCATATCTGAAATGCCTATCGTCACCTATATTTGAAATACCTATCGGCTTCTATATCTGAAATGCCTATCGGCACCTATTTTTAAAATGCCAATCGGCAACTATTTCTGAAATGCCTATCAGTACCTATATCTGAAATTCCTATCGGCACCTATATTTGAAATGCCTATCGGCAACCAAATAGGAAATGCCTATCGGCACCTATACTTGAAATGCCTATCGGCTTCTATTTCTGAAATGCCTATCGGCACCTATTTTTAAAATGCCAATCGGCAACTATATCTGAAATGTCTATCGGCACCTATATCTGAAATGCCTATCGGCACCTATTTTTAAAATGCCTATCGAAAACTACATCTGAAATGCCTATCAGCACCTATATATGAAATGCCTATCGGCAACCAAATCAGAAATGCCTATCGGCACCTATATCTGAAATGCCTTTCGGCATTTATATCTGAAATGCCTATCGGCACCTATATTAAAAAATGCCTATCGACACCTATATTTTAAATGCCTATCGGCAACTATATCAGATATGCCTATCGGCACCTATATCTGAAATGCCTATCGGCACGTATTTTTGAATTGCCTATCGGAAACTACATCTGAAATGCCTATCGGCACCTATTTTTAAAATGCCAATCGGCAACTATATCTGAAATGTCTATCGGCACCTATATCTGAAATGCCTATCGGCACCTATTTTTGAAATGCCTATCGGATACTACATCTGAAATGCCTATCAGCACCTATATTTGAAATGCCTATCGGCAACCATATCTGAAATGCCTATGGACACCTATATTTGAAATACCTATCGGCTTCTATATCTGAAATGCCTATCGGCACCTATTTTTAAAAAGCCAATCGGCAACTATATCTGAAATGCCTGTCGGCACCTATATTTGAAATGCCTATCGGCACCTATTTTTGAAATGCCTATCGGCAACCAAATCAGAAATGCCTATCGGCACCTATATTTGAAATGCCTATCGGCACCTATATCTGAAATGCCTATCGGCACCTATTTTTAAAATGCCAATCGGCAACTATATCTGAAATGCCTATCAGCACCCATATTTGAAATGCCTATCGCCAACCATATCTGAAATGCCTATCGACACCTAATTTGAAATACCTATCGGCTTCTAAATCTGAAATGCCTATTGGCACCTATTTTTAAAATGCCAATCAGCAACTATATCTGAAATGCCTATCGGCACCTACATCTGAAATGCCTATCGGCACCTATTTTTGAAATGTCTATCGGAAATACATCTGAAATGCCTATCGGCACCTATATTTGAAATGCCTGTCGGCAACCAAATCAGAAATACCTATCGGCACCTATATCTGAAATGCCTTTCGGTATTTATATATGAAATGCCTATCGGCACCTATATTTGAAATGCCTATCGGCACCTATATTTCTAATGCCTATCGGCAACTATATCTGATATGCCTATCGGCACCTATATCTGAAATGCCTATCGTCACCTATTTTTGAAATGCCTATCGGAAACTACATGTGGAATGCCTATCGGCACCTATATTTGAAATGCCTATCGGCACCTATTTTTGAAATGCGTATCGGAAACTACATCTGAAATGACTATCAGCACTTATATTTGAAACGCCTATCGCAAAACTACATCTGAAATGCCTATCAGCACCTATATTTGAAATGCCTATCGGCTTCTATATCTGAGAGGCCTATCGGCACCTATTTTTAAAATGCCAATCGGCAACTATATCTGAAATGCCTATCATCACTCATATTTGAAATGCCTATCGGCAACCATATCTGAAATGCCTATCGACACCTATATTTGAAATACCTATCGGCTTCTATATCTGAAATGCCTATCGACACCTATTTTTAAAATGCCAATCGGCAACTATATCTGAAATACCTATCGGCACTAATATATGAAATGCCTATCGGCACCTATTTTTGAAATGCCTATCGGAAACTACATCTTAAATGCCTATCAGCACCTATATTTGAAATGCCTATCGGCAACCATATCTGAAATGCCTATCGACACCTATATTTGAAATACCTATCGGCTTCTATATCTAAAATGCCTATCGGCACCTATTTTTAAAATGCCAATCGGCAACTATATCTGAAATGCCTATCGGCACCTATATCTGAAAGGCCTATCGGCACCTATTTTTGAAATTCCTATTGGCAACCAAATCAGAAATGTCTATCGGCACCTATATTTGAAATGCCTATCGGCACCTATATCGGAAATGCCTATCGGCACCTATTTTTGAAATGCCTATCGGAAACTACATCTGAAATGCCTATCAGCACCTATATTTGAAATGCCTATCGGCAACCATATCTGAAATGCCTATCGACACCTATATGTGAAATACCTATCGGCTTCTATATCTAAAATGCCTATCGGCACTTATTTTTAAAATGCCAATCGGCAACTATATCTGGATTGCCTATCGGCACCTATATTTGAAATGCCTATCAGCTTCTATATCTGAAATGCCTATCAACACCTATTTTTAAAATGCCAACCGGCAACTTTATCTGAAATGCCTATCGGCACCTATGTCTGAAATGCCTATCGGCACCTATTTTTGAAATGCCTATCGGAAACTACATCTGAAATGCCTATCAGCACCTATATTTAAAATGCCTATCGGCAAACATATCTGAGATGCCTATCGACACCTATATTTGAAATACCAATCGGCTTCTATATCTGAAATGCCTATCTGCACTTATTTTTAAAATGCCAATCGGCAACTATATCTGAAATGCCTAGCAGCACCCATATTTGAAATGCCTATCGGCAACCATATCTGAAATGCCTATCGACACCTAATTTGAAATACCTATCGGCTTCTATATCTGAAATGCCTATCGGCACCTATTTTTAAAATGCCTATCGGAAACTACATCTGAAATAGCTATCAGCACCTATATTTGAAATGCCTATCGGCAACCATATCTGAAATGCCTATCGGCACATATATTTGAAATGCCTATCGGCTTCTATATTTGAAATGCCTATCGGCACCTATTTTTAAAATGCCAATCGGCAACTATATCTGAAATGCCTATCGGCACCTATATCTGAAATGCCTATCGGCACCTATTTTTGAAATGCCTATCGGAAACTACATCTGAATGCCTATCAGCATCAAATTTGAAATGCCTATCGGCAACCAAATCAGAAATACCTATCAGCACCTATATCTGAAATGCCTTTCGGTATTTATATCTGAAATGCCTATCGGCACCTATATTTGAAATGCCTATCGGCACCTATATTTTCAATGCCTATCGGCAACTATATCTAATATGCCTATCGGCCCCTATATCTGAAATCCCTATCGGCACCTATTTTTGAAATGCCTATCGGAAACTACATATGAAATACCTATCGGCACCTATTTTTAAAATGCTAATCGGCAACTATATTTGAAATGCCAATCGGCACCTATATCTGAAATGCCTTTCGGCACTTATATCTGAAATGCCTATCGGCACCTATATTTAAAATGCCTATCGGCACCTATATTTTAACTGCCTATCGGCAACTATATCTGATATGCCTATCGGCTCCTATATCTGAAATGCCTATCGGCACCTATTTTTGAATTGCCTATCGGAAACTACATCTGAAATGCCAATCGGCACCAATTTTTAAAATACCATTCGGCAACTACATCTGAAATGCCTATCAGCACCTATATTTGAAATGCCTATCGGCATCCATATCTGAAATGCCTATCGTCACCTATATTTGAAATACCTATCGGCTTCTATATCTGAAATGCCTATCGGCACCTATTTTTAAAATGCCAATCGGCAACTATTTCTGAAATGCCTATCAGCACCTATATCTGAAACTCCTATCGGCACCTATATTTGAAATGCCTATAGGCAACCAAATCAGAAATGCCTATCGGCACCTATATTTGAAATGCCTATCGGCTTCTATTTCTGAAATGCCTATCGGCACCTATTTTTAAAATGCCAATAGGCAACTATATCTGAAATGTCTATCGGCACCTATATCTGAAATGCCTATCGGCACCTATTTTTAAAATGCCTATCGGAAACTACATCTGAAATGCCTATCAGCACCTATATATGAAATGCCTATCGGCAACCAAATCAAAAATGCCTATCGGCACCTATATCTGAAATGTCTTTCGGCATTTATATCTGAAATGCCTATCGGCACCTATATTAAAAAATGCCTATCGGCACCTATATTTTAAATGCCTATCGGCAACTATATCTGATATGCCTATCGGCACCTATATCTGAAATGCCTATCGGCACGTATTTTTGAAATGCCAATCGGAAACTACATCTGAAATGCCTATCGGCACCTATTTTTAAGATGCCAATCGGCAACTATATCTGAAATGTCTATCGGCACCTATACCTAAAATGCCTATCGGCACCTATTTTTGAAATGCCTATCGGAAACAACATCTGAAATGCCTATCAGCACCTATATTTGAAATGCCTATCGGCAACCATATCTGAAATGCCTATCGACACCTATATTTGAAATACCTATCGGCTTCTATATCTGAAATGCCTATCGGCACCTATTTTTAAAATGCCAATCGGCAACTATATCTGAAGTGCCTATTGGCACCTATATCTGAAATGCCTATCGGCACCTATTTTTGGAATGCCTATCGGCAACCAAATCAGAAATGCCTATCGGCACCTATATTTGAAATGCCTATCGGCACCTATATCTGAAATGCCTATCGGCACCTATTTTTAAAATGCAAATCGGCAACTATATCTGAAATGCCTATCGGCACCTATATTTGAAATGCCTATCGGCTTCTATATCTGAAATGCCTATTAGCACCTATTTTTAAAATGCCAATCGGCAACTATATCTGAAATGCCTTTCGGTATTTATATCTGAAATGCCTATCGGCACCTATATTTGAAATGCCTATCGGCACCTATATTTTAAATGCCTATCGGCAACTATATTTGATATGCCTATCGGCACTTATATCTGAAATCCCTATCGGCACCTATTTTTGAAATGCCTATCGGAAACTACATCTGAAATGCCTATCGGCACCTATTTTTAAAATGCCAATCGGCAACTATATCTGAAATGCCTATCGGCACCTATATCTGAAATGCCTTTCGGCATTTATATCTGAAATGCCTATCGGCACCTATATTTTAAATGCCTATCGGCAACTATATCTGATATGCCTATCGGCTCCTATATCTGAAATGCCTATCGGCACCTTTTTTTGAAATGCCTATCGGAAACTACATCTGAAATGCCTATCGGCACCAATTTTTAAAATGCCATTCGGCAACTACATCTGAAGTGCCTATCAGCACCTATATTTGAAATGCCTATCGGCATCCATATCTGAATACCTATCGTCACCTATATTTGAAATACCTATCGGCTTCTATATCTGAAATGCCTATCGGCACCTATTTTTAAAATGCCAATCGGCAACTATTTCTGAAATGCCTATCAGCACCTATATCTGAAATTCCTATCGGCACCTATATTTGAAATGCCTATCGGCAACCAAATCAGAAATGCCTATCGGCACCTATATTTGAAATGCCTATCGGCTTCTATTTCTGAAATGCCTATCGGCACCTATTTTTAAAATGCCAATCGGCAACTATATCTGAAATGTCTATCGGCACCTATATCTGAAATGCCTATCGGCACCTATTTTTAAAATGCCTATCGGAACCTACATCTGAAATGCCTATCAGCACCTATGTATGAAATGCCTATCGGCAACCAAATCAGAAATGCCTATCGGCACCTATATCTGAAATGCCTTTCGGCATTTATATCTGACATGCCTATCGGCACCTATATTAAAAAATGCCTATCGGCACCTATATTTTAAATGCCTATCGGCAACTATATCTGATATGCCTATCGGCACCTATATCTGAAATACCTATCGGCACATATTTTTGAAATGCCAATCGGAAACTACATCTGAAATGCCTATCGGCACCTATTTTTAAAATGCCAATCGCCAACTATATCTGAAATGTCTATCGGCACCTATATCTAAAATGCCTATCGGCACCTATTTTTGAAATGCCTATCGGAAACTACATCTGAAATGCCTATCAGCACCTATATTTGAAATGCCTATCGGCAACCATATCTGAAATGCCTATCGACACCTATTGAAATACCTATCGGCTTCTATATCTGAAATGCCTATCGGCACCTATTTTTAAAATGCCAATCGGCAACTATATCTGAAATGCCTATCGGCACCTATATCTGAAAAGCCTATCGGCACCTATTTTTGAAATGCCTATCGGCAACCAAATCAGAAATGCCTATCGGCACCTATATTTGAAATGCCTATCGGCACCTATATCTGAAATGCCTATCGGCACCTATTTTTAAAATGCCAATCGGCAACTATATCTGAAATGCCTATCGGCACCTATATTTGAAATGCCTATCGGCTTCTATATCTGAAATGCCTATTGGCACCTATTTTAAAAATGCCAATCGGCAACTATATCTGAAATGCCTATCGGCACCTACATCTGAAATGCCTATCGGAAACTACATCTGAAATGCCTATCGGCACCTATATTTGAAATGCATATCGGCAACCAAATCAGAAATGCCTATCGGCACCTATATCTGAAATGCCTTTTGGTATTTATATATGAAATGCCTATTGGCACCTATTTTTAAAATGCCAATCGGCAACTATATCTGAAATGCCTATCGGCACCTATATGTGAAATGCCTATCGGCACCTATTTTTGAAATGCCTATCGGCAACCAAATCAGAAATGCCTATCGGCACCTATATTTGAAATGCCTATCGGCACCTATATCTGAAATGCCTATCGGCACCTTTTTTTAAAATGCCAATCGGCAACTATATCTGAAATGCCTATCGGCACCTATATTTGAAATGCCTATCGGCTTCTATATCTGAAATGCCTATTGGCACCTATTTTTAAAATGCCTATCGGCAACTATATCTGAAATGCCTATCGGCACCTACATCTGAAATGCCTATCGGCACCTATTTTTGAAATGCCTATCGGAAACTACATCTGAAATGCCTATCGGCACCTATATTTGAAATGCCTATCGGCAACTAAATCAGAAATGCCTATCGGCACCTATATCTGAAATGCCTTTCGGTATTTATATATGAAATGCCTATCGGCACCTATATTTGAAATGCCTATCGGCATCTATATTTCAAATGCCTATCGGCAACTATATCTGATATGCCTATCGGCAACCATATCTGAAATGCCTATCGACACCTATATTTGAAATACCTATCGGCTTCTATATCTAAAATGCCTATCGGCACCTATTTTAAAATGCCAATCGGCAACTATATTTGAAATGCCTATCGGCACCTATATCTGAAATGCCTATCGGCACCTATTTTTGAAATGCCTATCGGAAACTACATCTGAAATGCCTATCAGCACCTATATTTGAAATGCCTATCGGCAACCAAATCAGAAATACCTATCAGCACCTATATCTGAAATGCCTTTCGGTATTTATATCTGAAATGCCTATCGGCACCTATATTTGAAATGCCTATCGGCACCTATATTTTAAATGCCTATCGGCAACTATATCTGATATGCCTATCGGCACCTATATCTGAAATCCCTATCGGCACCTATTTTTGAAATGCCTATCGGCAACCAAATCAGAAATGCCTATCGGCACCTATATTTGAAATGCCTATCGGCTTCTATTTCTGAAATGCCTATCGGCACCTATTTTTAAAATGCCAATCGGCAACTATATCTGAAATGTCTATCGGCACCTATATCTGAAATGCCTATCGGCACCTATTTTTAAAATGCCTATCGGAAACTACATCTGAAATGCCTATCAGCACCTATATATGAAATGCCTATCGGCAACCAAATTAGAAATGCCTATCGGCACCTATATCTGAAATGCCTTTCGGCATTTATATCTGAAATGCCTATCGGCACCTATATTAAAAAATGCCTATCGGCACCTATATTTTAAATGCCTATCGGCAACTATATCTGATGTGCCTATCGGCACCTATATCTGAAATGCCTATCGGCACGTATTTTTGAAATGCTTATCGGAAACTACATCTGAAATGCCTATCGGCACCTATTTTTAAAATGCCAATCGGCATCTATATCTGAAATGTCTATCGGCACCTATATCTAAAATGCCCATCGGCACCTATTTTTGAAATGCCTATCGGAAACTACATCTGAAATGCCTATCAGCACCTATATTTGAAATGCCTATCGGCAACCATGTCTGAAATGCCTATCGACACCTATATTTGAAATACCTATCGGCTTCTATATCTAAAATGCCTATCGGCACCTATTTTTAAAATGCCAATCGGCAACTATATCTGAAATGCCTATCGGCACCTATATCTGAAATGCCTATCGGCACCTATTTTTGAAATGCCTATCGACAGCCAAATCAGAAATGCCTATCGGCACCTATATTTGAAATGCCTATCGGCACCTATATCTGAAATGCCTATCGGCACCTATTTTTAAAATGCCAATCGGCAACTATATCTGAAATGCCTATCGGCACCTATATTTGAAATGCCTATCGGCTTCTATATCTGAAATGCCTATTGGCACCTATATTTAAAATGCCAATCGGCAACTTTATCTGAAATGCCTTTCGGTATTTATATCTGAAATGCCTATCGGCACCTATATTTGAAATGCCTATCGGCACCTATATTTTAAATGCCTATCGGCAACTATATTTGATATGCCTATCGGCACCTATATCTGAAATCGCTATCGGCACCTATTTTTGAAATGCCTATCGGAAACTACATCTGAAATGCCTATCGGCGCCTATTTTTAAAATGCCAATCGGCAACTATATCTGAAATGCCTGTCGGCACCTATATCTGAAATACCTTTCGGCATTTATATCTGAAATGCCTATCGGCACCTATATTTTAAATGCCTATCGGCAACTATATCTGATATGCCTATCGGCTGCTATATCTGAAATGCCTATCGGCACCTTTTTTTGAAATGCCTATCGGAAACTACATCTGAAATGCCTATCGGCACCAATTTTTAAAATGCCATTCGGCAACTACATCTGAAGTGCCTATCAGCACCTATATTTGAAATGCCTATCGGCATCCATATCTGAAATGCCTATCGTCACCTATATTTGAAATACCTATCGGCTTCTATATCTGAAAAGCCTATCGGCACCTATTTTTAAAATGCCAATCGGCAACTATTTCTGAAATGCCTATCAGCACCTATATCTGAAATTCCTATCGGCACCTATATTTGAAATGTCTATCGGCAACCAAATCAGAAATGCCTATCGGCACCTATATTTGAAATGCCTATCGGCTTCTATTTCTGAAATGCCTATCGGCACCTATTTTTAAAATGCCAATCGGCAACTATATCTGAAATGTCTATCGGCACCTATATCTGAAATGCCTATCGGCACCTATTTTTAAAATGCCTATCGGAAACTACATTTGAAATGCCTATCAGCACCTATATATGAAATGCCTATCGGCAACCAAATCAGAAATGCCTATCGGCACCTATATCTGAAATGCCTTTCGGCATTTATATCTGAAATGCCTATCGGCACCTATATTAAAAAATGCCTATCGGCACCTATATTTTAAATGCCTATCGGCAACTATATCTGATATGCCTATCGGCACCTATATCTGAAATGCCTATCAGCACGTATTTTTGAAATGCCAATCGGAAACTACATCTGAAATGCCTATCGGCACCTATTTTTAAAATGCCAATCGGCAACTATATCTGAAATGTCTATCGGCACCTATATCTGAAATGCCTATCGGCACCTATTTTTAAAATGCCTATCGGAAACTACATCTGAAATGCCTATCAGCACCTATATATGAAATGCCTATCGGCAACCAAATCAGAAATGCCTATCGGCACCTATATCTGAAATGCCTTTCGGCATTTATATCTGAAATGCCTATCGGCACCTATATTAAAAAATGCCTATCGGCACCTATATTTTAAATGCCTATCGGCAACTATATCTGATATGCCTATCGGCACCTATATCTGTAATGCCTATCGGCACGTATTTTTGAAATGCCTATCGGAAACTACATCTGAAATGCCTATCGGCACCTATTTTTAAAATGCCAATCGGCAACTATATCTGAAATGTCTATCGGCACCTATATCTAAAATGCCCATCGGCACCTATTTTTGAAATGCCTATCGGAAACTACATCTGAAATGCCTATCAGCACCTATATTTGAAATGCCTATTGGCAACCATGTCTGAAATGCCTATCGACACCTATATTTGAAATACCTATCGGCTTCTATATCTAAAATGCCTATCGGCACCTATTTTTAAAATGCCAATCGGCAACTATATCTGAAATGCCTATCGGCACCTATATCTGAAATGCCTATCGGCACCTATTTTTGAAATGCCTATCGACAACCAAATCAGAAATGCCTATCGGCACCTATATTTGAAATGCCTATCGGCACCTATATCTGAAATGCCTATCGGCACCTATTTTTAAAATGCCAATCGGCAACTATATCTGAAATGCCTATCGGCACCTATATTTGAAATGCCTATCGGCTTCTATATCTGAAATGCCTATTGGCACCTATATTTAAAATGCCAATCGGCAACTATATCTGAAATGCCTTTCGGTATTTATATCTGAAATGCCTATCGGCACCTATATTTGAAATGCCTATCGGCACCTATATTTTAAATGCCTATCGGCAACTATATTTGATATGCCTATCGGCACCTATATCTGAAATCGCTATCGGCACCTATTTTTGAAATGCCTATCGGAAACTACATCTGAAATGCCTATCGGCGCCTATTTTTAAAATGCCAATCGGCAACTATATCTGAAATGCCTGTCGGCACCTATATCTGAAATACCTTTCGGCATTTATATCTGAAATGCCTATCGGCACCTATATTTTAAATGCCTATCGGCAACTATATCTGATATGCCTATCGGCTGCTATATCTGAAAAGCCTATCGGCACCTTTTTTTGAAATGCCTATCGGAAACTACATCTGAAATGCCTATCGGCACCAATTTTTAAAATGCCATTCGGCAACTACATCTGAAGTGCCTATCAGCACCTATATTTGAAATGCCTATCGGCATCCATATCTGAAATGCCTATCGTCACCTATATTTGAAATACCTATCGGCTTCTATATCTGAAAAGCCTATCGGCACCTATTTTTAAAATGCCAATCGGCAACTGTTTCTGAAATGCCTATCAGCACCTATATCTGAAATTCCTATCGGCACCTATATTTGAAATGTCTATCGGCAACCAAATCAGAAATGCCTATCGGCACCTATATTTGAAATGCCTATCGGCTTCTATTTCTGAAATGCCTATCGGCACCTATTTTTAAAATGCCAATCGGCAACTATATCTGAAATGTCTATCGGCACCTATATTTGAAATGCCTATCGGCACCTATTTTTAAAATGCCTATCGGAAACTACATTTGAAATGCCTATCAGCACCTATATATGAAATGCCTATCGGCAACCAAATCAGAAATGCCTATCGGCACCTATATCTGAAATGCCTTTCGGCATTTATATCTGAAATGCCTATCGGCACCTATATTAAAAAATGCCTATCGGCACCTATATTTTAAATGCCTATCGGCAACTATATCTGATATGCCTATCGGCACCTATATCTGAAATGCCTATCAGCACGTATTTTTGAAATGCCAATCGGAAACTACATCTGAAATGCCTATCGGCACCTATTTTTAAAATGCCAATCGGCAACTATATCTGAAATGTCTATCGGCACCTATATCTAAATTGCCTATCGGCACCTATTTTTGAAATGCCTATCGGAAACTACATCTGAAATGCCTATCAGCACCTATATTTGAAATGCCTTTTGGCAACCATATCTGAAATGCCTATCGACACCTATTGAAATACCTATCGGCTTCTATATCTGAAATGCCTATCGGCACCTATTTTTAAAATGCCAATCGGCAACTATATCTGAAATGCCTATCGGCACCTTTATCTGAAATGCCTATCGGCACCTATTTTTGAAATGCCTATCGGCAACCAAATCAGAAATGCCTATCGGCACCTATATTTGAAATGCCTATCGGCACCTATATCTGAAATGCCTATCGGCACCTATTTTTAAAATGCCAATCGGCAACTATATCTGAAATGCCTATCGGCACCTATATTTGAAATGCCTATCGGCAACTATATCTGATATGCCTATCGGCTCCCATGTCTGAAATGCCTATCGGCACCTATTTTTGAAATGCCTATCGGAAACTACATCTGGAATGCCTATCGGCACCTATATCTGAAATGCCTATCGGCACCTATTTTTGAAATGCCAATCGGAAACTACATCTGAAATGCCTATTGGCACCTATTTTTAAAATGCCAATCGGCAACTATATCTGAAATGCCTATCGGCACCTACATCTGAAATGCCTATCGGCACCTATTTTTAAAATGCCTATCGGAAACTACATCTGAAATGCCTATCGGCACCTATTTTTAAAATGCTAATCGGCAACTATATCCGAAATGCCTATCGGCACCTATATCTGAAATGCCTTTTGGCATTTATATCTGAAATGCCTATCGGCAAATATATTTAGAATGCCTATCGGCACCTATATTTTAAATGCCTATCGGCAACTATATCTGATATGCCTATCGGCTCCCATGTCTGAAATGCCTATCGGCACCTATTTTTGAAATGCCAATCGGAAACTACATCTGGAATGCCTATCGGCACCTATATCTGAAATACCTATCGGCACCTATTTTTGAAATGCGTATCGGAAACTACATCTGAAATGACTATCAGCACTTATATTTGAAACGCCTATCGCAAAACTACATCTGAAATGCCTATCAGCACCAATATTTGAAATGCCTATCGGCTTCTATATCTGAAATGCCTATCGGCACCTATTTTTAAAATGCCAATCGGCAACTATATCTAAAATGCCTATCATCACCCATATTTGAAATGCCTATCAGCAACCATATTTAAAATGCCTATCGACACCTATATTTGAAATACCTAACGGCTTCTATATCTGAAATGCCTATCGGCACCTATTTTTAAAATGCCAATCGGCAACTATATCTGAAATACCTATCGGCACCTATATCTGAAATGCCTATCGGCACTTATTTTTGAAATGCCTATCGGAAACTACATCTTAAATGCCTATCAGCACCTATATTTAAAATGCCTATCGGCAACCATATCTGAAATGCCTATCGACACCTATATTTGAAATACCTATCGGCTTCTATATCTAAAATGCCTATTAGCACCTATTTTTAAAATGTTAATCGGCAACTATATCTGAAATGCCTATCGGCACCTATATCTGAAAGGCCTATCGGCACCTATTTTTGAAATTCCTATCGGCAACCAAATCACAAATGTCTATCGGCACCTATATTTGAAATGCCTATCGGCACCTATATCGGAAATGCCTATCGGCAACTACATCTGAAATGCCTATCAGCACCTATATTTGAAATGCCTATCGACAACCATATCTGAAATGCCTATCGACACCTATATTTGAAATACCTATCGGCTTCAATATTTAAAATGCCTATCGGCACCTATTTTTAAAATGCCAATCGGCAACTATATCTGGAATGCCTATCGGCACCTATATTTGAAATGCCTATCAGCTTCTATATCTGAAATGCCTATCAACACCTATTTTTAAAATGCCAACCCGCAACTTTATCTGAAATGCCTATCGGCACCTATTTCTGAAATGCCTATCGGCACCTATTTTTGAAATGCCTATCGGAAACTACATCTGAAATGCCTATCAGCACCTATATTGAAAATGCCTATCGGCAACCATATCTGAAATGCCTATCGACACCTATATTTGAAATACCTATCGGCTTCTATATCTGAAATGCCTATCGGCACTTATTTTTAAAATGCCAATCGGCAACTATATCTGAAATGCCTAGCAGCACCCATATTTGAAATGCCTATCGGCAACCATATCTGAAATGCCTATCGACACCTAATTTGAAATACCTATCGGCTTCTATATCTGAAATGCCTATCGGCACCTATTTTTAAAATGCCTATCGGAAACTACATCTGAAATGGCTATCAGCACCTATATTTGAAATGCCTATCGGCAACCATATCTGAAATGCCTATCGGCACCTATATTTGAAATGCCTATCGGCTTCTATATTTGAAATGCCTATCGGCACCTATTTTTAAAATGCCAATCGGCAACTATATCTGAAATGCCTATAGGCACGTATATCTGAAATGCCTATCGGCACCTATTTTTGAAATGCCTATCGGAAACTACATCTGAAATGCCTATCAGCACCTATATTTGAAATGCCTATCGGCAACCAAATCAGAAATACCTATCAGCACCTATATCTGAAATGCCTTTCGGTATTTATATCTGAAATGCCTATCGGCACCTATATTTGAAATGCCTTTCGGCACCTATATTTTAAATGCCTATCGGCAACTATATCTGATATGCCTATCGGCACCTATATCTGATATCCCTATCGGCACCTATTTTTGAAATGCCTATCGGAAACTACATATGAAATACCTATCGGCACCTATTTTTAAAATGCCAATCGGCAACTATATCTGAAATGCCTATCGGCACCTATATCTGAAATGCCTTTCGGCATTTATATCTGAAATGCCTATCGGCACCTATATTTAAAATGCCTATCGGCACCTATATTTTAACTGCCTATCGGCAACTATATCTGATATGCCTATCGGCTCCTATATCTGAAATGCCTATCAGCACCTATATTTGAAATGCCTATCGGCATCCATATCTGAAATGCCTATCGTCACCTATATTTGAAATACCTATCGGCTTCTATATCTGAAATGCCTATCAGCACCTATTTTTAAAATGCCAATCGGCAACTATTTCTGAAATGCCTATCAGCACCTATATCTGAAATTCCTATCGGCACCTATATTTGAAATGCCTAACGGCAACCAAATCAGAAATGCCTATCGGCACCTATATTTGAAATGCCTATCGGCTTCTATTTCTGAAATGCCTATCGGCACCTATTTTTAAAATGCCAATCGGCAACTATATCTGAAATGTCTATCGGCACCTATATCTGAAATGCCTATCGGCACCTATTTTTAAAATGCCTATCGGAAACTACATCTGAAATGCCTATCAGCACCTATATATGAAATGCCTATCGGCAACCAAATCAGAAATGCCTATCGGCACCTATATCTGAAATGCCTTTCGGCATTTATATCTGAAATGCCTATCGGCACCTATATTAAAAAATGCCTATCGGCACCTATATTTTAAATGCCTATCGGCAACTATATCTGATATGCCTATCGGCACCTATATCTGAAATGCCTATCGGCACGTATTTTTGAAATGCCAATCGGAAACTACATCTGAAATGCCTATCGGCACCTATATTTGAAATGCCTATCGGCACCTATATCTGAAATGCCTATCGGCACCTATTTTTAAAATGCCAATCGGCAACTATATCTGAAATGCCTATCGGCACCTATATTTGAAATGCCTATCGGCTTCTATATCTGAAATGCCTATTGGCACCTATATTTGAAATGCCTAACGGCAACCAAATCAGAAATGCCTATCGGCACCTATATTTGAAATGCCTATCGGCTTCTATTTCTGAAATGCCTATCGGCACCTATTTTTAAAATGCCAATCGGCAACTATATCTGAAATGTCTATCGGCACCTATTTCTAAAATGCCTATCGGCACCTATTTTTGAAATGCCTATCGGAAACTACATCTGAAATGCCTATCAGCACCTATATTTGAAATGCCTATCGGCAACCATATCTGAAATGCCTATCGACACCTATATTTGAAATACCTATCGGCTTCAATATCTGAAATGCCTATCGGCACCTATTTTTAAAATGCCAATCGGCAACTATATCTGAAATGCCTATCGGCACCTATATCTGAAATGCCTATCGGCACCTATTTTTGAAATGCCTATCGGCAACCAAATCAGAAATGCCTATCGGCACCTATATTTGAAATGCCTATCGGCACCTATATCTGAAATGCCTATCGGCACCTATTTTTAAAATGCCAATCGGCAACTATATCTGAAATGCCTATCGGCACCTATATTTGAAATGCCTATCGGCTTCTATATCTGAAATGCCTATTGGCACCTATTTTTAAAATGCCAATCGGCAACTATATCTGAAATGCCTATCGGCACCTACATCTGAAATGCCTATCGGCACCTATTTTTGAAATGCCTATCGGAAACTACATCTGAAACGCCTATCGGCACCTATATTTGAAATGCCTATCGGCAACCAAATCAGAAATGCCTATCGGCACCTATATCTGAAATGCCTTTCGGTATTTATATATGAAGTGCCTATCGGCACCTATATTTGAAATGCCTATCGGCACCTATATTTCAAATGCCTATCGGCAACTATATCTGATATGCCTATCGGCACCTATATCTGAAATGCTTATCGTCACCTATTTTTGAAATGCCTATCGGAAACTTTATCTGAAATGCCTATCGGCACCTATTTTTAAAATGCAATCGGCAACTATATCTGAAATGCCTATCGGCACCTATATCTGAAATGCCTTTCGGCACCTATTTTTGAAATGCCTATCGGAAACTACATCCGAAATGCCTATCAGCACCTACATTTGAAATGCCTATCGGCAACCATATCAGAAATGCCTATCGGCACCTATATCTGAAATGCCTTTCGGTATTTATATCTTAAATGCCTATCGGCACCTATATTTGAAATGCCTATCGGCACCTATATTTTAAATGCCTATCGGCAACTATAACTGTTATGCCTATCGGCACCTATATCTGAAATGCCTTTCGGAATTTATATCTGAAATGCCTATCGGAACCTATATTTGAAATGCCTATCGGCACCTATATTTTAAATGCCTGTCGGCAACTATATCTGATATGCCTATCGGCACCTATATCTGAAATGCCTATCGGCAACTATTTTTGAAATGCTTATCGGAAACTACATCTGAAATACCTATCGGCACCTATTTTTAAAATGCCAATCGGCAACTATATCTGAAATGCCTATCGGCACCTATATCTGAAATGCCTTTCGGCACCTATTTTTGAAATGCCTATCGGAAACTACATCTGAAATGCCTATCAGCACCTACATTTGAAATGCCTATCGGCAACCATATCAGAAATGCCTATCGGCACCTATATCTGAAATGTCTTTCGGTATTTATATCTTAAATGCCTATCGGCACCTATATTTGAAATGCCTATCGGCACCTATATTTTAAATGCCTATCGGCAACTATAACTGTTATGCCTATCGGCACCTATATCTGAAATGCCTCTCGGAATTTATATCTGAAATGCCTATCGGAACCTATATTTGAAATGCCTATCGGCACCTTTATTTTAAATGCCTGTCGGCAACTATATCTGATATGCCTATCGGCACCTATATCTGAAATGCCTATCGGCACCTATATCTGAAATGCCTTTCGGCATTTATATCTGAAATGCCTATCGGCACCTATATTAAAAAATGCCTATCGGCACCTATATTTTAAATGCCTATCGGCAACTATATCTGATATGCCTATCGGCACCTATATCTGAAATGCCTATCGGCACGTATTTTTGAAATGCCAATCGGAAACTACATCTGGAATGCCTATCGGCACCTATATTTGAAATGCCTATCGGCACCTATACCTGAAATGCCTATCGGCACCTATTTTTAAAATGCCAATTGGCAACTATATCTGAAATGCCTATCGGCACCTATATTTGAAATGCCTATCGGCTTCTATATCTGAAATGCCTACTGGCACCTATATTTAAAATGCCTAACGGCAACCAAATCAGAAATGCCTATCGGCACCTATATTTGAAATGCCTATCGGCTTCTATTTCTGAAATGCCTATCGGCACCTATTTTTAAAATGCCAATCGGCAACTATATCTGAAATGTCTATCGGCACCTATTTCTAAAATGCCTATCGGCACCTATTTTTGAAATGCCTATCGCAAACTACATCTGAAATGCCTATCAGCACCTATATTTGAAATGCCTATCGGCAACCATATCTGAAATGCCTATCGACACCTATATTTGAAATACCTATCGGCTTCTATATCTGAAATGCCTATCGGCACCTATTTTTAAAATGCCAATCGGCAACTATATCTGAAATGCCTATCGGCACCTATATCTGAAATGCCTATCGGCACCTATTTTTGAAATGCCTATCGGCAACCAAATCAGAAATGCCTATCGGCACCTATATTTGAAATGCCTATCGGCACCTATATCTGAAATGCCTATCGGCACCTATTTTTAAAATGCCAATCGGCAACTATATCTGAAATGCCTATCGGCACCTATATTTGAAATGCCTATCGGCTTCTATATCTGAAATGCCTATTGGCACCTATTTTTAAAATGCCAATCGGCAACTATATCTGAAATGCCTATCGGCACCTACATCTGAAATGCCTTATGGCACCTATTTTTGAAATGCCTATCGGAAACTACATCTGAAACGCCTATCGGCACCTATATTTGAAATGCCTATCGGCAACCAAATCAGAAATGCCTATCGGCACCTATATCTGAAATGCCTTTCGGTATTTATATATGAAGTGCCTATCGGCACCTATATTTGAAATGCCTATCGGCACCTATATTTCAAATGCCTATCGGCAACTATATCTGATATGCCTATCGGCACCTATATCTGAAATGCTTATCGTCACCTATTTTTGAAATGCCTATCGGAAACTTTATCTGAAATGCCTATCGGCACCTATTTTTAAAATGCAATCGGCAACTATATCTGAAATGCCTATCGGCACCTATATCTGAAATGCCTTTCGGCACCTATTTTTGAAATGCCTATCGGAAACTACATCTGAAATGCCTATCAGCACCTACATTTGAAATGCCTATCGGCAACCATATCAGAAATGCCTATCGGCACCTATATCTGAAATGCCTTTCGGTATTTATATCTTAAATGCCTATCGGCACCTATATTTGAAATGCCTATCGGCACCTATATTTTAAATGCCTATCGGCAACTATAACTGTTATGCCTATCGGCACCTATATCTGAAATGCCTTTCGGAATTTATATCTGAAATGCCTATCGGAACCTATATTTGAAATGCCTATCGGCACCTATATTTTAAATGCCTGTCGGCAACTATATCTGATATGCCTATCGGCACCTATATCTGAAATGCCTATCGGCAACTATTTTTGAAATGCTTATCGGAAACTACATCTGAAATACCTATCGGCACCTATTTTTAAAATGCCAATCGGCAACTATATCTGAAATGCCTATCGGCACCTATATCTGAAATGCCTTTCGGCACCTATTTTTGAAATGCCTATCGGAAACTACATCTGAAATGCCTATCAGCACCTACATTTGAAATGCCTATCGGCAACCATATCAGAAATGCCTATCGGCACCTCTATCTGAAATGTCTTTCGGTATTTATATCTTAAATGCCTATCGGCACCTATATTTGAAATGCCTATCGGCACCTGTATTTTAAATGCCTATCGGCAACTATAACTGTTATGCCTATCGGCACCTATATCTGAAATGCCTTTCGGAATTTATATCTGAAATGCCTATCGGAACCTATATTTGAAATGCCTATCGGCACCTATATTTTAAATGCCTGTCGGCAACTATATCTGATATGCCTATCGGCACCTATATCTGAAATGCCTATCGGCACCTATATTTGAAATGCCTATCGGCAACCATATCTGGAATGCCTATCGGCACCTACATTTGAAATGCCTATCGGCTTCTATATCTGAAATGCCTATCGGCACCTATTTTTAAAATGCCAATCGGCAACTATATCTGAAATGCCTATCGGCACCTATATCTGAAATGCCTATCGGCACCTATTTTTGAAATGCCTATCGGAAACTACATCTGTAATGCCTATCAGCGCCTATATTTGAAATGCCTATCGGCAACCATATCTGGAATGCCTATCGGCACCTACATTTGAAATGCCTATCGGCTTCTATATCTGAAATGCCTATCGGCACCTATTTTTAAAATGCCAGTCGGCAACTATATCTGAAATGCCTATCGGCACCTATATCTGAAATGCCTATCGCACCTATTTTTAAAATGCCAATCGGCAACTATATCTGAAATGCCTATCAGCACCCATATTTGAAATGCCTTTTGGCAACCATATCTGAAATGCCTATCGACACCTATATTTGAAATACCTATCGGCTTCTATATCTGAAATGCCTATCGGCACCTATTTTTAAAATGCCAATCGGCAACTATATCTGAAATGCGTATCGGCACCTATATTTGAAATGCCTATCGGAAGCTACATCTGGAATGCCTATCAGCACCTATATTTGAAATGCCTATCGGCAACCATATCTGAAATGCCTATCGACACCTATATTTGAAATACCTGTCGGCTTCTATATCTGAAATGCCTATCGGCACCTATTTTTAAAGTGCCAATCGGCAACTATATCTGAAATGCCAATCGGCACCTATATCTGAAATGCCTATCGGCACCTATTTTTGAAATGCCTATCGAAAACTACATCTGAAATGCCTATCAGCACCTATATTTGAAATGCCTATCGGCAACCAAATCAGAAATGCCTATCGGCACCTATATCTGAAAAGCCTTTCGGCATTTATATCTGAAATGCCTATCAGCACCTATATTTTAAATGCCTATCGGCAACTATATCTGATATGCCTTTTGGCACCTATATCTGAAATGCCTATCGGCACCTATTTTTGAAATGCCTATCTGAAACTACATCTGAAATGCCTATCAGCACCTATTTTTAAAATGCCAATCGGGAACTATATCTGAAATGCCTATCGGCACCTATATCTGAAATGCCTATCGGCACCTATTTATGAAATGCCTATCGGAAACTACATCTGTAATGCCTATCAGCGCCTATATTTGAATTGCCTATGGGCAACCATATCTGGAATGCCTATCGGCACCTACATTTGAAATGCGTATCGGCTTCTATATCTGAAATGCCTATCGGCACCTATTTTTAAAATGCCAATCGGCAACTATATCTGAAATGCCTATCGGCACCTATATCTGAAATGCCTATCGGCACCTATTTTTGAAATGCCTATCGGAAACTACATCTGAAATGCCTATCAGCACCTATATTTGAAATGCCAATCGGCAACTATATCTGAAATGCCTAGCAGCACCCATATTTGAAATGCCTATCGGCAACCATATCTGAAATGCTAATCGACACCTAATTTGAAATACCTATCGGCTTCTATATCTAAAATGCCTATCGGCACCTATTTTTAAAATGCCTATCTGAAACTACATCTGAAATGCCTATCAGCACCTATATTTGAAATGCCTATCGGCAACCATATCTTAAATGCCTATCGGCACCTATTTTTGAAATGCCTATCGGAAACTACATCTGAAATGCCTATCAGCACCTATATTTAAAATGCTTATCGGCAACCATATCTTAAATGCCTATCGGCACCTATATTTGAAATGCCTATCGGCTTCTATATCTGAAATGCCTATCGGCACCTATTTTTAAAATGCCAATCGGCAACTATATCTGAAATGCCTATCGGCACCTATATCTGAAATGCCTATCGGCACCTATTTTTGAAATGCCTATCGGAAACTACATTTGAAATGCCTATCACCACCTACATTTGAAATGCCTATCGGCAACCAAATCAGAAATGCCTATCGGCACCTATATCTGAAATGCCTATCGGCACCTATTTTTGAAATGCCTATCGGAAACTACATCTGAAATGCCTATCACCACCTACATTTGAAATGCCTATCGGCAACCAAATCAGAAATGCCTATCGGCACCTATATCTGAAATGCCTTTCGGTATTTATATCTTAAATGCCTATCGGCACCTATATTTGAAATGCCTATCGGCACCTATATTTTAAATGCCTATCGGCAACTATAACTGTTATGCCTATCGGCACCTATATCTGAAATGCCTATCGGCACCTATTTTTGAAATGCCTATCGGAAACTACATCTGAAATGCCTATCGGCACATATTTTTAAAATGCCAATCGGCAACTATATCTGAAATGCCTATCGGCACCTATATCTGAAATGCCTTTCGGCATTTATATCTGAAATGCCTATCGGTACCTATATTTAAAATGCCTATCGGCACCTATATTTTAAATGCCTATCGGCAACTATATCTGATATGCCTATCGTCTCTTATATCTGAAATGCCTATCGGCACCAATTTTTGAAATGCCTATCGGAAACTACATCTGAAATGCCTATCGGCACCTATTTTTAAAATGCCATTAGGCAACAATATCTGAAATGCCTACCGGCACCTATATCTGAAATGCCTATCGGCACCTATTTTTGAAATGCGTATCGGAAACTACATCTGAAATGCCTATCAGCACCTATATTTGAAATGCCTATCGGAAACTACATCTGAAATGCCTATCAGCACTTATATTTGAAATGCCTATCGGCTTCTATATCTGAAATGCCTGTCGGCACCTATTTTTAAAATGTCAATCGGCAACTATATCTGAAATGCCTATCATCATCCATATTTGAAATGCCTATCGGCAACCATATCTGAAATGCCTATCGACACCTATATGTGAAATACCTATCGGCTTCTATATCTGAAATGCCTATCGGCACCTATTTTTAAAATGCCAAACGGCAACTTTATCTGAAATGCCTATCGGCACCTATATCTGAAATGCCTATCGGCACCTATTTTTGAAATGCCTATCGGCAACCAAATCAGAAATGTCTATCGGCACCTATATTTGAAATGCCTATCGGCACCTATATCTGAAATGCCTATCGGCACCTATTTTTAAAATGCCAATCGGCAACTATATCTGAAATGCCTATCAGCACCCATGTTTGAAATGCCTATCGGCAACCATATCTGAAATGCCTATCGACACCTATATTCGAAATATCTATCGGCTTCTATATCTGAAATGTCTATCGGCACCTATTTTTAAAATGCCAATCGGCAACTATATCTGAAATGCCTATCGGCACCTATATCTGAAATGCCAATCGGCAACTATATCTGAAATGCCTATCGGCACCTACATCTGAAATGCTTATCGGCAACTATTTTTAAAATGCCAATCGGCAACTATATCTGAAATGCCTATCAGCACCCATATTTGAAATGCCTATCGGCAACCATATCTGAAATGCCTATCGGCACCTATATTTGAAATGCCTATCGGCTTCTATATCTGAAATGCCTATCGGCACCTATTTTTAAAATGCCAATCGGCAACTATATCTGAAGTGCCTATCGGCACCTATATCTGAAATGCCTATCGGCACCTATTTTTGAAATGCCTATCGGAAACTACATCTGAAATGCCTATCACCACCTACATTTGAAATGCCTATCGGCAACCAAATCAGAAATGCCTATCGGCACCTATATCTGAAATGCCTATCGGCACCTATTTTTGAAATGCCTATCGGAAACTACATCTGAAATGCCTATCACCACCTACATTTGAAGTGCCTATCGGCAACCAAATCAGAAATGCCTATCGGCACCTATATCTGAAATGCCTTTCGGTATTTATATCTTAAATGCCTATCGGCACCTATATTTGAAATGCCTATCGGCACCTATATTTTAAATGCCTATCGGCAACTATAACTGTTATGCCTATCGGCACCTATATCTGAAATGCCTATCGGCACCTATTTTTGAAATGCCTATCGGAAACTACATCTGAAATGCCTATCGGCACATATTTTTAAAATGCCAATCGGCAACTATATCTGAAATGCCTATCGGCACCTATATCTGAAATGCCTTTCGGCATTTATATCTGAAATGCCTATCGGTACCTATATTTAAAATGCCTATCGGCACCTATATTTTAAATGCCTATCGGCAACTATATCTGATATGCCTATCGTCTCTTATATCTGAAATGCCTATCGGCACCAATTTTTGAAATGCCTATCGGAAACTACATCTGAAATGCCTATCGGCACCTATTTTTAAAATGCCATTAGGCAACTATATCTGAAATGCCTATCGGCACCTATATCTGAAATGCCTTTCGGCACCTATTTTTGAAATGCCTATCGGAAACTACATCTGAAATGCCTATCAGCACCTACATTTGAAATGCCTATCGGCAACCATATCAGAAATGCCTATCGGCACCTATATCTGAAATGCCTTTCGGTATTTATATCTTAAATGCCTATCGGCACCTATATTTGAAATGCCTATCGGCACCTATATTTTAAATGCCTATCGGCAACTATAACTGTTATGCCTATCGGCACCTATATCTGAAATGCCTTTCGGAATTTATATCTGAAATGCCTATCGGAACCTATATTTGAAATGCCTATCGGCACCTATATTTTAAATGCCTGTCGGCAACTATATCTGATATGCCTATCGGCACCTATATCTGAAATGCCTATCGGCAACTATTTTTGAAATGCTTATCGGAAACTACATCTGAAATACCTATCGGCACCTATTTTTAAAATGCCAATCGGCAACTATATCTGAAATGCCTATCGGCACCTATATCTGAAATGCCTTTCGGCACCTATTTTTGAAATGCCTATCGGAAACTACATCTGAAATGTCTATCAGCACCTACATTTGAAATGCCTATCGGCAACCATATCAGAAATGCCTATCGGCACCTCTATCTGAAATGTCTTTCGGTATTTATATCTTAAATGCCTATCGGCACCTATATTTGAAATGCCTATCGGCACCTGTATTTTAAATGCCTATCGGCAACTATAACTGTTATGCCTATCGGCACCTATATCTGAAATGCCTTTCGGAATTTATATCTGAAATGCCTATCGGAACCTATATTTGAAATGCCTATCGGCACCTATATTTTAAATGCCTGTCGGCAACTATATCTGATATGCCTATCGGCACCTATATCTGAAATGCCTATCGGCACCTATATTTGAAATGCCTATCGGCAACCATATCTGGAATGCCTATCGGCACCTACATTTGAAATGCCTATCGGCTTCTATATCTGAAATGCCTATCGGCACCTATTTTTAAAATGCCAATCGGCAACTATATCTGAAATGCCTATCGGCACCTATATCTGAAATGCCTATCGGCACCTATTTTTGAAATGCCTATCGGAAACTACATCTGTAATGCCTATCAGCGCCTATATTTGAAATGCCTATCGGCAACCATATCTGGAATGCCTATCGGCACCTACATTTGAAATGCCTATCGGCTTCTATATCTGAAATGCCTATCGGCACCTATTTTTAAAATGCCAGTCGGCAACTATATCTGAAATGCCTATCGGCACCTATATCTGAAATGCCTATCGCACCTATTTTTAAAATGCCAATCGGCAACTATATCTGAAATGCCTATCAGCACCCATATTTGAAATGCCTTTTGGCAACCATATCTGAAATGCCTATCGACACCTATATTTGAAATACCTATCGGCTTCTATATCTGAAATGCCTATCGGCACCTATTTTTAAAATGCCAATCGGCAACTATATCTGAAATGCGTATCGGCACCTATATTTGAAATGCCTATCGGAAGCTACATCTGGAATGCCTATCAGCACCTATATTTGAAATGCCTATCGGCAACCATATCTGAAATGCCTATCGACACCTATATTTGAAATACCTGTCGGCTTCTATATCTGAAATGCCTATCGGCACCTATTTTTAAAGTGCCAATCGGCAACTATATCTGAAATGCCAATCGGCACCTATATCTGAAATGCCTATCGGCACCTATTTTTGAAATGCCTATCGAAAACTACATCTGAAATGCCTATCAGCACCTATATTTGAAATGCCTATCGGCAACCAAATCAGAAATGCCTATCGGCACCTATATCTGAAAAGCCTTTCGGCATTTATATCTGAAATGCCTATCAGCACCTATATTTTAAATGCCTATCGGCAACTATATCTGATATGCCTTTTGGCACCTATATCTGAAATGCCTATCGGCACCTATTTTTGAAATGCCTATCTGAAACTACATCTGAAATGCCTATCAGCACCTATTTTTAAAATGCCAATCGGGAACTATATCTGAAATGCCTATCGGCACCTATATCTGAAATGCCTATCGGCACCTATTTATGAAATGCCTATCGGAAACTACATCTGTAATGCCTATCAGCGCCTATATTTGAATTGCCTATGGGCAACCATATCTGGAATGCCTATCGGCACCTACATTTGAAATGCGTATCGGCTTCTATATCTGAAATGCCTATCGGCACCTATTTTTAAAATGCCAATCGGCAACTATATCTGAAATGCCTATCGGCACCTATATCTGAAATGCCTATCGGCACCTATTTTTGAAATGCCTATCGGAAACTACATCTGAAATGCCTATCAGCACCTATATTTGAAATGCCAATCGGCAACTATATCTGAAATGCCTAGCAGCACCCATATTTGAAATGCCTATCGGCAACCATATCTGAAATGCTAATCGACACCTAATTTGAAATACCTATCGGCTTCTATATCTAAAATGCCTATCGGCACCTATTTTTAAAATGCCTATCTGAAACTACATCTGAAATGCCTATCAGCACCTATATTTGAAATGCCTATCGGCAACCATATCTTAAATGCCTATCGGCACCTATTTTTGAAATGCCTATCGGAAACTACATCTGAAATGCCTATCAGCACCTATATTTAAAATGCTTATCGGCAACCATATCTTAAATGCCTATCGGCACCTATATTTGAAATGCCTATCGGCTTCTATATCTGAAATGCCTATCGGCACCTATTTTTAAAATGCCAATCGGCAACTATATCTGAAATGCCTATCGGCACCTATATCTGAAATGCCTATCGGCACCTATTTTTGAAATGCCTATCGGAAACTACATTTGAAATGCCTATCACCACCTACATTTGAAATGCCTATCGGCAACCAAATCAGAAATGCCTATCGGCACCTATATCTGAAATGCCTATCGGCACCTATTTTTGAAATGCCTATCGGAAACTACATCTGAAATGCCTATCACCACCTACATTTGAAATGCCTATCGGCAACCAAATCAGAAATGCCTATCGGCACCTATATCTGAAATGCCTTTCGGTATTTATATCTTAAATGCCTATCGGCACCTATATTTGAAATGCCTATCGGCACCTATATTTTAAATGCCTATCGGCAACTATAACTGTTATGCCTATCGGCACCTATATCTGAAATGCCTATCGGCACCTATTTTTGAAATGCCTATCGGAAACTACATCTGAAATGCCTATCGGCACATATTTTTAAAATGCCAATCGGCAACTATATCTGAAATGCCTATCGGCACCTATATCTGAAATGCCTTTCGGCATTTATATCTGAAATGCCTATCGGTACCTATATTTAAAATGCCTATCGGCACCTATATTTTAAATGCCTATCGGCAACTATATCTGATATGCCTATCGTCTCTTATATCTGAAATGCCTATCGGCACCAATTTTTGAAATGCCTATCGGAAACTACATCTGAAATGCCTATCGGCACCTATTTTTAAAATGCCATTAAGCAACAATATCTGAAATGCCTACCGGCACCTATATCTGAAATGCCTATCGGCACCTATTTTTGAAATGCGTATCGGAAACTACATCTGAAATGCCTATCAGCACCTATATTTGAAATGCCTATCGGAAACTACATCTGAAATGCCTATCAGCACTTATATTTGAAATGCCTATCGGCTTCTATATCTGAAATGCCTGTCGGCACCTATTTTTAAAATGTCAATCGGCAACTATATCTGAAATGCCTATCATCATCCATATTTGAAATGCCTATCGGCAACCATATCTGAAATGCCTATCGACACCTATATGTGAAATACCTATCGGCTTCTATATCTGAAATGCCTATCGGCACCTATTTTTAAAATGCCAAACGGCAACTTTATCTGAAATGCCTATCGGCACCTATATCTGAAATGCCTATCGGCACCTATTTTTGAAATGCCTATCGGCAACCAAATCAGAAATGTCTATCGGCACCTATATTTGAAATGCCTATCGGCACCTATATCTGAAATGCCTATCGGCACCTATTTTTAAAATGCCAATCGGCAACTATATCTGAAATGCCTATCAGCACCCATGTTTGAAATGCCTATCGGCAACCATATCTGAAATGCCTATCGACACCTATATTCGAAATATCTATCGGCTTCTATATCTGAAATGTCTATCGGCACCTATTTTTAAAATGCCAATCGGCAACTATATCTGAAATGCCTATCGGCACCTATATCTGAAATGCCAATCGGCAACTATATCTGAAATGCCTATCGGCACCTACATCTGAAATGCTTATCGGCAACTATTTTTAAAATGCCAATCGGCAACTATATCTGAAATGCCTATCAGCACCCATATTTGAAATGCCTATCGGCAACCATATCTGAAATGCCTATCGGCACCTATATTTGAAATGCCTATCGGCTTCTATATCTGAAATGCCTATCGGCACCTATTTTTAAAATGCCAATCGGCAACTATATCTGAAGTGCCTATCGGCACCTATATCTGAAATGCCTATCGGCACCTATTTTTGAAATGCCTATCGGAAACTACATCTGAAATGCCTATCACCACCTACATTTGAAATGCCTATCGGCAACCAAATCAGAAATGCCTATCGGCACCTATATCTGAAATGCCTATCGGCACCTATTTTTGAAATGCCTATCGGAAACTACATCTGAAATGCCTATCACCACCTACATTTGAAATGCCTATCGGCAACCAAATCAGAAATGCCTATCGGCACCTATATCTGAAATGCCTTTCGGTATTTATATCTTAAATGCCTATCGGCACCTATATTTGAAATGCCTATCGGCACCTATATTTTAAATGCCTATCGGCAACTATAACTGTTATGCCTATCGGCACCTATATCTGAAATGCCTATCGGCACCTATTTTTGAAATGCCTATCGGAAACTACATCTGAAATGCCTATCGGCACATATTTTTAAAATGCCAATCGGCAACTATATCTGAAATGCCTATCGGCACCTATATCTGAAATGCCTTTCGGCATTTATATCTGAAATGCCTATCGGTACCTATATTTAAAATGCCTATCGGCACCTATATTTTAAATGCCTATCGGCAACTATATCTGATATGCCTATCGTCTCTTATATCTGAAATGCCTATCGGCACCAATTTTTGAAATGCCTATCGGAAACTACATCTGAAATGCCTATCGGCACCTATTTTTAAAATGCCATTAGGCAACAATATCTGAAATGCCTACCGGCACCTATATCTGAAATGCCTATCGGCACCTATTTTTGAAATGCGTATCGGAAACTACATCTGAAATGCCTATCAGCACCTATATTTGAAATGCCTATCGGAAACTACATCTGAAATGCCTATCAGCACTTATATTTGAAATGCCTATCGGCTTTTATATCTGAAATGCCTGTCGGCACCTATTTTTAAAATGTCAATCGGCAACTATATCTGAAATGCCTATCATCATCCATATTTGAAATGCCTATCGGCAACCATATCTGAAATGCCTATCGACACCTATATGTGAAATACCTATCGGCTACTATATCTGAAATGCCTATCGGCACCTATTTTTAAAATGCCAAACGGCAACTTTATCTGAAATGCCTATCGGCACCTATATCTGAAATGCCTATCGGCACCTATTTTTGAAATGCCTATCGGCAACCAAATCAGAAATGTCTATCGGCACCTATATTTGAAATGCCTATCGGCACCTATATCTGAAATGCCTATCGGCACCTATTTTTAAAATGCCAATCGGCAACTATATCTGAAATGCCTATCAGCACCCATGTTTGAAATGCCTATCGGCAACCATATCTGAAATGCCTATCGACACCTATATTCGAAATATCTATCGGCTTCTATATCTGAAATGTCTATCGGCACCTATTTTTAAAATGCCAATCGGCAACTATATCTGAAATGCCTATCGGCACCTATATCTGAAATGCCAATCGGCAACTATATCTGAAATGCCTATCGGCACCTACATCTGAAATGCTTATCGGCAACTATTTTTAAAATGCCAATCGGCAACTATATCTGAAATGCCTATCAGCACCCATATTTGAAATGCCTATCGGCAACCATATCTGAAATGCCTATCGACACCTATATTTAAAATATCTATCGGCTTCTATATCTGAAATGCCTATCGGCACCTATTTTTAAAATGCCAATCGGCAACTATATCTGAAATGCCTATCGGCACTTATATCTGAAATGCCAATCGGCAACTATATCAGAAATGCCTATCGGGACGTATATCTTAAATGCCTATCGGCACCTATTTTAGAAATGCCTATCGGAACCTACATCTGTATTGCCTATCAGCACCTATGTTTAAAATGCCTATCGGCAACCAAATCGGAAATGCCTATTGGCACCTATATCTGAAATGCCTTTCGGCATTTTTATCTGAAATGCCTATCGGCACCTATATTTAAAATGCCTATCGGCACCTATATTTTAAATGCCTGTCGGCAACTATATCTGATATGCCTATCGGCACCTATATCTGAAATGCCTATCGGCAACTATTTTTGAAATGCCTATCGGAAAATACATCTGAAATGCCTATCGGCACCTATTTTTAAAATGCCAATCGGCAACTATATCTGAAATGCCGTCGGCACCTATATCTGAAATGCCTGTCGGCACCTATTTTTGAAATGCCTATCGGAAACTACATCTGTAATGCCTATCAGCGCTTATATTTGAAATGCCTATCGGCAACCATATCTGGAATGCCTATCGGCACCTACATTTGAAATGCCTATCGGCTTCTATATCTGTAATGCCTATCGGCACCTATTTTTAAAATGCCAATCGGCAACTATATCTGAAATGCCTATTGGCACCTATATCTGAAATGCCTATCGGCACCTATTTTTGAAATGCCTATCGGAAACTACATCTGAAATGCCTATCAGCACTTATATTTGAAATGCGAATCGGCACCTATATCTGAAATGCCTATCGGCACCTATATCTGAAATGCCTATCGGAACCTATTTTTGAAATGCCTATAGGCCACCATATCAGAAATGCCTATCGGCACCTATATTTGAAATGCCTATCGGCACCTATTTTTAAAATGCCAATCGGCAACTATATCTGAAATGCCTATCGGCACCTATATCTGAAATGCCTTTCGGCATTTATATCTGAAATGCCTATCGGCAAATATATTTAGAATGCCTATCGGCACCTATATTTTAAATGCCTATCGGCAACTATATCTGATATGCCTATCGGCTCCTATGTCTAAAATGCCTATCGGCACCTATTTTGTGAAATGCCTATCGGAAACTAAATCTGAAATGCCTATCGGCACCTATATCTGACATGCCTATCGGCATTTTTTTTTGAAATGCGTATCGGAAACTACATCTGAAATGACTATCAGCACTTATATTTGAAACGCCTATCGCAAAACTACATCTGAAATGCCTATCAGCACATATATTTGAAATGCCTATCGGCTTCTATATCTAAAATGCCTATCGGCACCTATTCTTAAAATGCCAATCGGCAACTATATCTGAAATGCCTATCATCACCCATATTTGAAATGCCTATCGGCAACCATATCTGAAATGCCTATCGACACCTATATTTGAAATACCTATCGGCTTCTATATCTGAAATGCCTATCGGCACTTATTTTTAAAATGCCAATCGGCAACTATATCTGAAATACCTATCGGCACTAATATATGAAATGCCTATCGGCACCTATTTTTGAAATGCCTATCGAAAACTACATCTTAAATGCCTATCAGCACCTATATTTGAAATGCCTATCGACAACCATATCTGATATGCCTATCGACACCTATATTTGAAATACCTATCGGCTTCTATATCTAAAATGCCTATCGGCACCTATTTTTAAAATGCCAATCGGCAACTATATCTGAAATGCCTATCGGCACCTATATCTGAAAGGCCTATCGGCACCTATTTTTGAAATTCCTATCGGCAACCAAATCAGAAATGTCTATCGGCACCTATATTTGAAATGCCTATCGGCACCTATATCGGAAATGCCTATCGGCACCTATTTTTGAAATGCCTATCGGAAACTACATCTGAAATGCCTATCAGCACCTATATTTGAAATGCCTATCGGCAACCATATCTGAAATGCCTATCGACACCTATATTTGAAATACCTATCGGCTTCTATATCTAAAATGCCTATCGGCACCCATTTTTAAAATGCCAACCGGCAACTTTATCTGAAATGCCTATCGGCACCTATGTCTGAAATGCCTATCGGCACCTATTTTTGAAATGCCTATCGGAAACTACATCTGAAATGCCTATCAGCACCTACATTTAAAATGCCTATCGGCAACCATATCTGAAATGCCTATCGACACCTATATTTGAAATACCTATCGGCTTCTATATCTGAAATGCCTATTGGCACTTATTTTTAAAATGCCAATCGGCAGCTATATCTGAAATGCCTAGCAGCACCCATATTTGAAATGCCTATCGGCAACCATATCTTAAATGCCTATCGACACCTAATTTGAAATACCTATCGGCTTCTATATCTGAAATGCCTATCGGCACCTATTTTTAAAATGCCTATCGGAAACTACATCTGAAATGGCTATCAGCACCTATATTTGAAATGCCTATCGGCAACCATATCTGAAATGCCTATCGACACATATATTTGAAATGCCTATCGGCTTCTATATTTGAAATGCCTATCGGCACCTATTTTTAAAATGCCAATCGGCAACTATATCTGAAATGCCTATCGGCACCTATATCTGAAATGCCTATCGGCACCTATTTTTGAAATGCCATTCGGCAACTACATCTGAAATGCCTATCAGCACCTATATTTGAAATGCCTATCGGCATCCATATCTGAAATGCCTATCGTCACCTATATTTGAAATACCTATCGGCTTCTATATCTGAAATGTCTATCGGCACCTATATCTGAAATGCCTATCGGCACCTATTTTTAAAATGCCTATCGGAAACTACATCTGAAATGCCTATCAGCACCTATATATGAAATGCCTATCGGCAACCAAATCAGAAATGTCTATCGGCACCTATATTTGAAATGCCTATCGGCACCTATATCTGAAATGCCTATCGGCACCTATTTTTGAAATGCCTATTGGAAACTACATCTGAAATGCCTATTAGCACCTATATTTGAAATGCCTATCGGCAACCATATCTGAAATGCCTATCGACACCTATATTTGAAATACCTATCGGCTTCTATATCTAAAATGCCTATCGGCACCTATTTTTAAAATGCCAATCGGCAACTATATTTGAAATGCCTATCGGCACCTATATCTGAAATACCTATCGGCACCTATTTTTGAAATGCCTATCGGAAACTACATCTGAAATGCCTATCAGCACCTATATTTGAAATGCCTATCGGCAACCAAATCAGAAATACCTATCAGCACCTATATCTGAAATGCCTTTCGGTATTTATATCTGAAATGCCTATCGGCACCTATATTTGAAATGCCTATCGGCACCTATATTTTAAATGCCTATCGGTAACTATATCTGATATGTTTATCGGCACCTATATCTGAAATCCCTATCGGCACCTATTTTTGAAATGCCTATCGGCAACCAAATCAGAAATGCCTATCGGCACCTATATTTGAAATGCCTATTGGCTTCTCTTTCTGAAATGCCTATCGGCACCTATTTTTAAAATGCCAATCGGCAACTATATCTGAAATGTCTATCGGCACCTATATCTGAAATGCCTATCGGCACCTATTTTTAAAATGCCTATCGGAAACTACATCTGAAATGCCTATCAGCACCTATATATGAAATGCCTATCGGCAACCAAATCAGAAATGCCTATCGGCACCTATATCTGAAATGCCTTTCGGCATTTATATCTGAAATGCCTATCGGCACCTATATTAAAAAATGCCTATCGGCACCTATATTTTAAATGCCTATCGGCAACTATATCTGATATGCCTATCGGCACCTATATCTGAAATGCCTATCGGCACGTATTTTTGAAATGCCTATCGGAAACTACATCTGAAATGCCTATCGGCACCTATTTTTAAAATGCCAATCGGCAACTATATCTGAAATGTCTATCGGCACCTATATCTAAAATGCCTATCGGCACCTATTTTTGAAATGCCTATCGGAAACTACATCTGAAATGCCTATCAGCACCTATATTTGAAATGCCTATCGGCAACCATATCTGAAATGCCTATCGACACCTATATTTGAAATACCTATCGGCTTCTATATCTGAAATGCCTATCGGCACCTATTTTTAAAATGCCAATCGGCAACTATATCTGAAATGCCTATCGGCACCTATATCTGAAATGCCTATCGGCACCTATTTTTGAAATGCCTATCGGCAACCAAATCAGAAATGCCTATCGGCACCTATATTTGAAATGCCTATCGGCACCTATATCTGAAATGCATATCGGCACCTATTTTTAAAATGCCAATCGGCAAATATATCTGAAATGCCTATCGGCACCTATATTTGAAATGCCTATCGGCTTCTATATCTGAAATGCCTATTGGCACCTATTTTTAAAATGCCAATCGGCAACTATATCTGAAATGCCTTTCGGTATTTATATCTGAAATGCCTATCTGCACCTATATTTGAAATGCCTATCGGCACCTATAAATTTAAATGCCTATCGGCAACTATATTTGATATGCCTATCGGCACCTATATCTGAAATCCCTATCGGCACCTATTTTTGAAATGCCTATCGGAAACTACATCTGAAATGAATATCGGCACCTATTTTTAAAATGCCAATCGGCAACTATATCTGAAATGCCTATCGGCACCTATATCTGAAATGACTTTCGGCATTTATATCTGAAATGTCTATCGGCACCTATTTTTAAAATGCCAATCGGCAACTATATCTGAAATGCCTATCGGCACCTATATCTGAAATGACTTTCGGCATTTATATCTGAAATGCCTATCGGCACCTATTTTTAAAATGCCAATCGGCAACTACACCTGATATGCCTATCGGCTCCTATATCTGAAATGCCTATCGGCACCTATTTTTGAAATGCCTATCGGAAACTACATCTGAAATGCCTATCGGCACCAATTTTTAAAATGTCATTCGGCAACTACATCTGAAGTGCCTATCAGCACCTATATTTGAAATGCCTATCGGCATCCATATCTGATATGCCTATCGACACCTATATTTGAAATACCTATCGGCTTCTATATCTAAAATGCCTATCGGCACCTATTTTTAAAATGCCAATCGGCAACTATATCTGAAATGCCTATCGGCACCTATATCTGAAAGGCCTATCGGCACCTATTTTTGAAATTCCTATCGGCAACCAAATCAGAAATGTCTATCGGCACCTATATTTGAAATGCCTATCGGCATCTATATCGGAAATGCCTATCGGCACCTATTTTTGAAATGCCTATCGGAAACTACATCTGAAATGCCTATCAGCACCTATATTTGAAATGCCTATCGGCAACCATATCTGAAATGCCTATCGACACCTATATTTGAAATACCTATCGGCTTCTATATCTAAAATGCCTATCGGCACCCATTTTTAAAATGCCAACCGGCAACTTTATCTGAAATGCCTATCGGCACCTATGTCTGAAATGCCTATCGGCACCTATTTTTTAGAAATGCCTATCGGAAACTACATCTGAAATGCCTATCAGCACCTATATTTAAAATGCCTATCGGCAACCATATCTGAAATGCCTATCGACACCTATATTTGAAATACCTATCGGCTTCTATATCTGAAATGCCTATCGGCACTTATTTTTAAAATGCCAATCGGCAGCTATATCTGAAATGCCTAGCAGCACCCATATTTGAAATGCCTATCGGCAACCATATCTTAAATGCCTATCGACACCTAATTTGAAATACCTATCGGCTTCTATATCTGAAATGCCTATCGGCACCTATTTTTAAAATGCCTATCGGAAACTACGTCTGAAATAGCTACAGCACCTATATTTGAAATGCCTATCGGCAACCATATCTGAAATGCCTATCGACACATATATTTGAAATGCCTATCGGCTTCTATATTTGAAATGCCTATCGGCACCTATTTTTAAAATGCCAATCGGCAACTATATCTGAAATGCCTATCGGCACCTATATCTGAAATGCCTATCGGCACCTATTTTTGAAATGCCATTCGGCAACTACATCTGAAATGCCTATCAGCACCTATATTTGAAATGCCTATCGGCATCCATATCTGAAATGCCTATCGTCACCTATATTTGAAATACCTATCGGCTTCTATATCTGAAATGCCTATCGGCACCTATTTTTAAAATGCCAATCGGCAACTATTTCTGAAATGCCTATCAGCACCTATATCTGAAATTCCTATCGGCACCTATATTTGAAATGCCTATCGGCAACCAAATCAGAAATGCCTATCGGCACCTATATTTGAATTGCCTATCGGCTTCTATTTCTGAAATGCCTATCGGCACCTCTTTTTAAAATGCCAATCGGCAACTATATCTGAAATGTCTATCGGCACCTATATCTAAAATGCCTATCGGCACCTATTTTTAAAATGCCTATCGGAAACTACATCTGAAATGCCTATCAGCACCTATATATGAAATGCCTATCGGCAACCAAATCAGAAATGTCTATCGGCACCTATATTTGAAATGCCTATCGGCACCTATATCTGAAATGCCTATCGGCATCTATTTTTGAAATGCCTATTGGAAACTACATCTGAAATGCCTATTAGCACCTATATTTGAAATGCCTATCGGCAACCATATCTGAAATGCCTATCGACACCTATATTTGAAATACCTATCGGCTTCTATTTCTAAAATGCCTATCGGCACCTATTTTTAAAATGCCAATCGGCAACTATATTTGAAATGCCTATCGGCACCTATATCTGAAATACCTATCGGCACCTATTTTTGAAATACCTATCGGCAACCAAATCAGAAATGCCTATCGGCACCTATATTTGAAATGCCTATCGGCAACCAAATCAGAAATGCCTATCGGCACCTATATCTGAAATGCCATTTGGCACCTATTTTTGAAATGCCTATCGGCAACCAAATCAGAAATGCCTATCGGCACCTATATTTGAAATGCCTATCGGCACCTATATCTGAAATGCCTATCGGCACCTATTTTTAAAATGCCAATCGGCAACTATATCTGAAATGCCTATCGGCACCTATATTTGAAATGCCTATCGGCTTCTATATCTGAAATGCCTATTGGCACCTATTTTTAAAATGCCAATCGGCAACTATATCTGAAATTCCTATCGGCACCTACATATGAAATGCCTATCGGCACCTATTTTTGAAATGCCTATCGGAAACTACATCTGAAATGCCTATCGGCACCTATATTTGAAATGCCTATCGGCAACCAAATCAGAAATGCCTATCGGCACCTATATCTGAAATGCCTTTCGGTATTTATATATGAAATGCCTATCGGCACCTATATTTGAAATGCCTATCGGCACCTATATTTCAAATGCCTATCGGCAACTATATCTGATATGCCTATCGGCAACCATATCTGAAATGCCTATCGACACCTATATTTGAAATACCTATCGGCTTCTATATCTAAAATGCCTATCGGCACCTATTTTAAAATGCCAATCGGCAACTATATTTGAAATGCCTATCGGCACCTATATCTGAAATGCCTATCGGCACCTATTTTTGAAATGCCTATCGGAAACTACATCTGAAATGCCTTTCAGCACCTATATTTGAAATGCCTATCGGCAACCAAATCAGAAATACCTATCAGCACCTATATCTGAAATGCCTTTCGGTATTTATATCTGAAATGCCTATCGGCACCTATATTTGAAATGCCTATCGGCACCTATATTTTAAATGCCTATCGGCAACTATATCTGATATGCCTATCGGCACCTATATCTGAAATCCCTATCGGCACCTATTTTTTAAATGCCTATCGGCAACCATATCAGAAATGCCTATCGGCACCTATATTTGAAATGCCTATCGGCTTCTATTTCTGAAATGCCTATCGGCACCTATTTTTAAAATGCCAATCGGCAACTATATCTGAAATGTCTATCGTTCCTATATCTGAAATGCCTATCGGCACCTATTTTTAAAATGCCTATCGGAAACTACATCTGAAATGCCTATCAGCACCTATATATGAAATGCCTATCGGCAACCAAATCAGAAATGCCTATCGGCACCTATATCTGAAATGCCTTTCGGCATTTATATCTGAAATGCCTATCGGCACCTATATTAAAAAATGCCTATCGGCACCTATATTTTAAATGCCTATCGGCAACTATATCTGATATGCCTATCGGCACCTATATCTGAAATGCCTATCGGCACGTATTTTTGAAATGCCTTTCGGAAACTACATCTGAAATGCCTATCGGCACCTATTTTTAAAATGCCAATCGGCAACTATATCTGAAATGTCTATCGGCACCTATATCTAAAATGCCTATCGGCACCTATTTTTGAAATGCCTATCGGAAACTACATCTGAAATGCCTATCAGCACCTATATTTGAAATGCCTATCGGCAACCATGTCTGAAATGCCTATCGACACCTATATTTGAAATACCTATCGGCTTCTATATCTGAAATGCCTATCGGCACCTATTTTTAAAATGCCAATCGGCAACTATATCTGAAATGCCTATCGGCACCTATATCTGAAATGCCTATCGGCACCTATTTTTGAAATGCCTATCGGCAACCAAATCAGACATGCCTATCGGCACCTATATTTGAAATGCCTATCGGCACCTATATCTGAAATGCCTATCGGCACCTATTTTTAAAATGCCAATCGGCAACTATATCTGAAATGCCTATCGGCACCTATATTTGAAATGCCTATCGGCTTCTATATCTGAAATGCCTATTGGCACCTATTTTTAAAATGCCAATCGGCAACTATATCTGAAATGCCTTTCGGTATTTATATCTGAAATGCCTATCGGCACCTATATTTGAAATGCCTATCGGCACCTATATTTTAAATGCCTATCGGCAACTATATTTGATATGCCTATCGGCACCTATATCTGAAACCGCTATCGGCACCTATTTTAAAAATGCCTATCGGAAACTACATCTGAAATGCCTATCGGCGCCTATTTTTAAAATGCCAATCGGCAACTATATCTGAAATGCCTATCGGCACCTATATCTGAAATACCGTTCGGCATTTATATCTGAAATGCCTATCGGCACCTATATTTTAAATGCCTATCGGCAACTATATCTGATATGCCTATCGGCTCCTATATCTGAAATGCCTATCGGCACCTTTTTTTGAAATGCCTATCGGAAACTACATCTGAAATGCCTATCGGCACCAATTTTTAAAATGCCATTCGGCAACTACATCTGAAGTGCCTATCAGCACCTATATTTGAAATGCCTATCGGCATCCATATCTGAAATGCCTATCGTCACCTATATTTGAAATACCTATCGGCTTCTATATCTGAAATGCCTATCGGCACCTATTTTTAAAATGCCAATCGGCAACAGTCTATTTCTGAAATGCCTATCAGCACCTATATCTGAAATTCCTATCGGCACCTATAATTGAAATGCATATCGGCAACCAAATCAGAAATGCCTATCGGCACCTATATTTGAAATGCCTATCGGCTTCTATTTCTGAAATGCCTATCGGCACCTATTTTTAAAATGCCAATCGGCAACTATATCTGAAATGTCTATCGGCACCTATATCTGAAATGCCTATCGGCACCTATTTTTAAAATGCCAATCGGCAACTATATCTGAAATGTCTATCGGCACCTATATCTAAAATGCCTATCGGCACCTATTTTTGAAATGCCTATCGGAAACTACATCTGAAATGCCTATCAGCACCTATATTTGAAATGCCTATCGGCAACCATATCCGAAATGCCTATCGACACCTATTGAAATACCTATCGGCTTCTATATCTGAAATGCCTATCGGCACCTATTTTTGAAATGCCTATCGGAAACTACATCTGAAATGAATATCGGCACCTATTTTTAAAATGCCAATCGGCAACTATATCTGAAATGCCTATCGGCACCTATATCTGAAATGACTTTCGGCATTTATATCTGAAATGCCTATCGGCACCTATTTTTAAAATGCCAATCGGCAACTATATCTGAAATGCCTATCGGCACCTATATCTGAAATGACTTTCGGCATTTATATCTGAAATGCCTATCGGCACCTATTTTTAAAATGCCAATCGGCAACTATACCTGATATGCCTATCGGCTCCTATATCTGAAATGCCTATCGGCACCTATTTTTGAAATGCCTATCGGAAACTACATCTGAAATGCCTATCGGCACCAATTTTTAAAATGTCATTCGGCAACTACATCTGAAGTGCCTATCAGCACCTATATTTGAAATGCCTATCGGCATCCATATCTGAAATGCCTATCGACACCTATATTTGAAATACCTATCGGCTTCTATAGCTGAAATGCCTATCGGCACCTATTTTTAAAATGCCAATCGGCAACTATTTCTGTAATGCCTATCAGCACCTATATCTGAAATTCCTATCGGCACCTATATTTGAAATGCCTATCGGCAACCAAATCAGAAATGTCTATCGGCACCTATATCTGAAATGCCTATCGGCACCTATTTTTGAAATGCCTATCGGAAACTATATCTGAAATGCCTATCAGCACCTATATTTGAAATGCCTATCGGCAACCATATCTGAAATGCCTATCGACACCTATATTTGAAATACCTATCGGCTTCTATATCTGAAATGCCTATCGGCACCTATTTTTAAAATGCCAATCGGCAACTATATCTGAAATGCCTATCGGCACCTATATCTGAAATGCCTATCGGCACCTATTTTTGAAATGCCTATCGGCAACCAAATCAGAAATGCCTATCGGCACCTATATTTGAAATGCCTATCGGCACCTATATCTGAAATGCCTATCGGCACCAATTTTTAAAATGCCAATCGGCAACTATATCTGAAATGTCTATCAGCACCCATATTTGAAATGCCTATCGCCAACCATATCTGAAATGCCTATCGACACCTAATTTGAAATACCTATCGGCTTCTATATCTGAAATGCCTATCTGCACCTATTTTTAAAATGCTCATCGGCAACTATATCTGAAATGCCTATCGGCTTCTATATCTGAAAAGCCTATTGGCACCTATTTTTATAATGCCAATCGGCAACTATATCTGAAATGCCTATCGGCACCTACATCTGAAATGCCTATCGGCACCAATTGTTGAAATACCTAACGGAAATACATCTGAAATGCCTATTGGCACCTATATTTGAAATGCCTATCAGCTTCTATATCTGAAATGCCTATCAACACCTATTTTAAAAATGCCAACCGGCAACTTTATCTGAAATGCCTATCGGCACCTATGTCTGAAATGCCTATCGGCACCTATTTTTGAAATGCCTATCGGAAACTACATCTGAAATGCCTATCAGCACCTATATTTAAAATGCCTATCGGCAACCAAATCAGAAATGCCTATCGGCACCTATATTTGAAATGCCTATCGGCACCTATATCTGAAATGCCTATCGGCACCTATTTTTAAAATGCCAATCGGCAACTATATCTGAAATGCCCAGCAGCTCCCATATTTGAAATGCCTATCGGCAACCATATCTGAAATGCCTATCGACACCTAATTTGAAATACCTATCGGCTTCAATATCTGAAATGCCTATCGGCACCTATTTTTAAAATGCCTATCGGAAACTACTTCTGAAACGGCTATCAGCACCTATATTTGAAATGCCTATCGGCAACCACATCTGAAATGCCTATCGGCACCTATATTTGAAATGCCTATCGGCTTCTATATTTGAAATGCCTATCGGCACCTATTTTTAAAATGCCAATCGGCAACTATATCTGAAATGCCTATCGGCACCTATATCTGAAATGCCTATCGGTACCTATTTTTGAAATGCCTATCGGAAACTACATCTGAAATGCCTATCAGCACCTATATTTGAAATGCCTATCGGCAACCAAATCAGAAATACCTATCAGCACCTATATCTGAAATGCCTTTCGGTATTTATATCTGAAATGCCTATCGGCACCTATATTTGAAATGCCTATCGGCACCTATATTTTAAATGCCTATCGGCAACTATATCTGATATGCCTATCGGCACCTATTTTTGAAATGCCTATCGGAAACTACATATGAAATACCTATCGACACCTATTTTTAAAATGCCAATCGGCAACTATATCTGAAATGCCTATCGGCACCTATATCTGAAATGCCTTTCGGCATTTATATCTGAAATGCCTATCGGCACCTATATTTAAAATGCCTATCGGCAACTATATCTGATATGCCTATCGGCACCTATATCTGAAATGCCTATCGGCACGTATTTTTGAAATGCCAATCGGAAACTACATCTGAAATGCCTATCGGCACCTATTTTTAAAATGCCAATCGGCAACTATATCTGAAATGTCTATCGGCACCTATATCTGAAATGCCTATCGGCACCTATTTTTGAAAAGCCTATCGGAAACTACATCTGAAATGCCTATCAGCACCTATATTTGAAATGCCTATCGGCAACCATATCTGAAATGCCTATCGACACCTATTGAAATACCTATCGGCTTCTATATCTGAAATGCCTACCGGCACCTATTTTTAAAATGCCAATCGGCAACTATATCTGAAATGCCTATCGGCACCTATATCTGAAATGCCTATCGGCACCTATTTTTGAAATGCCTATCGGCAACCAAATCACAAATGCCTATCGGCACCTATATTTGAAATGCCTATCGGCACCTATATCTGAAATGCCTATCGGCACCTATTTTTTAAATGCCAATCGGCAACTATATCTGAAATGCCTATCGGCACCTATATTTGAAATGCCTATCGGCTTCTATATCTGAAATGCCTATTGGCACCTATTTTTAAAATGCCAATCGGCAACTATATCTGAAATGCCTATCGGCACCTACATCTGAAATGCCTATCGGCACCTATTTTTGAAATGCCTATCGGCACCTATATTTGAAATGCCTATCGGCAACCAAATCAGAAATGCCTATCGGCACCTATATCTGAAATGCCTATCGGCACCTATTTTTGAAATGCCTATCGGCAACCAAATCAGAAATGCCTATCGGCACCTATATTTGAAATGCCTATCGGCACCTATATCTGAAATGCCTATCGGCACCTATTTTTAAAATGCCAATCGGCAACTATATCTGAAATGCCTATCGGCACCTATATTTGAAATGCCTATCCGCTTTTATATCTGAAATGCCTATTGGCACCTATTTTTAAAATGCCAATCGGCAACTATATCTGAAATGCCTATCGGCACCTACATCTGAAATGCCTATCGGAAACTACATCTGAAATGCCTATCGGCACCTATATTTGAAATGCCTATCAGCAACCAAATCAGAAATGCCTATCGGCACCTATATCTGAAATGCCTTTCGGTATTTATATATGAAATGCCTATCGGCACCTATATTTGAAATGCCTATCGGCACCTATATTTCAAATGCCTATCGGCAACTATATCTGATATGCCTATCGGCAACCATATCTGAAATGCCTATCGACACCTATATTTGAAATACCTATCGGCTTCTATATCTAAAATGCCTATCGGCACCTATTTTAAAATGCCAATCGGCAACTATATTTGAAATGCCTATCGGCACCTATATCTGAAATGCCTATCGGCACCTATTTTTGAAATGCCTATCGGAAACTACATCTGAAATGCCTATCAGCACCTATATTTGAAATGCCTATCGGCAAACAAATCAGAAATACCTATCAGCACCTATATCTGAAATGCCTTTCGGTATTTATATCTGAAATGCCTATCGGCACCTATATTTGAAATGCCTATCGGCACCTATATTTTAAATGCCTATCGGCAACTATATCTGATATGCCTATCGGCACCTATATCTGAAATCCCTGTCGGCACCTATTTTTGAAATGCCTATCGGCAACCAAATCAGAAATGCCTATCGGCACCTATATTTGAAATGCCTATCGGCTTCTATTTCTGAAATGCCTATCGGCACCTATTTTTAAAATGCCAATCGGCAACTATATCTGAAATGTCTATCGGCACCTATATCTGAAATGCCTATCGGCACCTATTTTTAAAATGCCTATCGGAAACTACATCTGAAATGCCTATCAGCACCTATATATGAAATGCCTATCGGCAACCAAATCAGAAATGCCTATCGGCACCTATATCTGAAATGCCTATCGGCACGTATTTTTGAAATGCCTTTCGGAAACTACATCTGAAATGCCTATCGGCACCTATTTTTAAAATGCCAATCGGCAACTATATCTGAAATGTCTATCGGCACCTATATCTAAAATGCCTATCGGCACCTATTTTTGAAATGCCTATCGGAAACTACATCTGAAATGCCTATCAGCACCTATATTTGAAATGCCTATCGGCAACCATGTCTGAAATGCCTATCGACACCTATATTTGAAATACCTATCGGCTTCTATATCTGAAATGCCTATCGGCACCTATTTTTAAAATGCCAATCGGCAACTATATCTGAAATGCCTATCGGCACCTATATCTGAAATGCCTATCGGCACCTATTTTTGAAATGCCTATCGGCAACCAAATCAGAAATGCCTATCGGCACCTATATTTGAAATGCCTATCGGCACCTATATCTGAAATGCCTATCGGCACCTATTTTTAAAATGCCAATCGGCAACTATATCTGAAATGCCTATCGGCACCTATATTTGAAATGCCTATCGGCTTCTATATCTGAAATGCCTATTGGCACCTATTTTTAAAATGCCAATCGGCAACTATATCTGAAATGCCTTTCGGTATTTATATCTGAAATGCCTATCGGCACCTATATTTGAAATGCCTATCGGCACCTATATTTTAAATGCCTATCGGCAACTATATTTGATATGCCTATCGGCACCTATATCTGAAACCGCTATCAGCACTTATTTTAAAAATGCCTATCGGAAACTACATCTGAAATGCCTATCGGCGCCTATTTTTAAAATGCCAATCGGCAACTATATCTGAAATGCCTATCGGCACCTATATCTGAAATACCGTTCGGCATTTATATCTGAAATGCCTATCGGCACCTATATTTTAAATGCCTATCGGCAACTATATCTGATATGCCTATCGGCTCCTATATCTGAAATGCCTATCGGCACCTTTTTTTGAAATGCCTATCGGAAACTACATCTGAAATGCCTATCGGCACCAATTTTTAAAATGCCATTCGGCAACTACATCTGAAGTGCCTATCAGCACCTATATTTGAAATGCCTATCGGCATCCATATCTGAAATGCCTATCGTCACCTATATTTGAAATACCTATCGGCTTCTATATCTGAAATGCCTATCGGCACCTATTTTTAAAATGCCAATCGGCAACTATTTCTGAAATGCCTATCAGCACCTATATCTGAAATTCCTATCGGCACCTATAATTGAAATGCCTATCGGCAACCAAATCAGAAATGACTATCGGCACCTATATTTGAAATGCCTATCGGCTTCTATTTCTGAAATGCCTATCGGCACCTATTTTTAAAATGCCAATCGGCAACTATATCTGAAATGTCTATCGGCACCTATATCTGAAATGCCTATCGGCACCTATTTTTAAAATGCCAATCGGCAACTATATCTGAAATGTCTATCGGCACCTATATCTAAAATGCCTATCGGCACCTATTTTTGAAATGCCTATCGGAAACTACATCTGAAATGCCTATCAGCACCTATATTTGAAATGCCTATCGGCAACCATATCCGAAATGCCTATCGACACCTATTGAAATACCTATCGGGTCTATATCTGAAATGCCTATCGGCACCTATTTTTAAAATGCCAATCGGCAACTATATCTGAAATGCCTATCGGCACCTATATCTGAAATGCCTTTCGGCATTTATATCTAAAATGCCTATCGGCACCTATATTTTAAATGCCTATCGGCAAATATATCTGAAATGCCTATCGGCTCCTATATCTGAAATGCCTATGGGCACCTTTTTTTGAAATGCCTATCGGAAACTACATCTGAAATGCCTATCGGCACCAATTTTTAAAATGCCATTCGGCAACTACATCTGAAGTGCCTATCAGCACCTATATTTGAAATGCCTATCGGCATCCATATCTGAAATGCCTATCGGCACGTATTTTTGAAATGCCTTTCGGAAACTACATCTGAAATGCCTATCGGCACCTATTTTTAAAATGCCAATCGGCAACTATATCTGAAATGTCTATCGGCACCTATATCTAAAATGCCTATCGGCACCTATTTTTGAAATGCCTATCGGAAACTACATCTGAAATGCCTATCAGCACCTATATTTGAAATGCCTATCGGCAACCATGTCTGAAATGCCTATCGACACCTATATTTGAAATACCTATCGGCGTCTATATCTGAAATGCCTATCGGCACCTATTTTTAAAATGCCAATCGGCAACTATATCTGAAATGCCTATCGGCACCTATATCTGAAATGCCTATCGGCACCTATTTTTGAAATGCCTATCGGCAACCAAATCAGAAATGCCTATCGGCACCTATATTTGAAATGCCTATCGGCACCTATATCTGAAATGCCTATCGGCACCTATTTTTAAAATGCCAATCGGCAACTATATCTGAAATGCCTATCGGCACCTATATTTGAAATGCCTATCGGCTTCTATATCTGAAATGCCTATTGGCACCTATTTTTAAAATGCCAATCGGCAACTATATCTGAAATGCCTTTCGGTATTTATATCTGAAATGCCTATCGGCACCTATATTTGAAATGCCTATCGGCACCTATATTTTAAATGCCTATCGGCAACTATATTTGATATGCCTATCGGCACCTATATCTGAAACCGCTATCGGCACCTATTTTAAAAATGCCTATCGGAAACTACATCTGAAATGCCTATCGGCGCCTATTTTTAAAATGCCAATCGGCAACTATATCTGAAATGCCTATCGGCACCTATATCTGAGATACCGTTCGGCATTTATATCTGAAATGCCTATCGGCACCTATATTTTAAATGCCTATCGGCAACTATATCTGATATGCCTATCGGCTCCTATATCTGAAATGCCTATCGGCACCTTTTTTTGAAATGCCTATCGGAAACTACATCTGAAATGCCTATCGGCACCAATTTTTAAAATGCCATTCGGCAACTACATCTGAAGTGCCTATCAGCACCTATATTTGAAATGCCTATCGGCATCCATATCTGAAATGCCTATCGTCACCTATATTTGAAATACCTATCGGCTTCTATATCTGAAATGCCTATCGGCACCTATTTTTAAAATGCCAATCGGCAACTATTTCTGAAATGCCTATCAGCACCTATATCTGAAATTCCTATCGGCACCTATAATTGAAATGCCTATCGGCAACCAAATCAGAAATGCCTATCGGCACCTATATTTGAAATGCCTATCGGCTTCTATTTCTGAAATGCCTATCGGCACCTATTTTTAAAATGCCAATCGGCAACTATATCTGAAATGTCTATCGGCACCTATATCTGAAATGCCTATCGGCACCTATTTTTAAAATGCCAATCGGCAACTATATCTGAAATGTCTATCGGCACTATATCTAAAATGCCTATCGGCACCTATTTTTGAAATGCCTATCGGAAACTACATCTGAAATGCCTAACAGCACCTATATTTGAAATGCCTATCGGCAACCATATCCGAAATGCCTATCGACACCTATTGAAATACCTATCGGCTTCTATATCTGAAATGCCTATCGACACCTATTTTAGAAATGCCAATCGGCAACTATATCTGAAATGCCTATCGGCACCTATATCTGAAATGCCTTTCGGCATTTATATCTAAAATGCCTATCGGCACCTATATTTTAAATGCCTATCGGCAACTATATCTGATATGCCTATCGGCTCCTATATCTGAAATGCCTATGGGCACCTTTTTTTGAAATGCCTATCGGAAACTACATCTGAAATGCCTATCGGCACCAATTTTTAAAATGCCATTCGGCAACTACATCTGAAGTGCCTATCAGCACCTATATTTGAAATGCCTATCGGCATCCATATCTGAAATGCCTATCGTCACCTATATTTGAAATACCTATCGGCTTCTATATCTGAAATGCCTATCGGCACCTATTTTTAAAATGCCAATCGGCAACTATTTCTGAAATGCCTATCAGCACCTATATCTGAAATTCCTATCGGCACCTATAATTGAAATGCCTATCGGCAACCAAATCAGAAATGCCTATCGGCACCTATATTTGAAATGCCTATCGGCTTCTATTTCTGGAATGCCTATCGGCACCTATTTTTAAAATGCCAATCGGCAACTATATCTGAAATGTCTATCGGCACCTATATCTGAAATGCCTATCGGCACCTATTTTTAAAATGCCAATCGGCAACTATATCTGAAATGTCTATCGGCACCTATATCTAAAATGCCTATCGGCACCTATTTTTGAAATGCCTATCGGAAACTACATCTGAAATGCCTATCAGCACCTATATTTGAAATGCCTATCGGCAACCATATCTGAAATGCCTATCGACACCTATTGAAATACCTATCGGCTTCTATATCTGAAATGCCTATCGGCATCTATTTTTAAAATGCCAATTGACAACTATATCTGAAATGCCTATCGGCACCTATATCTGAAATGCCTTTTGGCATTTATATCTAAAATGCCTATCGGCACCTATATTTTAAATGCCTATCGGCAACTATATCTGATATGCCTATCGGCTCCTATATCTGAAATGCCTATCGGCACCTTTTTTTGAAATGCCTATCGGAAACTACATCTGAAATGCCTATCGGCACCAATTTTTAAAATGCCATTCGGCAACTACATCTGAAGTGCCTATCAGCACCTATATTTGAAATGCCTATCGGCATCCATATCTGAAATGCCTATCGTCACCTATATTTGAAATACCTATCGGCTTCTATATCTGAAATGCCCATCGGCACCTATTTTTAAAATGCCAATCGGCAACTATTTCTGAAATGCCTATCAGCACCTATATCTGAAATTCCTATCGGCACCTATAATTGAAATGCCTATCGGCAAACAAATCAGAAATGCCTATCGGCACCTATATTTGAAATGCCTATCTGCTTCTATTTCTGAAATGCCTATCGGCACCTATTTTTAAAATGCCAATCGGCAACTATATCTGAAATGTCTATCGGCACCTATATCTGAAATGCCTATCGGCACCTATTTTTAAAATGCCTATCGGAAACTACATCTGAAATGCCTATCAGCACCTATATATGAAATGCCTATCGGCAACCAAATCAGAAATGCCTATCGGCACCTATATCTGAAATGCCTATCGGCACGTATTTTTGAAATGCCAATCGGAAACTACATCTGAAATGCCTATCGGCACCTATTTTTAAAATGCCAATCGGCAACTATATCTGAAATGTCTATCGGCACCTATATCTAAAATGCCTATCGGCACCTATTTTTGAAATGCCTATCGGAAACTACATCTGAAATGCCTATCAGCACCTATATTTGAAATGCCTATCGGCAACCATATCTGAAATGCCTATCGACACCTATTGAAATACCTATCGGCTTCTATATCTAAAATGCCTATCGGCACCTATTTTTAAAATGCCAATCGGCAACTATATCTGCAATGCCTATCGGCACCTATATCTGAAATGCCTACCGGCACCTATTTTTGAAATGCCTATCGGCAACCAAATCAGAAATGCCTTTCGGAACCTATATTTGAAATGCCTATCGGCACCTATATCTGAAATGCCTATCGGCACCTATTTTTAAAATGCCAATCGGCAACTATATCTGAAATGCCTATCGGCACCTATATTTGAAATGCCTATCGGCAACTATATCTGATATGCCTATCGGCTCCCATGTCTGAAATGCCTATCGGCACCTATTTTTGATATGCCTATCGGAAACTACATCTGGAATGCCTATCGGCACCTATATCTGAAATGCCTATCGGCACCTATTTTTGAAATGCCAATCGAAAACTACATCTGAAATGCCTATTGGCACCTATTTTTAAAATGCCAATCGGCAACTATATCTGAAATGTTTATCGGCACCTATTTCTAAATTGCCTATCGGCACCTATTTTTGAAATGCCTATCGGAAACTACATCTGAAATGCCTATCAGCACCTATATTTGAAATGCCTATCGGCAACCATATCTGAAATGCCTATCGACACCTATATTTGAAATACCTATCGGCTTCTATATCTGAAATGCCTATCGGCACCTATTTTTAAAATGCCAATCGGCAACTATATCTGAAATGCCTATCGGCACCTATATCTGAAATGCCTATCGGCACCTATTTTTGAAATGCCTATCGGCAACAAAATCAGAAATGCCTATCGGCACCTATATTTGAAATGCCTATCGGCACCTATTAATGAAATGCCTATCGGCACCTATTTTTAAAATGCCAATCGGCAACTATATCTGAAATGCCTATCGGCACCTATATTTGAAATGCCTATCGGCTTCTATATCTGAAATGCCTATTGGCACCTATTTTTAAAATGCCAATCGGCAACTATATCTGAAATGCCTATCGGCACCTACATCTGAAATGCCTATCGGCACCTATTTTTGAAATGCCTATCGGAAACTACATATGAAATGCCTATCGGCACCTATATTTGAAATGCCTATCGGCAACCAAATCAGAAATGCCTATCGGCACCTATTTCTGAAATGCCTTTCGGTATTCATATATGAAATGCCTATCGGCACCTATATTTGAAATGCCTATCGGCACCTATATTTCAAACGCCTATCGGCAACTATATCTGATATGCCTATCGGCACCTATATCTGAAATGCCTATCGTCACCTATTTTTGAAATGCCTATCGGAAACTTTATCTGAAATGCCTATCGGCACCTATTTTTAAAATGCCAATCGGCAACTATATCTGAAATGCCTTTCGGCACCTATTTTTGAAATGCCTATCGGAAACTACATCTGAAATGCCTATCAGCACCTACATTTGAAATGCCTATCGGCAACCATATCAGAAATGCCTATCGGCACCTATATCTGAAATGTCTTTCGGTATTTATATCTTAAATGCCTATCGGCACCTATATTTGAAATGCCTATCGGCACCTATATTTTAAATGCCTATCGGCAACTATAACTGTTATGCCTATCGGCACCTATATCTGAAATGCCTTTAGGAATTTATATCTGAAATGCCTATCGGAACCTATATTTGAAATGCCTATCGGCACCTATATTTTAAATGCCTGTCGGCAACTATATCTGATATGCCTATCGGCACCTATATCTGAAATGCCTATCGGCAACTATTTTTGAAATGCTTATCGGAAACTACATCTGAAATACCTATCGGCACCTATTTTTAAAATGCCAATCGGCAACTATATCTGAAATGCCTATCGGCACCTATATCTGAAATGCCTTTCGGCACCTATTTTTGAAATGCCTATCGGAAACTACATCTGAAATGCCTATCAGCACCTACATTTGAAATGCCTATCGGCAACCATATCAGAAATGCCTATCGGCACCTATATCTGAAATGTCTTTCGGTATTTATATCTTAAATGCCTATCGGCACCTATATTTGAAATGCCTATCGGCACCTATATTTTAAATGCTTATCGGCAACTATAACTGTTATGCCTATCGACACCTATATCTGAAATGCCTTTCGGAATTTATATCTGAAATGCCTATCGGAACCTATATTTGAAATGCCTATCGGCACCTATATTTTAAATGCCTGTCGGCAACTATATCTGATATGCCTATCGGCACCTATATCTGAAATGCCTATCGGCACCTATTTTTGAAATGCCTATCGGAAACTACATCTGTAATGCCTATCAGCGCCTATATTTGAAATGCCTATCGGCAACCATATCTGGAATGCCTATCGGCACCTACATTTGAAATGCCTATCGGCTTCTATATCTGAAATGCCTATCGGCACCTATTTTTAAAATGCCAATCGACAACTATATCTGAAATGCCTATCGGCACCTATATCTGAAATGCCTATCGGCACCTATTTTTGAAATGCCTATCGGAAACTACATCTGAAATGCCTATCAGCACCTATATTTGAAATGCCAATCGGCACCTATATCTGAAATGCCTATCGGCACCTATATCTGAAATGCCTATCGGAACCTATTTTTGAAAGGCCTATCGGCAACCATATCAGAAATGCCTATTGGCACCTATATTTGAAATGCCTATCGCACCTATTTTTAAAATGCCAATCGGCAACTATATCTGAAATGCCTATCAGCACCCATATTTGAAATGCCTTTTGGCAACCATATCTGAAATGCCTATCGACACCTATATTTGAAATACCTATCGGCTTCTATATCTGAAATGCCTATCGGCACCTATTTTTAAAATGCCAATCGGCAACTATATCTGAAATGCGTATCGGCACCTATATCTGAAATGCCTATCGGCACCTATTTTTGAAATGCCTATCGGAAGCTACATCTGGAATGCCTATCAGCACCTATATTTGAAATGCCTATCGGCAACCATATCTGAAATGCCTATCGACACCTATATTTGAAATACCTGTCGGCTTCTATATCTAAAATGCCTATCGGCACCTATTTTTAAAGTGCCAATCGGCAACTATATCTGAAATGCCAATCGGCACCTATATCTGAAATGCCTATCGGCACCTATTTTTGAAATGCCTATCGAAAACTACATCTGAAATGCCTATCAGCACCTATATTTGAAATGCCTATCGGCAACCAAATCAGAAATGCCTATCGGCACCTATATCTGAAAAGCCTTTCGGCATTTATATCTGAAATGCCTATCAGCACCTATATTTTAAATGCCTATCGGCAACTATATCTGATATGCCTTTCGGCACCTATATCTGAAATGCCTATCGGCACCTATTTTTGAAATGCCTATCTGAAACTACATCTGAAATGCCTATCAGCACCTATTTTTAAAATGCCAATCGGGAACTATATCTGAAATGCCTATCGGCACCTATATCTGAAATGCCTATCGGCACCTATTTTTGAAATGCCTATCGGAAACTACATCTGTAATGCCTATCAGCGCCTATATTTGAAATGCCTATCGGCAACCATATCTGGAATGCCTATCGGCACCTACATTTGAAATGCGTATCGGCTTCTATATCTGAAATGCCTATCGGCACCTATTTTTAAAATGCCAATCGGCAACTATATCTGAAATGCCTATCGGCACCTATATCTGAAATGCCTATCGGCACCTATTTTTGAAATGCCTATCGGAAACTACATCTTAAATGCCTATCAGAACCTATATTTGAAATGCCAATCGGCAACTATATCTGAAATGCCTAGCAGCACCCATATTTGAAATGCCTATCGGCAACTATATCTGAAATGCTAATCGACACCTAATTTGAAATACCTATCGGCTTCTATATCTAAAATGCCTATCGGCACCTATTTTTAAAATGCCTATCGGAAACTACATCTGAAATGCCTATCAGCACCTATATTTGAAATGCCTATCGGCAACCATATCTTAAATGTCTATCGGCACCTATTTTTGAAATGCCTATCGGAAACTACATCTGAAATGCCTATCAGCACCTATATTTGAAATGCTTATCGGCAACCATATCTTAAATGCCTATCGGCACCTATATTTGAAATGCCTATCGGCTTCTATATCTGAAATGCCTATCGGCACCTATTTTTAAAATGCCAATCGGCAACTATATCTGAAATGCCTATCGGCACCTATATCTGAAATGCCTATTGGCACCTATTTTTGAAATGCCTATCGGAAACTACATCTGAAATGCCTATCACCACCTACATTTGAAATGCCTATCGGAAACCAAATCAGAAATGCCTATCGGCACCTATATCTGAAATGCCTTTCGGTATTTATATCTTAAATGCCTATCGGCACCTATATTTGAAATGCCTATTGGCACCTATATTTAAAATGCCTATCGGCAACTATATCTGATATGCCTATCGGCTCTTATATCTGAAATGCCTATCGGCACCAATTTTTGAAATGCCTATCGGAAACTACATCTGAAATGCCTATCAGCACCTATATTTGAAATGCCTATCGTCACCTATATCTGAAATGCCTATCGGCACCTATTTTTGAAATGCGTATCGGAAACTACATCTGAAATGCCTATCAGCACCTATATTTGAAATGCCTATCGGAAACTACATCTGAAATGCCTATCAGCACTTATATTTGAAATGCCTATCGGCACCTATATCTGAAATGCCTATCGGCACCTATTTTTGAAATGCGTATCGGAAACTACATCTGAAATGCCTATCAGCACCTATATTTGAAATGCCTATCGGAAACTACATCTGAAATGCCTATCAGCACTTATATTTGAAATGCCTATCGGCTTCTATATCTGAAATGCCTGTCGGCACCTATTTTTTAAATGTCAATCGGCAACTATATCTGAAATGCCTATCATCATCCATATTTGAAATGCCTATCGGCAACCATATCTGAAATGCCTATCGACACCTATATTTGAAATACCTATCGGCTTCTATATCTGAAATGCCTATCGGCACCTATTTTTAAAATGCCAACCGGCAACTTTATCTGAAATGCCTATCGGCACCTATATCTGAAATGCCTATCGGCACCTATTTTTGAAATGCCTATCGGCAACCAAATCAGAAATGTCTATCGGCACCTATATTTGAAATGTCTATCGGCACCTATATCTGAAATGCCTATCGGCACCTATTTTTAAAATGCCAATCGGCAATTATATCTGAAATGCCTATCAGCACCCATATTTGAAATGCCTATCGGCAACCATATCTAAAATGCCTATCGACACCTATATTCGAAATATCTATCGGCTTCTATATCTGAAATGTCTATCGGCACCTATTTTTAAAATGCCAATCGGCAACTATATCTGAAATGCCTATCGGCACCTATATCTGAAATGCCAATCGGCAACTATATCTGAAATGCCTATCGGCACCTACATCTAAAATGCTTATCGGCACCTATTTTTAAAATGCCAATCGGCAACTATATCTGAAATGCCTATCAGCACCCATATTTGAAATGCCTATCGGCAACTATATCTGAAATGCCTATCGACACCTATATTTAAAATATCTATCGGCTTCTATATCTGAAATGCCTATCGGCACCTATTTTTAAAATGCCAATCGGCAACTATATCTGAAATGCCTATCGGCACTTATATCTGAAATGCCAATCGGCAACTATATCAGAAATGCCTATCGGCACCTATATCTGAAATGCCTATCGGCACCTATTTTAGAAATGCCTATCGGAACCTACATCTGTATTGCCTATCAGCACCTATGTTTAAAATGCCTATCGGCAACCAAATCGGAAATGCCTATTGGCACCTATATCTGAAATGCCTTTCGGCATTTATATCTGAAATGCCTATCGGCACCTATATTTAAAATGCCTATCGGCACCTATATTTTAAATGCCTGTCGGCAACTATATCTGATATGCCTATCGGCACCTATATCTGAAATGCCTATCGGCAACTATTTTTGAAATACCTATCGGAAACTACATCTAAAATGCCTATCGGCACCTATTTTTAAAATGCCAATCGGCAACTATATCTGAAATGCCGTCGGCACCTATATCTGAAATGCCTATCGGCACCTATTTTTTAAATGCCTATCGGAAACTACATCTGTAATGCCTATCAGCGCTTATATTTGAAATGCCTATCGGCAACCATATCAGGAATGCCTATCGGCACCTACATTTGAAATGCCTATCGGCTTCTATATCTGAAATGCCTATCGGCACCTATTTTTAAAATGCAAATCGGCAACTATATTTGAAATGCCTATCGGCACCTATATCTGAAATGCCTATCGGCACCTATTTTTGAAATGCCTATCGGAAACTACATCTGAAATGCCTATCAGCACTTATATTTGAAATACGAATCGGCACCTATATCTGAAATGCCTATCGGCACCTATATCTGAAATGCTTATCGGAACCTATTTTTGAAATGCCTATCGGCAACCATATCAGAAATGCCTGTCGGCACCTATATTTGAAATGCCTATCGGCACCTATTTTTAAAATGCCAATCGGCAACTATATCTGAAATGCCTATCGGCACCTATATCTGAAATGCCTTTCGGCATTTATATCTGAAATGCCTATCGGCAAATATATTTAGAATGCCTATCGGCACCTATATTTTAAATGCCTATCGGCAACTATATCTGATATGCCTATCGGCTCCTATGTCTAAAATGCCTATCGGCACCTATTTTGTGAAATGCCTATCGGAAACTACATCTGAAATGCCTATCGGCACCTATATCTGAAATGCCTATCGGCACCTATTTTTGAAATGCGTATCGGAAACTACATCTGAAATGACTATCAGCACTTATATTTGAAACGCCTATCGCAAAACTACATCTGAAATGCCTATCAGTACCTATATTTGAAATGCCTATCGGCACCTATTTTTAAAATGCCAATCGGCAACTATATCTGAAATGCCTATCATCACCCATATTTGAAATGCCTATCGGCAACCATATCTGAAATGCCTATCGACACCTATATTTGAAATACCTGTCGGCTTCTATATCTGAAATGCCTATCGGCACCTATTTTTAAAATGCCAATCGGCAACTATATCTGCAATACCTATCGGCACTAATATATGAAATGCCTATCGGCACCTATTTTTGAAATGCCTATCGGAAACTACATCTTAAATGCCTATCAGCACCTATATTTGAAATGCCTATCGGCAACCATATCTGAAATGCCTATCGACACCTATATTTGAAATACCTATCGGCTTCTATATCTAAAATGCCTATCGGCACCTATTTTTAAAATGCCAATTGGCAACTATATCTGAAATGCCTATCGGCACCTATATCTGAAAGGCCTATCGGCACCTATTTTTGAAATTCCTATCGGCAACCAAATCAGAAATGTCTATCGGCACCTATATTTGAAATGCCTATCGGCACCTATATCGGAAATGCCTATCGGCACCTATTTTTGAAATGCCTATCGGAAACTACATCTGAAATGCCTATCAGCACCTATATTTGAAATGCCTATCGGCAACCATATCTGAAATGCCTATCGACACCTATATTTGAAATACCTATCTGCTTCTATATCTGAAATGCCTACCGGCACCTATTTTTAAAATGCCAATCGGCAACTATATCTTAAATGCCTATCGGCACCTATATCTGAAATGCCTATCGGCACCTATTTTTGAAATGCCTATCGGCAACAAAATCAGAAATGCCTATCGGCACCTATATTTGAAATGCCTATCGGCACCTATATCTGAAATGCCTATCGGCACCTATTTTTAAAATGCCAATCGGCAACTATATCTGAAATGTCTATCGGCACCTATATTTGAAATGCCTATCGGCTTTTATATCTGAAATGCCTATTGGCACCTATTTTTAAAATGCCAATCGGCAACTATATCTGAAATGACTATCGGCACCTACATCTGAAATGCCTATCGGCACTTATTTTTGAAATGCCTATCGGAAACTACATCTGAAATGCCTATCGGCACCTATATTTAAAATGCCTATCGGCAACCAAATCAGAAATGCCTATCGGCACCTATATCTGAAATGCCTTTCGGTATTTATATATGAAATGCCTATCGGCACCTATATTTGAAATGCCTATCAGCACCTATATTTCAAATGCCTATCGGTAACTATATCTGATATGCCTATCGGCACCTATATCTGAAATGCCTATCGTCACCTATTTTTGAAATGCCTATCGGAAACTACATCTTAAATGCCTATCAGAACCTATATTTGAAATGCCAATCGGCAACTATATCTGAAATGCCTAGCAGCACCCATATTTGAAATGCCTATCGGCAACTATATCTGAAATGCTAATCGACACCTAATTTGAAATACCTATCGGCTTCTATATCTAAAATGCCTATCGGCACCTATTTTTAAAATGCCTATCGGAAACTACATCTGAAATGCCTATCAGCACCTATATTTGAAATGCCTATCGGCAACCATATCTTAAATGCCTATCGGCACCTATATTTGAAATGCCTATCGGCTTCTATATCTGAAATGCCTATCGGCACCTATTTTTAAAATGCCAATCGGCAACTATATCTGAAATGCCTATCGGCACCTATATCTGAAATGCCTATCGGCACCTATTTTTGAAATGCCTATCGGAAACTACATCTGAAATGCCTATCACCACCTACATTTGAAATGCCTATCGGCACCTATATCTGAAATGCCTTTCGGTATTTATATCTTAAATGCCTATCGGCACCTATATTTGAAATGCCTATTGGCACCTATATTTTAAATGCCTATCGGCAACTATATCTGATATGCCTATCGGCTCTTATATCTGAAATGCCTATCGGCACCAATTTTTGAAATGCCTATCGGAAACTACATCTGAAATGCCTATCAGCACCTATATTTGAAATGCCTATCGGCACCTATATCTGAAATGCCTATCGGCACCTATTTTTGAAATGCGTATCGGAAACAACATCTGAAATGCCTATCAGCACCTATATTTGAAATGCCTATCGGAAACTACATCTGAAATGCCTATCAGCACTTATATTTGAAATGCCTATCGGCACCTATATCTGAAATGCCTATCGGCACCTATTTTTGAAATGCGTATCGGAAACTACATCTGAAATGCCTATCAGCACCTATATTTGAAATGCCTATCGGAAACTACATCTGAAATGCCTATCAGCACTTATATTTGAAATGCCTATCGGCTTCTATATCTGAAATGCCTGTCGGCACCTATTTTTTAAATGTCAATCGGCAACTATATCTGAAATGCCTATCATCATCCATATTTGAAATGCCTATCGGCAACCATATCTGAAATGCCTATCGACACCTATATTTGAAATACCTATCGGCTTCTATATCTGAAATGCCTATCGGCACCTATTTTTAAAATGCCAACCGGCAACTTTATCTGAAATGCCTATCGGCACCTATATCTGAAATGCCTATCGGCACCTATTTTTGAAATGCCTATCGGCAACCAAATCAGAAATGTCTATCGGCACCTATATTTGAAATGTCTATCGGCACCTATATCTGAAATGCCTATCGGCACCTATTTTTAAAATGCCAATCGGCAACTATATCTGAAATGCCTATCAGCACCCATATTTGAAATGCCTATCGGAAACCATATCTGAAATGCCTATCGACACCTATATTCGAAATATCTATCGGCTTCTATATCTGAAATGTCTATCGGCACCTATTTTTAAAATGCCAATCGGCAACTATATCTGAAATGCCTATCGGCACCTATATCTGAAATGCCAATCGGCAACTATATCTGAAATGCCTATCGGCACCTACATCTAAAATGCTTATCGGCACCTATTTTTAAAATGCCAATAGGCAACTATATCTGAAATGCCTATCAGCACCCATATTTGAAATGCCTATCGGCAACCATATCTGAAATGCCTATCGACACCTATATTTAAAATATCTATCGGCTTCTATATCTGAAATGCCTATCGGCACCTATTTTTAAAATGCCAATCGGCAACTATATCTGAAATGCCTATCGGCACTTATATCTGAAATGCCAATCGGCAACTATATCAGAAATGCCTATCGGCACCTATATCTGAAATGCCTATCGGCACCTATTTTAGAAATGCCTATCGGAACCTACATCTGTATTGCCTATCAGCACCTATGTTTAAAATGCCTATCGGCAACCAAATCGGAAATGCCTATTGGCACCTATATCTGAAATGCCTTTCGGCATTTATATCTGAAATGCCTATCGGCACCTATATTTAAAATGCCTATCGGCACCTATATTTTAAATGCCTGTCGGCAACTATATCTGATATGCCTATCGGCACCTATATCTGAAATGCCTATCGGCAACTATTTTTGAAATACCTATCGGAAACTACATCTGAAATGCCTATCGGCACCTATTTTTAAAATGCCAATCGGCAACTATATCTGAAATGCCGTCGGCACTCATATCTGAAATGCCTATCGGCACCTATTTTTTAAATGCCTATCGGAAACTACATCTGTAATGCCTATCAGCGCTTATATTTGAAATGCCTATCGGCAACCATATCAGGAATGCCTATCGGCACCTACATTTGAAATGCCTATCGGCTTCTATATCTGAAATGCCTATCGGCACCTATTTTTAAAATGCAAATCGGCAACTATATCTGAAATGCCTATCGGCACCTATATCTGAAATGCCTATCGGCACCTATTTTTGAAATGCCTATCGGAAACTACATCTGAAATGCCTATCAGCACTTATATTTGAAATGCGAATCGGCACCTATATCTGAAATGCCTATCGGCACCTATATCTGAAATGCTTATCGGAACCTATTTTTGAAATGCCTATCGGCAACCATATCAGAAATGCCTATCGGCACCTATATTTGAAATGCCTATCGGCACCTATTTTTAAAATGCCAATCGGCAACTATATCTGAAATGCCTATCGGCACCTATATCTGAAATGCCTTTCGGCATTTATATCTGAAATGCCTATCGGCAAATATATTTAGAATGCCTATCGGCACCTATATTTTAAATGCCTATCGGCAACTATATCTGATATGCCTATCGGCTCCTATGTCTAAAATGCCTATCGGCACCTATTTTGTGAAATGCCTATCGGAAACTACATCTGAAATGCCTATCGGCACCTATATCTGAAATGCCTATCGGCACCTATTTTTGAAATGCGTATCGGAAACTACATCTGAAATGACTATCAGCACTTATATTTGAAACGCCTATCGCAAAACTACATCTGAAATGCCTATCAGCACCTATATTTGAAATGCCTATCGGCTTCTATATATGAAATGCCTATCGGCACCTATTTTTAAAATGCCAATCGGCAACTATATCTGAAATGCCTATCATCACCCATATTTGAAATGCCTATCGGCAACCATATCTGAAATGTCTATCGACACCTATATTTGAAATACCTATCGGCTTCTATATCTGAAATGCCTATCGGCACCTATTTTTAAAATGCCAATCGGCAACTATATCTGAAATACCTATCGGCACTAATATATGAAATGCCTATCGGCACCTATTTTTGAAATGCCTATCGGAAACTACATCTTAAATGCCTATCAGCACCTATATTTGAAATGCCTATCGGCAACCATATCTGAAATGCCTATCGAAACCTATATTTGAAATACCTATCGGCTTCTATATGTAAAATGCCTATCGGCACCTATTTTTAAAATGCCAATCGGCAACTATATCTGAAATGCCTATCGGCACCTATATCTGAAAGGCCTATCGGCACCTATTTTTGAAATTCCTATCGGACACCAAATCAAAAATGTCTATCGGCACCTATATTTGAAATGCCTATCGGCACCTATATCGGAAATGCCTATCGGCACCTATTTTTGAAATGCCTATCGGAAACTACATCTGAAATGCCTATCAGCACCTATATTTGAAATGCCTATCGGCAACCATATCTGAAATGCCTATCGACACCTATATTTGAAATACCTATCAACTTCTATATCTGAAATGCCTATCGGCACCTATTTTTAAAATGCCAATCGGCAACTATATCTTAAATGCCTATCGGCACCTATATCTGAAATGCCTATCGGCACCTATTTTTGAAATGCCTATCGGCAACAAAATCAGAAATGCCTATCGGCACCTATATTTGAAATGCCTATCGGCACCTATATCTAAAATGCCTATCGGCACCTATTTTTAAAATGCCAATCGGCAACTATATCTGAAATGCCTATCGGCACCTATATTTGAAATGCCTATCGGCTTTTATATCTGAAATGCCTATTGGCACCTATTTTTAAAATGCCAATCGGCAACTATATCTGAAATGACTATCGGCACCTACATCTGAAATGCCTATCGGCACCTATTTTTGAAATGCCTATCGGAAACTACATCTGAAATGCCTATCGGCACCTATATTTGAAATGCCTATCGGCAACCAAATCAGAAATGCCTATCGGCACCTATATCTGAAATGCCTTTCGGTATTTATATATGAAATGCCTATCGGCACCTATATTTGAAATGCCTATCAGCACCTATATTTCAAATGCCTATCGGCAACTATATCTGATATGCCTATCGGCACCTATATCTGAAATGCCTATCGTCACCTATTTTTGATATGCCTATCGGAAACTTTATCTAAAATGCCTATCGGCACCTATTTTTAAAATGCCAATCGGCAACTATATCTGAAATGCCTATCGGCACCTATATCTGAAATGCCTTTCGGCACCTATTTTTGAAATGCCTATCGGAAACTACATCTGAAATGCCTATCAGCACCTACATTTGAAATGCCTATCGGCAACCATATCAGAAATGCCTATCGGCACCTATATCTGAAATGCCTTTCGGTATTTATATCTTAAATGCCTATCGGCACCTATATTTGAAATGCCTATCGGCACCTATATTTTAAATGCCTATCGGCAACTATAACTGTTATGCCTATCGGCACCTATATCTGAAATGCCTTTCGGAATTTATATCTGAAATGCCTATCGGAACCTATATTTGAAATGCCTATCGGCACCTATATTTTAAATGCCTGTCGGCAACTATATCTGATATGCCTATCGGCACCTATATCTGAAATGCCTATCGGCAACTATTTTTGAAATGCCTATCGGCAACCAAATCAGAAATGCCTATCGGCACCTATATTTGAAATGCCTATCGGCACCTATATCTGAAATGCCTATCGGCACCTATTTTTAAAATGCCAATCGGCAACTATATCTGAAATGCCTATCGGCACCTATATTTGAAATGCCTATCGACTTCTATATCTGAAATGCCTATTGGCACCTATTTTTAAAATGCCAATCGGCAACTATATCTGAAATGCCTATCGGCACCTTTTTTTAAAATGCCTATCGGCACCTATATTTGAAATGCTTATCGGCAACCAAATCAGAAATGCCTATCGGCACCTATATCTGAAATGCCTATCGGCACCTATTTTTGAAATGCCTATCGGCAACCAAATCAGAAATGCCTATCGGCACCTATATTTGAAATGCCTATCGGCACCTATATCTGAAATGCCTATCGGCACCTATTTTTAAAATGCCAATCGGCAACTATATCTGAAATGCCTATCGGCACCTATATTTGAAATGCCTATCGGCTTCTATATCTGAAATGCCTATTGGCACCTATTTTTAAAATGCCAATCGGCAACTATATCTGAAATGCCTATCGGCACCTACATCTGAAATGCCTATCGGCACCTATTTTTGAAATGCCTATCGGAAACTACATCTGAAATGCCTATCGGCACCTATATTTGAAATGCCTATCGGCAACCAAATCAGAAATGCCTATCGGCACCTATATCTGAAATGCCTTTCGGTATTTATATATGAAATGCCTATCGGCACCTATATTTGAAATGCCTATCGGCACCTATATTTCAAATGCCTATCGGCAACTATATCTGATATGCCTATCGGCAACCATATCTGAAATGCCTATCGAAACCTATATTTGAAATACCTATCGGCTTCTATATCTAAAATGCCTATAGGCACCTATTTTAAAATGCCAATCGGCAACTATATTTGAAATGCCTATCGGCACCTATATCTGAAATGCCTATCGGCACCTATTTTTGAAATGCCTATCGGAAACTACATCTGAAATGCCTATCAGCACCTATATTTGAAATGCCTATCGGCAACCAAATCAGAAATACCTATCAGCACCTATATCTGAAATGCCTTTCGGTATTTATATCTGAAATGCCTATCGGCACCTATATTTGAAATGCCTATCGGCACCTATATTTTAAATGCCTATCGGCAACTATATCTGATATGCCTATCGGCACCTATATCTGAAATCCCTATCGGCACCTATTTTTGAAATGCCTATCGGCAACCAAATCAGAAATGCCTATCGGCACCTATATTTGAAATGCCTATCGGCTTCTATTTCTGAAATGCCTATCGGCACCTATTTTTAAAATGCCAATCGGCAACTATATCTGAAATGTCTATCGGCACCTATATCTGAAATGCCTATCGGCACCTATTTTTAAAATGCCTATCGGAAACTACATCTGAAATGCCTATCAGCACCTATATATGAAATGCCTATCGGCAACCAAATCAGAAATGCCTATCGGCACCTATATCTGAAATGCCTTTCGGCATTTATATCTGAAATGCCTATCGGCACCTATATTAAAAAATGCCTATCGGCACCTATATTTTAAATGCCTATCGGCAACTATATCTGATATGCCTATCGGCACCTATATCTGAAATGCCTATCGGCACGTATTTTTGAAATGCCTTTCGGAAACTACATCTGAAATGCCTATCGGCACCTATTTTTAAAATGCCAATCAACAACTATATCTGAAATGTCTATCGGCACCTATATCTAAAATGCCTATCGGCACCTATTTTTGAAATGCCTATCGGAAACTACATCTGAAATGCCTATCAGCACCTATATTTGAAATGCCTATCGGCAACCATGTCTGAAATGCCTATCGACACCTATATTTGAAATACCTATCGGCTTCTATATCTGAAATGCCTATCGGCACCTATTTTTAAAATGCCAATCGGCAACTATATCTGAAATGCCTATCGGCACCTATATCTGAAATGCCTATCGGCACCTATTTTTGAAATGCCTATCGGCAACCAAATCAGAAATGCCTATCGGCACCTATATTTGAAATGCCTATCGGCACCTATATCTGAAATGCCTATCGGCACCTATTTTTAAAATGCCAATCGGCAACTATATCTGAAATGCCTATCGGCACCTATATTTGAAATGCCTATCGGCTTCTATATCTGAAATGCCTATTGGCACCTATTTTTAAAATGCCAATCGGCAACTATATCTGAAATGCCTTTCGGTATTTATATCTGAAATGCCTATCGGCACCTATATTTGAAATGCCTATCGGCACCTATATTTTAAATGCCTATCGGCAACTATATTTGATATGCCTATCGGCACCTATATCCGAAACCGCTATCGGCACCTATTTTAAAAATGCCTATCGGAAACTACATCTGAAATGCCTATCGGCGCCTATTTTTAAAATGCCAATCGGCAACTATATCTGAAATGCCTATCGGCACCTATATCTGAAATACCGTTCGGCATTTATATCTGAAATGCCTATCGGCACCTATATTTTAAATGCCTATCGGCAACTATATCTGATATGCCTATCGGCTTCTATATCTGAAATGCCTATCGGCACCTTTTTTTGAAATGCCTATCGGAAACTACATCTGAAATGCCTATCGGCACCAATTTTTAAAATGCCATTCGGCAACTACATCTGAAGTGCCTATCAGCACCTATATTTGAAATGCCTATCGGCATCCATATCTGAAATGCCTATCGTCACCTATATTTGAAATACCTATCGGCTTCTATATCTGAAATGCCTATCGGCACCTATTTTTAAAATGCCAATCGGCAACTATTTCTGAAATGCCTATCAGCACCTATATCTGAAATTCCTATCGGCACCTATAATTGAAATGCCTATCGGCAACCAAATCAGAAATGCCTATCGGCACCTTTATTTGAAATGCCTATCGGCTTCTATTTCTGAAATGCCTATCGGCACCTATTTTTAAAATGCCAATCGGCAACTATATCTGAAATGTCTATCGGCACCTATATCTGAAATGCCTATCGGCACCTATTTTTAAAATGCCAATCGGCAACTATATCTGAAATGTCTATCGGCACCTATATCTAAAATGCCTATCGGCACCTATTTTTGAAATGCCTATCGGAAACTACATCTGAAATGCCTATCAGCACCTATATTTGAAATGCCTATCGGCAACCATATCCGAAATGCCTATCGACACCTATTGAAATACCTATCGGCTTCTATATCTGAAATGCCTATCGGCACCTATTTTTGAAATGCCTATCGGAAACTACATCTGAAATGAATATCGGCACCTATTTTTAAAATGCCAATCGGCAACTATATCTGAAATGCCTATCGGCACCTATATTTTAAATGCTTATCGGCAACTATATCTGATATGCCTATCGGCTCCTATATCTGAAATCCCTACCGGCACCTATTTTTGAAATGCCTATCGGAAACTACATCTGAAATGAATATCGGCACCTATTTTTAAAATGCCAATCGGCAACTATATCTGAAATGCCTATCGGCACCTATATCTGAAATGACTTTCGGCATTTATATCTGAAATGCCTATCGGCACCTATTTTTAAAATGCCAATCGGCAACTATATCTGAAATGCCTATCGGCACCTATATCTGAAATGACTTTCGGCATTTATATCTGAAATGCCTATCGGCACCTATTTTTAAAATGCCAATCGGCAACTATACCTGATATGCCTATCGGCTCCTATATCTGAAATGCCTATCGGCACCTATTTTTGAAATGCCTATCGGAAACTACATCTGAAATGCCTATCGGCACCAATTTTTAAAATGTCATTCGGCAACTACATCTGAAGTGCCTATCAGCACCTATATTTGAAATGCCTATCGGCATCCATATCTGAAATGCCTATCGTCACCTATATTTGAAATACCTATCGGCTTCTATATCTGAAATGCCTATCGGCACCTATTTTTAAAATGCCAATGGGCAACTATTTCTGTAATGCCTATCAGCACCTATATCTGAAATTCCTATCGGCACCTATATTTGAAATGCCTATCGGCAACCAAATCAGAAATGCCTATCGGCACCTATATTTGAAATGCCTATCGGCTTCTATTTCTAAAAATGCCTATCGGCACCTATTTTTAAAATGCCAATCGGCAACTATATCTGAAATGTCTATCGGCACCTATATCTGAAATGCCTATCGGCACCTAATTTTAAAATGCCTATCAGAAACTACATCTGAAATGCCTATCAGCACCTATATATGAAATGCCTATCGGCAACCAAATCAGAAATGCCTATCGGCACCTATATTTGAAATGCCTATCGGCACCTATATCTGAAATGCCTATCGGCACCTATTTTTAAAATGCCAATCGGCAACTATATCTGAAATGCCCAGCAGCACCCATATTTGAAATGCCTATCGGCAACCATATCTGAAATGCCTATCGACACCTAATTTGAAATACCTATCGGCTTCTATATCTGAAATGCCTATCTGCACCTATTTTTAAAATGCTCATCGGCAACTATATCTGAAATGCCTATCGGCTTCTATACCTGAAAAGCCTATTGGCACCTATTTTTATAATGCCAATCGGCAACTATATCTGAAATGCCTATCGTCACCTATATTTGAAATACCTATCGGCTTCTATATCTGAAATGCCTATCGGCACCTATTTTTAAAATGCCAATCGGCAACTATTTCTGTAATGCCTATCAGCACCTATATCTGAAATTCCTATCGGCACCTATATTTGAAATGCCTATCGGCAACCAAATCAGAAATGCCTATCGGCACCTATATTTGAAATGCCTATCGGCTTCTATTTCTAAAAATGCCTATCGGCACCTATTTTTAAAATGCCTATCGGCAACTATATCTGATATGCCTATCGGCTCCTATATCTGAAATGCCTTTCGGCATTTATATCTGAAATGCCTATCGGCACCTATATTAAAAAATGCCTATCGACACCTATATTTTAAATGCCTATCGGCAACTATATCTGATATGCCTATCGGCACCTATATCTGAAATGCCTATCGGCACGTATTTTTGAAATGCCTATCGGAAACTACATCTGAAATGCCTATTGGCACCTATTTTTAAAATGCCAATCGGCAACTATATCTGAAATGTCTATCGGCACCTATATCTGAAATGCCTATCGGCACCTATTTTTGAAATGCCTATCGAAAACTATATCTGAAATGCCTATCAGCACCTATATTTGAAATGCCTATCGGCAACCATATCTGAAATGCCTATCGACACCTATATTTGAAATACCTATCGGCTTCTATATCTGAAATGCCTATCGGCACCTATTTTTAAAATGCCAATCGGCAACTATATCTGAAATGCCTATCGGCACCTATATCTGAAATGCCTATCGGCACCTATTTTTGAAATGCCTATCGGCAACCAAATCAGAAATGCCTATCGGCACCTATATTTGAAATGCCTATCGGCACCTATATCTGAAATGCCTATCGGCACCAATTTTTAAAATGCCAATCGGCAACTATATCTGAAATGTCTATCAGCACCCATATTTGAAATGCCTATCGCCAACCATATCTGAAATGCCTATCGACACCTAATTTGAAATACCTATCGGCTTCTATATCTGAAATGCCTATCTGCACCTATTTTTAAAATGCTCATCGGCAACTATATCTGAAATGCCTATCGGCTTCTATACCTGAAAAGCCTATTGGCACCTATTTTTATACTGCCAATCGGCAACTATATCTGAAATGCCTATCGGCACCTACATCTGAAATGCCTATTGGCACCTATATTTGAAATGCCTATCAGCTTCTATATCTGAAATGCCTATCAACACCTATTTTTAAAATGCCAACCGGCAACTTTATCTGAAATGCCTATCGGCACCTATGTCTGAAATGCCTATCGGCACCTATTTTTGAAATGCCTATCGGAAACTACATCTGAAATGCCTATCAGCACCTATATTTAAAATGCCTATCGGCAACCAAATCAGAAATGCCTATCGGCACCTATATTTGAAATGCCTATCGGCACCTATATCTGAAATGCCTATCGGCACCTATTTTTAAAATGCCAATCGGCAACTATATCTGAAATGCCCAGCAGCACCCATATTTGAAATGCCTATCGGCAACCATATCTGAAATGCCTATCGACACCTAATTTGAAATACCTATCGGCTTCAATATCTGAAATGCCTATCGGCACCTATTTTTAAAATGCCTATCGGAAACTACATCTGAAATGGCTATCAGCACCTATATTTGAAATGCCTATCGGCAACCACATCTGAAATGCCTATCGGCACCTATATTTGAAATGCCTATCGGCTTCTATATTTGAAATGCCTATCGGCACCTATTTTTAAAATGCCAATCGGCAACTATATCTGAAATGCCTATCGGCACCTATATCTGAAATGCCTATCGGTACCTATTTTTGAAATGCCTATCGGAAACTACATCTGAAATGCCTATCAGCACCTATATTTGAAATGCCTATCGGCAACCAAATCAGAAATACCTATCAGCACCTATATCTGAAATGCCTTTCGGTATTTATATCTGAAATGCCTATCATCACCTATATTTGAAATGCCTATCGGCACCTATATTTTAAATGCCTATCGGCAACTATTTCTGATATGCCTATCGGCACCTATTTTTGAAATGCCTATCGGAAACTACATATGAAATACCTATCGACATTTATTTTTAAAATGCCAATCGGCAACTATATCTGAAATGCCTATCGGCACCTATATCTGAAATGCCTTTCGGCATTTATATCTGAAATGCCTATCGGCACCTATATTTAAAATGCCTATCGGCAACTATATCTGATATGCCTATCGGCACCTATATCTGAAATGCCTATCGGCACGTATTTTTGAAATGCCAATCGGAAACTACATCTGAAATGCCTATCGGCACCTATTTTTAAAATGCCAATCGGCAACTATATCTGAAATGTCTATCGGCACCTATATCTGAAATGCCTATCGGCACCTATTTTTGAAAAGCCTATCGGAAACTACATCTGAAATGCCTATCAGCACCTATATTTGAAATGCCTATCGGCAACCATATCTGAAATGCCTATCGACACCTATTGAAATACCTATCGGCTTCTATATCTGAAATGCCTATCGGCACCTATTTTTAAAATGCCAATCGGCAACTATATCTGAAATGCCTATCGGCACCTATATCTGAAATGCCTATCGGCACCTATTTTTGAAATGCCTATCGGCAACTAAATCAGAAATGCCTATCGGCACCTATATTTGAAATGCCTATCGGCACCTATATCTGAAATGCCTATCGGCACCTATTTTTAAAATGCCAATCGGCAACTATATCTGAAATGCCTATCGGCACCTATATTTGAAATGCCTATCGGCTTCTATATCTGAAATGCCTATTGGCACCTATTTTTAAAATGCCAATCGGCAACTATATCTGAAATGCCTATCGGCACCTACATCTAAAATGCCTATCGGCACCTATTTTTGAAATGCCTATCGGCACCTATATTTGAAATGCCTATCGGCAACCAAATCAGAAATGCCTATCGGCACCTATATCTGAAATGCCTATCGGCACCTATTTTTGAAATGCCTATCGGCAACCAAATCAGAAATGCCTATCGGCACCTATATTTGAAATGCCTATCGGCACCTATATCTGAAATGCCTATCGGCACCTATTTTTAAAATGCCAATCGGCAACTATATCTGAAATGCCTATCGGCACCTATATTTGAAATGCCTATCGGCGACTATATCTGAAATGCCTATTGGCACCTATTTTTAAAATGCCAATCGGCAACTATATCTGAAATGCCTATCGGCACCTACATCTGAAATGCCTATCGGCACCTATTTTTGAAATGCCTATCGGAAACTACATCTGAAATGCCTATCGGCACCTATATTTGAAATGCCTGTCAGCAACCAAATCAGAAATGCCTATCGGCACCTATATCTGAAAAGCCTTTCGGTATTTATATATGAAATGCCTATCGGCACCTATATTTGAAATGCCTATTGGCACCTATATTTCAAATGCCTATCGGCAACTATATCTGATATGCCTATCGGCAACCATATCTGAAATGCCTATCGACACCTATATTTGAAATACCTATCGGCTTCTATATCTAAAATGCCTATCGGCACCTATTTTAAAATGCCAATCGGCAACTATATTTGAAATGCCTATCGGCACCTATATCTGAAATGCCTATCGGCACCTATTTTTGAAATGCCTATCGGAAACTACATCTGAAATGCCTATCAGCACCTATATTTGAAATGCCTATCGGCAACCAAATCAGAAATACCTATCAGCACCTATATCTGAAATGCCTTTCGGTATTTATATCTGAAATGCCTATCGGCACCTATATTTGAAATGCCTATCGGCACCTATATTTTAAATGCCTATCGGCAACTATATCTGATATGCCTATCGGCACCTATATCTGAAATCCCTATCGGCACCTATTTTTGAAATGCCTATCGGCAACCAAATCAGAAATGCCTATCGGCACCTATATTTGAAATGCCTATCGGCTTCTATTTCTGAAATGCCTATCAACACCTATTTTTAAAATGCCAATCGGCAACTATATGTGAAATGTCTATCGGCACCTATATCTGAAATGCCTATCGGCACCTATTTTTAAAATGCCTATCGGAAACTACATCTGAAATGCCTATCAGCACCTATATATGAAATGCCTATCGGCAACCAAATCAGAAATGCCTATCGGCACCTATATCTGAAATGCCTTTCGGCATTTATATCTGAAATGCCTATCGGCACCTATATTAAAAAATGCCTATCGGCACCTATATTTTAAATGCCTATCGGCAACTATATCTGATATGCCTATCGGCACCTATATCTGAAATGCCTATCGGCACGTATTTTTGAAATGCCTTTCGGAAACTACATCTGAAATGCCTATCGGCACCTATTTTTAAAATGCCAATCGGCAACTATATCTGAAATGTCTATCGGCACCTATATCTAAAATGCCTATCGGCACCTATTTTTGAAATGCCTATCGGAAACTACATCTGAAATGCCTATCAGCACCTATATTTGAAATGCCTATCGGCAACCATGTCTGAAATGCCTTCGACACCTATATTTGAAATACCTATCGGCTTCTATATCTGAAATGCCTATCGGCACCTATTTTTAAAATGCCAATCGGCAACTATATCTGAAATGCCTATCGGCACCTATATCTGAAATGCCTATCGGCACCTATTTTTTAAATGCCTATCGGCAACCAAATCAGAAATGCCTATCGGCACCTATATTTGAAATGCCTATCGGCACCTATATCTGAAATGCCTATCGGCACCTATTTTTAAAATGCCAATCGGCAACTATATCTGAAATGCCTATCGGCACCTATATTTGAAATGCCTATCGGCTTCTATATCTGAAATGCCTATTGGCACCTATTTTTAAAATGCCAATCGGCAACTATATCTGAAATGCCTTTCGGTATTTATATCTGAAATGCCTATCGGCACCTATATTTGAAATGCCTATCGGCACCTATATTTTAAATGCCTATCGGCAACTATATTTGATATGCCTATCGGCACCTATATCTGAAACCGCTATCGGCACCTATTTTAAAAATGCCTATCGGAAACTACATCTGAAATGCCTATCGGCGCCTATTTTTAAAATGCCAATCGGCAACTATATCTGAAATGCCTATCGGCACCTATATCTGAAATACCGTTCGGCATTTATATCTGAAATGCCTATCGGCACCTATATTTTAAATGCCTATCGGCAACTATATCTGATATGCCTATCGGCTCCTATATCTGAAATGCCTATCGGCACCTTTTTTTGAAATGCCTATCGGAAACTACATCTGAAATGCCTATCGGCACCAATTTTTAAATGCCATTCGGCAACTACATCTGAAGTGCCTATCAGCACCTATATTTGAAATGCCTATCGGCATCCATATCTGAAATGCCTATCGTCACCTATATTTGAAATACCTATCGGCTTCTATATCTGAAATGCCTATCGGCACCTATTTTTAAAATGCCAATCGGCAACTATTTCTGAAATGCCTATCAGCACCTATATCTGAAATTCCTATCGGCACCTATAATTGAAATGCCTATCGGCAACCAAATCAGAAATGCCTATCGGCACCTATATTTGAAATGCCTATCGGCTTCTATTTCTGAAATGCCTATCGGCACCTACTTTTAAAATGCCAATCGGCAACTATATCTGAAATGTCTATCGGCACCTATATCTGAAATGCCTATCGGCACCTATTTTTAAAATGCCAATCGGCAACTATATCTGAAATGTCTATCGGCACCTATATCTAAAATGCCTATCGGCACCTATTTTTGAAATGCCTATCGGAAACTACATCTGAAATGCCTATCAGCACCTATATTTGAAATGCCTATCGGCAACCATATCCGAAATGCTTTTCGACACCTATTGAAATACCTATCGGCTTCTATATCTGAAATGCCTATCGGCACCTATTTTTAAAATGCCATTCGGCAACTATATCTGAAATGCCTATCGGCACCTATATCTGAAATGCCTATGGGCACCTTTTTTTGAAATGCCTATCGGAAACTACATCTGAAATGCCTATCGGCACCAATTTTTAAAATGCCATTCGGCAACTACATCTGAAGTGCCTATCAGCACCTATATTTGAAATGCCTATCGGCAACCAAATCAGAAATGCCTATCGGCACCTATATTTGAAATGCCTATCGGCTTCTATTTCTGGAATGCCTATCGGCACCTATTTTTAAAATGCCAATCGGCAACTATATCTGAAATGTCTATCGGCACCTATATCTGAAATGCCTATCGGCACCTATTTTTAAAATGCCAATCGGCAACTATATCTGAAATGTCTATCGGCACCTATATCTAAAATGCCTATCGGCACCTATTTTTGAAATGCCTATCGGAAACTACATCTGAAATGCCTATCAGCACCTATATTTGAAATGCCTATCGGCAACCATATCTGAAATGCCTATCGACACCTATTGAAATACCTATCGGCTTCTATATCTGTAATGCCTATCGGCACCTATTTTTAAAATGCCAATCGACAACTATATCTGAAATGCCTATCGGCACCTATATCTGAAATGCCTTTCGGCATTTATATCTAAAATGCCTATCGGCACCTATATTTTAAATGCCTATCGGCAACTATATCTGATATGCCTATCGGCTCCTATATCTGAAATGCCTATCGGCAGCTTTTTTTGAAATGCCTATCGGAAACTACATCTGAAATGCCTATCGGCACCAATTTTTAAAATGCCATTCGGCAACTACATCTGAAGTGCCTATCAGCACCTATATTTGAAATGCCTATCGGCATCCATATCTGAAATGCCTATCGTCACCTATATTTGAAATACCTATCGGCTTCTATATCTGAAATGCCTATCGGCAACTATTTTTAAAATGCCAATCGGCAACTATTTCTGAAATGCCTATCAGCACCTATATCTGAAATTCCTATCGGCACCTATAATTGAAATGCCTATCGGCAACCAAATCAGAAATGCCTATCGGCACCTATATTTGAAATGCCTATCGGCTTCTATTTCTGAAAAGCCTATCGGCACCTATTTTTAAAATGCCAATCGGCAACTATATCTGAAATGTCTATCGGCACCTATATCTGAAATGCCTATCGGCACCTATTTTTAAAATGCCTATCGGAAACTACATCTGAAATGCCTATCAGCACCTATATATGAAATGCCTATCGGCAACCAAATCAGAAATGCCTATCGGCACCTATATCTGAAATGCCTATCGGCACGTATTTTTGAAATGCCAATCGGAAACTACATCTGAAATGCCTATCGGCACCTATTTTTAAAATGCCAATCGGCAACTATATCTGAAATGTCTATCGGCACCTATATCTAAAATGCCTATCGGCACCTATTTTTGAAATGCCTATCGGAAACTACATCTGAAATGCCTATCAGCACCTATATTTGAAATGCCTATCGGCAACCATATCTGAAATGCCTATCGACACCTATTGAAATACCTATCGGCTTCTATATCTGAAATGCCTATCGGCACCTATTTTTAAAATGCCAATCGGCAACTATATCTGCAATGCCTATCGGCACCTATATCTGAAATGCCTACCGGCACCTATTTTTGAAATGCCTATCGGCAACCAAATCAGAAATGCCTATCGGCACCTATATTTGAAATGCCTATCGGCACCTATATCTAAAATGCCTATCGGCACCTATTTTTAATAATAATAATAATAATAATAATAATAATTTATTTCTCTTTGTATATACAGGCCATAGGCTGGAGAGGTCGTTATAACAAATTAAAACATTGCAATAAAAATTTCATAAAGAAAAATTAAAAGAGTCCATATCAAGGGCCATAAACTCATTAATTGTGTAAAATACATTTTCTATAAAAAATAACTTTAATTTTTTTTTTAATTTAGAAATATTGTTTTCGTTTATTAAATCTATAGGCAACTTATTATAGAATCGAATGCAGTTGCAATACATATTTTTACTATACTGAGACAATCTGTGAAATGGTAGTCTCAATTGTGTTTTCGATCTCGTATTACAGTTATGAACATCACTGTTCATTATGAAAAGTTCCTTGTGTTGTGCCGCAAATACAATACATTCATAAATGAACAAACTTGGCACAGTTAAAATCTTAAGCTGCCTGAACAGAGGTTTGCATGAAGTTCTCATGGCAGATTTTGTTATTATTCGGATCGCTCTTTTCTGAATAATAAATGATCTTTGAAAGGATGACGAATTACCCCAAAAAATAATACCATATGCGCAAATGGACTGGAAGTACGCATAATATATATTAATTAAAATGTCATTATTTACGATAGATCGACATTTTTTTAGTAAGTAGCAAATACTATTCAATTTTGAGCATAGGGTATTAACATGAACATCCCAACTCAAGGTATCTGATATATTTAAACCTAAGAGCTTTGTGTTGGAAACTGTTTTTATAGATTTGCCATCTAAAGGTATATAAAAAGAACAATCAGGTACATTCTGAATCGTATGAAAATTTAACAGAACAGTTTTATTAATATTCAAAACAAGTCCGTTTTGTCTACACCACTCATTAATTTCATTAACGCCAATACTAATCGATTTAGAAATATCATCTGAATGTTCAGCTTTAAAAAGTTGACTGGTATCATCAGCATATAGCGTAATATCGGAATTCGAAACATTATGTGGTAAGTCATTAATAAATATTAAAAATAATAACGGACCCAAGATCGATCCTTGTGGAACTCCGCAATCATTAATTTGTGAAGGAGATCTTACATCGGGTTTTGTATCTGCTGTTGATTTAAGGGAAACAAACTGCTGTCGATTGTTAAGATACGATTTTATTAAATTATTAGCAACACCATTAATGCCCATTTTTTTTAGTTTATATAATAAAAGATTATGATTAATACAGTCAAATGCTTTAGAAAAGTCATAACAAATAGCAACTGTTTTTTTATTTGAATCTATAGAATCATAAATTCGTTTTATGAAATTGAAATTGGCAGTTGTAGTCGACTTATTTTTCCTAAACCCATGTTGAGCAGAATTAAATAATTTATTGATGTTAATAAAATTAATGAATCTATTATAAATGACCATTTCAAATAGTTTTGAGAAAATCGATTGCAAAGAAACTGGTCTATAATTATTCATATCATTGCGCGATCCTTTCTTATACAGAGGCACAACTTTAGATATTTTTAAAATTTCAGGAAACGTACCGGTAGATAGCGACAAATTTATTAAATATATAAGAGGCTCCGATATGATATCATAGATATGTATAAATAACGTACCTGGGAAATCATCATGGCCGGCGGAAGATTTTTTACTGCATTTTGACAAACAAGAAATGATTTCATGCCAATCGGCAACTATATCTGAAATGACTATCGGCACCTATATTTGAAATGCCTATCGGCAACTATATCTGATATGCCTATCGGCTCCCATTTCTGAAATGCCTATCGGCACCTATTTTTGATATGCCTATCGGAAACTACATCTGGAATGCCTATCGGCACCTATATCTGAAATGCCTATCGGCACCTATTTTTGAAATGCCAATCGGAAACTACATCTGATATGCCTATTGGCACCTATTTTTAAAATGCCAATCGGCAACTATATCTGAAATGCCTATCGGCACCTACATCTGAAATGCCTATCGGCACCTATTTTTGAAATGCCTATCGGAAACTACATCTGAAATGCCTATCGGCACCTATTTTTAAAATGCTAATCGGCAACTATATCTGAAATGCCTATCGGCACCTATATCTGAAATGCCTTTCGGCATTTATATCTGAAATGCCTATCGGCAAATATATTTAGAATGCTTATCGGCACCTATATTTTAAATGCCTATCGGCAACTATATCTGATATGCCTATCGGCTCCCATGTCTGAAATGCCTATCGGCACCTATTTTTGAAATGCCTATCGGAAACTACATCTGGAATGCCTATCGGCACCTATTTTTGAAATGCGTATCGGAAACTACATCTGAAATGACTATCAGCACTTATATTTGAAACGCCTATCGCAAAACTACATCTCTAATGCCTATCAGCACCTATATTTGAAATGCCTATCGGCATCCATATCTGAAATGCCTATTGTCACCTATATTTGAAATACCTATCGGCTTCTATATCTGAAATGCCTATCAGCACCTATTTTTAAAATGCCAATCGGCAACTATTTCTGAAATGCCTATCAGCACCTATATCTGAAATTCCTATCGGCACCTATATTTGAAATGCCTATCGGCAACCATATCTGAAATGCCTATCGTCACCTATATTTGAAATGCCTATCGGCTTCTATTTCTGAAATGCCTATCGGCACCTATTTTTAAAATGCCAATCGGCAACTATATCTGAAATGTCTATCGGCACCTATATCTGAAATGCCTTTCGGCATTTATATCTGAAATGCCTATCGGCACCTATATTTAAAATGCCTATCGGCACCTATATTTTAACTGCCTATCGGCAACTATATCTGATATGCCTATCGGCTCCTATATCTGAAATGCCTATCGGCACCTATTTTTGAAATGCCTATCGGAAACTACATCTGAAATGCCTATCGGCACCAATTTTTAAAATGCCATTCGGCAACTACATCTGAAATGCCTATCAGCACCTATATTTTAAATGCCTATCGGCATCCATATCTGAAATGCCTATCGTCACCTATATTTGAAATGCCTATCGGCTTCTATTTCTGAAATGCCTATCGGCACCTATTTTTAAAATGCCAATCGGCAACTATATCTGAAATGTCTATCGGCACCTATATCTGAAATGCCTATCGGCACCTATTTTTAAAATGCTTATCGGAAACTACATCTGAAATGCCTATCAGCACCTATATATGAAATGCCTATCGGCAACCAAATCAGAAATGCCTATCAGCACCTATATCTGAAATGCCTTTCGGCATTTATATCTGAAATGCCTATCGGCACCTATATTAAAAAATGCCTATCGGCACCTATATTTTAAATGCCTATCGGCAACTATAACGGATATGCCTATCGGCACCTATATCTGAAATGCCTATCGGCACGTATTTTTGAAATGCCAATCGGAAACTACATCTGAAATGCCTATCGGCACCTATTTTTAAAATGCCAATCGGCAACTATATCTGAAATGTTTATCGGCACCTATTTCTAAATTGCCTATCGGCACCTATTTTTGAAATGCCTATCGGAAACTACATCTGAAATGCCTATCAGCACCTATATTTGAAATGCCTATCGGCAACCATATCTGAAATGCCTATCGACACCTATATTTGAAATACCTATCGGCTTCTATATCTGAAATGCCTATCGGCACCTATTTTTTAAATGCCAATCGGCAACTATATCTGAAATGCCTATCGGCACCTATATCTGAAATGCCTATCGGCACCTATTTTTGAAATGCCTATCGGCAACAAAATCAGAAATGCCTATCGGCACCTATATTTGAAATGCCTATCGGCACCTATATCTGAAATGCCTATCGGCACCTATTTTTAAAATGCCAATCGGCAACTATATCTGAAATGCCTATCGGCACCTATATTTGAAATGCCTATCGGCTTCTATATCTGAAATGCCTATTGGCACCTATTTTTAAAATGCCAATCGGCAACTATATCTGAAATGCCTATCGGCACCTACATCTGAAATGCCTATCGGCACCTATTTTTGAAATGCCTATCGGAAACTACATCTGAAATGCCTATCGGCACCTATATTTGAAATGCCTATCGGCAACCAAATCAGAAATGCCTATCGGCACCTATATCTGAAATGCCTTTCGGTATTTATATATGAAATGCCTATCGGCACCTATATTTGAAATGCCTATCGGCACCTATATTTCAAATGCCTATCGGCAACTATATCTGATATGCCTATCGGCACCTATATCTGAAATGCCTATCGTCACCTATTTTTGAAATGCCTATCGGAAACTTTATCTGAAATGCCTATCGGCACCTATTTTTAAAATGCCAATCGGCAACTATATCTGAAATGCCTTTCGGCACCTATTTTTGAAATGCCTATCGGAAACTACATCTGAAATGCCTATCAGCACCTACATTTGAAATGCCTATCGGCAACCATATCAGAAATGCCTATCGGCACCTATATCTGAAATGTCTTTCGGTATTTATATCTTAAATGCCTATCGGCACCTATATTTGAAATGCCTATCGGCACCTATATTTTAAATGCTTATCGGCAACTATAACTGTTATGCCTATCGGCACCTATATCTGAAATGCCTTTCGGAATTTATATCTGAAATGCCTATCGGAACCTATATTTGAAATGCCTATCGGCACCTATATTTTAAATGCCTGTCGGCAACTATATCTGATATGCCTATCGGCACCTATATCTGAAATGCCTATCGGCACCTATTTTTGAAATGCCTATCGGAAACTACATCTGTAATGCCTATCAGCGCCTATATTTGAAATGCCTATCGGCAACCATATCTGAAAGGCCTATCGGCACCTACATTTGAAATGCCTATCGGCTTCTATATCTGAAATGCCTATCGGCACCTATTTTTAAAATGCCAATCGGCAACTATATCTGAAATGCCTATCGGCACCTATATCTGAAATGCCTATCGGCACCTATTTTTGAAATGCCTATCGGAAACTACATCTGAAATGCCTATCAGCACCTATATTTGAAATGCCAATCGGCACCTATATCTGAAATGCCTATCGGCACCTATATCTGAAATGCCTATCGGAACCTATTTTTGAAAGGCCTATCGGCAACCATATCAGAAATGCCTATCGGCACCTATATTTGAAATGCCTATCGCACCTATTTTTAAAATGCCAATCGGCAACTATATCTGAAATGCCTATCAGCACCCATATTTGAAATGCCTTTTGGCAACCATATCTGAAATGCCTATCGACACCTATATTTGAAATACCTATCGGCTTCTATATCTGAAATGCCTATCGGCACCTATTTTTAAAATGCCAATCGGCAACTATATCTGAAATGCGTATCGGCACCTATATCTGAAATGCCTATCGGCACCTATTTTTGAAATGCCTATCGGAAGCTACATCTGGAATGCCTATCAGCACCTATATTTGAAATGCCTATCGGCAACCATATCTGAAATGCCTATCGACACCTATATTTGAAATACCTGTCGGCTTCTATATCTGAAATGCCTATGGGCACCTATTTTTAAAGTGCCAATCGGCAACTATATCTGAAATGCCAATCGGCACCTATATCTGAAATGCCTATCGGCACCTATTTTTGAAATGCCTATCGAAAACTACATCTGAAATGCCTATCAGCACCTATATTTGAAATGCCTATCGGCAACCAAATCAGAAATGCCTATCGGCACCTATATCTGAAAAGCCTTTCGGCATTTATATCTGAAATGCCTATCAGCACCTATATTTTAAATGCCTATCGGCAACTATATCTGATATGCCTTTCGGCACCTATATCTGAAATGCCTATCGGCACCTATTTTTGAAATGCCTATCTGAAACTACATCTGAAATGCCTATCAGCACCTATTTTTAAAATGCCAATCGGGAACTATATCTGAAATGCCTATCGGCACCTATATCTGAAATGCCTATCGGCACCTATTTTTGAAATGTCTATCGGAAACTACATCTGTAATGCCTATCAGCGCCTATATTTGAAATGCCTATCGGCAACCATATCTGGAATGCCTATCGGCACCTACATTTGAAATGCGTATCGGCTTCTATATCTGAAATGCCTATCGGCACCTATTTTTAAAATGCCAATCGGCAACTATATCTGAAATGCCTATCGGCACCTATATCTGAAATGCCTATCGGCACCTATTTTTGAAATGCCTATCGGAAACTACATCTTAAATGCCTATCAGAACCTATATTTGAAATGCCAATCGGCAACTATATCTGAAATGCCTAGCAGCACCCATATTTGAAATGCCTATCGGCAACTATATCTGAAATGCTAATCGACACCTAATTTGAAATACCTATCGGCTTCTATATCTAAAATGCCTATCGGCACCTATTTTTAAAATGCCTATCGGAAACTACATCTGAAATGCCTATCAGCACCTATATTTGAAATGCCTATCGGCAACCATATCTTAAATGCCTATCGGCACCTATTTTTGAAATGCCTATCGGAAACTACATCTGAAATGCCTATCAGCACCTATATTTGAAATGCTTATCGGCAACCATATCTTAAATGCCTAACGGCACCTATATTTGAAATGCCTATCGGCTTCTATATCTGAAATGCCTATCGGCACCTATTTTTAAAATGCCAATCGGCAACTATATCTGAAATGCCTATCGGCACCTATATCTGAAATGCCTATCGGCACCTATTTTTGAAATCCCTATCGGAAACTACATCTGAAATGCCTATCACCACCTACATTTGAAATGCCTATCGGCAACCAAATCAGAAATGCCTATCGGCACCTATATCTGAAATGCCTTTCGGTATTTATATCTTAAATGCCTATCGGCACCTATATTTGAAATGCCTATTGGCACCTATATTTTAAATGCCTATCGGCAACTATATCTGATATGCCTATCGGCTCTTATATCTGAAATGCCTATCGGCACCAATTTTTGAAATGCCTATCGGAAACTACATCTGAAATGCCTATCAGCACCTATATTTGAAATGCCTATCGGGACCTATATCTGAAATGCCTATCGGCACCTATTTTTGAAATGCGTATCGGAAACTACATCTGAAATGCCTATCAGCACCTATATTTGAAATGCCTATCGGAAACTACATCTGAAATGCCTATCAGCACTTATATTTGAAATGCCTATCGGCACCTATATCTGAAATGCCTATCGGCACCTATTTTTGAAATGCGTATCGGAAACTACATCTGAAATGCCTATCAGCACCTATATTTGAAATGCCTATCGGAAACTACATCTGAAATGCCTATCAGCACTTATATTTGAAATGCCTATCGGCTTCTATATCTGAAATGCCTGTCGGCACCTATTTTTTAAATGTCAATCGGCAACTATATCTGAAATGCCTATCATCATCCATATTTGAAATGCCTATCGGCAACCATATCTGAAATGCCTATCGACACCTATATTTGAAATACCTATCGGCTTCTATATCTGAAATGCCTATCGGCACCTATTTTTAAAATGCCAACCGGCAACTTTATCTGAAATGCCTATCGGCACCTATATCTGAAATGCCTATCGGCACCTATTTTTGAAATGCCTATCGGCAACCAAATCAGAAATGTCTATCGGCACCTATATTTGAAATGTCTATCGGCACCTATATCTGAAATGCCTATCGGCACCTATTTTTAAAATGCCAATCGGCAATTATATCTGAAATGCCTATCAGCACCCATATTTGAAATGCCTATCGGCAACCATATCTAAAATGCCTATCGACACCTATATTCGAAATATCTATCGGCTTCTATATCTGAAATGTCTATCGGCACCTATTTTTAAAATGCCAATCGGCAACTATATCTGAAATGCCTATCGGCACCTATATCTGAAATGCCAATCGGCAACTATATCTGAAATGCCTATCGGCACCTACATCTAAAATGCTTATCGGCACCTATTTTTAAAATGCCAATCGGCAACTATATCTGAAATGCCTATCAGCACCCATATTTGAAATGCCTATCGGCAACTATATCTGAAATGCCTATCGACACCTATATTTAAAATATCTATCGGCTTCTATATCTGAAATGCCTATCGGCACCTATTTTTAAAATGCCAATCGGCAACTATATCTGAAATGCCTATCGGCACTTATATCTGAAATGCCAATCGGCAACTATATCAGAAATGCCTATCGGCACCTATATCTGAAATGCCTATCGGCACCTATTTTAGAAATGCCTATCGGAACCTACATCTGTATTGCCTATCAGCACCTATGTTTAAAATGCCTATCGGCAACCAAATCGGAAATGCCTATTGGCACCTATATCTGAAATGCCTTTCGGCATTTATATCTGAAATGCCTATCGGCACCTATATTTAAAATGCCTATCGGCACCTATATTTTAAATGCCTGTCGGCAACTATATCTGATATGCCTATCGGCACCTATATCTGAAATGCCTATCGGCAACTATTTTTGAAATACCTATCGGAAACTACATCTAAAATGCCTATCGGCACCTATTTTTAAAATGCCAATCGGCAACTATATCTGAAATGCCGTCGGCACCTATATCTGAAATGCCTATCGGCACCTATTTTTTAAATGCCTATCGGAAACTACATCTGTAATGCCTATCAGCGCTTATATTTGAAATGCCTATCGGCAACCATATCAGGAATGCCTATCGGCACCTACATTTGAAATGCCTATCGGCTTCTATATCTGAAATGCCTATCGGCACCTATTTTTAAAATGCAAATCGGCAACTATATTTGAAATGCCTATCGGCACCTATATCTGAAATGCCTATCGGCACCTATTTTTGAAATGCCTATCGGAAACTACATCTGAAATGCCTATCAGCACTTATATTTGAAATACGAATCGGCACCTATATCTGAAATGCCTATCGGCACCTATATCTGAAATGCTTATCGGAACCTATTTTTGAAATGCCTATCGGCAACCATATCAGAAATGCCTGTCGGCACCTATATTTGAAATGCCTATCGGCACCTATTTTTAAAATGCCAATCGGCAACTATATCTGAAATGCCTATCGGCACCTATATCTGAAATGCCTTTCGGCATTTATATCTGAAATGCCTATCGGCAAATATATTTAGAATGCCTATCGGCACCTATATTTTAAATGCCTATCGGCAACTATATCTGATATGCCTATCGGCTCCTATGTCTAAAATGCCTATCGGCACCTATTTTGTGAAATGCCTATCGGAAACTACATCTGAAATGCCTATCGGCACCTATATCTGAAATGCCTATCGGCACCTATTTTTGAAATGCGTATCGGAAACTACATCTGAAATGACTATCAGCACTTATATTTGAAACGCCTATCGCAAAACTACATCTGAAATGCCTATCAGTACCTATATTTGAAATGCCTATCGGCTTCTATATCTGAAATGCCTATCGGCACCTATTTTTAAAATGCCAATCGGCAACTATATCTGAAATGCCTATCATCACCCATATTTGAAATGCCTATCGGCAACCATATCTGAAATGCCTATCGACACCTATATTTGAAATACCTGTCGGCTTCTATATCTGAAATGCCTATCGGCACCTATTTTTAAAATGCCAATCGGCAACTATATCTGCAATACCTATCGGCACTAATATATGAAATGCCTATCGGCACCTATTTTTGAAATGCCTATCGGAAACTACATCTTAAATGCCTATCAGCACCTATATTTGAAATGCCTATCGGCAACCATATCTGAAATGCCTATCGACACCTATATTTGAAATACCTATCGGCTTCTATATCTAAAATGCCTATCGGCACCTATTTTTAAAATGCCAATTGGCAACTATATCTGAAATGCCTATCGGCACCTATATCTGAAAGGCCTATCGGCACCTATTTTTGAAATTCCTATCGGCAACCAAATCAGAAATGTCTATCGGCACCTATATTTGAAATGCCTATCGGCACCTATATCGGAAATGCCTATCGGCACCTATTTTTGAAATGCCTATCGGAAACTACATCTGAAATGCCTATCAGCACCTATATTTGAAATGCCTATCGGCAACCATATCTGAAATGCCTATCGACACCTATATTTGAAATACCTATCGGCTTCTATATCTGAAATGCCTATCGGCACCTATTTTTAAAATGCCAATCGGCAACTATATCTTAAATGCCTATCGGCACCTATATCTGAAATGCCTATCGGCACCTATTTTTGAAATGCCTATCGGCAACAAAATCAGAAATGCCTATCGGCACCTATATTTGAAATGCCTATCGGCACCTATATCTGAAATGCCTATCGGCACCTATTTTTAAAATGCCAATCGGCAACTATATCTGAAATGTCTATCGGCACCTATATTTGAAATGCCTATCGGCTTTTATATCTGAAATGCCTATTGGCACCTATTTTTAAAATGCCAATCGGCAACTATATCTGAAATGACTATCGGCACCTACATCTGAAATGCCTATCGGCACTTATTTTTGAAATGCCTATCGGAAACTACATCTGAAATGCCTATCGGCACCTATATTTAAAATGCCTATCGGCAACCAAATCAGAAATGCCTATCGGCACCTATATCTGAAATGCCTTTCGGTATTTATATATGAAATGCCTATCGGCACCTATATTTGAAATGCCTATCAGCACCTATATTTCAAATGCCTATCGGTAACTATATCTGATATGCCTATCGGCACCTATATCTGAAATGCCTATCGTCACCTATTTTTGAAATGCCTATCGGAAACTACATCTTAAATGCCTATCAGAACCTATATTTGAAATGCCAATCGGCAACTATATCTGAAATGCCTAGCAGCACCCATATTTGAAATGCCTATCGGCAACTATATCTGAAATGCTAATCGACACCTAATTTGAAATACCTATCGGCTTCTATATCTAAAATGCCTATCGGCACCTATTTTTAAAATGCCTATCGGAAACTACATCTGAAATGCCTATCAGCACCTATATTTGAAATGCCTATCGGCAACCATATCTTAAATGCCTATCGGCACCTATATTTGAAATGCCTATCGGCTTCTATATCTGAAATGCCTATCGGCACCTATTTTTAAAATGCCAATCGGCAACTATATCTGAAATGCCTATCGGCACCTATATCTGAAATGCCTATCGGCACCTATTTTTGAAATGCCTATCGGAAACTACATCTGAAATGCCTATCACCACCTACATTTGAAATGCCTATCGGCACCTATATCTGAAATGCCTTTCGGTATTTATATCTTAAATGCCTATCGGCACCTATATTTGAAATGCCTATTGGCACCTATATTTTAAATGCCTATCGGCAACTATATCTGATATGCCTATCGGCTCTTATATCTGAAATGCCTATCGGCACCAATTTTTGAAATGCCTATCGGAAACTACATCTGAAATGCCTATCAGCACCTATATTTGAAATGCCTATCGGCACCTATATCTGAAATGCCTATCGGCACCTATTTTTGAAATGCGTATCGGAAACAACATCTGAAATGCCTATCAGCACCTATATTTGAAATGCCTATCGGAAACTACATCTGAAATGCCTATCAGCACTTATATTTGAAATGCCTATCGGCACCTATATCTGAAATGCCTATCGGCACCTATTTTTGAAATGCGTATCGGAAACTACATCTGAAATGCCTATCAGCACCTATATTTGAAATGCCTATCGGAAACTACATCTGAAATGCCTATCAGCACTTATATTTGAAATGCCTATCGGCTTCTATATCTGAAATGCCTGTCGGCACCTATTTTTTAAATGTCAATCGGCAACTATATCTGAAATGCCTATCATCATCCATATTTGAAATGCCTATCGGCAACCATATCTGAAATGCCTATCGACACCTATATTTGAAATACCTATCGGCTTCTATATCTGAAATGCCTATCGGCACCTATTTTTAAAATGCCAACCGGCAACTTTATCTGAAATGCCTATCGGCACCTATATCTGAAATGCCTATCGGCACCTATTTTTGAAATGCCTATCGGCAACCAAATCAGAAATGTCTATCGGCACCTATATTTGAAATGTCTATCGGCACCTATATCTGAAATGCCTATCGGCACCTATTTTTAAAATGCCAATCGGCAACTATATCTGAAATGCCTATCAGCACCCATATTTGAAATGCCTATCGGAAACCATATCTGAAATGCCTATCGACACCTATATTCGAAATATCTATCGGCTTCTATATCTGAAATGTCTATCGGCACCTATTTTTAAAATGCCAATCGGCAACTATATCTGAAATGCCTATCGGCACCTATATCTGAAATGCCAATCGGCAACTATATCTGAAATGCCTATAGGCACCTACATCTAAAATGCTTATCGGCACCTATTTTTAAAATGCCAATAGGCAACTATATCTGAAATGCCTATCAGCACCCATATTTGAAATGCCTATCGGCAACCATATCTGAAATGCCTATCGACACCTATATTTAAAATATCTATCGGCTTCTATATCTGAAATGCCTATCGGCACCTATTTTTAAAATGCCAATCGGCAACTATATCTGAAATGCCTATCGGCACTTATATCTGAAATGCCAATCGGCAACTATATCAGAAATGCCTATCGGCACCTATATCTGAAATGCCTATCGGCACCTATTTTAGAAATGCCTATCGGAACCTACATCTGTATTGCCTATCAGCACCTATGTTTAAAATGCCTATCGGCAACCAAATCGGAAATGCCTATTGGCACCTATATCTGAAATGCCTTTCGGCATTTATATCTGAAATGCCTATCGGCACCTATATTTAAAATGCCTATCGGCACCTATATTTTAAATGCCTGTCGGCAACTATATCTGATATGCCTATCGGCACCTATATCTGAAATGCCTATCGGCAACTATTTTTGACATACCTATCGGAAACTACATCTGAAATGCCTATCGGCACCTATTTTTAAAATGCCAATCGGCAACTATATCTGAAATGCCGTCGGCACTCATATCTGAAATGCCTATCGGCACCTATTTTTTAAATGCCTATCGGAAACTACATCTGTAATGCCTATCAGCGCTTATATTTGAAATGCCTATCGGCAACCATATCAGGAATGCCTATCGGCACCTACATTTGAAATGCCTATCGGCTTCTATATCTGAAATGCCTATCGGCACCTATTTTTAAAATGCAAATCGGCAACTATATCTGAAATGCCTATCGGCACCTATATCTGAAATGCCTATCGGCACCTATTTTTGAAATGCCTATCGGAAACTACATCTGAAATGCCTATCAGCACTTATATTTGAAATGCGAATCGGCACCTATATCTGAAATGCCTATCGGCACCTATATCTGAAATGCTTATCGGAACCTATTTTTGAAATGCCTATCGGCAACCATATCAGAAATGCCTATCGGCACCTATATTTGAAATGCCTATCGGCACCTATTTTTAAAATGCCAATCGGCAACTATATCTGAAATGCCTATCGGCACCTATATCTGAAATGCCTTTCGGCATTTATATCTGAAATGCCTATCGGCAAATATATTTAGAATGCCTATCGGCACCTATATTTTAAATGCCTATCGGCAACTATATCTGATATGCCTATCGGCTCCTATGTCTAAAATGCCTATCGGCACCTATTTTGTGAAATGCCTATCGGAAACTACATCTGAAATGCCTATCGGCACCTATATCTGAAATGCCTATCGGCACCTATTTTTGAAATGCGTATCGGAAACTACATCTGAAATGACTATCAGCACTTATATTTGAAACGCCTATCGCAAAACTACATCTGAAATGCCTATCAGCACCTATATTTGAAATGCCTATCGGCTTCTATATCTGAAATGCCTATCGGCACCTATTTTTAAAATGCCAATCGGCAACTATATCTGAAATGCCTATCATCACCCATATTTGAAATGCCTATCGGCAACCATATCTGAAATGTCTATCGACACCTATATTTGAAATACCTATCGGCTTCTATATCTGAAATGCCTATCGGCACCTATTTTTAAAATGCCAATCGGCAACTATATCTGAAATACCTATCGGCACTAATATATGAAATGCCTATCGGCACCTATTTTTGAAATGCCTATCGGAAACTACATCTTAAATGCCTATCAGCACCTATATTTGAAATGCCTATCGGCAACCATATCTGAAATGCCTATCGAAACCTATATTTGAAATACCTATCGGCTTCTATATGTAAAATGCCTATCGGCACCTATTTTTAAAATGCCAATCGGCAACTATATCTGAAATGCCTATCGGCACCTATATCTGAAAGGCCTATCGGCACCTATTTTTGAAATTCCTATCGGACACCAAATCAAAAATGTCTATCGGCACCTATATTTGAAATGCCTATCGGCACCTATATCGGAAATGCCTATCGGCACCTATTTTTGAAATGCCTATCGGAAACTACATCTGAAATGCCTATCAGCACCTATATTTGAAATGCCTATCGGCAACCATATCTGAAATGCCTATCGACACCTATATTTGAAATACCTATCAACTTCTATATCTGAAATGCCTATCGGCACCTATTTTTAAAATGCCAATCGGCAACTATATCTTAAATGCCTATCGGCACCTATATCTGAAATGCCTATCGGCACCTATTTTTGAAATGCCTATCGGCAACAAAATCAGAAATGCCTATCGGCACCTATATTTGAAATGCCTATCGGCACCTATATCTAAAATGCCTATCGGCACCTATTTTTAAAATGCCAATCGGCAACTATATCTGAAATGCCTATCGGCACCTATATTTGAAATGCCTATCGGCTTTTATATCTGAAATGCCTATTGGCACCTATTTTTAAAATGCCAATCGGCAACTATATCTGAAATGACTATCGGCACCTACATCTGAAATGCCTATCGGCACCTATTTTTGAAATGCCTATCGGAAACTACATCTGAAATGCCTATCGGCACCTATATTTGAAATGCCTATCGGCAACCAAATCAGAAATGCCTATCGGCACCTATATCTGAAATGCCTTTCGGTATTTATATATGAAATGCCTATCGGCACCTATATTTGAAATGCCTATCAGCACCTATATTTCAAATGCCTATCGGCAACTATATCTGATATGCCTATCGGCACCTATATCTGAAATGCCTATCGTCACCTATTTTTGATATGCCTATCGGAAACTTTATCTAAAATGCCTATCGGCACCTATTTTTAAAATGCCAATCGGCAACTATATCTGAAATGCCTATCGGCACCTATATCTGAAATGCCTTTCGGCACCTATTTTTGAAATGCCTATCGGAAACTACATCTGAAATGCCTATCAGCACCTACATTTGAAATGCCTATCGGCAACCATATCAGAAATGCCTATCGGCACCTATATCTGAAATGCCTTTCGGTATTTATATCTTAAATGCCTATCGGCACCTATATTTGAAATGCCTATCGGCACCTATATTTTAAATGCCTATCGGCAACTATAACTGTTATGCCTATCGGCACCTATATCTGAAATGCCTTTCGGAATTTATATCTGAAATGCCTATCGGAACCTATATTTGAAATGCCTATCGGCACCTATATTTTAAATGCCTGTCGGCAACTATATCTGATATGCCTATCGGCACCTATATCTGAAATGCCTATCGGCAACTATTTTTGAAATGCTTATCGGAAACTACATCTGAAATACCTATCGGCACCTATTTTTAAAATGCCAATCGGCAACTATATCTGAAATGCCTATCGGCACCTATATCTGAAATGCCTTTCGGCACCTATTTTTGAAATGCCTATCGGAAACTACATCTGAAATGCCTATCAGCACCTACATTTGAAATGCCTATCGGCAACCATATCAGAAATGCCTATCGGCACCTATATCTGAAATGTCTTTCGGTATTTATATCTTAAATGCCTATCGGCACCTATATTTGAAATGCCTATCGGCACCTATATTTTAAATGCTTATCGGCAACTATAACTGTTATGCCTATCGGCACCTATATCTGAAATGCCTTTCGGAATTTATATCTGAAATGCCTATCGGAACCTATATTTGAAATGCCTATCGGCACCTATATTTTAAATGCCTGTCGGCAACTATATCTGATATGCCTATCGGCACCTATATCTGAAATGCCTATCGGCACCTATTTTTGAAATGCCTATCGGAAACTACATCTGTAATGCCTATCAGCGCCTATATTTGAAATGCCTATCGGCAACCATATCTGGATTGCCTATCGGCACCTACATTTGAAATGCCTATCGGCTTCTATATCTGAAATGCCTATCGGCACCTATTTTTAAAATGCCAGTCGGCAACTATATCTGAAATGCCTATCTGCACCTATATCTGAAATGCCTATCGGCACCTATTTTTGAAATGCCTATCGGAAACTACATCTGAAATGCCTATCAGCACCTATATTTGAAATGCCAATCGGCACCTATATCTGAAATGCCTATCGGCACCTATATCTGAAATGCCTATCGGAACCTATTTTTGAAAGGCTTATCGGCAACCATATCAGAAATGCCTATCGGCACCTATATTTGAAATGCCTATCGCACCTATTTTTAAAATGCCAATCGGCAACTATATCTGAAATGCCTATCAGCACCCATATTTGAAATGCCTATCGGCAACCATATCTGAAATGCCTATCGACACTTAATTTGAAATATCTATCGGCTTCTATATCTGAAATGCCTATCGGCACCTATATCTGAAATGCCTATCGGCACCTATTTTTGAAATGCCTATCGAAAACTACATCTGAAATGCCTATCAGCATCTATATTTGAAATGCCTATCGGCAACCATATCTGAAATGCCTATCGGCACCTATATTTGAAATGCCTATCGGCTTCTATATCTGAAATGCCTATCGGCACCTATTTTTCAAAATGCCAATCGGCAACTATATCTGAAATGCCTATCGGCACCTATATCTGAAATGCCTATCGGCACCTATTTTTGAAATGCCTATCGGAAACTACATCTGAAAAGCTTATCAGCACCTATATTTGAAATGCTTATCGGCAAACAAATCAGAAATGCCTATCGGCACCTATATCTGAAATGCCTTTCGGTATTTATATCTGAAATGCCTATCGGCACCCATATTTGAAATGCCTATCGGCACCTATATTTTAAATGCCTATCAGCAACTATATCTGATATGCCTATCGGCACCTATATCTGAAATGCCAATCGGCACCTATTTTTGAAACGCCTATCGGAAACTACATCTGAAATGCCTATCGGCATCTATTTTAAAAATGCCAATCGGCAACTATATCTGAAATGCCTATCGGCACCTATATCTGAATTGCCTTTCGGCATTTATATCTGAAATGCCTATCGGCACCTATATTTGAAATGCCTATCGGCACCTATATTTTAAATGCCTATCGGCAACTATATCTGATATGCCTATCGGCTCCTATATCTGAAATGCCTATCGGCACCTATTTTTGAAATGCATATCGGAAACTACATCTGAAATGCCTATCGGCACCTATTTTTAAAATGCCAATCGGCAACTATATCTGAAATGCCTATCGGCACCTATATCTGAAATGCCTATCGGCACCTATTTTTGAAATGCCTATCGTAAACTACATCTGAAATGCCTATCAGCACCTATATTTGAAATGCCTATCGGCAACCATATCTGGAATGCCTATCGGCACCTATATTTGAAATGCCTATCGGCTTCTATAATTGAAATGCCTATCGGCACCTATTTTTAAAATGCCAACCGGCAAATTTATCTGAAATGCCTATCGGCACCTATATCTGAAATGCCTATCGGCATCTATTTTTGAAATGCCTATCGGAAACTATATCTGAAATGCCTATCAGCACCTATATTTGAAATGCCTATCGGCAACCATATCTGAAATGCCTATCGACACCTATATTTGAAATACCTATCGGCTTCTATATCTGAAAGGCCTATCGGCTTCTATTTTTAAAATGCCAATCGGCAACTATATCTGAAATGCCTATCGGCACCTATATCTGAAATGCCTATCGGCACCTATTTTTGAAATGCCTATCGTAAACAACATCTGAAATGCCTATCAGCACCTATATTTGAAATGCCTATCGGCAACCATATCTGGAATGCCTATCGGCACCTATATTTGAAATGCCTATCGGCTTCTATAATTGAAATGCCTATCGGCACCTATTTTTAAAATGCCAACCGGCAACTTTATCTGAAATGCCTATCGGCACCTATATCTGAAATGCCTATCGGCACCTATTTTTGAAATGCCTATCGGAAACTATATCTGAAATGCCTATCAGCACCTATATTTGAAATGCCTATCGGCAACCATATCTGGAATGCCTATCGGCACCTATATTTGAAATGCCTATCGGCTTCTATAATTGAAATGCCTATCGGCACCTATGTCTAAAATGCCAATCGGCTCTATATCTGAAATGCCTAACGGCACCTATATCTGAAATGCCTATCGGCACTTATTTTTGAAATGCCTATCGAAAACTACATCTGAAATGCCTATCAGCCCCTTTATTTAAAATGCCTATTGGCAATCAACTCAGAAATGCCTATCGGCACCTATATCTGAAATGCCTTTCGGCACCTATTTTTAAAATGCCAATCGGCAACTATATCTGAAATGCCTATCGGCACCTATATCTGACATGCCTATCGGCACCTATTTTTAAAATGCCTATCAACAACTACATCTGAAATGCCTATTAGCACTTATATTTGAAATGCCTACCGGCAACCAAATCAGAAATGCCTAACGGCACTTATATCTGAAATGCCTATCGGCACCTATATTTGAAATGCCTATCGGCACCTATATTTTAAATGCCTATCGGTAACTATATCTGATATGCCTATCGGCACCTATATCTGAAATGCCTATCGGCACCTATTTTTGAAATGCCTGTCGGAAACTACATCTGAAATGCCTATCAGCACCTATATTTGAAATGCCTATCGGCAATCATATCTGAAATGCCTATCGATACCTATATTTGAAATACCTATCGGCTTCTATACCTGAAATGCCTATCGGCACCTATTTTTAAAATGCCAATCGGCAACTATTTCTGAAATGCCTATCAGCACCTATATAAGAAATGCCTATGGGCACCTATTTTCGAAATGCCTATCGGCAACCAAATCAGAAATGCCTATCGGCACCTATATTTGAAATGCCTATCGGCAACCATATCTGAGATTCCTATCGACACCTAATTTGAAATACCTATCGGCTTCTATATCTGAAATGCCTATCGGCACCTATTTTTAAAATGCCAATCGGCAACTATATCTGAAGTGCCTATCGGCACCTATATCTGAAATGCCTATCGGCAATCATATCTGAAATGCCTATCGACACCTAATTTGAAATACCTATCGGCTTCTATATCTGAAATGCCTATCGGCACCTATTTTTAAAATGCCAATCGGCAACCATATCTGAAATGCCTATTGGCACCTATATCTGAAATGCCTATCGGCACCTATTTTTGAAATGCCTATCGGAAGCTACATCTGAAATGCCTATCAGCATCTATATTTGAAATGCCTATTGGCAACCATATCTGAAATGCCTATCGGCACCTATATTTGAAATGCCTATCGGCTTCCATATCTGAAATGCCTATCGGCACCTATTTTTCAAAATGCCAATCGGCAACTATATCTGAAATGCCTATCGGCACCTATATCTAAAATGCCTATCGGCACCTATTTTTGCAATGCCTATCGGAAACTACATCGGAAATGCCTATCAGCACCTATATTTGAAATGCCTATGGGCAACTAAATCAGAAATGCCTATCGGCACCTATATCTGAAATGCCTTTCGGTATTTAGATCTGAAATGCCTATCGGCACCTATATTTGAAATGCCTATCGGCACCTATATTTTAAATGCCTATCAGCAACTATATCTGATATGCCTATCGGCACCTATATCTAAAATGTCTATCGGCACCTATTTTTGAAATGCCTATCGGAAACTACATCTAAAATGCCTATCGGCACCTATTTTAAAAGTGCCAATCGGCAACTATATCTGAAATGCCTATCGGCACCTATAACTGAAATGCCTTTCGGCATTTATATCTGAAATGCCTATCGGCACCTATATTTTAATTGCCTATCGGCAACTATATCTGATATGCCTATCGGCTCCTATATCTAAAATGCCTATCGGCACCTATTTTTGAAATGCCTATCGGAAACTACATCTGAAATGCCTATCAGCACCTATATTTGAAATGCCTATCGGAAACTACATCTGAAATGCCTATCGGCACCTATTTTTATAAATCCCAATCGGCAACTATATCTGAAATGCCTATCGGCACCTATATCTGAAATGCCTATCGGCACCTATTTTTGAAATGCCTATCGGAAACTACATCTGAAATGCCTATAAGCACCTATATTTGAAATGCCTATCGGCAACCATATCTGGAAAGCCTATCGGCACCTATATTTGAAATGCCTATCGGCTTCTATATCTGAAATGCCTATCGGCACCTATTTTTAAAATGCCAACCGGCAACTTTATCTGAAATGCCTATCGGCACCTATATCTGAAAATCCTATCGGCACCTATTTTTGGAATGCCTATCGGAAACTACATCTGAAATGCCTATCAGCACCTATATTTAAAATGCCTATCGGCAACCATATCTGGAAAGCCTATCGGCACCTATATTTGAAATACCTATCGGCTTCTATATCTGAAATGCCTATCGGCACCTATTTTTAAAATACCAATCGGCAACTATATCTGAAATGCCTATCGGCACCTGTTTTTGAAATGCCTATCGGAAACTACATCTGGAATGTCTGTCAGCACCTATATTTGAAATGCCTATCGGCAACTATATCTGGAATGCCTATCGGCACCTATATTTGAAATGCCTATCGGCTTCTATATATGAAATGCCTATCGGCACCTATTTTTAAAATGCCAATCGGCAAACTATATCTTAAATACCTATCGGCACTTTTATCTGAAATGCCTATCGGCACCTATTTTTGAAATGCCTATCGGAAACTACATCTAAAATGCCTATCAGCACATATATTTGAAATGCCTATCGGCAACCAAATCAGAAATGCCTATCGGCACCTATATCTGAAATGCCTTTCGGCATTTATATCTGAAATGCCTATCAGCACCTATATTTGAAATGCCTATCGGTACCTATATTTTAAATGCCTATCGGCAACTATATCTGATATGCCTATCGGCATCTATATCTGTAATGCCTATCGGCACCTATTTTTGAAATGCCTATCGGAAACTACATCTGAAATGCCTATCGGCAACTATTTTTTAAATGCCAATCGGCAACTATATCTGAAATGCCTATCATCACCCATATTTGAAATGCCTATCGGCAACCATATCCGGAATGCCTATCGACACCTATTTTTGAAATACCTATCGGCTTCTATATCTGAAATGCCAATCGGCACCTATTTTTAAAATGTCAATCGGCAACTATATCTGAAATGCCTATCGGCACCTATATCTGACATGCCTATTGGCACCTATTTTTGAAATGCCTATCGGAAATTACATCTGAAATGCCTATCAGCACCTATATTTAAAATGCCTATCGGCAACCATATCTGGAATGCCTTTCGGCACCTATATTTGAAATGCCTATCGGCTTCTATATCTAAAATGCCTATCGGCACCTATTTTTAAAATGCCAACCGGCAATTTTATCTGAAATGCCTACCGGCACATATATTTGAAATGCCTATCGGCACGTATTTTTGAAATGCCTATCGGAAACTACATCTGAAATGCCTATCAGCACCTATATTTGAAATGCCTATCGGCAACCATATCTGAAATGCCTATCGACACCTATATTTGAAATACCTATCGGCTTCTATATCTGAAATGCCTATCGGCACTTATTTTTAAAATGCCAATCGGCAACTATATCTGAAATGCCTATCGGCACCTATATCTGAAATGCCTATCGGCACCTATTTTTTAAATGCCTATCGGAAACTACATGTGAAATGCCTATCAGCACCTATATTTGAAATTCCTATCGGCAACCATATCTGAAATGCCTATCGACACTTATATTTGAGATACCTATCGGCTTCTATATCTGAAATGCCTATCGGCACCTATTTTTAAAATGCCAATCGGCAACTATATCTGAAATGCCTATCGGCACCTATATCTGAAATGCCTATCGGCACCTATTTTTGAGATGCCTATCGGCAACCAAATCAGATGTTTCTCTCGGCACCTATATTTGAAATGCCTATCGGCACATATATCTGAAAAGCCTATCGGCACCTATTTTTAAAATTCCAATCGGCAACTATATCTGAAATGCCTATCAGCACCCATATTTGTAATGCCTATCGGCAACCATATCTGAAATGCCTATCGACACCTATATTTGAAATACCTATCGGCTTCTATACTTGAAATGCCTATCGGCACCTATTTTTAAAATGCCAATCGGCAAATATATCTGAAATGCCTATCGGCACCTATATCTGAAATGCCTATCGGCACCTATATCTGAAATGCCTATCGGCACCTATTTTTGAAACGCCTATCGGAAACTACATCTGAAATGATTATCAGCACCTATATTTGAAATGCCTATCCGTAACCAAATCAGAAATGCCTATCGGCACCTATATCTGAAATGCCTTTCGGCATTTATATCTGAAATGCCTTTCGGCATTTATATCTGAAATGCCTATCGGCACCTATATTTGAAATGCCTATCGGCACCTATATTTTAAATGCCTATCGGCAACTTTATCTGATATACCTATCGGCACCTATATCTGAAATGCCTATCGGCACCTATTTTTGAAATGGCAATCGGCAACTATATCTGAAATGCGTATCGGCACCTATTTTTGAAATGCCTATCGGAAACTACATCTGAAATGCCTATCGGCACCTATTTTTGAAATGGCAATCGGCAACTATATCTGAAATGCGTATCGGCACCTATATTTAAAATGCCAATTGGCAACTATATCTAAAATGCCTATCAGTACCTATATTTGAAATGCCTATCGGCAAATATATCTGAAATGCCTATCGGCACCTATTTTTGAAATGCCTATCGGAAACTACATCTGAAATGCCTATCAGCATCTATATTTGTAATGCCAATCGGCCACCAAATCAGAAATGCCTATCGGCACTTATATCTGAAATGCCTTTCGGCATTTATATCTGAAATGCCTATCGGCACCTATATTTTAAATGCCTATCGGCACCTATATCTGAAATGCCTATCGGCATCTATTTATGAAATGCCTATCGGCAACTATATCTGAAATGCCTATCGGCACCTATATTTGAAATGCCTATCGGCAACCATATCTGAAATGCCTATCGGCACCTATTTTTGAAATGCCTATCGGCTTCTATATTTGAAATGCCTATCGGCACCTATTTTTAAAATGCCAATCGGCAACTATATCTGAAATGCCTATCGGCACCTATATCTGAAATGCCTATCGGCACCTATTTTTTAAATGCCTATCGGAAACTACATCTGAAATGCCTATCAGCACCTATATTTGAAATGCCTATCGGCAACCAAATCAGAAATACCTATCAGCACCTATATCTGAAATGCCTTTCGGTATTTATATCTGAAATGCCTATCGGCACCTATATTTGAAATGCCTATCGGCACCTATATTTTAAATGCCTATCGGCAACTATATTTGATATGCCTATCGGCACCTATATCTGAAATCCCTATCGGCACCTATTTTTGAAATGCCTATCGGAAACTACATCTGAAATGCCTATCGGCACCTATTTTTATAATGCCAATCGGCAACTATATCTGAAATGCCTTACGGCACCTATATCTGAAATGCCTTTCGGCATTTATATCTGAAATGCCTATCGGCACCTATGTTTAAAATGCCTATCGGACCTATATTTTAACTGCCTATTGGCAACTATATCTGATATGCCTATCGGCTCCTATATCTGAAATGCCTATCGGCACCTATTTTTGAAATGCCTATCGGAAACTACATCTGAAATGCCTATCGGCACCAATTTTTAAAATGCCATTCGGCAACTACATCTGAAGTGCCTATCAGCACCTATATTTGAAATGCCTATCGGCATCCATATCTGAAATGCCTATCGTCACCTATATTTGAAATACCTATCGGCTTCTATATCTGAAATGCCTATCGGCACCTATTTTTAAAATGCCAATCGGCAACTATTTCTAAAATGCCTATCAGCACCTATATCTGATATTCCTATCGGCACCTATATTTGAAATGCCTATCGGCAACCAAATCAGAATTGCCTATCGGCACCTATATTTGAAATGCTTATCGGCTTCTATTTCTGAAATGCCTATCGGCACCTATTTTTAAAATGCCAATCGGCAACTATATCTGAAATGTCTATCGGCACCTATATCTGAAATGCCTATCGGCACCTATTTTTAAAATGCCTATCGGAAACTACATCTGAAATGCCTATCAGCACTTATATATGAAATGCCTATCGGCAACCAAATCAGAAATGCCTATCGGCACCTATATCTGAAATGCCTTTCGGCATTTATATCTGAAATGCCTATCGGCACCTATATTAAAAAATGCCTATCGACACCTATATTTTAAATGCCTTTCGGCAACTATATCTGATATGCCTATGAGCACCTATATCTAAAATGCCTATCGGCACGTATTTTTGAAATAGCTATCGGAAACTACATCTGAAATGCCTATCAGCACCTATATTTGAAATGCCTATCGGCAACCATATCTGAAATGCCTATCGACACCTATATTTGAAATACCTATCGGCTTCTATATCTGAAATGCCTATCGGCACCTATTTTTAAAATGCCAATCGGCAACTATATCTGAAATGCCTATCAGCACCTATATCTGAAATGCCTATCGGCACCTATTTTTGAAATACCTATCGGCAACCAAATCAGAAATGCCTATCGGCAACTATATTTGAAATGCCTATCGGCACCTATATCTGAAATGCCTATCGGCACCTATTTTTAAAATGCCAATCGGCAACTATATCTGAAATGCCTATCAGCACCCATATTTGAAATGCCTATCGCCAACCATATCTGAAATGCCTATCGACACCTAATTTGAAATACCTATCGGCTTCTATATCTGAAATGCCTATCGGCACCTATTTTTAAAATGTCAATCGGCAACTATATCTGAAATGCCTATCGTCACCTATATCTGAAATGCCTATCGGCAAATATATTTAGAATGCCTATCGGCACCAAAATTTTAAATGCCTATCGGCAACTATATCTGATATGCCTATCGGCTCCTATGTCTGAAATGCCTATTGGCACCTATTTTTGAAATGCCTATCGGAAACAACATCTGGAAAGCCTATCGGCACCTATATCTGAAATGCCTATCGGCACCTATTTTTGAAATGCGTATCGGAAACTACATCTGAAATGACTATCAGCACTTATATTTGAAATGCCTATCGCAAAACTACATCTGAAATGCCTATCAGTACCTATATTTGAAATGCCTATCGGCTTCTATATCTGAAATGCCTATCGGCACCTATTTTTAAAATGCCAATCGGCAACTATATCTGAAATGCCTATCATCACCCATATTTGAAATGCCTATCGGCAACCATATTTGAAATGCCTATCGACACCTATATTTGAAATACCTATCGGCTTCTATATCTGAAATGCCTATCGGCACCTATTTTTAAAATGCCAATCGGCAACTATATCTGAAATGCCTATCATCACCCATATTTGAAATGCCTATCGGCAACCATATTTGAAATGCCTATCGACACCTATATTTGAAATACCTATCGGCTTCTATATCTGAAATGCCTATCGGCACCTATTTTTAAAATGCCAATCGGCAACTATATCTGAAATGCCTATCGGCACCTATATTTGAAATGCCTATCGGCTTCTATATCTGAAATGCCTATTGGCACCTAATTTTAAAATGCAAATCGGCAACTATATCTGAAAGGCCTATCGGCACCTATTTTTGAAATTCCTATCGGCAACCAAATCAGAAATGTCTATCGGCACCTATATTTAAAATGCCTATCGGCACCTATATCTGAAATGCCTATCGGCACCTATTTTTGTAATGCCTATCGGAAACTACATCTGAAATGCCTATCAGCACCTATATTTGAAATGCCTATCGGCAACCATATCTGAAATGCCTATTGACACCTATATTTGAAATACCTATCGGCTTCTATATCTAAAATGCCTATCGGCACCTATTTTTAAAATGCCGAACGGCAACTATATCTAGAATGCCTATCGGCACCTATATTTGAAATGCTTATCAGCTTCTATATCTGAAATGCCTATCAACACCTATTTTTAAAATGCCAACCGGCAACTTTATCTGAAATGCCTATCGGCACCTATGTCTGAAATGCCTATCGGCACCTATTTTTGAAATGCCTATCGGAAACTACATTTGAAATGCCTATCAGCACCATTATTAAAAATGCCTATCGGCAACCATATCTGAAATGCCTATCGACACCTATATTTGAAATACCTATCGGCTTCTATATCTGAAATGCCTATCGGCACTTATTTTTAAAATGCCAAAAGGCAACTATTTTCGAAATGCCTATCAGCACCTATATCTGAAATGCCTATCGGCACCTATTTTTGAAATGTCTATCGGCAACCAAATCAGAAATGCTTATCGGCACCTATATTTGAAATGCCTAACGGCACCTATATCTGAAATGCCTATCGGCACCTATTTTTAAAATGCCAATTGGCAACTATATCTGAAATGCCTAGCAGCACCCATATTTGAAATGCCTATCGGCAACCATATCTGAAATGCCTATCGACACCTAATTTGAAATACCTATCGGCTTCTATATCTGAAATGACTATCGGCACCTATTTTTAAAATACCTATCGGAAACTACATCTGAAATGCCTATCAGCACCTATATTTAAAATGCCTATCGGCAACCATATCTTAAATGCCTATCGGCACCTATTTTTGAAATGCCTATCGGAAACTACATCTGAAATGCCTATCAGCACCTATATTTGAAATGCCTATCGGCAACCATATCTTAAATGCCTATCGGCACCTATATTTGAAATGCCTATCGCCTTATATATCTGAAATGCCTATCGGCACCTATTTTTAAAATGCCAATCGACAACTATATCTGAAATGCCTATCGGCACCTATATCTGAAATGCCTATCGGCACCTATTTTTAAAATGCCTATCGGAAACTACATCTGAAATGCCTATCAGCACCTACATTTGAAATGCCTATCGGCAACCAAATCAGAAATGCCTATCGGCACCTATATCTGAAATGCCTTTCGGTATTTATATCTTAAATGCCTATCGGCACCTATATTTGAAATGCCCATCGGCACCTATATTTTAAATGCCTATCGGCAACTATGACTGTTATGCCTATCGGCACCTATATCTGAAATGCCTATCGGCACCTATTTTTGAAATGCCTATCGGAAACTACATCTGAAATGCCTATCGGCACCTATTTTTAAAATGCTAATCGGCAACTATATCTGAAATGCCTATCGGCACATATATTTAAAATGCCTATCGGCACCTATATTTTAAATGCCTATCGGCAACTATATCTGATATGTCTATCGGCTCCTATATCTGAAATGCCTATCGGCACCAATTTTTGAAATGCCTATCGGAAACTACATCTGAAATGCCTATCGGCACCTATTTTTAAATTGCCATTCGGCAACTCTATCTGAAATGCCTATCGGCACCTATATCTGAAATGCCTATCGGCACCTATTTTTGAAATGCGTATGGGAAACTACATCTGAAATGCCTATTAGCACCTATATTTGAAATGCCTATCGGAAACTACATCTGAAATGCCTATCAGCACTTATATTAGAAATACCTATCGGCTTCTATATCTGAAATGCCTATCGGCACCTATTTTTAAAATGCCAATCGGCAACTATATCTGAAATGCCTATTGGCACCTATATCTGAACTGCCTATCGTCACTTATTTTTGAAATGCCTATCGGAAACTACATCTGAAATGCCTATCAGCACCTATATTTTAAATGCCTATCGGCAACCATATCTGGAATGCATATCGGCACCTATATTTGAAATGCCTATCGGCTTCTATATCTGAAATGCCTATCGGCACCTATTTTTAAAATGCCAACCGGCAACTTTATCTGAAATGCCTATCGGCACCAATATCTAAAATGCCTATCGGCACCTATTTTTGAAATGCCTATCGGAAACTACATCTGAAATGCCTATCAGCACCTATATTTGAAATGCCTATCCGCAACCATATCTGAAATGCCTATCGACACCTATATTTGAAATACCTATCGGCTTCTATATCTCAAATGCCTATCGGCACCTATTTTTAAAATGCCAATCGGCAACTATATCTGATATGCCTATCGGCACCTATATCTGAAGTGCCTATCGGCACCTATTTTTGAAATGCCTATCGGCAACCAAATCAGAAATGTCTATCGGCACCTATATTTGAAATGCCTATCGGCACCTATATCTGAAATGCCTATCGGCACCTATTTTTAAAATGCAAATCGGCGACTATATCTGAAATGCCTATTAGCACCCATATTTGAAATGCCTATCGGCAACCATATCTGAAATGCCTATCGACACCTATATTTGAAATACCTACCGGCTTCTATATCTGAAATGCCTATCGGCACCTATTTTTAAAATGCCAATCGGCAACTATATCTAAAATGCCTATCGGCACCCATATTTGAAATGCCTATCGGCAACTTTATCTGAAATGCCTATCGACACATATATTTAAAATACCTATCGGCTTCTATATCTGAAATGCCTATCGGCACCTATTTTTAAAATGCCAATCGGCAACTATATCTGAAATGCCTATCGGCACTTATATCTGAAATGCCAATCGGCAACTATATCAGAAATGCCTATCGGCACCTATATCTGAAGTGCCTATCGGCACCTATTTTTGAAATGCCTATCGGCAACCAAATCAGAAATGTCTATCGGCACCTATATTTGAAATGCCTATCGGCACCTATATCTGAAATGCTTATCGGCACCTATTTTTAAAATGCCAATCGGCAACTATATCTGAAATGCCTATCAGCACCCATATTTGAAATGCCTATCGGCAACTTTATCTGAAATGCCTATCGACACATATATTTAAAATACCTATCGGCTTCTATATCTGAAATGCCTATCGGCACCTATTTTTAAAATGCCAATCGGCAACTATATCTGAAATGCCTATCGGCACTTATATCTGAAATGCCAATCGGCAACTATATCAGAAATGCCTATCGGCACCTATATCTGAAATGCCTATCGGCACCTATTTTTGAAATGCCTATCGGAACCTACATCTGTATTGCCTATCAGCACCTATATTTGAAAAGCCTATCGGCAACTATTTTTGAAATGCCTATCGGAAACTACATCTGAAATGCCTATCGGCACCTATTTTTAAAATGCCAATCGGCAACTATATCTAAAATGCCTATCGGCACCTATATCTGAAATGCCTATCGGCACCTATTTTTGAAATGCCTATCGGAAACTACATCTGTAATGCCTATCAGCGCCTATATTTGAAATGCCTATCGGCAACCATATCTGGAATGCCTATCGGCACCTACATTTGAAATGCCTATCGGCTTCTATATCTGAAATGCCTATCGGCACCTATTTTTAAAATGCCAATCGGCAAATATATCTGAAATGCCTATCGGCACCTATATCTGAAATGCCTATCGGCACCTATTTTTGAAATGCCTATCGGAAACTACATCTGAAATGCCTATCAGCACCTATATTTGAAATGCCAATCGGCACCTATATCTGAAATGCCTATCGGCACCTATATCTGAAATGCCTATCGGAACCTATTTTTGAAAGGCCTATCGGCAACCATATCAGAAATGCCTATCGGCACCTATTTTTAAAATGCCAATCGGCAACTGTATCTGAAATGCCTATCAGCGCCCATATTTGAAATGCCTGTTGGCAACCATATCTGAAATGCCTATCGACACCTATATTTGAAATACCTATCGGCTTCTATATCTGAAATGCCTATAGGCACCTCTTTTTAAAATGCCAATCGGCAACTATATCTGAAATGCGTATCGGGACCTATATCTGAAATGCCTATCGGCACCTATTTTTGAAATGCCTATCGGAAGCTACATCTGGAATGCCTATCAGCACCTATATTTGAAATGCCTATCGGCAACCATATCTGAAATGCCTATCGACACCTATATTTGAAATACCTGTCGGCTTCTATATCTGAAATGCCTATCGGCACCTATTTTTAAAATGCCAATCGGCAACTATTACTGAAATGCCAATCGGCACCTATATCTGAAATGCCTATCGGCACCTATTTTTTAATTGCCTATCGAAAACTACATCTGAAATGCCTATCAGCACCTATATTTGAAATGCCTATCGGCAACCAAATCAGAAATGCCTATCGGCACCTATATCTGAAAAGCCTTTCGGCATTTATATCTGAAATGCCTATCGGCACCTATATTTGAAATGCCTATCGGCACCTATATTTTAAATGCCTATCGGCAACTATATCTGATATGCCTATCGACACCTATATCTGAAATGCCTATCGGCACCTATTTTTGAAATGCCTATCTGAAACTACATCTGAAATGCCTATCGGCACCTATTTTTAAAATGCCAATCGGCAACTATATCTGAAATGCCTATCGGCACCTATATCTGAAATGCCTATCGGCACCTATTTTTGAAATGCCTATCGGAAACTACATCTGTAATGCCTATCAGCGCCTATATTTGAAATGCCTATCGGCAACCATATCTGGAATGCCTATCGGCACCTACATTTGAAATGCCTATCGGCTTCTATATCTGAAATGCCTATCGGCACCTATTTTTAAAATGCCAATCGGCAAATATATCTGAAATGCCTATCGGCACCTATATCTGAAATGCCTATCGGCACCTATTTTTGAAATGCCTATCGGAAACTACATCTGAAATGCCTATCAGCACCTATATTTGAAATGCCAATCGGCACCTATATCTGAAATGCCTATCGGCACCTATATCTGAAATGCCTATCGGAACCTATTTTTGAAAGGCCTATCGGCAACCATATCAGAAATGCCTATCGGCACCTATATTTGAAATGCCTATCGGCACCTATTTTTAAAATGCCAATCGGCAACTATATCTGAAATGCCTATCAGCACCCATATTTGAAATGCTTGTTGGCAACCATATCTGAAATGCCTATCGACTCCTATATTTGAAATACCTATCGGCTTCTATATCTGAAATGCCTATAGGCACCTCTTTTTAAAATGCCAATCGGCAACTACATCTGAAATGCGTATCGGCACCTATATCTGAAATGCCTATCGGCACCTATTTTTGAAATGCCTATCGGCAACTATTACTGAAATGCCAATCATCACCTATATCTGAAATGCCTATCGGCACCTATTTTTGAAATGCCTATCGAAAATTACATCTGAAATGCTTATCAGCACCTATATTTGAAATGCCTATCAGCAACCATATCGGAAATGCCTATTGGCACCTATATCTGAAATGCCCTTCGGCATTTATATCTGAAATGCCTATCGGCACCTATATTTGAAATGCCTATCGGCACCTATATTTTAAATGCCTGTCGGCAACTATATCTGATATGCCTATCGGCACCTATATTTGAAATGCCTATCGGCAACTATTTTTGAAATGCCTATCGGAAACTACATCTGAAATGCCTATCGGCACCTATTTTTAAAATGCCAATCGGCAACTATATCTGAAATGCCTATCGGCACCTATATCTGAAATGCCTATCGGCACCTATTTTTAAAATGCCTATCGGAAACTACATCTGTAATGCCTATCAGCGCCTATATTTGAAATGCCTATCGGCAACCATATCTGGAATGCCTATCGGCACCTACATTTGAAATGCCTATCGGCTTCTATATCTGAAATGCCTATCGGCACCTATTTTTAAAATGCTAATCGGCAACTATATCTGAAATGCCTATCGGCACCTATATCTGAAATGCCTATCGGAACCTATTTTTGAAAGGCCTATCGGCAACCATATCAGAAATGCCTATCAGCACCTATATTTGAAATGCCTATCGGCACCTATTTTTAAAATGCCAATCGGCAACTATTACTGAAATGCCAATCGGCACCTATATTTGAAATGCCTTTTGGCAACCATATCTGAAATGCCTATCGGCACCTATTTTTGAAATGCCTATCGAAAACTACATCTGAAATGCCTATCAGAACCTATTTTTGAAATGCCTATCGGAAACTACATCTGTAAAGCCTATCAGCGCCTATATTTGAAATGCCTATCGGCAACCATATCTGAAATGCCTATCGACACCTATATTTGAAATGCCTATCGGCTTCTATATCTGAAATGCCTATCGGCACCTATTTTTAAAATGCCAATCGGCAACTATATCTGAAATGCCTATCATCACCCATATTTGAAATGCCTATCGGCAACCATATCTGAAATGCCTGTCGACACCTATATTTGAAATACCTATCGGCTTCTATATCTGAAATTCCTATCGGCACCTATTTTTATAATGCCAATCGGCAACTATATCTGAAATGCCTATCGGCACCTATATCTGAAATGCCTAGCAGCACCCATATTTGAAATGCCTATCGGCAACCATATCTGAAATGCCTATCGACACCTAATTTGAAATTCCTATCGGCTTCTATATCTGAAATGCCTATCGGCACCTTTTTTTAAAATGCCTATCGGAAACTACATCTGAAATGCCTATCAGCACCTATATTTGAAATGCCTATCGGCAACCATATCTTAAATGCCTATCGGCACCTATTTTTGAAATGCCTATCGGAAACTACATCTGAAATGCCTATCAGCACCTATATTTGAAATGCCTATCGGCAACCATATCTTAAATGCCTATCGGCACCTATATTTGAAATGCCTATCGGCTTCTATATCTGAAATGCCTATCGGCACCTATTTTTAAAATGCCAATCGGCAACTATATCTGAAATGCCTATCGGCACCTATATCTGAAATGCCTATCGGTACCTATTTTTGAAATGCCTATCGGAAACTACATCTGAAATGCCTATCAGCACCTATATTTGAAATGCCTATCGGCAACCAAATCAGAAATTCCTATCAGCACCTATATCTGAAATGCCTTTCGGTATTTATATCTGAAATGCCTATCGGCACCTATATTTGAAATGCCTATCGGCACCTATATTTTAAATGCCTATCGGCAACTATATCTGATATGCCTATCGGCACCTATTTTTGAAATGCCTATCGGAAACTACATATGAAATACCTATCGACACCTATTTTTAAAATGCCAATCGGCAACTATATCTGAAATGCCTATCGGCACCTATATCTGAAATGCCTTTCGGCATTTATATCTGAAATGCCTATCGGCACCTATATTTAAAATGCCTATCGGCAACTATATCTGATATGCCTATCGGCACCTATATCTGAAATGCCTATCGGCACGTATTTTTGAAATGCCAATCGGAAACTACATCTGAAATGCCTATCGGCACCTATTTTTAAAATGCCAATCGGCAACTATATCTGAAATGTCTATCGGCACCTATATCTGAAATGCCTATCGGCACCTATTTTTGAAAAGCCTATCGGAAACTACATCTGAAATGCCTATCAGCACCTATATTTGAAATGCCTATCGGCAACCATATCTGAAATGCCTATCGACACCTATTGAAATACCTATCGGCTTCTATATCTGAAATGCCTATCGGCACCTATTTTTAAAATGCCAATCAGCAACTATATCTGAAATGCCTATCGGCACCTATATCTGAAATGCCTATCGGCACCTATTTTTGAAATGCCTATCGGCAACCAAATCAGAAATGCCTATCGGCACCTATATTTGAAATGCCTATCGGCACCTATATCTGAAATACCTATCGGCACCTATTTTTAAAATGCCAATCGGCAACTATATCTGAAATGCCTATCGGCACCTATATTTGAAATGCCTATCGGCTTCTATATCTGAAATGCCTATTGGCACCTATTTTTAAAATGCCAATCGGCAACTATATCTGAAATGCCTATCGGCACCTACATCTGAAATGCCTATCGGCACCTATTTTTGAAATGCCTATCGGCACCTATATTTGAAATGCCTATCGGCAACCAAATCAGAAATGCCTATCGGCACCTATATCTGAAATGCCTATCGGCACCTATTTTTGAAATGCCTATCGGCAACCAAATCAGAAATGCCTATCGGCACCTATATTTGAAATGCCTATCGGCACCTATATCTGAAATGCCTATCGGCACCTATTTTTGAAATGCCTATCGGCAACCATATCTGAAATGCCTATCGACACCTATATTTGAAATACCTGTCGGCTTCTATATCTGAAATGCCTATCGGCACCTATTTTTAAAATGCCAATCGGCAACTATTACTGAAATGCCAATCGGCACCTATATCTGAAATGCCTATCGGCACCTATTTTTGAAATGCCTATCGAAAACTACATCTGAAATGCCTATCAGCACCTATATTTGAAATGCCTATCGGCAACCAAATCAGAAATGCCTATCGGCACCTATATCTGAAAAGCCTTTCGGCATTTATATCTGAAATGCCTATCGGCACCTATATTTGAAATGCCTATCGGCACCTATATTTTAAATGCCTATCGGCAACTATATCTGATATGCCTATCGGCACCTATATCTGAAATGCCTATCGGCACCTATTTTTGAAATGCCTATCTGAAACTACATCTTAAATGCCTATCGGCACCTATTTTTAAAATGCCAATCGACAACTATATCTGAAATGCCTATCGGCACCTATATCTGAAATGCCTATCGGCACCTATTTTTGAAATGCCTATCGGAAACTACATCTGTAATGCCTATCAGCGCCTATATTTGAAATGCCTATCGGCAACCATATCTGGAATGCCTATCGGCACCTACATTTGAAATGCCTATCGGCTTCTATATCTGAAATGCCTATCGGCACCTATTTTTAAAATGCCAATCGGCAAATATATCTGAAATGCCTATCGGCACTTATATCTAAAATGCCTATCGGCACCTATTTTTGAAATGCCTATCGGAAACTACATCTGAAATGCCTATCAGCACCTATATTTGAAATGCCAATCGGCACCTATATCTGAAATGCCTATCGGCACCTATATCTGAAATGCCTATCGGAACCTATTTTTGAAAGGCCTATCGGCAACCATATCAGAAATGCCTATCGGCACCTATATTTGAAATGCCTATCGGCACCTATTTTTAAAATGCCAATCGGCAACTATATCTGAAATGCCTATCAGCACCCATATTTGAAATGCTTGTTGGCAACCATATCTGAAATGCCTATCGACTCCTATATTTGAAATACCTATCGGCTTCTATATCTGAAATGCCTATAGGCACCTCTTTTTAAAATGCCAATCGGCAACTATATCTGAAATGCGTATCGGCACCTATATCTGAAATGCCTATCGGCACCTATTTTTGAAATGCCTATCGGCAACTATTACTGAAATGCCAATCGGCACCTATATCTGAAATGCCTATCGGCACCTATTTTTGAAATGCCTATCGAAAATTACATCTGAAATGCTTATCAGCACCTATATTTGAAATGCCTATCAGCAACCATATCGGAAATGCCTATTGGCACCTATATCTGAAATGCCTTTCGGCATTTATATCTGAAATGCCTATCGGCACCTATATTTGAAATGCCTATCGGCACCTATATTTTAAATGCCTGTCGGCAACTATATCTGATATGCCTATCGGCACCTATATTTGAAATGCCTATCGGCAACTATTTTTGAAATGCCTATCGGAAACTACATCTGAAATGCCTATCGGCACCTATTTTTAAAATGCCAATCGGCAACTATATCTGAAATGCCTATCGGCACCTATATCTGAAATGCCTATCGGCACCTATTTTTAAAATGCCTATCGGAAACTACATCTGTAATGCCTATCAGCGCCTATATTTGAAATGCCTATCGGCAACCATATCTGGAATGCCTATCGGCACCTACATTTGAAATGCCTATCGGCTTCTATATCTGAAATGCCTATCGGCACCTATTTTTAAAATGCTAATCGGCAACTATATCTGAAATGCCTATCGGCACCTATATCTGAAATGCCTATCGGAACCTATTTTTGAAAGGCCTATCGGCAACCATATCAGAAATGCCTATCGGCACCTATATTTGAAATGCCTATCGGCACCTATTTTTAAAATGCCAATCGGCAACTATTACTGAAATGCCAATCGGCACCTATATTTGAAATGCCTTTTGGCAACCATATCTGAAATGCCTATCGACACCTATATTTGAAATACCTATCGGCAACCAAATCAAAAATGCCTATCGGCACCTATATCTGAAAAGCCTTTCGGCATTTATATCTGAAATGCCTATCGGCACCTATTTTTGAAATGCCTATCGAAAACTACATCTGAAATGCCTATCAGCACCTATTTTTGAAATGCCTATCGGAAACTACATCTGTAATGCCTATCAGCGCCTATATTTGAAATGCCTATCGGCAACCATATCTGAAATGCCTATCGACACCTATATTTGAAATGCCTATCGGCTTCTATATCTGAAATGCCTATCGGCACCTATTTTTAAAATGCCAATCGGCAACTATATCTGAAATGCCTATCATCACCCATATTTGAAATGCCTATCGGCAACCATATCTGAAATGCCTGTCGACACCTATATTTGAAATACCTATCGGCTTCTATATCTGAAATTCCTATCGGCACCTATTTTTATAATGCCAATCGGCAACTATATCTGAAATGCCTATCGGCACCTATATCTGAAATGCCTAGCAGCACCCATATTTGAAATGCCTATCGGCAACCATATCTGAAATGCCTATCGACACCTAATTTGAAATTCCTATCGGCTTCTATATCTGAAATGCCTATCGGCACCTTTTTTTAAAATGCCTATCGGAAACTACATCTGAAATGCCTATCAGCACCTATATTTGAAATGCCTATCGGCAACCATATCTTAAATGCCTATCGGCACCTATTTTTTAAATGCCTATCGGAAACTACATCTGAAATGCCTATCAGCACCTATATTTGAAATGCCTATCGGCAACCATATCTTAAATGCCTATCGGCACCTATATTTGAAATGCCTTACGGCTTCTATATCTGAAATGCCTATTGGCACCTATTTTTAAAATGCCAATCGGCAACTATATCTGAAATGCCTATCGGCACCTATATTTGAAATGCCTATCGGCTTCTATATCTGAAATGCCTATTGGCACCTATTTTTAAAATGCCAATCGGCAACTATATCTGAAATGCCTTTCGGTATTTATATCTGAAATGCCTATCGGCACCTATATTTGAAATGCCTATCGGCACCTATATTTTAAATGCCTATCGGCAACTATATTTGATATGCCTATCGGCACCTATATCTGAAACCGCTATCGGCACCTATTTTAAAAATGCCTATCGGAAACTACATCTGAAATGCCTATCGGCGCCTATTTTTAAAATGCCAATCGGCAACTATATCTGAAATGCCTATCGGCACCTATATCTGAAATACCGTTCGGCATTTATATCTGAAATGCCTATCGGCACCTATATTTTAAATGCCTATCGGCAACTATATCTGATATGCCTATCGGCTCCTATATCTGAAATGCCTATCGGCACCAATTTTTAAAATGCCATTCGGCAACTACATCTGAAGTGCCTATCAGCACCTATATTTGAAATGCCTATCGGCATCCATATCTGAAATGCCTATCGTCACCTATATTTGAAATACCTATCGGCTTCTATATCTGAAATGCCTATCGGCACCTATTTTTAAAATGCCAATCGGCAACTATTTCTGAAATGCCTATCAGCACCTATATCTGAAATTCCTATCGGCACCTATAATTGAAATGCCTATCGGCAACCAAATCAGAAATGCCTATCGGCACCTATATTTGAAATGCCTATCGGCTTCTATTTCTGAAATGCCTATCGGCACCTATTTTTAAAATGCCAATCGGCAACTATATCTGAAATGTCTATCGGCACCTATATCTGAAATGCCTATCGGCACCTATTTTTAAAATGCCAATCGGCAACTATATCTGAATTGTCTATCGGCACCTATATCTAAAATGCCGATCGGCACCTATTTTTGAAATGCCTATCGGAAACTACATCTGAAATGCCTATCAGCACCTATATTTGAAATGCCTATCGGCAACCATATCCGAAATGCCTATCGACACCTATTTAAATACCTATCGGCTTCTATATCTGAAATGCCTATCGGCACCTATTTTTAAAATGCCAATCGGCAACTATATCTGAAATGTCTATCGGCACCTATATCTAAAATGCCTATCGGCACCTATTTTTGAAATGCCTATCGGAAACTACATCTGAAATGCCTATCAGCACCTATATTTGAAATGCCTATCGGCAACCATGTCTGAAATGCCTATCGACACCTATATTTGAAATACCTATCGGCTTCTATATCTGAAATGCCTATCGGCACCTATTTTTAAAATGCCAATCGGCAACTATATCTGAAATGCCTATCGGCACCTATATCTGAAATGCCTATCGGCACCTATTTTTGAAATGCCTATCGGCAACCAAATCAGAAATGCCTATCGGCACCTATATTTGAAATGCCTATCGGCACCTATATCTGAAATGCCTATCGGCACCTATTTTTAAAATGCCAATCGGCAACTATATCTGAAATGCCTATCGGCACCTATATGTGAAATGCCTATCGGCTTCTATATCTGAAATGCCTATTGGCACCTATTTTTAAAATGCCAATCGGCAACTATATCTGAAATGCCTTTCGGTATTTATATCTGAAATGCCTATCGGCACCTATATTTGAAATGCCTATCGGCACCTATATTTTAAATGCCTATCGGCAACTATATTTGATATGCCTATCGGCACCTATATCTGAAACCGCTATCGGCACCTATTTTAAAAATGCCTATCGGAAACTACATCTGAAATGCCTATCGGCGCCTATTTTTAAAATGCCAATCGGCAACTATATCTGAAATGCCTATCGGCACCTATATCTGAAATACCGTTCGGCATTTATATCTGAAATGCCTATCGGCACCTATATTTTAAATGCCTATCGGCAACTATATCTGATATGCCTATCGGCTCCTATATCTGAAATGCCTATCGGCACCTTTTTTTGAAATGCCTATCGGAAACTACATCTGAAATGCCTATCGGCACCAATTTTTAAAATGCCATTCGGCAACTACATCTGAAGTGCCTATCAGTACCTATATTTGAAATGCCTATCGTCACCTATATTTGAAATACCTATCGGCTTCTATATCTGAAATGCCTATCGGCACCTATTTTTAAAATGCCAATCGGCAACTATTTCTGAAATGCCTATCAGCACCTATATCTGAAATACCTATCGGCACCTATAATTGAAATGCCTATCGGCAACCAAATCAGAAATGCCTATCGGCACCTATATTTGAAATGCCTATCGGCTTCTATTTCTGAAATGCCTATCGGCACCTATTTTTAAAATGCCAATCGGCAACTATATCTGAAATGTCTATCGGCACCTATATCTGAAATGCCTATCGGCACCTATTTTTAAAATGCCAATCGGCAACTATATCTGAAATGTCTATCGGCACCTATATCTAAAATGCCTATCGGCACCTATTTTTGAAATGCCTATCGGAAACTACATCTGAAATGCCTATCAGCACCTATATTTGAAATGCCTATCGGCAACCATATCCAAAAAGCCTATCGACACCTATTGAAATACCTATCGGCTTCTATATCTGAAATGCCTATCGGCACCTATTTTTAAAATGCCAATCGGCAACTATATCTGAAATGCCTATCGGCACCTATATCTGAAATGCCTTTCGGCATTTATATCTAAAATGCCTATCGGCACCTATATTTTAATTGCCTATCGGCAACTATATCTGATATGCCTATCGGCTCCTATATCTGAAATGCCTATCGGCACCTTTTTTTGAAATGCCTATCGGAAACTACATCTGAAATGCCTATCGGCACCAATTTTTAAAACGCCATTCGGCAACTACATCTGAAGTGCCTATCAGCACCTATATTTGAAATGCCTATCGGCATCCATGTCTGAAATGCCTATCGTCACCTATATTTGAAATACCTATCGGCTTCTATATCTGAAATGCCTATCGGCACCTATTTTTAAAATGCCAATCGGCAACTATTTCTGAAATGCCTATCAGCACCTATATCTGAAATTCCTATCGGCACCTATAATTGAAATGCCTATCGGCAACCAAATCAGAAATGCCTATCGGCACCTATATTTGAAATGCCTATCGGCTTCTATTTCTGAAATGCCTATCGGCACCTATTTTTAAAATGCCAATCGGCAACTATATCTGAAATGTCTATCGGCACCTATATCTGAAATGCCTATCGGCACCTATTTTTAAAATGCCTATCGGAAACTACATCTGAAATGCCTATCAGCACCTATATTTGAAATGCCTATCGGCAACCAAATCAGAAATGCCTATCGGCACCTATATCTGTAATGCCTTTCGGCATTTATATCTGAAATGCCTATCGGCACCTATATTTGAAATGCCTATCGGCACCTATATTTTAAATGCCTATCGGTAACTATATCTGAAATGCCTATCGGCACCTATTTTTGAAATGCCTATCGGAAACTACATCTGAAATGATTATCAGCACCTATATTTAAAATGCCTATCGGCAACCAAATCAGAAATGCCTATCGGCACCTATATCTGAAATGCCTTTCGGCACCTATTTTCAAAATGCCAATCGACAACTATATCTGAAATGCCTATCGGCACCTATTTTTGAAATGCCTATCGGAAACTACATCTGAAATGCCTATCAGCATCTATATTTGAAATGCCTATCGGCAACCATATCTAAAATGCCTATCGACACCTATATTTGAAATACCTATCGGCTTCTATATCTGAAATGCCTATCGGCACCTATTTTTAAAATGCCAATCGGCAACTATTTCTGAAATGCCTATCAGCACCTATATCAGAAATGCCTATCGGCACTTATTTTCGAAATGCCTATCGGCAACCAAATCAGAAATGCCTATAGGCACCTATATTTGAAATGCCTATCGGCACCTATATCTGAAATGCCTATCGGCACCTATTTTTAAAATGCCAATCGGCAACTATATCTGAAATGCCTATCAGCACCCATATTTGAAATGCCTATCGGCAACCATATCTGAAATGCCTATCGACACTTAATTTGAAATATCTATCGGCTTCTATATCTGAAATGCCTATCGGCACCTATATCTGAAATGCCTATCGGCACCTATTTTTGAAATGCCTATCGAAAACTACATCTGAAATGCCTATCAGCATCTATATTTGAAATGCCTATCGGCAACCATATCTGAAATGCCTATCGGCACATATATTTGAAATGCCTATCGGCTTCTATATCTGAAATGCCTATCGGCACCTATTTTTCAAAATGCCAATCGGCAACTATATCTGAAATGCCTATCGGCACCTATATCTGAAATGCCTATCGGCACCTATTTTTGAAATGCCTATCGGAAACTACATCTGAAAAGCTTATCAGCACCTATATTTGAAATGCTTATCGGCAAACAAATCAGAAATGCCTATCGGCACCTATATCTGAAATGCCTTTCGGTATTTATATCTGAAATGCCTATCGGCACCCATATTTGAAATGCCTATCGGCACCTATATTTTAAATGCCTATCAGCAACTATATCTGATATGCCTATCGGCACCTATATCTGAAATGCCAATCGGCACCTATTTTTGAAACGCCTATCGGAAACTACATCTGAAATGCCTATCGGCATCTATTTTAAAAATGCCAATCGGCAACTATATCTGAAATGCCTATCGGCACCTATATCTGAATTGCCTTTCGGCATTTATATCTGAAATGCCTATCGGCACCTATATTTGAAATGCCTATCGGCACCTATATTTTAAATGCCTATCGGCAACTATATCTGATATGCCTATCGGCTCCTATATCTGAAATGCCTATCGGCACCTATTTTTGAAATGCATATCGGAAACTACTTCTGAAATGCCTATCGGCACCTATTTTTAAAATGCCAATCGGCAACTATATCTGAAATGCCTATCGGCACCTATATCTGAAATGCCTATCGGCACCTATTTTTGAAATGCCTATCGTAAACTACATCTGAAATGCCTATCAGCACCTATATTTGAAATGCCTATCGGCAACCATATCTGGAATGCCTATCGGCACCTATATTTGAAATGCCTATCGGCTTCTATAATTGAAATGCCTATCGGCACCTATTTTTAAAATGCCAACCGGCAAATTTATCTGAAATGCCTATCGGCACCTATATCTGAAATGCCTATCGGCATCTATTTTTGAAATGCCTATCGGAAACTATATCTGAAATGCCTATCAGCACCTATATTTGAAATGCCTATCGGCAACCATATCTGAAATGCCTATCGACACCTATATTTGAAATTCCTATCGGCTTCTATATCTGAAAGGCCTATCGGCTTCTATTTTTAAAATGCCAATCGGCAACTATATCTGAAATGCCTATCGGCACCTATATCTGAAATGCCTATCGGCACCTATTTTTGAAATGCCTATCGTAAACAACATCTGAAATGCCTATCAGCACCTATATTTGAAATGCCTATCGGCAACCATATCTGGAATGCCTATCGGCACCTATATTTGAAATGCCTATCGGCTTCTATAATTGAAATGCCTATCGGCACCTATTTTTAAAATGCCAACCGGCAACTTTATCTGAAATGCCTATCGGCACCTATATCTGAAATGCCTATCGGCACCTATTTTTGAAATGCCTATCGGAAACTATATCTGAAATGCCTATCAGCACCTATATTTGAAATGCCTATCGGCAACCATATCTGAAATGCCTATCGACACCTATATTTGAAATACCTATCGGCTTGTATATCTGAAATGCCTATCGGCTTCTATTTTTAAAATGCCAATCGGCAACTATATCTGAAATGCCTATCGGCACCTATAATTGAAATGCCTATCGGCACCTATTTTTGAAATGCCTATCGTAAACTACATCTGAAATGCCTATCAGCACCTATATTTGAAATGCCTATCGGCAACCATATCTGGAATGCCTATCGGCACCTATATTTGAAATGCCTATCGGCTTCTATAATTGAAATGCCTATCGGCACCTATGTCTAAAATGCCAATCGGCTCTATATCTGAAATGCCTAACGGCACCTATATCTGAAATGCCTATCGGCACTTATTTTTGAAATGCCTATCGGAAACTACATCTGAAATGCCTATCAGCCCCTTTATTTAAAATGCCTATTGGCAATCAACTCAGAAATGCCTATCGGCACCTATATCTGAAATGCCTTTCGGCACCTATTTTTAAAATGCCAATCGGCAACTATATCTCAAATGCCTATCGGCACCTATATCTGACATGCCTATCGGCACCTATTTTTAAAATGCCTATCAACAACTACATCTGAAATGCCTATTAGCACTTATATTTGAAATGCCTACCGGCAACCAAATCAGAAATGCCTAACGGCACTTATATCTGAAATGCCTATCGGCACCTATATTTGAAATGCCTATCGGCACCTATATTTTAAATACCTATCGGTAACTATATCTGATATGCCTATCGGCACCTATATCTGAAATGCCTATCGGCACCTATTTTTGAAATGCCTGTCGGAAACTACATCTGAAATGCCTATCAGCACCTATATTTGAAATGCCTATCGGCAATCATATCTGAAATGCCTATCGATACCTATATTTGAAATACCTATCGGCTTCTATACCTGAAATGCCTATCGGCACCTATTTTTAAAATGCCAATCGGCAACTATTTCTGAAATGCCTATCAGCACCTATATAAGAAATGCCTATGGGCACCTATTTTCGAAATGCCTATCGGCAACCAAATCAGAAATGCCTATCGGCACCTATATTTGAAATGCCTATCGGCAACCATATCTGAAATTCCTATCGACACCTAATTTGAAATACCTATCGGCTTCTATATCTGAAATGCCTATCGGCACCTATTTTTAAAATGCCAATCGGCAACTATATCTGAAGTGCCTATCGGCACCTATATCTGAAATGCCTATCGGCAATCATATCTGAAATGCGTATCGACACCTAATTTGAAATACCTATCGGCTTCTATATCTGAAATGCCTATCGGCACCTATTTTTAAAATGCCAATCGGCAACCATATCTGAAATGCCTATTGGCACCTATATCTGAAATGCCTATCGGCACCTATTTTTGAAATGCCTATCGGAAGCTACATCTGAAATGCCTATCAGCATCTATATTTGAAATGCCTATTGGCAACCATATCTGAAATGCCTATCGGCACCTATATTTGAAATGCCTATCGGCTTCCATATCTGAAATGCCTATCGGCACCTATTTTTCAAAATGCCAATCGGCAACTATATCTGAAATGCCTATCGGCACCTATATCTAAAATGCCTATCGGCACCTATTTTTGCAATGCCTATCGGAAACTACATCGGAAATGCCTATCAGCACCTATATTTGAAATGCCTATGGGCAACTAAATCAGAAATGCCTATCGGCACCTATATCTGAAATGCCTTTCGGTATTTAGATCTGAAATGCCTATCGGCACCTATATTTGAAATGCCTATCGGGACCTATATTTTAAATGCCTATCAGCAACTATATCTGATATGCCTATCGGCACCTATATCTGAAATGTCTATCGGCACCTATTTTTGAAATGCCTATCGGAAACTACATCTAAAATGCCTATCGGCACCTATTTTAAAAGTGCCAATCGGCAACTATATCTGAAATGCCTATCGGCACCTATAACTGAAATGCCTTTCGGCATTTATATCTGAAATGCCTATCGGCACCTATATTTTAAATGCCTATCGGCAACTATATCTGATATGCCTATCGGCTCCTATATCTAAAATGCCTATCGGCACCTATTTTTGAAATGCCTATCGGAAACTACATCTGAAATGCCTATCAGCACCTATATTTGAAATGCCTATCGGAAACTACATCTGAAATGCCTATCGGCACCTATTTTTATAAATCCCAATCGGCAACTATATCTGAAATGCCTATCGGCACCTATATCTGAAATGCCTATCGGCACCTATTTTTGAAATGCCTATCGGAAACTACATCTGAAATGCCTATCAGCACCTATATTTGAAATGCCTATCGGCAACCATATCTGGAAAGCCTATCGGCACCTATATTTGAAATGCCTATCGGCTTCTATATCTGAAATGCCTATCGGCACCTATTTTTAAAATGCCAACCGGCAACTTTATCTGAAATGCCTATCGGCACCTATATCTGAAAATCCTATCGGCACCTATTTTTGGAATGCCTATCGGAAACTACATCTGAAATGCCTATCAGCACCTATATTTAAAATGCCTATCGGCAACCATATCTGGAAAGCCTATCGGCACCTATATTTGAAATACCTATCGGCTTCTATATCTGAAATGCCTATCGGCACCTATTTTTAAAATACCAATCGGCAACTATATCTGAAATGCCTATCGGCACCTGTTTTTGAAATGCCTATCGGAAACTACATCTGGAATGTCTGTCAGCACCTATATTTGAAATGCCTATCGGCAACTATATCTGGAATGCCTATCGGCACCTATATTTGAAATGCCTATCGGCTTCTATATATGAAATGCCTATCGGCACCTATTTTTAAAATGCCAATCGGCAAACTATATCTTAAATACCTATCGGCACTTTTATCTGAAATGCCTATCGGCACCTATTTTTGAAATGCCTATCGGAAACTACATCTAAAATGCCTATCAGCGCATATATTTGAAATGCCTATCGGCAACCAAATCAGAAATGCCTATCGGCACCTATATCTGAAATGCCTTTCGGCATTTATATCTGAAATGCCTATCAGCACCTATATTTGAAATGCCTATCGGTACCTATATTTTAAATGCCTATCGGCAACTATATCTGATATGCCTATCGGCATCTATATCTGTAATGCCTATCGGCACCTATTTTTGAAATGCCTATCGGAAACTACATCTGAAATGCCTATCGGCAACTATTTTTTAAATGCCAATCGGCAACTATATCTGAAATGCCTATCATCACCCATATTTGAAATGCCTATCGGCAACCATATCCGGAATGCCTATCGACACCTATTTTTGAAATACCTATCGGCTTCTATATCTGAAATGCCAATCGGCACCTATTTTTAAAATGTCAATCGGCAACTATATCTGAAATGCCTATCGGCACCTATATCTGACATGCCTATTGGCACCTATTTTTGAAATGCCTATCGGAAATTACATCTGAAATGCCTATCAGCACCTATATTTAAAATGCCTATCGGCAACCATATCTGGAATGCCTTTCGGCACCTATATTTGAAATGCCTATCGGCTTCTATATCTAAAATGCCTATCGGCACCTATTTTTAAAATGCCAACCGGCAATTTTATCTGAAATGCCTACCGGCACATATATTTGAAATGCCTATCGGCACGTATTTTTGAAATGCCTATCGGAAACTACATCTGAAATGCCTATCAGCACCTATATTTGAAATGCCTATCGGCAACCATATCTGAAATGCCTATCGACACCTATATTTGAAATACCTATCGGCTTCTATATCTGAAATGCCTATCGGCACTTATTTTTAAAATGCCAATCGGCAACTATATCTGAAATGCCTATCGGCACCTATATCTGAAATGCCTATCGGCACCTATTTTTTAAATGCCTATCGGAAACTACATGTGAAATGCCTATCAGCACCTATATTTGAAATTCCTATCGGCAACCATATCTGAAATGCCTATCGACACTTATATTTGAGATACCTATCGGCTTCTATATCTGAAATGCCTATCGGCACCTATTTTTAAAATGCCAATCGGCAACTATATCTGAAATGCCTATCGGCACCTATATCTGAAATGCCTATCGGCACCTATTTTTGAGATGCCTATCGGCAACCAAATCAGATGTTTCTCTCGGCACCTATATTTGAAATGCCTATCGGCACATATATCTGAAATGCCTATCGGCACCTATTTTTAAAATTCCAATCGGCAACTATATCTGAAATGCCTATCAGCACCCATATTTGTAATGCCTATCGGCAACCATATCTGAAATGCCTATCGACACTTATATTTGAAATACCTATCGGCTTCTATACTTGAAATGCCTATCGGCACCTATTTTTAAAATGCCAATCGGCAAATATATCTGAAATGCCTATCGGCACCTATATCTGAAATGCCTATCGGCACCTATATCTGAAATGCCTATCGGCACCTATTTTTGAAACGCTTATCGGAAACTACATCTGAAATGATTATCAGCACCTATATTTGAAATGCCTATCCGTAACCAAATCAGAAATGCCTATCGGCACCTATATCTGAAATGCCTTTCGGCATTTATATCTGAAATGCCTTTCGGCATTTATATCTGAAATGCTTATCGGCACCTATATTTGAAATGCCTATCGGCACCTATATTTTAAATGCCTATCGGCAACTTTATCTGATATACCTATCGGCACCTATATCTGAAATGCCTATCGGCACCTATTTTTGAAATGGCAATCGGCAACTATATCTGAAATGCGTATCGGCACCTATTTTTGAAATGCCTATCGGAAACTACATCTGAAATGCCTATCGGCACCTATTTTTGAAATGGCAATCGGCAACTATATCTGAAATGCGTATCGGCACCTATATTTAAAATGCCAATTGGCAACTATATCTAAAATGCCTATCAGTACCTATATTTGAAATGCCTATCGGCAAATATATCTGAAATGCCTATCGGCACCTATTTTTGAAATGCCTATCGGAAACTACATCTGAAATGCCTATCAGCATCTATATTTGTAATGCCAATCGGCCACCAAATCAGAAATGCCTATCGGCACTTATATCTGAAATGCCTTTGGGCATTTATATCTGAAATGCCTATCGGCACCTATATTTTAAATGCCTATCGGCACCTATATCTGAAATGCCTATCGGCATCTATTTATGAAATGCCTATCGGCAACTATATCTGAAATGCCTATCGGCACCTATATTTGAAATGCCTATCGGCAACCATATCTGAAATGCCTATCGGCACCTATTTTTGAAATGCCTATCGGCTTCTATATTTGAAATGCCTATCGGCACCTATTTTTAAAATGCCAATCGGCAACTATATCTGAAATGCCTATCGGCACCTATATCTGAAATGCCTATCGGCACCTATTTTTTAAATGCCTATTGGAAACTACATCTGAAATGCCTATCAGCACCTATATTTGAAATGCCTATCGGCAACCAAATCAGAAATACCTATCAGCACCTATATCTGAAATGCCTTTCGGTATTTATATCTGAAATGCCTATCGGCACCTATATTTGAAATGCCTATCGGCACCTATATTTTAAATGCCTATCGGCAACTATATTTGATATGCCTATCGGCACCTATATCTGAAATCCCTATCGGCACCTATTTTTGAAATGCCTATCGGAAACTACATCTGAAATGCCTATCGGCACCTATTTTTAAAATGCCAATCGGCAACTATATCTGAAATGCCTTACGGCACCTATATCTGAAATGCCTTTCGGCATTTATATCTGAAATGCCTATCGGCACCTATGTTTAAAATGCCTATCGGACCTATATTTTAACTGCCTATTGGCAACTATATCTGATATGCCTATCGGCTCCTATATCTGAAATGCCTATCGGCACCTATTTTTGAAATGCCTATCGGAAACTACATCTGAAATGCCTATCGGCACCAATTTTTAAAATGCCATTCGGCAACTACATCTGAAGTGCCTATCAGCACCTATATTTGAAATGCCTATCGGCATCCATATCTGAAATGCCTATCGTCACCTATATTTGAAATACCTATCGGCTTCTATATCTGAAATGCCTATCGGCACCTATTTTTAAAATGCCAATCGGCAACTATTTCTAAAATGCCTATCAGCACCTATATCTGATATTCCTATCGGCACCTATATTTGAAATGCCTATCGGCAACCAAATCAGAATTGCCTATCGGCACCTATATTTGAAATGCCTATCGGCTTCTATTTCTGAAATGCCTATCGGCACCTATTTTTAAAATGCCAATCGGCAACTATATCTGAAATGTCTATCGGCACCTATATCTGAAATGCCTATCGGCACCTATTTTTAAAATGCCTATCGGAAACTACATCTGAAATGCCTATCAGCACTTATATATGAAATGCCTATCGGCAACCAAATCAAAAATGCCTATCGGCACCTATATCTGAAATGCCTTTCGGCATTTATATCTGAAATGCCTATCGGCACCTATATTAAAAAATGCCTATCGACACCTATATTTTAAATGCCTTTCGGCAACTATATCTGATATGCCTATGGGCACCTATATCTGAAATGCCTATCGGCACGTATTTTTGAAATAGCTATCGGAAACTACATCTGAAATGCCTATCAGCACCTATATTTGAAATGCCTATCGGCAACCATATCTGAAATGCCTATCGACACCTATATTTGAAATACCTATCGGCTTCTATATCTGAAATGCCTATCGGCACCTATTTTTAAAATGCCAATCGGCAACTATATCTGAAATGCCTATCAGCACCTATATCTGAAATGCCTATCGGCACCTATTTTTGAAATACCTATCGGCAACCAAATCAGAAATGCCTATCGGCAACTATATTTGAAATGCCTATCGGCACCTATATCTGAATGCCTATCGGCACCTATTTTTAAAATGCCAATCGGCAACTATATCTGAAATGCCTATCAGCACCCATATTTGAAATGCCTATCGCCAACCATATCTGAAATGCCTATCGACACCTAATTTGAAATACCTATCGGCTTCTATATCTGAAATGCCTATCGGCACCTATTTTTAAAATGCTAATCGTCAACTATATCTGAAATGCCTATCGGCACCTATATTTGAAATGACTTTCGGCTTCTATATCTGAAATGCCTATTGGCACCTAATTTTAAAATGCAAATCGGCAACTATATCTGAAATGCCTATCGGCACCTACATCTGAAATGCCTATCGGCACCTATTTTTGAAATGCCTATCGGAAATACATCTGAAATGCCTATCGGCACCTATATTTGAAATGCCTATCGGCAACCAAATCAGAAATGCCTATCGGCACCTATATCTGAAATGCCTTTCGGTATTTATATATGAAATGCCTATCGTCACCTATTTTTGAAATGCCTATCGGAAACTACATCTGAAATGCCTATCGGCACCTATTTTTAAAATGTCAATCGGCAACTATATCTGAAATGCCTATCGGCACCTATATCTGAAATGCCTATCGGCAAATATATTTAGAATGCCTATCGGCACCAAAATTTTAAATGCCTATCGGCACCTATATCTGATATGCCTATCGGCTCCTATGTCTGAAATGCCTATTGGCACCTATTTTTGAAATGCCTATCGGAAACAACATCTGGAAAGCCTATCGGCACCTATATCTGAAATGCCTATCGGCACCTATTTTTGAAATGCGTATCGGAAACTACATCTGAAATGACTATCAGCACTTATATTTGAAATGCCTATCGCAAAACTACATCTGAAATGCCTATCAGTACCAATATTTGAAATGCCTATCGGCTTCTATATCTGAAATGCCTATCGGCACCTATTTTTAAAATGCCAATCGGCAACTATATCTGAAATGCCTATCATCACCCATATTTGAAATGCCTATCGGCAACCATATTTGAAATGCCTATCGACACCTATATTTGAAATACCTATCGGCTTCTATATCTGAAATGCCTATCGGCACCTATTTTTAAAATGCCAATCGGCAACTATATCTGAAATGCCTATCATCACCCATATTTGAAATGCCTATCGGCAACCATATTTGAAATGCCTATCGACACCTATATTTGAAATACCTATCGGCTTCTATATCTGAAATGCCTATCGGCACCTATTTTTAAAATGCCAATCGGCAACTATATCTGAAATGCCTATCGGCACCTATATTTGAAATGCCTATCGGCTTCTATATCTGAAATGCCTATTGGCACCTAATTTTAAAATGCAAATCGGCAACTATATCTGAAAGGCCTGTCGGCACCTATTTTTGAAATTCCTATCGGCAACCAAATCAGAAATGTCTATCGGCACCTATATTTAAAATGCCTATCGGCACCTATATCTGAAATGCCTATCGGCACCTATTTTTGAAATGCCTATCGGAAACTACATCTGAAATGCCTATCAGCACCTATATTTGAAATGCCTATCGGCAACCATATCTGAAATGCCTATCGACACCTATATTTGAAATACCTATCGGCTTCTATATCTAAAATGCCTATCGGCACCTATTTTTAAAATGCCAATCGGCAACTATATCTAGAATGCCTATCGGCACCTATATTTGAAATGCTTATCAGCTTCTATATCTGAAATGCCTATCAACACCTATTTTTAAAATGCCAACCGGCAACTTTATCTGAAATGCCTATCGGCACCTATGTCTGAAATGCCTATCGGCACCTATTTTTGAAATGCCTATCGGAAACTACATTTGAAATGCCTATCAGCACCTATATTAAAAATGCCTATCGGCAACCATATCTGAAATGCCTATCGACACCTATATTTGAAATACCTATCGGCTTCTATATCTGAAATGCCTATCGGCACCTATTTTTAAAATGCCAAAAGGCAACTATTTTCGAAATGCCTATCAGCACCTATATCTGAAATGCCTATCGGCACCTATTTTTGAAATGTCTATCGGCAACCAAATCAGAAATGCTTATCGGCACCTATATTTGAAATGCCTAACGGCACCTATATCTGAAATGCCTATCGGCACCTATTTTTAAAATGCCAATTGGCAACTATATCTGAAATGCCTAGCAGCACCCATATTTGAAATGCCTATCGGCAACCATATCTGAAATGCCTATCGACACCTAATTTGAAATATCTATCGGCTTCTATATCTGAAATGACTATCGGCACCTATTTTTAAAATACCTATCGGAAACTACATCTGAAATGCCTATCAGCACCTATATTTAAAATGCCTATCGGCAACCATATCTTAAATGCCTATCGGCACCTATTTTTGAAATGCCTATCGGAAACTACATCTGAAATGCCTATCAGCACCTATATTTGAAATGCCTATCGGCAACCATATCTTAAATGCCTATCGGCACCTATATTTGAAATGCCTATCGCCTTATATATCTGAAATGCCTATCGGCACCTATTTTTAAAATGCCAATCGACAACTATATCTAAAATGCCTATCGGCACTTATATCTGAAATGCCTATCGGCACCTATTTTTAAAATGCCTATCGGAAACTACATCTGAAATGCCTATCAGCACCTACATTTGAAATGCCTATCGGCAACCAAATCAGAAATGCCTATCGGCACCTATATCTGAAATGCCTTTCGGTATTTATATCTTAAATGCCTATCGGCACCTATATTTGAAATGCCCATCGGCACCTATATTTTAAATGCCTATCGGCAACTATAACTGTTATGCCTATCGGCACCTATATCTGAAATGCCTATCGGCACCTATTTTTGAAATGCCTATCGGAAACTACATCTGAAATGCCTATCGGCACCTATTTTTAAAATGCCAATCGGCAACTATATCTGAAATGCCTATCGGCACCTATATTTAAAATGCCTATCGGCACCTATATTTTAAATGCCTATCGGCAACTATATCTGATATGTCTATCGGCTCCTATATCTGAAATGCCTATCGGCACCAATTTTTGAAATGCCTATCGGAAACTACATCTCAAATGCCTATCGGCACCTATTTTTAAATTGCCATTCGGCAACTCTATCTGAAATGCCTATCGGCACCTATATCTGAAATGCCTATCGGCACCTATTTTTGAAATGCGTATGGGAAACTACATCTGAAATGCCTATTAGCACCTATATTTGAAATGCCTATCGGAAACTACATCTGAAATGCCTATCAGCACTTATATTAGAAATACCTATCGGCTTCTATATCTGAAATGCCTATCGGCACCTATTTTTAAAATGCCAATCGGCAACTATATCTGAAATGCCTATTGGCACCTATATCTGAACTGCCTATCGTCACTTATTTTTGAAATGCCTATCGGAAACTACATCTGAAATGCCTATCAGCACCTATATTTTAAATGCCTATCGGCAACCATATCTGGAATGCATATCGGCACCTATATTTGAAATGCCTATCGGCTTCTATATCTGAAATGCCTATCGGCACCTATTTTTAAAATGCCAACCGGCAACTTTATCTGAAATGCCTATCGGCACCAATATCTAAAATGCCTATCGGAAACTACATCTGAAATGCCTATCAGCACCTATATTTGAAATGCCTATCCGCAACCATATCTGAAATGCCTATCGACACCTATATTTGAAATACCTATCGGCTTCTATATCTCAAATGCCTATCGGCACCTATTTTTAAAATGCCAATCGGCAACTATATCTGATATGCCTATCGGCACCTATATCTGAAGTGCCTATCGGCACCTATTTTTGAAATGCCTATCGGCAACCAAATCAGAAATGTCTATCGGCACCTATATTTGAAATGCCTATCGGCACCTATATCTGAAATGCCTATCGGCACCTATTTTTAAAATGCTAATCGGCGACTATATCTGAAATGCCTATTAGCACCCATATTTGAAATGCCTATCGGCTTCTATATCTCAAATGCCTATCGGCACCTATTTTTAAAATGCCAATCGGCAACTATATCTGATATGCCTATCGGCACCTATATCTGAAGTGCCTATCGGCACCTATATCTGAAGTGCCTATAGGCACCTATTTTTGAAATGCCTATCGGCAACCAAATCAGAAATGTCTATCGGCACCTATATTTGAAATGCCTATCGGCACCTATATCTGAAATGCTTATCGGCACCTATTTTTAAAATGCCAATCGGCAACTATATCTGAAATGCCTATCAGCACCCATATTTGAAATGCCTATCGGCAACTTTATCTGAAATGCCTATCGACACATATATTTAAAATACCTATCGGCTTCTATATCTGAAATGCCTATCGGCACCTATTTTTAAAATGCCAATCGGCAACTATATCTGAAATGCCTATCGGCACTTATATCTGAAATGCCAATCGGCAACTATATCAGAAATGCCTATCGGCACCTATATCTGAAGTGCCTATCGGCACCTATTTTTGAAATGCCTATCGGCAACCAAATCAGAAATGTCTATCGGCACCTATATTTGAAATGCCTATCGGCACCTATATCTGAAATGCTTATCGGCACCTATTTTTAAAATGCCAATCGGCAACTATATCTGAAATGCCTATCAGCACCCATATTTGAAATGCCTATCGGCAACTATTTTTGAAATGCCTATCGGAAACTACATCTGAAATGCCTATCGGCACCTATTTTTAAAATGCCAATCGGCAACTATATCTAAAATGCCTATCGGCACCTATATCTGAAATGCCTATCGGCACCTATTTTTGAAATGCCTATCGGAAACTACATCTGTAATGCCTATCAGCGCCTATATTTGAAATGCCTATCGGCAACCATATCTGGAATGCCTATCGGCACCTACATTTGAAATGCCTATCGGCTTCTATATCTGAAATGCCTATCGGCACCTATTTTTAAAATGCCAATCGGCAAATATATCTGAAATGCCTATCGGCACCTATATCTGAAATGCCTATCGGCACCTATTTTTGAAATGCCTATCGGAAACTACATCTGAAATGCCTATCAGCACCTATATTTGAAATGCCAATCGGCACCTATATCTGAAATGCCTATCGGCACCTATATCTGAAATGCCTATCGGAACCTATTTTTGAAAGGCCTATCGGCAACCATATCAGAAATGCCTATCGGCACCTATTTTTAAAATGCCAATCGGCAACTGTATCTGAAATGTCTATCAGCGCCCATATTTGAAATGCCTGTTGGCAACCATATCTGAAATGCCTATCGACACCTATATTTGAAATACCTATCGGCTTCTATATCTGAAATGCCTATAGGCACCTCTTTTTAAAATGCCAATCGGCAACTATATCTGAAATGCGTATCGGGACCTATATCTGAAATGCCTATCGGCACCTATTTTTGAAATGCCTATCGGAAGCTACATCTGGAATGCCTATCAGCACCTATATTTGAAATGCCTATCGGCAACCATATCTGAAATGCCTATCGACACCTATATTTGAAATACCTGTCGGCTTCTATATCTGAAATGCCTATCGGCACCTATTTTTAAAATGCCAATCGGCAACTATTACTGAAATGCCAATCGGCACCTATATCTGAAATGCCTATCGGCACCTATTTTTGAAATGCCTATCGAAAACTACATCTGAAATGCCTATCAGCACCTATATTTGAAATGCCTATCGGCAACCAAATCAGAAATGCCTATCGGCACCTATATCTGAAAAGCCTTTCGGCATTTATATCTAAAATGCCTATCGGCACCTATATTTGAAATGCCTATCGGCACCTATATTTTAAATGCCTATCGGCAACTATATCTGATATGCCTATCGACACCTATATCTGAAATGCCTATCGGCACCTATTTTTGAAATGCCTATCTGAAACTACATCTGAAATTCCTATCGGCACCTATTTTTAAAATGCCAATCGGCAACTATATCTGAAATGCCTATCGGCACCTATATCTGAAATGCCTATCGGCACCTATTTTTTAAATGCCTATCGGAAACTACATCTGTAATGCCTATCAGCGCCTATATTTGAAATGCCTATCGGCAACCATATCTGGAATGCCTATCGGCACCTACATTTGAAATGCCTATCGGCTTCTATATCTGAAATGCCTATCGGCACCTATTTTTAAAATGCCAATCGGCAAATATATCTGAAATGCCTATCGGCACCTATATCTGAAATGCCTATCGGCACCTATTTTTGAAATGCCTATCGGAAACTACATCTGAAATGCCTATCAGCACCTATATTTGAAATGCCAATCGGCACCTATATCTGAAATGCCTATCGGCACCTATATCTGAAATGCCTATCGGAACCTATTTTTGAAAGGCCTATCGGCAACCATATCAGAAATGCCTATCGGCACCTATATTTGAAATGCCTATCGGCACCTATTTTTAAAATTCCAATCGGCAACTATATCTGAAATGCCTATCAGCACCCATATTTGAAATGCTTGTTGGCAACCATATCTGAAATGCCTATCGACTCCTATATTTGAAATACCTATCGGCTTCTATATCTGAAATGCCTATAGGCACCTCTTTTTAAAATGCCAATCGGCAACTACATCTGAAACGCGTATCGGCACCTATATCTGAAATGCCTATCGGCACCTATTTTTGAAATGCCTATCGGCAACTATTACTGAAATGCCAATCGGCACCTATATCTGAAATGCCTATCGGCACCTATTTTTAAAATGCCTATCGAAAATTACATCTGAAATGCTTATCAACACCTATATTTGAAATGCCTATCAGCAACCATATCGGAAATGCCTATTGGCACCTATATCTGAAATGCCTTTCGGCATTTATATCTGAAATGCCTATCGGCACCTATATTTGAAATGCCTATCGGCACCTATATTTTAAATGCCTGTCGGCAACTATATCTGATATGCCTATCGGCACCTATATTTGAAATGCCTATCGGCAACTATTTTTGAAATGCCTATCGGAAACTACATCTGAAATGCCTATCGGCACCTATTTTTAAAATGCCAATCGGCAACTATATCTGAAATGCCTATCGGCACCTATATCTGAAATGCCTATCGGCACCTATTTTTAAAATGCCTATCGGAAACTACATCTGTAATGCCTATCAGCGCCTATATTTGAAATGCCTATCGGCAACCATATCTGGAATGCCTATCGGCACCTACATTTGAAATGCCTATCGGCTTCTATATCTGAAATGCCTATCGGCACCTATTTTTAAAATGCTAATCGGCAACTATATCTGAAATGCCTATCGGCACCTATATCTGAAATGCCTATCGGAACCTATTTTTGAAAGGCCTATCGGCAACCATATCAGAAATGCCTATCAGCACCTATATTTGAAATGCCTATCGGCACCTATTTTTAAAATGCCAATCGGCAACTATTACTGAAATGCCAATCGGCACCTATATTTGAAATGCCTTTTGGCAACCATATCTGAAATGCCTATCGACACCTATATTTGAAATACCTATCGGCAACCAAATCAAAAATGCCTATCGGCACCTATATCTGAAAAGCCTTTCGGCATTTATATCTAAAATGCCTATCGGCACCTATTTTTGAAATGCCTATCGAAAACTACATCTGAAATGGCTATCAGCACCTATTTTTGAAATGCCTATCGGAAACTACATCTGTAATGCCTATCAGCGCCTATATTTGAAATGCCTATCGGCAACCATATCTGAAATGCCTATCGACACCTATATTTGAAATGCCTATCGGCTTCTATATCTGAATGCCTATCGGCACCTATTTTTAAAATGCCAATCGGCAACTATATCTGAAATGCCTATCATCACCCATATTTGAAATGCCTATCGGCAACCATATCTGAAATGCCTGTCGACACCTATATTTGAAATACCTATCGGCTTCTATATCTGAAATTCCTATCGGCACCTATTTTTATAATGCCAATCGGCAACTATATCTGAAATGCCTATCGGCACCTATATCTGAAATGCCTAGCAGCACCCATATTTGAAATGCCTATCGGCAACCATATCTGAAATGCCTATCGACACCTAATTTGAAATTCCTATCGGCTTCTATATCTGAAATGCCTATCGGCACCTTTTTTTAAAATGCCTATCGGAAACTACATCTGAAATGCCTATCAGCACCTATATTTGAAATGCCTATCGGCAACCATATCTTAAATGCCTATCGGCACCTATTTTTGAAATGCCTATCGGAAACTACATCTGAAATGCCTATCAGCACCTATATTTGAAATGCCTATCGGCAACCATATCTTAAATGCCTATCGGCACCTATATTTGAAATGCCTATCGGCTTCTATATCTGAAATGCCTATCGGCACCTATTTTTAAAATGCCAATCGGCAACTATATCTGAAATGCCTATCGGCACCTATATCTGAAATGCCTATCGGTACCTATTTTTGAAATGCCTATCGGAAACTACATCTGAAATGCCTATCAGCACCTATATTTGAAATGCCTATCGGCAACCAAATCAGAAATACCTATCAGCACCTATATCTGAAATGCCTTTCGGTATTTATATCTGAAATGCCTATCGGCACCTACATTTGAAATGCCTATCGGCACCTATATTTTAAATGCCTATCGGCAACTATATCTGATATGCCTATCGGCACCTATTTTTGAAATGCCTATCGGAAACTACATATGAAATACCTATCGACACCTATTTTTAAAATGCCAATCGGCAACTATATCTGAAATGCCTATCGGCACCTATATCTGAAATGCCTTTCGGCATTTATATCTGAAATGCCTATCGGCACCTATATTTAAAATGCCTATCGGCAACTATATCTGATATGCCTATCGGCACCTATATCTGAAATGCCTATCGGCACGTATTTTTGAAATGCCAATCGGAAACTACATCTGAAATGCCTATCGGCACCTATTTTTAAAATGCCAATCGGCAACTATATCTGAAATGTCTATCGGCACCTATATCTGAAATGCCTATCGGCACCTATTTTTGAAAAGCCTATCGGAAACTACATCTGAAATGCCTATCAGCACCTATATTTGAAATGCCTATCGGCAACCATATCTGAAATGCCTATCGACACCTATTGAAATACCTATCGGCTTCTATAACTGAAATGCCTATCGGCACCTATTTTTAAAATGCCAATCGGCAACTATATCTGAAATGCCTATCGGCACCTATATCTGAAATGCCTATCGGCACCTATTTTTGAAATGCCTATCGGCAACCAAATCAGAAATGCCTATCGGCACCTATATTTGAAATGCCTATCGGCACCTATATCTGAAATGCCTATCGGCACCTATTTTTAAAATGCCAATCGGCAACTATATCTGAAATGCCTATCGGCACCTATATTTGAAATGCCTATCGGCTTCTATATCTGAAATGCCTATTGGCACCTATTTTTAAAATGCCAATCGGCAACTATATCTGAAATGCCTTTCGGTATTTATATCTGAAATGCCTATCGGCACCTATATTTGAAATGCCTATCGGCACCTATATTTTAAATGCCTATCGGCAACTATATTTGATATGCCTATCGGCACCTATATCTGAAACCGCTATCGGCACCTATTTTAAAAATGCCTATCGGAAACTACATCCGAAATGCCTATCGGCGCCTATTTTTAAAATTCCAATCGGCAACTATATCTGAAATGCCTATCGGCACCTATATCTGAAATGCCTTTCGGCATTTATATCTAAAATGCCTATCGGCACCTATATTTTAAATGCCTATCGGCAACTATATCTGAAATGCCTATCGGCTCCTATATCTGAAATGCCTATGGGCACCTTTTTTTGAAATGCCTATCGGAAACTACATCTGAAATGCCTATCGGCACCAATTTTTAAAATGCCATTCGGCAACTACATCTGAAGTGCCTATCAGCACCTATATTTGAAATGCCTATCGGCATCCATATCTGAAAGGCCTATCGGCACGTATTTTTGAAATGCCTTTCGGAAACTACATCTGAAATGCCTATCGGCACCTATTTTTAAAATGCCAATCGGCAACTATATCTGAAATGTCTATCGGCACCTATATCTAAAATGCCTATCGGCACCTATTTTTGAAATGCCTATCGGAAACTACATCTGAAATGCCTATCAGCACCTATATTTGAAATGCCTATCGGCAACCATGTCTGAAATGCCTATCGACACCTATATTTGAAATACCTATCGGCTTCTATATCTGAAATGCCTATCGGCACCTATTTTTAAAATGCCAATCGGCAACTATATCTGAAACGCCTATCGGCACCTATATCTGAAATGCCTATCGGCACCTATTTTTGAAATGCCTATCGGCAACCAAATCAGAAATGCCTATCGGCACCTATATTTGAAATGCCTATCGGCACCTATATCTGAAATGCCTATCGGCACCTATTTTTAAAATGCCAATCGGCAACTATATCTGAAATGCCTATCGGCACCTATATTTGAAATGCCTATCGGCAACTATATCTGATATGCCTATCGGCTCCCATGTCTGAAATGCCTATCGGCACCTATTTTTGAAATACCTATCGGAAACTACATCTGGAATGCCTATCGGCACCTATATCTGAAATGCCTATCGGCACATATTTTTGAAATGCGTATCGGAAACTACATCTGAAATGACTATCAGCACTTATATTTGAAACGCCTATCGCAAAACTACATCTCTAATGCCTATCAGCACCTATATTTGAAATGCCTATCGGCTTCTATATCTGAAATGCCTATCGGCACCTATTTTTAAAATGCCAATCGGCAACTATATCTAAAATGCCTATCATCACCCATATTTGAAATGCCTATCGGCAACCATATTTAAAAGGCCTATCGACACCTATATTTGAAATACCTATCGGCTTCTATATCTGAAATGCCTATCGGCACCTATTTTTTAAATGCCAATCGGCAACTATATCTGAAATACCTATCGGCACCTATATCTGAAATGCCTATCGGCACTTATTTTTGAAATGCCTATCGGAAACTACATCTTAAATGCCTATCAGCACCTATATTTAAAATGCCTATCGGCAACCATATCTGAAATGCCTATCGACACCTATATTTGAAATACCTATCGGCTTCTATATCTAAAATGCCTATCGGCACCTATTTTTAAAATGCCAATCGGCAACTATATCTGAAATGCCTATCGGCACCTATATCTGAAAGGCCTATCGGCACCTATTTTTGAAATTCCTATCGGCAACCAAATCACAAATGTCTATCGGCACCTATATTTGAAATGCCTATCGGCACCTATATCGGAAATGCCTATCGGCAACTACATCTGAAATGCCTATCAGCACCTATATTTGAAATGCCTATCGGCAACCATATCTGAATTGCCTATCGACACCTATATTTGAAATACCTATCGGCTTCAATATCTAAAATGCCTATCGGCACCTATTTTTAAAATGCCAATCGGCAACTATATCTGGAATGCCTATCGGCACCTATATTTAAAATTCCTATCAGCTTCTATATCTGAAATGCCTATCGGCACCTATTTTTAAAATGCCTATCGGAAACTACATCTGAAATGGCTATCAGCACCTATATTTGAAATGCCTATCGGCAACCATATCTGAAATGCCTATCGGCACCTATATTTGAAATGCCTATCGGAAACTACATCTGAAATGCCTATCAGCACCTATATTTAAAATGCCTATCGGCAACCATATCTGAAATGCCTATCGACACCTATATTTGAAATACCTATCGGCTTCTATATCTGAAATGCCTATCGGCACTTATTTTTAAAATGCCAATCGGCAACTATATCTGAAATGCCTAGCAGCACCCATATTTGAAATGCCTATCGGCAACCATATCTGAAATGCCTATCGACACCTAATTTGAAATACCTATCGGCTTCTATATCTGAAATGCCTATCGGCACCTATTTTTAAAATGCCTATCGGAAACTACATCTGAAATGGCTATCAGCACCTATATTTGAAATGCCTATCGGCAACCATATCTGAAATGCCTATCGGCACCTATATTTGAAATGCCTATCGGCTTCTATATTTGAAATGCCTATCGGCACCTATTTTTAAAATGCCAATCGGCAACTATATCTGAAATGCCTATCGGCACCTATATCTGAAATGCCTATCGGCACCTATTTTTGAAATTCCTATCGGAAACTACATCTGAAATGCCTATCAGCACCTATATTTGAAATGCCTATCGGCAACCAAATCAGAAATACCTATCAGCACCTATATCTGAAATGCCTTTCGGTAATTATATCTGAAATGCCTATCGGCACCTATATTTGAAATGCCTATCGGCACCTATATTTTAAATGCCTATCGGCAACTATATCTGATATGCCTATCGGCACCTATCTGAAATCCCTATCGGCACCTATTTTTGAAATGCCTATCGGAAACTACATATGAAATACCTATCGGCACCTATTTTTAAAATGCCAATCGGCAACTATATCTGAAATGCCTATCGGCACCTATATCTGAAATGCCTTTCGGCATTTATATCTGAAATGCCTATCGGCACCTATATTTAAAATGCCTATCGGCACCTATATTTTAACTGCCTATCGGCAACTATATCTGATATGCCTATCGGCTCCTATATCTGAAATGCCTATCGGCACCTATTTTTGAAATGCCTATCGGAAACTACATCTGAAATGCCTATCGGCACCAATTTTTAAAATGTTATTCGGCAACTACATCTGAAATGCCTATCAGCACCTATATTTGAAATGCCTATCGGCATCCATATCTGAAATGCCTATTGTCACCTATATTTGAAATACCTATCGGCTTCTATATCTGAAATGCCTATCAGCACCTATTTTTAAAATGCCAATCGGCAACTATTTCTGAAATGCCTATCAGCACCTATATCTGAAATTCCTATCGGCACCTATATTTGAAATGCCTATCGGCAACCATATCTGAAATGCCTATCGTCACCTATATTTGAAATGCCTATCGGCTTCTATTTCTGAAATGCCTATCGGCACCTATTTTTAAAATGCCAATCGGCAACTATATCTGAAATGTCTATCGGCACCTATATCTGAAATGCCTTTCGGCATTTATATCTGAAATGCCTATCGGCACCTATATTTAAAATGCCTATCGGCACCTATATTTTAACTGCCTATCGGCAACTATATCTGATATGCCTATCGGCTCCTATATCTGAAATGCCTATCGGCACCTATTTTTGAAATGCTGTCACGGGTCAAATTGCTTTTTAAAATATAAACATTTTTTTATTGTAATGGCAACTCGTATGCAGATCCAGTTGCTTTGCATATAGTTTGTGACGTCAAATATTTTTATTAATAATTAAAAAAAAACACCTGACGAGTAGCCATGACTCCCGGGCTGGGATGAGAAAACAAGAAAAGAAAAACGCAGCTCGAATTTTATTGGAAGAAAAATTGAGATAATAAAACCTTAGCGGATTAGACCGGATTGTTTTGGACATATGTTGAAGAAGAATTATCGTTGTATATAGTTACATGTATCTGTCGTCACGTTCACTTTGCTGTGATTGTATCATTATTTACCCTAACAAGGTATTTGAAGTTTCTGATTAGTATTCTTATTAGTATTAGCATTTTAGAGTTATGTCGTATTAATTTTTTATTATCTTCGTTATTACATTATAGGGTCCACCTATAGGGTCCAATTTGGAATTTAAAATAAGCGATTCAATTTGGTTTCTACCGACTGCCGTATCACTCGGCTTTGGCGCACGGTTGTATGGATTATGCGTATGTGGATAATTGTGTTAGTATCGAGAGAGTTGGTTTTGGTTTGTTGGAATCGAACCTCCAATGAGGTTTGCGTCAATTCAAGTGGTTCGACAGTTTTTGTAAGATGCAAAATTTATTTATTTAAAACAAATACGTGTGTGCATTTAGTTTTCATTCCAAACGTCATCGTGTTTCCCTGGAAACGAACTGATAATTTCATTCACGTTTAGTAAAATATCCAGTAGACTGATTTCGTATAGTGTTTATGATTAAGGTTTGAACTGACTTATGTATAATTATTTATAGTGTATAAAGCGTATATAAAGCGTGTATAAAGCGTGTATAAAGCGTGTATAAAGCGTATATGCTGAACCGGTTCACCATTTAATAATTTGATGAATTATCAATTATTAATTACTGTCAATGTTTCTTTTTTTTTAAACTCTGTTAATGGCATCTATTCCTTGTATATATATATTGCGTACATATGATATTAAATAGTAATAAATTATATTTAATTATAACGGCATTGCTACCTCGTTAGTTTCGACCCCCCCCCTTATTTTCAACTGCTCGCCCTGGACCGTGGTCAGCGATCCTAAATTGGTTGCGCAAGAACTGACCTGGCGCCCAACTTCAAAATATTGAACTCCTGGTTGTGGGACTTCCCACTTCATATTTGACACCGGCGTGCAACCAAGCGAGATAATTAATCGATAAAAATAATTCGGGTAAGTTTTCCTGTATATTTTGATTTTACCCACCCCTAACTCCACTGAAGCGGCCGGCGTAGCCATATTGCGCGATCTGGCCCGAAGATCGTGGCAATTTTTGGCGCCCAACGTGGGGCCATTTAAATTAAGTTCCGTTCATATTGTAATTTCTTTTGTTAGATTTCCGCTACCGATTTGTCTCTTATAAGAATTTTTTTTTTGTTTTTTTTGTCTTTCTTTTTTTTCTTTTGTTTAAAATGGATATTGATCGTCTCTCTAAAGAGGAACTCATGCGCGAATTACAGTCCAAGGGATTGAATGGTGAAGGTACCGTCGCTGCCCTGCGCAAACAGCTACGCAGTGTTTATAATTTAGAATCAGCCGGCTATTTATTTTCGTCTACGGGATTGACGCTTACGCCGAACGAACTTTCCGACTGTCGTGAATATTTAGCTAGCTTGGATGAAGAAATTAATAACTGTCGGGACGATCGAAATTTTCCGACCATTAAATCTAAAATGGATTCGTTCCGTCGCCGACTATCTAATTATACAGTTACCGGTGAGTTATGCGACGACTATTTAAAAAGTCTTCGACATGAATTAACGCGACTGGAAGATATGCTATCCAGACCTATTGTCACCTTCAGAGTTCCGTCACCGGTTAACGAACGCCCAGTTCAACCATCGATACTGGATTCTCCAAATCCATTTCAAGTGCCTTGCGTTGACCATTTTGAGGATAATACGACCGAAGTACAACGGTTTATGTCTGTACCTTCTCATAGCGAACGACAATGTTCTACTCCTCTTTCAGCCCAACTGCGTTATCGACCAATTCCTGTACATCAATGGAATTTGAAATTCAGCGGAGAAGGCCATGCTAGTGTTAACGCGTTCATCGAAAATGTCGAAGACTGCTGCAAGTCAAAGCATTTTCCAGATTCCTGGTTATTTGAAGAAGCAACCGATTTATTCTCTGGGAAGGCAAAAATCTGGTTTCGAGCTAACCGCTACAAGTTTACATGTTGGACCGACCTTCGGAAAGCACTACGTATCGAGTTTCAGCCTATCGACTATGACTATCGCCTTTCGGAAGAAATTCGTAAACGTACTCAAGGTTCGGATGAAACTATCGGAATCTACATCGCCATGATGCAAGGACTTTTTGGTCGGTTAACTACTCCTTTGACCGAAGATCAGAAGTTAGCTATCGTTCGTCGCAACCTACTACCTTCGTACCAGGTACAATTAGGATTAGTACCGTTAGTGTCATTGGACCAGTTAGAGTCAGTAGGAAAACAGCTGGAATATCAGAAGTATTTAGCCGAACAATATCGCCCTCCACAATCTTCATCGAACCAAATAGAGCCGGAATTTGCATATCGGAAGTCTATTATTTCCCCACCGACTTCACACCGTATTGCTGAAATTAATGAAGTAATTTCCCCACCCCGCACACAGTCCGTTATGTGTTGGAATTGTCGGAAACCCGGTCATTACTATTCTCGTTGCTCTGAAGAGCGTAAGAGATTTTGCTACCGTTGTGGACATGCCGACGTCACGATTAGTACATGCCCCAACTGTACGGGAAACGCTCCCAGGAGAAATTGAGTGGTCGAAAAGATTTCTCCCAAACCCCAACGATTACGACCGAAACTAACGCGACTCAAGCTCGATTGAACTATGTTTTGTCTCAAGTAACCAACGATAAACGACCTTATCTTGAAGTAACTATCTTAGGCTACCCGATACTTGGATTATTGGACTCAGGTGCCACGCGAACTATTATTGGGTCCAAAGGATGGAACATCTTGCAGCATCTCGGATTGGAACTTAGCTCAACATCGCGAACCGCTTGTACCGTAGCTTCTGGTCAGGCCTGCTATAGCATTGGAATCGTTCAAGTTCCATTTTGTCTTAAACATCGAACAAGAATCATCGATGTTCTCGTCGTACCGGAGATGCCGCAAGCACTCATCTTAGGCATTGATTTTTGGCAAGCAATGGCTATTGTCCCGAACCTTACCGACAAAGTATGGCACTTCCTAGATGATCCGAAAACTCATGTCTTTGATATTCAAAGTCAATCTCACCTTTCGTCTGTACAACAACAAGCTTTAGACCGAATCGTTGATAAAAACCTCAAGTTAATGGGAACCTGTGTTGGCCGTACGAACGTGGCCGAACACTATATAGAAGTATTACCTGGGATACGACCCATTAAACAACGCTATTACCCACTGTCACCACCCAAACAACAGATTGTAAATGAACAGCTAGATGAGATGATCGCTCAAGGAATCATCGAACCATCGCATAGTGCTTGGTCCTCGCCTGTTTGCCTAGTACCAAAGAAGGATAACACCTACCGTTTCTGTGTGGATTACCGTAAGCTTAACGCCGTCACCAAGAAGGACGCATATCCCATTCCGTATGTTTCAGCTATACTTGAACGCCTTCGAGATGCTCGTTTTCTCAGTACCATGGATATAAAGTCTGCTTATTGGCAAGTACCTTTAGCCGAATCTTCAAAGGAATACACCGCCTTTACAGTTCCAGGCCGTGGTTTGTATCAGTTTACTCGCATGCCGTTCGGTTTAACTAATGCGCCGGCAACTTGGCAACGACTTGTGGACTCAGTTATTGGACCAGACCTCGAGCCACACGTGCTTGTGTATTTGGACGATATTGTGGTGATCACCAAGGATTTTGAAACCCATTTACAAGTATTACAGACCGTCTTTAAACGTTTGTTAGCTGCTGGACTAGTAATTAGCCCAGAGAAATGTTATTTCTGCCGCCCAGAATTGAAATATCTCGGATATATTGTAGATCAAGAAGGATTACGCCCCGACCCTGATAAAGTTGCGGCTATCTTAAGAATTCAACCCCCACAGAACATTCATGAACTTCGACGTTTCATTGGAACCGCATCTTGGTACCGCCGTTTTGTACCAAACTTCTCGTCCATTATTGCACCGCTTACGCAGCTCATTCGAAAGAAAATCAAGTGGGAATGGACACCCGAACGTGAACGAGCGTTCCGCGATCTAAAATCACGACTTATAGAGGCGCCTATATTAACTTGTCCGGATTTCGAGCGCCCCTTCATAATTCAAGCCGACGCGTCTGCTTATGGCATTGGTGCAGTTCTCAGCCAACAGTTCGAGAACGGAGAAAAGGCGATTTGTTACTTGTCCAGATCATTAACAAGACAGGAAAGAAAGTATTCGACGACTGAACGTGAATGCTTAGCTGTAATCTTCGCTGTGGAGAAATTACGTCACTATTTGGAAGGTACTCATTTCACAGTTATAACTGATCATCATTCTTTACTCTGGCTTCAGAACCTTAAGGACCCGCAAGGCCGTCTTGCTCGATGGGCCTTACGACTCCAACCCTACGACTTCACCATGATACATCGCAAAGGCAAAGAACATGTAGTACCCGATTTGCTCTCAAGAACTGTACCTGTCTCTATTGATCCTGTGTCTGTCGAGAACCCGGAAGAGGACTTTTCTACTACCAAGGACTCTTGGTATCTTCGAATGGTTTCACGTATCGACCGCCATCCCGCGGATTATCCCGGTTGGCGAGGTGAAAATAAACGTATTTATAAATTTCTCAAGAGCCCGATTTCTGAATTGACAAATGAAACAGAGGATTGGAAATTAGTAGTTCCTAAGGATTTTCGCCCGGACTTATTACGCCGTTTCCACGACGCTGGCCCTTCTGGCCACGCTGGTATTATGAAAACTCTGGGTCGATTACGAAGTCGCTACTACTGGCCTAAAATGAAGGCGGACGTTATTAGGTATATTAAGGCTTGTCACCCTTGCGCTGAACAGAAGGTTGAACAGAAGGCACCCGCAGGATTCATGGGAAATCGCCCACCCGTAACCCAACCATGGCAAGTCATTAGTTTGGACTTTGTAGGACCCCTACCACGATCAAAGAAAGGTTATGTCCATCTTTTAGTCGTTACTGATTATTTTAGTAAGTATCCCTTACTTTTTCCGTTGCGATCAGCTACTGCCCAAGCCCTTGTCAAATATGTTGAAGAACATGTGTTTTTACAATATGGTGTTCCACAGTATGTGATCTGTGATAATGGCGTACAAATGAAAAGTAAACCGTTTCGGGATTTATGTCGTCAATATCATGTGAAAATATGCTACACTGCGTTGTATTACCCGCGCGCTAATCCAACCGAACGAGTTAACCGAATTGTCAAAACTATGCTATCTACGTATGTTAAGGATGACCACCGCGATTGGGACAAACATATTGCTGCTATAGGATGTGCGATACGCACATCCGTACATGAAACCACTGGTTATTCTCCCTTCTTTATAAATTTTGGACGTGAGCACAAAATATCTGGAGACGAATTTTCTCAGCGCTTAGAAGTAGAAGCAGAACCTAACTTAGAAGCTTCGGTTGTGGAACGCCAACGCGGATTCCAGAAGTTGTTCCTTAATGTATCGAGGAAATTGCTTCAGGCCCACGATCGGAACGCCCGAGTTTATAATCTGCGCCGTCGACCGGTCAGTTATCAACCAGGAGACCACGTGTGGAGAAAGAATAAGGTGCTTTCGGACGCGTCACGTCATTTTAATGCTAAATTGGCTCCAACCTTTGTGGGACCATTTGTTGTTGTTCGTAAGATTGGAGCTTGCACGTATCTGCTAGGTGACGATACTGGAAAGGAGTGTGGAGTCTGGCATGTCCAGGATTTGAAGACCGCCTTCGACTCAAATTATGAGGCTGCGTAGTTTCTTCCGATTTTGTTGAGTGTGAGTGTGAATTTCTATTCCTTCGCATCCGGATTAAATGATTGAGGGGTATATTTTTTTTCTTGATGTCGTTTGCTTATGTGTAAGTGTATATATAAGTTTTTGATTTGTTTTGTTTTGATGTGTCAGTCTTCGTGCCCTATAGTCCGGGGCGACCTGACTCAAGAATACGGCTATAGTAGGCAACTGCTTCCTGTAAAAGGCAGGTAATGTGTGCGTGAATGTTTTGGAACGATTTGTTTTGTTTTGTTTTGTGCTTTGAACCCACTAGGCGGGTGGAGATAGTCAAGTTTTGTGCAGAAGATTAAATGCGCAATGATTGGATGCCGACCTAGAACCCACCGGAATAGCGGAGACAGTCAAACACAATGTGATCAATTTTTTTTTTTTTGGCAAGACAGCAATTACAGACTCGTCAGAAAACTCTCGGAGTTTTCTTCCTGTCGAAGGAAGAGGGGAGTTGTCACGGGTCAAATTGCTTTTTAAAATATAAACATTTTTTTATTGTAATGGCAACTCGTATGCAGATCCAGTTGCTTTGCATATAGTTTGTGACGTCAAATATTTTTATTAATAATTAAAAAAAAACACCTGACGAGTAGCCATGACTCCCGGGCTGGGATGAGAAAACAAGAAAAGAAAAACGCAGCTCGAATTTTATTGGAAGAAAAATTGAGATAATAAAACCTTAGCGGATTAGACCGGATTGTTTTGGACATATGTTGAAGAAGAATTATCGTTGTATATAGTTACATGTATCTGTCGTCACGTTCACTTTGCTGTGATTGTATCATTATTTACCCTAACAAGGTATTTGAAGTTTCTGATTAGTATTCTTATTAGTATTAGCATTTTAGAGTTATGTCGTATTAATTTTTTATTATCTTCGTTATTACATTATAGGGTCCACCTATAGGGTCCAATTTGGAATTTAAAATAAGCGATTCAATTTGGTTTCTACCGACTGCCGTATCACTCGGCTTTGGCGCACGGTTGTATGGATTATGCGTATGTGGATAATTGTGTTAGTATCGAGAGAGTTGGTTTTGGTTTGTTGGAATCGAACCTCCAATGAGGTTTGCGTCAATTCAAGTGGTTCGACAGTTTTTGTAAGATGCAAAATTTATTTATTTAAAACAAATACGTGTGTGCATTTAGTTTTCATTCCAAACGTCATCGTGTTTCCCTGGAAACGAACTGATAATTTCATTCACGTTTAGTAAAATATCCAGTAGACTGATTTCGTATAGTGTTTATGATTAAGGTTTGAACTGACTTATGTATAATTATTTATAGTGTATAAAGCGTATATAAAGCGTGTATAAAGCGTGTATAAAGCGTGTATAAAGCGTATATGCTGAACCGGTTCACCATTTAATAATTTGATGAATTATCAATTATTAATTACTGTCAATGTTTCTTTTTTTTTAAACTCTGTTAATGGCATCTATTCCTTGTATATATATATTGCGTACATATGATATTAAATAGTAATAAATTATATTTAATTATAACGGCATTGCTACCTCGTTAGTTTCGACCCCCCCCCTTATTTTCAACTGCTCGCCCTGGACCGTGGTCAGCGATCCTAAATTGGTTGCGCAAGAACTGACCTGGCGCCCAACTTCAAAATATTGAACTCCTGGTTGTGGGACTTCCCACTTCATATTTGACACCGGCGTGCAACCAAGCGAGATAATTAATCGATAAAAATAATTCGGGTAAGTTTTCCTGTATATTTTGATTTTACCCACCCCTAACTCCACTGAAGCGGCCGGCGTAGCCATATTGCGCGATCTGGCCCGAAGATCGTGGCAATGCCTATCGGAAACTACATCTGAAATGCCTATCGGCACCAATTTTTAAAATGCCATTCGGCAACTACATCTGAAATGCCTATCAGCACCTATATTTGAAATGCCTATCGGCATCCATATCTGAAATGCCTATCGTCACCTATATTTGAAATGCCTATCGGCTTCTATTTCTGAAATGCCTATCGGCACCTATTTTTAAAATGCCAATCGGCAACTATATCTGAAATGTCTATCGGCACCTATATCTGAAATGCCTATCGGCACCTATTTTTAAAATGCTTATCGGAAACTACATCTGAAATGGCTATCAGCACCTATATTTGAAATGCCTATCGGCAACCATATCTGAAATGCCTATCGGCACCTATATTTGAAATGCCTATCGGAAACTACATCTGAAATGCCTATCAGCACCTATATTTAAAATGCCTATCGGCAACCATATCTGAAATGCCTATCGACACCTATATTTGAAATACCTATCGGCTTCTATATCTGAAATGCCTATCGGCACTTATTTTTAAAATGCCAATCGGCAACTATATCTGAAATGCCTAGCAGCACCCATATTTGAAATGCCTATCGGCAACCATATCTGAAATGCCTATCGACACCTAATTTGAAATACCTATCGGCTTCTATATCTGAAATGCCTATCGGCACCTATTTTTAAAATGCCTATCGGAAACTACATCTGAAATGGCTATCAGCACCTATATTTGAAATGCCTATCGGCAACCATATCTGAAATGCCTATCGGCACCTATATTTGAAATGCCTATCGGCTTCTATATTTGAAATGCCTATCGGCACCTATTTTTAAAATGCCAATCGGCAACTATATCTGAAATGCCTATCGGCACCTATATCTGAAATGCCTATCGGCACCTATTTTTGAAATTCCTATCGGAAACTACATCTGAAATGCCTATCAGCACCTATATTTGAAATGCCTATCGGCAACCAAATCAGAAATACCTATCAGCACCTATATCTGAAATGCCTTTCGGTAATTATATCTGAAATGCCTATCGGCACCTATATTTGAAATGCCTATCGGCACCTATATTTTAAATGCCTATCGGCAACTATATCTGATATGCCTATCGGCACCTATCTGAAATCCCTATCGGCACCTATTTTTGAAATGCCTATCGGAAACTACATATGAAATACCTATCGGCACCTATTTTTAAAATGCCAATCGGCAACTATATCTGAAATGCCTATCGGCACCTATATCTGAAATGCCTTTCGGCATTTATATCTGAAATGCCTATCGGCACCTATATTTAAAATGCCTATCGGCACCTATATTTTAACTGCCTATCGGCAACTATATCTGATATGCCTATCGGCTCCTATATCTGAAATGCCTATCGGCACCTATTTTTGAAATGCCTATCGGAAACTACATCTGAAATGCCTATCGGCACCAATTTTTAAAATGTTATTCGGCAACTACATCTGAAATGCCTATCAGCACCTATATTTGAAATGCCTATCGGCATCCATATCTGAAATGCCTATTGTCACCTATATTTGAAATACCTATCGGCTTCTATATCTGAAATGCCTATCAGCACCTATTTTTAAAATGCCAATCGGCAACTATTTCTGAAATGCCTATCAGCACCTATATCTGAAATTCCTATCGGCACCTATATTTGAAATGCCTATCGGCAACCATATCTGAAATGCCTATCGTCACCTATATTTGAAATGCCTATCGGCTTCTATTTCTGAAATGCCTATCGGCACCTATTTTTAAAATGCCAATCGGCAACTATATCTGAAATGTCTATCGGCACCTATATCTGAAATGCCTTTCGGCATTTATATCTGAAATGCCTATCGGCACCTATATTTAAAATGCCTATCGGCACCTATATTTTAACTGCCTATCGGCAACTATATCTGATATGCCTATCGGCTCCTATATCTGAAATGCCTATCGGCACCTATTTTTGAAATGCCTATCGGAAACTACATCTGAAATGCCTATCGGCACCAATTTTTAAAATGCCATTCGGCAACTACATCTGAAATGCCTATCAGCACCTATATTTGAAATGCCTATCGGCATCCATATCTGAAATGCCTATCGTCACCTATATTTGAAATGCCTATCGGCTTCTATTTCTGAAATGCCTATCGGCACCTATTTTTAAAATGCCAATCGGCAACTATATCTGAAATGTCTATCGGCACCTATATCTGAAATGCCTATCGGCACCTATTTTTAAAATGCTTATCGGAAACTACATCTGAAATGCCTATCAGCACCTATATATGAAATGCCTATCGGCAACCAAATCAGAAATGCCTATCGGCACCTATATCTGAAATGCCTTTCGGCATTTATATCTGAAATGCCTATCGGCACCTATATTAAAAAATGCCTATCGGCACCTATATTTTAAATGCCTATCGGCAACTATAACGGATATGCCTATCGGCACCTATATCTGAAATGCCTATCGGCACCTATATCTAAAATGCCTATCGGCACCTATTTTTGAAATGCCTATCGGCAACAAAATCAGAAATGCCTATCGGCACCTATATTTGAAATGCCTATCGGCACCTATATCTGAAATGCCTATCGGCACCTATTTTTAAAATGCCAATCGGCAACTATATCTGAAATGCCTATCGGCACCTATATTTGAAATGTCTATCGGCTTCTATATCTGAAATGCCTATTGGCACCTATTTTTAAAATGCCAATCGGCAACTATATCTGAAATGCCTATCGGCACCTACATCTGAAATGCCTATCGGCACCTATTTTTGAAATGCCTATCGGAAACTACATCTGAAATGCCTATCGGCACCTATATTTGAAATGCCTATCGGCAACCAAATCAGAAATGCCTATCGGCACCTATATCTGAAATGCCTTTCGGTATTTATATATGAAATGCCTATCGGCACCTATATTTGAAATGCCTATCGGCACCTATATTTCAAATGCCTATCGGCAACTATATCTGATATGCCTATCGGCACCTATATCTGAAATGCCTATCGTCACCTATTTTTGAAATGCCTATCGGAAACTTTATCTGAAATGCCTATCGGCACCTATTTTTAAAATGCCAATCGGCAACTATATCTGAAATGCCTTTCGGCACCTATTTTTGAAATGCCTATCGGAAACTACATCTGAAATGCCTATCAGCACCTACATTTGAAATGCCTATCGGCAACCATATCAGAAATGCCTATCGGCACCTATATCTGAAATGTCTTTCGGTATTTATATCTTAAATGCCTATCGGCACCTATATTTGAAATGCCTATCGGCACCTATATTTTAAATGCTTATCGGCAACTATAACTGTTATGCCTATCGGCACCTATATCTGAAATGCCTTTCGGAATTTATATCTGAAATGCCTATCGGAACCTATATTTGAAATGCCTATCGGCACCTATATTTTAAATGCCTGTCGGCAACTATATCTGATATGCCTATCGGCACCTATATCTGAAATGCCTATCGGCACCTATTTTTGAAATGCCTATCGGAAACTACATCTGTAATGCCTATCAGCGCCCCTATATTTGAAATGCCTATCGGCAACCATATCTGGAATGCCTATCGGCACCTACATTTGAAATGCCTATCGGCTTCTATATCTGAAATGCCTATCGGCACCTATTTTTAAAATGCCAATCGGCAACTATATCTGAAATGCCTATCGGCACCTATATCTGAAATGCCTATCGGCACCTATTTTTGAAATGCCTATCGGAAACTACATCTGAAATGCCTATCAGCACCTATATTTGAAATGCCAATCGGCACCTATATCTGAAATGCCTATCGGCACCTATATCTGAAATGCCTATCGGAACCTATTTTTGAAAGGCCTATCGGCAACCATATCAGAAATGCCTATCGGCACCTATATTTGAAATGCCTATCGCACCTATTTTTAAAATGCCAATCGGCAACTATATCTGAAATGCCTATCAGCACCCATATTTGAAATGCCTTTTGGCAACCATATCTGAAATGCTTATCGACACCTATATTTGAAATACCTATCGGCTTCTATATCTGAAATGCCTATCGGCACCTATTTTTAAAATGCCAATCGGCAACTATATCTGAAATGCGTATCGGCACCTATATCTGAAATGCCTATCGGCACCTATTTTTGAAATGCCTATCGGAAGCTACATCTGGAATGGATATCAGCACCTATATTTGAAATGCCTATCGGCAACCATATCTGAAATGCCTATCGACACCTATATTTGAAATACCTGTCGGCTTCTATATCTGAAATGCCTATCGGCACCTATTTTTAAAGTGTTAATCGGCAACTATATCTGAAATGCCAATCGGCACCTATATCTGAAATGCCTATCGGCACCTATTTTTGAAATGCCTATCGAAAACTACATCTGAAATGCCTATCAGCACCTATATTTGAAATGCCTATCGGCAACCAAATCAGAAATGCCTATCGGCACCTATATCTGAAAAGCCTTTCGGCATTTATATCCGAAATGCCTATCAGCACCTATATTTTAAATGCCTATCGGCAACTATATCTGATATGCCTTTCGGCACCTATATCTGAAATGCCTATCGGCACCTATTTTTGAAATGCCTATCTGAAACTACATCTGAAATGCCTATCAGCACCTATTTTTAAAATGCCAATCGGGAACTATATCTGAAATGCCTATCGGCACCTATATCTGAAATGCCTATCGGCACCTATTTTTGAAATGCCTATCGGAAACTACATCTGTAATGCCTATCAGCGCCTATATTTGAAATGCCTATCGGCAACCATATCTGGAATGCCTATCGGCACCTACATTTGAAATGCGTATCGGCTTCTATATCTGAAATGCCTATCGGCACCTATTTTTAAAATGCCAATCGGCAACTATATCTGAAATGCCTATCGGCACCTATATCTGAAATGCCTATCGGCACCTATTTTTGAAATGCCTATCGGAAACTACATCTTAAATGCCTATCAGAACCTATATTTGAAATGCCAATCGGCAACTATATCTGAAATGCCTAGCAGCACCCATATTTGAAATGCCTATCGGCAACTATATCTGAAATGCTAATCGACACCTAATTTGAAATACCTATCGGCTTCTATATCTAAAATGCCTATCGGCACCTATTTTTAAAATGCCTATCGGAAACTACATCTGAAATGCATATCAGCACCTATATTTGAAATGCCTATCGGCAACCATATCTTAAATGCCTATCGGCACCTATTTTTGAAATGCCTATCGGAAACTACATCTGAAATGCCTATCAGCACCTATATTTGAAATGCTTATCGGCAACCATATCTTAAATGCCTAACGGCACCTATATTTGAAATGCCTATCGGCTTCTATATCTGAAATGCCTATCGGCACCTATTTTTAAAATGCCAATCGGCAACTATATCTGAAATGCCTATCGGCACCTATATCTGAAATGCCTATCGGCACCTATTTTTGAAATGCCTATCGGAAACTACATCTGAAATGCCTATCACCACCTACATTTGAAATGCCTATCGGCAACCAAATCAGAAATGCCTATCGGCACCTATATCTGAAATGCCTTTCGGTATTTATATCTTAAATGCCTATCGGCACCTATATTTGAAATGCCTATTGGCACCTATATTTTAAATGCCTATCGGCAACTATATCTGATATGCCTATCGGCTCTTTTATCTGAAATGCCTATCGGCACCAATTTTTGAAATGCCTATCGGAAACTACATCTGAAATGCCTATCAGCACCTATATTTGAAATGCCTATCGGCACCTATATCTGAAATGCCTATCGGCACCTATTTTTGAAATGCGTATCGGAAACTACATCTGAAATGCCTATCAGCACCTATATTTGAAATGCCTATCGGAAACTACATCTGAAATGCCTATCAGCACTTATATTTGAAATGCCTATCGGCACCTATATCTGAAATGCCTATCGGCACCTATTTTTGAAATGCGTATCGGAAACTACATCTGGAATGCCTATCAGCACCTATATTTGAAATGCCTATCGGAAACTACATCTGAAATGCCTATCAGCACTTATATTTGAAATGCCTATCGGCTTCTATATCTGAAATGCCTGTCGGCACCTATTTTTTAAATGTCAATCGGCAACTATATCTGAAATGCCTATCATCATCCATATTTGAAATGCCTATCGGCAACCATATCTGAAATGCCTATCGACACCTATATTTGAAATACCTATCGGCTTCTATATCTGAAATGCCTATCGGCACCTATTTTTAAAATGCCAACCGGCAACTTTATCTGAAATGCCTATCGGCACCCATATCTGAAATGCCTATCGGCACCTATTTTTGAAATGCCTATCGGCAACCAAATCAGAAATGTCTATCGGCACCTATATTTGAAATGTCTATCGGCACCTATATCTGAAATGCCTATCGGCACCTATTTTTAAAATGCCAATCGGCAACTATATCTGAAATGCCTATCAGCACCCATATTTGAAATGCCTATCGGCAACCATATCTGAAATGCCTATCGACACCTATATTCGAAATATCTATCGGCTTCTATATCTGAAATGTCTATCGGCACCTATTTTTAAAATGCCAATCGGCAACTATATCTGAAATGCCTATCGGCACCTATATCTGAAATGCCAATCGGCAACTATATCTGAAATGCCTATCGGCACCTACATCTAAAATGCTTATCGGCACCTATTTTTAAAATGCCAATCGGCAACTATATCTGAAATGCCTATCAGCACCCATATTTGAAATGCCTATCGGCAACCATATCTGGAATGCCTATCGGCACCTACATTTGAAATGCGTATCGGCTTCTATATCTGAAATGCCTATCGGCACCTATTTTTAAAATGCCAATCGGCAACTATATCTGAAATGCCTATCGGCACCTATATCTGAAATGCCTATCGGCACCTATTTTTGAAATGCCTTTCGGAAACTACATCTTAAATGCCTATCAGAACCTATATTTGAAATGCCAATCGGCAACTATATCTGAAATGCCTAGCAGCACCCATATTTGAAATGCCTATCGGCAACTATATCTGAAATGCTAATCGACACCTAATTTGAAATACCTATCGGCTTCTATATCTAAAATGCCTATCGGCACCTATTTTTAAAATGCCTATCGGAAACTACATCTGAAATGCCTATCAGCACCTATATTTGAAATGCCTATCGGCAACCATATCTTAAATGCCTATCGGCACCTATTTTTGAAATGCCTATCGGAAACTACATCTGAAATGCCTATCAGCACCTATATTTGAAATGCTTATCGGCAACCATATCTTAAATGCCTAACGGCACCTATATTTGAAATGCCTATCGGCTTCTATATCTGAAATGCCTATCGGCACCTATTTTTAAAATGCCAATCGGCAACTATATCTGAAATGCCTATCGGCACCTATATCTGAAATGCCTATCGGCACCTATTTTTGAAATGCCTATCGGAAACTACATCTGAAATGCCTATCACCACCTACATTTGAAATGCCTATCGGCAACCAAATCAGAAATGCCTATCGGCACCTATATCTGAAATGCCTTTCGGTATTTATATCTTAAATGCCTATCGGCACCTATATTTGAAATGCCTATTGGCACCTATATTTTAAATGCCTATCGGCAACTATATCTGATATGCCTATCGGCTCTTATATCTGAAATGCCTATCGGCACCAATTTTTAAAATGCCTATCGGAAACTACATCTGAAATGCCAATCAGCACCTATATTTGAAATGCCTATCGGCACCTATATCTGAAATGCCTATCGGCACCTATTTTTGAAATGCGTATCGGAAACTACATCTGAAATGCCTATCAGCACCTATATTTGAAATGCCTATCGGAAACTACATCTGAAATGCCTATCAGCACTTATATTTGAAATGCCTATCGGCACCTATATCTGAAATGCCTATCGGCACCTATTTTTGAAATGCGTATCGGAAACTACATCTGAAATGCCTATCAGCACCTAGATTTGAAATGCCTATCGGAAACTACATCTGAAATGCCTATCAGCACTTATATTTGAAATGCCTATCGGCTTCTATATCTGAAATGCCTGTCGGCACCTATTTTTTAAATGTCAATCGGCAACTATATCTGAAATGCCTATCATCATCCATATTTGAAATGCCTATCGGCAACCATATCTGAAATGCCTATCGACACCTATATTTGAAATACCTATCGGCTTCTATATCTGAAATGCCTATCGGCACCTATTTTTAAAATGCCAACCGGCAACTTTATCTGAAATGCCTATCGGCACCTATATCTGAAATGCCTATCGGCACCTATTTTTGAAATGCCTATCGGCAACCAAATCAGAAATGTCTATCGGCACCTATATTTGAAATGTCTATCGGCACCTATATCTGAAATGCCTATCGGCACCTATTTTTAAAATGCCAATCGGCAACTATATCTGAAATGCCTATCAGCACCCATATTTGAAATGCCTATCGGCAACCATATCTGAAATGCCTATCGACACCTATATTCGAAATATCTATCGGCTTCTATATCTGAAATGTCTATCGGCACCTATTTTTAAAATGCCAATCGGCAACTATATCTGAAATGCCTATCGGCACCTATATCTGAAATGCCAATCGGCAACTATATCTGAAATGCCTATCGGCACCTACATCTAAAATGCTTATCGGCACCTATTTTTAAAATGCCAATCGGCAACTATATCTGAAATGCCTATCAGCACCCATATTTGAAATGCCTATCGGCAACCATATCTGAAATGTCTATCGACACCTATATTTAAAATATCTATCGGCTTCTATATCTGAAATGCCTATCGGCACCTATTTTTAAAATGCCAATCGGCAACTATATCTGAAATGCCTATCGGCACTTATATCTGAAATGCCAATCGGCAACTATATCAGAAATGCCTATCGGCACCTATATCTGAAATGCCTATCGGCACCTATTTTAGAAATGCCTATCGGAACCTACATCTGTATTGCCTATCAGCACCTATGTTTAAAATGCCTATCGGCAACCAAATCGGAAATGCCTATTGGCACCTATATCTGAAATGCCTTTCGGCATTTATATCTGAAATGCCTATCGGCACCTATATTTAAAATGCCTATCGGCACCTATATTTTAAATGCCTGTCGGCAACTATATCTGATATGCCTATCGGCACCTATATCTGAAATGCCTATCGGCAACTATTTTTGAAATACCTATCGGAAACTACATCTGAAATGCCTATCGGCACCTATTTTTAAAATGCCAATCGGCAACTATATCTGAAATGCCGTCGGCACCTATATCTGAAATGCCTATCGGCACCTATTTTTTAAATGCCTAACGGAAACTACATCTGTAATGCCTATCAGCGCTTATATTTGAAATGCCTATCGGCAACCATATCGGGAATGCCTATCGGCACCTACATTTGAAATGCCTATCGGCTTCTATATCTGAAATGCCTATCGGCACCTATTTTTAAAATGCAAATCGGCAACTATATTTGAAATGCCTATCGGCACCTATATCTGAAATGCCTATCGGCACCTATTTTTGAAATGCCTATCGGAAACTACATCTGAAATGCCTATCAGCACTTATATTTGAAATACGAATCGGCACCTATATCTGAAATGCCTATCGGCACCTATATCTGAAATGCTTATCGGAACCTATTTTTGAAATGCCTATCGGCAACCATATCAGAAATGCCTATCGGCACCTATATTTGAAATGCCAATCGGCACCTATTTTTAAAATGCCAATCGGCAACTATATCTGAAATGCCTATCGGCACCTAGATCTGAAATGCCTTTCGGCATTTATATCTGAAATGCCTATCGGCAAATATATTTAGAATGCCTATCGGCACCTATATTTTAAATGCCTATCGGCAACTATATCTGATATGCCTATCGGCTCCTATGTCTAAAATGCCTATCGGCACCTATTTTGTGAAATGCCTATCGGAAACTACATCTGAAATGCCTATCGGCACCTATACCTGAAATGCCTATCGGCACCTATTTTTGAAATGCGTATCGGAAACTACATCTGAAATGACTATCAGCACTTATATTTGAAACGCCTATCGCAAAACTACATCTGAAATGCCTATCAGCACCTATATTTGAAATGCCTATCGGCTTCTATATCTGAAATGCCTATCGGCACCTATTTTTAAAATGCCAATCGGCAACTATATCTGAAATGCCTATCATCACCCATATTTGAAATGCCTATCGGCAACCATATCTGAAATGCCTATCGACACCTATATTTGAAATACCTATCGGCTTCTATATCTGAAATGCCTATCGGCACCTATTTTTAAAATGCCAATCGGCAACTATATCTGAAATACCTATCGGCACTAATATATGAAATGCCTATCGGCACCTATTTTTGAAATGCCTATCGGAAACTACATCTTAAATGCCTATCAGCACCTATATTTGAAATGCCTATCGGCAACCATATCTGAAATGCCTATCGACACCTATATTTGAAATACCTATCGGCTTCTATATCTAAAATGCCTATCGGCACCTATTTTTAAAATGCCAATCGGCAACTATATCTTAAATGCCTATCGGCACCTATATCTGAAATGCCTATCGGCACCTATTTTTGAAATGCCTATCGGCAACAAAATCAGAAATGCCTATCGGCACCTATATTTGAAATGCCTATCGGCACCTATATCTGAAATGCCTATCGGCACCTATTTTTAAAATGCCAATCGGCAACTATATCTGAAATGTCTATCGGCACCTATATTTGAAATGCCTATCGGCTTTTATATCTGAAATGCCTATTGGCACCTATTTTTAAAATGCCAATCGGCAACTATATCTGAAATGACTATCGGCACCTACATCTGAAATGCCTATCGGCACTTATTTTTGAAATGCCTATCGGAAACTACATCTGAAATGCCTATCGGCACCTATATTTGAAATGCCTATCGGCAACCAAATCAGAAATGCCTATCGGCACCTATATCTGAAATGCCTTTCGGTATTTATATATGAAATGCCTATCGGCACCTATATTTGAAATGCCTATCAGCACCTATATTTCAAATGCCTATCGGTAACTATATCTGATATGCCTATCGGCACCTATATCTGAAATGCCTATCGTCACCTATTTTTGAAATGCCTATCGGAAACTACATCTTAAATGCCTATCAGAACCTATATTTGAAATGCCAATCGGCAACTATATCTGAAATGCCTAGCAGCACCCATATTTGAAATGCCTATCGGCAACTATATCTGAAATGCTAATCGACACCTAATTTGAAATACCTATCGGCTTCTATATCTAAAATGCCTATCGGCACCTATTTTTAAAATGCCTATCGGAAACTACATCTGAAATGCCTATCAGCACCTATATTTGAAATGCCTATCGGCAACCATATCTTAAAAGCCTATCGGCACCTATTTTTATAATGCCTATCGGAAACTACATCTGAAATGTCTATCAGCACCTATATTTGAAATGCTTATCGGCAACCATATCTTAAATGCCTATCGGCACCTATATTTGAAATGCCTATCGGCTTCTATATCTGAAATGCCTATCGGCACCTATTTTTAAAATGCCAATCGGCAACTATATCTGAAATGCCTATCGGCACCTATATCTGAAATGCCTATCGGCACCTATTTTTGAAATGCCTATCGGAAACTACATCTGAAATACCTATCGGCTCTTATATCTGAAATGCCTATCGGCACCAATTTTTGAAATGCCTATTGGCACCTATATTTTAAATGCCTATCGGCAACTATATCTGATATGCCTATCGGCTCTTATATCTGAAATGCCTATCGGCACCAATTTTTGAAATGCCTATCGGAAACTACATCTGAAATGCCTATCAGCACCTATATTTGAAATGCCTATCGGCACCTATATCTGAAATGCCTATCGGCACCTATTTTTGAAATGCGTATCGGAAACAACATCTGAAATGCCTATCAGCACCTATATTTGAAATGCCTATCGGAAACTACATCTGAAATGCCTATCAGCACTTATATTTGAAATGCCTATCGGCACCTATATCTGAAATGCCTATCGGCACCTATTTTTGAATTGCGTATCGGAAACTACATCTGAAATGCCTATCAGCACCTATATTTGAAATGCCTATCGGAAACTACATCTGAAATGCCTATCAGCACTTATATTTGAAATGCCTATCGGCTTCTATATCTGAAATGCCTGTCGGCACCTATTTTTTAAATGTCAATCGGCAACTATATCTGAAATGCCTATCATCATCCATATTTGAAATGCCTATCGGCAACCATATCTGAAATGCCTATCGACACCTATATTTGAAATACCTATCGGCTTCTATATCTGAAATGCCTATCGGCACCTATTTTTAAAATGCCAACCGGCAACTTTATCTGAAATGCCTATCGGCACCTATATCTGAAATGCCTATCGGCACCTATTTTTGAAATGCCTATCGGCAACCAAATCAGAAATGTCTATCGGCACCTATATTTGAAATGTCTATCGGCACCTATATCTGAAATGCCTATCGGCACCTATTTTTAAAATGCCAATCGGCAACTATATCTGAAATGCCTATCAGCACCCATATTTGAAATGCCTATCGGCAACCATATCTGAAATGCCTATCGACACCTATATTCGAAATATCTATCGGCTTCTATATCTGAAATGTCTATCGGCACCTATTTTTAAAATGCCAATCGGCAACTATATCTGAAATGCCTATCGGCACGTATATCTGAAATGCCAATCGGCAACTATATCTGAAATGCCTATCGGCACCTACATCTAAAATGCTTATCGGCACCTATTTTTAAAATGCCAATCGGCAACTATATCTGAAATGCCTATCAGCACCCATATTTGAAATGCCTATCGGCAACCATATCTGAAATGCCTATCGACACCTATATTTAAAATATCTATCGGCTTCTATATCTGAAATGCCTATCGGCACCTATTTTTAAAATGCCAATCGGCAACTATATCTGAAATGCCTATCGGCACTTATATCTGAAATGCCAATCGGCAACTATATCAGAAATGCCTATCGGCACCTATATCTGAAATGCCTATCGGCACCTATTTTAGAAATGCCTATCGGAACCTACATCTGTATTGCCTATCAGCACCTATGTTTAAAATGCCTATCGGCAACCAAATCGGAAATGCCTATTGGCACCTATATCTGAAATGCCTTTCGGCATTTATATCTGAAATGCCTATCGGCACCTATATTTAAAATGCCTATCGGCACCTATATTTTAAATGCCTGTCGGCAACTATATCTGATATGCCTATCGGCACCTATATCTGAAATGCCTATCGGCAACTATTTTTGAAATACCTATCGGAAACTACATCTGAAATGCCTATCGGCACCTATTTTTAAAATGCCAATCGGCAACTATATCTGAAATGCCGTCGGCACCTATATCTGAAATGCCTATCGGCACCTATTTTTTAAATGCCTATCGGAAACTACATCTGTAATGCCTATCAGCGCTTATATTTGAAATGCCTATCGGCAACCATATCAGGAATGCCTATCGGCACCTACATTTGAAATGCCTATCGGCTTCTATATCTGAAATGCCTATCGGCACCTATTTTTAAAATGCAAATCGGCAACTATATCTGAAATGCCTATCGGCACCTATATCTGAAATGCCTATCGGCACCTATTTTTGAAATGCCTATCGGAAACTACATCTGAAATGCCTATCAGCACTTATATTTGAAATGCGAATCGGCACCTATATCTGAAATGCCTATCGGCACCTATATCTGAAATGCTTATCGGAACCTATTTTTGAAATGCCTATCGGCAACCATATCAGAAATGCCTATCGGCACCTATATTTGAAATGCCTATCGGCACCTATTTTTAAAATGCCAATCGGCAACTATATCTGAAATGCCTATCGGCACCTATATCTGAAATGCCTTTCGGCATTTATATCTGAAATGCCTATCGGCAAATATATTTAGAATGCCTATCGGCACCTATATTTTAAATGCCTATCGGCAACTATATCTGATATGCCTATCGGCTCCTATGTCTAAAATGCCTATCGGCACCTATTTTGTGAAATGCCTATCGGAAACTACATCTGAAATGCCTATCGGCACCTATATCTGAAATGCCTATCGGCACCTATTTTTGAAATGCGTATCGGAAACTACATCTGAAATGACTATCAGCACTTATATTTGAAACGCCTATCGCAAAACTACATCTGAAATGCCTATCAGCACCTATATTTGAAATGCCTATCGGCTTCTATATCTGAAATGCCTATCGGCACCTATTTTTAAAATGCCAATCGGCAACTATATCTGAAATGCCTATCATCACCCATATTTGAAATGCCTATCGGCAACCATATCTGAAATGTCTATCGACACCTATATTTGAAATACCTATCGGCTTCTATATCTGAAATGCCTATCGGCACCTATTTTTAAAATGCCAATCGGCAACTATATCTGAAATACCTATCGGCACTAATATATGAAATGCCTATCGGCACCTATTTTTGAAATGCCTATCGGAAACTACATCTTAAATGCCTATCAGCACCTATATTTGAAATGCCTATCGGCAACCATATCTGAAATGCCTATCGACACCTATATTTGAAATACCTATCGGCTTCTATATCTAAAATGCCTATCGGCACCTATTTTTAAAATGCCAATCGGCAACTATATCTGAAATGCCTATCGGCACCTATATCTGAAAGGCCTATCGGCACCTATTTTTGAAATTCCTATCTGACACCAAATCAAAAATGTCTATCGACACCTATATTTGAAATGCCTATCGGCACCTATATCGGAAATGCCTATCGGCACCTATATCGGAAATGCCTATCGGCACCTATTTTTGAAATGCCTATCGGAAACTACATCTGAAATGCCTATCAGCACCTATATTTGAAATGCCTATCGGCAACCATATCTGAAATGCCTATCGACACCTATATTTGAAATACCTATCGGCTTCTATATCTGAAATGCCTATCGGCACCTATTTTTAAAATGCCAATCGGCAACTATATCTTAAATGCCTATCGGCACCTATATCTGAAATGCCTATCGGCACCTATTTTTGAAATGCCTATCGGCAACAAAATCAGAAATGCCTATCGGCACCTATATTTGAAATGCCTATCGGCACCTATATCTGAAATGCCTATCGGCACCTATTTTTAAAATGCCAATCGGCAACTATATCTGAAATGCCTATCGGCACCTATATTTGAAATGCCTATCGGCTTTTATATCTGAAATGCCTATTGGCACCTATTTTTAAAATGCCAATCGGTAACTATATCTGAAATGACTATCGGCACCTACATCTGAAATGCCTATCGGCACCTATTTTTGAAATGCCTATCGGAAACTACATCTGAAATGCCTATCGGCACCTATATTTGAAATGCCTATCGGCAACCAAATCAGAAATGCCTATCGGCACCTATATCTGAAATGCCTTTCGGTATTTATATATGAAATGCCTATCGGCACCTATATTTGAAATGCCTATCAGCACCTATATTTCAAATGCCTATCGGCAACTATATCTGATATGCCTATCGGCACCTACATCTGAAATGCCTATCGGCACCTATTTTTGAAATGCCTATCGGAAACTACATCTGAAATGCCTATCAGCACCTACATTTGAAATGCCTATCGGCAACCATATCAGAAATGCCTATCGGCACCTATATCTGAAATGCCTTTCGGTATTTATATCTTAAATGCCTATCGGCACCTATATTTGAAATGCCTATCGGCACCTATATTTTAAATGCCTATCGGCAACTATAACTGTTATGCCAATCGGCACCTATATCTGAAATGCCTTTCGGAATTTATATCTGAAATGCCTATCGGAACCTATATTTGAAATGCCTATCGGCACCCATATTTTAAATGCCTGTCGGCAACTATATCTGATATGCCTATCGGCACCTATATCTGAAATGCCTATCGGCAACTATTTTTGAAATGCTTATCGGAAACTACATCTGAAATACCTATCGGCACCTATTTTTAAAATGCCAATCGGCAACTATATCTGAAATGCCTATCGGCACCTATATCTGAAATGCCTTTCGGCACCTATTTTTGAAATGCCTATCGGAAACTACATCTGAAATGCCTATCAGCACCTACATTTGAAATGCCTATCGGCAACCATATCAGAAATGCCTATCGGCACCTATATCTGAAATGTCTTTCGGTATTTATATCTTAAATGCCTATCGGCACCTATATTTGAAATGCCTATCGGCACCTATATTTTAAATGCTTATCGGCAACTATAACTGTTATGCCTATCGGCACCTATATCTGAAATGCCTTTCGGAATTTATATCTGAAATGCTATCGGAACCTATATTTGAAATGCCTATCGGCACCTATATTTTAAATGCCTGTCGGCAACTATATCTGATATGCCTATCGGCACCTATATCTGAAATGCCTATCGGCACCTATTTTTGAAATGCCTATCGGAAACTACATCTGTAATGCCTATCAGCGCCTATATTTGAAATGCCTATCGGCAACCATATCTGGATTGCCTATCGGCACCTACATTTGAAATGCCTATCGGCTTCTATATCTGAAATGCCTATCGGCACCTATTTTTAAAATGCCAGTCGGCAACTATATCTGAAATGCCTATCGGCACCTATATCTGAAATGCCTATCGGCACCTATTTTTGAAATGCCTATCGGAAACTACATCTGAAATGCCTATCAGCACCTATATTTGAAATGCCAATCGGCACCTATATCTGAAATGCCTATCGGCACCTATATCTGAAATGCCTATCGGAACCTATTTTTGAAAGGCTTATCGGCAACCATATCAGAAATGCCTATCGGCACCTATATTTGAAATGCCTATCGCACCTATTTTTAAAATGCCAATCGGCAACTATATCTGAAATGCCTATCAGCACCCATATTTGAAATGCCTTTTGGCAACCATATCTGAAATGCCTATCGACACCTATATTTGAAATACCTATCGGCTTCTATATCTGAAATGCCTATCGGCACCTATTTTTAAAATGCCAATCGGCAACTATATCTGAAATGCGTATCGGCACCTATATCTGAAATGCCTATCGGCACCTATTTTTGAAATGCCTATCGGAAGCTACATCTGGAATGCCTATCAGCACCTATATTTGAAATGCCTATCAGCAACCATATCTGAAATGCCTATCGACACCTATATTTGAAATACCTGTCGGCTTCTATATCTGAAATGCCTATCGGCACCTTTTTTTAAAGTGCCAATCGGCAACTATATCTGAAATGCTAATCGGCACCTGCATCTGAAATGCCTATCGGCACCTATTTTTGAAATGCCTATCGAAAACTACATCTGAAATGCCTATCAGCACCTATATTTGAAATGCCTATCGGCAACCAAATCAGAAATGCCTATCGGCACCTATATCTGAAAAGCCTTTCGGCATTTATATCTGAAATGCCTATCAGCACCTATATTTTAAATGCCTATCGGCAACTATATCTGATATGCCTTTCGGCACCTATATCTGAAATGCCTATCGGCACCTATTTTTGAAATGCCTATCTGAAACTACATCTGAAATGCCTATCAGCACCTATTTTTAAAATGCCAATCGGGAACTATATCTGAAATGCCTATCGGCACCTATTTTTGAAATGCCTATCGGAAACTACATCTGTAATGCCTATCAGCGCCTATATTTTAAATGCCTATCGGCAACCATATCTGGAATGCCTATCGGCACCTACATTTGAAATGCGTATCGGCTTCTATATCTGAAATGCCTATCGGCACCTATTTTTAAAATGCCAATCGGCAACTATATCTGAAATGCCTATCGGCACCTATATCTGAAATGCCTATCGGCACCTATTTTTGAAATGCCTATCGGAAACTACATCTGAAATGCCTATCAGAACCTATATTTGAAATGCCAATCGGCAACTATATCTGAAATGCCTAGCAGCACCCATATTTGAAATGCCTATCGGCAACCATATCTAAAATGCTAATCGACACCTAATTTGAAATACCTATCGGCTTCTATATCTAAAATGCCTATCGGCACCTATTTTTAAAATGCCTATCGGAAACTACATCTGAAATGCCTATCAGCACCTATATTTGAAATGCCTATCGGCAACCATATCTTAAATGCCTATCGGCACCTATTTTTGAAATGCCTATCGGAAACTACATCTGAAATGCCTATCAGCACCTATATTTGAAATGCTTATCGGCAACCATATCTTAAATGCCTATCGGCACCTATATTTGAATTGCCTATCGGCTTCTATATCTGAAATGCCTATCGGCACCTATTTTTAAAATGCCAATCGGCAACTATATCTGAAATGCCTATCAGCACCTATATCTGAAATGCCTATCGGCACCTATTTTTGAAATGCCTATCGGAAACTACATCTGAAATGCCTATCACCACCTACATTTGAAATGCCTATCGGCAACCAAATCAGAAATGCCTATCGGCACCTATATCTGAAATGCCTTTCGGTATTTATATCTTAAATGCCTATCGGCACCTATATTTGAAATGCCTATCGGCACCTATATTTTAAATGCCTATCGGCAACTATATCTGATATGCCTATCGGCTCCTATATCTGAAATGCCTATCGGCACCAATTTTTGAAATGCGTATCGGAAACTACATCTGAAATGCCTAATAGCACCTATATTTGAAATGCCTATCGGAAACTACATCTGAAATGCCTATCAGCACTTATATTTGAAATGCCTATCGGCTTCTATATCTGAAATGCCTGTCGGCATCTATTTTTAAAATGTCAATCGGCAACCATATCTGAAATGCCTATCGACACCTATATTTGAAATACCTATCGGCTTCTATATCTGAAATGCCTATCGGCACCTATTTTTGAAATACCAATCGGCAACTATATCTGAAATGCCTATTGGCACCTATATCTGAAATGCCTAACGGCACCTATTTTTGAAATGCCTATCGAAAACTACATCTGAAATGCCTGTCAGCACCTATATTTTAAATGCCTATCGGCAACCATATATGGAATGCCTATCGGCACCTATATTTGAAATGCCTATCGGCTTCTATATCTGAAATGCCTATCGGCACCTATTTTTAAAATGCCAACCGGCAGCTTTATCTGAAATGCCTATCGGCACCTATATCTGAAATGCCTATCGGCACCTATTTTTGAAATGCCTATCGGAAACTACATCTGAAATGCTTATCAGCACCTATATTTGAAATGCCTATCCGCAACCATATCTGAAATGCCTATCGACACATATATTTGAAATACCTATCGGCTTCTATATCTCAAATGCCTATCGGCACCTATTTTTAAAATGCCAATCGGCAACTATATCTGATATGCCTATCGGCACCTATATCTGAAGTGCCTATCGGCACCTATTTTTGAAATGCCTATCGGCAACCAAATCAGAAATGTCTATCGGCACCTTTATTTGAAATGCCTATCGGCACCTATATCTGAAATGCCTATCGGCACCTATTTTTAAAATGCCAATCGGCAACTATATCTGAAATGCCTATCAGCACCCATATTTGAAATGCCTATCGGCAACCATATCTGAAATGCCTATCGACACCTATATTTGAAATACCTATCGGCTTCTATATCTGAAATGCCTATCGGCACCTATTTTTAAAATGCCAATCGGCAACTATATCTGAAATGCCTATCGGCACCTATATCTGAAATGCCAATCGGCAACTATATCTGAAATGCCTATCGGCACCTATATCTGAAATGCTTATCGGCACTTATTTTTAAAATGCCAATCGGCAACTATATCTGTAATGCCTATCAGCACCCATATTTGAAATGCCTATCGGCAACTATATCTGAAATGCCTATCGACACCTATATTTAAAATATCAATCGGCTTCTATATCTGAAATGCCTATCGGCACCTATTTTTAAAATGCCAATCGGCAACTATATCTGAAATGCCTATCGGCACTTATATTTGAAATGCCAATCGGCAACTATATCAGAAATGCCTATCGGCACCTATATCTGAAATGCCTATCGGCACCTATTTTTGAAATGCCTATCGGAACCTACATTTGTATTGCCTATCAGCACCTATATTTAAAATGCCTATCGGCAACCAAATCGGAAATGCCTATTAGCACCTACATCTGAAATGCCTTTCGGCATTTATATCTGAAATGCCTATCGGCACCTATATTTGAAATGCCTATCGGCACCTATATTTTAAATGCCTGTCGGCAACTATATCTGATATGCCTATCGGCACCTATATCTGAAATGCCTATCAGCAACTATTTTTGAAATGCCTATCGGAAACTACATCTGAAATGCCTATCGGCACCTATTTTTAAATTGCCAATCGGCACCTATATCTGAAATGCCTATCGTCACCTATTTTTGAAATGCCTATCGGAAACTACAATTGTAATGCCTATCAGCGCCTATATTTGAAATGCCTATCGGCAACTATATCTGGAATGCCTATCGGCACCTACATTTGAAATGCCTATCGGCTTCTATATCTGAAATGCCTATCGGCACCTATTTTTAAAATGCCAATCGGTAACTATATCTGAAATGCAGATCGGCACCTATATCTAAAAATGCCTATCGGCACCTATTTTTAAAATGCCAATCGGCAACTATATCTGAAATGCCTATCGGCACCTATATCTGAAATGCCTATCGGCACCTATTTTTGAAATGCCTATCGGAAGCTACATCTGGAATGCCTATCAGCACCTATATTTAAAATGCCTATCGGCAACCATATCTGAAATGCCTATCGACACCTATATTTGAAATGCCAATCAGCACCTATATCTGAAATGCCTATCGGCACCTATATCTGAAATGCCTATCGGAACCTATTTTTGAAATGCCTATCGGCAACCATATCAGAAGTGCCTATCGGCACCTATATTCGAAATGCCTATCGGCACCTATTTTTAAAATGCCAATCGGCAACTATATCTGAAATGCCTACCGGCACCTATATCTGAAATGCCTATCGGCACCTATTTTTGAAATGCCTATCGGAAGCTACATCTGGAATGCCTATCAGCACCTATATTTGAAATGCCTATCGGCAATCATATCTAAAATGCCTATCGACACCTATATTTGAAATACCTGTCGGCTTCTATATCTGAAATGCCTATCGGCGCCTATTTTTAAAATGCCAATCGGCAACTATATCTGAAATGCCAATCGGCACCTATATCTGAAATGCCTATCGGCACCTATTTTTGAAATGCCTATCGGAAACTACATCTGAAATGCCTATCGGCACCTATATTTGAAATGCCTATCGGCAACCAAATCAGAAATGCCTATCGGCACCTATATCTGAAATGCCTTTCGGTATTTATATATGAAATGCCTATCGGCACCTATATTTGAAATGCCTATCAGCACCTATATTTCAAATGCCTATCGGCAACTATATCTGATATGCCTATCGGCACCTACATCTGAAATGCCTATCGGCACCTATTTTTGAAATGCCTATCGGAAACTACATCTGAAATGCCTATCAGCACCTACATTTGAAATGCCTATCGGCAACCATATCAGAAATGCCTATCGGCACCTATATCTGAAATGCCTTTCGGTATTTATATCTTAAATGCCTATCGGCACCTATATTTGAAATGCCAATCGGCACCTATATTTTAAATGCCTATCGGCAACTATAACTGTTATGCCTATCGGCACCTATATCTGAAATGCCTTTCGGAATTTATATCTGAAATGCCTATCGGAACCTATATTTGAAATGCCTATCGGCACCCATATTTTAAATGCCTGTCGGCAACTATATCTGATATGCCTATCGGCACCTATATCTGAAATGCCTATCGGCAACTATTTTTGAAATGCTTATCGGAAACTACATCTGAAATACCTATCGGCACCTATTTTTAAAATGCCAATCGGCAACTATATCTGAAATGCCTATCGGCACCTATATCTGAAATGCCTTTCGGCACCTATTTTTGAAATGCCTATCGGAAACTACATCTGAAATGCCTATCAGCACCTACATTTGAAATGCCTATCGGCAACCATATCAGAAATGCCTATCGGCACCTATATCTGAAATGTCTTTCGGTATTTATATCTTAAATGCCTATCGGCACCTATATTTGAAATGCCTATCGGCACCTATATTTTAAATGCTTATCGGCAACTATAACTGTTATGCCTATCGGCACCTATATCTGAAATGCCTTTCGGAATTTATATCTGAAATGCCTATCGGAACCTATATTTGAAATGCCTATCGGCACCTATATTTTAAATGCCTGTCGGCAACTATATCTGATATGCCTATCGGCACCTATATCTGAAATGCCTATCGGCACCTATTTTTGAAATGCCTATCGGAAACTACATCTGTAATGCCTATCAGCGCCTATATTTGAAATGCCTATCGGCAACCATATCTGGATTGCCTATCGGCACCTACATTTGAAATGCCTATCGGCTTCTATATCTGAAATGCCTATCGGCACCTATTTTTAAAATGCCAGTCGGCAACTATATCTGAAATGCCTATCGGCACCTATATCTGAAATGCCTATCGGCACCTATTTTTGAAATGCCTATCGGAAACTACATCTGAAATGCCTATCAGCACCTATATTTGAAATGCCAATCGGCACCTATATCTGAAATGCCTATCGGCACCTATATCTGAAATGCCTATCGGAACCTATTTTTGAAAGGCTTATCGGCAACCATATCAGAAATGCCTATCGGCACCTATATTTGAAATGCCTATCGCACCTATTTTTAAAATGCCAATCGGCAACTATATCTGAAATGCCTATCAGCACCCATATTTGAAATGCCTTTTGGCAACCATATCTGAAATGCCTATCGACACCTATATTTGAAATACCTATCGGCTTCTATATCTGAAATGCCTATCGGCACCTATTTTTAAAATGCCAATCGGCAACTATATCTGAAATGCGTATCGGCACCTATATCTGAAATGCCTATCGGCACCTATTTTTGAAATGCCTATCGGAAGCTACATCTGGAATGCTTATCAGCACCTATATTTGAAATGCCTATCAGCAACCATATCTGAAATGCCTATCGACACCTATATTTGAAATACCTGTCGGCTTCTATATCTGAAATGCCTATCGGCACCTTTTTTTAAAGTGCCAATCGGCAACTATATCTGAAATGCCAATCGGCACCTGTATCTGAAATGCCTATCGGCACCTATTTTTGAAATGCCTATCGAAAACTACATCTGAAATGCCTATCAGCACCTATATTTGAAATGCCTATCGCCAACCAAATCAGAAATGCCTATCGGCACCTATATCTGAAAAGCCTTTCGGCATTTATATCTGAAATGCCTATCAGCACCTATATTTTAAATGCCTATCGGCAACTATATCTGATATGCCTTTCGGCACCTATATCTGAAATGCCTATCGGCACCTATTTTTGAAATGCCTATCTGAAACTACATCTGAAATGCCTATCAGCACCTATTTTTAAAATGCCAATCGGGAACTATATCTGAAATGCCTATCGGCACCTATATCTGAAATGCCTATCGGCACCTATTTTTGAAATGCCTATCGGAAACTACATCTGTAATGCCTATCAGCGCCTATATTTTAAATGCCTATCGGCAACCATATCTGGAATGCCTATCGGCACCTACATTTGAAATGCGTATCGGCTTCTATATCTGAAATGCCTATCGGCACCTATTTTTAAAATGCCAATCGGCAACTATATCTGAAATGCCTATCGGCACCTATATCTGAAATGCCTATCGGCACCTATTTTTGAAATGCCTATCGGAAACTACATCTGAAATGCCTATCAGAACCTATATTTGAAATGCCAATCGGCAACTATATCTGAAATGCCTAGCAGCACCCATATTTGAAATGCCTATCGGCAACCATATCTAAAATGCTAATCGACACCTAATTTGAAATACCTATCGGCTTCTATATCTAAAATGCCTATCGGCACCTATTTTTAAAATGCCTATCGGAAACTACATCTGAAATGCCTATCAGCACCTATATTTGAAATGCCTATCGGCAACCATATCTTAAATGCCTATCGGCACCTATTTTTGAAATGCCTATCGGAAACTACATCTGAAATGCCTATCAGCACCTATATTTGAAATGCTTATCGGCAACCATATCTTAAATGCCTATCGGCACCTATATTTGAATTGCCTATCGGCTTCTATATCTGAAATGCCTATCGGCACCTATTTTTAAAATGCCAATCGGCAACTATATCTGAAATGCCTATCGGCACCTATATCTGAAATGCCTATCGGCACCTATTTTTGAAATGCCTATCGGAAACTACATCTGAAATGCCTATCACCAGCTACATTTGAAATGCCTATCGGCAACCAAATCAGAAATGCCTATCGGCACCTATATCTGAAATGCCTTTCGGTGTTTATATCTTAAATGCCTATCGGCACCTATATTTGAAATGCCTATCGGCACCTATATTTTAAATGCCTATCGGCAACTATATCTGATATGCCTATCGGCTCCTATATCTGAAATGCCTATCGGCACCAATTTTTGAAATGCGTATCGGAAACTACATCTGAAATGCCTAATAGCACCTATATTTGAAATGCCTATCGGAAACTACATCTGAAATGCCTATCAGCACTTATATTTGAAATGCCTATCGGCTTCTATATCTGAAATGCCTGTCGGCACCTATTTTTAAAATGTCAATCGGCAACCATATCTGAAATGCCTATCGACACCTATATTTGAAATACCTATCGGCTTCTATATCTGAAATGCCTATCGGCACCTATTTTTGAAATGCCAATCGGCAACTATATCTGAAATGCCTATTGGCACCTATATCTGAAATGCCTAACGGCACCTATTTTTGAAATGCCTATCGAAAACTACATCTGAAATGCCTGTCAGCACCTATATTTTAAATGCCTATCGGCAACCATATATGGAATGCCTATCAGCACCTATATTTGAAATGCCTATCGGCTTCTATATCTGAAATGCCTATCGGCACCTATTTTTAAAATGCCAACCGGCAGCTTTATCTGAAATGCCTATCGGCACCTATATCTGAAATGCCTATCGGCACCTATTTTTGAAATGCCTATCGGAAACTACATCTGAAATGCTTATCAGCACCTATATTTGAAATGCCTATCCGCAACCATATCTGAAATGCCTATCGACACATATATTTGAAATACCTATCGGCTTCTATATCTCAAATGCCTATCGGCACCTATTTTTAAAATGCCAATCGGCAACTATATCTGATATGCCTATCGGCACCTATATCTGAAGTGCCTATCGGCACCTATTTTTGAAATGCCTATCGGCAACCAAATCAGAAATGTCTATCGGCACCTTTATTTGAAATGCCTATCGGCACCTATATCTGAAATGCCTATCGGCACCTATTTTTAAAATGCCAATCGACAACTATATCTGAAATGCCTATCAGCACCCATATTTGAAATGCCTATCGGCAACCATATCTGAAATGCCTATCGACACCTATATTTGAAATACCTATCGGCTTCTATATCTGAAATGCCTATCGGCACCTATTTTTAAAATGCCAATCGGCAACTATATCTGAAATGCCTATCGGCACCTATATCTGAAATGCCAATCGGCAACTATATCTGAAATGCCTATCGGCACCTATATCTGAAATGCTTATCGGCACTTATTTTTAAAATGCCAATCGGCAACTATATCTGTAATGCCTATCAGCACCCATATTTGAAATGCCTATCGGCAACTATATCTGAAATGCCTATCGACACCTATATTTAAAATATCAATCGGCTTCTATATCTGAAATGCCTATCGGCACCTATTTTTAAAATGCCAATCGGCAACTATATCTGAAATGCCTATCGGCACTTATATTTGAAATGCCAATCGGCAACTATATCAGAAATGCCTATCGGCACCTATATCTGAAATGCCTATCGGCACCTATTTTTGAAATGCCTATCGGAACCTACATTTGTATTGCCTATCAGCACCTATATTTAAAATGCCTATCGGCAACCAAATCGGAAATGCCTATTAGCACCTACATCTGAAATGCCTTTCGGCATTTATATCTGAAATGCCTATCGGCACCTATATTTGAAATGCCTATCGGCACCTATATTTTAAATGCCTGTCGGCAACTATATCTGATATGCCTATCGGCACCTATATCTGAAATGCCTATCAGCAACTATTTTTGAAATGCCTATCGGAAACTACATCTGAAATGCCTATCGGCACCTATTTTTAAATTGCCAATCGGCACCTATATCTGAAATGCCTATCGTCACCTATTTTTGAAATGCCTATCGGAAACTACAATTGTAATGCCTATCAGCGCCTATATTTGAAATGCCTATCGGCAACTATATCTGGAATGCCTATCGGCACCTACATTTGAAATGCCTATCGGCTTCTATATCTGAAATGCCTATCGGCACCTATTTTTAAAATGCCAATCGGTAACTATATCTGAAATGCAGATCGGCACCTATATCTAAAAATGCCTATCGGCACCTATTTTTAAAATGCCAATCGGCAACTATATCTGAAATGCCTATCGGCACCTATATCTGAAATGCCTATCGGCACCTATTTTTGAAATGCCTATCGGAAGCTACATCTGGAATGCCTATCAGCACCTATATTTAAAATGCCTATCGGCAACCATATCTGAAATGCCTATCGACACCTATATTTGAAATGCCAATCGACACCTATATCTGAAATGCCTATCGGCACCTATATCTGAAATGCCTATCGGAACCTATTTTTGAAATGCCTATCGGCAACCATATCAGAAGTGCCTATCGGCACCTATATTCGAAATGCCTATCGGCACCTATTTTTAAAATGCCAATCGGCAACTATATCTGAAATGCCTATCGGCACCTATATCTGAAATGCCTATCGGCACCTATTTTTGAAATGCCTATCGGAAGCTACATCTGGAATGCCTATCAGCACCTATATTTGAAATGCCTATCGGCAATCATATCTAAAATGCCTATCGACACCTATATTTGAAATACCTGTCGGCTTCTATATCTGAAATGCCTATCGGCGCCTATTTTTAAAATGCCAATCGGCAACTATATCTGAAATGCCAATCGGCACCTATATCTGAAATGCCTATCGGCACCTATTTTTGAAATGCCTATCGAAAACTACATCTGAAATGCCTATCAGCACCTGTATTTGAAATGCCTATCGGCAACCAAATCAGAAATGCCTATCGGCACCTATATCTGAAAAGCCTTTCGGCATTTATATCTGAAATGCCTATCAGCACCTCTATTTGAAATGCCTATCGGCACCTATATGTTAAATGCCTATCGGCAACTATATCTAATATGCCTATCGGCACCTATATTTTAAATGCCTATCGGCAACTATATCTGATATGCCTATCGGCACCTATATCTGAAATGCCTATCGGGACCTATTTTTAAAATGCCAATCGGCAACTATATCTGAAATGCCTATCGGCACCTATATCTGAAATGCCTATCGGCACCTATTTTTGAAATGCCTATCGGAAACTACATCTGAAATGCCTATCAGCACCTTTATTTGAAATGCCTATCGGCAACCATATCTGGAATGCCTATCGGTACCTACATATGAAATGCCTATCGGCTTTTATATCTGAACTGCCTATCGGCACCTATTTTTAAAATGCCAATCGGCAACTATATCTGGAATGCCTATCGGCACCTATATTTGAAATGCCTATCGGCACCTTTTTTTGAAATGCCTATCGGAAACTACATCTAAAATGCCTATCAGCACCTATATTTGAAATGCCTATCGGCAACCAAATCAGAAATGCCTATCGGCAACTATATCTGAAATGCCTTTCGGCATTTATATCTGAAATGCGTATCGGCACCTATATTTGAAATGCCTATCAGCACCTATATTTTAAATGCCTATCGGCACCTATTCTTGAAATGCCTATCGGAAACTACATCTGAAATGCCTATAGGCACCTATTTTTAAAATGCCAATCGGCAGCTATATCTGAAATGCCTATCGGCACCTATATCTGAAATGCCTATCGGCACCTATTTTTAAAATGCCTATCGGAAACTACATCTGAAATACCTATCAGCACCTATATTTGAAATGCCTATCGGCAACCATATCTGAAATGCCTATCGACACCAATATTTGAAATACCTATCGGCTTCTATATCTGAAATGCCTATCGGCACCTATTTTTAAAATGCCGATCGGCAGCTATATCTGAAATGCGTATCGGCACCTATATCTGAAATGCCTATCGGCACCTATTTTTGAAATGCCAATCGGAAACTACATCTGGAATGCCTGTCAGCACCTATATTTGAAATGCCTATCGGCAGCTATATCTGGAATGCCTATCGGCACCTATATTTGAAATGCCTATCGGCTTCTATATATGAAATGCCTATCGGCACCTATTTTTAAAATGCCAATCGGACATATATCTGAAATGCCTATCGGCACCTTTATCTGAAATGCCTATCGGCACCTATTTTTGAAATGCCTATCGGAAACTACATCTGAAATGCCTATCAGCACATATATTTGAAATGCCTATCGGCAACCAAATCAGAAATGCCTATCGGCACCTATATCTGAAATGCCTTTCGGCATTTATATCTGAAATGCCTATCGGCACCTATATTTGAAATGCCTATCGGCACCTATATTTTAAATGCCTATCGGCAACTATATTTGATATGCCTATCGGCATCTATATCTGAAATGCCTATCGGCACCTATTTTTGAAATGCCTATCGGGAACTACATCTGAAATGCCTATTGGCACCTATTTTTAAAATGCCATTCGGCAACTATATCTGAAATGCCTATCGGCACCTTTATCTGAAATGCCTATCGGCACCTATTTTTGAAATGCCTATCGGAAACTACATCTGAAATGCCTATCAGCACCTATATTTGAAATGCCTATCGGCAACTAAATCAGAAATGCCTATCGGCACCTATATCTGAAATGCCTTTCGGTATTTATATCTGAAATGCCTATCGGCACCTGTATTTGAAATGCCTATCGGCACCTATATTTTAAATGCCTATCAGCAACTATATCTGATATGCCTATCGGCACCTATATCTGAAATGCCTATCGGCACCTATTTTTGAAACGCCTATCGGAAACTACATCTAAAATGCCTGTCGGCATCTATTTTAAAAATGCCAATCGGCAACTATATCTGAAATGCCTATCGGAACCTATATCTGAAATGCCTTTCGGCATTTATATCTGAAATGCCTATCGGCACCTATATCTGAAATGCCTATCGGCACCTATATTTTAAATGCCTATCGGCAACTATATCTGATATGCCTATCGGCTCCTATATCTGAAATGCCCATCGGCACCTATTTTTGAAATGCATATCGGAAACTACATCTGAAATGCCTATCGGCACCTATTTTTAAAATGCCATTCGGCAACTATATTTGAAATGCCTATCGGCACTTATATCTGAAATGCCTATCGGCGCCTATTTTTGAAATGCCTGTCGGAAACTACATCTGAAATGCCTATCAGCACCTATATTTAAAATGCCTATCGGAAACTACATCTAAAATGCCTATCGGCACCTATTTTTAAAATGCCAATCGGCAACTATATCTGAAATGCCTATCGGCACCTATATATAAAATGCCAATCGGCTACTATATCTGAAATGCCTATCAGCCCCTATATTTAAAATGCCTATCGGCAATCAACTCAGAAATGCCTATCGGCACCTATATCTGAAATGCCTTTCGGCACCTATTTTTAAAATGCCAATCGGCAACTATATCCGGCACCTATATCTGACATGCCTATCGGCACCTATTTTTAAAATGCCTATCGGAAACTACATCTGAAATGCCTATCAGCACTTATATTTGAAATGCCTATCGGCAACCAAATCAGAAATGCCTAACGGCACCTATATCTGAAATGCCTATCGGCACCTATATTTGAAATGCCTATCGGCACCTATATTTTTAATGCCTATCGGTAACTATATCTGATATGCCTATCGGCACCTATATCTGAAATGCCTATCGGCACCTATTGTTGAAATGCCTGTCGGAAACTACATCTGAAATGCCTATCAGCGCCTATATTTGAAATGCCTATCGGCAATCATATCTGAAATGCCTATCGATACCTATATGTGAAATACCTATCGGCTTCTATATCTGAAATGCCTATCGGCACCTATTTTTAAAATGCCAATCGGCAACTATTTCTGAAATGCCTATCAGCACCTATATAGGAAATGCCTATCGGCACCTATTTTCGAAATGCCTATCGGCAACCAAATCAGAAATGCCTATCGGCACCTATATTTGAAATGCCTATCGGCAACCATATCTGAAATGCCTATCGACACCTAATTTGAAATACCTATCGGCTTCTATATCTGAAATGCCTATCGGCACCTATTTTTAAGATGCCAATCGGCAACCATATCTGAAATGCCTATTGGCACCTATATCTGAAATGCCTATCGGCACCTATATCTGTAATGCCTATCGGCACCTATTTTTGCAATGCCTATCGGAAACTACATCTAAAATGCCTATCGGCACCTATTTTAAAAGTGCCAATCGGCAACTATATCTGAAATGCCTATCGGCACCTATAACTGAAATGCCTTTCGGCATTTATATCTGAAATGCCTATCGGCACCTATATTTGAAATGCCTATCGGCACCTATATTTTTAATGCCTATCGGTAACTATATCTGATATGCCTATCGGCACCTATATCTGAAATGCCTTTCGGCATTTATATCTGAAATGCCTATCGGCACCTATATCTGAAATGCCTATCGGCACCTATATTTGAAATGCCTATCGGCACCTATATTTTTAATGCCTATCGGTAACTATATCTGATATGCCTATCGGCAACTATATCTGAAATGCCTATCGGCACCTATTGTTGAAATGCCTGTCGGAAACTACATCGGAAATGCCTATCAGCACCTATATTTGAAATGCCTATCGGCAACCAAATCAGAAATGCCTATCGGCACCTATATCTGAAATGCCTTTCGGTATTTATATCTGAAATGCCTATCGGCACCTATATTTGAAATGCCTATCGGCACCTATATTTTAAATGCCTATCAGCAACTATATCTGATATGCCTATCGGCACCTACATCTGAAATGTCTATCGGCACCTATTTTTGAAATGCCTATCGGAAACTACATCTAAAATGCCTATCGGCACCTATTTTAAAAGTGCCAATCGGCAACTATATCTGAAATGCCTATCGGCACCTATAACTGAAATGCCTTTCGGCATTTATATCTGAAATGCCTATCGGCACCTATATTTGAAATGCCTATCGGCTTCCATATCTGAAATGCCTATCGGCACCTATTTTTCAAAATGCCAATCGGCAACTATATCTGAAATGCCTATCAGCACCCATATTTGAAATGCCTATCGGCAACCATATCTGAAATGCCTATCGACACCTATATTTGAAATACCTATCGGCTTCTATACCTGAAATGCCTATCGGCACATATTTTTAAAATGCCAATCGGCAAATATATCTGAAATGCCTATCGGCTCTTATATCTGAAATGCCTATCGGCACCTATTTTTGAAATGCCTATCGGAAACTACATCTGAAATGCCTATCAGCACCTATATTTGAAATGCCTATCGGCAACCATATCTGGAATGCCTATCGGCACCTATATTTGAAATGCCTATCGGCAACTATATCTGAAATGCCTATCGGCACCTATATCTGAAATGCCTATCGGCACCTATTTTTGAAATGCCTATCGGAAACTACATCTGAAATGATTATCAGCACCTATATTTAAAATGCCTATCGGCAACCAAATCAGAAATGCCTATCGGCACCTATATCTGAAATGCCTTTCGGCACCTATTTTCAAAATGCCAATCGACAACTATATCTGAAATGCCTATCGGCACCTATTTTTAAAATGCCTATCGGAAACTACATCTGAAATGCCTATCAGCACCTATATTTGAAATGCCTATCGGCAACCAAATCAGAAATGCCTATCGGCACCTATATCTGTAATGCCTTTCGGCATTTATATCTGAAATGCCTATCGGCACCTATATTTGAAATGCCTATCGGCACCTATATTTTAAATGCCTATCGGTAACTATATCTGAAATGCCTATCGGCACCTATTTTTGAAATGCCTATCGGAAACTACATCTGAAATGATTATCAGCACCTATATTTAAAATGCCTATCGGCAACCAAATCAGAAATGCCTATCGGCACCTATATCTGAAATGCCTTTCGGCACCTATTTTCAAAATGCCAATCGACAACTTTATCTGAAATGCCTATCGGCACCTATTTTTGAAATGCCTATCGGAAACTACATCTGAAATGCCTATCAGCACCTATATTTGAAATACCTATCGGCAACCATATCTGAAATGCCTATCGACACCTATATTTGAAATACCTATCGGCTTCTATATCTAAAATGCCTATCGGCACCTATTTTTAAAATGCCAATCGGCAACTATATCTGAAATGCCTATCGACACCTATATCTGAAAGGCCTATCGGCACGTATTTTTGAAATTCCTATCGGCAACCAAATCAGAAATGTCTATCGGCACCTATATTTAAAATGCCTATCGGCACCTATATCTGAAATGCCTATCGGCTTCTATATCTGAAATGCCTATCGGCACCTATTTTTGAAATGCCTATCGAAAACTACATCTGAAATGCCTATCAGCATCTATATTTGAAAAGCCTATCGGCAACCATATCTGAAATGTCTATCGGCACCTATATTTGAAATGCCTATCGGCTTCTGTATCTGAAATGCCTATCGGCACCTATTTTTAAAATGCCAATCGGCAACTATATCTGAAATGCCTATCGGCACCTATATCTGAAATGCCTATCGGCACCAATTTTTGAAATGCCTTTTGGAAACTACATCTAAAATGCCTATCAGCACCCATTTTTGAAATGCCTATCCTTATCAATATCTGGAATGCCTATCGGCACCTATATTTGAAATGCCTATCGGCTTCTATATCTGAAATGCCTATCAGCACCTATTTTTAAAATGCTAATCGGCAACTATATCTGAAATGCCTATCGGCACCTATATCTGAAATGCCTATCGGCACCTATTTTTTAAATGCCTATCGAAAACTACATCTGAAATGCCTATCAGCATCTATATTTGAAAAGCCTATCGGCAACCATATCTGAAATGCCTATCGGCACCTATATTTGAAATGCCTATCGGCTTCTGTATCTGAAATGCCTATCGGCACCTATTTTTAAAATGCCAATCGGCAACTATATCTGAAATGCCTATCGGCACCTATATCTGAAATGCCTATCGGCACCAATTTTTGAAATGCCTATCGGAAACTACATCTAAAATGCCTATCAGCACCTATTTTTGAAATGCCTATCGGCAACCATATCTGGAATGCCTATCGGCACCTATATTTGAAATGCCTATCGGCTTCTATATCTGAAATGCCTATCGGCACCTATTTTTAAAATGCCAATCGGCAACTATATCTGAAATGCCTATTGGCACCTATATCTGAAATGCCTATCGGCACCTATTTTTGAAATGTCTATCGGAAACTACATCTGAAATGCCTATCAGCACCTATATTTGAAATGCCTATCAGCAATAATATCTGAAATTCCTATCGACACCTATATTTTAAATACCTATCGGCTTCTATATCTGAAATGCCTATCGGCACCTATTTTTAAAATGCCAATTGCCAACTATATCTGAAATGCCTATCGGCATCAATTTTTGAAATGCCTATCGGGAACTACATCTGAAATGCCTATCAGCACCTACATTTGAAATGCCTATCGGCAACCATATCTGGAATGCCTATCGGCACCTATTTTTAAAATGCCAATCGGCAACTATATCCGGCACCTATATCTGACATGCCTATCGGCACCTATTTTTAAAATGCCTATCGGAAACTACATCTGAAATGCCTATCAGCACTTATATTTGAAATGCCTATCGGCAACCAAATCAGAAATGCCTAACGGCACCTATATCTGAAATGCCTATCGGCACCTATATTTGAAATGCCTATCGGCACCTATATTTTTAATGCCTATCGGTAACTATATCTGATATGCCTATCGGCACCTATATCTGAAATGCCTATCGGCACCTATTGTTGAAATGCCTGTCGGAAACTACATCTGAAATGCCTATCAGCGCCTATATTTGAAATGCCTATCGGCAATCATATCTGAAATGCCTATCGATACCTATATGTGAAATACCTATCGGCTTCTATATCTGAAATGCCTATCGGCACCTATTTTTAAAATGCCAATCGGCAACTATTTCTGAAATGCCTATCAGCACCTATATAGGAAATGCCTATCGGCACCTATTTTCGAAATGCCTATCGGCAACCAAATCAGAAATGCCTATCGGCACCTATATTTGAAATGCCTATCGGCAACCATATCTGAAATGCCTATCGACACCTAATTTCAAATACCTATCGGCTTCTATATCTGAAATGCCTATCGGCACCTATTTTTAAGATGCCAATCGGCAACCATATCTGAAATGCCTATCGACACCTATATTTGAAATGCCAATCGACACCTATATCTGAAATGCCTATCGGCACCTATAGCTGAAATGCCTATCGGAACCTATTTTTGAAATGCCTATCGGCAACCATATCAGAAGTGCCTATCGGCACCTATATTCGAAATGCCTATCGGCACCTATTTTTAAAATGCCAATCGGCAACTATATCTGAAATGCCTATCGGCACCTATATCTGAAATGCCTATCGGCACCTATTTTTGAAATGCCTATCGGAAGCTACATCTGGAATGCCTATCAGCACCTATATTTGAAATGCCTATCGGCAATCATATCTAAAATGCCTATCGACACCTATATTTGAAATACCTGTCGGCTTCTATATCTGAAATGCCTATCGGCGCCTATTTTTAAAATGCCAATCGGCAACTATATCTGAAATGCCAATCGGCACCTATATCTGAAATGCCTATCGGCACCTATTTTTGAAATGCCTATCGAAAACTACATCTGAAATGCCTATCAGCACCTGTATTTGAAATGCCTATCGGCAACCAAATCAGAAATGCCTATCGGCACCTATATCTGAAAAGCCTTTCGGCATTTATATCTGAAATGCCTATCAGCACCTCTATTTGAAATGCCTATCGGCACCTATATGTTAAATGCCTATCGGCAACTATATCTAATATGCCTATCGGCACCTATATTTTAAATGCCTATCGGCAACTATATCTGATATGCCTATCGGCACCTATATCTGAAATGCCTATCGGGACCTATTTTTAAAATGCCAATCGGCAACTATATCTGAAATGCCTATCGGCACCTATATCTGAAATGCCTATCGGCACCTATTTTTGAAATGCCTATCGGAAACTACATCTGAAATGCCTATCAGCACCTTTATTTGAAATGCCTATCGGCAACCATATCTGGAATGCCTATCGGTACCTACATATGAAATGCCTATCGGCTTTTATATCTGAACTGCCTATCGGCACCTATTTTTAAAATGCCAATCGGCAACTATATCTGGAATGCCTATCGGCACCTATATTTGAAATGCCTATCGGCACCTTTTTTTGAAATGCCTATCGGAAACTACATCTAAAATGCCTATCAGCACCTATATTTGAAATGCCTATCGGCAACCAAATCAGAAATGCCTATCGGCAACTATATCTGAAATGCCTTTCGGCATTTATATCTGAAATGCGTATCGGCACCTATATTTGAAATGCCTATCAGCACCTATATTTTAAATGCCTATCGGCACCTATTCTTGAAATGCCTATCGGAAACTACATCTGAAATGCCTATAGGCACCTATTTTTAAAATGCCAATCGGCAGCTATATCTGAAATGCCTATCGGCACCTATATCTGAAATGCCTATCGGCACCTATTTTTAAAATGCCTATCGGAAACTACATCTGAAATACCTATCAGCACCTATATTTGAAATGCCTATCGGCAACCATATCTGAAATGCCTATCGACACCAATATTTGAAATACCTATCGGCTTCTATATCTGAAATGCCTATCGGCACCTATTTTTAAAATGCCGATCGGCAGCTATATCTGAAATGCGTATCGGCACCTATATCTGAAATGCCTATCGGCACCTATTTTTGAAATGCCAATCGGAAACTACATCTGGAATGCCTGTCAGCACCTATATTTGAAATGCCTATCGGCAGCTATATCTGGAATGCCTATCGGCACCTATATTTGAAATGCCTATCGGCTTCTATATATGAAATGCCTATCGGCACCTATTTTTAAAATGCCAATCGGACATATATCTGAAATGCCTATCGGCACCTTTATCTGAAATGCCTATCGGCACCTATTTTTGAAATGCCTATCGGAAACTACATCTGAAATGCCTATCAGCACATATATTTGAAATGCCTATCGGCAACCAAATCAGAAATGCCTATCGGCACCTATATCTGAAATGCCTTTCGGCATTTATATCTGAAATGCCTATCGGCACCTATATTTGAAATGCCTATCGGCACCTATATTTTAAATGCCTATCGGCAACTATATTTGATATGCCTATCGGCATCTATATCTGAAATGCCTATCGGCACCTATTTTTGAAATGCCTATCGGGAACTACATCTGAAATGCCTATTGGCACCTATTTTTAAAATGCCATTCGGCAACTATATCTGAAATGCCTATCGGCACCTTTATCTGAAATGCCTATCGGCACCTATTTTTGAAATGCCTATCGGAAACTACATCTGAAATGCCTATCAGCACCTATATTTGAAATGCCTATCGGCAACTAAATCAGAAATGCCTATCGGCACCTATATCTGAAATGCCTTTCGGTATTTATATCTGAAATGCCTATCGGCACCTGTATTTGAAATGCCTATCGGCACCTATATTTTAAATGCCTATCAGCAACTATATCTGATATGCCTATCGGCACCTATATCTGAAATGCCTATCGGCACCTATTTTTGAAACGCCTATCGGAAACTACATCTAAAATGCCTGTCGGCATCTATTTTAAAAATGCCAATCGGCAACTATATCTGAAATGCCTATCGGAACCTATATCTGAAATGCCTTTCGGCATTTATATCTGAAATGCCTATCGGCACCTATATCTGAAATGCCTATCGGCACCTATATTTTAAATGCCTATCGGCAACTATATCTGATATGCCTATCGGCTCCTATATCTGAAATGCCCATCGGCACCTATTTTTGAAATGCATATCGGAAACTACATCTGAAATGCCTATCGGCACCTATTTTTAAAATGCCATTCGGCAACTATATTTGAAATGCCTATCGGCACTTATATCTGAAATGCCTATCGGCGCCTATTTTTGAAATGCCTGTCGGAAACTACATCTGAAATGCCTATCAGCACCTATATTTAAAATGCCTATCGGAAACTACATCTAAAATGCCTATCGGCACCTATTTTTAAAATGCCAATCGGCAACTATATCTGAAATGCCTATCGGCACCTATATATAAAATGCCAATCGGCTACTATATCTGAAATGCCTATCAGCCCCTATATTTAAAATGCCTATCGGCAATCAACTCAGAAATGCCTATCGGCACCTATATCTGAAATGCCTTTCGGCACCTATTTTTAAAATGCCAATCGGCAACTATATCCGGCACCTATATCTGACATGCCTATCGGCACCTATTTTTAAAATGCCTATCGGAAACTACATCTGAAATGCCTATCAGCACTTATATTTGAAATGCCTATCGGCAACCAAATCAGAAATGCCTAACGGCACCTATATCTGAAATGCCTATCGGCACCTATATTTGAAATGCCTATCGGCACCTATATTTTTAATGCCTATCGGTAACTATATCTGATATGCCTATCGGCACCTATATCTGAAATGCCTATCGGCACCTATTGTTGAAATGCCTGTCGGAAACTACATCTGAAATGCCTATCAGCGCCTATATTTGAAATGCCTATCGGCAATCATATCTGAAATGCCTATCGATACCTATATGTGAAATACCTATCGGCTTCTATATCTGAAATGCCTATCGGCACCTATTTTTAAAATGCCAATCGGCAACTATTTCTGAAATGCCTATCAGCACCTATATAGGAAATGCCTATCGGCACCTATTTTCGAAATGCCTATCGGCAACCAAATCAGAAATGCCTATCGGCACCTATATTTGAAATGCCTATCGGCAACCATATCTGAAATGCCTATCGACACCTAATTTGAAATACCTATCGGCTTCTATATCTGAAATGCCTATCGGCACCTATTTTTAAGATGCCAATCGGCAACCATATCTGAAATGCCTATTGGCACCTATATCTGAAATGCCTATCGGCACCTATATCTGTAATGCCTATCGGCACCTATTTTTGCAATGCCTATCGGAAACTACATCTAAAATGCCTATCGGCACCTATTTTAAAAGTGCCAATCGGCAACTATATCTGAAATGCCTATCGGCACCTATAACTGAAATGCCTTTCGGCATTTATATCTGAAATGCCTATCGGCACCTATATTTGAAATGCCTATCGGCACCTATATTTTTAATGCCTATCGGTAACTATATCTGATATGCCTATCGGCACCTATATCTGAAATGCCTATCGGCACCTATATTTGAAATGCCTATCGGCACCTATATTTTTAATGCCTATCGGTAACTATATCTGATATGCCTATCGGCAACTATATCTGAAATGCCTATCGGCACCTATTGTTGAAATGCCTGTCGGAAACTACATCGGAAATGCCTATCAGCACCTATATTTGAAATGCCTATCGGCAACCAAATCAGAAATGCCTATCGGCACCTATATCTGAAATGCCTTTCGGTATTTATATCTGAAATGCCTATCGGCACCTATATTTGAAATGCCTATCGGCACCTATATTTTAAATGCCTATCAGCAACTATATCTGATATGCCTATCGGCACCTACATCTGAAATGTCTATCGGCACCTATTTTTGAAATGCCTATCGGAAACTACATCTAAAATGCCTATCGGCACCTATTTTAAAAGTGCCAATCGGCAACTATATCTGAAATGCCTAAGTAGTATGTTTATGAGAGAGCAGTGCCCCTCCAGTTAAGCTCCTCCGACTTGAGATCGAACTTGCTGTGAAAACTTGCTCGCATGTTGAAATATGGTAGTGTCGTTACGTCTGCGACGTTTGTTTGGTCTTATTCCTCCACTTTTCACGTAAAGGGAGGGGGACGTACGCTTATAAGCCGCCGCCACCGACTTCACTGGTTGTTTTTTTTCCATAAAAATATGGCCGCTTTGAAAACGTGACGTAAGAAAGGTTCGAGCCACCCGCCGCCGCCGCCCGCACTCACAACACACGCAGAGAGAGATACACACACACACACACACACACACCAACACACACACACACACACACACACACAGCAGACAGACACCAAAGAGACACCAAACAGACACCAAACAGACACCAAAGAGACACCAAACAGACACCAAAGAGACACCAAAGAGACACCAAAGAGACACCAAAGAGACACCAAAGAGACACCAAACAGACACCAACCAGACACCAAACAGACACCAAAGAGACACCAAAGAGACACCAAACAGACACCAAAGAGACACCAAAGAGACACCAAACAGACACCAAAGAGACACCAAAGAGACACCAAAGAGACACCAAAGAGACACCAAAAAGACGCCAAAAACACACACGCAACTCTGAAATATAAAAGTATTTTTTTAAATTTTAATAAAAACAATTAAAATATGTTTTAAAATATTTATTAAAAGAGAAGCAGTACAATGTTAATAATTGCTTAAAATCTAACTCTGAAATATAAAAGTATTTTTTTTAATTTTAATAAAAACAATTAAAATATGTTTTAAAATATTTATTAAAAGAGAAGCAGTACAATGTTAATAATTGCTTAAAATCTAACTCTGAAATATAAAAGTATTTTTTTTAATTTTAATAAAAACAATTAAAATATGTTTAAAAATATTTATTTAAAGAGAAGCAGTACAATGTTAATAATTGCTTAAAATCTAAATCAGAAATATAAAAGTATTTTTTTTAATTTTAATAAAACAATTAAAATACATTTTAAAATATTTATTAAAAGAGAAGCAGTACAAATGTTAATAATTGTTTAAAATCTAAGATTCAGTCAATATCGTTAGGTATAAAGAAATCGTTGACGCTTATCTAAATACATATTATAAAATAATTTCACTGTATTTGAATGGGAAACGTACGAACGCAATAGACTATCAACAATGTTCTTCAGCTCCAACAGACTTTCCCATTCACTTTTTGATATTATCAAAGAAATGCAAGTATTTGATCTCTTAAATTTTAAATGTTTAATTTTCTTTAAATAAACTTCTTTAATTTCCACATCTCCGCCGATCAGTGAATAAAAACCTTTGTGAGCGTCATCGTTAAAATACTTATTTATATGATTACACAACAACATTAGAGCAAACCAATCTATTTGATCGATAAAAATACTACACCTCGATTTCACATCTCTCAGTTCGAGTTTAGCTTGAAAATCTTGAGGAGAAGAAGAAGAAGAAGCGGGTAACCAACCAACGTTTATGTATTTAGTTCGTTTCTCATCAAAGAAAAAAATGTTTTGCACTAACAGTTTTGTTTCCGAAGGTTTTGTTGTTGCTGTTGTCACATGCTGAACAGACGCTGATGATGGTGATGACGCTGTTGTAGCAGCACTTCTAAAGTCGATCTCGCGCACTAACGGAAACTCTACAATGTCTTCACCCCTAGGCTCCTCCACTTCTCCCTCGTTCGTGTTCATCCGCACGATGCTGTTGTTGTTGTTGTCATTAGAGCAAAACTGGAATATATTAGAAGTAGCCATGTGTGTGTGTTGCTTCAACATTGTACGCTTACTGAGAGAGAGAGATACCGGTCTGTTTTCTTTTCAATAGCGCTCTAAAACAGTCTTCTTCTTCTTCTTGTTCTTGTTTTTGTTGTTGTTAACCCCCACCAATTTAGAGTCTCTGACGCGGTCACCGACGGCGATGTCGTCTCTTAATTCTCTTCTTATGAAATCATCCGTGTCCGTGACTTTGTCTTCTGGCTCAATTTTTAAATTTTGTTGTAGTTTTTGCACGAGACAGTAGATGTCTTTTTGTAAATTTACATCAGTCTTCAAAAGTTTCAACCGTACCAAACAGGTGTATATTTTGTTGTAGAGATTGTCCAAGGTTTGTTTATCGGTGACGTGGAGCAAAAAGACCTTTATGCAATGTGTATTTTTGATAAACACAGTGAAAACTATACGACTGTCGTCTAAAACAAATCGCACGTGACGAGGATCCATTTTTAAAAATCTTATACCCTCATTCCAGGGAATGGGTGTTTGCTGTACAACGTTATTTTTATCGAAAGTAAATCCCCATTCTTCTAGTTTTCGTTTCTCGTCTGCAGTGAGATTTGAAAAACGTCTGCTCTGATTGAACAACTCTACGCCGAGAATTTCTTCTAGAGTAGTCGTCGGTGAGCAGCTTGGCACGAAACCAACACTCCAAAGATTATTATCAACACCGCCAACACAGTCATAATCACTTGTACTTTGCATTTTTTGTTAAAGACTGAATAATTTAAAAATAACTTTGTCTTATATACATTATTCAAATCCTCACTCCCCCCACCATAATGTTTGCACAGCAACCGCCTTTGTTTTATTCATTTAGATATTTTTGCAGCTTGAGTACATTTATGCATGCGCAATTGTTATTAAAAAAATGTTACGTTTGAACGCAGATTACACACGATTTTATTATTAATTAACGAATTATTATTAATTTCAAAAAAAAAAACATTTTACTACCCTATACTAGACAATTTATGAAAAAAAAAAAAAACAATTTTTTGAGCCCATCATTACAGTGGAATAAATTTCCCTACCTTTGCCGCCGCCTCCAGTATCAAATCCGGAAATTCTTTTCCGTATGTCCTCAGTTTTAAGACGTTTTTATATGCGCAGTTGCTATCAAATTCTGTATTATTGTGCAGTTCGCACATGATTTCATTTTCAATTGAGTGTGGCGGCAAGGGTAATATTTTTAATGCGGGGCATTTTGAATCTAAATCTACATAAAGTAAATCAGGCCCGTTCTTTTTTAGAAATCTTTGTTTTTGGAGTCCTTTAACTAAAATTAGAGATGAACCTTTAAACATGTTTGTCAGTTGTTTATTTAGTTCACGATAGTTAATGTTGCCATAGTTCCAGTCGAGACCGTTTATTCTACTTTTATTGTAAGCATTCTGTTTTCTATACTTTTCATCGAGGCAGCGTTTCTCGTACGGCGGCTCAAACACAATACATTGTGGTATACTGCCACTAAACAGTTCACAATAGGCCAATTCCTTTGCAAAATATTCATGCTCGTTACCGACAACGAATTGAATATCGCACACTGCAATTTTTAATGCCATATTGCTTTTTTAACGTTTAAAATGTTTTATAAATTTTATAAATTTTTAGAGTACACACTCACTATTGTTGAATAAATTTAACTATTAACTTCAGCTTGAAGAGAGACGCTTTTTATAGCATAATTTTTTTGATGTTGGGGAGAGAATTGTAGGAAGTATTTTAGTTTTGCATAAACAAAAAGATGCAATTTGATGGTAAACAACTTTACGTCATATAAAATCAAGGTTTGTTTGTGAGACTGAATTAAAGGTAGTTGTCGTGAGATTAATGCACACCGTCAGAAAACTTCCTGATAACCATAATATGACTGCATGATCATTTTTTAATAGTGCATTGTTTACAGTGTGGGATTAAGGACAACGCGGGGGTCTGTAGCAAATTCTGTCAAGGGGCTTTTGGTTTTGCTTTAGGTTCTCAAGTTTAGGATATTAAACAGAACAAAACTGTTACAAATGAACTTTTCTGGATTTAATATAAGACAAAAAAAAATAGAGATAATACTTTCAAAATAGACTTCTTTAAGCAAATCATGCTTTCTATATTCAACAAAGTGTGTGTGTGTGAGAGAGAGAGAGAGAGAGAGAGAGAGAGAGAGAGATGATTAAGGCGTTCTTGAATCCACCATGTTTTCTAATTCATTTTAATGTTCGCCACTGCAAAATTTATTGTATTAAATAATGAGTAATAAAAAAATAATAAGGTCCCCCAAAATTCGCGATGTCCATATCATTTGCTACTCTTGCTATATGGCTAATCCGACACTGATTACATATAAATGCTGTTGTTCATTCTTATGCAAAAATTTAAAAAATTGCATAGACGTGCCTGCCTTGAAAGTCTCTGTGTAAATCTAAAGTGCAATGTACGTAAATTATCTTGCTAATCTGAGCTGCATCGCTTTGTTTGAAATCGTTCTTTGTTTATCAATAACTACATATATCTCAAATTTTAAAAAATTGCATAGACGTGCCTGCCTTGAAAGTCTCTGTGTAAATCTAAAGTGCAATGTACGTGAATTATCTTGCTAATCTGAGCTGCATCGCTTTGTTTGAAATCGTTCTTTGTTTATCAATAACTATATCTGGGGTAAGTGGGTAAAAAGTCATATGTTCACTTTGGAAGATTTTACAGGAGAGCACTTTTTAATTTTTAAGGCATATATTACTTTTTTTAAACTGTGGGATATTTGTATATGTGATATGGGTAAATATTATACTGGTTAACATTAAAAAATGAAAATCAACTACGATTAAAATGATTTTTGTGGATAATAATTAATTATGACTTTATGCTCAATTTTCTTTGGGCGAGTAAAATGTTATAACTTGACTTATCTAGTTTTACCTGTGTTAGTATTTTCAAAATAGTTCGCGTTTTAATTGTGTAAAAGGTCTCTAATCGAGTTATGACTGTAATCACAGAAAAAAAGAAACGAGGAAAAAAGCATAAGTAGATTTAATGCCTTATGCACGAACTGACACTAAATCCATACATATAAACATCAAATTGATTAAGTCAAATTGTTACTTTAAGCACGAGCACAAAAAACTAAAATAAGTACGGTAATAACGTCACATTTCGACTTATGATTTGGTGGAGTTTGGCATTTGTAGTTTATTGACACATATGATTTTATGTATAAAAAAAAACGTTGGTAAGAAAGTGGTTTACACTTATGATCTTTTACCCGAATAACTATTTGATTTCAGGAAATTTATAGGTCTAATATAGACATATTTAAAAATTACGACATATGACCTTTTACTCGCCTACCCCAGATATATATCTCAAATTTAAAAAAATTGCATAGACGTGCCTACCTTGAAAGTCTCTGTGTAAATCTAAAGTGCAATGTACGTAATTTGCCATGGTAATCTGAGTTGCAACGCTTTGTTTGAAATACTCCTTTTTTCCGACTTGTAATGTTGAAAGTTGAGTTCTTTGTTTATTAACGACTATATATATCTCAAGTGATTTAAACATCACAGTTCTCTCTTGTACGTGTTCGTAAATGGAGATAATTTTACACAACTCCACACAGTTCGGTATTATAACAATTTTGGTTAATTTGAAAGTGATACAGTGCGCAGATGTTGATGTAAATACATTTCATATCGTTCGAGTGACATTTAATTCAAAAAATTCTTTAACAATTACTTTAAAATATAATTGTACTGAATTTCAAGTTGAACATATATTTCACGACCAGACAGATCACGAACTTTTCACTATAGACCCCTCGTCGACAAAATATCTCGAAGTGTGTGTTTCAAATCAGCAGAGAACTCAAAATTTTTACTTTAAACGAAAATTGCATCATTTTGTCGAAATTTCATCGGTTGAAGAGGAAATTCAACACTATAAACGTGAAGTGTACGAGTCAAATTTACTGTTGAGTCAAAAATATTTATACAACTACATATCAATCCACAAAAAAGTAAATATCGAGAGGGCTTATAAGGTAAAACATTTTTTATTTTAATAATTTTGTTTACATGCATGCAGTGCACGGTTTATATGTATGTACATTTTTTTTTAATTATTACTTTTGTTTTTGCAGATGGACAAATTCAATAAGATTGGAAACTGTGAAAGTAACACCGATCATAATGAACAATTTCGTAAAATTAGCGATCTAATCATAAACAAAAAATACGAAATCAAAAAAATCCATACAATGAATACGAAATACGGACCCAAAATAATAATAAATCTTTCGGAAGAGAATGGTGTATTTTTCTTACCAGCCAGATTCCAGAAAATGAGCGATACTGAAACAGAGGAATTGATGAAAATGAAAAACATATCATTTATATACAAGGGTGAAAAGATCATTGGAAAATATAATAATAAGACATCGATAGTAAATTTTTTAGAAAATGATCAAGAAGAAGAATGTGTAGAGGAATCGGATGAGAACGAAGATGAAGAAGAACCAAAAAAGAAAAAAAAGAAAACTTCTACCCCCACAACCGCCAACGTCTAATTTTTCTTCTTCTTCACTGAATTAAGTATGTAAAAAAATAATATCTCAGAATTCCAACTTCAAATCCAAGAATGTTTCTTCGTATATACATTTTTAATTATTAATAAGCAATTTTCTCTTTTTTTCAGAACCTACTAGAGAGAGAGATGTTATCTAAATGTACCTATAATAAATACTGTGTATTATTGCGCTCTCATAGATTATGATAATGTACTATATTTTTTAATAAAGACAGATTGAAAAATAAATACTCAAAAATGTTTACGTGTAGTGTATGCAAAAAGGTTTTCACAAAGCGGAGATATAGACAGAAACATCTTAAAATTCATGACGAAACCGAAATTTCGGAGTGTATTGTATGTGGTGAATATTTTAAAAGAACCGATAACATGAAACGTCATTTGGCAAGGGCGCATTCTATAAAAAAACGTGTAGTTTCTAAAGAAGATAACATTTCTCAAATGGACTATGAGGGTGTTGCATCTACTAGTAAACGGGTCAGCAGTAGTGAACGTGAAAGTGGGCCAGTGAAACGAGTTAGAAACGAACAATTATGTGAAGTCTGCGGTATTCTAGTACCCTCTAAAGGGTTGCTCGGACACAGAAACAGCACTTTACATAAAGAAAACTCGTTTATAACTGTTCGCAATAACATATCAGTTTGCAAGTCAGCCTTTAAAAAACGTATTTGTTCGTATAAAATTAATAATAACAACAAGTCAAATTTAGATGTAAAGCTCTTTTTACAATCGGTCAAATCCGACATACTCGACTTGCTTGTGCTCTGTTTGGAGCGTCATGTAGCTTTAAAATTCAATTTAGAACTATTTGCAGACTTCTATAAGATGAAGCAGAACAACGATGCGATGATGTACGAACTGAAATCGTTTAATTCAAAAAGCCTAGTGCTTACTCAGGGCAGTGATCCGCCTACTGTCTATGATGAAATGGCTGTTAAGATTGTAAAGAAAACAGAAGAATTTCAGGAGGTTCAAAGCGGTAGGGCGATAGGGCAGATACGCTATATAGAATTAAACATAAGTAAGTACAATCCATTGCGCGGTTCCAGCTTCATAGAACTGCCTTGGAAAATTCTCAAAAAGCAAGCCGTGGTGAATGTTGAAAACGACGATAACGCCTGCTTTGCTTGGAGTTTAATGGCTGCGTTATACCCAGTGAAAAATAATCCACATCGCACAGCATCGTATGCGCATTACGATACGGTGTTAAATTTTAAAAACATAAACTTTCCACTGAGAATTAAAGATGTGTGCAAGTTTGAGAGACAAAATCTTAGTATAAGCGTAAATGTATATGGATTGAATGAAAACAATGAAATAATTATCTTATATATCACTAATAATAGAAAATTTAATCATGTGAATGTATTGTATTTATGTAATGATGAAGGTAAGACGCACTATGCATGGATTAAACACCTATCGCGTTTAATTAGCAGTCAGTTGACCGCACACAATGGCCAAATCTATCTATGCGATGGGTGTTTGATTTCATTTCCCAATATGTTTAAGCTGCAAAGACACCAGGAGCAGGATTGCGGTAGGGTTCGTGTATCTTTGCCTACAGCTGACATTGTGATGGATCGTCTGGGCAGGTGCGTACCAGGTAACATAGTTCAATTTAAAAATTATGAAAGAACAATGACAGTTCCATTCGTTATTTATTGTGATTCAGAGAGTTATTTGGAGCCGATTCTCGGCTGTACGCCCGATTCATCTAAATCATACGTTCAGTCGTTGCAAAAACATACACCCTACAGCTTTGGTTACTACATAAAGTGTTCCTATGACGACGCATTGTCTACATACCGTTTCGTTCGAAACAGTCGTTGCGTAGAAGAATTCATAGATATGCTAGTGGCCGACGTCCGACGACTGGCTAAAATATCACAGACGGTGGTGCCAATGCGTCGTCTGGAAGCCGACGAGCGTCAACAAATCTATTCGGCCACAGTCTGCAACATATGCGGTGATAAATTCACCGAAAATGACGTTTGTGGGAAGAAAAATGTTGTTTTAGATCACAATCACCTGACGGGCGAGCCCAACGGATTGACTCATAACGCGTGTAATATAAATTATAAGGTTCCCAAGTTTGTACCGATATTTTTCCATAATCTAGACTATGACGTTCATTTGTTTATTGTCAAGTTGGCTGAGAAATACAAGCGAATCTCCGCAATTCCATTGACCAAGGAAAAGTACATTTCATTGTCAGTCAAAATTCCTATTGATGACGAGAACGAGGACGACGACGACGACAACGACTGCGGCGACGGCGATGACAAAAACGTTGACGATTGTGATGAAGACACTAAAAAAAAAAGAACCGTAGAGTTGAGATTTCTAGATTCTTTTAGATTTCTCTCGTGTAGTATTGACAAAATTGCAAAGACTCTAGCCGACGACGAGTGTTTGGAAATGCGTAAACTCTTTACTTGCGATGAACATTTCAAATTGTTGAGACGCAAAGGGCACTTTCCCTACAGCTATGTAGATTCACTGGCAAAACTCGACGAGACTAACTTGCCAAACAGTAAAGAGTTTGCAAACAACATCAACCGCGATCAGGTTAGTGAAAATTATCAACACGCTCTCAACGTTTGGCAAACATTTAACTGCACCACACTTGGACACTATAGTGACATTTATCTAAAGACGGACGTGATGATTTTGGTGGACGCCTTTGAAAAATTTAGATACGCTACAAAATCCCATTACGGGCTTGATCCAGCACATTACTTTACATTGCCGGGGTTAAGCTGGGACTGTATGTTAAAATTTACTCGCATAAATCTCGAATTGATAACAAATATCGACATGCTCCATTTTATTAAACACGGACTTAGAGGGGGGATCAGTCAGTGCTCTATGCGCTATTGTGAAGCTAATCACAAATATATGCAAACATATGATAAGAAAAAACCTTCGTCTTACATTGTATACTTGGATTGTAATAATCAGTATGGGTGGAGCTTGTCTCAAGCTATACCCTATGGCGGCTTTCAATGGCTGCCCGAAAGCGAAACTGAACATTTCGACTTTGAAAGCATAGCATTAGACGCAGACGAAGGTTGTTTTTTAGAAGTGGACTTACAATACCCTGAAAGTTTACACGACCTACACAAAGACTTGCCGTTTTGCGCTCAGCAGGAAGTGCCACCCGGTTCAAAATCTAAACAAACTAAACTTTTAGCTACGGTGACTGATAAACACAAATACATTTTACACTATAGAAACTTGCAACAGTGCGTACGACACGGCTTACGCGTTACAAAAATACACCGCGTGTTGACATTTAAACAACGCAACTTTTTGAAACCCTATATCGACACCAACACCGATCTCCGCAAGCTGGCCACCTCTGATTTTGAAAAGGACATGTACAAACTCTTCAACAATGCCATTTTTGGTAAGAGCGTTGAAAGCGTCGAGAAGCGCATCGATATTAAACTAATTAGCCAGTGGAAAAGTAGCGGTAAAAACTTGGATGCAGAAAAGCTAATCAGTCGACCGAATTTTCATTCAATCAGTGTATTTAATGAGAATTTTGTCGCTATACAACTGAGACGTCTTTGTGTCAAGTATGATAAACCAAATTATATAGGTCTAGCCGTACTTGACATTTCAAAAACAATAATGTATGATTTTTTGTATGCTTACATGAAACCGAAATATGGTGATAGTGTCCGCCTGTGCTACACGGACACAGATTCGTTCTTGTTTGAAGTTTTTACAGAGGATTTTTACGGTGACATCAAGGATGACTTGCGCGAGCGGTTCGACACCTCTAATTTTCCAGTGGACAATCCTTACGCTCTACCGTTGGTGAATAAAAAAGTCTTGGGAAAATTTAAATTTGAAGTTACAGATAACATTAAGAAATTTGTCGGATTGCGATCGAAATTGTACGCATATTTGACAGACAAGACTTGTGCTAACGGTACCGACGTCGCAACCACCACCACCCATGCTGAATGTTGTAATCATTCGACGTGCGACTATGATGAAAATGCACAGGGAAGTTGCTTTAAGAAAAGCAAAGGAGTTAAAAAGGATGTCGTCGCCGCGTTCAAGTTTCGTGATTATTTACGGTGTTTACATAGTAAAAATAGTCTAATGTGTAAAATGTGCGTGTTCAAATCGATCAAACATGAGGTTTATACTCAACAAATCAATAAGATCGGTTTGAGCGCGCACGATGATAAGCGTTTTCTAATTTCGGGAACGCACGATACTCTGCCCTGGGGACATTATAAAATTAAAAAGTAATATTTTCTATTGTATTCTATTGTTTTATATTAATTCTAAGTTTATTAAAATATTGTATTCATTAATATATATAATAAATGCTATTTTTAATTTGAAAAAAAAACTCTCTCTTGTTTTTTCTTTGAATTTTCAGATTGATTAAATTGAAGGGACTCGAACCCTGCAGACGTTCTTTACATTAAAAGTTCAACGATCTTCCAACTGAGCTATGTAGGCTGCACGCAATGGTGACTAGACTAAAAGGGGTGGTGAAAAGAGTATAAATATAAGGCACGAGTACTCAGTATTGTCAGTGTAGTGTTCTTTTCACTAAAGTGAAAACGGTGAATAATTGCTTAGCAGCAGCATTTAACGTGAGCAGAGAGAGAGAGGAAATTATATTTATTTTTTAATCAATTTTGTGGAAAAGTTTGCTTTTGCAAAGAAGTTGGGATAAATAGAAAAAAAAACACTTTTCTCTTTTTTTCAAACAAAATAAATTTAGTGAGTGTGGCACACTCTACTCTTAATCCTTAAAAGCACAATGAATATTTTATTATTATTAGTATTGGTGTTGTATTCGAATGTCTATGCAGATAAGAATGAATACGTGTTTGACTATCTAAATAAGTACGGTTTTGTAGACAATAGCAGTTTAGACGCAAATAACACACTTGTGGACATTGAACAAAAAGCATTAATAGATTTTCAGGATTTTTATAATATACATAGAGACGGTGTGGCAAACGAAGAAACTTTAAAATTAATGAATAAATCCAGGTGTGGTGTAAAAGATAACCCTTTTCACTATAGTATTCACACATCAAAATGGAATAAAACCAATCTATCGTGGTATTTTGCTAGGGGTACAAGCGAAGTTAAGCAACTTGCGGAAAAAGCTTTTGAAGCCTGGGCCAACATATCTAATTTGAAATTTACATATGCATTTAAAAATGCAAATATTGTAATTTCATTTGCAGACAGACCTCTAAAACACAGTAATGATGCAAGTTGTATGTGCGGTGAATGTACATCTTATTTTGATGGTCGAGGGGGCTCATTAGCGCACGCTTTCTTACCTACATACGACAACAAATGTAGGGAAGTGCATTTAGACACATCTGAGAATTGGTATTATGGACTCGATAAGGCACCAGGCAATCAGACAAGTTTGTACTCTGTTTTATTACACGAAATAGGTCACACTTTAGGCTTGGAGCATTCTAGACATAACGAATCAATAATGTACGCTGTTTATCAAAATACAATTGTTTTAGCTGACGATGATAGTTTCGGTGTTCAGAGACTGTACGGACATAAAACAAAAAAACCTACAACTCCTATTTATCCACCTATTGCAAGCAGTCCACCTCCACCTACACAGTCGACAACAACTAAATCAGAACACTCACCATCGGTGAAACCGCCTTTACCGCCCGCAAATCCATCATTAAATTCCGATTTGTGTAATGTACGCGATGCGATCAATACGTTTCTGATTGTTAACAGTCGCTTGTATATATTTCATAAAAGAAATGTTTGGTATATTGATTTGAAAAGTGGACTCCTCAAACGAGAATCTAAACTGATAACTGACTATTTAAAATTTTTACCGCAAGATTTTGAAGAAATATCACACATTTCTCAAAGATCCAACGGCGAAGTAATTATCGTGGTCAACGATTTGTTTTATGTAATGACCGTTCCGGACTTTAAGGTGAATGCTGTTTATAACGGTGTCTCCCTTGAATATTTAGGCGTGGGGAAAAGTAAGAAAATTAATTCTATTTTCACTACTTACTCCGGACAGACGTTTATATTTTACGATAATGAGTTATACGTCGAGCTAGACGTGTGTTCATTGTCGGTGAAAAAACATGGACAGATTTCAGAGCGATTTACCAACTTACCTACCGATGTAAATAAGGCATTTAGATACACAAACGGGCTGCTATATTTTTTCTATAAAAATTATTATGTTGAATTTAACGAGTTCTCCAACACACTAGTTAAAGCAAACAAGTTTAATTTATCGGTGTTTGGAGTCAATTGTGGGGTTATTGAAGAAATTAAAACACTACTTTATAAGCTCATGCAACTTGAAACATACAAGTAAAAAGGAAAAAAACTCTATAATTTTCAATTCTGACGATGATGACTAGACTCACACACACACACACACTATTGATAGACTATAGATAGAATGCGTTTTCTGTGTAAATCACCATATGCAGTGACATTATTGTCACATCTACCCACTTATATTATGATAATGATAGTTTTTTTACTATAAAAGAAAAAAATAGTAGCAATGGTGGAATCGGTTTAAAGTCGTTTTTTTTTTTTTTTAATTTTTAATTTATAAATTTAAACAGCTAGAAGCGACAGACGTCTCATCGTAAACAAAAAAGATTTCTTACAAAAATCTCAAATTTTGAAAAATAAAAAAGTTATAGGCATTTGTGTAAAAAGACCCGTCCCACCACCATATCGACCCGTTACTCCCACCACATCCTTGAAAACATCCTTTTTTAAAGTGTCCTTAAAAAGTAAATATTCGTTAAAAAAAATTTTTCCCAAAATTATTTTTCCAAATTTTCAAAAATTTTCCGGGCACTATTCTTCACCGTCAAATATTAAACACATATGGTCTCTTGAAGAATTGGTGAAAAACGAAAATTTAGTTCTCGCGCAGAAAGATGTGCGGTTACAATTTTATATATCATGAAATCACTCAATAAGACATAAATATTACTTAATTAATCAATTATCTTTTAATTAAAAAATAAATACAGTCTATCACAAAAACAATATTATCTAATAGAGTGTTATTATGATTTAAAAAAAAAATCTTACCTTAGACAAAAATAACACAGCATTTGCGTACATTTTTTAAAACATACACCAGTTTTTAAACTGTTGAGCGTCTATAATAACTAATTATTACAACATCTCATTATCTAATTTTAAATGATATTTAATGAAAAACAACAATTTTAAGTCACTTTTATATTTAATAAACGTTTATATACACAAATATATTATATAAAAACATTGACCTACAGAATATATGACCTAGACATTTAATAATACTACAGTATTAAAGACATGACCACGAATTCTACACACCTTGAAGTTTAAGGATGGGAATTTTATTATTTTAGTTGACTATCATATTTTTAAAAAAAACCTACAACTTATTTGGTAATTTAGAAAAAATTTTAAGGGATTCAGAGAGGGCGTCTCTCAGTACACCCTACGTATGTGTGAACTTTATTTATTAGGGGTAGTTTACCCTGTAAATGAGGCGTTTTACGGATATACAAAAATTAATGTGTGTAAATTTCTTTGTTCTATGTGATATGTCCTCTCATAGCAAACATTTTTTACTGTTCATATATTTCACCTAATATTTTCCAATTAAACATAAAAAATTTTTTTTCAATCCCTTAACACTTAACACTTAACATAGGATATATAATTTTGAAATTATTTCAAAAACGCTTCGACCGATTTTAACGTGGTTTTCACCATAAGATGCAGTTTGACTACACGCATCTTTTACACTTTTACAATTATCATCAAAAAGTGAACGGAAAAAATTAGTATAATTTCCTTTAAAGGCCATTTTTAAGGACAAGTTATATTTGCAAAACAATCAATAATCCTTGGAAATGTAGCAGACAAGATAACCTGATCATTACCTCCGTCTATAGTAGCTCATTACTAAGCTTTTTTTTGTGAATTTGATGAGTAAACATTATTATTAATTTTCACGAATACACGCTAACCAAAGAAAGAAAAAACTGTCGCTATTAAAATACACAAAACGCGATAATGTATTGTAATTAAAAAAACTTTTTTTACCTATTACAGAAATAACACTGTCGCTATTAAAATACACAAAACGCGATAATGTATTGTAATTAAAAAAACTTTTTTTTACCTATTACAGAAATAACAATTCTGTTAAACTTAATTATTTTCTATATACATCGTAACACCCGAAAAATTTGTAATACAATGAATCTTTAGAACTTCCACTATGCGTTTATATTTGAACTTATTTTTCATTGACATACATTTTAATTGTTTACTTAACAAGTGAATTTTGTTTTGCTAAAAATATTCGGGTACATGGTCGCTTATTACGTGTTTATATTCAGACAACTTTCATTTTTCATTTGACTTTTATTTATTCACGTAACAAGCAAATTGTAATATATTATGCTATACTAAAGAATTAAGGTAGTTGTCGTGTTAAAATATTGTCAAAAAGTTATAGATTATACGCGCCACAAAAGTATACTAGCTTGTAACTAATCCGTTTGCACGCAAGACTGTACCCGTGGAAACGTAACCCATACAGAATTCATATTATGTGTGTATACTTTTCTATAAATTGTTGAACTTTAAACAGTTATCAATAGATAATTAGACGGTCAAAGAACGTTTCTTATTTTTTAAACTCATAACAATGTATTGAAAGACTGTCAGTTTATGAAAAGTTTCTGACAGTTAGTTGTTTTTTTTTTTATAAATAAGAAACTGGTTTAGAGAAGTGTGCTGAGATCATATACAATCAATGTTAATTATCCATTTTTTAATTGAATTTATCTCGGATTATATACGCTCGATCGACTTCAAATTTTCAGGTTAATTTTATTATCATGTCTCCCTTTATAAGTATACAAAAATTAAAAATTTTTCTGACGGTGCGCCTTAACCCCAAAACAGTCTCACAAACAAACCTTGATTTTATATGACGTAAAGTTGTTTACCATCAATTTGCATCTTTTTGTTTATGCGAAACTAAAATACTTTCTACAATTCTCTCTTCAACTTCAAAAAATTATGCTATAAAAAGCGTCTCTCTTCAAGCTGAAGTTAATAGTTAATCGCATTGATGGAGTAAATTAGATTTAAGCAATATCATTATTATTAACAATGTATCTTTTTTTACAATAAATATATTTAAAACGTATTTTACACGTCTTTTTATTAAAAAAACTACCTTGGGGATCTTTTATATTTTCAGAAACTATTTAATGTGTATGTGTGGGATGAAAAGTGCAGTGTTGAGTAAGATTTACAATACAATAATGTAATGTTTTTTTTACTATATATTATAACGGAGCGCGTCATCCGGTCACGTACATATAAACAGGTCAAATCACGTACCGATCAATGTCAGGCATTCCATACCATTCTTTGCATATTAATTTGTCTCTATTCAAAGCTTTACGAGTATATGCACGTATCGTTGAAGACCGTATTGTATAAT